>OY292279.1:17573461-18841494 GCA_958496175.1 Sisyra terminalis | reverse complement strand
GTATTTAATATTATTACCATACACAAAAAAAAATTAATGAAACCATGAAATGAAATTTGAAATTTGGTTTATTTGCAAAAACATTTAAAATATTATTACATTGTATATATACGAAAAATTCAAGCGTATGCTCAACTATTGATATGAAATACCATAGTACAAGCTTGAAGGCCAAAATGAGAGAATGGAAAGTTTCAATGTCGTTCAGGAATTTGGAACCAGTTTGTGATATTTATTATTTGTTGTCAATTATAAATACTTTAACACCTCTTTCCGAATCCATTAGTGACAATTTTGATTTCATACCACCCGTTGATAGCAGGTAGAGAATCGTTTTCAATTTCACACCAGCTTGGAATTAAGCCGGTTTCGGTCATAATATTGATCATTATGAATCAAAGGTCGATAATTGGAACGTAAATTTCTGTCTACCTGCATTCTTTCATATGATTGAATAACAGGTTTATTGATTTTGATAATATTTTGCTTTCAGGTACATCTTAGGCGTGTTTCGTCAAAAATAAGTATAAAGGTCACAAACAAGTCTAATCTAAATAGTTGTACCAATATTTTATTCTGGTTTTACTTTTGGTTCATCCATTTTATAAAGGTCTGATGTATCACGCGGGTTGACCACCTATGACAATCTCTGATTTAAATAAACAATGAATAATCTATATTTTATCTACATATATAAAATTGTGGTGTTGATTTGTGTAGATTTCAAAAACTCAAAAAGTTTTGCATCCATTTAGCTCAAATTTTGTCACGATATATAATCCGCTTTAATGATAGTTTGTATCTTTTCTTGCGTCAGTAATAAACCTACGATCGCAAAAAAACGGCTTTTTCAACGGTCAATACAATAGCCGTTAACTGTCAATACTTCATTGTTATGATCGCAAAGTGATTTTTAGAGGTAAAGGTTCTCAAAACGTAATTAATTAATATATATATTGTAGGTGAGTTTTAATTGGTACAACGAGGGATGCTGTGGGTTGATAAGGGAAGTGATTCTAATAATTCTCAAGCTTTTTTTTCCTATATTCAATTTATCTATTTACAACTATTGGCTGGCAGGACAACGTCTGCCGAGGTTAGCTAGTAATAAATAAACAGTACCATGAAAATCGTTCCCACACTATACCCCAATTAATCAAAAAAAATTTAAAAAAATCGATTGCGAGTTTGATTAATCGATTAAAAACAAAAAAATTTTCAAAAAACATTTCAGTTTGGAATGACAAAAGAACACGTTATCAAATAATTTTTTATGTGTCTCAAAAAAGAAAATCATTCCCTTGCACGTTTACTAACAGTCGATATATGAACTCATCAGTAATCATTTATGAAGGCTCTAATCGATTTTTGATAGTTAGCAATATTATCAATTAATTCACATATTTGAGTCATCTTACACGTGATCTGTGTATCTGTCCCAAAAAAATAAATATATAAATTATTTCAAGATTACTTTTTTAGAATGTCATTCCCGTGCATTAAAGAAAACTAAAATGATTTTATTCTACGTGTAAATATTTTAAGGAAGACTTCCTAAAATATGAAGACACGCCCTTACATTTATAGAAATATTTACATTATTAAAAGTCGCATCTACTAAATACAAACTCATAAGTACGGAAGAGTTAGCAATATTATAAGTTAGAGTCAAATTTATGAAATATTGTTTAAAATAAGTAATCTTTAAGCATTAATATTCAACCAAAATTCAAACAAAAGTATTTATGACGTATTGTACTGGTACGTATTTCGATTAGCTTAGGAAGTACTTCTTTGTTACCATTAATGTTAATTGTTTGGTAGCTAAAATACTTTCTTCTTAAACACTTTTGTTTGAAAATGTTAAGGCATAAAGAAAGTGTTAGTTATATAAAAAATAAGCACTCTATTATCTCTGTTATTGAAAATTTTAGTCAAATATCAAACCAAAAAGTGGCCTCAGTGATACGGATTGATAAGCCCTCTATTGGCACCAATTGTCACCATCATTTATTGGCAAATTCCAGTATATCTATGTATGTACATTTATCGCCAAGAACAGAGAATAAAGAATTTATTTAAGCTACTTATCTGTATAATTAAATAGTGCACTGTACAGTAAACGACAAGTCAAAACCACACCAGCATAAAAAAATATATAAGCTGGTATTCCAATCCTGCAATGTATGATGTGAAATCAACGTGGGTATAGTTTTTATGGTAACTAAAAACAACGACAGGAAATTGAGTGCTGATGAGCGCCTATTTGCTTCGATTACTTCAGTTATCCAGACCATAGAAGAGTGATTTCAATATATAGGTCTCACGTAGATGGCGCTTGCAGTTACTGTTAATGTAAAGTAATATAAAAGAAGGTGTTCCAATCTTGCAATGTATGATGGAAAATATGCCAAGTTATGGCGCCACCACAAGTGTGTCGAAAGTACTATCTTTGGCAGTTGGCATAAAAGTATTAAGTTTCGGTTAGTTAGTATTTCAGACACACTTTTGGCGGCGCCACATCGCGCTACACGCGGCACCTATGTTAGATGTATTGGAAGAGATACCTATATATTGAAGTCATCCTTCTTTGTTGGGGGCAACTGAAGTAATCGAAGCAAGTAAAATGCAAGCGCTTATTTGTGTAGGTTGGCGCTCATCAGCACTCAATTGTCAGCGGTTGTTTTTTGTTACTACAGTCCTTGGCCATATTATTAGACGCATTTTATACAAAATGTACATATTCTACTAAATTAAATTTAATATTGTTTACTTTTTACATTATAAAAAGTTATATTGATTTTAAGAAATATTTTTTCTGAATAAGAGTAAAACCTTGTTTATTATCCCTATTAACCTACTTTAGGACAATAGTCTTCATTTGAAACCCATTGAAATTATGTGGAAATTGCTGAAGAAAAAAGTAGCTAAAGAGGTGGTCACAATAGAAAAATAGCCCTAAGAAAAAATATTCACGTATGGAATCACCATCCCCAAATACAGCAGACGGTATTGCCCTACATAGACAACATAATGCGCAGAATGAGAACTTAAATATCAGTAAACGGGGTTTCTATTAAATATTAAACAATTCTGCTCGCCATAGTTAAGAAGATGTTTAATTAATTTGATGGTAAAAATTTATTTTTAGTCAATATGATTTTTGGTCACGCTAGTTGGTAATAAACGTAATACATAAAATTTGAACAGGAAAGTTAAACCCAATCAAAAATATGGACCCAAAATAAAATAGCTCTTTCTTTAGGTTTTACACAAAACCTATAGTGCGTCTATTAATATGACCAGGGACTGTATAAAAGCTGTACCCACTATCCCACACTATATTTTTCTTGTTCCTATGTGACACCATATTTATGGTCTCTCCATATATTGATATCGATGATTTAAACACATACGTGTAAGGGAAAAAAAAAATATGTATGTGAAAACCAATTGGGTTTGTGAATTTTTTTTTTTTTTGTGATAAATGGAAAGATCATATATAAGTTTTATAGCAAAACTATTTTTTATTTTTTTATTTTCGCAATAATTTAAAAGTTATTTCAAAATAAAAATTAATTTTTGAATTTTTTGAATCTAGTACCGAAAACACGCCGACAGCTCCCGAACAAACACGAGCGCGTGTGACGTCCTAATGTTAGTTGTCAATGATTTCAGTTGATACAGAAATAATAAGTACAGTGTTTTGATTGATTTAATTCTGTTGTGATAGTTAAATATTGAAATTTATATTGAGCATGTCGAACCTTAAAAGTTACTGTTCTTGTTTTGTACCATTATGAACGAATACTACAAAAACAACTCCTAACGAAATGTTTTTAAATGTTCCCCAAGATGGCAAACGTCGAAATAAATGGATTCAAGCAGTGCAGGAATATTATCAGACTTTGCCTTTATAAATCATTTATCACACATAGCTAATTGGAATCAACTAACGACTCGTTTTTTAGCAATAAATTTTCAATATTATTGTCTAGTCACGTGTAATAGCTGTAAACGCTGTATTGTTATTAAATAGCTATAACATTATTACGTCACAACTATGGTGACCATTCATGGCGCGTTTATAGTCACGTGATTTTTTTTTAAATTTTATCAATTTTTAATCGTTTATAATTAATTGAAAAAAAATTTTTTTTAAGTTTTTTGCATTAAATATCAATATTATTAATAATAAAGTTTTAAAATACATGAAAAAAATCAATAATTTTTTTTTTTCAAATTCCCAATTACAACAATTATTTATTCTAACATTAATAAATATTTTCTTTATTTCCGAGTCATAATTAATAAGTAAATGTATAATAATATATGTCCTATGTTTCAACAGTTTTTGGCTGTCATCATCAGGTAATGATTACTTTGTCAGTTGTGACAAATTTCATATAGGTTGTTTGTTTTGTATAGTTTGTCGTTAAGGATGTTATTTGGAACTATTTTATGTGCTTTGAATATTTCATATTCTTCTATGATCACATATGAACACTCTGGAAGAATATGAAATATTCAAAGCACATAAAATAGACCCAAATAACATCCTTAACGACAAACTATACAAAACAAACAACCTATATGAAATTTGTCACAACTGACAAAGTAATCATTACCTGATGATGACAGTCAAAAACTGTTGAAACGCGTCGTAATAAAGAAGAAATTGAGTCGTAGGACATACATTATTATTCATTAATTTATTAATTATAATTTAACTAACTGATTGTTGTCATTTGTTCCAACTACCAATTCAGTTTCATTCAATTCATTTGTCATTTGTGTCAGTGTTGGCTGTGAATATTTCACGGGTAGATACTAGTTATTTATTAATGGTGAATTAAATTGGTTGAGAACCAATTGAAACTATTGTTACTTACATTTGGATAAAAGAAACCTAAAAACGAAGATTCAATACAATTTTGAGATAATCTCGTTGCAACGCTTTTTCTGATTAATAATTTTCCGTGTTTTAAGAAAAGCAGAAAGCAAGATTTTTTTTTAGAAAAAAATATGCAACAAAATTATTCATATAAAAGTTACATATGGATTTCTAAGTGAATATCATACATGAAAGCTTGATAGAAGTTCTCAATTTATATTTCAGTAATAAACCGTCGTCAAGTTTCACAAATCATAAATTTATGTATACATATCACATATACATAGATGGATTCGTATACTTTTCATCTTTGAGTTAAAATAAATCATTTTACAATTTGTCAAAGCACATCTTCATTAAAATGTTTGTAACGCGTTGAGATTTTGAATTTTTCAAAGGAGGCCAACTTGAAAGTGGTAGAATTGCCGGTTTTTGGTTGTAGGACGTAGTTGATAAAATTGTTTATTAAGCCTACGTTTTCGTATTAAGTTGTGTAAAGTAGAACTTTGTTGGTTTTGTTGATTTTCCGCTTCAACGCTTGCTGAAATAACGCGTTAAACACGATCTTGTAAAACGTTTGTGGATACGTAATGGTTTATCTTCCGATATTTAAGGCAACTGGGAAATTTTGAAGGTTTTAGTTCAGATGACACGTAAAAGGCGTAAGAGATTCGTCTAATACAATAGTTTCTCGATAAGTTTCTTAGTGAGAATTGGGTGAAAATTGCAGGTGGTTTTCAATTGGAAAAAAAAAATATTGGAAATATAAAGGGGAAGTTTGAACAAAAAATTGTTTAAGGAAATTAGCGGGACAGGTGGTAGATATGCACCTTGTGAGCTTTTTCTCGAACGCTACAGGTTGTGGATAGCGCATGCGTCAGGTCCAAAGCGTATCATCATGCTAGAGTATAAAAGCTCGCGCGTAAATTTGCGAGACCAAAAGTTTTCGTAGCATCACTCATCGGTACACGCGAGCTTTTAATTTTCCTATCCACGTGAACCGATGAAAATAACTTAAACTTTCAAAAAGCTTTCGGTGCAGATTATTTTCTTCTATCTCTTACTAAACGTTTTTTTTTTAATTTTTCCTAAAATATGTTCGAGTTACGCTTTCTGTAAAACTTCATCAATTCCACAAGTTGAAAACTTTTCGAAAAATCAACTTTAAAAAGACAATAAAATTAGACTATGACTTAGTATCTTCTTTTTTTCGTTTCGATACTTTTCTTTTATTTTTCCGACAATTTTCTTTTTTCGTTTCACCAAAATTTGCGTTGAGTTTCAACCGAAAACACCAGTGCTTTTTCTTCTGTTCGAAAATTGCTTTCTTGTTTCATTTGCAGTGTTTTCCATCGGTGAACTGTTCGGGTAAGTCGCTTTGTAAACTTTTAAGGGGTCACATTGTTGGGGAAAATTTATTTTTTTCACTTTCGAATTCAATTTAAGTTTGTGCTGTCAATAAATTACAAGGATGCTCATTAGGCACGCAATATTAGCAGAAATTCGTGCAATTGGAAAAACAACTTTAACTATTCATAAGCGAGTGGAAATCGATTTGTTTGTTACAGTTGCAAACAGTTGGATCATATATAAGCCGAGAGTAATCGAAAAAATACGAATAATTTCATAGTCAAGATGCTAATTCATTGCAAATGTAAATTAAATTCTTAATCAGCATTTTCCAGGCTCATCTCAATAGGAAAACTAATAAATTTTAATGAAAATCTCAACATTTACTTTTAATATTTCATAATTTTTCCCGTATAAACTAACTTTTCATTTTAAAATTTCCATTTTTTATCAGCGTTAGTAAAAAAAATCAACTCAAACAAGTAAATCCTTTTATAATTCATATTTAGTATAAACTTCCTAACAATCTATTTGAGGAAAAAGAAAAGGAAATTTTTGAACAATTCTAATAAATAACTAACTTGGTAAATTAAATGTCAAAAATTCAATTACTTGGTTACCTTGAAAAATTACAATTAATCACAATTTAATAATTCACATTTTTATTGATCAATAATTGGTTGATTTGACGATATATGTGCGTTTCGGTCAAATTTTAAAAATTAGAATCAATTTATTGTTTTATACTTTTGGTAAATTCATCTTTTTGGTGAGAAAGAAACAGTGGGGAATTGTGTTCAAAAATTTGGAGAATTATCAAGAGATCTACGTGTTTGCTGCTAAGGGGCCATTAATAAATCTTGGAAAACACTTAGGGGGCCAGAAAAACGGGAAAAGACACATTTCTATCATTTATCTAGTTATTTATTTTGTTTAGCCATACTGAAAGAGGAGTGAAGGCTTAGCCTATTTGTCTTACATAATTTATGAAAGGCCCCTTAACACCATAATAAATATTACTAATAAGCTTAATCTATATTTCACTAAAAAGTTGAATAAAAATATATTTTCCATAATTTCTTGGAATCTGACGATTTTTATGTTTTATTCATTTAAAGTTTTAAAATATTCTACTCGCTGTTAGCTAGTTGTTGATGGCTAATATTAATTTAGCTTATACCTGAAATTAATTTTAATTTTTTTACTGCGGGTATGATTATATATTTATTCGGGTTAAACAAGAGCAGTTGACATTAATCGTGAAGTTTTATTTTACCAAAATTTAAAATTTTCGCGAAAAATTGGATAAAAATCAGATATTAAATAGATTGTAAGTAAAACTTCATTATTTTTATAGGATTCATAAAACTATTTACTAGGTGCCTACAAATGAACCCGTTTTTTCTATACAAAATAAGTTTCCATTTTTTCTACCAAATAATACTTTTTATATTTAAAATGGTTCCTTTTATTAACCATATATTTTTGCCTTCTTTGCGACCATTTGTGAGTACAAGGCTAAAAAAATTGTTCATCTTTTGAGTAAAACCCATCATCGAGCCATTTTTGTGAATAGTCTGAAGAAGCCAATTCTGGAGAATAAACCGCATACGAAATTATTTCAAAACTGAATTCCTCAATCGTTTACTCATTTTTTTTGTGGCCAGGGGAATTAGCATGTAGCAAAATATCTTTGTATTGCTTACTTTAATATTCTAGCTCTTTTTCGTGCTACGGCGTGGTTCAAATCTACAATCGGTAGTTGTTGCGTTTAATTATTATTCCCATTCAACAACTCTTACAATTCGATATCTTCAAATTTTTTCGGTGGTATTCTTCATTGTAAACGTAAATATCATATTTTTCCATTTTTAAACTATCTTTAATCACTGTGATTTCCTAAGAGCATGCTTATCATAAGCTTTGACGAGTATTCAATGCAATTTCGTAGCAGTTGTTGTTTAAATGGTAATAGAAAATCAATGTCGTTCACAAATCGCACTTTTTAGACACAAAACTCAAAAATTTTAATGGTCTTAAAAATGATTAGGTCGTTAGAAATTTGTGTATTTGCGAATTAAAGATTTTTGTCAAATATCAAAATAAAAAAAATACTTTAATAATATGGTTTGGCAAATCTTCTATTGACAACCAGTAACACTTATTAGCAAATTCTGGTTTCATATGAACACCTCTAGTACTTGTTAATTTTTTACAGAAAAAAACATTATAAGCCCTTAAATCATATTATAATTTTAGACTAATGGGATCACTTAACTTTAGGAAAAAAAATCCCTGTTTTTCCCTAATTTTTTTCGTAAAAGCCAATTGAGATAGAGATTTAAAACTTCAGGGTCGTAGTGTTTTGTTAGTGTCCACCCATCTTTAATGCATTATTAAAATATCTTCCAGGGCCGATTCACCATGCTTATAGTCCCAGGTTAAATATCTCCATGCAAAGGACCCAAAACCTATTACAAATTGGAGTCAAACCATTATCTTCTTTCCATTCAATTTTCATTTTTTTTTAAATTATTTCTTTAACAAAATACCTCTCTAGAGTTATGTGTATGAAAAAATTACCTTCACAATTTAAAATAAAGTGTTCAGAAAATCTATAAAATCGTTTTAGTGAAAATAATGCGCCATTGTTTACCGCGCTTATGATAAAACTATTATTCAGTAAAGCTCATGTAATTGAATTTCTACTAAACTTCAATTATGATACTTACAAAACGGATAAAAACGAGTTTTGCTTTAAATTAAAGTTTACATTTTTAAAACACTTTTAATATTTACACACATTGACATAAGCATACATTTTCCATGCAGAGTCTTAAAAGATAAGAATTTTAAAATTATATTTTACAGTCTTACGATGAAACATGGAAATAAAAATATATTTGGTTATCTAAAATTAAATCTTCAAGAAAAACTTTCCGTTAATTAATTTTAACAATTTTTCTAGTCTATTTACAGAAAAATCAAAGAGACTTAATATTTATAGTTATGCTACTTCCTTTCTTAAACTATAAAAACTAAAGTTTCATTACAAGGAAATTTACTTATGATTAAAATTCTTTATTTTGCATATTTGTGTATTCTAAATACAGCAAATCCTAAGGTGGTTAAATTTTGTATTAAAGGGTTGATTTAGCATCTAATTGTGCATCTTTATATAAATGGATATAATTATATAATTTTAATGGTCTAGAAATTTCTGGATAAATATTTTTCAATTGTGATGATAAGGACAATATTTTCACTCATCAATTGATAGACCATACTCTTAGGATAGCTGTTTAAATTTTCATATCTACATGGCAACAGTTATATTTCAATTGAAATATTATTCGGAGGATAAGGAAAACATACGTATTTTTCCCTAAAAATAGTGATTTGTAAAGGATAACTGTATAGGATTTATCAAACCGATAATTTTTTATACATTAATCAACTAGCATATCTTAAGGGTGTAGTCTAATCTACTCTTGTATGAAAATACGGATCCTAACCGAAACAAATTTATTTGTAGGATTAACCCCACACATATTACATTTTTAAGGGGAAAAACGCATGTTTTCTCTACCCTTCGGATAAATTTTATCTGGAAGATAAATATCACTATCTAAATCTTGAGAATAGTGGCCCAAATTGAATATTTTTCTCACAGGTTTTTATACTTTATATTATGTTTTTTATGTATAACTTATATAATACATGTTATAATAAAATATACCTATAAGGCGTCCGATTATACCTTATTACAGTAACAGGTAATTTTGTAAAGTCAGACTAATGTAGGCTCGGGACCCAATGGATTTAATTGCTACCAATTAAAATTAAATATAAAAAAATGTACACTAAACAATTAATTGACCATATTTGAAATAAGGACCTAATACCGACTAGCCGATAAAATTTGAAAGTTTGAGTTTTCCGAAATTTTCTTTTGTCAATTGATGCGAAATTGGTCGTTCCGGTTTGTGAAAGAATTCGTTTAGTTTGTGACAATATAGTTTTGTAGTAATTAATTAATTATGAAAGATTATTTATTTTCGTCATTGGTACAGAAGATGTTAAGAAAAAAAGGTTATTAGCGATATATAAAAACAATTTGTTGTTCCATAATTAAACAAAAAATAAAATTGAAAGAATTAGAACCCTCCCCCCACCATAATATTGGAGAAAACAAAGGGAGTTATAAAATTATATTTTTTATTCATTATATATTTTCACAAATTTTTCCAAAATAACAAAATTGAGCACACGTTTCACTTAAATATTTCCATCGTTGGTGAAAATCAACTTTTTCCACAATAAATTGTTGAATTTAATACTCGGAAGTAGCACATTAGAAACGTGTTTCTGAAGAGTCGGAAAATTTTTCTACACTTTCCGATGAAGTGATTTTTTTTTCGAAATTTAGAAAACTTAGGACAAAATGTTTTAGAAAACATTGTGTTAGAAAACCATGAACGAACACATTAGGGGTTTTGGTGAAAAAATAATCACAAATTTATTGTGTGAAAATTTGATTTCCACATAAGATTAAAATATTTGAGTGTTTATTTTGGATGTGAAAATAAGTATTACGAAAAAAAAATATTTCCTATGTCCTATTTTTTTTCAAATATTTTAGTTGCAGGGGAGTTTTTCTTCAATTCTACTTATTATTTTATTATGAAACAATATTTTTCATAAATTTTCCTGCAATTTTGATTTAAATGTCGCTAAAAACCATAATTTTTTAACATCTTTTCATACATATGACTTAATAATTCTTCCAGCCTACACTTCTTCCTAGGTAGAAATAGAATCATACTATTCCTGATAAAAATCCAAATATACAGCCGAATTATAACGACATACTCTTGAACCCTCAGTCATTGATGATCCAGTTGACAAACAATTAGCCAAATTTCTTATATATAAATTGGCTATCTTGCCGCTGTGCGCAAGAGCAATGAGCTATGCGCATGCGCTCTGTTATCCCCACTTACGCATTCAAAACGTTGGTAAGGGTACTCACTCATTAATGTATTTGTTTGTGAATACGTATTTCGGATTTTCAGGTTTACAATAAGTGAAAGCCAAAAAATATAATGCTCATTTATAAACCTAACTTAACCGTTTCAGTTATATTTACTTATCAGAGTTTAAATTTTTAAGCAGACCCTAAGTTTTTGTTTCTAATAATAAATCAACTTTGTTTTACATTAAGCAGTAATAACGTTTCGCTTTTAACGGACTTTTGATTGATTATTAAATTTGAAATTTTGATTGTTTATTAAACAATCCCTTACATATCCCTTACAAACTTCGCTACCGTTTTTCACTCTTTTAAGGGAGAAATTTTCAAAAACCCTTTCTTATTATATATCTGCATCGTATAAGAAAAACATTTTCCAAATTTCATCGACACAAATGTGCACTTATATTTGAAAATACAATGTAAAACGAAAAAAAAATGGCTTACCTCTATGTTTTAATTATGATTAAAAAGCAATTCAATTTCACACATTTGGGCGTTGTACATACAAAATTGTTGGAAATAGGTGCAAAGCGTGGAAGTAAATTCGAATATTTTATTTATTTTCAATAACAATAATTGAATTTAAAATTGTTCTAAATACCGAAAAAAAGTTAGCACCGAAGATTTTATATTGGAATTGACAGTGAAATATATGGCAAAAAAATTGCTACCTTAATGCTTTTCAGCCGAATATATAATTACTCCAGATCACAACCATTGGTTCATAAAATAAAATAGATTTTAAAAAGTTTGATTATTGAAAAACGAACCAAAATTTAAAATCGCCTATTTGGTATAAGTACTATATAAGTATTAAACTTTCATAATAATTTAGTGAAATGACGTTATTTAAAATGTTATTAAAACGATATAAAAAAAAACAGTTATATTTTATTTCTTTATATAATTTTAGATAAACTTTTTTTTATATTAACAATACTATGATTATTAAATTTAAAATTTCGATTGTTGATTAACTCTACATTATCTCATATTAAACATTTTATTGAGATAAAACCTTTAGTAGCGAATGCAACGGGCAACTATCCGTAGTTTTTAGCTCAAAAATATGTAGTAATAGTGATAAAGTACCAATTTTCTCATTGAGGGAACAAATAAAGGCGTGTGATTTTTTTTTGGCGGAAATTCAGATATTTTTTACCGTTTTAACATCAAAAAATTATCATTATTTAATTTTTAGCAGGAAATCCAAATTCTAATAGTTAATTCAGCAACGTTTCGGTCCTTTACTTGACCTTCATCAGGCTTCTTAATATTAAGTATATAATGTACTTCACATACATACCAACAATGATTTTAATTTTTTTAACGTATACATACATTAAAAGTCGAATTACGAGTCTGAAAGTAATCGTGCTATATACAAGCCATATGCTTAGTATCGTTACTATTAGAATGATGTTAATTAACAGTTTTTACTTAATTTATTAAAAAAAAAAAATATTAATGTATGTTTATGTTAAAAAAATTAAAATCTATATTGCTTTATATGTTATTTTTAACATTGATAAGTATTTTATTTATTTGCGAATCACAATAAACTAATGGATAATAATATATATATATGTCTTTGAGATTCAATTAAAAAATACTTTATTACGACGCGTTTCAACAGTTTCTGACTGTCATCATCAGGTAATAATAATAATAATAATAATGATTATTATTATTATTATTACCTGATGATGACAGTCAGAAACTGTTGAAACGCGTCGTAATAAAGTATTTTTTAATTGAATCTCAAAGACATATATATATATTATTATCCATTAATTTATTGTGATTCGCAAATAAATAAAATACTTATCAATGTTAAAAATAACATATAAAGCAATATAGATTTTAATTTTTTTAACATAAACATACATTAATATTTTTTTTTTTTAATAAATTAAGTAAAAACTGTTAATTAACATCATTCTAATAGTAACGATACTAAGCATATGGCTTGTATATAGCACGATTACTTTCAGACTCGTAATTCGACTTTTAATGTATGTCCACTTCCATGTCCACTTTCCTGCTAAATATTAAATAATGAGGAAGTAAAATACGGACACAACAAGTTTGTCGATCAAAAAATTATATTTTTAAAAATTTTAATCAAAGATCATGTGATTTACAAGGAACCAATGAATACAAGGAAATTTTTGACCAAACAATAAAAATAGAAATCTGAAAGAAGACAGCAAAAAAAACGTTCGATTCGAATACGACTTGAAGAAAGCACTTTTATTTGAAACTGCTCAAAAGTTGAGATTTTTATAGAAATTGATTCTAAAGCTTGAAAAGATAGCAAAAGCTAGCACAATCAAGTCCTCAAGCTTTATCAAAAACGGACTTCACTTTGGTAAAATTGAAATATCGTTTATTTTTCTAGTCGATATGGTCGTGTGATTTACGTTCAAATAAATGTTGAAAGAAAAGTCAATTTTCCAAACGCAAACTTCCATTTTACTATAACCCAAGATCGATTCGAAACTTTCCGAGAAAACAACTGTACAATTAAGGTTTTTTTTTTAATCCCTAAGTTGATTATATAGAACCAGATGAATTTATTTAACATAAAAGTTATAAAAGGCAAACTCGAGATTATTGTTGGAAGAATGTTTCTTCAAAACGGAGTGCGACTAAGTTAGCAGTTATGGGATTTAAATAGTTGGGGGATGAGCTAAATGGGGATTGAATGTATAAGAAAAGTGATACATTGAAATGCTGTAGTTTGACATTGCGGGGTGGCATGGGTTAGGGTGAGATCGAAGACGTAAAACGCGGGTGAAGGTAAAAGGAAAAACACGGGGAGGTTTATATATACATTCTTTGAACAATAGGAAAATGCATTTTCTCT
The DNA here is from genome assembly GCA_958496175.1 of Sisyra terminalis. Taxonomy (NCBI): domain Eukaryota; kingdom Metazoa; phylum Arthropoda; class Insecta; order Neuroptera; family Sisyridae; genus Sisyra; species Sisyra terminalis. Next base: position 18,827,346 of record OY292279.1, on the reverse strand, counting down.
TCTTAACCGAGTTTTCGAGAGAGCAGCCGCGCCAACATATTTAATGCATGAAAACATTCTTTTCTCTAAATGCACACTGAAGGGTTACCGTTCCAAAATGATACGGGAAAAATCCACTACGAACATTCCCCATTCCCGATTCCCAACCGTCCGAACTCCTACCCCGTTACCCCGTTCCCGCGCCGCTTACTTCAACTATAAGCACTCAAATCATATTTTTACTATTGTCTTTACGTACGGCACAACGATTTTTAACATGAATATAATAATGAATATGAATAATGAAGCTTTATTTTTTTTTATGCGAACCAAAGTTATAATAGAAGTTAGCAAATAAAATGCATGAAATAGCGAAAAACTAAAGTAAAAAGCCCAATAGTAGGAATGGATGAAATTCAATTCATCTCATCAAGAAAAATATTGTCCTTAAATTTTTGAATCCAACTTCAATAGAGAGTTGAATAAACAGTATTTTCACTACGGCGAATCGTAAAGTCATCGTTCCTCAAAATCAAGCGAACAAAGTAAATTTTGTGAGGCAAAAGCTTCGTTTGAGTGTTTCAACATGTTTTCCTAACTATTTCAACCGATATCTCCGATAAAATTGAAATTGATTGATAACTATGATACCACATAAGGTAAATATTAATATGGGTAGAGGATTTAGAAAAGTATAAATCAAAAAATAATAGAACTTTCCTAGAACTAAGTACACACCTTTTTGAACTTGAAAGCTTTTTTGTTATTCGCTATTTACCGTCGCTTTATAACAACCAACGTCTTTAGCGACTCTAGGCTTAAGGATGGCTCACCGTCAGAACGTAAAAAAAATGACTTTTTTAAAACTGCTGCCATTTTTGTTTTAGAGATATTAAAAAACGGTCTTCGGCATGTAAAAGTTGAAGCTTTGAACTATTTTTTTTTATGTGCCCCGATATGTCCCCCCTCCCCCTTTCACAGCGCTTTGAAAAGGTTCTTCAAAAATTAAGAGGCAAACGGGAGACAAGTTTTCTCGGAAACCGGAAGTCAGACCATGGTTTTCCAAAGAATGTAGGTTTTGGTAATGCGTCTTCTTGGTACTGAACCTCGAAAATCCGAAAAAAGTTGAAAATTCACAAAATGGCGCGACTTTAAAAAAAAAAGTTAAAAAAAACGACCTTTTTTTGGAACTATCCCCCTCTCCCACTTTGAGGGGGGGATGTTTGCCCAATTTCAGAAATTCAGTACCAAGAAGACGTGTTGAGCTTTAACACTCTCCAGTTTCTTATCAATCCGTCGGATAGTTTCTGAGAAATCTTGTCTCCGAGTTTTAAAAAGTTGATTTCGAGAAAAACGCATTTAAAGTTTTTTAAGATATTTTTTTATGTTATTATCAATTTATTCAATTTTTATGTATATATGTATATATAGGTCTATAACTCGAAATATTTCGAATATCGACAAATCCTTTTAACACGTTATTCTTGAATGTTATAAGAAGACATTTATGGAGAAAAAAATCGATTTTTTTTTTCTGACGGTGATCCACCCTTAAGAAAAATCCGTTATCGATAAATATCGAAAATATACTCGATACGATGATCAAATCAAACACTTATCAGTTTTGGAGAGTCCACTTTGACCACTCGACCATCCATTGGTTATTTTTTAAATTTTGAAGTTTTTTTTCTTTATATTGAGGAAGCCTGTGTAATTTATAAACCTTAACTGTAACTAGGGTAAAGTTATTAAGAAAATCATATTGGCTTTCGATTAAAAAAACTAATTTTCCATTGCTGCTATATTTCTGAAGTTATACTTCTTTAGACGTACCACAAAAGAGAAAAAATTAACGAAATTACAAGTGAAAGTTGGTTTGGGCTGTTATGTTTCCTTAACAGTACAAAAATCTGGATTGAACTAAAGACAGAACAACTGCGCATGTGCTCAATCGGGTAACTTCTGCCATATGTATAATATAAACCTAGCCAATTACGCGAGATAATGAATGTGTTTTTTTTTATAAACCAAAACCATCTTTTATGTTTTTAAATTTCAAGCAATTTTCTGTTTCCAAGTAACGAATAAATTATTCATTTAAATTATTACAAAATATTATTAAAAACAATTAAATTTGTCAAGTCATTATTATAGTAAAACAAATGTTGGTATATAAGGCGGCAATGACAAAGAGCAAAAACTGTAAACACATATGTGCGAATGAAAACCAAATCGTGGTCTCAAATTTGAGTTTAAATGATTGTTGTCATTTGTTTCAACTGTCATTTTAGTTTTTTCAAGTGTCAATTTTTGCCGAGACCATTCGACCACTAGTAAGTTTTGAAAGCTTTATTTAATATATATATGCCTTATCTAAGATAAAGTAGTTTATGGTACATATTATAAATAACCTAGATACACGAAGTTATTGAGATTACTACAGTGGCCGATTTACAAATTTGCCGCCAGTAGACTATTCAATTTTTGCCGTCCCTACAGATCTCTGAAATTCGATACTCTATTTTGCAGTCATTTTAATTACATTTATTCTATCAATGGAATCTTAATTTGTGCTATATCACCGTTATTACATCAACTTTTCCTATATTAGCAGGTTTTTAGGCCAAATTTGCCGCCCCTTAAAATTTGTCGCTCAAGACTTCTCAGCCTACTCAGCCTGCTGATATATCCACCACTGAATTACTATTAAGGAAACTAACCTAAAGAAAAAGATGTTAAAAATGCTAAAAGCGTTGGTACTGTTGAACCTGTGTAAATTTTTGAAGCTGATATATTATATTTTTATAATTAAGTTTAACCATAACACCATACTTCTGCATAAGCCATAAATAATTTCCGGTCCAGCTTTTCGTATTTTGGAAGACAAAAAGACTCAACGTTATTTCAAACTTCTGGAGACTGTGGATAAAAATGGATACCTTGATCCTCCTGTTTACAACCGAACTTAAACAAATGAACATCTATGAGTTGGACTTGAAATCTTTTGTACAACAGTCCAAATATTTTGGCCACAAAATGCGAGTTTATCAGGTCTTTAACCAACATATCAACCCTGAAAGCCTACTGGTGGCCGAGTGGTTGAGATGACCACTCCAAAACTGGCAAGTGTTACGTTCGAATTTTATATCGAGCAAATTTTCGGTATTTGATTCCTCGATTTATGAATTTTAACTATCCCTAGGGGCGCTAAAGATCTTTATAGTTATAACGCGAGGAAAAATAATAAAAAAAATTAAGTGAAAATTTTGTGCTCTTATATTCTATCGTAAAAATTAACATTTCTGCAGACTTTGCAGCAAAGTTTAATCAATCCACAATTAAAGTAACAACACTTTTTAATAGCTCCCCCTAATCGTAGGTAATTTGCGTTTATCTCAATTTTTCTGCAGCTGAATTCGTTTAATTAAAACATCACGTCCGATACTATTTTCATCTTGAAATTTTTAAGATAATATTTTCCGTGGTAATTAGGTGTTATTTGAGATGGTATTATCGCAAACTAACTTATGAGGTGAAGGCTAGTCATTAATAAAATACCAATATCTTCAAGCACCGTTCTAATTTAATATTGCACGTTCCCTAAAATCTGATAACTTATTCGATTACGAATAGTTTTCATGTGGAAGTCCTTCGGGAAATTTATACAAAGACACACTGCCGTACCTATCAGCGCTATCTGTCTTTCTCTGGCACAAGTTCATAATGGGGCGAATTGGCTTAATCACAATGATAATTTCCACAATAAATTTTCCGTGAATATCATTTTCAATCCTCAAATGGTGCACGGGAAACAAGGAACGAAAATGGGTTTTAAATGTATTATACGTACATTAAATTCTTTGCATTTTTAAATCAGGAAGAATAAATTTAGGAATTTTGTAAGACATTCTTCCTTTTCATTTTTTTTTTAATTGAAATTTCAAATGTATGGAACGAATTACGGAACTTTAGTTTCCTTTGCCTTATTGCCTACGTAGTTTATGTGAAGAAGGCTTAATTAAGAAGAAAATCCTTTGGAATTTCGTTATTACTGATATAAGAGCATATATGTACATGAGCGAATAACAAATATGATTAAATGAGGCATGATTTGGTTCGAATACGCAGTGAGAAATCATCCGACATGGCAAATAGCAAATTAAATTTGCAAACCGAATTGAGAATAAGCAAATTTTAAATTAAATGTCGCAAAAGAACGACGACTTGCTAAATACTAAACACGCCATTCCGATTTACACCTTTATACTCTTTCGCATTTGCTTTCCCTTAACATTGCTTTTCATTTTATTCGCATTTTTTTTTTTGCTCTATATTGAGTGCTCGAATTTTCTTCAATTTGATACAATTTAAATTTATTGAAATGTATTATAAATATATATCAATATTGAAGCTTTTCAACTGCGTGGGAATAGACACACTTACAATGTGGATAATTTATTTACACATGAAATTCTTTTTTGAAGCAACTTTGATAAATTGGCAATAATGTTTCTTCGCTTTTATAAAAAATAAAACACTTTAATACCGAACTAGCAGATACTCTTGACTTCGTTAGTGGAACATAACAATATATTACAATGCAAATCTTTCTAGACATTCCTTTTCTCTAATTATAAATATTTCGGTATAATTTATTACAAAAAGAAGTCAATATTTAAATATAGAATCAAGAATTAAATATTTAACCAATTTTGTATGAACCATCGTCCCTTTTATGAGAAGAAAATCATAAAGTCCGATTGAACTTTCGGTTTCGGTTTCGGCCTAGTTTCGACTTAGTTTCAGTTTCGGCTGTCGTCAAGCCGAAACTACAACCGAAACCGAAATTGAATTCGTGGGATAAAAGTGTTAAAAAAATATTGTTTCTCACTTATTATTTGATTCTTCAATTTTGAATACTGATTACTATCAGTTCATTAATATTTTGTATATTTTTTTTTTCAGTTTGAAAGAAAACTGATCAAAGCTTAGGAGAAATTATTTCGCTTTTAAGATATAAGAAAGAGTACTTTCTATTTCGTGTACCTAAACATATTAGATTAAAAGTTTTTTTTTTCGTAACTTTCTTTATTATTTTTTAAATAAGAAGACAATTCAGGTTATTTCAGATCTTTTTGTTATTTATTTAATATTTTTATTATTCAATTAGCTACGTTTCGTTACTAATCGTAACTTCCTCAGGCTTTTTGATTCACAAAAATAAAATATTTTTAATTTAAATTTTTTAATTTTTAATAAAAAAAAATTTTTATTGAATTTAAATTAAAAATATTTTATTTTTGTGAATCAAGAAGCCTGAGGAAGTTACGATTAGTAACGAAACGTAGCTAATTGAATAATAAAAATATTAAATTAAAAATAAAAAGATCTTAAATAACTTGAATTGTCTTCTTATTTGTAAAATATAAAAACTGAGATCTGAATTTTATCATCTATTTTCTTTATTATTTTACACAGTTTATTCGTAACTAATATTAAAAAGAAATATTAAGTGTTTCAAATCATCCCCGTATTTCAGCATAAAGAATTTATTTGAAATAAGAGATGATAATAATATCTTATGTTAATGATTAGCTCAAATATTAGGGACTAAATGATTAATGAATACCTATAGGATTTAAAAATAAAGATACTAATTGTGATTAACTTTTTTTTCTACGAAAACATCAAGGTTTATAAATTACACAGGTTGCCCCATTAGAAAAAAAAATGACATCATACGAAGAATTTTGAAATTTGAATCAGTCTGAAGATATGTACGAATTTCTTCTGGATACATCACGTAGCCCATGAGGCCACCTGTGTATTTTATAAACCTTGCGAAAACATGACCTTATATGGAAGTGTCGGTTTCGTCCGACACTGAAACTGATACCGAAATTCGGTTTCGGCCGTAAAACTAGTTTCGGTCGGACACTACAAAATGATCAAGTCTTTATTCCCGTAAAACGGAAACTATACCAATTTTATATGAAAAAAGGAAAGTCATCACAGTTTTTCTTAACGAACCCCTTCTCACATGACTATAATATACTCTCTGCTCCCTTAGTAAATTCTAAAGTTACGGGGTAGAGCAATAATTAATCAGCCCTCTATTTTAAACCCTAGGGTTGGAAAGTTTAAAAAAGATAACCCATAGCGAATATTGCAATGCTAAAATTTTTTGTTTCCATGTTTACAATTTAATAAATTTTGTATATAAACTTCATTGTCTTTTTGGATAAGTATTGAGTCAAAAACCACAAAAGAAAATCTTTAAAAATGATCAAAAATCGTGCGGTTGAAATATTAGTCTTAAAGTATAATACATGCTTCATTCTATGCACAATAATCTTACATTTATTAAGTAAATGCATTCCTTTAAACGCTATTGAGGGTAATTGAGATTTATAAAGCTTACTCAATTCTGTATGCTTGAGCAATGAATAATTTGAACCATCTTAACCGATTTCGAATTACAATGGCTTTAAACGTTATCATTATGCAACAATAACGCAAGTAACATCAAACTTATTTAACCACTAACAATAATTAAACTTCAAACATTTCTGATTTTCCCCGTTTGCATATTTAGTTAACAATAGACTAAAATGCATTTTGATTATTACAATGATTTTACAATCGTATTGTTCCATTGGGGTACCTTAGAAATGTAATTTAAAGTATTGGAATGGTCGTAGCTTTGAGTTTTGAACAAACTTTAATTGATATTTTGACGAAAAATATAATTCAATATCTTTAATTTTAACATTGACAAATATTTTATTTATTATTCCGGGTCGCAATTAATAAATTCATGAATAGTTATTACTATAATCATTACCTGATAGTAACAGCCAAAGCCTGTTGAAACGCATCGTATTCAATATAGAAATTCAGTCAAAGTCATAGGACATACATTATTATTCATTAATTCAATACCTTTAATTATTTTTTAAGAAAAGAAATCAATGATTTAAAATAAAATATATTGCATTCATTATCTACATTTGTATGGGATTACTAATATTATGAACTCTGTCCACTGAAATTCTATCAATTAAATGCGTATTAATTGTAAGAGACTTCTTTTTCGACTTAGTAAATTATCCATTTATACAAATGATAATTGAAATATTTTCCACCACTTACCAATTGTTTTGTCGATCATATCGGTACAATTTGCCTGCATAATTTAATTTTAGCAGTTCAAATCACCAAAGTTATAGGGTTGCCAACATTGAGACATTACTGATCCAGAGAAAAAAGATGTGAAGAAGTAACTTTAATAAATTAATATTATTCTTTCTTAAAATATTATTTCTCATACATGTGGACGAAATAAGCACTCACATTAATCAACAGCGTTTATAAAAATCATACCGTCTACCCGAATAGTATACCGTTTTAACTAAAACTAAAGTATAACTTTTGTGCTAAGAAAATCGTGCTAAATGAAGGATACCTGTACTACGTATCTTGTATAGGGAGCTTTGTCACTGACTATATAATATAATAAATATCGAAATTTACGATTTACTGGAATTTGTGGAATAGTTCTTGAACCGCAATTCATCGCAACAGTAACGTACCCGTAATTAACAGTTTATAACATTAACTTTCAGTTGTGTTATATTTATCATATTTCTACTTCACGCCGCACGCCTATGATTTAACTAGCACTTAACCTGGAGAATATTATTGAAAACCCGGAGTTTCCGGATCAAAAGTACTTATGTTGGCAACCCAACAAAGTTATGTTTCAGTAGTGGAAATTTTTTTTAGTGAAAGTCATTAGTTTTCTTGAATGCAAAGTATTTAGGAGCCTACTGGTTGCCAAGTGGTCAAGATGGCCGCTTCAAAACTAGAAGTTGAGTTCGAATCTTGTATCGAATTTTGGATAATTTCGGTATTTAAGGATTTTTGTTAACCCTAGAGTTTCTTAAGATCTTGGTAGTTATGAAGAGATGGTAAATAACAATAAAAAGAAAGTATAAAACTGAGCAAAAAAATTTTCCGGACTTTTCCGACACTGTTCTTCAATCTACATCATTGAAGTTCCAAACAATAAAATTTACAAATGTTTAATTTTTCATGTCCTACCTTTTGGCTAGTAGGTAGTGTTTTTTTGAAATTTTCTATTGGTCTATGTTTTCCACCAAACTTTCCAAGATATTTGAAGGAAACGAGATGAACAATTATAGTTTGTGGTATTCGCAAACTTACTGCAATATTACGCAATATTACTGTAATGTGCATTATAAATTTTAGGTTGGTAAAGTTAGATTATGCTTTCACATTAAATGTATAGGTTACGTGTTAAATTCACAAGATAATAAAGACACAATATTATTCGTGAATAATATTGAATATCAGAAAACTATTACAAATTTAAATAAAATGTGAAAAAATATCCTAGGAATATAAAAAAGTTATATACCTGAACACAGATATTGAAGTTATTAACGAAAATGATAATACTTTACAACAAATGGAAGACACTCTTATTGGCATTTTTTTTGCAAACTAATATTAACTTAATAATAATAGGAGAACAAACAAAACACTAGCGGAAAAGTTAAATCGCGAACGGTTCGTGAACTGCTCTTGTGTCTTTCCACTTTTGTAATAGTAATGTACTTATTTTCTTAAAAAAATGTTCCCATATAAACCATTGTAGATTTTTCTACTATTTTATGTTTTACTAGCTGATCCCCGTGACTTCATCTGCGACACGTATTTTATTTTTCTTATTTCTTTTACGAAAAATATAATCATACTTAAAAAAAACTCCACACTCTTGAAAATGACACATTTAATAAACTGTTGCAAAGAATAAAGTAGTTCTATGTAATAATCAATTAATTTTCAAAAAATATTTATAAATATCTAAAAAGAGTATGTTCAATTGCGTATACCTACGGTAGGTATACCTACCGTGAACCAAATAATCCGTTAATCAATCAGCATCTATACATAAATAAAAAATATCGCCAAGTGCAAGAAATTCGGTCTTAATTATGACTAAAAAAAGTCGAAAGTTATCAAAATACTCGCGTCAAAATAATCCCATCTCACTGTTTCGATTCCCGAATGAACCTTTTCCAAAAACTATTATACTATTGCACTGTACAACTCAATCGCGAAATTGAAATTTGTACAATTGCACGAAACCCAGTTCTTCCATAATCATGTATAACCATAATGTATCTATAAACTTATTATTAAAATATCTGAATTTCAACTATATAATTAAACCATATTGGATAGTCCAGAGTTCATCATACATGATTTGGCGTATGCCTTTTGCTCTGGAATAGGATTTTAAATTTCTTTTTTATCATTATGCTGATATGATTATTTATTATTTATCATTATGATGATTTCTGGCTGGAATTGTGAATTTTTTTCGTGATCCCTTTCACGCACTTGCAAATAAAAGATATTGTGCCCCCCCCAAGAAAAAAATCCTGAATCCACTCTTGTCTGTTAGGGTAGAAATTTTCAAAAAAAAATCTTATCACATGCCTACTTCCTATAAGGAATACACCGAATATTAAAAATTCATCAGTCAGAGGGGGTAAATAAATATACAATTTTATATATGTACGGTTTTAAAAACGTATTTAATTTAAGCTTTATTACTATTATTATTATTATTATTACATTTTTTTCGTTAATATTTCCTTACTGAGCAACCCTAAGGATCTATTTACAACAATTTTGTAACAAAAAAGTTTACTGTCAGATTATTATCTATAAAAACATTTATATTTCAAAAAAGCAATTTTTTGTACTTTAATTAAATTATTAAATTAATTAAATTACTGTGCTTTTTATAAGTTCAACTAAAAATATTAATACAGATAATTTTTTAACTTTTAAATACCTGTCCAATGATATATAACTTACCTTATTATTTTTAAGGAATGATAAGTAGCCTAACATGTGTTTTTTCACACATTGTTGGAGTTTTAGTATAGATTCCTATTGTTTTTGAAAATTAAATATAGCCTATGTTCACCGTTAATAGTGTAGCTTCCCAACAGTGAAAGAATTTTTCAAATCGGTTAAGTAGTTTCGGAGCCTATTCAAAGCAAACAAACAATCAAATCTTTCCTCTTTATAATAATAGATTTTAGCACAATTTATATCAAATTTTAATTAAAAGACTCACTAAGCAGATATTAAATCCTAATTGTACATTCCTTCAAATGTTATTTTTGCCTTAAATATTAGTGTTAAATTCCGAAACAAGTCTTTATTATTACCAATTTTTTCCGAAATGACACAAAAGATCTTAGTAGATACAAAATCTTAATTTTCTGTTAATATCCTAATAAAAGTTTTTTTCTGTGGAGTTAAAATATTTTCCTCTTTTCCCAGCAGTTTTTCAGATTAAAGCACTTCATTCTTCAATGTAAGTTTTTACGCCAAAAGTATGCAAGTTTCATCAGCGATTGATTGATTGTCGCCATGGTTAGTTAGCGTTGGTTGTTCATACATCAAAGAACCAACATTTGCTAACCATAATGACATCATTGAAAAATTCCAGCAGCAATTGTTTATAGCCAAATAATCCTTTACAGTTTTACAAAAATTTCAACAAGGGTGTTTTTTTTTCTTATTTTTGTTGCACAGGAAATGATTAAATGTTTATTGGTTTTAATTTACAATTTTCTTCACACTTTATATTGGAAAAAATGTAAGCCAGTGGATCCCAAAGGGGATGTTCTACTCCTACTAAACAATGAAGGATTATTAAGGAAAAACGACAGCTAAAAAGACAGATAAAGGAATTGATTAACGACGTTGATATAACCCCTAATTTTTCAAGAAAATCAGTATGATAGGCTATTTGAAAACATTAAAATTATACTAGAAATAGATCATAAGTATATACATTTTAATCGATAAAAGATGTTATTAAAGAGAGGAAAAACCAATTTAAGGTTCTGAAAAATTTATATTTTCGTAGAAAAAAAGTTTCAATATTGAGCAAATGAGATTTTAAAAACGATGAGTGTAAGAGTAAAGGTCTTCTGTGACGTCACAGTCCATTTATTGAAACCGAGATATAAACAAACCATGATGTAAACAGACATTTGAGCAGTTTGTCATAAAAACAATAATAATTAACACCATTTTTCACATTTTCCACTATGGAAAAGTATTTTTCTACCCTTAACATTACTCTCATTTTTTTCTATAGAATATAGGTTAATTGTGTTTAATGTATGTTAAAACTAAGCTTTTCTTTAATCATTTCAATGCTGAGCCTTTTAATACCAGTACGTAAAACTATTTTTCCGAACGATCAAACTATAGTTGCAATTTGAAGCAAAATTCTGTGAATAACTTTCTAAAGATTTAAAAAATATTGAATCGGTTGAAAAATGAAGAAAATTATTCCAATTTTCTTAAAAAAGATGTGTCATTGTGAATAGATTTAATACAAGTTTTTCAGGAAAACTTTATTTTTGCAATCAATCGAATTACACCTGAAGTTTGAAGAAAAGTTTAGTAAATAATTTTCCGATAGTTCAGAAGTGTTAACTAAAGTGAAAAGTTTAGCAAAAGCCATGGGACGATAACAATGAAAAATCGGCCCCAGAAATGTACTTGGACCATTTTTGAAGGGAATGTTGGTACTAAAAGATACATTCTGACTTCAAATTTCAGCCTTTTAAGTTTTTAACTAGTTTGAATGTAATTTGGACATATTATGAAAGTTAGCAGAGGCTATACTCAAAATAAATAACAGCTTTTAACGTTCATTATAATTATTTGCAACAGACGATTTCCCTACTTCTTTGCACAGATTATTTTGCACTTTACAAGTGTAAAGTGATTTTTAAAGAGAAAATTAACAATAAACAATTATAGTATTAACATTTAGATTGGACGATTTAATCTAACAACAACTTTATTATTTGTGCTAAATTTTTTTCATTGGTAAACGTCCGTAGGATTCTGAAGTTTCTGTACTGTGACGTCATTTTAATGAATAAACTGAATGGCAATTGAAGCTCGTTTTAAGCATTTTGAATTTAACGTTTTTTTTTGCATTTTTAAATGAGCATTTCTTAGATTTTATCAAATACTTTATAAAAATTATCATCAACCTTATCTTTTAGTATCAGAAAAAATATATTAAAAACAGGGTACATTAATTATTTTTAAAACATTTACATTACATCTTTTGTTGTAATTCATATGTAAATCATTATTTTTCTTTGAATTATTTATAGTTTTTTTATTTATTTCACGAAAATAAATATTTTTTTTTTAAATTTCAACGGGAACAAGGAACGATTTTTGATTGGTTGTAACTCTAGTGACGTCGTATGCAAGGAAACGTGTCTTCCTTGATTGATGGTAGTTCGTACATAATGTTTTTTAGTTTTATATTCCATCTTAACTATTAATATTTCAATCTTCTGATAATATTTCGTAAAATCTTTTAACAAGAGTGAGGGTATTCATTTTGAACCCTAAAATGGAGTTGGTTTTTGAACTGATGACAATTACTTTTAACTGAAGATAAAAGATAGAAAGAGAACGGCTTATTTACAAACGTTTGTGTGCTTATTCAGAAGTTTTGTAAAGTTTTACATTTAGTTACATTAACAACAACTTTGAAACATTTAACCATATTTTTTGGGAATCCTTGGAACAGAAATAAGCAATTTATGTGGGGTTTTGTGAAGAAACAAAAGAATAAAATTCATTTTAATAGAATTTAATTTAATTAATTTAATAGAATTAAATTACCTTTTTATAATACAGGAGATTTCCCGGAAATGTTAATATGTTGTGTTTATATGTAATGTAGATTTATTAATTGTTATTTACCATCATTTTTTAACTATTATGATCTTTAACAAATCTAGGATTAATAAAAATCCATAATCGAAAAATATCGAAAAATTGTTCAATACGAAGATTGAACCTAAAACCTACTCGTTTTGGAGCGGTCACCTAGACCATTCGGCCACCAATAGGCTTGATGTAGAATTATTTAAAACAATTTTCCAACATTACTCAAATACCCTTTTTACTACTATTGGGGCATCCAATATTTTTTTTAATTACAGAGGCATTGATAATCTTTAGTGGAAAAAATAGTTTAAGTTAAAAAGAGTTTCACTTATCCAAATAAGATTGAACTATCACAAAGCAGTCACGAAACTCCTAAACTACTTGATGATCACTGAGGATGATTGCTTGGCAATCAAAATACGTATCTCGGCAATACGTCACAAATATTTTTGTTTGAACTTCAGTTCATTTCAATTCTGTTCAACTTCTGATTTAATATAAATTATTTTACTAATTCATACAACATAAATTGGACCACAATATATTGTATAAACAAAGAGTTTCACTTATGTTTTAGTGATTACTTACGTATCTCGAGACTTATGTGATTTAGGAAAATAATAATAAAATAAGTGAAAAATTTAAATAATATATCAACAAAACTGATGAATAATATTTGGGGTGAAAAGATTGTCTCTTGAAAATATTTGCGTTTCATGTAAACAAAGCCGTCTTGATATTTCATCTGTAAATATTCAAATCACTCAAAAATCTCTCAACCACTTCGTTTGCTTTGGGGGATGGGATGGGATGGGCTCTCTTTTGGCTTCATGCATTTTTTATTGTAATTACCACCGTAAAATTGAAGGATTTTATTTCGCTTTTAATGGCATTGTGTGTGCCATTAAAATGACTATTAGGCCCTCGCCAAAAACAAGCTGAATTATTAAACAGGTAAAGTGGTGACTTTTTTGCACGACCCTTGGGATATTAAGGCAAAGATTCAGTCAAGTTCATTCTAATTTGAAGCTCAATGTGGAGAGGAATTGTTCCAAATTTGCTGCTATTTGGTTTGCGAATATCGGAAAAGCCATTTATAATGATTATTTGTGTAATAAATCTAAGGGTGGCATCAACTTTCGGAAATTGTGCCTTGACAAACACATTTTAATGCGTATTAAATATTCAAATATGTAATGTAAACGAGGAAAATCAATTTTTTTAAGGATTTTTTTTTAGTAATAGAATTTTTTATGACCTATTTAGGTTTGTTTTTTATAGTTTAAATGAAAAGAGTTTCGTTTTTAAAAATGGTGTCATAAAAACATAATCATAACAATAAATTTAGCGATTTGTTCAACTCAAAATCCGCAACATTAACAAAAAAATTAATGGCTGCTTCATTTGCATAAAGCTCATTTTGAATGAGCTTTCATACTATTTGTAGTAGTAGTATGAAATCCCGTCTTTCATGTATACGTTTTTAGTTGTTCGTATGGGGTGCTAGCTAAATGGCTTTTACCTTTTCTACAGGCATTTTCGGTTATTAGCATTCGGGGGAATCTTTTTTATATTTATGTAATTTGAAAACGAATGCTGTGGGTTGGGGGTTGGTTTTGCAAATGTTGGTGCTTTTAAAACGAAATAAAAACAACATTTAATTGAAGCCGGGCTTAGCTGAAACGGGGCTAATTTGGACAGGACGTGAGAAAGGGGTGGAGTAAGCTCGTTTTAAAACTGCATTTGTAATGAGAATCAGAAAAATCCAGTCAAAGATTTTCCCCGTTTTGCAGTGGCTTGCAATTTGATGGGAAAGCTCTTCAAATAATTTTATACGGGCTATTCTTTTAACGAGTTTTAGGACCGACTACGAGGCCGGGAATCGTCGGGAAGAAACACAGGATTAGCACACCTTAATTAGAATCGAAAGTTTGTTACACGAAGTTCGCACGTTGGTTTGTATCCTTTGAGACATGATGCGAATCTTTTCCCCCAACCCCATTGCGAGAAATAAAGTAAAAAAAAAAAAAACTTTTTATCTTAATTCTATCCAATTTACTTATTAAAGCCAACTTGAAAAACTTTGTTACAATTAAGAAAATTGTGCTCACATCTGTCGGAAAAACTAAACACCATTTGTTAAATTGAAAAAAAAAAAAAGATTTTTTTTCTCAATTAGAAAATTAGTGGGCCATGTGTGCATGTACCCAGTAATTCAATTTGCATGAGGGGATGTTTGAAGTTTGCCAGCCTTGTGTTATCGCGGTTCGATTGCGATTGCAATTTTTGCTTAGATTGAATTTTCTAATATATTCATTCCTGTTCGCTCCAGCAAATTTTACACCAATTTAATGACTTCAGTGTGTTATATGTGTGGCGTTAGATAGACAAATGCACCAGTGAAGCGAGACGGGATGGGTTTATTTTGCCAGACGACATTTAGGGGTAGCATTGCCTATCTATTTTTGAGGTCACATCAAATATTCACATAAATCGATTCCAAATTTTATACACATGTGTTATCTAAACATTTTCAATTTATTTACGAAAAACAATTTTTAAGCTCTTAAACGTTTATGTTTACCTATCAACGAAAAGAAATCTTAGACCAAATATAAATTTATAAATGTCAATATTGATTGCGCACAAATTTAGTCTGCAACTTGGAAAAACGATTTTCAAGTAGTTCAAATATTAAATTATTTTAAAATTGATAAAATATTAAAACATTTCAAAAATTAAAAATAAAATTTTGCTTAAAAAGAAGCCACAAATGCATTGTTTTATCCCAAAAGTAAAGTATATTGCGATATGCAGAAATTCGACTCCTGAGTTTTGGATTAAAATATATGGTATGATTAGATTTGTAATATTGAGACTAACTAAATACGTAAGGTTTTGCAAAGATGTTGGAAGTATTTATTCATCAATAAATCATAGGTACCGGGAACAATTTTGAAGAATCTGACTCCGGCTCCAACTCCATGACTCGTGGACGTTACATAATAAATTAGAAGTCCCACACTTCACGTGAAATTTCATGAAAATAGAAAACATTGAAACATTGAAACATTGAATATATAGGTTTAGGTCAAAGCTATCAGAAAAATGGAGCTAAATTACTTTGAAGTAACTTAGTTACTTAAAAGTATCTAAGTTACTGTATCTTAGTTTTCTTATTTTTTGGCTAAAAGTAACTAGTATCATTGATACTTTTTCCAAATAACTGTATCTAGTAGCTTAAAAAAGTATTTTAGATACCAAAAAGGAACATAGCTACCGAAATGTATCTAAGATAACAACAACAAATATTGAAAAATAGATTTCGAAAACCTCGTTTCTATGGATAAAATGCTTTAAAAAGATTAAAAATAAATGAATGAACTGAATTTTGGTACTGGATTGCACCATAGATATTAAAGTGATATTTGCCAATTAATGAGAATAGTAAGCTATCTAGTTGTGCATCAAAGCAAGGGGTGCAATTTTGTTTAAAATTTGGTAATATGGAACACCCCTCGCTTTGATGTACAACTAGATAGCTAACAATTGTCATTAAATGGCTAATATCGTTTTAATGTTGATGGTGCAATAGGTACTAAGAATCAGTTAATTCATTTATTTTTAACCTTTTTAGTCTTTCAATATATCTTTTATACCAATTTTGCCAATCATTGTCTCAAATTTGAACTAACTGATTATCGTCATTTGTTTCAACTGTCGTTTCGATTTTATTCAATTGCCAATTTTTGCCATTTCACTGTCATAGACCATTGGTTTCAAATAACCCTATAAAAATAAATTTACAGGTGTTATACAACATCATGTAGGGGTTTAACTCCTATTACCGAAATGAGAAATTTTTTTCCAGCAATTGAATTGTTTCTTGGACTGTATGGTATGGCGCACTGTTTTGTTGAAACCACATGTCAACTACATTAATGTCATCCAATTTAGACTGAAAATACTCGGTTATTATGCCGCGATACCGAGCAACAATAACAGTAACAGCTTTACCAACTTCATTTCCAAAAACTTTGCTTCGGTAATACTTTCAGCCAGAGCTATCAAAGATACTTTGAGATATATCTAGATGCTTGATAAGCTATTTTTATTAAAATATATTCGAAGTTATTTTTGGTAGCTAGGTACTCTTTAAAAGACGGAACTATAATACTCATCAGAAATTACTTTTTAAGATACTTAAAAAGATACTTCTTTTGTTAATTCGTTTACTATGTATTGACTAAATTTCTTAGTGTGTTATGTTAAGTTATTTGGGGATCAGATAATGTCTTTTTTATCTTTGTTATTTTTGGGAAAATGAAAATATACGTATCTAAGCCACATATGTGTAACCAAAACATACTTTAAAAACAATAGAAAGGATATAAATATAATTTTAAAAATCAAAATAAAATAATGCTTTGTGTCGAATCCCTCTGTATCGTAGTTACTTTTTAAGTTACAAGATACAGTTCCTTTTAAAAAATATATTTATTAGATACTTTCTGCCAAAAGTTAAAAAATCTAAAAAACAGTATCTTGAGGTAACTGAGCTACTTTAAAGTAGCTAAGATACTTTATGCTGATAGCTCTACCTGCAGCTCAAAATCCGTACCAAATTGAGCTGTAGGCAGAGCTGTCAGAAAAAAGTATCTAAGGTACTTTAGTGTAACTTAGTTACTTTAAGATACTATATCTAAGTTTTTTTTATTTTTCTGGCAATAAGCATTTAGTATCAAAGATACTTTTTAAAGGAATTTTAATTGTTATTTAAAAAATAATTGAATACTGAAGGATTCAACACAGAGCTTTATTTCGTCTATAAAATTTTATTTATATCTTATCTATTATTTTTAAAATGTACCTATTGTGGTTACAAATATGTGGCTTAGAATACATATACTTTTATTTTTCTTAAATTATTGAAGATAATAAATACATTATCTGATTACTCAAAATATTTAAATACGTTACGAGCCCAACCTATTATAGATGAATTCGTTTTTCGACAGTTTTATGTAATTTTTTTGAATCCAAATTGTGGTAATTTTATCGATTATGTTTATTAAAAATGAGCTTCATTGCTAAGGATTATTTTGCTCGAAAAATCAGATTTCACTTTTCAGGTACGGTTTAATAATAAAAATTCATTGTTGTGTCATTTAATGCTCTATTTTTATTAACTCTCAAACCCTCTACTGTTTGTTACAGATTATTTTAATTTTTTGCTTCTAATCCTAGCATAAATACTTCAATTTTGAATTTGCCGCCATTTTTACGGGAAATGGATATGGTCCGAAAAAACCAAAACAACTGGTAGTTGATAGTATATTATAGGTAGTTATTGACATATTTGGAGTATACAAGAATCTTACGGAACCTAACAACTATCATATGTGACCACAGGTGATCAATGATTGCATATTGGTTAAAGAAAGATTTATTTCTTAACTTGTTGATAGTCGGTGGCATTTTATGTAGCCAATATAAGTCAATACTCTATAAACTTTTATTATATGTTTGTGAACTTTGTACATAAGTATACAAAAACACCTGCACTTCAACTTAATACCAACCAAATCTAATCAGAAACGAATAAAGGGGAAGTAAGCTTAAGTAGGTTTATATACTCGTACATATATTTTTACCAAAAATATATCTTATTTTTTTACCACAGTTGTAATAACTTAATTGCATCACACACATTGAATACATAACATGTAAAATATACATTGAAGGGTTAAAATTTCAGGAATTTGGATCAAGTATTGTCCTAATTTATTAGGGATAGTAGGGTTTGACTCATGGGAGCAATTGTTTGGGATTTGCTTGCGGAAAATCGCTATTACAGCAAACTTTCGTTAACTTATTCTTTAAAGCTTAAGTTTCCTAAAAATTCTAATAAATTAATACTCTTAGTATTGAAATTTTTTTGGTAAACTGTAAAAGTAATACTTCGAACCATAAGAAATGGTTTCTACTTTAAAAAATAAATGTTTAAAGTCATTAATGTTTTTTATAGTACAAATAGTTCGAAACTCAAATTCTTATTTTCCTGTTATGAAATCATTTTTTGAGGTGCACGCCCTTCTCAATTTACAGTTTGTTTTCGATTCAATCAACAAATAAGATGAAAACGAAATGAAAAACCTCATTAAAACAGCAACGCAAAGTTAAACAATGGTGGAAGAAAGAGAATTGAATTGAATTTTCTTACAGCGCATAATACAGTATGCAAGCAAAAACATACTGCATGTATCCAACTAATTGACGTAGTTCTAGATTGTACATCAATACTTCTAGTTTCCTCCATGAATAAAACCCGACGAGTCGGTTTTCCATTTGGAGAATTCTTGAGTGGAAAATCTAATAAAATGCAAAACTGCCGCCATTGGAATTTGAAACAAAACGTGGAATATCTATCTCGAGTGAAGGTATACATTATATAGATACATATATCTATGGCACATTTAGCATTATGGGAGGAGAACCGGAGGACAAGACGGCGTCGAATTTTCAATTCCGTTTTTTATTTTCTTTAATAGCATTGTCATAATCGCATTTTTCATCTATTTCCACGGACCATTTCTTTTTCGTCTCATTATTATCATTGCTATTGATTTATGTGCAATAAACACGTTAATTATATTAGTCAATAGTAAGAGGGGTAAGGTGGAGTAACACGTTGAAATTTGGAACAGTTTTCGTCGATATACTACAGCCGGATAGGCGTTGAAGCGATTGTTAATTTCCGGCAATGTTGGTTTGGCAAAAAGGCGCCTGTTTTAAATAGGTAACGCATCTCGTTCTCGAATGGGAAAATTCAATTTGAGAACATTTCACTTTCGGCTTTTTATTTGCATTTTATTCAAGTTAAAGCGGCGAAAATTTCCTCCGTCGAATCATATCTTCTTACCCGTTCTTAACGGCAATTCCAATTACCTCCATCACACAGCATTGGCTTAGTACCTGTTAGGTAATACTCTATTCTAGTTTACATAAACGACCATTTCGGAATCGTTTTATTACCAACAAAACTTTAGTCCGGTGAGGGCTTTCGGAGCTTTTCCATTTCATTTACATTGAGCTCTTCATCCAAATACATAGTGATTAGTTTTGCACAAAACGTTTATTTATATTACAAAAACCGCAAACACGGAAATTTCATTTCATATTAAATGTTTCAATTTTCGAAAATATCATATCGGCCGAGTTTTAAAATCTCTCCATCATTGTGTAGCTCAAACATTATTAAATTTTTCCGGTTTTTTACATCACAAATATACTAAAAAAATAGTTTATTTTTTGTTAAATTAATAACTGTAAAACTACTAAAATCTTTAGCGACTCTAGGATTAATCAAAATCCATAAATCGAGAAATATGGCAAAGGGTCTAGCAGGATCCACATGGCGAGTTGGCCTCCAAATAGGAACCTATGTCGAAACTTATGTTAAAATATCGGCTTGATATGCAAACACATTTTATATACTTTTCGCGACCAAATTCCTCTTTGACCTTGACATATGGGCAAAAATGTCCCCCCGCATGGCTATTTTTCAAAGTTATATATCTCAAAAACTAATTAACCTAGAGAAATGAAACCAACGCGAGGCTTTAGATTATTTTACAGAGTATATCATTTATAATTTTTGGAAATTTTTAGGAAAAAAAATTATGCAAAAAAAATCCAAAAAACAAATGAAGTAATTGTTTTTTATGTGTTCTCTGAAAATTACAATCACGAAAAAAATATATTTTATGCTTCTGCATGAGCACTATAACTCATAAAAATTGCGTTAAAAAATAGATGGTGCAACACTTTGAAAAAAAATTAAATGTGATTTACGTCTAATAGTATACCTATACCTAGTATACCTAGAAAAAAAAATGACGTCATACGAAGAATTTTGAAATTTAAATTAGTCTGAAGATATGTACGAATTTCTTCTGCATGCGTCAAATGGCGCATGAGGCTACCTGTGTATTTTATAAACCTTGGTATGCGCCTACTGGTATAAGCCGAGTGGTCAAGGTTAGTGTTTCTCAATCTGTGGTCCGCAGACCACTGGTGTGGTTCGAGAGTCAATTCTTGTTGATCTGTGCACTAAAAATTCCATTCGTGTTAATAATAAACTTTTTTATTAAAGCTTAGGAAATACCCCTTTTTATTTAAACTGTGCCATACTAGGGCAACAAAATGGGTTTAACAATAAAAAATTTGGATTGTATTGTCATACTGTAATCATTTATTTTCATTTTTATAAACCTTTCCCGACTTATCGGAGCACATATTTATTACAAATGATAATAAATGGATGAAGTTGACCACTTTCTTTGACATTGGTGGTCCATCGTTTGCATGAAATTCTGAAAGTGGTCCACAAGTATCCAAAATTTGAGAAGCACTGATCCAGGGGGCTGCTCCAAAAGTTGTACGTTTTGGGTTCGATCCTTGTATCGAACAACAAATTTTTAATATTTCTTGATAAACGAATTTTTATTAACCCTAGAGTCGCTAAAGGCCTTAGTAGTTATAAAGCGACCATAAATAACAATTAAAAAATATCTTGTGACTTCTACTTTCCATTTATTAATTATTTTGCCTTGCAAAGTTTTTAAAAATTGACATTAAAAATCAATTTTACATTGCAATTAAAAAAAAACTGAAAAATGAGCTTTGAATTCCCTTAGGAAGTTCTATCAACCATTTTCTATTAAACAGGATGCAATATACATATCAAAATTGTATAACGCTATATCAGTTGGCAACTTTTAACTGTTTTACTAATTTGCTTTAATTTTTAAAGCAAGAATCTTCTGATATGAAGTTTTCTTGTTGTCCTGAAATACGATTTTTTTATTTAAATATTATAGAAGACATCTTACGGGTGAAAGCTCCATGGCAAAAAAAATCGGTTAAGTTTTGTACGTCCGTGGAATTTTCAAGTTTGCGTATTGTGGCGTCATTTTAATATCGAGCCAACAGGAGCTTGTTGTAGGTATTTCAAAATAAACAATTTTTTTGGCATTTTTAAATTAATATTTCTTAGTTGAAGCAGATAATTTCTCTATTTCTCTGCTCAAATGACTAATTGTCAAATGATTTTTAAAGGATAAAATAACATATTAATTTTAAAAATTAACATAATGTTTAAACGGTTTAAACAACTTTACTGTAAGTGTTTAAGTATATTTGTCCTAGGAAAACGTCCGTAGGATTCTGAAGTTTCTGTACCGTGTCGTCATTTTTGATGCAGAACCAATAAAAGCTCGTTTTAAACATTGTGAATTTAACGACTATTTTGCCATAATCAAATGAATATTCCTTAGATTTTATCACGTAAAGTTTAAAATTAACAGCTACGTTATGTTTTGATAGTTATTTTTAGTTTAGATCATTCTTAAACCTTTTTAAATTTATCTAATGACATATTTTGCGTTAGGTCTGTTGTAGAAACGGTCATAAACGAAATTATTTTTGGACGATACTGTATGCAACAGTAAACCCAAGATTCCGCAAAAAAATCAGCTCATGTTCTTTTTAAAAAAAACGTCAAATCTGGCATCGTTGCATTTTCTTCCTTATTTTTAATTTAATTTGTGAACAAATCGGTCTATAATGAAAATTTAGCGACTAAAGAAAAAATAATACCATACTTGATTGGAATTAACAAAAAATTATCTCGAATAGAATAAAAAAAAACAAAGTAGGAAATGCAACGTTGCCAAATTTGACAGTTCTTAAAGGGACATGTGCCAGCAAAATAAAAAATATGGCTGTTTTTATAATTCAACTTTGAGGCAAGTACAGAGCAATTATTGCAATTACAAAACCGTTTTACCATCGTCAGGTTAAATTAAATGAAATATTAATTAGGTAAATTTTGGTAGTTCAGGTTCAGAATTGGTTGAAAATTGAGAACAATTAAACATATTTAATTTCCAACAAAATTTAGGAAGATTTTTTTTTTTGGTACAATACTTCTTGGACTAACACCCGATTTGCATCGTCCAAAGTTTCGTTTGTATTTCAATAGAAAAAAAATACCAAAGTCCATTTTTTCGGTACAACCCTCTACGAGTTAACACCCTTCATGACCCGATTGAGGTATAAACCAAAAAATTTCCGGCACAACTAAGTGTTACCAACTTAGTACATACAAAATCTTCCTAAAAATATATTTAAGGTTTTTAATTTGGTACATTTGGGTGCTAGTTCGACAATGGTCATTATTAAGGTACTTTTATTTGTAATTATATCAATGAAATAGTACACTTGTTTAATTTTTAGATATAAAACTAATCAAAGCAATCATTTTTTTTCAAATCTCTTTATAGAGCAAATGTATAACATTTACAGCAATGAAATTGAAAATAAAAATGAGTAGCATTCGATGAGTGACATACTTAAAAAATTCAATAAATTACAGAGTCACGTTGCGATATGACATGAATTATATGAAAAAAATAGTTTAACTGAATGGTTTTAGTTCGTTAAAATCGTTCTTATTGATTTGATATCATTAAACGGTGAATAAATTCACCGTCGAAATATAAATGACTGTCACTGAAAGCTTTCATAAATTGTGCTTTTTTTTAAATTTTTGCCTGATAATATTATATATGTAACTCACTATGAAAACAATTTAACAAATTACCGAAAGTTCAATGAGATATTTTAATCCAGGATTTCCTTACGTAGACCAACACCTTACAGGAAATGAGTGATTTGATGGACCAGGGGAAAGAAAACATTTGAAATTGTATTATATTTTCTTTATCGGAATGCAATTTCATTGTTTTCTTCAAAATGTTAACAGTAAGTTTTAAATTAAAAAAAAAGCTCACAATGCAATTTTTCCAATTTAGAGTTCTTACAATAGTATTTGATATGGCAGATTTCATAAAGCGAATGAACTCGGGAAAAATTGTTTTTTTTTATCAAAAATGTTTTAATAATAATGAAAATGTTTCTGCCTGGCAAATCCATTATCTAAATCGGAAATATTTCACATAGCCGACCGATAGTCAAAGCTGGCTGTGCAACAATTTATCGCGTACTCTGATTGGCTACATGGAATTTTGTTTTATGCCATCGCACACTAGATCAACTATTTAATTATACCTACAGTATAAACTATGCAAATATCACAAAAAAAAAGCGATCATATCAAACAATTAAAAATATTTGCCGAAAAGCTCAACGTGTATAAAATATAAAATTAGAAAATTAACAAGAGATTTATTATTATTTTTATTTGGGGGCGGGCGAGTTTGGGGTGGGTTTGTTGTCTATTTCCAAATCGTTCTTTCGTACTAATTTCATGTTTATCAGGTGATGAAGCTCCCTGGTTGTGCCCCAATCATTTAATAGGTGAAGGTTTTCACCTTTATGTTCATTGTAGCATATCTTTAAGGTTATTCAATCGACAAACCAGCCACCCCCGTTCCACCATTCGAACGTGCACATAAACACTCAACACTCGGAGGCAACCTGAGGTTTCTCTCATCCCCAAATTTGCCCTTATATTGATTATATTGCCATACCTACTAGCACATGTAACACTAATCTAGGCAAACCATCTCCCTCGGTCTGATTCTTCATTGGGGTTTCCTACCGACGGGAGGCTCCTGGAGCGAACGCAGCTTACCCTTATCGTGGTCGCTCCTCTCGTTAATATGTTCATTCATTCATCGTTTGGTTCTGATAAAAAAGCACCACGGAAAAAGTGTGGGAAAGTTAAGAGGAAAATATTGAAAACTTGTACGTTAACTATTATAAAAGCTGAAACTAAATACGCTCATTGTAGAGCCCTAATACCACTCACCATTCAGGGGTGGTATCGTTATGATTCGCATCATAAGAGTGGCGCGATTTTCTACGTCAATTTTACATACAATTTCACATCATTTCGTTGGGTATGCAAGAAAAAATGAAGGAAACGTGGGGATAAAAATTCCTCGAATAAAAATTCGCGCGTTTTTCAGCCAACGCAACGCTTTTCCTCTCCGTGTTGAGATTTGTTAAGAATTTACATCCATTCGTAACACAATTACGTATCAAATGAGAAGAAATCAGAAAAAATGTTTTGAAGAAAATTATGTTTTTATAATTTCATTTTTTATCTTACAATTGGTGTTTGATTAACGGAAATCAGGTCAATTCAATTACGAAATTACTGCCAGAAGTTTAAAGTTTTATTGAAAACAGCAACTGTGGAATGGTTGAGAATTTAACATAGAACAGAATTTTCCAATTTTCCGATGTTAACATGGTTACGGTTTAATCAAAAAATCTTTTCCGTTTACTAAACTGATCAAATCTTATTTGGAATTCCCAAGACTTGAGTCGTTTGATTCGAGACCAGGTTAAAGATTTTCCGACTTCACGCTAATTTCACTTGTGAAATTTTAGGAAAGAACACCTTTGTATAAGTTGGAAAGCTTCAAACCACAGAGGTGTAATATAGAGTGCTAATCGAACTAATGTGACATGGAAAACCCATACTTTAGATCTAACGAAAAATTTTCAAGACTTTCTAGAACCACTTTAAGAAATTAACAACGAAATATTTGTAAAATCCCAATCGAGTGTTTAATGGAATTTTTCTCAGAAGCAGGTCTGTCAAGTTGGAACTACAAATAACCCGATTTATACATTTGGAGACCCTAAAACGATCGCATTTTTGAGGTCCCTAAGAACTATCAAAAATATCAATACACATCATTTTTTCTCACTTTGGACACGCTTTAATGGTTTCGTCTAAAAAAGATGAAATAAAGAACTTCAAATAGTTATTTAAACTGTTACCGGCTACTGCTGCATTGGGAATTTTTGGACCCATAAAATCTTCAGATTCTTAAGAAGTGGTCTAATCGGTTTATAGGTAATCCGTTTAAAGATCTAACGAAAACCTCAAATTTTGGAGATCTCATCTCTATTTTCCTAAGTTGATCATACCCATTAAGTAATATTGATACAAAGAAAGGTATAAGCTTTTTCACAATATTCATATACAGAATAACAGGCCCAGATTATAGTTCTCTTCTCTGTCACTAGCAGCGCAAATATTCAAAAGATACCTCAGGATTTAAGAAGGTATTCCAATCTTGCAATACATTATGGGAAATGTATCCAAATGGTATCACCATTAGTATGTTTGCAATACTATCTTAAACCGAAATTATGCACTTTAAGTAAAGTAACTAAAGTAACATAAGTTAGTACACCAGATAATCTTGTGGCGGCGCCACATCTTGACACATTTTTCATTGCACAAAAGATTGAAGATCACAATTGTTAATAACAATAACATTTCCTTTCGTAATGATTCAAATGCAAGCTTTTGAATAGTAGCGTGCTTTTCCGGTACTGGACCGCAAATTGATGCCATTTTTTAACATTACTTTTGCACTTTTTGTATCTACACGTCGTGATGTGCATAGTAACGACAATCTTTTCATCCGAATACGTTGAAATGAAATAACAATGCAAGAGAGATAGGATTTCCGAATCAATTTTGGGGTCATAAATAATTAACATGAGTTCTCGATACTACATCTTTATGCTCCAAACTAATTACAATAGATGCATTAAGTTTTAATTTATTTTTCTTACAATTTTTTCTAGTCTGATGGAAAATTTGGGTAAAATTGTATCTTGTGGATGCCTATACTGATCATTCCTGATGTAAGTGAGGAAACCATCCATAAATTACGTCACATAATATTTACTGTATAAAAATATAAATATATAAATATATTATAAACTTTACCATCCTCCTCCCCACTGGCTTCGTCACTATCACGGATGGTCACGTTTTTCAAAGACCCCTCCACTTTGGTGTGACGTAATATAATTTTCAATTTTATAATTAGAAATCTTTGCGCTTGTCACACAATGTCACAATTCATTGAATCCCCCCCCATTCCTCCCTCCTGTAATATGTAACGTTATTTATGGATGGTCCTTAATATGGTGCTGAAATCATAACTAAAGTTATTTTATTAGAAAAAAATGTTTCACACTTGTAGTTTAAATAGGTAAAGCTAAACTCTTAAACCATTTTAATCGATTTATATAATAAATTTTAGTTTAATAGATGAAATATAATCCAGAAAAGTAAACTCTAAATGTAAGATTGGAGAAGACTTGAACAAATGTATTTTTGACGATTGTTCAGATACATATTTCGATTGCCAAGCAATCCTCCTCAGTGGTAATCAAATAGTATTGGATCACTTAGTAAGTGCGAGATAATTTACGACTATGTAACTTTGATAAATACTACTTGATGGCGACTGTATTAAAGTTAACTTAAGTTACTAAAGTTAACTTAAGTAAATTGTATTACATTAGTAAGACCACAATATATTTTATACAGTGTGTAAACTGTTCAGATTTTATCCTGCATTTAACATAAAAAATAATAATTTATTTTCGTTTTGCATTTAAGTATTTTCATTACTCTTTTACATAAGTACACCTCAAGTGATTTATTAGTATATCAGAACCATTTTTAGTTCTTCGTGTGGTTTACGACTTTGACATTGTTTTTGCAGCATTTTTTTTTTCATTTAATATTCCCTATTATAGCAATTAAACATAAATGTATGCATGAATAGTAAAGTAGGTATACCTTTGTAATTGTTCAAATTAAATTTTAGAATAGATAATATTTGAATGGCATTATATCCTTTCTTCTGAGAAATGAATGGTTTAAATTTAATATTTAATATGCTTTATAGGCCCTTGGGTGATCGCATACGATGCCTATTAATATAAATGGCAAAACATCCAATAAAGATATCAAGTGGAAATATTTCCTGTTTTTTTTTTGTGAAATAAAGCATATTTAAACATTATTCCTCTTTAAACAAAAAAGAAATCCAACAATTTTATTTCAAAAGTTAATTCATTATTTCAGGTTTTTGCAGAAAGTGTAGTTGAAGACACTGCGCATGTTTCTTGAAATGATAATCAGTGGAAATTTTGCACAAAAAGCTTTTTATTTTAAATCCAAAAATCCTACTATTTTCGATTAAAAATATAAGTCATAAGCTAAGCTAAACTTTAATACTTGAAACAGTTCAAAAAATGAGGTTTTTTTATCTGGAAAATAAGGATGGTTTCCGATAAACCTTTTCCAAGAATAGCTTTTAGTGTCTGTAATCCTTAGAGAATATAAAACTGATCAAATTTGCGAGTAATCATGCACACTAACTTAAACTCTATTGGAAGATAAAAATATTCAAAATTTCTTTCAAGATTTTCCCCCAATAGTATCTAATAGCTATATTACCTAGGTAATGTTTTTATATTAGAAAATATATGATTTCTTTTCTTGAGTAGCAATTGAATCCTTCATTTTATCAAATATGCTTTCGAATTTTCAAGAATTTAAAAAAATAAAAGAAAATCGCTAAATTATACATCAGATAATTACAGAAACGGATAACATATATTTCGTGTCATTAGAAGCGATATGTACAGTTAAAATCAGGTCAACCCCAATTAGTTGATTTGCATGCATCTAGTATCGATATTAGGATAGATTTGTATCCTTCTTGTAATAATTGGTTGAAATAGGCCTAAGGATATGAATCAGCTTAATGTGGTGCAAAATATCCTTTATAATTCTTATCATTGTTAATCATAAATCTGTTTGAATATAATTTCACTTCTCGTTGGATATGCAATAAAGTGTTTCATCCTTCCTTAATTCATTGTAGTTTAATTTCTAGGGTAAGTGGTAACTTACATATAAACGAACCATATTTTATTACACTTCGTAAATTTTATACAAAAAAATGTATATTAATTTTCCCTTAAGAAATCATTTTACAATTAGGCATCTGAGTAGAGAAGCAGAGAAACTATTTGCTTCAAATAATTCTAATGACGATTAAAGATTATTAATTTGTCTGATTAAAGCCTTTATACACTTTTGTAATTTGTCCAAATTTCAGTTCAATTTGGTCACTCATTGCTGAGAATTTGTTTTTCTAACTATTCATTTTTTTCGATTTATTTGCAAATAAATTGACATAAAAAGCGTATACTTGGAGTATCAATGTGCCTTTTTAATATCAACATACCCTCTTAAAATGGTCCAAATCACCTTTCCATTTTTGGACCGTTGGAAAATTAGTTAAGAAATAAGTTTTCCTAAAAAACTTATTATATATCTATACACAATTGCACGTGTTCTTTAAAAAAATTAAAATACGGGTTTTAATGGTTCTTTTCCATAGTTAATTTATTATTTACATTCTTTTGTTTTGGGATATTTTTTATTTTAAGTACTTTATTTTTGAATAACACGTTTCATCGGATTCCTGACTTCTTCAGGTACTATCAAGTATAGTATTTTATTCAGTACTATTTAGAGTACCAGAAGTAGTCGGGAAACCGATGAAATGTGTTGTACAAGGATAAAAGAAATCCTAAAAAAAGAGAATATAAATAATAATTAAAATTACTTTCGTCATATTCCAGCCTAGTCAATATTTAAAGTTTTAGGAAATTATTCTCCAGATCTTGCTTCAAGGAGCAACTAGAATTTGATCGTTTGGAAAAATAATTTTCTTTATTTATATTAAAAGCCTGAGCATTGCAGTGATAAATGAAAAGTTTAATTTTTTGTACAATAAACACAACTAGCTACTCTTTCAAAGAAAAGTTGAGTATTTTTTTTGGTTTAAAAATATTTTCCGAGACGTAAAATGACGTAAAAAACTGTGTGCTCTATTATTTTTTTTATATAAATTGGTCAATGATCTGTTTATATCTGGATTTTCAAGACATGGACTGTGACGTCATAGAAAATCCATAAGTGCAACCATTGTTTTCGGACTTCCATCTGCTCTGTAATATTAAAAGTTGTTATTCAGTCAAAATATACACTTTTTAAATCTCAAAATTGGTTTTTCTCCACTTTTAAGAATATTTTTTATCAATATACAAAATGTGCACACAGTTTATTGTGTTAAGTCCTACATCCTAAATCTTATTTCAATGTCCTATGACCCCCGTGAGATAGGCACTGACAAAGCAAGTTTTATAACTGACCTACGATGGTTAGGCAACCATTTATTTGTTATGTTTATAAAATTAGACTTCCATAGCACTTGTATCGCCCCCTTTCTCTTTCATCTTATGTAGCATTAATGGGAACCATACACATTAGTGACCCACGAACTATTACTAAAAAAATATGAACAAAATTTGACCAACGTCTCAAAAAGATTTGTCATTCCTGATATAAGTACTTAATATATATAACACAAAATCACAAAAACTTATAGTTTGCTACCAAACAGTAACGTAATTGTGGAGCCATATTGCGCAAAATTTGGCGGTTAATTTGATAGTTATATTTGGTTCTGGATTTTTAAAGAAATATATAACGGAAATGAAAACAGTTTTTCAGTTTTTGCGGGTTTAGTAATCAACACTGAGTAATCTGAAATAGTTCCCAGAAATTCCAATCAAATAGTTTTTGATACATATAAAGGAAAAGTTAAGTTTTACTCCTAGTCTCTTTTATCAAGTAACAAAACTTAGAGTATAACGGAAATTTTAAGTTTTAATGCTAAACCATTAAATTTCATATCTCATATTGTCTCATCACCCTACATTTTCACAAATTGTACTTACGGTAGTAAAAATATTTACTCTTTGTTCTAAACCCTCAAGTTAATAGTAATTTAAATCTGATGCTTTTTTATAGTCGCGTGAAATAACATGCGAAATTAGACACGTTTTACACTTTTTAATTTGATTACAAATGTATTTCGCGTTAATTAAAATATGAGAACGTTTTTAAACAGAAAGTCACCAAGTTCATTTTCAAGTACCTACCCGACTTGTATATATACATAGGTACTAATGATAATTAACCCGCGTCATATTCAAATTATTGTCATTATATTTATCAAGTTAATATTCCAATAAGAGCTCTGTTTGCTCATTTGATTTGAAACACGTTTGGATTTTGATTATTTTACGTACAATTGGACGACATTAACATTTTGATTAACTCACATCAATCCCATCCAAACACCAACATTGTCGGTTCATATTACGCGTACCCTCGCCCGTAATGAATACACCAACAATGAGATTTATCTCCTGAATTTCCAATGTTATTACATTTATAAATAAGGCAAATTATTCGAATTTAATGCCATTGTCATGGAGATGAACAAATGAAAATCCCCGAAAACAAATCACGATAGCTGAAGCTTTACGCAATCGCCAACGGAGTTTGGATGTACGTGAGCTTTTTTCAGCATAATAATCAATTAAAAATAATCTTTTTTTCATCTCATGGTTGTTATGTTTATTAGGATTTCAGTAATGAGGATTGTCTTGGGACTGTGCTTTGCTGTTTTATGTCGTTTATAAATAGGTTATTAAATCAATATGTCTAAAAATAGGGTTGACGGATTGAAGTAGTAGGACAGAGGGTCAAGATAAACGACTCAGGTGATCGTTGGGACTCGGAAAACAAATGGAGTCTTGTTGGATGTATAAATCACCCTATACGTAAACTACTTGAAATTGCCTTCAAATTGATCTTATCTCTTTTCTTTTTGCCTCATTAATTTGAAAATTGGTTTCCTTTTAATTTTGAGGCTTTCCTTATTGTTAAAATTGTTGATAAATATTTTAAACTAATTATTTAAAATTGATAGTTACTGAATTTTGAAAATGGGTATTTTGTAAAAAACATTTTCAAGTAATGAAAAATGTATAAGGTAGTTCAACTTAAATATTTTTAAAGAAAATTAGAACTATTTGTTTTAAATTTAAGTGTTACTTGATATATTTTTTGAATCTTTACTGTTTGACTACCAATTATTCGAAAAATAATTAAGTAGTGATATATCAAAGATGGGTAACTGATATTATCTCTTTTTTAAACTGAATCATAAATTTTCGTCATTTATCCTAATTTAATCGTTTCTGTATCTTAATTGTTTAATATATAATTTAGTACTAATGTCCTACCAAAACTAGTTTTTTTGGTCGAAACCGGAGTCCCGAAGCCAATCACGGTTTCACCCGAAAAAACTAGTTTCGGTCGGACTCTTTTTAATGCTTATATATATTTATATACTTTATATAACTAGTATCTACCTGTGAAATATTCACACCCAACTTTAAATAATCAACTAACAAATGAAAAAAATTGACCATTGAATGAAATCGAATTACATGTTGAAACAAATGTCAACATCAGTTAATTCAAATTTGAGACAATGATTACTCGTTGACTACTATATTCATAGATGTATATTTAAATATTATAGACAGTCCAAAAATAAAAGGCTATTTATCCGTCATTTAAGTATAAGATATTCGTCTTTAATATTATATTACTTAAGAGGCCTAATACAGATGATCTAACAATAATATTAAATGCTTTAAAAGTGATCTAAACTAAAATCAAAATATAATGTAATTGTTTATTTTTGACATTACTTGATAAAATTTAAGACATATGCATTAAAAAATGCAAAAAAATCGTAAAATTCAAAATGCCTAAAAAAGCTTCTTTTGGTCAAGTACTAAAATAACGTCACAGTACAGAAACTTCAAAACACCATGGATATTTTCCTATGACAAATGTACTTTAACACAAAGGGATCGGTTGTTTAAATTGTTTAAATATTATGATAATAATATAAACTATTTAAAATCTACATGACATCTTTTCCCAATGAGAAAATTGACAGTAATTTTTAGAATATAAATATGTTTTCCATGACGAAAAATTATGAAAACATGAAAAATTATGTAAATTATTTCAATTTCTTTGGTAATCTCTCAATGATAATTTTATATCTCGGTTTCAGTACGCGTACTGTGACGTCACTAAAAACTTATAAGCACACTTATCATTTTCAGACTTTTATTTGGTCATTAAAATTACGACTTTTTTCGGTCAAAATACAAGTTTTTCATATCCAAAAGAGGGTTTTTCCTCATATTTATAATGACTTGTATTGGTTCAAAAAAAAGTATATGGTTTATTGTTGCAGAGACAAATTTTATTATTATTTTTTCATATATAAAATTTTATAATTTTTTTTCCTAAAATAATCTTTATCTGTAGTTAGGAACAACTACGGGTAGGAAACTATAAAAAATGAGGCATAATAGGATAGGGAAGAATATTATATGGAGATTGAGATTTGTGTGGGTCTTTACTGTGGGAAACGATAATATTTAAATATGAATATAGCTATAAGATAGTCTGTAACGATTTTATTCTACATGAAAAAATAAAATAAAAAAACACAGTAATACATGTTATTTTTGTTATTCATTATTGCAGTGCTGGACCGGAACGAACGTATTGTAATTCTTACAATGCGACTTCGTAAAAGTAGTTCATAGTTCATGTATAAGTCCATACATACTCAAATAGAGTCTTTCGTATGTATATATTCATTGGATTGTCAAAGAGTAGGAACAGAAATCTTAATAGTTCTATCTCTTTTATTTATATATGGTATATGTTTACTTTCACTTGCGCTTACGGAAAAGTTTCCCATCCAAGAACGTACTTTTTGTCATGGTATTTATAACAGAAGACTGTCGTTATAATTACTATGTTATAACGTGAAAATTCAAATGGACATGGTAAATTATAAAATGGAATATTATAAAGACTATGTTAATGAATGTTTAGCCTTAAATTAAGATTTAATGACGCAATTTTTATTATAATTTTATTCTATTGCCTCAAAACTTATTGGTTTTTATCAAGGTAATTAAAAACTAGTTAAAAAAATGAAATAAAATAAAAATTTATGCTTTAATTTTGTTAACATCAGTTAAATAATTTATTTTTACGATAATTTCTGCAATTATTGCCTTTTTCTTTATGGTTAAATTTCAGATTCTTGGTGATAACAACTTAATGCAAATTTTCAGAGGAATAGGATTAAAATAAGTAATTAAATTCAGATTCGGCCCTTTACTAAGCCTTCCTCAGGCGTTCATTAACAATCCTTTTAACTTTGTCAACAATAATCCTTGTCATGATTAATTTTATAAATACGGTACAGTTAATAAAAAATAATAATAAGAGCTTCCAGGATACATAAAAATTTATTAAAAATTAGTTATAAATTATACTCTTAATAAACCTAACCGCTTAACACAGCTGACAGTTACTGAATCAAAGTTAACATTGTTAAAGTTGACTTAGCTGATAAAGTTAAGGCGATTGTTTATGAACGCCTGAGGAAGGCTTAATAAAGGGCCGAAATGTCGCAAATGAAAATCAGAATTAAACTACTTATTTTGATCTTATTCCTCTGAGAATTTGCATTAAATTGCCCTTTTCTATTCAATTAATGATATTCATATAATAAACGAACATTTTTAATGAATTTAAAATTCATTGTAGAGATATGGGCATTGTTTTGAACTAAGGAATGGAAATTAAAACAATTATGATATATATTGCTTGAAAGCTAAAAGAACTACACTAATCCGGCACTATTAAAAACCGGAGGATGCCCGATTATTGGAATGTTCAGATTACTGGATTATAGTGAAAAAGTCATAGGTAATGAATAAAATAAAGCATTTCATAAAGCGCACAGGTATAGAGGGGCAACGGAGGCGTGGGCGGAGGGTGCCGGATTTTTGGATGTGCCGATCTATCGAAGTGCCGGATTAGTGAGATTATACTGTACTTCTTACATTGTTGACGTATTATCATGTTACACTGACGAAGTCTCAGGTATCGGCTAGGTATTGTATAAAATTCATCTAAAGGCACTGATTGTTGATTTAACTTGTGTGGTACAGAAAGGGAAAAGAAGAGGAAAAAGAAGATAGATGAACAAAATCTGGAGGTTTTACAGTATTGTAAGTTGGAAGTAATCACTGCAGATTTATAATTAACGCAAATTAGTAATTTATTGCAATAATTCTCATTGCAATTTTCATCCATTAGTTTTCGTACAGATTATAGTAAAACCATGATTAAATTGCTCAGTCATTGGAGGTTATTTATGTAATTAATTGGAATAGCACATTGCTAATAATTCATATGAAAATAAAGTTGTAAGGCCGTTTTTTGAATCCAGTGGTGGTAAATTTTCAGACTATCCATATATCTTGTACGTATGCACCCGTCACATGACACTAATGCCAGCGAAAGCTTTCGGATAGACTCAATAAAGCTGAAAAGCTTTAGCTGAAACGACGAGAAAATCGAAAACGATGAAAGTTGGTACGGATTGCACAGATATATCATCGAGTGTGTGGTATATTGGGGCCATGTAATACATATGTAACTTGAAGTTTATATCTAAGCTCCATTCGCCCATTTGATAAAAACTTTTTTCCCTCTATTATGTAATCTCTCGAGAGAAATACAAATATATTACAACCGTCCGAACCACATACGTCTCTCTCATGCTAATAGATCACATTCGGCTGGAGCGAGACGATGAAAAATTGCGCTAGTTCGTCAGAGAGCTTCAGAGCTTTCAACAGTCATAATTTGTGACACATATCTGGAAATGTATAAAGAGGAAAAACTTGTCATTCCATCTCATAAATATATCATAATACTTTATTATTATTATTCGTATGAAATTTAATGTCTATTAATCATCATATCACATAGTTATTTAACGAAAATAATCATTTTCTTTCACTCCACCCTGATTACATTCACCTACATAAAGCCCGAGCTTTTTAAGCTGCAAAAGAACATTTTTTACGTTTTTTATCATTAAAAAAAAAAAACGCCGAGATTGTTCGCAAATGGAACAAGAAGGCTGAGTTCATCCCCCGAAGACGATCGCGACGCTTTTAAATGCTGTTGTGTTGGGGAAAAATTCAAATCAAAGTGAAAATTAGTTTTTCGTTTTTATCGACGAGAAAATCAAAATTGTGCGACGATACTTTAATTTTCTCGAATCTTGTTTAATTTTTTCTTATGTTTGGTGGAACAGAAAAAAAATTCATTTTACGTATACGGAGTTACATAGATCAAAAAGCTTTTTGAAACTGGATATAGCGGCGATGGGGAGCAGGTGATCTTTAGTAACGCGGGCTTATGAGATTTTAATGACGAAAATAATCTCTTTGGAAAAGTTCGAATGGAATTATAAAACAGAAAAATATATAATTAACCCAAATGAATTTAGGTTGAATTTTCGAAAGTTTGATTGGTGCAACTTTCGCTTCCGGAAATAATTATAAAGTATATTTCGAAAAAGTTTCAATGGGAGGAACCTAAAATAAATTATATAAAATACAAAAAAAAAAATGTTAAAACTGATGGACGCAAGTAAAGTTATACATTTTTGTTTATAAGTAAAACATAGCTATAAAATTCATTTGTTCACGTGCCATAGCACTACACGAATTATGTATTAAATATATCTTTGTAAAAGTTTAATTTTTTCGAAGAATATGTATCAATCGTTTTTGTTTTATAACTAGAAATCTTTATTAAATTTGCATCAATATAATAATGAAATACTTTAAGCAACTCGTAAAAAATTCACAGCCAAATAGTAAAAATTAACTGTTCAATGAAATTGAAATGACAGTTGAAACAAATGACAACAGTCAGTTAATTCAAATTTGCGACAACGATTAACATTATTTGGTTTTCAACACATTTGGATTTACATTCTTTGTTCTCTTTCGTTTATTCTTTGCCAACTTATATACCAACATTTGTCAGTGTTTGCTTATTATGTTGATTTGATATATTTATTATTATAACTTAGTTAAATTCCAAAAAAAATGGATAGAGTTTAAATGATTGACTTATTTGTCGCTAGAAAACGGAAAAATTGCTACAAAATTTAAAGAAATAAAAGATACTATGCGTAGTTAACTTGGTTAATATTTTACATATAGCAGAAGTTACCCGCTTAAGCATATGCGCATTTGTTCCTTCTTTATTTCAATCCCGATTTTTGTACTGTCCAGTAAACATAACAGCCCAAACCAACTTCCATTTGTGATATCATTTATTTTTTCTCTTTCGGGGTACGTCTTAAGAAGTATATCTTCATAAATATAGCTACATGAAAAATTGTTCTTATTTTTCCATCAGAAGGTTATAAATTACACAGGTTGCCCCATTAAAAAAAAAACCTACAAAATTGGAAAAAGCCTACAAGTGGCAGAGTGGTCAAGGTGGCAGCTCCAAATCTGGTAGCTGTTGTATATTTCTCGATTTACAGATAATTATTAACCAAGAGTCGCTGAAGGTCTTAGTAGCTTTGAGTAATTAATTAAAAATTAAAAAGTCAGTAATTAATTTCTTTAATTACTGACTTTCAAAGATACTTAGGGAAAGTATTTAGATACTCAATAAGTAAATTTTTTAAAAAAAGTATTCTAAGTTACTTTGGGTTTCCAGATAATCTTAAAAATACGAAGTTTAATATTTACCTTAAAATACTTTTTGAGATACTTACAAAGATACTTTTTAAGTTACTGTGTATACTATGTATGTACTAACTTTCGTAAAGTATCAGGTAAAGATCCTAAGTAATCAGATAATGTATTTCTTATCATTAATTTGATTGGAAAAAGGAAATTATATACATATGTCTATTCCCTAAAGACACAACACACTCTAAAATTGATAAAAGATAAAAATAAATTATATAAACTAAATTTTATAGAACATAATAAAATAAAATTCTATATTTAATTTCTTGGTATCTAAGTAACTTTTGGGTATCTTTTATATTTTTTAAGTAACTAGATTCAGTAATTTAATTCATTTCAAAAAGTATCTAAGATACTTTTTACCAGAAAATAGAGGAATTATGATACAGTACCTCAAATACTATAAAGCAGCTTTTTCCAAACTGAAGCATGTAATAAATACTGTAGTTTCGATTTGATCAATAGATATATCGTTATGCGACTAACTACGTCGAGTGGCTGAACCATGCAGAAAATAGCGAGAGCATTCCCACCAATAGCCAATCACTGCTGGGTGATCGAAAATTAGGGAAGAACCAAGCAGAAAACAAAGAAAGGGTTTTCCCACCATCAGCCAATCACAGCTGGATGATCGAAAATTACTCGTTATTACGTAAAATATCGTCAACTACTGTTTTTGATCTTGTTGTTGATACAGGGCGACTGCTAAATATTTTTAAAATAAATTTAGTGTCCAAAAACTCAATGATAGAGATCATCGAATCTAATTTAATACATACATTAAAATCTGCCATTTAAATCTTTAGAATTTTATCTTGTTAAAAATTTACGATTTCTTTGGTATTTATTTTATTAAATTTTCGTTGAACTTTTTGCGGTCTTTTTAGTCTTGTTTTCTTCTTTTCTCTAATAATCTGTATTCGTTTTTCGCAAATTTTATAAATGTTTTTATTTAAATAATGAATTGTTTATATGTGAACAATACACAATTCACCATGGTTGTTAGAACGACTATTCTCAAGCAACGTACCATAATACGCAGGCGCGCATATACATAAGGAACGCTGCAATGTTTTCTATTTTATTTTCTCGTTCGTTATATCTTATAGATGTATAATTTTATCTTATTTAACTGTCGCATTTACGTTTCATGAAATTTCAAGTTACAATGATGCTAAAGAAGTTTTCACTTCAAAAATTGAAACTTAAATTGCGCTTTTTCGGAAAATATGCAAGGGGTAAAATTTTTCTTTTCAATATCTCAAGTCATTTTACTTTATTAATTTTATGATAATATACACACCGCTGCAGCTGAAGCGCGGTGGTTATGGGTGATAGGAGAAATCCAAAATTGTATACCAGTGGTTCCCAACAAAAGTAATGTTGCTCTTCAAGTGGGCTTCAAACTTTCGAAAATAGCTGTATTTTCCGACACAATCAAGTTACAACGATGCAAAAGAAGCTTTTACTTCAAAAAAAAAATCGCCTTACCATTTCTGAAGCACGACCGAACGATGTTTCCGTAATACCGCCGTACGACTTGCGAACTAGCATGGTATACGTATTTACTTAGAAAGCTTTAAGAGCTTAATGTATTTTGTTTTACATTTTACATATTCTGTATGTTCTTTTTCTTGAATTCTGCATAATTTTGTTCTGATACTGATATTTTCTGTAGAAAGAAAAGTTTCTCCCGAAAATGATTCAATTGATATTGGAAACATTCGAGTTGTAGTGTAAATAAGCATGAATATGAAAACTCTTATCCTATTCCAAGCCATTGATTCCTGGGTCTGCCTCCGATTAGAAAGGCTTAAAATCTACTTGAGCTATAATAATCATAATACTCCATAATATCAAGGATTTCGGGAATAATAGAATTTTGGTAATATTTAACCGATCGGCCAAGCAAGTAAATCGAAACTTGATGCGAGTCGTTTTATATCGTTTCCATTTTGTCGAAGGGATCGAACATGTCGACATCGCCCGTGCCTCCTCCACAACCCCATCGACATGGAGATGGTGATCGAGTTATATTCAAATTCAATCAAATTTCTTGCGAGAAAATTCTAAAATAGAGAAAATCCATTTTTCTGTTGGTCGTTTTCGAATGGAATTGTAGCAACCGATTGGTGAATTTGTATTTTTTTCTACTTCTTCTCTGTGCCCGGTTTTTCCTATTGTGTTCCCGTTCGATTTGTTTGATGAAATAAAAAATATTTGAGGAAAATTTCCCGAAAGGTTTCCCGTTTTGTATGTGAAGACTTAGAATTAGAAAATGTCTTGAGTACATTCATGGAATTCTAATCATTTTATAACAATTTATTATTATGGTTATTTTCGAGGCAAAAAAAAAATACAATTCATTTGGTTTTTTTAAATATTTATTTTATACATATTGGACTCTACCTTCACCCTCAAATTCAATCATTTTTTGCATCATTTCGTAAGGCTTTGCAAAGTATTTTTCCTGACTTTTATTTTCAATTTTTTATGTTATTTCAACAAAGAATTAAATTTTAAAAATATTTTTCATAAAAGCAAAACTTATTTCAACTTTTTACCTCTCATACAATATCCTTCCCTTAAAATACAAATTCCTGTTATGAAAATTTCCCTTAAAAGCAACATAAACTGCAACACAAACTTCTACTAATATGATTTAACTTTCATGCAAGGTGGATACAAAAAGTTTTTCGTTTTTCAATTAAATATCACATTTTTATTTTCCAACTTCCGATCAAATAATTCCAATACATAACTCGGAATAGAATTTCAATAATTAAAAAGTCCATATTACCCAGTCTTGATAATATTTCAAAACAATCGAAACCTTCCCCCAGCAGGGGTA
Organism: Sisyra terminalis; assembly: GCA_958496175.1. NCBI lineage: Eukaryota > Metazoa > Arthropoda > Insecta > Neuroptera > Sisyridae > Sisyra > Sisyra terminalis. The sequence goes on along the minus strand of OY292279.1, from coordinate 18,787,235 downwards.
AGCAAAGCTTACAGTCGGCAAGGCGATACATAAAGCTTACAAAAGAGAATTGTTATTTTCACCAAAATATAATATTTGTTCACACAAATTAAAGAATCGTTTGGGATGAGGGTGGAAAACAATTTTTCGCTTTTTGCACAAACAAAAAATTGTATATACAAAATTTGTGACGAATTATATAAGTAAAAAAAAAATAACACGTAAAAGAAATATAACATTAACAATTGAATTGTATGTAATTATGACTTGGTATTTTCACCCCTAGCGACAGCAATCATTTTTTTTTTTTTTTGAAGATTGTTTGGCTTTAAGGGTTGCAAATTATATTGGTATTGTTTGTTTGTTTTACATGATAATAGAATATGTATCCTTTATAATGATTTTATGGGAGTTATATAGAAAAAAATTTAATGGATTATTTTTTTTTTGGAGTGATTATATTATATAAATTTGAAACATCCATTTAAAGCTTACGTTATACCCATTAGCTTAGGGGTTATTTTAATATGTAGAATTTTTATAATGCTATAACAAAATTTTACAGCTTTTTACAAATTGTAAAAAACCTGTTTTCACGAAAACGGAATGGGAATAGAAAATGCATAGAAAAGCCTACTGGTGGCCCAGTGGTCAAAGTGACCACTCTAAAACTTAGAGTGGTCACTTTGACTGGTAGGTGTTAGGTTCATATCTCGTAGCGAGCAAATTTTCCATATTTCTTGATTTACAGATTTTTACTACCCTAGAGTCGCTAAGGACTTTGATAGTTATAAAGCGACGATAAATATCAATTAAACCAAAAATAATTTGTTTATTGAAACTATTATTGCTATAAGGACTTTTACATCATTCTTTTAAGATTTGCGTCCATCAAGTTAGCACTACACTTTCGGAATTTGGAAAAAATAACTACAGAATATTTTGGTATTTTTTTCAAAAGTTCTGGAAAAAAAAATTCACTCGCATATTTTCTAGGAAAACTCTTTGTAATGGTAACTTGACGTTTGGAGCTTTTCTATAAGTATTAAAGTATTAAAAAAAATCGCCATTTTTTGGTGGTTTTTAAAGCTCAAGCTTTTTGAGAAAAAAAATGTTGCTTGCATATTTTACCGGAAATAGCCATTGTTAGAAAAAGCTTGATTTTGCTCATTTTTTGTGATTTTCACCACAAAAAAAGCCTCACAGCTTGCATAATTTCTCGGGAAACACCATTAAAAGAAAAAGCTTCATTTTTATATGTTTCTCTAATATTGAGGCTTTGAAATATATTAAAGCAAGTGACAAATATTATATAAGGTTGTTAAAAAATCATTTCTTTCATTACTCTTGAGTAACAAAAAAACGTCAATTAATGGTAAAAAAAGTTATAGAAAATTCAATATTTGCAGCATGATGAAATTTGAACTAATTATTTCTGTAGTGTTTTCCAGGAAAATATGTAAGCTACGAAGCTTTTTCTCTCAGAACTTTCGAACGCCAAAAAAACACCAATTAGTGGTGTAAAATAATGGAAATTTCAATATATGGAAAATAACTAAAATCGAGCTTTTTCTATAATTGGATTTTTCCGGGAAAATATAAAAGTTTAGAAGGTATTTTTTTAGAACTAACGAACGACAAAAAATCACACATTAATGATGTAATTTTTTTTCCGAAATTTCAATATTTGAAAAATAACCGAAATCGAGCTTTTTCTTAAAATAGCTTTTTCGAAGAAAATATGTAAGCGATAAAAGAAAATTTCTTTTAAAAATCTCAAGTGATAACAAAACACCTATTAAAGGAGCAAAAACAATTGGAAATTATAATATTCATAGAAAATCTCTAACCGTCAAGAAAGCACTACATAGGTTTTCCAGGGAAATATTACGTAGTTATTTTTTCCTAATTCCAAAAGTGTAGTGTTAATTTGATGAACGTTTACGATTCTTGTACACAACCTTAGCATTAGAAGTTGTAAAAATTAAGAACAATAATCTTAAAAACTGATTTTATCCTTGGTAAGATAAATTGATAAATCATTGTTTTTTGGCATTCACTGTCGCTTTATAACTACTAAGGTATTTAGCGACTCTAGGGTAAATAAGGGTAAATATAATCGAGAAACAACAAAAGTTTGATTGATACGAGATTCGAACCCAATACCTCCTATTTTTTAAGCGGCCATCTTGACCACTCTGCCACCAGTAGGCTTAATGTTCGATTCTATATCAATATCATATAATTATATCCTACTAGGTGTATGCATATGAAACCGGTAATGACATATAGCGGCCGATAGTCGAATATGTATGAACTTCTTAACCGTAGCAACTGTCTCAAATTTTCATTCTGTCATCTGTCAACAATATTCAGTTCACATCAATCCAAGTTTTATACAACAACACATTTTTTACTGCGCTGAAAATGTCGAATTTCGTGCCTGAAAAATCTCATTTGCGGGAAGCATTGATTTTCTGTTTCCATTTGAAGAAAAACGCTTCTGAATCGCATCGAATGCTTGTGGAAGCTTACGGTGAGCATGCTCTTGGCCGCACACAGTGTAATGAGTGGTTCAATAAATTTAAAAGTGGTGATTTTGATGTGAGAAACGAAGAACGCGGAAGACCACCGAAAAAGTTTGAAGACACCGATTTGCAAGCATTATTGGACGAAGATGATGGTCAAACGCAAGAACAGCTCGCAGAACAATTAAATGTTGACCAATCAACAGTTTCCCGACGTTTAAAAGCAATGGGAAAGATTTTAAAGTTTGGTAGATGGGTGCCACATGAATTGAATGAAAGACAGCAAGAAAACCGAAAAACCATTTGCGAAATGCTGCTCGCCAGGCAAAACAGAAAAGGTTTTCTGCATCGCATCATCACTGGCGATGAGAAATGGATTTATTTCAAAAATCCCAAGCGACAAAAATCATATGTGAGCCCAGGCGAACGACCAAAATCGACGCCAAAGCCAGATCGCTTCAGCAGAAAGGCCATGCTCTGCATTTTCTGGGATCAGCGTGGTGTTCTCTGGTATCAGCTGTTGAAATCAGGTGAAACAGTTAATGGCGCACGCTACCATCAACAATTGACCGATTTGAACCTTGCTATTCGTCAAAAACGGCCGGAATATGCGCTTCGCCATGACAAAATAATTTTTCAAGATGACAACGCATCGCCACATCGAACAAGGGACAATAAAAATTTGGTAGCATCGTTCAATTGGGAAGCCTTACCCCACCCGCCGTACTCACCAGACCTGGCGCCGTCCGACTACTATTTATTTTCATCGATGGGACACGCACTTAACGATTCGCACTTCAATTCTTACGAGGAAGTGCAAAAATGGCTCGATGAATGGATAGCCTCAAAAAACGAACAATTTTTTTGGCGCGGAATACATAAATTGTCTGAAAGATGGGAAAAATGTGTAGCTAGCGATGGCAATTACTTTGAAAAATAAATCTATAACCATTTTCGCAAAATAAACGTGTTTTTTTCAAAAAAAAATTACCGGTTTCATATGCATACACCTGGTATAACTTTAATCCAAAAATTCAATCCAAAATATTTAATCCACTTTTACTAATTTAAGTTGTAATATCAAACTTCTACTTATTTGACTAAATAACTCAATTTAATCACTAAAGCTTTTTACTCGGCTCATTGGCTTGATAGTGAATTGATTTGATTTTTGTTTAAAATAGACAGAGAAAAATACAACTTTTTTGTTTTATGGTAATATCAGTTCATTATGAAGTTAATTATTATACGTTAATGCTTCTCCCAGGTGTCATTTCCAGTAAGTACGTCCCTGTAGACAATAAAATTACGTTTCACCAGTGTGATGTACAAATATGAAGGTAGTTTACTGACGAAATTAAATCATTACTTGGTTCTTTTAAATGACTTAAATTCATGAAAAGTTAATGGTAATTATTTATTTTTTTTGGAAAATTTTATAAAGGAGTGGTGATTTTAAATATTTATGGTTGGATTTTGATGCATGAAAGAGAGGAATTTTATTTGTTGAAATCATGGTATTGTTGGTGCATTTAGCTTGAGAATGGTTTTATTCTGGAAAGAAAATTCCTGAACGATATTCATACATTGATGGTCGGTTAAACGCTGAAATCCTATCAATAACCATTGATGTCAGATTTGGCTGATGAACATACATTTGATCCTGTTTGGATGGATGTCTCCAAAACGGAAAAAGTGACGACGATAGGATCAAGAACATCATCGGCATTATCATCATCATCATTCATCCATTACGGGAACCAGTGCTAGCAAAAACAAACTTACATATGTAGAGGGACGTAAGTGGATGAAAGATGGCCGAGTTAAAATCCCATCAACGTCATCATCAGCATCATCCCCACGTTGAAAATAGCATACCTACCTCCACATAAGTGGTGAATTCATTTTCTTTTTCCCAGAAAATCAATCAATATTTCGACTGTCTTTCAAAGCTCAATTGCCTTCCTGGCCACCGAAGACGACACGAATGAAACGAATCAATCAAAAAAAATTTAAAACACGCTTTACATTCATTCGATTATCCGCTTCATATCAATTACGAATATTAACGTCACATTTTAACCTCAGCTTTAAGCGGAAGAGCTTTCGCCGCGCTTTATCATGTAAATATGAGACATATAAATGAAACGAGGCCTGTCACTGTCAACATTTATTTTAAAAGAGAAGCGGACGTGGACGCCATGCCATTCCTGTTGTGCCTGCCATACATTGGGATAATACTACAGGGGGTGGGTGACATTCGGAATAAAATGCGCCGAGGCCAACATGAAAAAGAACGGCAGGAAACGCAAGAATCTGTCAGTGGATGCTTTGCAATTACGCGCGATTCGAATGAAAGAAAAATTGTGTTTTATGCGAATTTTTTAGGTCGATTCCCAACGGTGGTGTTACATTTTGCAGGGATTTTCGCGAAACGAACGAGCGCAAAACATTAATTCAGGAAGAAAGTTGAAAAGTTCGACAAAAAATTGGAAACGTTTTAGATTTATGAACGAAATAAAATTAAGCTGTTCAAACCTAGAAATTTACTTTCAAAGGAATGGTAACTTTTTGAATTTTTCCAAAGTTTTCCAATGTAATTAAAGAATGTGAAAGGAATACAAACTTTTAATGTATTCTTTGCAATTTTCATTTGTAAATGGCGTTTTCTTTTAAAAAAAATAAATATTAAACAGTGATGAATGTTTCTTCTATTGCATTACGTAATACTTTTGTGTATAAATACACAAAGCAATATTTGTTAAATAATATATGTTCTGCACCTAATATGAACGAAAAAGTTTGTTAAACAATCGAAATATAAACTAAAGATTTTTTTTTATTTACAAATTTTGTTTTACACCATCTGCCTCTTGGTAATAATTACAATATCTCACACTTACAACACTCATGGGTTAGTTGTATCCAATGACAAAATTAACATTAAAAATTATAATAACACAACAGTAATAGTATTCTTAGTAAAATCATAGTATAAAATGTATTCTTAAATATAATAGCAACAACTAATATTACTAAAATTTGTAAGTCAGGTCAAGTATCGACACTCTTTTGAAACACTTAATCCGTACTGTTATTATAAAACTTCAATTTTTTTAATGGTATTTAAGGTCACAGCTATCAACTAAGGTCGTTAGTAGCGAATAAAAATATCTAAGAAAAAAAATATTAGAAATTTACCTGTTACGTGATTTTATGATGGAGTGGCCACCTTGACCACTCGTCCACCAATAACCAACTTCAAAAATAAAATTTATTGCTTTTATAGAAGGCATACAAATACTTTTGTTTACAATTCATTTTTAAGTGTGATGTTATTTGCATAAACCATCCAAGCAGCGTCTGTAGATCCTGATCTGGGATAAAGATAAGATTTTACTATATCTTGTAATTTATATGTTTGAGTTGGGGAAAAATGAATTTGGTTTGGATAACACCAATTTCAAAATGTGTTACTATAAATTAATTGTTAATCATCTGTAAATTGATGATGGTATTTTATCTCTATCCATATTTCTGCAAACAATGAAATACTTAATATGATTTCATTTGAAAGTCATCATTAGTTTGCTTAAGGATGTTATGGAGGTACAATCGGAAACAAAAGTACATAAAAATAGAAATTTGTGAATAATTACGTCGTATGGCATACCATGAGGCGAATTAATAGATCGATACTTAAAAAACTATATATAGTTTAAGAGAAAACCGGAAATTTCCCCAAAAATTTTAAACAAAATAAGAAAAAAAGGAAATATTGAAAATTTGTAATTTACTTTTGGGACTGAATATGCCTTGATTTCAACTTACCAATCAAAATTTTATTGATTTGATACTCATAAGTTCGTTTGATACTCATAAGAATTTTATTCCTATCCATATTTCTTCAAGCAATGAACAGTACTTACTAAAATTACATTTCATAGTCATCATAGTTTATCATAGTTTGCTTTAGGATGTTATGAAGGTACAATCGTAGACAAAAACACATAAAATTATAAATTCGTAAATAATTACGTCCTATAGCGTACCATAAGGTGAATAAATACATCGATACTTAAAAAACTGTATAAACTTTAAAGGAAAATTAAAAATTTTACTAAAAATTTTAAACAAATCAAGAAAAAGCATAAAATATAGAAACATTTTAAGTAACTTTTGCAACTGAATATGCCTTGATTTAAACTTAAAAAATCAAAATATTATTGATTTGATGTATATAAGTTGTGAATGTAGTTTTTTAAAATGATTAAATAATAAATAAAACATTAAATTAACATATTTTAAGACAATTGTAACTAAAAAATAAAAACTAAATTAATAATTAAACATTACAAAAAATAATTAAAACTGTGCTAACGCTGTTGAATTTATAGGTTGGCAGCTTTGGTAACTTTAGTATATCTCTTTCACAAGATGTGAGTGAGCATGCGTGACATGCTCAACATTTTGAAAATAAATTATTTGACATATTTCATCCTTTTCAACTTTATACTGTGTACTCATGAGAGTGACAAAGATAAATTATGCGTTTTATTTTTTTCTAACCAAATGTACTAACACAGTTTGCATTATATACAAAATGGTACGTCTCAACTGAACACAGTGTTACCGCACTTTCTTATACCTTTTTTAATTTTTCAAGTAAAAAAACACATTTTTAGCCTATTTTTAACTTGTTTTTTGAAAACCGTATATTGAATTCAAATAAACTTTAGCAAAATTAATTTTCTGAAATTTAAACTACATATTTTGCAAGTTTAGGATGCCTTATAAATTTTTTTAGCTAATAAAAATAAATTTAATCTATTCGATCACTGAACTTTCATAAGATCACGTGTAAAATCATAGTATTTTTAAATTGCAATAACTTTTTAACAACTTAGTGAATTGCTTTAAAGTTTTCACAGGTACTTTAGCATTAAATAAGAAACATTTTACTAAATTTTTAGTTGTCTGGTAGCATTTTGACATACCTCCATAACATTTTTGTCATTATATCTATTTTATTAATACCGTTAACTTCAAGATATAAAAATTTTATTGAACTATTATTAATTAATCCATAATTTCACAGTATTTTCTCAGATATCATATTTTTCTAACTCTGCACAATATCTCAAAAACAACCTGCATTATCACATATTTTGTGAGTGAAAATTTAAATTTGAACATTGATATAATTTATGAAGAATTTTAATGGTTTTATTAACATTTTTTTTTTCATAATTTTCCACCGTATAGTTGAAGAGTAATAAGAAGAAAAACTTCCCACTGTTTCCCCATTTTTTTTCGTTATTTCTCTGTACCATAATACAACGGTTAATAAAAAGCATCCTCCTTGTATATGTCATCTTTATATAGTCTTCAAATCAAACAGACAAACAGACGGACAGGACGAAATAAGGAATTCATTTTTGCAATTTTCCTAAGGAACCCTGAAAATCATAAAATCTACCTTAGTTTTCGGTTCCTTGTTGTGCATTTGCTTTTGTAAACGATTTCCGGAAAAAAAAATCATTTTTCTGTCATTAGATTTTCTTCTTTACTTTTAAATTTAAACGTGGATAAATTAATATTACATTTGAAGGAATAGTAACTATGAATCAAGCTTTTTTAAACATTCTAGTAAATGAATTATTTGTTATGAAAAATGTTATTTTTCCAGTAAATTAAATAATTTATTATTAATAGTTGGAAATCATTCAAATTCTCCAACCGATCCCATACTTTAAAAGCAAATCTCAAGGAGAAACCCTTTCTAATCCTCGAATTACTTATGAATATTATTCCGTATTGAATTGGGGATTATGATCATTCCAAACTAGCCGCAAAGTTTCCCCAATAATCTGATCAATTTATAATTATTAAGTTTGGTATGCAAAACACAACCACCTACATTATTTAAAAAAAAAACCGATGAAAATCCCAAAATATTTGTACCAAAACTATTATTTTCGGTAATCGGTATTCTGTTGAAAGAGTTTATGACATTTTTTTTCTTGTTTTCAGTTCAATTCTTTAATACTTTCCAATGAATTAGATTAATTAGTCCTAAAAAACTTTTTCAACAAGAAAAATATAAATAATAAGCAAAAATTAATAATTAAACTATCACACTAATTTCGAGTCGGTGCCAAGCTATCGCGGTTCCAATTACGCATTGACCTCTGTTAGCAATTAATGAAACTATTTCTTACTATTTCCGTAGCTTGAAAAATGTCTCTATGATAATATTGAAATTGAAATCGTAAAATTGGCAACGGCCATCCCAGCCAAATCAGCTGAATTGAAAACCGAAAACGAAAGCTTTCGAGGAACAGAGAAAGCTTCAATTGATTGTTCCTCGCTGTGAAAGTCATTAAAATCATCATTTCCGGATATAAAAGCAAACGTGCGTTTACTCAAATTGAAACGTTTGTGATTGAAGGATTCTGCTTTCTTTCCGTAATAACGTTGAAGATTTGTTCCCTGTTACGCTTGTTAAGGGTGCCTATGCCCGAAAATCCATTTGAATTTAAATAAGTTCGCCCACATCAAGTGTTGAAAACCGGGCAAAATATTCGACATAAAATATTTCCTCCTGTGTGAAACCTTGTCCCGAATTGGTTCGCGCGATTCGACCTGAATTCTTGCATTATTATTATTATTCTGGATGTTATTACTATTATGAACCCAGCACGCTCGACAAACGTAAAAACATAAAACGTGTTATGTAATATTTATGATTTTTTTTACATCCCCTTATTTGTGGTACTGTAGTAAATCCATGTGCCACATATACATATATATGAACCGAAGCGGGATAAAACCAAACTAGAAATGGGAATGATGCCTTTTTATGTATTTCTGACACTCATATAAAAGGAAAAACAGGCAAACACCTCACTTGTTTTCTTTTTCTTTCACCCCAAAAATATGCTCAAAAACCAGATGAAAATGTTCAAAAATTTAATCAAAAAAATGCTCATAAATTTTATCTGAATATTTAAATGTTAAGTAAATCTAACAATAAGACGAAAAATTTGTGTTATCCTCATATATGGAGAAATGTGTAAATCGGTAATTCCTTAACTTATAAGTGCAAAAAACGTTCAAGAAATGTATTTTATCTTATAAAACCTTTTATTCAATGACTAGCTCATACCTTCAACTTCATCTGCAGAGTCATAAAAATGAATTACAAATCAATGTATACAATAATAAAGATAATTTAAAAAAGCTCAGTTTCCCTGGTGTTATTCCACTGAAAGTAAATAAAACAACACCGTGAAGAACTAAATCGATTTATTCTTTGCATCGTTTTATCCCTAAAGCTTTCTCGTATAAGTATTAATTAATCAAGAATTTAATAATGTTGCATTTATTCTAATTTTGAATTATTGAAAAACGTTTAATGAGTCATAGAAATAATTAAAAAAGAGCATCTAATAGTTTTTATGGAAATCATGCGCAAAAGCTTTTAGGGCTATTTTTTTCTTCTAAACTGCTATTAACCGTTGCTCTATAAAAGCTAAGATTTTAGCAATTCTACGCTTAATGAAATCTATAAATCAATAAATATTGAAAATTTGCTCGATACGAGAGTGGAACTCAGCGCCTATTGATTTTTACATGACCACTTCGACCACCTAGTAGGGCTACCAGCAGGGTTACCACTATAGTAGTTATTATGAAAATGTTCAAATCATATATCTAGGAAGAATCATCACTTCAGATGAAAATTCACTAGTGAAATTAAAGAGTATATAGCAATGGCAAGCATGACAGACAATAGCCAGGAAAATGTTTACCTGGAAAATTTGAACGTTTTCTTCGGAAATAGTTTACAAAAATCTACGTGTAAAATAAGGTCTTTTACAAATCGGAGACCTATATATAGGTCATATGAGTCGGAGGTGTGTCTTAATCTCCGTTGAACCCGCGAGACTGACTCACCGAACCCTTAGGGTTCAATTGGATCTAGGTTATGAACCACTGGTTTAACTTCTAATTGTTTGGACATATATCCACTTATCAAGAAATTTTGAGTAAAATCTTTATGAAATAAATGTCTTTACCTCCCCCCTTCACCACGATGAGATCTTTACATCCTTATAACATAATTGGTGATGTATCAAGAGACACCTAGTGTGAAATTAAATGTTTTAGCTGCTGACGACTCCTGACAACTATACGTCGTATATTTAGATAATTTTTATTAAAACATTGTTAGTTGTTAATTCGCTATCCAAAGATAATTGTTAGTCCATGAACAATAATCACAATACTTAAGGAGTTACATGAATACCATAGCTTCAAAAAATTGTTTTTTTTATTGTCTTATTAATTTCTACAGCTTTTCTAGAATATAGTACATAATTTTCTAGTTGATCCGAATAATAGTTTCGGAAATACAACCTAGGAAAGCTCAGCAGGTTTTAAATGCGTTTTTCTCGAAACTATTTTTTCAAAGTTGGTTTTTAAGATTTCTCGAAAACTACTTTACCGATTTTGATTAAATTTCACACAGATCTTTGAGACACAATTCACAAGGACTTGGACGAAGTTTTCCAATTACAACTATATAAATAAAAAAATGTAGAGATAGACTCACCAAATTTTCCTTTTTCTTTTGTAATAAGGTTTACCAAAAATCCAATTTTCCCTTTTTTTTTCTTCGTCTAAGTTCTAGTTAATGGGTTTAAATAAAACATGTATTTTTTCCCCACTTCGGATGATCCTATCATGAGTTCTAGTGCCAACGTGAACACTCCGTTTTTCCGAAGGATCACCGGAAATAACGTCGCAATAGTAAAATTTTAAATATTTATCTACAAAAATTTCAGAAGTTCTTTGTACATATGTTTGAGGCAATAAAAATTTTAAACAAAATATTCTATATTTTATATGGAAAAATTATTGAAAATAGGCCGTTTTTTCCCCGATTAAACCCATGTAAATCCATAATTAGATAAAGTGTTTATCCAATTACTTTCTAAACATATATATCCTTTATATGCTGGTTGTTGATCTTTTCTGTATCTTTCTATGTAGTTAACATTGAAGGAACCAATTAAACCTCGTTTAACTTTAACCACCATTTCTGGAACCTAAACTGGAAGTCTTCGACCACCCGCAAGTGTTTCTCCAAAATCAATATTGAACCCTTTACAAGAACGCAAGAAATTTTAACTTTGGTTCTTTTGGTTGGTTCAAACGTCAACTGTAAACAAGATACACAATATTAGGCCAAAAATTCTACCACAGAGGAATTTTTAATTTGATCCTCTATAGTCGTGGGATCTCCATAATCATCCATAGTCGATACAGTAATTCCAATATAAGGAGTCTAGTGAATTGGGAAGCGTCACTTTGACTTTGACTTTGATTTTATGTATGAGATCCTCGTAATATTTGTTTTAAGAAAACAATTGTTAATGACACTTGGTACCTCCTCATGTATTTGTAGTGTTAGTATCAAAAATTGAACTAATGACTTAATATGGGGGCATTGTAGTCTATGATAAATTTGAAGATATCATTTTGGGAACGAATATTTCGAGGAGTTTTGACGAAAAGGTTAATGGGTGAAAACTTTATATGATTTAAGTTCATCTTTTGGCTTTTAATTTTTGGGTCAAAATTGTTACCACTTTTTAGTGCGAGGAAAAGCCTCTATACAGCTCTTATAGCTTTAACTATATATTATTTAATAATTCCTCGAAAAGTTTCTATATCATTTTCTTTGGCGTATATGTTCTTATTTTAAATTATAAAATTTCTGCATACTATGTAGTCAAACAATGCGCAAACTATAATTATTACTTTATCTTTATTTTATTTCGGAATTTAAAACAATCATAAATAAATTCTTTATTGTTTGATGCTGTATTTTGACCAAATTACTTGCTTCCCCTTTATTTCATATTTTCAATCTTATAATTTATATTAAAAAAATATTGTGTTAATTTTCTGAAGATTGGTTAGTATTGGAAGTCAGTAATTAACTTCAAAATTATAGGGGAACGTGAAAAATAATTAAAACGCCATTGCCAGCAGCGCTACATAAAAGTCACCGGAAAATTAAAAGAAAATATACTTTAATTTTAATTTTTCACTTGTAATTAAAAAGGGTTTCGTTTTTCATTACCTTGTAAGTATATCTGCCAGAAATAACAATATATATACTGAGAAATTGAAGACTTATTTTATTTTAAAATTCATAGTTAGATACGTGGTACTTAGTCACGTAATTTTTATTATTGTTTCCAATATCGTTTCATTATTGTATCCAAAATATAACCAATAGATATATTATATACCTACATATGTAAATCACGCAGTACTTTTGTTACTCTTCATAAAAATTATATTGAATTCGGTGATTGGTGAAGTTCATGTCTTATATGGATCTTATCACGGATTATAGATCAAGGAGTTGGAACGAAATATTAAAAAAAATTCTATCAATTTGAGGTCCAGTACCGGTAACACACGCTACACTTAACAAAGTATGCGTTTGAATTATTACGCGGGAAAATTCATTGTTTTTGGACACTATAAATTTCAATCTTCTGCACGATGGGAATTGTTTCAAGATATGGCGCTGCCACAAGAGTGTTTGGAGTACTAACTTATATTACCTTAGTTACCTTACAGAAAGTACATAGTTTCGATTTGAGTTAGTACCAAGGTTAGATTTAGAGGGGGGCACGGGGGCACGTGCCCCTTCCCCCCACGGTATTTTTGTGTACTGTGGAGATTCCATCACAGTACATACTTAGAATCAAATCAAATTATTACAGTTGTTAAAATATAAAAATAAAATAACAGAAAGAACATTAGTGAAATTCTACTCTATTTCTGGCTGGAATTGCAAATTTTCGTTGCATCTCTTTCACGCAATTACAAATGAATGATGATATTGTGCCCCCCTCCCAGAAAAAAATCCTGAATCTGTCCTTGGTTAATACTGCAAATATACTAATGGTGGCGTCACATTTCCCATCATGCATTGCAAGATTGAAATACCTTCGTAATAGCTTATGAGCATCCCGAATACTTGCGCTGCTAGTGGCAGAAAAGAGAACTATGATCTAGGCTATTATTGGTGTACATGAATTTTGAGAAAATGTCTACACCGTTCAGATTTCTTGTACTCCGTGGATCATAATTTAATGATTAAACTTTTGAATAAAAATATTTCTGTACTCGGTTGTAAAAAGCATGTTCGGTCTCCATATTCCATTTACTCTCGATGGTAAAGTGACATACAACATCGCCAAAATGTGCTAACATGCTTTCATGACATTTTCGTCTTTCAAGATCGTTAAGTGATATTATTATTCGGTAAGGTAAAATAATTAGATTTCTGATCATAATACCGGTAGACTTGTTAATAACATTGAACTATTACTTTACCAAAATTTAATATCGTCTAAAAGTTTATGCTTCAAACTAACACCAAATTTACAATGTCGACATTTCGATTTTAATTTGAACAAATATCGGTGACGATTCAAAGTCACTTTAGTGCCATAAAATGCAAAATTGCACTATGAAAATGTATATTTGTAGAGCGTCTAATTAAATCCGAGCAAATACAGATGGCGCCTCCAAGCACCAGTGATTTCTCGCTTTCCCACACAAGAATCCACAAAAGCCTGTTGCACACCAGTCGTCGAAACTAATAGATTTCCCAATAATATTTCCTTTCATTTTCCAAATTGTCTAAAACGCGAGCGCTGTTTAAATCTCCTTTCGCTATTAGAAAATTCATTCGAAACAATTACCTACCTCTTGCAAATTCGTTTAACCGATTCGATCGTTATCATTATGAAATAGTAAATATGAAAATGTAGAAAATGCACGTTTAACGTTACCAATAATATGCGAGCATCGTTAATAATCTAATTCAGGCATTCGCTCGTAAATATAACTCGACATCAAATTCGATTTACGGAACTAAATCGAAATCTCGTGCTTTCTGAGTGTAAACGTAAATGTAAATGTAAATTTATGTTTGTGAATATCTCTATATACATATTTCTTTACTTATAATATATATATGTTGTTCGTAATATTCATATCGCCTTGACATCTAAATTGATTTTCAAGAAAATTCAAATCTTGGATAATAATAAAAGTAATAAAATATGGCCTCCACGAACAACTTATCCTCATAGTCACCCATAGTCATGTATCATATTATCATTTCAATACTCACTATGTAACATAAAGAGGCTTAAACCATATTTAAAGATCATTTTTACCACAACTACATTCATATTTGTGCAAATTTCACATTCAATATCTCTAAAATCATGCTTCAAATTTTCCGCTTTTTAATCCCAGCTTAATGGATTGTTATTAAAATTGTACGGCTCTTGTTATATTTTCCGAAGATTAAAACAATAATTACACTCCTCCTATAGTATAAAGAGATAGTGGCGCTTTTTCAAAGAATTATAAATAAATTTAATGGGCAAGCATAAAGGACTAACGCTAATTAATGCGATACTGTATAATACGATCGTTGGACAATTTTTTTCTTCTTTATTGAAATGAATATAAGCAGCGATTTTTCATTATGGCATTATTCGAGTTCTATATACAAGTGGAAATCGATGTTGTGAGGAAATGCAATAGCTACACAACGGGGGTCAAGGCGAAAATGAAAAATAATCTATCATATGACATAAAAGTCAAACATTTGCATTCATATTTCAGTGTTGTAAATTAAGTTTTTCAAGGAAAGTTATCGTGCGAATGAAAAAAACATTTCACGTTGACTATAAGTTATACTTCTATACTTATAATACTCCAATTAGGTTTAATGATTGAAAAAGATTGGATAAAAAATAATATGATACATCAATTTGACATTGATGGAAAACGTTGTTTTTTCTTTTATTTTTCTGACCTAAAAAGATATGAAAATAATGCAAGAAAATTGACGGAATAAGATGATGAATTTCTGCTATCCTATAAAAAAGAGGAGAGCTTTACTAAAGTTACTCAAATTTATCAAAATGCAATATTATCAGAAAAAATTATTAAAGAAAAAAATTAAAAAAGGAATTTTCAAAAATTATGGAGAACACTTTAACGAATTAAATGGCCAGTAGATAGCGCTAATACTGTAGCTACTTCTGCTATGTATTATCAAGGTTTATAAATTACACAGGTTGCTTCATTAGAAAAAAAAAATGACGTCATACGAAGAATTTTGAAATTTGAATCAGTCTGAAGATATGTACGAATTTCTTCTGGATACGTCACATAGCCACCATAAGGCCACCTGTGTATTTTATAAACCTTGATGTATTATAGTGTTACCAATAATTTCTTTAATGCCTACTGGTGGCCGAGTAATCGAAGTGACCGCTCCAAAACTGGTAGGTATTAGGTTCGCTCCTCGTATCGACCAAATTTTCAATATTTCTCAATAACGAATTTTATTAGCCCTAGAGGCACTAAAATACCTTAGTTATTATAAAGCGACGGTAAATAACAATTAAAAAATCATAATTATAACAATTTATTTTTTTCATTACTCGTTGAAGTTCGTTGAAATACCGGAATTTACCCGAAAAACAAATTAATATCCATAAAAAATTGTATTTAAATTTCTTCTTCACCATTGGCATGAAATAACGGTGACAATTCTTTATTGTTCGATTGACTAATTAATCATTATAACTTATAATTAACGAGTAAAATTTATAAGCTAAACTCATTTGCTTGATTCGAGGAAAATTTAAATCAGGAATAGAGTATTAAAGACAGTAGTAAAGTAATAAAGAACGAGCAAAATAAAAAATATTGGTTATACCCAAAAATTCCCCATGATTGAAATACCCACTGTCTTACCTGCAAGAAATAAATTTACCCGCAATTCGGTTAATTATCCGAGGTTTAATAACACTGGTGGTATTATCGCCAATGATCAACAACAAAACATTATTCCAAGCACCCAATTCAGATTTCGCAAGAAGCATTTCACTTTTGAACAAAGTTATAGAGTGGCATCCATATTTATGAGAACCTTAATCAAAAAACCGTACTGTTACCCAATTTTCCTGTAAATTACGCAAACCTTCGAAAAGGTATGGCACCTGGGACTGCTGGATAAACAGTAGACCAGTGATGGCGAACCTATACTACCACTGACCCCAATGGCTAGGCAGCCATTTGCTTGTTATATTTGTAGACAGAGACTTCCATAGCACTTGTAACCATGAGGCCTTCGCCTTCAATACTTATGTTGTAGTTACTGGCCTTTCCCAATAACAAGATGTCATACGTCCTAATTGTCTTCAGAATAGATTTGTACAGCAGAAGTTTAAAATCCAAGAACAGTTCCGATTTCCAATCACTTAACCAGTGTAGTTGTAATTTTGCTTTCAGCTGAATCCTCTTGGCAATTATATGTCTCCACCAGGATAGTCTCCTACTAAGATGCATCCAGAAATACCTTACTTCGGTTTTCTGTGGAATGTGATGGTTGGGCAGGAAAATTGGAGGGTATGTACTCCATTGGATTGTGAATGTTATCTGGAAAGATTTTGCTTCGTTGACTTATAACGCTATTTGCTGAACCATATCTCCAGCTCACCGAAAGTGTCTTATAATTTAACTGTCGTCAGCGTATATGGCTATTGTTACGTCTTCAAGCAACAGTAGGTCGGCCGTATAAACAAGAAATAAAAACAGTCCCCATATACTACCCTGTGGCACATTTCAGATCCTACTTCCGGTAATTCAGTATTTTTTTTTTTTGTTAAGGACGACAATAACTTATGTTCTAGTTCTTTTATTAGATAAGCTAGTTTTTTTTAAGATAAAAAGCAATATTCTTACAAAGTTCATTGATTAGGCAATCTGCAATGCTTACAAATTGCATTTGAATATAACATATACCATCAGTCTGAAGGTAACGTGATATCTGCAAAACAATATCTAAATCAGTAGTTCCCAATCGATTTCGGGCTATATCTCACCGAGGCATTTCTAAAATCCTGATATTTAGACGACCCTGATATTCAAATTTTTACGGTTATTCACCTTAAGGAGGCCTAATAAGCTATTAATTTGGTATCTAAACAAGCTTTCAAAGAATAAGTCATACATGAAAGAGAAAAAAATAAAAAAATAAGAATAGATACATTAATACAGTTTATAAAGAAACATTATAATGAAATGAGTAAGCTACAATTCACTGTCATTAACTTACTAGTAGTTGCCCGTTGCATTCGCAACTAAAGGTTTTATCTCAATAAAATGTTTAATATGAGATAATGTAGAGTTAATCAACAATCGAAATTTTAAATTTAATAATCAAAGTGTTGTTAATATAAAAAAAAAGTTTATCTAAAATTATATTAAGAAATAAAATATAAGTGTTTTTTTTTTATATCATTTTAATAACATTTTAAATAACATCATTTCACTAAATTAGTATGAAAGTTTAATACCTACTTATGTAGTACTTATACCAAATAGGCGATTTTTAATTTTGGTTCATTTTTCAACAATCAAACTTTTTAAAATCTATTTTATTTTATGAACCAATGGTTGTGATCTGGAGTAACTATATATTCGGCTGAAAAGCATTAAGGTAGCGATTTTTTGCCATATATTTCACTGTCAATTCAAATATAAAATCTTCGATACTAACTTTTTTTCGGTATTTAGAACAATTTGAAAACCAATTATTGTTGTTGAAAATAAATAAAAAAGTCGAAAATATTCGAAATAAAATTTCCAATTTACTTCCACGCTTTCCACCTATTTCCAACAATTTTGTATGTACAACGTCCAAATGTGCGAAATCGAATAGCTTTTTAGTCATGTTAACTAACATAAAGAAGGTTATTATTTTTTTTCGTTTTGCATTGTATTTTCAAATATAAGTGTACATTTGTTTCGATGAAATTTGGAAAGTATTTTCCGTATACGATGCAGATATATAATACGAAAGGATTTTTGAAAATTTCTCCCCTAAAAGAGTGAAAAACGGTAGCAAAGTTTGTAAGGGATAACGTGTAATAATCAATCGAAATTTCAAATTTAATAATCAATCAAAGTCCGTTAAAAGCGAAACGTTATTACTGCTTAATATAAAACAAAGTTGATTTATTGTTAGAAACAAAAACTTAGGGTCTGCTTAAAAAATTAAACTCTGATAAGTAGATATATCTGAAAATGGTTAAGTTAAGTTTATAAGTGAGTATTATATTTTCGGCTTTCACATATTGTAAACCTGAAAATCCAAAATACGTATTCACAAATAAATACATTAGTGAGTGAGTACCCCTAACAACGTTTTGAATGAGTAAGGCGGGATAACAGAGCGCATGTACATAGCCCATTCTGCACGGACGCACGGCAATATAGCCAATTTATATATATGATTCTCGAATTACCCAATAGTCTTTAGTATAGTCAGTCGAAGGGTGCACGTCGTGCACATGATCTACCAAAATATTACCTTGTTGGGAATGATGGATCTAAATAGATATCGGCTGGATACCGGAGAAGATATCTGACTCGATTCTGCCCAACTTGTTTTAAGACCCCAAGAAAAAACAAGGAAAATTTAATTAAAATTTTTAACTAAACATTTTAAACAACTGAACACTTACAGCTTTAAAGAAATCTTTGTTCATGTTTTCTTATATAGTATTTTTTTAGTAGCGACAAAGGTATTTTCTTTTATTTTATGATTAAAACTTACAAGTTTAAAATACTTTAAGACTCCGCAAATTAATATTTAAGTACTTTCAAGGTTTTTCCTATATACGGTCGTAAAAAATACGAATTACACCCTCAATTACGTTTGTCGCAAAGTTTACTTCTAGTCCGTTTCCTTTTTCATCAATATTTCCTCAACTTGTTGTCATTTATATCGAATTGTCGAAACGAAATAAAATAGAAAACATTGCGAGCAAATAGGTAAACGAGCGAAAAGGATAATTCCCATAAATTGCGCAAATGTGGCAATGTGAGTTGTGTGATGTGCCGAACAAGGAAGAGAGGATTGGCACCGCACGTTGACAGGAGTGTTAAGGGTCTTGACGGCATAAATTGTGCTTTTACTAAGCTTTTCGGTCGAACTTGAAAGCCGAGACACACACAAAGCTTACCAAAGCAGATTATGGTACAAATGAATGTCGTTCCCGTTTTACAAGATGCCGAATGTCGTGTTAAATAAATCCGAATAAATGATGTGAACTGGTAAACGGAAGACGCAACATTTTGGTTTTTAACGAAAGATAAATGTCAACGGATTTTTTACTTTACTACCCCTTTGATGCTCAATGAATTATTTTGTCAAATATCTGCTTACTTCTCTCTAAGCTCATTTGCTGGTCTTAAGTGAGAGCTTTATAAATTAATTGTTACGAGCAACTAATAATGTAGTATTTGACATCAAAATTTCACTTAAAAAGGAAACATATTCTTAGATCTACTATATCAATGCACTTTTGTAAATAATAATCCATCATAATAACTTACTCTTTTATTTTTTTGTTACTCCCCAAACGTAACCTTAAACTTCCCCGTTAACAATAATTAATAATAGAAAAATTAGGTTTATACTAAATTGAGGGTTTCTTCATTATTTTGAAAATAATGAAGAAATACCAAACGTCGCCAGATTCCTTTATCTCCAATTTTCAATACCGTAAACTTTGCATTGAATGATACGATAAATGCTACAGTGCTGTTGAAATTTTACTACGTATCGTAATGGTTCAGCAAAGAATACGAATTATGTACGTAGATATGTGTATATTGAGAAAATCAAGGTCTTCCGATTCCAGCAAATAAAAACTATTCTTAGCCTATTTCTCTATATGTATTCCAGGAACAATTGAATCTGTGTTACACATTTGAAGATAGATTTAAAATTCTCCTACAATTATATTTAGCAGTATTCTAACTCTTGAGAGTAACTTATTTCAGGTCTTCTAAAATGAGTACAGGTTCCTGGGTTCCTGAATCAAGTAGTTAAAGTACAAAAAAACTGCGATATATTATTTATTTAATTTACACATTTCATAGATTTTATTTCGACTTCCTTAAGTACAAGGGCGGATTCAGGGTTTTTTTCTGGGGGGGGGCACAATATCATCTTTCATTTGCAAGTGCGTGAAAGGGATCACGAAAAAAATTCGCAATTCTAGCCAGAAATAGACTAGAGTTTCACTAATGTTCTTTCTGTTGCTTTAATCATATATTTTCACAACTTTGCCCCTCCCCCCCTAAATCCACCTTTGCTATGATAGATCAACTTGACTTTTGATACCCTTTTTTCCTTGATTTAGAAATCTTTTTAATGATTTTCCAGAGGTTTTTATTACCATAACCTTTAAAACTTTGTCTCTTGGGTAATTATTCCCGGATTTCATTTGCTCATTTTAAATCCATTCTATTACTCGTATTAACCTTGTATACATTGGTACCTACTTCTATCAGTGGTGACCTCTTTCTTAGTGTATCATGATGTCTCTGCCTCCATAGGGTCACTTCGTTTATTCATTAAGTGTCCATTATACGAGTAATAAGCTCAATCCATCGCCATTATTGAGAGGCCACCTTTTTATTATATCTATTAGTTTGACCTGTAGAGGCTGGTAGATAAGAATTGGGCTCAAGTAGCCCAAGATCAAAAAGATGATGAAGGGTTTTATTCAGGGGTAGTAAAGTTTTAACTAAAGGTTTTTTATTGATTTTAACTTTTAGGTTTTTTATCAATAATAATTGGCATTTTCTTTGTTTCAGGTAAAATATGAAAATTCGACCCAAAGATGAAAATCGCACGGAGTTTTTTATCGTGAAATAACCAAAACTGTCGTTCGAAGATCCCGAATCTTAGACCGATTCTTCTCATCCGTTTCCGGTTATTTTCATTGGTTTAGTTTTTTTTCGTTGGGCTTGGGGGTGGCTGTAGTCAACATGCAAGACGGCAGCATTGAAAGTTATGGTTACAACAATTCTGAATTGTACGTGAATCAATCCTCTCGTATCTACACAATAGGACGTGACTACATCAAACAATGGTGAGTTTTCTATTTTAAATAATATAAATTCTAGGAAATAATTCCATTTCATGACAAGAAAAATCAACAGAAATTCCTTGTTTTTCATATCTACACCAAATGGAAAACACGCACATTTCCTTTTTCTTTCACCCGATTGTATGACGAGCTTTTTCTATGTTTACATTGCGGACAGGATGACTGAACTCGATGGAGATCGATAAATTAATAATTTCATTGATATGGACTCTTAAAGCTTGACTGAGCTTTTTCCTAAGCTCTCGATTACGTAATTGAACTCGCTTTTGTAAATGAGCTAATTTTTTCCCCATTACGGTCGAGGAACTGAAGGGTTAAAATTAAATGGGGTTATACTCTTTTTTTTTAAACTTTTTTCCCCCGTAACATTTCAAGCACATCAAGCTTACTTTTTCCATTTTTTATGAAGTTTTTAAATGAAATAGCAGTTGGTTTATTTATATTTTTTTTGAGGACAAACCTGACCCAGATCATTTAGAATGATGGTAATCCAATACTTGACACCCCGAACCAATAAAGCTTGAAAATAAATATATGCATAATATATCCACATGTCCATTATGTTTTCAATTGTAAATAATAATTGAAAACGGACACAAAATTAATCATCATGTATTTCCTGTTAATTTCCATTAAAACAATGATGGTATCGAGTGTTTGAATAGCGAAATTCAATTTAAATTTTTCCAAAATAAAATTGGCAATCGTTAAATTTGTAACAGAAAATCGATGAAAAATGAATTACCAATTAATCAGTTTAATATTTATACTTTGCTTTCGTGTTTAATCAGCATATCGGAGATTTTAACAGATTTATTTTAAAGCTTATTTACAATTATTTTTAAAAAATATTCTAGATAAATATTAACATCGATCCAATATTCAATACAATGTAATGGCATTTCATAATGTACCTATTAGTCATAAATTTAAATACAAAAAAAATGTTTTTTTTTCCAAATTTTTCCAACAATATAAATCCCTTCTGCTTATATGCGTTTTATTAATATCACAAAGCGGCTAAAAGATAATAATTATGCATTTTGACTTTATTTAAAATATGGTACAAATTATTGTCATCCTAGTAAAATATAATGATAATAACATTTTTAAGTAACTTTATAAATAAAAAGATTTAATTTAAAAAAAATTGGAAATAAACACTTACCTTTTTGAAATTTGATGTATTGTTTAGAAACACTTCATGTTTGGTTGCAACTCTTGTGACGTCACACATAAGTAAACCAAGTTTCTTCCGCAAAAAATTATTTAAGATATTTTAAAAATCTACTAATGTAGCTTTTAATTTTCAACGTTACATGATAAAATCTAAGAAACATTTATTTAAAAATACAAAAAAAAACGTTAAATTCAAAAAGCCAAAAACGAGCTTCTTTAAGCCCGTCATTAAATTAACGTCATAGTACAGAAATTTCAAAATCTTATGGGTATTTTTCTATGGTAAAAACCACTAAAAATGTTTACAGTGTACCTAAATTTAAGATGGAAAATTTAAGATATAACTTCAAAAGTGGCCCACGGAGTTTTAATGCATTTCTGAAATGACCCACAATATAATTTCGGTTGGCTACCCCTGATTTTAAGTGTGCTGATTTTTCGATGTCTTAAAAACGAACACATATATTTAATTTTAAGGTCCAATTTATATCCAATTAATGGGTACCCGTTTATTTATTTATATCGGCCTTCGTCTGAATGCTATTTTTATTATTGAAAATTAAACGTAAGTAGGCAACCTTCTCCTTGGGTGAAAAATAACTTGAACTTGATTACAAAGTTTCTATCAAATCAGTAAAGTTGTCTTTAAATTAGAACCATAAAGGAAATCAGAATAAAATATTGGCACAACTATTTAGATTAGACTTGTTTGTGACCTTCATTATACTTTTTATACTAAGATGTACCTCAAAACAAAATATTATCAAAATTGATAAACCTGTTCTTGAATCGTGCGAAAGAATGCAGGTAGGCAGAATTTACGTTCAATGTTATCAACCTTTGTTCCATAATGATCAATATTATGAGCAAAATTAGTTTAATTCCAATCTAGTGTAAAAATTGCCAAAAATT
Source organism: Sisyra terminalis (assembly GCA_958496175.1). NCBI lineage: Eukaryota > Metazoa > Arthropoda > Insecta > Neuroptera > Sisyridae > Sisyra > Sisyra terminalis. The sequence goes on along the minus strand of OY292279.1, from coordinate 18,763,549 downwards.
TTATCTGCTTTCAACTGGTGATATGAAATAACATAGTAAAAGCTTGAAGGCCAAAATGAGAGGAGAAAGGCAAATTCAAAGGTGTTATTTATGAATTCGGAAACAGTTGTAAATGTAAGTACAATTGACAACAAATATAAATACCTTCCAAATTCCTGAATAACATACTTATATCTGCTTTAGCCTTTAGCCTTCAGCTTTTACTATGTTATTTCATATCACCAGATGAGCATATGCTTAAATTTTTCGTGTATATAGTATACAAATTAATAATATTTTTAATGTTTTTACAAACAAAACTAATTTACCATTTCATTTCATGGATGTATTACGTTCTTTTGTGTATGGTAATAATATTAAATACATTTAAAAAATAAAGCATTTTACAAATTTCCTGTGTTACAATTTATATGTACTTGATTAGATTATATACAAATAATTTTTTTATAAAATATCAGAGTATCCGGTAAACTTCATACCACCTATAATTGAATTGCGAAAATTAATTGATATTGATAATATTGCTACATTTTAAATTATTAAATTACTAACAATAATTATTAACAATTAAATTAATATCCATTATATTTTACTTATTTAGATTTACATCTATAAAACATTAATCATGTTAAAACTCATATGCATACAAAAAAATCTTAAATTCCCACCTATTCATCAGTTTTATGACATACATAGATATTTCTAAACATATTTTTATTATTGAATATTTTGTTTCTCTCGAAATTGTATTATTCTTTTGGCCAATTCGATCCTACATTCCCTATTAATCAGGGACTGGAAACTTACTGGGAATGTTCCTTTTTCTTCTGTACTTCCTTAAACATAAGATTTGTTTTATATGCCAAACAACATAATTTGAAAACAACTGTTATATTTTTGAATATTGACCAAGAAGTTTTTAGAATCATTTCCTATCTAATGAGCGTAATGGATCTGGTGGTGGGACCAATTGGGACAATTTTACTTTCCCATCAGCACAACATAACCCAGTAGATTCACTGCTGTATTTAAACGCCTTATAATATTTACAAATGATTTTCATTTCCCCAATTGTTCCAGATTACCATAAATATTAAGTAAAATATGTAAATATAATTAAAAGGCAGTACTTTTGTAAAATCACAAAACCAATAAATGACATATTTGTTTGTTGTCTAATATTTATTGGTGTCAACGCCTACTCTGCCTATTTGGCCTATTTTACAGGTATTAACAGTTTATATAGGATTTTTTTATGGTTTTTACTATTTTCCTTTCAACTTCTTCATATTTTCTCACCTTTTAAACCTTCCGTTGCCTTCTACAAATATTTCAACACCAAAATGAGCCAAAGCGGTTCAGCTGTCGTAAAGTTTTTGCGAGACCCACACGTCTCGATAGAAGATAATAATAATAATCAATAATAATACAATAAACAATTTGACACATGTTTTTCAAAAAACTGAAATAATTTTCCTCATTTTCCAGCTTGTTAAATATTGTTTATATCTATAGAAAATTATTCACTGGATCTAGTTTTAATTTGCAATGTTTGATGGTTTAAAGAAACAGTTTTAAAGGCTCTTTGTTGAAATAAGTAATATAGAGCTTAATTTTTACATTCACTAAACACAATTAACCTGTATTCCATAGAAAAAAATTGAACATAATTTTTGGGTATATATGTTTTCCGTAGTGAAAAATGTAAAGATTTGTATTTACTATTTTTGATGATAGCCGCTCAATGATCTGTTTATAACTTGGTTTCAATAAATGGACAGTGACGTCACAGAAGACCCATAGCGCCTCTTTGTTTTCGAACTATCATTAGCTCATCAATGTTAAACCTTTTTTCTGTCAAAATATACATTGTTCTTAAAAATATTTCTTAAAAATAAACAACGCAAAATCTACACACATAATGTTTACACTGCGCAGAAATATATGTCCACCGGTTACAATGGAAGGCACAGAACTACCGCAAAAAAGCACGGTAAAATATCTCGGAATGCACTTAGATCAAAAACTTACATGGGCTGTGCAAATCAAAAAAACTCGAGAACATCTAAATAAAAAATACAAAAAAATGTACTGGCTAATGGCATCTAATGCATCATTATCAATAGAAAACAAACTTCTTCTGTACAAGGTGATCCTCAAGCCCATATGGACATATGGGATACAGTTGTGGGGTACTGCATCCAACTCCAACATTGAAATTCCACAAAGATTTCAATCAAGGACCCTACGACAAATAATCGGTGCTCCATGGTACGTAAACAATAAAAAAATACATGAAGATACAAAAATGCCATCTGTAAAGGAGGAAGTTCAAAGGTTTAGTAAAAAATACCTGACAAAACTAGACGATCATTCCAACCACCTCGCAATAAACTTATTGGACAACAGTGAGATGATAAGAAGGTTACAAAAATGGAATGTAATAGATTTGCCTGATAGATTTTGTAACTAAACAAATATTCTTATTAACTATTTATTGCCAAATTATTATCTATACTAATATATAAAATTCTTACATCTGCCTGTACATTTCGATTTTGAACCCAATTTTAGGGCAAATATTTGTTTCAAGAGGCCCTTATTCAAAATTTAACATTTTTAAATTTTTTGTCTGTCTGTCTGTGTATCCCGATTTAACTAAAGAACGGAACAACCGAATTTAATGAAATTTGGTATTAAGATACAACACAGTTTTCCACAGGCTATAGGCTACTTATCATTTCAAAAAAATAATAAGGGAAGGTATTCCCTAGAGATGAAAACAGAACTTTTTACACTAGACAGGTGACTTATATATCATTGGAAAGGTAATTTAAAGTTAAAAATAATCTGTAAAAATATTTTTAGTTGAACTGATAAAAAGCACAATAAATTCAATTTAAAGTTTAAAAAATTGCCTCTTATAATATAAACCTTTATAAATATATATATATATATATATATATATATATATATATATATATATATATATATATATATATATAAAACACATAGTTGATGTTAATAGCGTAATTGCTTACGTATCGGACATTCAGATCCTCCAAATTAAGAGGTGGGTTCGAATCTCAAAGCAAACTTTTTTTTAAGTTTTTTTTTTCCAAAATTGTTGTAGATAAGTTTGACTAGACCCTTAGAGGTGCTCAATATTGAAATTTGAAATATTAACAAAAAAAAGTAATAGTAGTAGTAGTTATAGTAATAATAGTAATAAAACTTAAAGTAAATACGTTTTTAAAACCGTGCATACATAAAATTCTGTATTTATATGTCCCCTCTGACTGATGAAATTTTAATATTCGATGTATTCCTTATAAGAAGTAGACATCTGATAAGAACTTTTTTTTGAAACTTCCTACCCTAAAAGAGTAAAAAGGGTGACTAAATTTGTATGAGAAAATGTATAGTTAATCAACAATAGAAATTTTGAATTTAATAAGTGTAATTAATAAATAAATAATTAATTTATAATAAGTTTCTGTTTTTGTTATATCATTTTAATAACAACGTTTTAAATAACATCATTTCACAAAATTAGTATGAAAGTTTATGTAGTACTTATTCTAAAAAAGCGATTTTTAAATTTTTCAACAATCAAACTTTTTAAAATCTAATTTTTATGAACCAATGATTGTGACCTGAAGTAATTATTTATTCTGCTGAAAAACATTAAGGGAGCAATTTTTTATCATATATTTCATTATCAATCAAAATATAAAATCTTCCAAACTTACTTTTCTTCGGTATTTAGAAAAATTTGAAAATTAACTATTGATATTGAAAATATATAAAATATTTTAATTTGCTTCTACGTTTTCTACCTGTTTCCAACAATTTTGTATGTACAACGTCCAAATGTGCGAAATCGAATTGCTTTTTAGTCATGATAATCAAAATAAGGGTCATAATTTAAAAAATTTAAAAAGAAAATATAATCTACATCTACGCTACGTAGACGAAGTCGCGGGGATCAGCTAGTTTTATTATATAGCCTTATTTTTATATGTTACTTATATATGAATGTTTAACATTATTTTTAGCATTGATATTGTTATTATAGACTATTATTATTCTTATTATTCTTATTGCTACTGTTGATTGTTTTTATGATTGTTGTTATTACTATAAGAATTACTATTATTGTTATTGTTGCTATTGATTGCTAAAAATCTTTGTACTTATACAGCACTAATCTACTGGGACTAGTGCTTACATGTGATTGTCTATGGATTGAATGCACTTATTGCAACCCTATGCAGATTGTGCAATTTATTTGAAAATAAAAAAATAAAATATACATTTTCCGAACTGATAATTGTATAATGTCCTAAAAAATTTACATTTGGTCTAAATGAAATCAAAACAACAGTTGAAACTATAATCAGTATTAGTTCAAATTTGAGACAAAGATTGTATTTCACTCACTTGCATGTATTTACAATCTTTGTTTTCTGTCTGTACTGACTAACCTTTCTACTATTATATTGATTATGTGATATATAGTGTATATCAAATTTTTTCAACTGAAATTCTCAATCAATTTATTTTAAAAAATTAATGTTCTTTTCAATAACAATTTCAGTATGCGATATCTCTTTGATCGAATATATAAGAGGCGTTCAAGCATATCTACTTTGAAAACGGTTCGTTCCAGTTTTGCGGACAACTGAGAATGAGCAAAAGCTTATTGATTAGTTATAAAATTTAATGAATATTGTGTGGAAGAATCATTTCTTTTCTAAAATGACTACAATATAGTAGTTCACCGAAAATTGAATATGAAATTTGCGTTCATTAAATCCCAACAAAATTCATTACCTCAAACATGATACGTGTGTACGAATGTATGTGTAAGTTTTCCCTATTTTCGCCTTAATAACGATACAACAACCATCGGTCGTTATCTTCGTTGTTCGCTTTCAAACCGGAATCTTTGATGTTATCAAACGTCTCTTACCACAATTTCGGTCTCTACGAGACCCACATCTAAGGGATGCCACGGCTTGAACATTTGGAGCGACAACAGAATTGGGATCCCGAAGGATAAAACGGGAGCAGTGGGGTTGAAGAAGCAAGTCCACGATGTTGTTGATAAAGATACTTAGGTGAAAATCACATCATCATTATCTCCGTCATCAACATCATTAGACCGTGGGGGTTTAATGGGTTTTATACGTTGTAGTTTTACATTTCCCATTGCAAACTTTCAGTCGGTGCTTTTTTTTTCAAAATTAAATCGAATCCATCTTTAGTCCTCCACTTCCTAGTAGAGCTTTGCTCTACTGAAAAATAAAAAGAAAACAGGTAACACATACTATTAAGTTAAGAATCTCAATTACCAACTTTCCAACATCGGGAGAACAACGGCAAAAAGAAAATAAACGAGTCCAAGGTTTTCCATTTCCCAATTAGTTGGGAAATAACGAAATAATATACTTCTCATTCCAATTGACATAATTTTCAACGAAATTCACAATTTTATGTTGTCTTTTTCATATCAATTGACTTCCAATTGTATTTTCGATGATAATTCCATAAATTTATGATATTCAAAGCAGGTGGACTCATAAATTTCAGCACTCAACTCAATGGCAATAATTTAAGTAAGTAAATTGGAGCTTTTGCAAGTAGCAACGGTAACATGAGCTTTTATAATTTGTGAGATTAAAATTATTCATTTTGGTGTATAAAATTTGAGATTAATTGCTGACTTTATTAAAGAGATTTATTTGTGTTTGGAGGCAAAAAAAATTGTGTAAATATTTAACGGGAAATTCTCCAGTTATTTGAGATGATGTCGGGCAATATTTTGCAGCCAATCAAATATAATTCAATCTATCAAAATATGTTTTTAAAAAGTAATTTTTCCCCATTTTTATGATCGATAGAGCATCATTTTCGACAGTTTCCTCATCATTGGCGCGTTTTCCCCGGTATCACATTGATCATTTTTATTATTACACATTTATTCCGCCCTGCTCACATGACAAGACTTTTCCAAAAGTTTTCCATCACTAGCGCCGTATATAATATTATGTGTCGAGATAATAAAGTGAAAGTTTTAATTGTAAAAGGAAATTGGTACACACCACCGCCGCCACCGTTCCACATAGGGGATGAACGGGCAGCTTTTCTACAACAAGCAAATATTATGTCAATACTTTATATGGAAGATATAAAGTTTCTTAATTAACCAAATGAAATGGGGGATGGGGATTTTAAAAGAATAGCAACGAGAGTATTACCCAACGCATTGTCAGCCTTTAATTTTAGAAAATGGAAAATGGAAAACGGCGTTTTATGTACAGGATGATTTAACTTGAATTGGCACGCGATTATTTTCCCTAGTTTCGGAAGATAAAAATCATCTTTTGGTGAATGTTTCGACAATTTTTCTTCCAATTATCTTTTGTAAGACGTTTTTTTTTTATCTTGGTTATTTTGAAAATATGTTTCTTCATCAAAATATATCATTAAAGTTGGAAAGTAGATTTGAAAAGCTTCAACTTTCATTCGTTCATATGATTTTTTTTCAAGTTTTATGTAATGGTAGGCTTTTTATTGCTGTTTCAATACATAATAACGAAAATGAATTTTTTTTAATGAACTAATACAACATCGTTTTATAAAATGGAAACTTTGCAGTACTTTGTAACTCTTCGAATTTAACACAAAAAATAAGTGAAAAATCTGACGTTTACATCATATGATTTTCTTGTCTTCAAACAACTATTTTATTGCTCTTAGGAGTATATTCGTTAAGTAGTAAAGCAAAAACACATGCACTCATTCCTCGGTTTACTCAGTAGATATGTTCCAAAGGCTATCGCGTTTACCGAAACCGCGTAAATCAAGACTTCGAGTACTACACGCGCAATAGAGAATTCTATAAGCCAGCGGTTCCTAATCTTTTTCAGCCGCGGACCCCCAAGGAAATATGCATATGCCAAGGACCCCTGAGTGAAAAAAAGGTGCAACTTTCGGACAATATTATATTTTAGTATTCCTTCATTAAATTAAAAAACAGAAAACAAACTTTTTCAAATGGCACCGCGGACCTCAAACATAGGTTCGCGGGCCCCCAGGGGTCCGCGGACCACAGGTTAGGAAACAATGCTATAAGCGTTTGGTCCTAGAAGTGGGGATAATCTGAGGTGACACGTGTATATGTACATCTGCCCCAAAGTATTATATATTTGGGGTTAAAGAAAATGTAACAGTAAAACCGTGTAAAATGGGTAGCGTATAAACCGAGGGATAAGTGTATTTAAACATTTATCATAATATTATTTTCGATCATAAATTTGTCTTCAATACACAATATAGCACACTTTTTAATCGTAAAAGAGCATTATTAATATGATGAAAAATCAATTTTTGGATAATAAAAACTTTTATTTTGGTAGAAAAAAAAGTTTTAATTTGATTGAGCAAATGAGAGTTCGAAAACGATACGTGTGCTTATAGGTCTTGTGCTTATGACGTCACAGTACACATCAGTAAGCGTATTGAAACCGAAATATAAACAGATCATTGAGCGGTTATCATAGTTAAGTAATAATAATTTATACAATTTTTGGCATTTTTCACTATTTTTCTTTAACTTAATATTCTAGTTCATTCCATACTTTTAAGGTTAAGGTTTAAGGTTTATTACCTTGTTTCTAAGAGCGGATCCAGATTTTTTCTGGGAGGGGGGGTGCACAAGAGGTGGACGGGCGAAAAAATCAACAATAACTTTTCGAAATAAGCTTAAAGAATTATATTTCAAGTGTTCAAATGATAAATAAAGATAGTTTTCATGTCTAAGTACGTACTGTGATGAAATCTTCACAGAACACAAAAATAACGTCTAGGGGTCTCCGTGCCCCCCACATTAATTCCACCCTTACTTGCTTCCATTAGGTCACTTTATAGCTAATTTGCTTGTAAGATACGAAATTTATAATCTCATTTTTCACCTACTTCCCAGCACTTTATCATGCTGAATTTTGATACACCTGCTTACTCTCGATGACAACACATAAATCTCTCGTAAAATTTAATAACCAATAAGTATGCCTACTATAACTAAATATTTAACTTTGAAAGAAACTCCTGTTGTTAATTTTCAAAAGCGCGTGTTAAAGAAAATCATTTTTAACTCCTTGTTGAAGTTTGCATGTTTAGTATACTTTATGGCGCAAATAGTAGTTAATATAAATAGTAGTTAATACTAGACACAATGAATGACAAAATCAATGTTAAAAATATATTGAAAGACTTAAAGGGAGAAAATATAATTATTTAAAAAGTGAAAATATTTTAAAAGGAACTAAAAAGTAAAAATTAAGCTTATGAACCGAACCTTAGTACTGATTTCACTATCGATATTAAGGCGATTTTAGTCAATAAATGAAAATCGTAAGCTATCTAGAAGAGCATCAAGGCGAGGGGTGTAATTTTATTTACAATTTGATTATATGAAACACCCCCTGCGCTTAAACCCCACTAGATAGCTTACAATTCTCATTAGTTGGCTAATATCGCCTTAATATCGATAGTGCAATCGGTACTAAGATTCAGTTCATAAATTTATTTTTTACCATTTTAGTGCATTTTATCAATACAAGAGAGATTTTTAAAATATTTGTTTAAAAATTTTTTTGTTTTGAGATTTACCAATCAGCCGAAATCGTGGAATCAGTGAGTGTCCATTTTTTCAGGGAGGGTATCTTCGGAGCGCTATAACTTACGTTCTCCTGGTGATTTTTAGCTTAAAATTTATAAGCTCGCGCTGACAATAAATACAGTTACATTTTTACAGTTATTTATATTGACGGGTTTGTTAGGATTTCTTTTCAGACATAAAACAATAGCACCATTTATTTTAATACATATATGTTAATAGTTACACCATAATTGTTTTAAACAATTATTTTAACGGTTGTAACTTATTCGTAATTGATACTTGTCATAGTTTTTTCGATACTAACAGGCAACGGTCAATCGCCGTATTTGTATTCGCATTTGCAGCTTCTAGAAGGTTCGAGACTATTCCAGACACTTTTCAAAGTTTCAATTTGTTTATTTTTTTCTTTCCCACATTAAAATCTCACGAAGTGTTCTGTGAATCATCACAGAGCAGTTACGGAGAGATCCAAACTACTTGATGACCACTGATGAAGATTGCTTGGCAATCGAAATACGTATCTGGGCAATACGTCACGAATATTATTTGTTTGAACTTCTGTTCAAATTTATGTTAATAAATTGGACTGCAATATATTTTATATATTGTATACACAGTTCTAGAACGTGTCTCATTCGTCTCTCTTCAATCTAATTATTAAAACATTTGAAAGCTCTAACAATTAGAACTTTCGAATATTCTAAGACTTCAACAATATAATCAGATGATGTAAAACTTAAATTTATATGTTTTTCATTGGTCCTCAAAAAAAATGCTTTAAAAATAGATTGTCGCACGGGAGAACCCTTTTAAGTATAACCAGAATTAAAGAAAAAAGCATTTTTGGGTAAATGGTTATTTATAGAACAATCATTCACGGATTGAAGTTTGATTAAATTAATGGTACCTAGCTATGTGTTTTGTTATATTGTGAACTAAAGAGATTTTGATTTAGCAAGATTTTCTTTGAAAAAATTTTATGGGCACTTAATTTCCTTATCATAATATTTTTATTGGGAACAATTTTTTGATAGTAAAATGGAGTTTATTTGTAAAGCATAAATTGTTTTTTTTTATATATATATTCGCTAGATTTGCACACGTGTTAACATTTGTGAAAGCATTTTTATGCTGAAAGCGAAGCATATTTACAACACTTTTATTGTATGTATTTACTTCTTTTATTAAATTCCACTTAACGAAACAGCCGTTTGAATTTACGATTCCATCAAATTGTTTGCTATTTGAACGGGGTAAGTCCATTGAAAAATTCGTGCAAAAGACTGATTTTATTTTCACACCACGTTTGAAAACGCTTGGGGTTGATTTTCGCTGGCAACGACGATTCACTGTGTTTTATAATATTTGTGTGTTGAACATGTAAAGTACGATAATTTCTTCATTTTCTTTTCTCCCGGTTCTTTTTTTGCGTTCAAAAATAAAATAAAAATGGAATTGTTTTCATCATGATAATGGTCGAGTGGTAAAAATAATGACGGTAGCTCGTCTCGTGAATGAAAGATGAACAAGTGCAAGAAAGTCATGAAGGAGGAAGATGGATGAAAGGGTTGTCGAATGGGGGTTGAGAGAAGTGTTTATTTCAGCCGAGGCTTCATCATTAATAAAAGCGCATCCATGCTGAAATTTTCTTGATTAATATCACGTGGCATCATCTCCATAGATCGCAACCACGGCCAACCCGCGACTGATCTGCATTACAAAATTTTCATCCACCATCGAGTTTGAATGAAACGAAAACACCAAATCCTCAATCCTTATGAAATTACAAAATTTGTCCCGGCATATTTCTACACTTAACAACATAACATTTTTCACTAATTTTCGCATACTTTTCACAAGTTGGCAATGTGAAAGACAGTTTCTTCCTACGCTAACTTTCAAATTAAATTGTGAACACACTTCTTCTCTTTTGTGTTCCTAAATTAATTTTACATAAATTCTTTCTGTTTCTATTGCAAACTTACAAAATAAATCAACAAAAGCGAATTTTCATTGCTAAAACTTTTACATTGGTCGTTTGATTAAAACAATTAGAAGATCTTTAACCGATTAATTATTAATCAATTGATTTATTTGGTGTTAATGAAGCAAATACTTTTACAAAATAGGTACCAAATAACTACTATCGGAGTTTAGAAGCTAAAATATTAGGATAACCAGAAAAAGATGTATTTGCAGAACCTATTGGGAACGCACCACTTTAGTACGACGTCTGGTGGTCAAAAAAAATACTAGTTTTTGTATGCACTTAATTTACGTCATCAGGTAGTTTAATAAAATTAAATTTAAAATAAAACAGTTTATGTACTAATGTACAATGTACATGCGTGAAAAGTTATACTTATTTGTCGTAATTAAAAAAATATTTTAACCCACTACCATAGAATATTTCGATTGTGTCTTAAATGATATTAAAATGTTATCTATAATATGATACAATTTTAAACGCGATTTTTACTTTTGAATGTCAATATAATAGGCAAATGTATTTTAGACGAAAAGACACAGAACAAAGAATTTGAACATATTCATGCGAGTGTAATACAGGTATAATAATTTTTGTCTCAATTTGGAACTAACAGATTGTTGTCATTGGTTTCAACTATCTCCAACTAGCAACTATTTGTCAGTTTTGTCAGTGTTGAGCTGAGAATATTTCACGGAATGTAATTGGGTTGCAAATAAAAGATTAAATTGGCTATTTATACATAAATGTTTATGTTTACACATTTGGTTACTTAAACAAAATGTATATTACATATTATATGAGTTAATCATTTAACCGAATTAACAGATGAGGTCACATGCTTGAAAAATACTAATTAAAAACCTTTGCCACATAGAAGTAGATTCGTGTCATAAAATATCATGTATGTAATATCATAATAAAATATCAACGATGTCCTAAAAATTATTTTTATACAATAGTGATTGTATATTTTATTTACCCATCTATATCTATGTATTAAAACTGATTTTGAATTCAAATATAAAAAAATATAATGTAATATAATGTATCAATTTTTAATTATTACACTGAATAACCTCAGAAAAATATTTTTCTTTTAAATGCATTTGAATTCGCATAATAATAATAGTAATAATAAGCAAATATAAGTAATATGTATGCATACATTTCGTTAAAGGTTGATAAATATTATGAACACATACGTGTGAGTGAAATACCATCATTGTTTCAAATTTGAACTGAATGATAATCGCTATGGTTTCTGATAAGGAATCAAATAAGGTAATGAAACCATGGTACCAAAATGTGTAACACTGGTCACATTCCAACCTGGCGTAAATAGCGATTAACACTTCTTTCGTGGGTTAAAATCAGGTAATAAATGATCGGTTACATTCCAATCTAGAGTGAAAATACAATGAACACATCTTTCGTGAGTTTAACTCAGGTAATAAAACCTTGAATTTCAAAATGTGTTAAAGGTCCAAACGGTCGCATTCCAACCTAATGTGAAAATGCAATTAACACATTTTTCGATTAACACATTCCTGACCCATATGGAATTAGACCGGTTTCGTACGTATAATAAGATATATTTAGAAACATAAAGGGATACCTTTCTATTAAATGTATTTAAACTATTATGTTAATATGGAAATGGTTACCTACGTCTGAAAAGTCTAGCTTACTATTTATCTACATTTTAAAAAATTGTATGAAATTTTTGAAGAGATGAAAATTTGGAAATTTATTTATCCTGTATACCATTTTTTCTGTAGATAATGTTTATTTTAATTTTATAATCCTATATACTGGAAATAAATGTCCAAAATTTATCCAAGGTTTATCAAAGGGTAGTTTTTTTCAGGTCTAAAAAATTTATATGCCTACTGGTGGCTAAGTAGTCAAAATAACTGCTCCAAAACTGGTAAGATGTTGGATTCGGGTCTCGTATGAAGCAAATTTTCAATATTTCTAGAATTATGATTTTTTTTGTTTTAGTAACTCTAAAGTCGTTACAAACCTTGGCATTTTATAAAGCGGTGTTAAATAACGACTAAAATATACATATATCATTAAAAATCAAAATTCAGAAAAATGGCTTATGCTAGAAAGTGTTATTTAAACTTTAAACCTGTGAAATCTGAATAAAGCTCCAATTTTAGTGCAGAACCCCAAAGCTTGTTATCTTAAAACAAATTGTTAAAAAGCAGTTCATAAACTATTGGATCATAATTATACTGTCTGAATATTACCATAAGTCATTTAGTTAATTAAACATAAAAAAGTTCTTCAATAAGATTTTCATTCTAAATTTTTAATGATTAATATAAATATAACTTTCTTCATCAAAAATTAATATAAATAATTGAATTTAAATGACAAAAATATTAAATTTTTAAAAAGATTCGCAAAAATAATATCACGACTCTAAAAGCTTATCAAAAGCTCTTCCTTCACGTTTTCCTTTTTCTTATGATCAATAATATTCTTATCCTCAAAGTAAATACGAAATGCTTTTCCTTCTGAACGTTAGATATTAAGGTTTATAAAATATATTTCATATGTGTACTTTCCTTACTTCGATTCTGTAAAATGACCAAAAACTTGAAATATTGAAATGATGAAAACATAATTGATATTTAATGGAATTTAAATGGAATATTGAATGGAAATATTTCAAATACAAAAGATGAACAGTCTATTTAATGGTACTTCACGTGAAATGATTATATCTGTATGGATGCATATTATATTTGAGGCTAAATCGATTCGATTTTTTTTTCTAAATATCATTAATGTTGATGCATTTGCGGTTTAAAACAGGAGTCGTCAACCAGTGGGTTGTGGGTCGCATGCAGTTCACTTTATTTTTTCTATTTTTGCCTGATGGCAGATTTTGTTTCCCGCGTGGTTGAATTATTCCTTTAAACATCATCTGGCTACCTAATTTTTCAAATTGGGGCAGTTCATTCCTTGTTTCAATAAATCCAAAATCTCAATTCAACTTCTGCCTCATTTTTGGGACCTTCCAATTTTCCTTCTACAATATTAGCTATGAATCATTTTCCTCTTGGAATATAACCATTTTATGTATACAATATCGAAATAATATCAATACGGTTGTATGAATTGGAATTTTGAACTGGTGGTAATAAATCAACAATCACGATTATTCATTTAACTCCATCGAAAATCCTACGAAAAATTGCATCGTAGTAAATAACAAATAATACCCTTAACCGAAACTTTGTAATATGGACATGATTGGACCAAAATTGACGCACATTATGAAAGATTGGGAAGCCATATACTGACCCATTCATCCTTTACTAAGTAAATAAGGCCGAAAACGATTTATAGTAAGAGGAATTCATCAAATGAATTAATAACTATGCCACCCTAATTCTAACAGTGGAAGGTGTTCCACTGGGAAATCCTTCATCAAATCATTCAAAAAGTGAGCAAATTAGCTCATGGTTACTAATGCAGTAATTGGTTTTTAATAAAAAAAAAATATAAAAAAATTTAGCTTATTTATTTTGCAACTTTTCTTATCACTATATCCATGATAATTCTTTCTTTGTTAACTCATCTCAACACTTCTGCGTTTTTGAATCCACCCGTCAATTTAATTTTCTCCAGCATCACATTTCGAAGCTCTCCAGATCCTTCTTTTCTTCTTTTCTTAGGGTCCACATTTGCGAACCATATAATGCTACACTCCACACAAAGCTTTTTAACAACTCTATCCAAAATTTTGCCTTCAATATTTCTAGCTGTTAAACGAGATCTTTGCCATGTTTTTTTCTAACCTTCTATATAAGAACCATTTATTTGTACTTGAACCAAAAGATTATACTTTATTTTATAATTTTTGTCTAAATTCCAAGAATAAAGTTTTCTTTTGATTTTTTAAATATTTGATCTCTTACTTACAAAATTAGTAAAGCTTAAAATAGCCCTTCCTTAATGATAACTTATAGAAAAAAGACTAAAAATGTATATAATCCTAAATTTTATACAGTTATTTAAATCATCCAAAATTGTTCCATTAAAAATGTAAAAAGCTCCAAAAGTAGATAGTTTTGTAATGAATCTCTTTTATAAAGATTTTGAATCTTTATCCTTTCGTTCCGTAACGGATTTTCGAAAAGAAAATCAATTATTTCATGGTAAAGATTGGTCTTCACATTAGCCAATATTGGGTGCCAATTGTTGTGACCTACATTGGAAAGGTGTTGGCTCAATTCTTCGAGATTGACTCTCATATTTGGAACCATCCATAAAATACGTCACAAAGATTATGCGATTTACCCCCCCCCGTATTTATCACTATTGGTCCTATTTTTGACCCCCCCTGGTGTGACATTATATTTGTTTCAATTTTTTTATTTAGAAATAATTAATTTAAAATAGCAGTTTCAATTTCATTTTTGTTTCCATTTAATAAAAAAGATTTTAAAAATCACCATTAAGCTAAAAATGTTGAATTATAGATTAGAGAAAAGATAACGAATTGAGAAACGATTGATTATGTTAATAAAAGTTTTAAAATTTAAGCATCTTGGGTCCATGGATTTTAATATTTTAAGTTTTAAAATGTGACGTCACAAAGCTTTTGACCCCTTCCCACTATTGTCACATGAAGTCACATTTCGTTGAATCCCCCCCCTTCTTGAATGTGTGACATAAATTATGGATGGCCCCTAATATGATGCCAAAATCATAAGATATGTTATTTTAAAAGAAAAAAATATTTTGCACTTGGTATTAAAATATACCTTAAGTTTAAATCCATTTTGAGCGGTTTATAAAATGTATTGTGGTCTTATTTGTAATATAATTTACAAAAGTAAAATATAAACATAAATCTGAATAAAAGCTCGAGCAAATGTATTTTTATCGTATTGCTCAGATACGTATTTTAATTGCCAAGCAATCCTCCTCAGTGGGGAACAAATAGTAGGTCATGAATCGTTTCATAACTGCTATGTGATAATTCACGAATGTATGACTAAAGATGCAACATTGCTCATAAAAAATATCAGCGCTAGAATCGATATTTTTAAATGTTAAAAACATCTAAATTTATGATCGATATATCGATTATTTTCGATGGAATTTATGAATGACCCCTTAGTAATGGTCTAAAAAAAAGTTCAACAGTGATTAAAAAAAATTTTTGGGGATTTAGTAAAACGATGGCTAATCGTCTAAGTGAACAGCTTTACAAATTCCGGAATTAACATGTGAAAAATCAACACTACTCGAATCTCTTATTAGCAAATGGACTAGCATTCCAATAATTACAGAGGTTACCACAAACCTCACATATTAACCCAGAGATTTTTGGGAATTAGTTTTGAATTTTTGTCTTTCATAATATAGTAATATAGCTTAGGAAAAATTTGATTAATTTGCAACCGATATTTTCTTTTTTGGGGCACCGCAGTGCCCCAAAGGATTATCTTGTGAGTGCGGTCCAAGGCTCTGAAAAGGTTGCCCATCGCTGGCATATGGGTTGACAAATAACCTGGAAAATAAAGTTGTTAATATTGATTTTTTTCACTTTTCCACTCAACAATAAACGTGCTTGACCACCCTTTTGCCTATCGCACCCACCCCCATGCATCCCAATCACCCACACCCCATTTCCAATGGTATCGATCGAGCAGTCAATTTAACTTGACAAATTAACACAGAATAATTTGAGTTTTCCAAGTAATAATTGAAAATGAGTACCTTTCTGTAATTTAAAAGTGAAAAGTTTTGATACTTGAAAGGGAAAAAAGAAAGAAATGATAATGTTGAATAAAAAAGCGGACATTTTTCATTAGTTTTATAAACAGTAAAGGGGAAATTGAAAGTCATTTTTGTCTTATTGCTTTTTCTTTGATGCGAAAACTTCAAATACGTTGTTCGATCAAGAGCTGATAATTTTTGTTGTTGTCTCGTAATATGCTTTCATGTGCCGTCATTAGCCCTCGAGCTTCTGCTAAACTAAACAACTAATTGATTCTTTCTTTCGTTTTAATATAAAAGCAATGTCTTGTACTGTGCAAAATGTTTAATTAACTCAAAATGTTACGGTTTCCAATCAATCGTTGAACCAAACGTCTAAATTAATATTTGATAATTAAACGAACACGTTTTCCTATTTTTGGAAAGCTCAGCTGAATTTTGTTTTAGCGTTCGCATGATGAAACATTCAATTTTAAAATACTTGAACGAGGAGACTATGGAGAAAGCTCAAAGCCTTAAGAGGTTCAAGAAAGCATTCCTTTCTGCTCCAGAGGGTAGGAACTCTGAAGCTCGTTTGCCTCAACACACCAACACAACCCTTGCGTAACGGATAACTATTTTGATTGTTGTAGAGTCCTTATTTCTGAGTTGATGTCAACAAGGCGAACGTTGAAACTGCTGAAACTATATCATTAAATTGTTCAGGCTAATTGCAAGCATGTTGTAGGCACGGTCATATATAACGGTCTCTTTGTTACGGTGAAAAAATAAATTAAATATTGTTCTAGAAAGATAATTAAGAGCCACTAAAAAGGACGAGCTTTTTTTTCCTCCTTTTTAACCCTCGTTTGATGTGAGACCGATAATAAGGAAAACTAATAAAAGCAGGGTAAACATTCATGATTCTTTTACTAAAGAAAAAAAAGGGATGGATGAATTTTTCTCAGTCTCACTTTTGTCCCAAAAACTAACGATTTCTTCTATAAAATAGAGAAATTGCAACCCAATTTATTTATTATACTAGTAGTTGCCCGTTGCATTCGCAACTAAAGGTTTTATCTCAATAAAATGTTTAATATGAGATAATATAGAGTTAATCAACAATCGAAATTTTAAATTTAATAATCAAAGTGTTGTTAATATAAAAAAAAAATTATCTAAAATTAAATTAAGAAATAAAATATAAGTGTTATTGTTATATCATTTTAATAACAACATTTTAAATAACGTCATTTCACTAAATTAGTATGAAAGTTTAATACTTATGTAGCACTTATACCAAATTGGCGATTTTAAATTTTGGTTCGTTTTTCAATAATCAAACTTTTTAAAATCTATTTTTTTATGAACCAATGGTTGTGATCTGGAGTAATTATATATTCGGCTGAAAAACATTAAGGTAGCAATTTTTTGTCATATATTTCACTGTCAATTTAAATCTACAATCTTCCAAACTAACTTTTTTTTGATATTTAGAACAATTTGAAAACCAATTATTGTTATTGAAAATAAATAAAGTATTCGAATTTACTTCCACGCTTTCCACCTACTTTCAACAATTTTGTAAATACAACGTCCTTATGTGCGAAATCGAAAAGCTTTTTAGTCATGTTAACTAACATAAAGGTCATTATTTTTTTTCGTTTTACATTGTATTTTCAAATATAAGTGTACATTTGTTTCGATGAAATTTGGAAAGTAATTTCCGTATACGATGCAGATATATAATAAGAAAGGGTTTTTGAAAATGTCTCCCCTAAAAGAGTGAAAAACGGTAGCAAAGTTTGTAGGGGATAACGTGTAATAAGCAATCGAAATTTCAAATTTAATAATCAATCAAAGTCCGTTAAAAGCGAAACGTTATTACTGCTTAGTATAAAACAAAGTTGATTTATTATTAGAAACAAAAACTTTAGGTCTGCTTAAAAATTTAAACTCTGATAAGTAGATATATCTGAAAATGGTTAAGTTAAGTTTATAAGTGAGTATTATATTATCGGCTTTCACATATTGTAAACCTGAAAATACGAAATACGTATTCACAAATAAATACATTAGTGATTGAGTACTCCTACCAACGTTTTGAATGTTTAAGTGGGGATAACAGAACGCATGCGCATAGCCCATTCTGCATGGACGCACGGCAAGATAGCCAATTTATATATAAGATACCAGGGATGGGTAAACTTAATACTGGTATGATCGATAATAATTTTTGTTATTTATACGCGATCGGCTTCGAAAAACGGGTTAAATTAAAACAAATACATATTTAAGGAGTGACATGGGCTTAATCGGGGAAAAACCGTCCTATTTTCAGCAATTTTTTCTATATAAAACATAAAATATATTACTTAAACTTTTTGCTGTCTTAAATAATTTGACAAAATTTTTCTGAAATTTTCTTGAAGACAAATATTTAAAACTCCGCCATTACGACGTCATTTCCGGTGACCCTTCGGAAAAAAGATGTCTCCTCGTTGACAGCAAAACTAATAGTAGGATCAACCGGAAAAGAAGTGAAAAAAATGTGTTTTAGTTAAGACCGCTAAGACCATATACTAGACTTTGGACGAAGGAAAAATGGATTTTTGGTAAACGCTTCTACAAAAAAGAAAACAAATTTCAGTGAAATTTGCTTTATATTTTTTTAAATAGTTGTAATTGAAAAAAAGTCCTTCGTTCAAGTTCTTGTGAATTGTATCCCGAAGACCTATGTAAAATTTCATCAAAATCGGTTGAGTAGTAAATCTTGATAACCGACATAGTTAAATGTGACAAAAGACGAGCAGCTATACCGATATATCTACAGCATGCTGAACTACATACTTCCCAAGGCTGCATCTCCGAAATTATTACTCGGATCAACTTAAAAATTTAGAACAATACTCTTAAGATGTGAAAATTAATAAGACAATAAAAAAACGATTTTTTGAAACCGTGAGACCTATGTAACCCTTTAAGAGAGAATGAGTAGAAGGAAGAATTAGAAACACTATTTGGGAATCAGTACTATATGTTGTAGAATAAATGCTTGTTTAGTTTTAAATTCTAGTTTCATTATCTGCCTTATTTTTAAGACACACCATCAATTGAAAGAATTGAAATTTTCTTAAAAAAATATTTAAAATGCCTGCGATCGACTTTCGGCCTGTTCGCGATCGAATATTTGCTCATCCCTGTTATATACTTACTGCACATGTTCTGAAATAATTTAAAATTGTTCTAAACATATATCAAAAGATAATGAGGCTGTTAATTTTTAACTTTACTTGATAAAATCTGAGAAATATAAATTTAAAAATGCAAAAATAATTGGTAAATTCAAATTACTTAAGACGAGCCCCTTAAGATTGGCCCGGCATTAAAATGACGTCACAGTACAGAAACTTCAAAATATAATGACCTTTCTCCTTTGGCAAATAGTAAGGTTGTTTAAACTATTGATTTAAACCAGTGATTCTCAAAAACATTTTTGTTGTGGTCCACTTTTAACAATTTGAAAATTTGTCGGCACACAAAGAAAAAGATAAGTTTAAAAATTATTTATTTACCTATAACACACTGCGTAATATAGTTTATGATAAAAAAATTTAGTGTGCGAAATAAAATAATACGTTTTACAAAAATAACAGTACGTTTGTTAAGGGATTGAATACAATTTAATAATAAGTATACTTTTATTGCAAAATTTAAGTTGATGTTGTTTAATATTTTCATTAATTAATATTAGCTCGTAAAAATGACAATGCTACTCTCATATCGTCTTCTTCATTTAACAATTTTGATCTTTTTTAGTTTAAATATTGGTTAGTGCTGAAAATCCAAATTAACATAACAAAGACGTGGAAAATTATACTCATATGTTAAAAGCTTTTTTCGCTATCTTTGGATAATCGTATCTAATAATAATTCAAAATGAATTAATTGATTCTTTTGAATATTTTAAAATGAAATCTCAATTATTGGAAAGCAAAATGAGTTCTTACTCTTCATTCAAAGTTAAGTCAAATACAGTATCCGTTATGAAAAATAGATTAAAAACCCAATCAAATTTTTCACCAATATTCTTTCACAATTGAATTCCCAAACACTGTAAATTACGTCATAAAAATTACTGTAATAAGATTAGTTAATTAAATCTCAACTATTAGTGTATACTTTAACAATGTTTATACTATCACGGTGTTCATACCGTTCATATTAGAACGACATAGAATATGCTTTGTTTTCTTGAAAGAATCAAATCAATACGTTTATAAACTTCTTAAAAACAAATAATATATTACGTAAAAATATCTCGATTTTTTCAAGATGTTTTTATTTACTATTTATTTTCTGTTGAAATCTGAACTTCATACTTTACATGCCATTTACAATGACAATTTTTAAAAGTTTTATAGTAGAATTGTAAAAAAATATCATGTGATTGGTGTTATTCATTAAACTATTTCGATGTTAAAAACTAAAACTAAAACTATTTCTCATATTATGTAAAACTGAAAATTTATAGCGCATGAAGTTCATAATTTAACTACGTTATACAATAATTACAACAATAATTATAACAATAACAATCACTGCCTTGTTTAGGTTTGTATCTTGGCTAAATATAGCGAAATAAAGATCTTCATTGCTTCCAGGCCTTGTCGCAATATTAGGACTTTTAAACAAAAATAATTAAATGTACACGTATTTAATTAAGGTTTTAATGAGAAAATCTCTTAAATTTCCCAATTATTTGCATAAGTAAATAAATATTAACCTGATTCAAATTTCATGAGCTTGAGAGAGCTAAATTGGCCTAAAGCAAAATTTGAAAGCTGTCGTAGTTTTCCCTCGTATCTAATTATAAATTCATTTATAATTATTTCGCTAGTAAAAATTGCCAATGAAAATGCATGAGTTTGAACGGGAAAATCAATGGTAAAACAGAGATGGAGTTTGATTTGAAAATCTTGGAAAATGTGTCGATGGTATATAGATATTTGTTCCAAACAGAAAATGGATTGAGCTTTGAGTTCATTCTCGATGTCTATCTTGACGTCTAATGCGAAATTGATTTATAATAAACGTTTTTTTTTAATCATTTCTATTCTATTTGGAACACCTTGAACTTAAATATTTATTATATCTAGAAACAAGCCAATAACAAATCCATTAAGCGCGTGATTCGAACGAGTTTTGCCTTGAATTTTCCACCCCCAAAACATATTTTTCCATCAGTCCTCGCCCCCAATTGGTGCAGACTCGTTAATTTGACACCCGTTTACGACTGTTGTGATTAGAGCTTTCTTTTACATTAAATATTGAGAAATAGAAATGTAGTTTTTCAAACGAAGAAAATTTCTTGCATGAACTAAGCAGATTTTTGTTACATTGTAATTACCTTCTCCGTGTGCATAAACTGTGTAATTATCCATGAAAATCCGAACGTTTTACATACAAAACCATTAAAAACGAAACGAAACGGTTAGTGTGTAAAAAAGTTTTTTTTTAGAAGTATAATTTTTATTAAAATGCACGCAATGTTTTGAGAAAAACCACTATTACGATCTGCTAGATATTTTAAAAACTTTAGCAAAGGACGAATCGTGTAACCGATGTAAAAAATATACCTATAGCTCATTTCAAATAAAAGAGAAAATGGAAAAGTGATTCTCATTGAAGTTTTCAAATTATTAAGATAAATGAATGTATACTTTGCCTTTAATCTCCCATAAAGGAAGTCTTAAAGAAGATTTGAAGCAGCTTTTTAACTAAGTATCTATGAAAGCTAAAACATTTACAGTTAGAGCTTTAATACTATTACGATTTTTTCACAAAACAATACTTTTAATTAATTTATTTCATCTTCGAAATTCAAAAACGGTTCATAAAATCATTAACAGCGGTTTTTACATGTTTCGAAAATAGTGTACTGTATACCTAGTAAGTATTATAGGTAAACTTCTTTTTGCACAATTAAAATCAAAATATGTAAGCCTCTCTTCTTGTATTCGTTTTATTGAATATTAAACCAAAATTATTGACACAAATAAGTTCTAGAACTAATTTGTGAAGACTTCAATTTCAAAAACTCAATTTTATAATATTATACTAGCCAAACCCCACAAACATTGTTCTACTAGTTTATAATATAATAGCTGTAAATAAATTATTTGAATTTGAATAAATACGAGATCGTAAAACACGACAAAATGTATCCCTGTTCAAAGCTGTTAGAAAAAAGTATCTTAGTAACTTTGAGGTAACTTAAATACTTTAAAGTATCTCTAGTTATTATATCTTAGTTCCTTTATTTTTTGGCAAAAAGTAGCAAATATCTTAGATTCTTTTTAAGAAAAATTGTATCTTGTGACTTGTAACTAAGTATCATAGATACTTTTCGATATCTAAGATACTATTTTACTAAAAGTTTCTAAAAATAAAGTATTCAACAAAGAATAAAATGAAGTACCTGACTCCATTTTGAGTATAATAATATTTACTTTGTGGTTCTCTTTATTTTCACAAATTTCAAAAATTTCATTTTTAATATTTTTATAATTCTTTTTCATAGTTAGTTTACAATAATTATTATTCTCTTTTTTTGGGATTTTATTTTATTTTTTTTATTTTTGTATAACACATTTCATCGGTTTCCCGACTGATTTAGGAAGTAATATGTACAATTATAACTAATAATATTTAACTATATAACTAATAATATCTGTGCCTGAAGAACTTGGAAAATCGATGAAATTTGTGGCACAAAATGAAAAATTTTAAAAAAAAAATTAAAGAAAGGGAGTATAAATTATTATTTTATTTTACTTAATTTGCTGTAGGTATATTTTGATGTTATTATATGCATTTTTATTTCAATTAAAATTCTATTTAATTTGTTCTATAAAATTCAATACATAGTTTTCATATTATTAGTCTATCATTTTTAAAGTGGTACTTTTTTTATTACATAAATTTGATTACATAAATTACTAAATCTATACATAGTATACAAAGTAACTAAAAACCTATCTTTTTAAGAATCTTTGACAGCAACTTAAGATACGTAATTTAAGTCTTTTTAAGAGTAACTAGATACCAAATGAAACTTAAGACTTAGCTCTAAGTATCTAGATACTTTTCCTAAGTATAATTGAAAGCTCTGTCCCAGTTAAAGGGGCTATTTTAAATTTATTTTAAATGATTTTAATACCTTTCTGGTAACATTTCTAACAATAGGTTACAGTCTAATAAGGTTGATAAAAAAGCTAATATTCAGGTAACGAAAAAAAACAAAGCTTTTAATATGGCCGGTGATCAGACATGCTACGAAGCGCTACGCATCATTTGCATATTTTTTACCATTTGATTCTATACGTTTCCACATATTCTATTCTTTTTCATCGTATAAATTTAAGACTTTCTTTTCACTACAACATCAAAAATACCTTTATTAATGTATTTACAAATAATAAGGTAATTAAGAATCTATTAGTTTCAAAACAGCTAAAAATTGGGAATCTGTTCAAATAATTTTTAAAAATTAAAAATAGTTGTCAATTGAATTTGTATTTCGCCGTGTTTAATAATACAGCTTATTTTACGACTCCTCCTTCAAACAGATTCTATTATGATTTTTTTCCATACTTACCAAGTAGTGATAACAATTTCGTAGCACTAATATATTTAGATTTTGATCAACGCCTTTTAAGTACTACGAATAATTACGATTAGCTTTAAAATTAAACTATTTGAAAATATTTTACTTTATTTTTGTAATAGAATGTGTACACGAAATGAATTTTCAATTTATGAAAAGGATACGTTGATGATAATTGACTTTATAAATGACTCCACCCAGCTCCGCTTTCCAAGAAGCAAATTGTCAACTCCTGATTAGGAATGCAAACGATACATCGATTTTTTAAGCATTGATATATCGTTCATAAACATCGATATTCAAACCCAAAGTGTTAATGATACATCGTTCTTCATGAATGATGTATGAACGATATTTTATCAAAGCTCAATTTTTCGTTCCGTTCATGATATACAGATTCACACATAAACAGATACCTCCTTCAGTTGTAAACGTAGATTTGTAAACTTGACGGAATTTACAATTTTACGGAATCATATATTAATATTTAGAAATATTAGATTTAAAAGGAGGCAAAAACTATTGAAAAAAATCAATATATCGTTCATAAATTTCAATGTTTTTATGAGCAATTTTACTTCCTTACTCCTGATAGAGTATAGCAAAGACAACGTATACCTCTATCTCATGATTTCTTAGCGTTTAATCAATATTTCAGTTGCATTTCCGCTATTTTAAACTGTTAGGGGAAAAACATTTTAGTGTTAAAAAAACCCATTTGAAGTTGTTTAAAGTTATTAAAGGTATTTTAAATTAATTGATTTCAAAATACCTTTATTTAACAGGGATGAATATTCAGTAAAATCACTTTTCACATTTTAGTTAAATCATTGACCACTAGGTGATTCGACAAAAGCTGACCAAAGTGATTAAAGTGACCAATGACGTCAGTTTTCAATAAACTCGAAAAAAAAACCGCTTTACTAATATACAGACGAGCTTTTTTGAAGCAATTAATTTCAACAAAAATAAATAGACGCAAAACTTATAAAATAGCATCAATAAATCACGTTATTTCAAACATTTGTTATTTTGTTGAAACAAATAATTGCTTTCCTGGCGGGAGATATGAAATAATTTGCTTTGAAATATCGATACGGTATTGAATATACGTAACGAATGTGCACAAATACACCTACTTGATCCATGGTCTCTGTTATGTCTGTTATAATATAAAATACAAAGCCCACATGTTCCATTTTTCATTATCTATTATTGTATTTTTCATTTTATTTCTGCTTTATCAGAGAGACAAAAGGACAAGATAGTAAAATTTGTGTTATAAAAATAGCGAACTTATTCGTTGTTTGTTGGTTTTTTTAATCATCCCTTATGTTCGTAATGTTTATATTATGTTGGTCGAGGTATAGAATGGTGCAGGATCATGGGATGATATCATGAACTGTGTTTTATGGAGGTCCTTCTCCATCATTTATTATTGTTATCAAAATGCGTTTCAAAGAAAGGTTCTCGATAGAATGACGAGGCAAAGAACGTGATTTTATTACAGAGTTCACACGACCTGCATCCCCGGCGGCCAGGGGTGGATAGTGGATCAAACACGGGACGTCAATTGACACGAGTAACTAACGGGTGGAAATGAAAGGTTTACACAATTTCAAAATCCTTTTTCGTTTTTCGTATTTTTAGATTGGAGAGAAAACTGGTATGGTTCGATCGATCGGATAAACTTAATGGAAAACATGAGATAATCATCGTGGTGTATATGTATAGGTATATACTATTTTCATGTCACATCAAATTTGAAAGGAAAAAGAAGAGGAGCTATGTCAAATTAATTTTATTTAAAAAAAATATGTCTAACACAATTTCTTGACAATATGATTGGAGTTTTTATCAAGCTTGATTTTCTTTGCAAGTGGATGTCGTTTTGCCTTACGAAAGTGCACCTTTTCCAGAATATGGAAAATGGAAACAGCCGAAAAAACGCATCCAACAAAAAATAATCCGCGCTGAAAATCGCTCAGTGTTGCCATATATCGGTAGATCCAAACCCCGTAGATACGTTTTGTTGCAGTAATTCTAAAAATTGTAATACCGTTAGCAAAGTTTCATTCACAAATTCTTTTTAAGTTCCCCAGAATGAATATTTAAACAAGTTTATTAACCTTTTGAAAAAGTTCTTTTTTTTCAAATTCTATTATCATAAATTAAGAAACGGATGCTTAACGAAGTGGTGAACGGACAAAAGCGGCAAAAGCTCAACAATAAAAAGAATGGCTAAAACAAAAAGCTTAAAACAAGTGAAGCTCTCCTTTGTCATTTATGGTAACATTAAAATTTTTAACATTCAAAAGCGGAAAAAAAAGCGCCAACTAAATACGCTAAAATTATGAATAATTTCATATCGTAATGAAAATGTTTCGACGTCAGATTATCCACTCGTTAGAAAAGTTGCAACAGTTTCATAATTAGACGTTGAGTGCGACGCTTTGGCGCTTTTCGCATAACTTAAAACTTTAAATCTTTGAAAATATACATTTTTGACGTTAAATAGAAACTTTTTCCGACTTACGTAATGAGATAAGCCACCATAAAACTCCACAGCAACATTAAACTGTAGCGTTTACGGCACAGGCGATTCAAACCAAGAATCACCTCAGAAATATACGGGAGGAAGATGAGGGCATGGACTGATATATTAACGAAGAATGGAATGATCGCATCCAATGTCTTCGGGTAGATGAGCTCGCGATCAATTAGATAAATGAACCAAAATATCACTGGAATCAGCTGAAACATTAAAGTGTTATTCTTCATTAAATAAACCAAAACAATCCTGAAAATCCGAGATTTATAAAAACTTAAAAAAGCTCATTTCTCTCAATCTGGCAACACTGCATTTTCTACTTTGTTTTTAATTTAATTCGCGAATAAATCAGCCCATAATGTAAATTTAGTCACAAAAGAGAAAATTATACAATATTAGAACTTAATTAACAACAAATCGCGAATAGAATATAAAACAAAGTAGAATACCATATACAACGCTGCCAGATTTGATGGTTCTAATAGGGACAGGAGCCAAAAAAATATGAATAATAATTAACACCTGGAACAAACGATGTCAAGTTAGTAGCTGCACGCAATTTGCATTCGCTGTATTAATTATAAACCTTCTTTGATCCATTGAAAATTACAATTCTTCTGCTAATAAAAGCTTTCAAATTTGCTTATAAAATACGATATGTATATGATATGTATACGATATATATATATCTAACAAAGATATTGAAGAATCCAAACTAAGGCTTTGGAAAGCTTTTGAAGTTGTTTTTATAAATAATTTAACGAAAGGTTTATAGAGAAAGTATGTGATAGAAAAAGTCAAATATGATCAATCACGTTCAAACTTCCTAATGATACTTTACTCATTTTGTACTCATTTTATATGCCCTATTTTCTGCCGGAAAAACGGTCATGGCGGGCCTCACGAGGCCCATGGCCCGCAGGTTTCCTTCCCCATACCAATATAATACAGTACCAAAAATAAACTACGAAAAATGGTCTCTTTGTCCTTTTATGTCGGTAAAAATCTGGCAACGTGGCATTTTCTACTTTAATTTACTCGTTATTTCAATTCTAATGGTATAATTTTCTCTTTTGTGGCTAAATTTTCATTATGGGCTGATTCGAGAATGAAATTAAAAACAAAGCATTAAATACAACATTGCCAGATTTTGACCGATTTAAAGAACAAGGGCCGAAAAAAATTTAGTGATATTACACCATTTTTGTAATAAGAGGACGAAAAAAAGGGCTCACGTTCTTTTTAAAACCGTCAAATCTGGTGACGTTGCATTTTTTTTGTGGTTAAGTTTTCATTATGGACTGATTTATTTGCGAATTAAATTAAAAACATAGTCGAAAATGCAACGTTGCCAGATTCGACCGACCTAAAAGGAACTTGAGCCAAAATTTAACCATAGAAGAGAAAATCATACCATATTAGCATTAAATTAACAAACAAATCGCGAATAGATATAAAAATATAGTAGAAAATGCTACGTTGCCAGACTTTGACCTATCTAAAAGGGAAATGAGCTCTTTTTTTTGTTGTTTATTTTAGTTACTGTATTAGATCAGGGATTTTAAATGATGGAAAATGTTTTCAATAACTATTTTTCGAACAAGTGGCCCATGCTGTATTGATAAACAGTTAATTCATATAAGTAAGATGCAAATTTGTATAAGTAGTCAATTGTGTAAGATATTGTGAAATACAGTACGTTTAAATAGCCAGTTTGGCTCATTTTCCTTTGAGCGACATCAATATCTTGCAAACTTCCATTTTATTCTTTCTTTTTAATTTAATTCGCGATCTTTTTGTTAATTTAATTCCAATATCGCATTATTCGCTATTTTTTTGATACATTTTCATTATGACCAGACTTACTCGTGAATCAATTTAAAAACAAAATAGGATATGCTACGTTGCCAAATATCGATGTTGTTAAATGGGCCATGAACCAAATTGACAATTTATACTTTCTGTAATGTATTTGTCAATATTATACACAAATTACTACTTTTATAAATTTGAATCTTATATATATGAATTAACTGTTTATCAATACAGGGTGAGCTACTTGTTTGAAAAATAGTTCTCGAAAACATTTACAAACACATAAAGAAGTGGATTTTAGTCAAAAACTATCATGTATAAATAAGAATAAATAGTCAATTATATAGATACAGGTGTGATACAGGTGTCCGTTATTTCCTAAATTGATTTTTTACAGCAATCGCCCCCTGAATTTTTAGTTTAGGATACAAAAAAAAATTATCCAATACAATTAAGCTCTTAATTTCTTGATTTAACCGTGTCGGAATCATGTTACTTTTACCATTTAAATAACATGGGATTATTTGACTTTTTACTTTTAATATTTTTTCTCAGAAAGAAATGAATCAAAAGATTTAAGATTAAATTGTTCTGACGTAAAATTTAACGCTCTACAAAAAAAGTGTCTTATGAATTTTCCATTAAATCACTCCATTAAAAGTTATTCAACATTTAACTTGAATTAATTTGTTTAATTTCTATTTTGTAATTTATTCAACATTTAATTTGATGACTACAAGTTCTACGAAATTTCTCATAAATGGCGTCAGGTTAAATGGTAAAAATTTGTCGATAGTCTCATTAATTAGTATGAAATTCACTTCGTAGGTACAAAATATTGATTAAAGTTCGAAAATTTATCCTGGATAAATTGAATTTCACGACTATAGCGAATTCGGATCTTATGTCACCTGTTTTAATTGTCGAAAAATGAATTTTTAGTTTAATTTTCAATTCAAGCCATAAAATTAACACAAATAATCACTGGCGCTCTAATGATAATAATTTTTATCTTCTCTTCCAATGATTTTATAATTAAAAAAAGTAAAAATGAGCAAAAAGTTGAAAATATTGCAAGATTTATATTAGGCACAAGTTAAATGTTGAATAACTTTTAATGGAGTGATTTAATGGAAAATTCATAGAAGACCTTTTTTGTAGAGCGTTAAATTTTACGTCAGAACAATTTAATCTTAAATCTTTTGATTCATTTGTTTCTGAGAAAAAAAATTAAATGTAAAAAGTCAAATAATCCCATGTTATTTAAATGGTAAAAGTAACATGATTCCGGCACGGTTTAATCAAGAAATTAAGAGCTTAATTGTATTGGATATTTTTTTTATATCTTAAACTAAAAATTGAGGGGGCGATCGCTGTAAAAAAATCAATTTGGGAAATAACGGACACCCTAATACCTATGCATGTACAAATAGTAACGGAATAAAAACTACATGAATACAATAGTAATTGTTTAATTTTACCTTTCTAACTAATTACTTAATAACTTTAAAAATTGATGAATTTTTAGTCTTTGACTAGGGTAGTTAACAGCGATGAAGTTTTTCTAGGTTTACTATTGCTTATAGATGGTTTAGTTCTCTGTTATGATTTTTAAAATTTAATTAGTGTTTAAATTTATTTTCTTTTCTGAAAAACTTTATATTACAGTTTGTTAAATTAAGAAACCGTTTATTATGGTCAAATTTTAATGTTAAGGTCAAACAATCGATTTTGACCTACATCTGGCCTTGGTTATCTATAATTTAGGAGAGTCAAAGGTTTTTTTGTGTTTATAGGCATTTAACACTTATTATTATAACTAAAAAAAAATTAAATCAATTTTCAACTTGTAAAAACATGTTGGAAAACACTTTTTTGTAGGTCATTTTATGTTCTACAGAAATATGTTTGTTGATTGTTTATAGGATTCATCGAGGGTTTGTTATAAAAATGATGGCTTTTATGGAATAGTGGCTATCAGAGGATAAAACTAATCACTTTAAACGTGCAAAAGGATGCCGTTTTAATTACGAAGAGTTGAAAATTATTGTTGCAAGTCATTCACAAGAAACAAATAATCGAAACTACACTCACAATTGCAAACGGAGCCAACAACGCTGAGAAAAGCAAAGCTTGCATTTTGTGAAGTTGCCCGATTAGCGGTCCTGGCAATTTGATCAAACGAACCCGATTTATATCGATGATCGAGACAACAATGAGGTAGACGGTTTGAATGAACTGTAATTAAAAATAAACGTTAGAAACCATTTCATGTAGAAAGTTCATTGCGAAAAGTTGCCGCTTTGAAAAGAACGCCATTTTTTGCACAATACAACAGATTCGCTATCGGAAAATTGTTGGAATTGTATTGCAGTTAACGTGTGTTCCAGCCGCAAGAAATGATATTTCCACGAGAAAAACAACATGAAATTATTCCGAATAAACATGCAATGGATTTTCCACACAAAAAAAAAAAAACAATACAAATAACACTGCCTTTTCACAAACGTAATGCTCACGATATACTTGTTGAGTATAACT
Organism: Sisyra terminalis; assembly: GCA_958496175.1. NCBI lineage: Eukaryota > Metazoa > Arthropoda > Insecta > Neuroptera > Sisyridae > Sisyra > Sisyra terminalis. The sequence goes on along the minus strand of OY292279.1, from coordinate 18,732,570 downwards.
TACGAAATTCCAGAATGTTAGGTAGGCGTACGAATAATTTTTGAGCATGTTATACGCTTCATTGGCCTCATCTTCATTGCGTGTTGTCAATAAAATGTAATCGACAAATAAATGATGTAATAACAGGGAAATGTGCACAACAGAACGTATCATTGTCCTCTACCTACACCAACATTCAAAAAAAAAACAGTCAAATCGAATTAAAATGCTCTAGCAATGCGAATAATTATTGGCAATCTAGTATGCAAATATTGATTAATGCAAATATCATTGACAATTACTTACGGAAACTTATATAATATTTTCAATTTATAACGTCGTTTTATAGACACACAGTATAAAATGTCTGCTTTTTAGTTTATTTATCAATATTTACTTTTGTGTCTGATACTGAAAATATTCTTTTAAATTATTCCATTGGAATAATGCAGAAGCTATACGAAAGAAAAAAAAAAGAGTTCAAATTTCAACCCTTCTGTAGTTCTTCGAGTACTTAAATAGTTCCAAATACTCTAGATCTAGGATTAGTAGTGTTTATATTAGTTTCTTTACCTTTTATTCTATAACCCATTTCATTTAATCCTGAAATCCACATACAATGTTTATTATCTAAAAATTTTGAAAGTAAAGTTAATATAGTACTTTTGCCTATACAAAAAAAAGATAGTGAATTCACTTATGTAAAGTATTTCAACCAAATCAGGACTATCCTGAGGTGACTACACCCTAAGACCCAAGGGCCGCTTTTGGGGACCCCAAAAGCGAACCACAGAACTATAAGATTCAAAAGTGATTAAAAAAATTGTTTATGCGGCCCTCACCATATCTTTTGGGCCCACGAAGTATCGAAAATAACGAGCTCGTTTTAGACATTTTAAATTTAACGTTTTTTTTTTTGGTATTCTTAAATAAATATTTTTTTAATTTTATCAAGGGAAGTTAAAAATTAGCAGCTACATTATATTTTGTTATCAATTTAGAACATTTTTAAGGCATTTGGATCAAGCATTTTGGTCTATTGTTATTTAAATATAAGTAAAATGAAAGAATAATGAAATTATGTTATACTAAAGTACTAAAGTATATGGAGCATATGAATGTAATATATTAACAACTTTGGCTTCTGTTTGGATAACAATAAAAAAAGCAAACAACTAATAACAATTCAATACAGCAAATTCTTCGCTACAATGCGCTGCTAGTGGACAAAAAAATAACTAATCCAATCCGAATTTTTGAGGTCGCAAGAACTAACCAATTGTCTATCTTGTTCGTTTTCCTATTACTTATTCGGCTCAAGACCATTTTAGCACACCCACAATCTGGCAACGTTGTATTTTCGACTTTATTTTTAATTTAATTCGCGATATTTTTGTTAATTCAATTCTAATATGATATAATTTTCTCTTTTGTGGCTAAATTTTCATTACGGAGCGATTTAATTGCAAATTAAATTAAAAACAAAGTCAAAAATGCAACGTTGCCAGATTGTGGGTGTGTTAAAATGGACTTGAGCCACTTATTCTTGATGCTAGGACTACTGAAAATTAGACAACCCTGGATTTAACTGGACATAGATGTAGTACAGAATACTCTTGTCGTATATTACCAATGCTTTCTTTGTGGTCCAAAAAATCACTTTGAATTTCAGATATTCTATCTTTGTCTACCTAAGTTGATCACACGTATGGAATGTTTGGCAAAAGATAATGTCAGAAAATTCAAACTTAAAATTTTGTTGGCTAATCAGTATGGGGTGAAAAAATGTTCCACATAAGTATAGTATAGGCTGCCAATATTGTCTTTATCCAATGTTTTCTGAATGGTTTGAAAAACACCTAAAATTTCGGAGATTCTATCTCTGTCTACCTAAGTTAATCATGCACAATAACCATTTCGATCGAGTTCATTGAATTGAAATGACAATTAAAGATAGATAAAATATCCGAACCAATTTTGAGGTCTATAAAAGTTAAATATGAATCCTCTATATTGCATTTCTATGACTTCAACCGAGTATTCAATTTAAATGACTGTTAGAAAGAGATAGAATCTCCGACTATTTGCTGGGTCAAATAAAGTTGAACATGAGTCCTCTATACCAGCAGTCGCCAAAGTGGTGATCCGCCGAGAAATGGGGAATATACTTATTATAAAATATTTAAAAAATCCTATTATTGGTCCACTGTGATTAAATTATAGGTTTAGAGATCCGTAAGCCCAAAAAGTTTGACAACTGCTACTAAGTGGGAGCCGGAGTCACTGGCATCAAAATTTATACTAGCTCCAACTCCTTAAAAATTTTATGTTTATAAAGTATAATAAAGTATACCAAAAAATAAAGTTATAATTTTCGGAAACTCACCTGATATTTAATAATAATAACTAATTTTCACCAAAACAAATTGCTTTCAAATTGTAGCGATTTTTGCAAGAAGTGGAGCCAGAGCTTAAGATTCAATTAACTCCGGCTCCGAAGCAATTACTGATAACAGAATCAATACGAAAAACGCATTTTATTTTTGACATTTATCTAGCTATATATGATTTTATAATCATTCAAATTTAAGTTCATATTGTAAAAGCTTTAAGTACTACGAAAAGTACCAGGCTAAGTGTAAATGCTATTTTGAAAGTTTAAATTCATATTAGTGTATACTATCGTGATGAATTAGTTAATGTATTTACTTCCAGTTGGCAAACCATAAATGTGTGTAGTTATACTAAAACAAGTTTAAAAATAAGCTAACTAAATTATACTGTAAGATTCAAGCATACTCAATTGTTGTAAGAAGGTATAGATACTCTTACCTCTCCTTTAGCATCAGCCAATTGAAAAATAAAAACCAGATATCAACAACTCTTAAAAAGTCCACTATTTATACTTTAACCAACATTGATTGGTTAAAGTATTAATTTGTATATTCTTTAATATTTTAACAAACTTTTTTTTGTTATTACATAAATTACCGAGTTAATATATACTTTAAAGATAAGATATATAAAATGAAGACTCAATTTTGAAATTAGTTTAATACAAAGAAAATAATTCAGCTGTCAATGGCAATTCAAAGAATTAATATAAAAAATCTTAACTTTTAATTTAAAGACTTTGCTTTTTTAATTTTAATAATATTTTTCAAGTCCCAAATGCATTAAAAAGCCACCTTATATTTTACCTTAACATTTTCAATATATTTTTGTCATCTCAACCACTTGAAGCCCTCATACGGGGCAAATAAGACAAAATTAAAAGTTGAAGTATTTTCTTTGTTTTGCAATAAGTAATTGAAAATAAAAAGTTTAGCATAGCTAAAAAACGATGGTTGGTAATCTCATAGTAGCGTACAAAAGGACTTGAAGGAGTTCAAGTACGGAATTTTCTCATATAAGAATGTTTAAAATACTTGATGCCAAAGTTTCTTTATTATTACATGATAATATAATGTCTTCATATTATTACGGGCTGTCGTAATAAGTAAATCGTAAACCTCATAAAGTTTTCAAGTAAATCTTTTCACATTTTACCAAGTTGGTATGGTGTCGATGGCGTATGTTGAGAGAAAAGAAAACCGTTCCGCTGGGTTTATGTAGACATTAAATGTAATCGAGCTATTGTATGTTCTCGTTTCAATGTTGGCTTTATTGCATTGTTATAAGAATTAATTATACTGTAATTATCAACAGAAGTGATAAAAATTTGTTATAAAATCATAAAATATAATTCGATTAAATGTCATTTTTTATCGCTTTATGACCCAATTTGGTCGTAAAACTGAATAAAACATCCACTCAACTAGAAATTAAAGAGGTAGATTGTCTTTTTACTTTGGTAATTTTTTTTTCAACAACACCACAGTGTGCTTTAAGCTCCTTCCGTGTTTTTCCATGAAATTCTTAAAGTTTGTGAACATTTTATTCCTTAAGAATTACTAAAAATCAAAAATATAAATTTCCTCTGGCCTAAAAGTCAAAAGTTAAGACCCAATTGAATTGCACAAAATACCTTGAAAATCTGTAGATATTTGGATAAACCAAACATAATCTAATGCCATGCGATGCATGAAGCGCCGTCTTCGTGGACACCGGTTTTTATGATAACTAAAAACAATAGCTGGCAATTGAGTGCAGCTAAGCGCTGGCCTACGCAAATAAGCGCTTAGAATAAGCGCCTGAAACAAACGCTTCTACCGCGGCTTGTCATTTACTGTACAGTACACAATCCATTTATACAGATCAATGTTGAAAATACTTCAATTTTAGGATTCAATAAATTTCAATTCGATAACAATTATTAATTTGCTACGAATATAAAAATTAGCTCTTCATATTGTCAACCAGAATTGGAATTGGCACTTAGAAACATGGAAGGCCAAACAGTTTGGGGAAGTTAACGACGAAATAGTCAAAATTTATACTATGGAGGGTATAGGTTTCTTATGGCTCTTTGGCTCAAAAAATGTCCACAGAATACGTTTAATAAAGAAACCGGAACGGCGCTGGTGTAGCAAATTCGATATTTGTACTCAAGTAAAGTGTAGAGGATTCATGTTTAACTTTTTTTGACCCCGTATTCGATTCGGTAATCGCATCTCTCTCCAACTGTCTTTTCACTTCAACGAACTAGATCAAAGCGCGGTCGTTTCAAAGCTTCAATATTATTTGTAATAAAGTTCATGAATGAAAAATTTTAAACAAAAGAGAAAAGGAGAAGAAGGACAATTTTTATGTCCAATATTTTGGATAATATTTATACGTTTTATATTGATAGTTGACAATAAAGGTCTACTATTATACGGAACTGTATTGAAGAATACTGCGGTAGTACTAATGGTCGGCGTCAGTGGGCAGCAGCTGACAGATGCACATTTCATTAAAAATTTTGAAAAACTATCGTATAATGTTCTAAAGTGTATGTTATTTTCAAAAAGTAAAGTATTTTTGGTAAAATGGAAGGTTTAAAAAGAAAAAAAAATACATTTTAGTTTAGAAAAATTAAAGTAAAAGTCAAAACGCTTGAAAGTGTCATGGCGTCGCATGTGACGTCATAATTGTTCTACTAAAACATAAACAAATGATTTACTCAATGCTCATTGCATGGTTAAGTTTTTTGCTGGTACCCGAAGCCCAAGGTTTATAAATTACACAGGTTGCCCCATTAGAAAAAAAAATATGACGTCATACGAAGAATTTTGAAATTTGAATCAGTCTGAAGACATATACGAATTTCTTCTGGATACGTCACGTGGCGCATGAGGCCACCTGTGTATTTTATAAACCTTGCCCGAAGCCAACCACTGTTTCTGTATGGACAATCGTAGTACCAAACCTCTCACTACGAACGCAGGCATCGTTTTATCTTCCGTTAGTCGAGGAAACGAACCGATACGATGTTTTAAAGTGAGAGCAAGATAACAGCAATCATTTGTTATTTTATTTCAAAGGTATTCACCAGCTTGTCACCGACATTCACCTTTAACAATCATTACGTCACTGGATTCTGATTGGTGTTTAGAATACCATGACGGATTGCCTTATTTTTAAGCTTTATTTTATCAAAATACTAATTAATTTCACTCTGAAGAAAAAAATAATTACACGTTTTGTGTTCCTTGACTAGAGTTTTCTTAAATAAATAAAAATTTCATTGATTTTTGATTACTGTCGTGTCTATTAATGACTTATAGAGGAGAGAATATGTTTTGTATAAATATTCTGTAGAATGGGTACGTTAAATAACAATTTAAATTTAGCATTGGGCTTATGGAGCCCATTCATTCTAGTCTACATCTCAGTGGTTGGGTACCATTGACCTATGCTTTATATCAGCGGTCGCCAAAGTGGCAGTCCGCGGACCAAAATTTCGCTTGTCTATGTTGAAACGTGGTATATACTAATAATAATATTTAACACTATAATTAACACTTAAAAAGATCCTATTGGTGATCCGAGGGATTAAAACTAAGAATTTATTGATTCATGTGGTCCATTAATTTGACTACCGACTATCCAATATTATAGTTAGTGTTTCCCATATTTTACGAGGGATACGTAAAAATACAAAAAGAAATGTATTTTTTTTGAAATGGAAAAGTGGTAATTTTTTAAACAAATGTTTTTCAGTTAAAATACTTAAAATCTTCAAATCAAATTGTGTAGGATGTAAAGAAAAATAAAATATGAAAATACGGAAGTTGTCCCTGAACGAATTTGATTCAAATTGTGGAGGTGTAAATTACTTGCGCATTGTTGGGAAAAATGAAAATGAAACCATTTGTGTTATTCATTTAGCTAATTAAGCATTCTTGCGTGTAATTAAGAAGCGTTCATACATTAACTCATATACCCTATATACCTACAGCTTTTCTCATCCAACTGGATGCGGCTGTAGACGACAGAATTCTTTTCTAATGCAAATAAGTGAATGTGAATTGTGAAATTGTTATTCAAACTATTTCCATTGGGTGTTGTATTCTTACTGCGTCATTTGCTTTTCATAATTTTCAGCATTTCCACCAATTGTGTAAGATTTTTCCAGCTTTTTTTCATTGCCACTCAGGAATTACACGTTAAATATCCATTGTTTTTAATTAAAATTGGTGTTTTTTTTTTTGGTTCAACCATTTTAGTTACGACAACTTCTAATGAAGTATACCTATGTATTTTTATTACCATTATGTATCTTGTTATTTAATTTACTAGTTTTTCTTAAAGAAATTAACGATTTGTTAAAATTGTACATTTATTTGGAGTATAAGTCCAACTTATACCAATCCCATTCCCATTGTATAATATGAGTCATTTAAGTAAAATATATACAGGTCATAACTTCAAAAAAACACAATTGTTTTAAATAATGTTGAGTACATTGATTAATTGACAAAACCATGAAGTATAGATACCTATAGATATAAGGAGTCCGACCGTAATGTTAAAAAAACGGCATTAATTTAAGATCCGCTACCGGCAGAGCGCGCTACTCTTCAAAAAGCTCGCTTCTGAATCATTATATGGAAAGTATTGTTGTTATTAAAAATTGTGAATTTCTATCTTCTGCACGATGGAAAATGTGTCAAAATGTGGCGCCACCACAAGAGTGTTCAGTGAACTAACTTATATTACCTGAGTTATTTTACATAAAGTGCATAGTTTCAGTTTAAGTTAGTAATGCAAGCACACTAATGGCGGCGCCACATCTTGACACATTTCCCATCATGCATCGCAAGATTGGAATACCAACTTAAAATCTTAGACACCTTAGATACGTTTTGAATATTTGCGCTGCTAGTGACAGAAAAGAGAACTACAACCTGGGTTTGTTATTGTGTACATGATTAATGTTGAAAAATATATATACCACGTGAACAAATCTTTCAGTAAAGACCTGGTTTAACAAAAATTCAATAGTTACATTACTTGAACTTGTATTTATTTGTTATTTTTCTGCTTCTGGTGGTATTTTTAAAGAAGTGTATTACCTCTGTTCATATAACCAGAAATTATGTATAATACAACAACACAATAAACGTTGCACCAATAAAATCAGTTTAAAAAAATTTTACAAAGTAAATACAATTTATCTTAAAATTAAAACAATCTTCCCAAATATATGCATTTAAATTATCTGATATGCTATTAGAGCTTCCATGAGCAAAAATTTGCTACTTTTTTCGGATTTTAGGATTCTTTGGAATAGAAACAATAGTTTTTTTCGATGTACTTAAACGTTGTGTTATTATACACAACTAAACAATTATTAGTGCCACAAATTCTAAAAGCAATATATAAACGTGCTTTCTGTTGCTTGTTGTTTACTTTGGTGTGACGTCACATGCTCCGCACCATCTTAAAAACTGCATTAGGGTGCAACCTTTATTTAAATCAAACTTTACTATTGATTTTCTTTGTAAATAAAACGACTTCCAAAAAAAACATTGTTATCTATAAAACATCTGCTATCTGCATTTTCTATTGTAATAAATTAAACAGAACTATTTGTCAGTAGTAGTCTAATATTCTAATGAATTGATAGTGCCCTGAAGTAGAAAACTATTTTGGGTTAATTTATTACTGTGGTTGTTTTTCAAAAGAATCCAATAGACCTTATACACATGGTCTAAAAATAATTTTAAAAGTTTCAAAAATATTCATTTAAGAATGCAAAAAAAAATTGTTAAATTCAAAATGCCTAAAACAATCTCCTATTGGTTCGTCATTAAAATGACGTCATAATACGAAATTTCTATGTACATTTGTCAGTTTCTATGACAAATGTACCTTAACTCAATGGAAACGGATGTTTTAGTCGTTTAAACATTATGTTAATGATTCAAACTATTTAAATCTACACAACCTCTATTCTAAAAGAAAAAATAGATGATAATTTCGAGAGTATAAAAATGTTTTCTCTAAAGAAAAATGGGGAAAAATGTCAAAAATTGTGTAAATTATTATTGTTTCTATGATAACTGCTCAACGATCTGTTTATATCATGGTTTCAATATCCGCGTACTGATGCGTACTGTGACGTCACAGAAGATCCATTAAGCTCATTTACCGTTTTTGGACTTTTGCTCATTGAAATTGAAACTTTATTATTTTGCCAAAACACAAGTTTTTCATAACTAATAGTTCATTTTTCCTCATATTAATAATATTCTTTATCAATGAAAAAAATGTGCATATCGCTGAATAGAAGTCTCAATTTTTAAACCAAACGATTTGTTTTAACTTAGAACTTCATCTTTAAGTACTATTCACAATTCTCACAGAATATTTACCATGAAAGTTCCATACAAATAAATTCAATAATTATATATCTTTTTCACGTCTTCACGAAAACCTATTATCGCAAACCATCCGCCATTAATTATTCAAGACTTATTTAAATTTTAATGTTTCTCAGTGCTTCACCTGTTTCATTCACGGTCGGTTTTTCTTTTGCACAAAATGGAGGCATTTAGATACAAAAATTTCATCCAATTACATCTTTCACGTTACAAATTTGTGCTAATCTTCCATTATCTTTTGGCCGTCTTCTAAATACAACTGAATATGATAAATGGTTGGCGTAGGTATGGTGGATATTATAATTTTAACGAGTGATAAAGTAATGACTTTCGGCGATCGTAAAAGAGAAGTGAATCAAAGTTTTAAGACTATATTTCTAACGATTAAATTTTATCATTGTAGCAATTTCGAAATTACAAAATGGATTTAAAAATTAATGAACGCGGAATATTTAATAGGTCCTGAAGATAAGGGGGACGACAATCAAGCTGGGAAGAGGAAAGTTATAAAAGTTTTTAATTTCTTTTAATGATTTGCGAAAATATTTGCTTTAGGTTGGTAAATAGTTAGTTTGTGTCATTTTGTATGAGATGTTTAATCGTTTATGGGAAGATTAGTATAATTTTTCATTAGTTCTAAGCTTTTCAATATACTATTCCTTTCTCAAAGTAGAAAAAAACATACACACTTTATAAGGTAGAAAAACAACTTCATTAGTAATTATTATTTAAATCAGTTGATTAACAAAAGGACATGCAGAAGGGGTCAGTCCAATTCAGTCGGTCCAGCGGTGGTCCCTTGAATATTTTTTTTAATTCTGATTTTTTTTGCTGTCACCCCAACATGTTGGTATTTCAAATTCATCATTATTTTAATTTTATTGTTTTTAGTTTTCCGGTGGTGGCCATATTAGTTTTACTAGGCGCAGACATTTTCGCACTTTTAAGGGTTTGCGGAAACTTGATTATCTCAGGCCCTATTTGTCCTATCAAATGAAACTAAAATCAGTGTGTACATGAAAATATAAGCTATAAAGTTGTAATAAGACGTTTTCACCTAAATCTTATTCTAAGGGGTGAAATTTCAGCCTAATTTTTTAGCTCTCATTTGCAAAAACTTCAATTTTCCCGGAAAGATTGTGAAGAAAGGGAAAGAGTACCCGTTAAAACTTTTTTACAAAAAAATAGGTACTAGTTGTATTCAAGAACAAAATATGAAATCTGAGACTTTAAGCCTTTTTAAAATAAAAAATAACAAAATTTGGAAATTTTCAAAATTTGTAATTTTCTGAGTTCAATATCTCTAGTGGGGGGCCAGATAAAAAACTGAAATATCACCCCATTATAGTACTGTATGATAGTATTATGCACCTAAAATTTGGAGTTTGAGATTTGACCAGGAGAAGAGGTATTGCAAGCAAAAAATGTCAAAATAATGCATACTTCAGTAGGTGAATCGTATGCTATCTTGTTGATTATTAATGCAAAGGGTGCAGTTTTGTTTAAAATTTGGTAATATGTAACACCTTTTGCTTTGTTGTACAACTAGAAAGTTTACGACTCTCGTTAATTGGCTAACATCGGCATAATATCGATGGTGCAATCGGAACTATGGTTCAATTCATAAACTTATTTTTTATCTTTTTAGTGCATTTTATCAATAGAAGCGAGGTTTCAAAAATCAATTTTCATTTTTTCTCCTTTTTAGTGTTTTAACATATTTTTTGAACCAATTTCGTCATTCTCTCAAATTTGAACTAACCGATTGTTGTCATTTGTTTCAACTGTCATTTCGATTTCATTCAATTGCCAATTTTTGCCATTTATCAGTTGTGTTGGCTATGAATATTTCACAGGCAGTTATTGTAAGTTAATATTAACTAATATTTGCACCATAAAGTATACTATACATGTTAGCTTCGACAAGCAGTTAAAATTGACTCACTTTTACAAGCGCTATTGAAGGTAGGCAACTGGAGTTTTAGTGAATGTTAAATACTTAATTAAAGTAGAAATTTTTGGTGGTTAGTAAATTTTATGACGGACTCATGCGTTGTCAATGAGAGTAAGCAGGGGTGCTAAAATTCAGCACGATAACATGCTGGAAAGTAAGTGAAAAGGGAGATTATAAGTTCTGTATCTTAAAATTAACAACAAAGTAAGGTAATAGATGAGAAGAAATAAAAAAAGAAATCATTTATTCAATATTTTTATTCCTGATTTGAGGACTTTTACTCTTGAATAGATAGATCATATCTTTAGGGTTGCTGTGTAATTGATAAAAATTTATCTTCTATTATTATAAAGAGGAAAGATTTGATTGTTTGTTTGCTTTGAATAGGCTCCGAAACTACTTGACCGATTTGAAAAATTATTTCATTGTTGGGAAGCTACATTATTTCCGGTGAACATAGGCTATATTAAATTTTCAAAAAAATTAGGAATCCATACTAAAACTCCAATAATGTGTGAAAAAATTACTAAAAAACTTTCTTACATCGCGTGCGCTGGTGATTTAACTAAAGAACGGAACAACCGAATTTAATGAAACTTTATATTAAGATACAACACAATTACCAACACACGTTAGACTACTTTTCATTCCTTAAAAATAATAAGGGAATGTACCCCCCTACGTAAAAACTGAGGGATGAAAAAAAATTACTTTAGATGGGCGAGTTATATATCATTGGAAAGGTATTTAAAAGTTAAAAAATGATCTGTATTAATATTTTTAGTTGAATTAATAAAAAGCACAGTTATTTAATTTAAAGTACAAAAAATTGCCTTTTTGAAATATAAATGTTTTTATAGATAATAATCTAACAGTAAACTTTTTTTTACAAAATTGTAAATATATCCTTAGGATTGCTTAGTAAAGAAATATTTACGAAAAAAATACAATAGTAATAATAATAATAGTAATAAAGCTTAAAGTAAATACGTTTTTAAAACCGTGCATATATAAAATCGTGTATTTATATATCCCCTCTGACTGATGAAATTTTATTATTCGGTGTATTCCTTATAGGAAGTAGGCATGTGATAAGATTTTTTTTTTGAAAATTCCTACCCTAACAAACAAGGGCGGATTCAGGATTTTTTTTCTTGGGTGGGGGCACACTGTCTTTTATGTGCGTGAAAGGGATCACGAAAAAAATTCGTAATTCCAGCCAGAAATCATCATAATGATAAATAATAAATAATCATATCATCATAATGATAAAAGAAATTAAAAATCCTCTTCTAGAGCAAAAGGCATACGCCAAATCGTGTATGGTGAACTCTTGACTATCCAATATGGTTTAATTATATAATAAGACATAATTAAGACCGAATTTATTGAACTTGGCGATATTTTTTATTTATGTATAGATGCTGATTGATTTATGGATTATTTGGTTCACGGTAGGTATACGCAATTGAACATACTCTTTTTAGATATTTATAAATATTTTTTGAAAATTAATTGATTATTACATAGAACAATTTTATTATTTGCAACAGTTAATTAAATGTGTCTTTTTCAAGAGTGGGAAGTGTTTTTAAGTTTGATTATATTTTTCGTAAAAGAAATAAGAAAAATAAAATACGTTACGCAGACGAAGTCGCGGGGATCAGCTAGTCTATTAGATAAATCCATCATATATCTCTATTTTTAAGTGAAAAAAAATTATCTCTAAGATAAATGTCACTATCTAGATGTAAAAGACTAATCCCAAGAAAAGCAGCGTTTTAAGAAAAGAAATGTTTTTTTTCAAATTGCTGTATTACTTTTTAAATAATTTTAGTACTAGTTTGTAACTAAATTTGGTCGTTATAGATACAAAATTATAGATTGTCAGTGGCAGTGATGTTTTAAAATTTAAAATTTAATACTCCAACTATTTATAATATCAGATAAAAGTATAATATGCATTTATTCAGTTACGTCTAGTTAAAAAAAGAAGCTTTCAACTTCAAAAGCTCTTTTACTGTTCCCAGAAGTGTTCTATTAAGCTTATAAGTAATTGCTGATTAATTGAAATTGTTAATTATTTTGAATTATCTTACGTGTAAATGCAGTTGCGATTATTTAAGCTACAGCAATCGGTTTGTGGTTGTTCATTACGAATAGGTTCATTGATAATTGGATGTGTTGGATTTGTGAGTTTTCAGTTTCGTTAAATTATTTTATTACTTAAAATAATCATCTTGAATATTTTCAAATCATGGTTTTTAGCTTGGTAAAGCCTTTTATATGCTTTTCTTATACACGGTTATGGTTGCAGCTTACGATGACAGTAGTGACCCAGGTAATTGAAGTTAAAGAAAAGATATCAACAATTAATAGCAACTTGGATTCGCTATTTTTTCAAGATAATTCAATGGATTTTTTCAGATGCTCTTGAAATTTTAAAATCCCATACCTACCAAGAAATAGCTTTTTCATTAATTTGTCTTGTCCACTTTTCTATGTTGATCGTAGGAATAATATGGGTAAATTGAAATTACAATTTGGTTAACCGGGTATTCATTAAAATCAACCAACAGTCCTAATGCAGATCTTCTATTAATACTTTAAAATGTTTTAAATTAATATTAAAACATCATGTCGCTGTTCATTTTTAACATTAAACATTACTTGATCAAATCTAAGAAATACTCGTTAAAAAAATGCACAAAAAATCATTAAATTCAAGATGCCTAAAACGAGTTCATATTGGTCCGGCATCAAAATGACGTCACAGTACAGAAACTTCAAAATCCCGCGGACGTGTTCGTGTTACAAATTTATTTAAACACAAATAGTATGATTTAAATCGTTCAAATTAATATGGTAATAATTGGTAATGATTAATCATGTACATTATTTGAAATATAGTGAGGTCAGATATATTTAGTTACATTTCGTATTTTTTTTAAAAAAAAAGTATGTTAATTTATCCTTTTGTTATAACTCCCAAATAACTTTGCTGTTATTCATCTGAGCAGAGAAGCAGGAAAATCATCTGCTTAAAGTTACCATTAAGGTTAAAGCTATTTTTTTTTTTTGGGTCAAGGTTTTATATACTTTGATAATATGTCCAAATTACAACCTAATTTATTCACTTATTGTTGAGAAATAGTTATTTTCGATACATATGCGTAAAGTGAGGTTTTCTAGTAGGATGAAATTGATGCACGAGATAAAGGGACTCTCGTGCGCCTACCCCCACTCGCCTGGCGGCCTCGTAGGGGTACACAGCGCATTCGATCTCGTTGTGTATGATCAGTCCCTTTAGCAAGTGTCTCAATTTCGTCCTACTAGGTACCTCACTTTAAGCATAAGTATCGAACAAAATTTTTTGTAACGACTGCTTCTAAAGTTCAACAGAAACAGATTGAGAAATTAATTATTGTTATTTATATATGAAAAATTTCAACTCTATAGTAAGAATAATTTAAAGAAAAATTATGAATAAAAACAACATTTTAGTTTAAACTACAGTCTAAATAATTACCTATATTAATTATTTCTCATCAAAGTTTATTTAGAAATCAATTTATTTTACTTTTTCGCACTGTTATTTAATTTCGCGCACGGTTTCTCTACTTTCGCGCACGCTTGCCACCACGATGAGAAAACGGCTCTTTACCCCCGCCACACAACCCACGTAAGTTCAACTTTAGAAGCAGTCGTTACAAAAAAATATTTTAAAATTTTTCGTTTTTTTTTCGCTTTTTTCGTAAATAAAAAGGCATAGATACCTGAACGTACCTTTTTTAGTACCAACTTACTTTCCAAAAACGATCCAAATACCTTTCTGGGGCCGATTTTCATTGTTATCGTCCTATAGCATTTTCTACACTTTTCGCTTTTGTCAACGTATTATTAATTGTCAGAAAATATTTTTTTCTCCCATGCTTTCTCCAAATTTCAAATATAATTTTATTGTTTTCGAAAATTAAGTTTTCCTGAAAATCTTATGATAAATCCGTACACCTTGACAATTCTTTTTAAAAAATAAAATATTCCTCATTTTCCAGCCTGGTGTATATTTTTTAAATCCTTGAATAATTATTCAGTAGATCGTACATCAAATTGCAATTACAATTGGATCGTTTGGAAAAACAGTTCTTCTTACTTATATTAAAAGACTCAGTCTTGAAATGATTAATGAATAGCTTAATTTTTATATACACTAAAGACAATTAGCCGGTATTTCATAGGAATAAATTGGAAGTATTTTTAGGTGTGAAAGTATTTTCCGTTGTGGAAAATGTTAACAATTATTACTGTTTTTGTAGACAACCGCTCAATGATCTGTTTATATCTCGGTTTCAATAAATGGACTGTGACGTCACAGAAGATCCATAAGCGCTTTTGATTTCCTATAAAGATATGTAGATTCTTTATATCCCATACCATTGTTTAATTATAAAAATAAAAAAAAATAAGAGAATGTATCCCTAAAATTTTTCACGAAAAATTAAAAAAAGAGAAAATAAAAAATATCCACTAAATTTTTACGAAACATTTTTTTCTTGATTTTTCTTTCCTATTTCATTCGATTTAATAACAGTTTTTGTAGGTTTAATCAAGAAACTATTTTTTTTTATTTCGTAACCTTAGAATTAAAAACCGGTTAACCATTAAATTGTTTTCTTTAAACTCATTTTATCATCTTTTACCTAAGACATAACTAATTACTGGCTGTACAATTTTAGGAACAAGAATTATTAATTCGAATAACTTTAATTTTATGGTACTTAGATTTATTACGAAATTTGATACTATTTATTGTTTTTCTGGTGTTGGCAATTGTCCGTCACTTTAGAAGTGTAATATTCTTATATCCGTTGTCATATATAGCAGGGTGCAGTAAGTATTCAAATATCTATTCCTAATTTATCATTGTTGAAAATATTTCATCATTTTTAGTGATAGTTGTTTACTTTATATCAGTTGTCGAAAGTTTTTACTACTCTGAAATACGCTCGCCAAGAGCAAGCGATGCATGAAAAATATTATTTACATTATAGAAATAGTTTAAGTTTAAAAAAATATATTTTTAACACTGACAATAAATATTTATTATAACAGATAAGTGATAAAAATAAATTGATATAAAAATGATTTAATTATATTGTTTTAACTAAATTTTCAACGTAGTTGGCACCAATGATCAATTTTCCTTCAAAAGTATGGAACAGTGAAATAGTTCTAACTATTGGTGGGGGCCTGATAGTGTTTATTAAATTTTTGGCAAATTTATGATCACGTTCACTCTACTCAACATCGTAGTGGCTCCAATACTTCCTCTAGAAAGAAGGAATAAACCACGAACTTGCCGTTTCATATTCTGTCCAACAAAATGGTGCGACAAAGAGAAAAAATATAGATAAAAGCTATTCATTGTTTATTGAAATCAGAGCTTGTCAGAGGTGGCCAACCCGCAGACCGTAAAAGGAACACCTTGACATTTTTTTCCATCCACGAGATGCATCAGACTCATAAAATGTATACATATCCAAGTGGTGAAAACTAAGATATTAAAAATGTTTAGTGTATCTAAATTTATTATAGAAAATTTGAGATATAACTTCAAAAGTGGCCCGCAAAATATCATTTGGGTTGGCCACCCTTGATTTCAAGTGTGCTGATTTTTCGATATCTTAAAAATAGACACAGATATTTAATTAAAGGGTCCAATTTATATACAACTAATGAGGGTCCGTTTATTTATTTTAATTGACCTTCTTCTGAATGTTACTGTTATTGTTTGTATAAGTTGTACTTGATTACAAAGTTTCTATCAAATCAGTAAAGCTGTCTTTAAATAAGACTTGTTTGTGACTTTCTTTATACTTTTTTCTTAGGCGAAACACGCCTAAGATGTACCTGAAAACAAAATACTATAAAAATCTATAAATCTATTTTTAAATCGTACGAAGGAATGCAGATATGCAGAAACTTAAGTTAAATTTTATCAACCTTTGTTCCATAATGATCAATATTGTGAGCAAAACTGGTTAAATTCCAAGCTGGTGTAACAATGGCAAAAATTTCTTATCTGCTCTCAACTGGTGATATGAAATAACATAAAGCTTGAAGGTCAAAATGTGAGAAAAGGTAGATTCAAAGGTGTCATTTATCATTCGAAAACAGGTACAAATGTAATTATAATTGACAACAAATAATAAATACCTCCAACTGGTTCTGATTCCTTAAAAGACATATTTGAATCTGTCATTCTCTAATTTTGGCCTTTAAGCATTTACTATGTTAATTCATATCACCAGTTTAATGTAGGATGGTTTGAATTCCACTCTAGCTTACAGTTAAACTGATTTCGCACGTAACGTGTGGAATCCATACTAACAAAAGTCATAACAAAAATGAAATCTACTCCAATTATCATTTTAATAAATTCAAATCTATAATTGAGGTTTTATATTTATAATTTTATAAATATAATTTAGGAATTATTATAAATTCAAATCTGTATCTAGCCTATATGTTTAAATTTAAATCTTCCTTAGCTGTTAAGATAAAATCAGTTAATTTTAATTCGATTATAGATCTGTGAACGCAGTTTTAAATTAATAATCATTCAATTATCGAAGCGAACATATCAATAAAATGAAGGATATACTTTTATAGGCATATACTTACTTGTATTTTTCGTATATACACAATTTATTAATAATTTTTATGTTTTTAGAAACAAACCAAATTTTAAATTTCATTTCATGGTTTCATTAAATTCTTTTGTATGTGGTAATAATATTAAATTGGCTGCGTTACAATTGATGAAATTATAGGCAAATATTTTTTTTATAAAATATCAGAGGACTCGGTGAGCATCGTACCACTTTAAATTGAATTACGAAAATTAATTGATATTGGTAATATTGCTACATTTTTAATTATTAATTTTTTTACAATAACAATAATTACACCGGCACATAAAAAAAAAGTGATCTGTACTTTTGACCGGACCTACATATATCTACGTATTTTGACCCCCTGAACACGAATCCGGGGTCGGTTTGACCCGTACACCCTCAAAAATTCGAGAAAACTTTAAAAAACCGAAAACCTGGGTACCTGGGTTAAAGGCACAACCATGACGGTAACCCAGGTACAGACGGTTGAGGGACAGACGGTAGGCTCGCAAAGCAGGCAATTTTCTTACAATAAAAACGGCTTATGGTCAACATAAACTTCGAATTTGTATTCAGCGGATCGAAAAACATGAAAATCATGCTCGGTTTAGTTCAAAAAAATTTTTATGTCCCCAAAACTGCCGATTTTAACCATTTTTTTCGGTTTTTTAAAATTTTCTCGAATTTTTGAGGGTGTACGGGTCAAACCGGCTCCGGATTCGTGTTCAGGGGGTCAAAATACGTAGATTTATGTAGGTCCGGTCAAAAGTACAGAGCACTTTTTTTTTTGTGTGCCGGTGTTATTAATAATTAAATTAATATACATTGTATTTTACTTATTTAGATTTACATCTTTAAAACATTAATCATGTTAAAACTCATATACTTACAAAAAATCCTTAAATTTCCACCTATTCATGAGTTTTAAGACACACATAGATATTTCCAAACATATTTTTATTATTGAATATTTTGTATCCCTCGAAATTGTATTATTCTTTTAGTCAATTCGATCTTAAATTCCCTATTAATCAGGGACTGGAAACATACTGGAAAATGTTCCTTTTTCTTCTGTACTTCCTTAAACATAAAATTTGCTTTATATGCCAAGCGACGTCATTTGAAACCAATTGTTATATTTTTGAATATTGGCAAAGAAATTTTAGAATCCCATCTTATATATAAATTGGCTATCTTGCCGTGCGTCCGTGTAAAATGGGCTAAGCGCATGTGCTTTGTTATCCCCACTTACGCATTCAAAACGTTGGTAGGGGTCAAGGTATATAAATTACACAGGTTACCCCATTATTAAAAAAAATGACGTCATACGAAGAATTTTGAAATTTGAATCAGTCTGAAGATATGTACGAATTTCTTCTGGATACGTCACGTGACGCATGAGGCAACCTGTGTATTTTATAAATCTTGGGTAGGAGTACTCACTCACTAATGTATTTATTTGAGAATACGTATTTCAGATTTTCAGGTTTAAAATATGTGAAAGCCAAAAAAAAGTAATGCTGACTTATAAAATTAACTTAACCTTTTCAGATATTTATATCTACTTATCAGAGTTTAAATTTTTAGGCAGACCCTAAGTTTTTCTTTCTAATAATAAATCAACTTTGTTTTACATTAAGTAGTTATAACATTTCGCTTTAACGGACTTTGATTGATTATTAAATTTGAAATTTCGATTGTTTATTAAATGGTATTCTTTACAAACTTTACTACCGTTTTTCACTCTTTTAGGGGAGAAATTTTCAAAAACCCTTTCTTATTATATATCTGCATCGTATAAGGAAAACACTTTCCAAAATTTATCGATACAAATGTGCACTAATATTTTAAAATTCAATGTAAAACGAAAAAAATAATGATCTTCTTTATGTTAGTTAACATGACTAAAAAACTATTCGATTTCGGACATTTGGGCGTTGTACATACAAAATTGTTGGAAATAGTTGGAAAGCGTGGAAGTAAATTCGATTTTTTGATTTATTTTCAATAATAATCATTGGTTTTCAAATTGTTCTAAATACCAAAAAAAAAGTTACTTTCGAAGATTTTATAATTGAGTTGACAGTGAAATATATGGCAAAAAATTGCTACCTTAATGCTTTTCAGCCGAATATATAGTTACTCCAGATCACAACCATTGGTTCATAAAATAAAATAGATTTTAAAAGGTTTGATTGTTGAAAAACGAACCAAAATTTAAAACCGCCTATTTGGTATAAGTACTACATAAGTATTAAACTTTCATACTAATTTAGTGAAATGACGTTATTTTAAATGTTATTAAAATAATATAAAAAAAAAAACAATTATATTTTATTTCTTAATATAATTTTAGATCAATATTTTTTTAAATTAACAATTTGATTTAAATTTAATTTTTCGATTGTTGATTAACTCTACGTTATCTCATATTAAACATTTTATTGAGATAAAACATTTAGTTACGAATGCAACGGGCAACTACTAGTAAACTAATAAAAGCTTACATATCAATAAAAGCCCTTATTTCTTAATGGCATGATTTGAGATTGATTTTCAGGTGAATTTTGATAAAATTTAATGGAAATTGATTCTGAGACTTGAGTTCTAGATACAATATTGTCAAATCTGAAGAATTTGTGTCCGAATGTGTAATTCAAGAATCAGTTGCTGCGAGTTTTATAATTTCGATAATGACTAAGAAATAAACTCTTATTTTACGAAAACCGATAGTTTCAAGATCATTTTAAACCAAGTTTCATCAATACTCATTCAAATATGCAGATGTAATTCGGCAAGGCGATCGGTATATTCAAGGTATTAAGTGTTTATTGTTCGTATATAAAAAGTTATACAAATATAATTTCAAATATAAAAACAAACAAAGTCATGTATTTCATTTTCAATATTTACTACACAAAAACAGATTTTCGCATGCAGTATAAAAATCAAAACGGAAACTTTTCTTCTTCTTTTGCTTTTTAATCGTATTATCATTGTTCAACGTCGTTATAATAGTAGCTTTCAACTATTGAGTAGAAATACGTCTTAAGAACTAAAAAAAAGGGAAATGTATTTTTCTGGTTTAGTTTTTAAGTATTTGGCGAATTTACGTAATAAAAATATCAACGATATAAGTATAGCAATGCCACCAGTTTTAAGAGATAATGCGATGTATGTAATTAACTGTATTATATTGGCAATTAACACAATATAAAACACACATAAAACTATTCGCAAAACAGATTCATTAACCTAAAAGAAAACAAAAAACAAAAAAGTATTAGTAACTTTTTCGAAACATACGATTGAAAAATAATCCAAACAAATTCCAAAATTGGTAGCCATCAAGTTCTCCACAAATTTTAGCTTTGTCGACGCTTTCGAAGCACTAACATTGAAAAAAGTGCAAATCTCATCAGGTTTCCACTTGAAACAAATCCTGTTTAATTTGTGTCATTAGGACCTACAGTTGTGTAAGATGAACCGTAATTGATTTGAGCAAAAAAATTGCCATAATTTTTGACGACTTAGGCTATTTTCAATATTAGAGCCTCATTATGGTTTTTGAATTATAGCCAGCATTCGTTTTACCGTATAAATTCCATATAGCAAAACTATGTAGATCAATGATTCCAGCAAACCGCATATCGCTATGACTAAAAATACAATTTTTACTGCTTTTGTTTGCTCTAATGTGATGGTCCCTGAAAAATGTCGCATTTTAATTACATGTAGCCATCACGTTATAGTTTTACGGCAATTACAGAAATGAGCGCAATAGATCCTACTTACATTTTTTTTTACACTCTTCATCACTGGTACATGTGAGCGTAAAATAAAATAATATATAAGATAGCCCCATTACCACATATAAAATCTGAAATAAATAAAATGGGCATTAAAGAAAGCATATCTTATGGCACTGATCGATTTGTATCAGATTTCGAGCCTAGATATAGGTTCCTAGAGTACCTTTACCTAGAAGTACCTATTCATTTATTAGACATTAAAGAACATCTATTTACATTAAATGCAATCCTGCAATTGTTTCTATAGCACTTCATGTAAGGCAGATAACTTCGCATACTTACTTCGCATTCAAAAAGGAAGTCAAGTTGACTACTATTTATAAGTAGGGTAGAGTGGGGCATAAAGGTCCGCGGGTATAAAGGTCCACCATGAGTATCTAAAATGCAAGTGGCATATTGTTCTATTTAACTATAATGGTAGGGATGAGGAAGTGTAAGAAGCATTTCAAGGCCATCCTGGCAGTTAAGCTACATCACAGATAAGAGATTTACGACACCTCGATATTTTTATGAAAGTAAAATTTTTAATTATTATTCTTTTCGGTTTCCAGCAGTAATTTTGCATTGACTAGACTAAACATAATTTAAAAGTATATGAGATTTAGTAGTATTTCAGGATTTTTTATTAGTTTTTAGCTAATTTAAGCAATAAACTAGTTATAACCTAGTAAAAACATTTGCACGCAACTGGAGTAAAAAGATTCACGTGGACCTTTTCCTTACCCAGCCACGTGAAGGTTGAATTCAACGCAATCTTCGCAAGCAATAGACCCATGAAAACTGTATTTCTAACCCAGGGTTCGTTTACTTTGCCTGTTATAATTGTGATTCAGGAAACGATTAGTTTGATTAAGTTGAGATAAAGGTATAAAAAAATATTGGCTCGAGTGTACTTTAGCACTCCCACAATCTGGCAACGTTGCATTTGCGACTTTGTTTTTAATTTAATTCGCGAAATGTTTGTTCATTCAATTCCAATATGGTATATGGTAATTCTCTCTTTTGTGGCTAAATTTTCATTATGGACCGATTTAATCGCGAATTAAATTAAAAACAAAGTCGAAAATGCAACATTGCACATTGCCAGATTGTGGGTGTGCTAAAGTACACATGAGCCAAAATATTAATTATGTTACAATTAATGTCAATATTATGATAAAGAAAGAAGAGTTTTATGTTATGTTTAAAATGACTGTTATAAAATTTTCCAAATGAAAATCTAGAAATATTTCATTGATTCAAATACTGTTATTAATTCATAACACCTGTCAGATACTTAAAATAAATACAGGACCTTTTTGCCCCTACTAAGGGGCAAAAAGAGGCAGACAACAAGGTCTAGAAAAAATGTAAAATGACAAACTTCTATATGGATGATTCCATTAAAAATTAAATCAACCATGGCCAAATATTTGTTTGTTTGGTTATTGGCAAACTAATTATACGTTTCAAATTAATAGGGTTGGTTTTCACAATATAATACGAAATAGTAAAATTGGACCTTTAAGCCCCACCCTAACCTACCTACTGCACTAATAAAAAAGCTAAACTGTTTTTTTTTTCTAACTAAAATTTCAGTCTCGAAATTTTACAATTTATAATCGCTAGAAAATTTTACCGTGAAGATTTGGCAAGAAAGGGTTGCAAAGCAATAAAAACATCGCTAAGTTTTCTGGTAAACTTATGTCAACTTATGTAATTGGTTACTATAAGCATCTAGAATATTTAAAAATCCTATTGCATCTAAAACTAACCAATCTTCTGGATAAAACCTCCTTGAGTTTGACTATTTTAAATTATTACATATTTTTCACTATTATATACTTGCTAATTATGTAACTGTGAGTATAAATTTGAACTTTGTTTACGAAATAGAACTGATGGGTAACTGTTGGCCAACAAATTGTGATTTTGTTGTATCCTTAGTTCTTGTCCTAATCCTAATATACTCAAAAAAAAAAAAAAAAAAAAAATCACTGACATTTTTATTTTCTAATTTAAATAAACTTACCAACTGGATGTATCCAACAGTTAATGAACCATTTCGTAAATTACAACCACAAAGAGATTTATTCAATCTAAGTAGTAATCGCATCGTTCTGTTTATTTATGGACCAAATAGAAAACTTTTTTTCATTACTGTATATGCTTTTAGTATTGAAATCTAGATTTGCATGTAAACCTGAATTGCCCAATTTTGCTTCAAATCAATTCCTTATTAAATTGAATTACTCTTTTTTAAACTATGATAAAATAATCCCATATATGTCAAATTCATGTGTAATAATAAATTTATTTTTCATTTAGCTATTATTCTAGTATAATACTATGGTGATTAAATCTTTTTATACCTACTATCACCTACTATAATACATTATATATATTAGCGGGCGTTATACGAATGTTTTAATTTTTAATTCCCGTGCTCCAGTGGCGTGCATTACATATAGACAAAAAGACACTGCCTACCCTACATAATTCAGATAAATATTTATAATCTTGGTCTGATATCTAATTTTATTTTATTTACGAGTACTATCAGATATTAATAAACAAAAAAATTTAAGATATATCATCTATAGTCTATACAGTACACAGATTATGCCAGTTCATGCGTTCGTTCAATTTCAAGTAAGCGACTGGTAATATTTGCATTGCGATACACTAGCGCTACTGAGTCCAGCAGCAGGAAAGACACAAACTATTCGTACCTAAATATTTATATGTGTACACTCAATCATTAATATTATTAAAAATAAGGTTTAAAGCAACATACAATAACAAAACTGAGGGCAAATTTAGGGTTAAAACTAAAACTAAAAAAAAAGTTAAAGAAAAATATTTTCCGAATTTCAAAAAACACACATGTTCTACATCGCATATACGTACATTTTTTCAAAAAATTTTTGTCTGAAAAGTTGATTTTCACAAACGATGAAAAAATTTTTATGATAAGCCTGTTTAATTATGTTTCGACTTTTGTTATTTTGTAAAAATTTTGGAAAATATAATTTGAGGAAAAAAATTAACTTCAAACCTACCTTTTTTTTCCATTTTTTTAAGGGGGGGGGAGGTTCTGTTTAGTTTTCCGCAACTTTTTTTTAGTTTTACATTTAACCAACCGTTTCCTAAATTTTCCCACATTTTTGTTATTGTATGTTGCTTTGAACCATATTTTCTTAACATTTTACTATTTCAACGACTAATTAATTAATTTTTCTTAATTCATTTATTACCACTAAACTATTTTGTCACAAACCAAACAGTTTCTTTCACATACCTCTACGAACGATTTTCCATCGATTGTCAAAAAAAAATTCGGAAAATTCACACTTTAAAATTTTGTTGGCTAATCGGTATAGGATTCATTATTTACTCATCATGACAACGAACTAAGCAGCATTTTTGATTATAATAAAGTAGCTTTTAAAAATTTCTGCCTACCCTGCCTAAAATCTCTGTGCACGCCACTGCCGTGCTCAAGGACAACCTAATAGAAATGCATTGGTTTGTGAGCATTATTTTTCATAATGTCCTAAAATTTATATTTTGCTAAGAAGGTTTGACTCCAATATAAAATTCCATTTCAAATTTCCATGCAAACTTGAACTTAAAATCAGGATGTAGCAGAACAAATTTATCAATGTTTTTTTTTCATTTATTTCAATTTGCAACGTTTCGTCCGTGTACTTCCAACTTCATCAGGCAACCTTAAAATGTTCATTGAAAGATAATAAATATCTCATGATATAAATTATTACATCTGACATCTAGCAAATACAAATATGTTTTCAAATTCAATGACTATGTGTTTTCAATGAATATTTTAAGGTTGCCTGATGAAGTCAGAATTACATGGACGAAACCGTTGAATGAAAATTACATTATTACATCATTAATCATCAAATTACATCATTCAACGATGAAATGTTGCAAATTGAAATAAATAAAAGAAAACATTGCTAAATTTCGTCTACTACATCCTAAATATTTTTCTAATCTATTAATTTAGACCTGAATCAATAGATCTTAGGAAATAGTTGTTAATTAAAAAAATATTAAAGAAGCTAATTAGATGAATTACTGTCTAAAAGAGGAAAAGTCTCATGGTGGATTGCATAAAACAAAAATAGGAGAGTTTCAAGAAAAAGGTAAATAAAGAATTGGAAGCTAAGGCATACGAGGAGTAGATACTAATCTTTATAAATGGATAACTTAAACTTATATACGTATATCTTTGTAACTATAATCCTAAACCGTAAATCATAGGAACGAACGGAAAAAATTAACTATATTAGGAACTGATCAAGTGGTTTATGACATCAGGCAGTTGAAATTTTAACTATTAATTGCCTACAATTCTATTGTTTGGGATGGACACCATTTATCGTTCAAAAAGAACTTTAAAAGTACATTATTATCCACGCTACACGAAATTTTTACAATAACAAATAACATAATATAATAAAGCATACAGTTTTCAACATTAAAGTGAAAAAATTTAAAAGATCATTACTTAATAACAAACATTGATTTTAGAGCTCCAAAAGAACCATGGTTTAAGGTACCAAAAGAAAAGTTTGATAATATATGTACTAGGGTGATTTTTTTTTTACTTTTTTTTAACTTTTTTTGGTCCCATCGTGAAATTTTTTTGTAAATACCAAAAAAAAAAATCCCTGAAAGTTTGAGCCCTTAATATTAATTTTAAGTCCTCGACCAAGACGTGTAAAGATTTCCCATTGAAAATACATGGAAACTCGGATTTTTTATTTTTAATTTTCTATATCTCAGCGGCATTTCATGGGATCGCTTTTACCGAAGATGGGTTTTTCTCAGAATTAAACGCTCTACAAAAGTGTCCATTGCGACAAAGTCGTAACTCACACCAGTGAGGTAGTACGGGCCACTGAAACTGATTTTTCCATAAAATTCGCGTTTTTTTGCATTTATCTCGTAAATAATAAGAGCTACGGAAAAATTATAAATGAAAAACTTGTAGAGAATTTGATTTCCTAAAAAAAAGTTCATGTAGACCAAATCGTGAAGATCAATATTAAACGAGATATTAAGCCTTGAATTTTATGGAAAAATCAGGTTCAGTGGCTCGTACTACCTCACCGGTTTAGAGTTACGACTTTGTCGCAATGGACACTTTTGTAGAGCGTTTAATTCTGAAAAAAAACCATCTTCGGTAAAAGCGATCCCATGAAATGCCGTTTTGAATGCGTAAGTGGGAATAACAGAGCGCATGCGCATAGCCTATTCTGCACGGACGCACGGCAAGGTAGCCAATTTATATATAAGATTACTTATATATCCTAAAAATAATCGCGTTAAATAGTGTACCCGATATTCCCTTCTTCAATAAGATCTTCCTTTGTTGTGCCATCGTTTTTTTCCTATTTATGATTTTTTATTGATTTAAAAAGTCCTTAATTCGCGGACGATTCTCTAGTTTATAATTTAAGGTTGAAATTTATTTGATACTAATTATAAACGAGCTACTGAGAATATATAATATTACGTTATGAAAGTGTTGATTATTTGCTGAATATTAAAACCTAATTTTTTAATTGTTATATACTGTCGCTTATAAAAGTTTCTAACTGCGATGTTTAGCGACACTAAGGTTAATAAAAATCTGTAATCGAAAAATATCGACAATTTTCTCGATTTGAAATTCGAATCCAATAACTATTAGTTTTGGAGCGGCCATCTTAACCACTCGGCTACCAGTAGGCCAAATAGCTTTCTTGATTTCTATAATGTGTATTAGGATATAAATTAATATTTGCAAGTATTAAGTTCATTTCTTTTATCTATTAAATGGTAGTATAAGAGGTGTATAATAGCGAATGTATGCTTCTTATTAATTTATTAAGACTTTTCTTTGACAACGTGACCTGTTCTCTCATCCACTGGAGCTCTTAAATCGCTCCGGAATTCTCATCAAACGAGCGGAAATGATAAGTCGGACATCATTAATAATTACAATGACCTCTCCTCGATCCCATTGCAAAAGCTGAGTGAAACTTTTCAAGAATATTTTTTCCTATTAAAAGATAGGTGAATGTGACACAAAAGCTCATGTCGAACACATTATTGAACGGCCATGTTTACATTAACTCCCATTTAGCACGTGAGAAAAGAACGGGTCGAGCTTTCGAGACTTTTGATGAAGAAAGCTTGCGATGAAAGCTCTATAGACTCTGCACATACGTATATGTATATGTTTTGTTTTGTTTTTTTTTTTTCATAAAACCTGCTGGATTTTCTACTTGCGAGGTACTATCTTCTTTTCTATATGGGATCACTTTGAATTTTTAATGCATAAAACACAGATAGAGTTAGCACTTGGAGAATTGGAAAGAAGGATGTCGAATGAAAATGGTTCTGCATTTAGAAAATAGGTTGTCAGTGATTCTATTCCTAGATTTCTTTCTTTCCGTTTTCCGTTTTTTTTTTTTGTTGTATTCAAAAACTTGTAAACTTTTTTGTTCATACTTAAGAGAAAAATTGTTACCCAGTTTCATTTTTTGTTACAGGAGATTGGGAAAGCAACGCGATCGCATTTGTAAATCGATTTTTCGACGACCGTTTTCACCACCGGAATGCCAAAAATTGTTCAATTACACGTCATTGTTGCGATCGCCATTCAATAATATTGATACGTTTCCAACCAATGATTCGTTATCGTTGTTTGATTGGATTACATATGGAAATGGGACTGATAGTAATCATACGTTTGGTTTCGGTGACCAATGGTCCAACGATTCCGATAGTAATGTTGACGATTTGGTAGCTGGACCAGTCTTGCCTCCATTCGAACTCTGGCAATCGATACTGATTGCAATTTGCCTGGGAATTTGCATCATTCTCACCGTAGGTGGCAACATTTTGGTTCTTCTAGCATTCATTGTCGACCGAACTATCCGACAACCAAGTAATTATTTCATCGCATCATTAGCTGCCACTGATATGCTAATAGGTAATGTTTTGTACCAACGAATAACACCTGCTTAACACAACATAAAACCCACCACTTCCCAAACCATTTTCAATAATTCCGTAATTCAGGCCATTCAATAACAATTAGACATTAAAAGAAAAACAGTAACACTTTGTTAAACCAAAAGGAAAGTTTTCATGGAGTTTCTTTTTTAGGAACAGTTTCTATGCCTTTTTATACCGTTTACATTCTGATGGGTTCTTGGGATCTCGGACCGCTTTTATGTGATCTATGGCTATCAGTGGACTACACCGTTTGCCTCGTATCTCAATACACTGTTCTTCTTATAACCATCGATCGTTTTTGTTCTGTTAAAATCGCAGCAAAATATCGTTCCTGGCGCACAAAAACGAGAGTCATTTGGATGGTAACCGTCACGTGGATCATTCCTGCACTACTCTTTTTCATCAGTATTTTCGGATGGGAACATTTCGTCGGTTATCGTGATCTTCTACCCGGCCAGTGTGCGGTACAATTTTTGAAAGATCCCATATTTAATACAGCGTTAATTATCGGATATTATTGGACAACTTTGGTTGTTTTATTTGTTTTGTATGGAGGAATATTCAAAACCGCATATGAAATGCAGAAAAAGAGTGAGGCGAAGCAGCGGAAAATGCAGTCGATGGTGGCGTTGAGTGCTGGTGCTATGTCTGGAATGGCTGGAAGAGCCGCTGGAATTGGAATGTCGAAGACTCAAAGTACTTTACTTAGTCAAGATAAACCAAAACCATGTAATTTGACCACAACATCGTTGAACACTCCTGGAGGAACACTAACGGTGAATGTAAAAGGATCCGGAGCTGGACCTTGTTCGGGAGATTCTAATTCTAGTTTAAAAACATCGTCACATAAACATAGTGCTACAACGACAACTACAACAACTACAGAAACAGGTGATCGGAAGATTTATCCAATAACGACAGCGTCTTCCGCCACTGCTGAAGTTGAAAAATCGGAACGATCTAGCAGTCCAGCGTTTGAATCAGATGAGGAAAGCACGGGACCAACCAATTTACCTCAGACGAAAAAACGCACTTCAGTTGTCGGATGTATCGTGGCTCAAGCAGTCTTCGCCAACAATAACCGAATTAACGGTGGAATTCTAATGAAATCTGTGCCGGAGGCACGTCGAATCGTTTCGCCATCACCTTGCGCCGATCTGTTAGTCTCATCAACTTTACCACAAATCTTAGAACAAAGTTTACTAGATTCAGATAGTAGCAGTGAGAAAAAATTAGAATCAATTTCCAAGTCGAAATCAGAACAAGTAATTAATAAAAATAGTGCGGCAAAAGAGCGACAATCACCTCAACCCCCACGGGTACCACCTCAAGTTCCTCCAAGAATTCCTCCACCAGTTCCAGAGAGGCCTCGAACTTTACTAGTCAAAGCGCAAGGAGTGAGTTATGATGTTATGGTTAGTATGGATGGAGCAGATTTACGTTACATGGATGAAAGTTCCGTGGTTGTTCCTTCGCCAGTTTGTGAAAGTCCTCCATCGTCTTTAAGTCAAGCAAATCCTTCAACAGCACCACCGTCGCCTGTACACCAAGCGGTCGCTCCTGCGATTGCGACAACTTCCCTACTGCAAGCAGCCTTGATTCGTGCAACAGCTCAAGCATCTTCCGGGCCAGAATCGACCAAAGCGCCAACAAATCTTCCGACAATAAATAAAGTTAATACCGAAGTCACAATCAACATAGAAGACTCCCGCAAACCCAAGGTAACCACAAAAATTTTACAAGACGACAGCATTGATATCGACGAACCGGAAACATCCGAAAAGAAAAGTTCCAAGTGCAGTATAGCCGCTCTCTGCCAAACTGGAAACGCCGCAGCCATAATGGCTGCCACCACCATTGTGGAACACCACAAAACTGATGATTCCTCGAAAGATTCGAGCAATTCCCGCAGTAAAGATTTCGTGAAAACTATCGGAAAACGCTTGAAAGGTAACCGAAAGAAAAAGAGCGGTCCGTTTGGATTTATCGGTCGGCAGAAGTCGAAATCGGAAAATCGAGCACGCAAAGCTTTCCGAACCATATCGTTCATTTTGGGAGCTTTCGTTGTATGTTGGACTCCATATCATGTACTTGCATTAGTCGAAGGCTTCTGCTCAACACCACCGTGCACCAATGAACATTTGTACATGTTTGCGTATTTTCTATGCTACGCCAATAGTCCGATAAATCCATTTTGTTACGCTTTAGCCAATCAACAGTTCAAAAAAACGTTCACCCGTTTACTGAAAGGTGATTTTCATAGAACTTAAACTTTTCTACCGACTGATTTTTGAGCTTAATACGAATTTATTTGATGTCAAAATTGATGATTGTTCCAACTTTATGTAACTGAGCAATTTCATTTGAAAGCTCGTCAATTAAAAGCTCCAATAAATTGCTCGTTATTGAGCCTCAAAAGCTTGGAAAAATCATAAATTTAAATATGAAGTAGAAATTTTATTGTTGTTACAAAATTATTTATTAATATTTATGTATTTTATAATGTTTAAAAAACACAAGCACGTTAAAAACGTGTTATTATATTCTTCAAAACTCATTCCATGTTACAACCGCAAAAATTATGAAACTCATTGAATTTTATCCACGTCGTATGTCTAATATCTAAATCAATAATTCATATTTTCAAATCAAATATCATTTGTTCATATTTATGTCCTCCTTGTAAAACAAATACAAAATACTAAATGTTATCAATGTCAATCGTATAATTAGAAAAATAATATTTTTTTCTTATAAAAGAAAATGCAAATATAATAACTAAGGGATGAATACAATATAGTCTAATTAGTGTAAAGATAAATAAATAAAAATGACAATAAACTAATAACTTATTTTAACAAATAGCAAAATTAAGTAAAATTATTAAAATATAATTGTAAGATTATAAAAGAAAAACCGCTGACTCAAGGCTCAATCTTTAAAGTTGATAAGCCCCTAATAAGTCGTTAATGTTTTATCAAAATAAATTATCAAATTTTTTACAAGAATTACATTCGTTTTATATAATAACATCATATAGAAATATATATAAAATTTCCGAGCACTTTTCACTGGAAATTTGAGCCCAATTTCCAGTGAAAAATCAAGGAAAATCAATAGCGTAAAATTTATGTTAGATAGATTTTAATGTATATGTGAACATATCAAATAACTTGTAGATTACAAAATCTATTACAGACAATAAACTAATATATTGTAAGATTAAAGAAAAATCTACGTTTAAATTTAGATAGAAAAAATAATTTCAATAAAGTCATGTAATAAATTAAATCGTTAGAAAGTTAGATGAAATATTTGAAGTTGTATTCAAGAAGCTCGATTTGTAATTTGGTGGTTTTTCACAAAAATAAGTAAAATAGATTTGGGAAAAATCATTTTATTTATTATTGTAAGAATAGTTTAAGCCGAATCGTCCTGGTAAAATTGATTCCATAAGGAAAGAAAAACCAACGGATCCCTTCTATTATATTCACGGAGTGCCTCCAAGAGACCATTGAAAGTGTGTTCCATGAATTCCAAACTTTAATTTTTCGAAAAAAGCTTGTTAAATCCCAAATTGCTTAAGAATTTTATTCGTTGGTCAAACCTCTATCGTTGATAATCGAAAAAACTTAGTTAACAATTGAATATCTCACTTGAAAAATTAATGGAATTGGCTGGATCTGGATTTAGGATCAAAAAACTGAATTCAAATGAATTTTGGTTTGTCTTTTTTATCATATAAAGATTATAACACAAATAATCCCAATTAAACATATAGTGGGCAAAAAAATGGAAAAAATCGCACCCTTGTGGGGTACAAAGCTATCCTTATGCTTGGTAGAAATCTTTGTAAGTTTGATTCTGGAATCAAATACTGAATAGTCTTGTTCTTGTTGTTAACTCCGATCATTCTGTAATAAAAATTTCCAATCTTGGGACCCACTTTTTACCTAGCTTAAAGAAAAGAGGTCATAAATATTGGTTATGTTATTGGAAATATCAAATTTATTACTTCCTTTTTTTTATTCATATCTGACACAGTGGCGAACCGTTCATTAGAGCCTACTCAATTTTCATTCGCCATCCATAGTTTGGGAAATACTAGTTTAGAAAAATGGCATCCAAATAATTTGGATGCATATTTAATATTTTTGGCTGCATCCGGCTTCTGAGGACCACCATATTAAGGTCCAAATGTTTGACATTATCGGTGATATATCAAGGGAATTATTGGGAATAGAAAGGTTGGATTTTTTTAGTTTTGAAGTTTTTCGCGACTCTCTACATCTGAATTTAGTTAATTTTATAGATCGCTAGTTTGCTCCTTAAAGACACCTGTAAACCCATGCTTCAACCACAGAATTCTGTCAGTTGATTGTGCTTCATCCTTACATACCTTCAGGAAAGGTGTCTTCCTGGTACATCTCCGAAATGTCGTCTGTAAAATATGCTAGTAAAACATTACTAAAGGACAGAATCTTTCTTTGTTATGAACGTTACGTGGACCAACTTTGCCTCCTTCAGCTTTATCGTTCTTTTCTGTAACTATAGTTACGGTTCTTTGAACCCCAACAGAAATTTCTCCAAAACCGATTTTGGTCCGCTATCCGTTACCAAGAATAAAGGGTCTACAAAAGTAACGACTATGATTTCATCGTTCTCCATCAACGACGTCGGCTTTATACAGGGTTTACTTTGCTGGATCAAAAACAGGAACCTTTGGGGGGCTCCAGATTTAATTTCATATTTTGTCATTGTGGCATCACCATAGTTGCGCTATAAAAGCTCTGCTTTGATGAGATACTAGGAGCCTCCCAAGTGGGTTGGAGAGCATAGTCTTTTTTTTTTGTAAATACATCCAAAATTTTATAATTTTTCCCAGAATGCTGCAACATTGGCGAATCTAAATCGTACTGATAACATTTTTATATTTCACACCAACTTTTACGAGTACTTCTTCTAATGCTTATTTTTCAAGATTTGCACAAAAGAGTACAAATTTTACAATTTAATTTTTTAAGAATCAAATATATTTTTGTCCATTTCCATTAATTTTTAGAAGATATCAAATTGGTAACACGAATTTTTTTTTTTACAATGACTGAAAGATGACCACCAAAAGTTTTTACTTTGTAATTTAAATTTTTGCAGAATAGATAACTAAATTTTTACGGAAATTAAAAATATCTATATTTTTTTCTTTTATTGTGAATGAATTTAATTTCTTGAATTTGCTAGGACGATTCTGCTGTACAATGATAAAATGGCATTTTAGTGAAAAATAAATATTATTCTAAGTATATTTTGTAATTATCGGTCTAATAAAATATCTATCATAATAATATATTCATAACTACGCATAATAAAATATTTAAATAGGCAACACAATGTTAATGCTTTTAGGCGAATTATTATCTATGAAATACTTAGATTTAGTATGTATCTAATGGATTTATTAGAATTGAAATTTAAAAAATCTTATCGATTAATTATTACTGTAAATATTTCCTCGTGTACTTCTCCAAAATACCGTCCCTCTATTTAATAAAAAAAACCCTTTCATGTCCTTTTCTCATATGATTCCATGTTTTGTTGAATATATATTTCAAATGTCTCATAATAAAATTATATCAATTATAAAATTTATTTATAAATAATCAATGCTTTGCTTTAATGTTTTATCAAAATCGAATTGCTGTAAATCAATTCTTTTATATTAGTCAATAAAATTGTATATATTCAAAATTTGTCGTACTTATTTCTTATGTATTCCTTGTGTACTTACATCATTTATTTTTATATCTTTAATAATAGATAAAGGTAACCGGCTTAACTTTACTATTCGTTTTTAATAGTTTAATGGCTTTAATTTTAGAAATTCAAGATTCGCCCTGGTCACTGTAAAAGCTGTAAAAGATAATCCTGTTTTCGAAAATTTGGAATTACAACAATGAGCAGCAAAAATATTGACGACGTCTCTAGGAATAATTGAAAACTTTTAGCAAAGATTTAAACCACATTTTATATGTAGGCAATTGGAAAATTGAAGATTATTCTCAAAGCCGTAAAATTTGATTTATAGTATAACAAATTAGTAAATAGTACAAATTTATAGTATAATAGGTATAATATATAAAAAAATAATAATAATAATTTCATTCACTACAACAATTTAAATTGGAGTTGGAATCCTAAGAGGCCTAAGAGGCTTAAGAGTCAAACATTGGCTCCGGAGTCGAAGCTGGAGCTTCAGTTTAATGAAAATAGCTCCAGAGCTATACGGGGTGCCTACTCTAATTTAGTCCAGTTTTCCAGGCTTTCCAGGTCTGATTAATTATAATTGCTAGAGCATTGTCTCGTATTTTTAAATAAAAAAACATGTAACATTATATAACTTAGCAAGAGTACGAATAAATACATGAATATTGTAGTCGGTTTTAGTACTAATTAGTAATATTGGTCAATACTTACTAAATAGCACTAAATAGTCTACTAATGATCACTTATACAACATAGTAAAGGACAGAGCAGTTTTAAATGTTATTTATAGTCGCTATATAACTACTAAGGTCACTAAGGTCTTTAGCGACTCTAGAAATAATAAAAATCCATAGTGGAGAAATATCAAAAATTTGCTCCATACGAAGATCGAACCCAACACCCACCAACACTTACCAGTTTTGTAGCGGTCACTTTGACCACTTAGCTACCAATAGGCTTTCTTTTAATCTTTATTATATGCATTGTTTGGCAGAATTTAAATAATAAACACAAATAAATATTATGAAAACCAATTCAATTTATTTCATTAATGTATTAAAATTTCTTAAAAATACATCTTAATTATAAAATTAAATTATACAGATCTTATATTAGATAAAACTATTGGGAATCACTCGAGGAACTGCTGCTGGAATCTGTAGACATTACTTCAACATCTTCGGTTTCTTGTTTATGATTTCTCGTATCCATTGACACGCTTCCTTGTCCCACAGTCATGTGAATTTCACCGGACGGATGCCAAGCAAATTGATTTTGTTGTGAGGCCGGAATTTCTGAAACGTAGCAATTTGTAGAATATATTAATTTCTATGGATGTATAAAAAAGTATTACCACTAGTAGGATGTCCTGATCGACTGAAATCGGACAAATTTTGTTGTGGCAACAAATGTCCATTTAATGGTAAGTCGCTCAATCGTCCAAGGAAACCAAGTCGCATTTCAATGTCGGTTGGATACGGTCGTCGTGGGTCTCCTTGTTGCCAAGTGAGAGGTGCACAGACAGCATTTGACGCCGATATTCGATGAGCAAATTTGATCAATTCCTCGGAAGCCACTGGCCGCTTATTCGCTCGGGCAATCGATTGCAACTTTTGTTTGGCTTGAAATATAGCTGTCGCTAAAATTTGCTCGGCCTCTTTAAGTTGTCCTTGTAAATGATTGATCTCCTGGTCTTGTCGATCAACTTCAGCCTTTAACATGTTCATCTTTTGAGCGATTTTCGCCTGTTCGGCGGCCAAAGTCAATGTTTCCTTCAGCTGCTTATCTTTGAGAACCAGCAAATCTGTGAGTTGTACATAATCAGGTCCTGATAGTTTTAATTGTTTGGGAGCAATTGCATTTTCAATCAATTCTCTAAAAACAAAAATATAGAATGTACAATGGAGTTAACCTAACTTTTTCATGCTATTCTTACTTGGAAATTAATTCAATATCATCAATAATTGAAATCAATTTTTCTTCCGTACTTATATTTAACGCCATGGTTTTTATAAAACTTTCAATTTCATTACTTTGTTAATACATTTTCATTGAAATTTCATAACTTCTCAATGTATTTTCCGCAATCCGTCACAATATGACGTTTCTACAACGCATTCACTATTTCTTTCTATTTATCAAATATTCATTAGCTTTATCTTCGTTTTTCACATATGCTTGGATTTCTCCATAACCTTAAAGTTCAATTTTTGCACACGTTGGAATTTGAAGATAATTTTTGGAAATTATAAGCGTGAAAAATGCCTACGATTGAAATAAAACGTGACCTTTTATTTGAGGCTCTGGGAAAAAAATATAGTTTGTATTTAATATATGTTAAATAATGAGGAAAATTAATTCTCAAATTGTATTTTTAGCGGATGAAGAATTCCAGCAGCTTTGCTTCCGTTTCGGGCTGGAATTGGACGAAGTTGTAAGTGGAATGTGAATTTAATTCAAAAATCTTCCCTAACAATACCTGGTATTCCTGATTTCCTATGTGTTACATATGAGAATATCGGTCAGAGTCTTTAATACAGAAAGAAAAACCTAATATTGAAAGTAAAAAATACCTTTTTTAAACAATCTTCGTCACTTTCCTATGTTTAGACTTGTTCTCTATGATAGTATAACACTTTTTTATTAAGATCGAATACACATTCGGTTTATCTCACATGGTCTCGAAGACATTAAAGTGCGTATACTGTATTTTATATAATACCTAAAAATATACAGTAGAACAAATATTATGCAACTATTATTACAAAAATTAATAATAAACACTAATTTTGACCAAATCGTTAGAAACGTTTCTTGACTTATTGATCCAGATACGTATTTCGATTGCCAAACAATTTTTTCCAGTGGTCATCGAGTAGTGGACCTTTCCGCAACTTCAATGTGGAAACTTACATACTGAATCAATTTAAATAAATACCAGTCGTCGCCAGCGGATTTTAAAGTTAAAAAAAATCCCAATTAGTGTGGCGATGTGAATGACTTACCAATTAAGAAAAGCATTTAGAGGCATTTTGAAATCATTACATTTAAAATGCCTTTAATAACTTTAAAAGGCTTCTAATGAGTCTTTTAAACATTTTTTTACCGGATTGACAATTTAAACCGATCCTTTAATTGATCATTTTGAACCTAGGAATATCACTTAGTCGTTAACCAGGAAATAGCAACGATATTTTATTTTTTTAACTGACAAAAATGAACTTTTTCTTGGCTCAAGTCCTTTTTAGGTCGGTCAATATCTAGCGACGTTGCATTTTCAATTTTTTTTTTATTCTATTTGCGATTTTTTTGTTAATTCGTTTCTAATAATGTGTACTTTTCTCTTTTGTGCCTAATTTTTCATTATAGACCGACTTATTCACGAATTAAACTAAAAACAAAGTCGATAATTCAACGTTGCCAGATTTGACTGTTCTAATTGGGACTTGAGCCTAAACATTTTAATATTGATTTTAACTGTATTTATACAGATATAGTAAAAGACATTAAATTTTTGAAAATTTAAATGTAAAGTAAAAAATGTATTAGTAATGGTGGTCTTTGTTTTTATGTGGATTCTTGAATTTAACTTCAATTCGTATAGTATGAAAGTAGATACTTCAATAGCTATACGGTTCAAGGCTCTTTTAGAACAGTCAAATCTGGTAACGTTGCATTGTTTACTTTGTTTTTATTTTAATTCGCGAATAAATCGGCCCATAATGAAAATATAGTCACAGAAGAGAAAATTATACCATATTAGAATTGAATTAGCAAAAAAATCGCGAATAGGATAAAAAACCAAGTAGAAAATGCAACGTAGCCAGATTTGACTGTTCTAAAAAGAACCTAAGCCGATACTTTTTCTGATTTCTGGGGATTTCTTTATGTTACGTCCTAGATGGAATATTGCCCCTTAGCGCTGATCCTAGTTCCAGTCCTGACCTGATCAATCTTGCTTTTAAAATAAATTTAAGCAGTAAACCAACTGGATTTTTATTAATATTCTCTAACTCATGCCCAGATGTTGTTTTTCTAAGGTTCCATCATAATAACTTTCGAAAATTTTCCTACTATCTATTATATTTTTAAAGGATTATATTTGCTCATTCTTAGTATTGAACTACCCGATTTAGTGTTGTGCATATTGCCTACATAGATTCTGAACACATAAATGATATGTTGAAATCTGCTTTTCTAAACCTATTGGAATTGGTCTGATCGGATTCAAGAGCTTTTACTGCTGCTTGGCTATCAAAAATAATTTTTATCGGTTTGTTATGATATTTAATACAAACGTTATACTTTCTACTGCGAATTTTTTTTCGTAATTAGATTTATTCAAAACTGTATTGAACCTACGTTTTTAGGGTTCTTTTATTCAATGGAAATGAACAATCATTAATAAAAACAAATACTTTATTTATTAATTAACCAGGTCACTAATTTTAATCACCCAACAATCACTTATCATTCGTGGCACGTTTTAATGATCTCACTGTTGAACGAATTCTTCGTGTGGATCTTTCTCGAATGTTCGATGATTGTCGAATCTTCGAGAAACTTCATCCCTTGTTAAATCTTGACTAGTGCAGTTTTTCTTTTCCTATACATTTCGGTAACTTTTTCTGGTTCTATTGCCATTGCTTAGCCTAATCCCTGAATTCACATTAAAAATTTACGGAAAGTTATGTATTACGTTTTCTTTAGACGTCGGAAAAACAAATGGCTACCAAAGAACTAGGAAAAGATGCTGAAAACGTGGCTCATTTATCAGAAGAAGTTATCTATCGTATCGACATCCCTGCAAATCGTTACGATCTCCTCTGTCTAGAAGGTCTTTCAACTGGCCTGCTAGTATTCCAAAGCCGGTAAGTTTATTATTCATCCCACAGAAAGTAGTTGTAAGTTTAATAAAATTAATTTTAGAATGAAAATCCCACAATACACTTTAGTGAAACCAGAAGAAGCGCAAAGAGAAAAAATCTACGTTCAAGCAAACACCAAACAAATTCGTCCATTTGTTGTGGGAGCAATTTTACGCAAAATTCGTTTCACCAAAGATTCATACAACAGTTTTATTGATCTACAAGATAAGTTACATCAAAACATTTGTCGAAAACGTACACTTGTCGCAATCGGAACCCATGACTTAGATACTCTAAAAGGGCCATTTCATTATGATGCCAAACCTCCTTCAGAAATTAAATTCAAGCCTTTAAACGGCGAAAAAGAATACACTGCAACAGAATTGATGGATCTATATTCAGTAAAAATAAAATTTAAACTTTTAAAATTATAGTTATATAATTGAAATTTTCAGACTCATGCACAACTGAAACAATATTTGCCTATCATCAAGGATAGTCCAGTCTATCCTGTAATTACGGATAGCAACGGTGTTGTTTTATCGCTTCCTCCAATCATCAATGGAGATCATTCAAAAATCACATTGAAAACTGAAAATGTTTTCATTGAATGCACCGCTACGGATTTCACAAAAGCGAAAATTGTGCTTGAAACCATTGTGTGTTTATTTAGCCAATATTGTGTACCAAAATATACAATTGAAGCCTGCAATGTTATTTATGAGGATAAAAAGATTTATACCACGCCAACTTTGGAAGTTCGGAAAAAATCCATTAAACCTCACTTTATAAATGCAGCACTTGGCATTAAGTATGTAAACATACCCTTCAAATATCCAATCATTACCGTTTTTATTACGAAAAATGTCTTGTACAACAACTAGCATAATATTCATTACGTATTTCGATTGCCAATAGATCATTCACTTTGATTATTGATTAACAATAGTTTCGTTTTATATATTTATACACGTATCTTTTGAATGCTTCCTGTTTGTTATTGATAATGATTGTTGTATAATTCAATATTATTTTAGAGAAAGTTCAGAAAAACTTGCTAATTTATTGACAAAAATGTGTCTTAAAACTGAATTAGAACAAAAAGGTTTTCTCATCCAAATACCACCGACTCGTCGCGATATTTTGCATGCATGCGACATTTATGAAGATGTAGCGATAGCCTTTGGTTACAATAATATAAAGAAAGTTTTCCCAAAATGCAATACAATCGGTCAACAACAGCCACTGAATAAACTTTCGGATAAGCTACGCTTTTCAGTAGCCGAAGCTGGATTTACCGAAGCCTTAACTTTTTCATTGGTATAAAAATTTTTCACCATTATGAAAATACTTTGGAAAACTAACTTTTCATTTAGTGTTCTAGAGACGATATCTCTGAAAAGTTGGGCTACAAAATCGAAAATGTTCCAGCCGTGCATATTTCCAATCCAAAAACATTGGAATTCCAAGTAGCCCGAACCACACTTCTGGCAGGCCTCCTAAAAACATTGGCTGCCAACAAAAAAATGCCGTTGCCTTTGAAATTGTTTGAAGTTTCGGATGTAGTACTAAAGTGTAGTAATTCAGGTTTGTCGTTGGGCTAAATTTTTTTCTGAATTTTTAAAAATCGAAATTTTATTTATGCAGAAGTGGGAGCTAAAAATGAACGCAGACTGGCTGCAATTAATTGCAATAAAACCGCTGGATTTGAAATTGTTCATGGATTATTGGATCGGGTAATGCAACTTTTGCAAGTTCCTTGGTCCAGTAATAAAAGTAATGAGGGTTATTACTTACACGCAGTAGATGGTAAGAGAATTAATAACATTTTCCTGGCAATTTTTTGGTACAGAGAAAATTACAAGTTTAATTGTCTACCCATATGGATTATTCATAAATTACGTAAGGCATTTTGAGGAATGAGATTCCTAATTTCCCCTATTTTAACTTCATTAAGGATATTATTTTGTCTTTCTAAGAAAAGGACTAAAATCGGTAAAGTATTGCTTACGTAATTCATGAACGGCTTCTTACTTTATAATATTACCCATTATTTGACTAGACTGGTTTAAAAGTCTTGATTTTATGAAGAAATTAATATATATTCAATTATATTAATAAATAAATTCATGCTTATTTATCTATGAAAAAAATCGATACTTTTATTAACATTTTAACGCATTTTTGATTTTGTTGATTAATTGACTTGATAATCCAATGATGCATCTTTCAGATCCAGTTTTCTTTCCACAAAGAAGTGCTAACATCATCTACAACGGAGCAGTTATTGGAAAAATTGGCGTTCTCCATCCGAACGTACTAAGCAAATTTGAACTGTCCAATCCATGTTCATTTGTAGAAATCAATATTGAACCATTTGTATAATTTGTACAAATAAAATAAAATTCTCGAAATATTTAATAAAACATCTTTATTTAAATACAAAACTACCCATTTTAATATACAAAAATGAATATACTTCAGATATAAATTAAAATTCAATAAAACTAATTAAACACTTAATGTAGGCTTTTCGTTCGAACCAAATCGCTCGAAATTATCTTCATCAATAATACGGTACACATCATTTCGATAGTTAACAAAGTCTTGTAATAAACGTTTCATGCTTGCCTCGTGCATTTTAATCATAACCGGTGCTATTGGTTGAAGATTTGCCATTGTAGCTAAATCGGAATAATATTTTTCTTGTGCCGGTCCCATCATATGAGCTTTTCGTTTTGGATAACCCTGAGCCCAACGTTTCTCCATTTCTTCGTTAGTATCTTTATACATTTCAGATTTACATGGTAATGACAATTTTCCACTTAGTATAGCAATAAAAAAACGAGCTTGTAAATCAAACATGTGAAACGTACAAACGAAAAACGGAATTCCAATGAAGCCCATTGTTGGATACTCAATATTAACAATATGTTTGTACAATGGTTGGATATAGTTATCGTCAACGTTGATTTTACATTTTTCACTTAAAAATGGGAAGCTATAATCGTATCCTGAAAAATAAATATCTGGAGTAAATAACTGGATGGAATTGTAAGGAGACGAACGAAAGGGAAAACAATTATTATTTTTGCATAGCACTACGTTCAAATAAGGATTTATTAGACAAACACCTGATGAAGACGAAAACCTTGCCGAAAAGTAGTGTTATGCTCAATAATAATATTATGGCTCCTCATTTAAGTTACTGATGTTAAGAAATAGGTTTCTTGTTCTTAATTTTATTAAGTTTAATTTCTTACCGGTGCAGTAAAATATTGTATCGATTTTTTCTGTAGTTCCATCAACGAATTCCACATCATATTCATTTACTTGAGCAACATCGGGAGCTTGAGCAATATTCGATGGAAAAACCGTAGTCATTGGTTCGGAAATGTGATGGCTAAGAATTACCTAAAATACGATAACCGAATTAAATAATCGGTAAACGAAGTTCAATTTATATAGGTTTAAAAGATCAAAATTATTGTATATGCCTTCTTTACAGTGGGGATACTTTTGTAAGGATTTTTTTATAGTGAACTATTTGATTTGATTTTAATTTTCAATGAAAAATCGTGGTTATAATCAATAAAAAAATGCAAAGGTGTAGAGAAATTAAATGTTAAATTTCTAAAGTAAAATTAACCGTTAATTTTTATGTTATAAATTATAATGGAAACGAAAAATGAAACTTAATCTAGATCTCGCCTCGAAAACGAAACTTGGTTGATTAACACGAGATAGAGAACGAAAATTTCGAGTCTCAAAATCATTCTCCAAACAATATTTTTTTAAAGAAAAATAATAAGTTTTATAAAATTTTAATAAGTGTTTAAAAAATTAAATTTTATACCAGCTACAGTACTTTACTACGTGTACGTTTCTGTTTAAAACTAATTTAATCAGTGACTAAATTCTTATCTACGTAAAAATGTTACAGTATTTGTACGTGAAAGAGCAACAAACATACAAACATCTACATTTTTCTACTTGTAAATTCAGTTAATAATTACTTTATTGGCTTTCTGGGATATTTGCATGGCTAAATCCAAGCCAGAAGGTCCTGCTCCAATGACCAAAACATGTCGATCCTTGAATGTATTAGGATCTCGATAATCATGACTATGATGCTGTGTCCCCTTAAAGTTTGCGATACCTTTCAATGCCGGGATATTTGGTTTATTGTAGTGTCCATTACAAATCATCACTGCATCAAAGTAATACGTAGTTTCAACTTTAGTTCGAATATCCATTGATATAATTTCCCATCCATTATCTTTTGGTTGTACGACTTTCACGTGATTGTAATACTAAAACGTTCATAAATTTCAATTTTATCAAATCAATGAATTAATCTTTGACTTAGAAATTGTAAAAGTTCAATATTTACTAATAGTTATAATCGTTACTATATGAAATTTATAAATATGTACCTTAATATGATCTTTAACACCGAAATTTTCTGCGTATAAATTAAGAAAGTTTAATATATGATTCTGAGGAACATACGACTGCTTGTTGGCGGGTACAGGAAAATCAGGAAATCCCATCAATTCTTTTGGTAAATTTGTTCTGAAAGTCGAAAAGATGCATTGTTGTGAAATGTATATTTTTTATTAATGAATTATATATCAGTGAAACTGATTAATGAAAAAAAAATATCTAATTAGCTCTATTAATGTAATACGTTGAACTCAACGATTCACGATAGACTTTTTCTAGAAATCGTTTAAAAAGTTTGATCTTTTACAAATGTATAGTGATAAATTTCTAATTGGTCGCAGTGCATAAATGTATGTATTTGTTTAACCTTTTTGGGGTTCAGATCAACAAATACGTATAAAAA
Organism: Sisyra terminalis; assembly: GCA_958496175.1. Taxonomy (NCBI): domain Eukaryota; kingdom Metazoa; phylum Arthropoda; class Insecta; order Neuroptera; family Sisyridae; genus Sisyra; species Sisyra terminalis. The sequence continues at coordinate 18,688,841 of OY292279.1, read as the reverse complement.
TTCCGATTGTTACGCATCATTTCTGGGTCAATATCAATAGTTATGTTACTTAGCATAAATCTTATTCATATTTTTCCGAGACTAATTAAACAATATAAGTAACAAATTAAAACCTTGAACAAAAAATAGATTCCTCATCTATGAAAATAAGTAATCATTTTCTGTTAATAATATACCAAGTATTTAAAGTATAAACAGAGTAAACGGCATAAATTTTTCAGATTTGCTCTTCAGAAGGGGTTGAAAATTAAGAACGTAGATTAAAATATTTGCCGACGTTTTATGGTCCTGTTTCACATGGTATGGGATAAAATTCGATCTTAAATTCGTCACCAAAGTATTTTTTAGTAGTAGAATATTCCCTCATCCAAATGCATGCTGGTCAAAAAAATTATAAAAATAAAAAACAACAGGAATTCGCAAACCACAAATCTGCTGACAATTATTTCAACGGAAAATATCAAATTTGAAAAAAAAATCCCAACCATTTTTTCGATACATCGGGAAATCCATTAAACGGTCGCTTGTTGAACTATCATGTCAATCTTTTATGGATTTCCCGATAATTTCGAGGCCATTTTGGAAAAACGGCTAGGAAAATAGTTTTTTGTATAGGAATTTTTTTAGACGTACGCTTTGCATGTTGACATCGTTTTTTCGTTATTTCTTCGGTCAATACTCTTTTGGGGAAAGAAAGAGGGCCCAAGGGCCCTGAAAAAGTTTCGAGTGTCGATTTTTGTCGTTCAAAACCAGTTCCTAAAGCATTTAGTGCTAAGCACAAAATTAAAAAAATCAACACATACATAATTCAAACCCTCAATTTTCAACCTATCCCGGAGAATATATGCCACTTGGTGATATATGTTGTTTTCCAGGTTTGTGGTTCTTCAGCCATCGACGACCATTCCTCAATCCCAGCAACTTGTCAATTCATAATAAAAATCCCAATAATAGTTTTGCTTACTATTAAAGACTCGGAAAATTAAACAAAAAAAGGATGTTTAATTTCTTATTACAATGAATTTGATTATTTAAAATAATTTCAATAAAATATAAATCCAAGACTTCCTCTATATTTTATTTAATGATATGTTTCATATATTTATGCTTAAATTTGTAACAGACATTATATTGTTTCATTATACTGATACGCGTTTCTCAATGAAAAAGGAGCAATATTATCGCTGTAAGTGTTTTTCATGTTTGCAACTTTATTGGAGCTTAAAAAAGGTAACGTTTTCTTAAAGTTAAAAAAATACAAGTTTAAACTATCCCTTATATTTAAAATAAGTCACTAAAGAAGTTAAAAAGCTAGTAACGAAATGTTCGATTTTTTATTTCTAGCTGTTTATTTTTCATTTAGCTTTCTCTGCTAAAAAATGTTCATAAATTGAATGCAATTTAATTTAAGGCTTTATTTAAATGTACAGATTTAATTACAAAAATTCACTGCAATGTCCCTTTTAGGTCATTCAAAATATGGCCACATTGCATTTTCTACTATGTATTTTATTCTCTTCGAATTTTTTTTATTAATTCAATTCTAATATAGTATAATTTCCTCTTTTGGGGCTAAATTTTCATTATGGACCAATTTCTTCGCGAATTAAATTATAAACAAAATAGAAAATGCAACATTGCGAGGTTTGATTGACCTAAAAGGGTCAGGAGACAAGAAAACAATAACTACAAACAAGTACATTGAACGAAAATTTTCAAAATTTTTACAAATTTTTCTAGTTTCTTCAGTTAATGAGGGGAAAGGAGAATATTCACTTCAGAAAACTATAAAGGATTTCATTTAAATTATATTTGTACAGTTTTCCCATTGTTAGAATTAACCTTTACGTATCAAAAAGAAGAAATAATTAACATATCCATAAACATTTAACCATAATGTTTTAATACGAAAGTGTCAAAGACAAAAATTTCATCAATTTATCAAATTTATCCCAATTTTCTTAAGTAATCATATTTTGAATTACAATTATAATCTGTACGGGCAATGTGGTGAACCATAGAGAAATATAACACTGTTGGGACTGGTTGGGACTTGATGAAATAATAATTGGAATTTGTTACTATTGGGGTAAAAGATGTATTAAGATTTTCGATCTGAAGCTATTTGATCGATTTGAAATCATTGGTGGCTTAAAATATAAAAAAAATATATTTGGGGTTCATTATAATAGGACTGTAAAAAGATAAAGTGCTCCTTTAACAGTGCTCATTCCATTTCAAGAAAATCAACGCTAAACTTACCCTGTTGAAAAAAGGCATTTTGAAATAATTACTTTTGAAATGTCTTTAATAACTTTAAACGACTTCTAATGGGTTTTCTGAACATTTAAAATGCCCTTTTTTACAGGGTAGGTATGAACATTGTTGGTAGTTGAAGTATACTTTAATTTGTTACTTAAACTGTAAAATTCAAATTGATATCTTAGTTTATTTTTATCGATCAAAGTTGAATTTTAATTGTTACATAAATTGTAAGGTTTTAATAAAAATTTACCTCAATCCCTTGTACATGCTAGTGTGAACAGGCATCCCATATTCATCATTTCCAATATGATCCGTATAAACCCACGTTCCTCCCAATTCAGCAGCTTGCTCAAAAAGGGTAACTTCCAAATTATTGGCAAGTGCATGTCGTGCGGAACACAACCCCGAGGCTCCCGCTCCAATTATTGCAACGTGCATCGCAAATTTATAACAATGTCCAAAAATTTTCCGATTACCAACAAATTTCAACAATAATCCGAATAACAACAATAGTTACTGTTACAATTTCTAACGTTATCGAAATTCAATTGACTCTAAGATCAAGGCATACAACAAACTGAACTTTAATGTGCCTTCGGGTGCTCTTTTAATTCCTCAACAAGATCGGAGGCAACTTATATATGTGTTTTGCCGCCGCGCAGTAGCATTCACTTCTAATTTCATAATATCTAAATGAACTAATTTTATCTCTATATTGCAATTAAGAATGCATTAATAGCATTTTTTTTCTTAAAATTCTTTTCAAAAAACAACAACATTTCGCTGTCTTAATTGAAAAATTTTAACTATATTTTCCAATGATTGACGCAAATTTCAATTCCCTTATCAAATTGACATATTAAATTTCTATTACATATAAACTCGAATTCAATAAAATTCATACGATAATTAAATTAAAAAAAATTACAAAGATACCCTTCTCTGAAGAATAAGAAAGCCAAATACCTAACCGACAGCTTAAAGAAATGAATGGTTTGCGTTTCTATTGTTGATTCTTAAGCTTCTTATTTCAAATCATTTGGTATTGTAGTCATAAATCATTACTGCACATTACAGAACCCTAAGACTCCTTTTATATTTTGTTTTCTTTGTAAAAAAGATCTTTCATCTGAGAATTATAATTGCCGAGACGACAAAATTGAAGAATACTCAAGATTAGTCCACTTAAACCCACAAAAATGTAGTCAATGTAATCATATATACCCCTGAAGAGCAATCTTCTCTCAAAATAGGTGTGGAAACTATATGTATTTAATAATTATTTGTAAAATTCAAAATTTAAAAAAAAAAAATGTCATTTTAAATTGTAAGAGATAATTGCAATGATTTTTTCACTGGATAGTGTTTCATTTCCTTGGGAAATACTAATAAGTCCATAATAGTACGGTTGTAGAATTAAGGAAAACCCAGAAAACGGGAAAATGAAAAACATTTCCTTTAATAAAAAAAGGTGTTTGCTATTTGTTTGTACTTTTCATTTACTCACTATTACTACTGGAAAACCCAATAATTGCAATTGTAGATCGTAATGGTTAAATCTTACGATTCAAACTCTTAACAATTAAAACCCACAAACGAAAATTCATAGAAATTAATACATTTTTTTTCATTAATTTCATTTTTTTTCAACACATCCTTTGTGTATGGTTTTCATAAGAAAACGTTTTTTTTAGTTTCCCTTATTCTGGGATTTCCTTGGTTTAGTTTTTTTTTTTTTTTCAATTACAAGCAATGGCTCAAGTCCCTTTTAGCGACAGCAATATCAACGTTGCAACAATTTTGTTCTTTGTTTTTAATTTAATTCGCAAATAAATCAGCCCATAATGAAACGGGTTTATAGCCGAAACTATTATACATACAAATTTATAAAATAAAATACATATTTTACATATAAAAACTAATCTTTCTTTTAAATAGTTTTGTTGTTCCCAAAAAAAAAATGTAGCAAAATAATTGCCATCAAAATTAAAGGAAATATATAGAAAATCTGTTTTTGATTTTCAGGTTCTTCAAAAAAGGATAAGAAGGTATATTAATTGTTGACGCCAAAGCTGTAACTACAAGATGTCCAAAGAAACCTCAGTCAAAAGTGCCGCTTTGTTGAAGGCCTCCATGTAAAATTATCGATAAAAAAAAAAATAAAAAATTGCTTTTTTTATTCTTCACCTTGGCATCAAAAAAGTAAAGGCTCTGGATATCAATTATGTTTAATAATTGATTCCAGACAATAATGGTCCCTCCTGGACCATTTTTCCTACGCGCGAGATTTATGACACTTTTACAAAATATTTTTATTTTATAATGGCCAAAGTGGTGAAAATCAATATATTAAAAATATCTACAGTTTATTTAAACCTTCTGTCTATTATCTAAGTTTACTGCCCATTAACTGCCCAGACATAACTCAAAATCGCCTCAGTTTTCTTCAGCCACCTGGATGCACCTGGACATGAGTTGGAAAACATATACAAAGATTTGCTAATTTGCTGCCAGTTGAGATTTATCTCAGTAGCAGACCAAAGAACTAATTAGAGCTAAAAACATAGCTGGAACGCAATAGTTCTTTAAAGACGCAGCGCAGAAGAACTTGCAGAAGAAGCTCCTAGTACAATTAGAAGAAGAAGAATATGGAGATTCATAGTTTTATATTTAACCCGCGGAGTAATGATGGATTTTCAAAGTGGCCCGCAATATCATTTGGGGTATCCACCTCTAATCAAGAACTATCATAACCCCAAAGCCATAAAACTGTAAGTCTATTGGTGGCCGAGTAGTCTAGGTGACCGCTCCGAAGCTGGTAGGTTTTGGGTTCAATTCTAGAATCGAGCAAATTTTCAATATTTCTTGATTACAGGTTTTTATTAACCCTAGAGTCGCTAAAGATTTTAATAGTTATAAAGGGACAGTAAATAACAGTTAAAATTAACTATAAGGTACCAAATCTATCATAAGGGGCCTATTGAAATAAATTGACCCTCCAGAGCAGTTTGAAAATTGATAGTGTAAACAGATGCGAGTATATGTATCAACGATCAATGAATTTGTTCACTATTTGGAATGGCAAAGTTTGACACCCGAGAATATGGGTGATATGGTGATCTATGGTGATATGAGTGGTCTCCTTTGAAAAGGGGAGACGTCTCTCCCTCAATGATATACTAATTTTAATAATGAAAAACAATGTAAGGTCGTAAACTGTATGACTCGAGAAAAAGGATTCATACAAACATCACCTTTTCCAACTGTTTTTCCACTACTGCACCAAAGCTATCGGAAAATTTATTAAATCTGTTAAACATTTGCATTTTGTTACCATATCGAAATATCGCTTAAGAAAATAGTCTTTGTTTAGACTTGGTGAATTATTATTTCCCCTGACGAACATTTCTTTATCATTTTTCTTACCTGGACGATATTTCAGGAGGGTGGAAAGTCCGAAGGTGCTGAATAATTTTCGGGTGTCAACTTTTGTCATTTGAAACAAGTTTTCATCACAAACGGTACAAAATAGCGCATAAATCGCAAGTAGATACAAATCAATCATCACCCTTAATTTTCAACCCTTTGTAAAAGACGAGTAGCATCCAATAAATATACGTTCTTATAGAAAATTAAACTATAAATCTCTTGTTCAAAAATATTAATGACTACCACTTAAAAGAACCAAGTTATTTGTAATAGTTTTTTTTTCCAAGAATAGATAAACTGTAGATGAAAATTCATTGTTAAATACCAAATAATCATAAACTTTGATTACTTTTTTTCAATTTACATCTTTCAATGATAGGACGAACCAATAATTCCCGAAAATCATTTAAATATTAGAATAGTACAAGAAAACGTGACGAAATGATGAAATTGTTTCATTAATTTACTTAATCCAGTATACTCTATTCTTAAATACTAATCAGTGCATATTAATTGTAATTTTGAATAAAATTATCGTTTGATTTATTAAATAAAAAATGAAGTTGGAATCTTTTAAAAATCATTTTCTATTTTAGAATCATTTTCACAAAAAGTAAAATATTAAATTCTTACATCACTTTAAAATAAACTATGTAATTTATGATTGTATAGAAATCGCATAAATCATATTTTTAAAGAATAAATGACGTTATTTATAATTTTGTGATAAAATGTATTTTATGATAATTTGAATAAATTGAAATGATTTTCGTTCACTACTCCTTAAATGTGTTTTAAATTAATTATAATTCTCGGAAATCGATAATGTTTGAATTGTTCTTCATCCATTGTTGTCAATGTTCTAAATTTATTGATGCATTTACAATAATGAAATATACTTAATAAAAAAAAATTTCTTGATTATTTTTCATCACTTTTTATTTAGTACTATTTAGTTTTCATTTGAATTATTTATATGACCCGCAGTTAGGCTTAAACTTTTTAGGAAGTGTTATTATCTTCTTTATGGAAAGATCCAGAAAATGATTTGAAAATTTCCGTTCCCTTTCAATTTAAATAAAACAAAAACAAAACATTATATATATTATTTTATAAACTTATTTATTCTTTTGCTGATATACAGTTTCTCATGGTTATAACGTACAAAATAAAATGCATATAAATACAATTTTCAATAAGCACATTTTTTCCTACAGCAACAATTTTTATTTAAACACTAATGTTCCTTGAATGAATATTGGATATAATACATACTTAGTTATAAAGAAAAAATTCCAAATTATTATAAACACAAGATATTGATCACTGATAATTATACTATACATTTTTTATTTTTCACGTCGAATCATTGGCCTTACTTTTCAAGAATAAATTTTAATAACTTCTATTTTTTTAGTTCATGATGAAATTACGGCTATAAGAAAGGTGATCAAATTTTTTAATTACTCATTTTTTGACACAAGATGTTTAATATTTGGCCTCAATTCTCCCCAAATACATAGTATAAGGTAAAGTAGGTAAATAGTAAATAATGGTAAATAGTAGAAAAACCAACGAGTTTAAATGCGTATGGAGCACAATAGTTGGCAAACTTTGAAATACAGAAAAATTGAATTCTGGATGGATTTAATGGACCATAGATTCGAAAGGAATTTGTTTAATCATAATTTTGAAAGTAACCAATTAGCTGAATTTGAGGTTTCAAAATTTCAACCAGAATTCAAAACCTTTTAGAGGGTTTTAAAAATTTTAAACACTTACTTTCCTATTACCGAAATGGGCTTATATTTTTAAGTTAGAAATTATTTTTTTTGAGAATTTAAAAAAAATCGAATGATACCATAGTTGGGCCAGTTAAGGTTCAATTTGGCATCAATCACTATGCTTATATTCACATTTAAAATAAATCTATTTTTTCACGTAGGTTTAGGTATAAAGTAGTAAATATAGTTGTAATATCCATATATTATTGGATGTACCCGAATGTAACTTCGTTTTTAAATATACAATTAAAACAAAACCGCTTAAACACTTAGTAAATGTTGTAACGATTGAAATAAATAAAAATCCGATGGAATAATTGGATATTCGGTTAATCGACTAAGATTGATTAGGATTATTTAATAGCTCTTCGACTTTCTGGCATACATTTGAGTCCATTTCATCCTTTAATTTCTAATTGGTCAAACTTTTTGCCATTCTTTGTTGGTACCCGTTGGAGAAATGAAAATTATAGAATTAAAACTTAAAAAATCTTATTTGGCATTAATGAACATCCAATGCACATATATATAAACATTGAAAATGTTTTAAGTACCAATTTTGCGTTGCTGGCCTGTGAAACTCGAAGAGCATACAACATCAAATTCTTATTCCGAAGGAATACAAATTTTACATACATTGGAGTATAATTTTACATAAAAATACCCTGCAAGATTTAAAAGAACATTATGTACAACATATGCAACCAGTGATACAATTGAGACTTTAACATAGAGCTGACCAACATCTTATTTTTATCCACTTTTCTCCCTTTTTCCTTGGATTTCTCTTCCAATAAACAAGTAAAGAGTTTACTGGTGGCCGAGTGGTCTAGATAACCGCTCCAAAACTGGCAGATTTTGGGTTCGATCTTCGTATCGAGATAATTTTCGATATTTCTCGACTACGGATTTTTATTAACCCTAGAGTCGCTAAAGAACTTAGTAGTTATAAAACGACGGTTTTAACTAAATCAAAGTAAAGTTATGTCGTTTTTTTTCTTTTAAGAAACGCTAAAGCCTAGCTGATATAAATATTTTGTCAGCTCTATGTCTATTTCTGGTTTCTATAGTCGCTATATATTTATTGCATATTCAAAACTCCTATTCAAGAGCTAATATGTTTACGGTTTTATTTAGTACTGATTTAAAAATTTTTGTATGAAAAAAATAGATCTTTTACACCTACCAACCCACCTACCAGCTAGATTCGCTACTGCGTTTTTGCATCTTTTAATAAGACGTATTATATTGTCCAACTTAATTATTTTTATTCAAAACTAATGTAATTTGATTGAATAAATTAATATATACACTTTACTATCCATTCATAAAATTTCTATAAGTTATATTATATTAATAAGTGATTGTTGAGTTTCAACAAAACAATAATTTAAATTTGATAGAATTACGCGATCATTCATAAAGAATTCGAAAGATTAAAAATGGGGTTTTTCCATTGAAATCAATCGATTTTTTTTTCTTAAAAAAAAATCTTGTATTTCTAGCCTTTAGTCATTTTTATTTCCTTTCACTTACTAATAATGTGTTATGCAGTTAAGCTTGCATTAGAGAAAATACATATATAATTTGATATAGCCTATAATATAGATGATGCAACATTATCTGGATTTTCTTCGCCAGAAAAATAATCAACTTAAAAAAAATATAACAAATATTTACAGTAACAGAAAAATTGTTTAATCATTTACATTATTTTCTGATTGAAAATGATGTATTATTTGTTTTGAGATAACTTTTTCATATCAAATATTATTGAGATGTTTGTGAAACGAAAAATTGATGTTATCTGAATTATATACATTGTTGATAATTTTTTTGTTATCTAATAAGTAAAGGAGATTTATCTGGATATGTTTTGTGATGTTTTAGGTTTAGTTTATTTGTGGAAATTGTTCTAAATATTTAATTTTTATTTTGGAGTGTTTCATTATTTTGAATATTGGAGCCATTGAAGTTAAAAATGGTAGGTAGTTGGCAGCAGTGGTCACGAAACGAGAAAATGGTGTAAGAATTTGTCGGAAGATAGCGTCACCGCCTCATTAACTGAAGGCATCCGGGAACTTCGCCATATAGTCATGGCGGGCATTAACAGTAGTGAATGACGGCAAACAGTATTGAGTTTTATTTTAATATTATTCGTGTGTATTTAATGGTGTTTACAGAAGCATTTGTAAAATATTTTAATGTCGTTAATTCGTAAGACTCGTCAAAAATGCAGAATGTAGAACAAGAAGCCGCGGCTGACAAACAAAAACAGAATAAAGTGAATGGACAACAGCAGCACGGCGTAGGAAAATCGTCTACTCCCCAATCGAATACATCAAGTCCAACAAAATCCGAAACGGAAACATTTTCGGAACAACCAAGATTTATGTCTGATTCATCGGAAAGTGAAGAAGACAGCGTATCTGAGGTATGTGGCACAGTGTTAATCAGTTTTAATTAGTGTGGACGAGCCAGGCCTCGAGGGCTAAGTTTCATTGAACTTGTGAGAGACATCTTGTGGTCATCATTTTGATCCAATCAAGTCTGGACGATTTAACCCCCAATCCCGTCAATTTTCCGGCAAAATCCCATCCAAACCTGCACTATTTCGTAGCAAGAAAAAAAACAGAAAAATCATTCAGGTTCGTGCCATTCGCATTCCATCAGGACTTTCACGCAATTACCATATCGCGTCCTTGTTTCGCTCGCTTCACGTCGAATACATCTCACTCTACATTCACTCCTATGACTGTACGATTCGTACTAGCCTATATGTGCGCGTGTAATTATGTAAGAAAACATTTTCCAATTATCGTCAAAGGAAAATTTCCATTCTTTTTCCACATTCAAAAACCTCATTCTCGCCTATCGTTCCATTTCCCACACACCAAATCATTCCACGAAAAATCGACCAAAAAAACCCAACCTAAAATTGCACGAAAAAAATTGACAGTCGTATTGATTAAGATGGCAGCCTTTTTTTGGGCTAAATTTTTTGCCATGTGCTAATATCGTTTGCAACGATCGCTTCATACTTAATACATTTTCAAATATTCGTCATTATTTTCCCCACGTCTCATATCTCCCATCCCTCTCAAATAGCATTTTAATTTAATTTTAAATCAATCCACCCTTGTGCTACTTTTAGTCAAACGGGACTTGGATTCGGGGCCCGACTCTCTCACTCCAAAAATTGATTACGTATTCAAAATATATTTCACAGGCAACAAACCTTTCGTAATATTTACATTTTTCAAATGTTCTTATCTCTCCGACAGGTTAATAAAACCTTTTGATAAAGTCTCATGTCTTTAAAATACCGACTTCCAAAAAAATTCTACCTACCTACACGAAAATTTTTTCCTAACAATTGCCCTACATTTCAATTTACTTAACGTGAACTTTGCTCCCTATATTAAACTACACGGTAAATGTTTCAATTTATAATAACTAAATTAGACGTGGATCTCTAATTTTCCTTTAATTATTACTATTCTCTTATTTGGTCACATTTTGCCGGTTAATCCTCCACATTATCGCTTAAACGTTCGGGAAAATATTCAGGTCAATGATGAGGATGCATGAAGATCTTATAAATATTAATGCTTTTGTATTTATTATATTGGATTGAATGTTTAATGTATACATACAAGTCCTTTTATGAGACATATCCGTTTTGAATTTTCACCCAAACTACCCACATGCGACTACAATAAATAATTTTATGAGTTCATTATAACAAAATTTGTACATTCTTTCAATTTACAATTCCAATAATTATTTTTAAAAAGATAACACCATCGATATCCTTTTAACGAAATAAAATTCCACCCACTTTACACACATAAAAAGTAAAATAACTTACCGACAAACTTTCTAAAAAGTTTTTAAGACTTTAGACAAATATTTGTAAAAACTTTTAGAAGGATGTAGTTCACCTTACAATAAATTATCAGTAACGGAAGATTTATTTCACTTTTACTTATACACATATTCATATACTTTGTTATTAGGGTTTCCACACAAAGGCATTCCATTCTATGCAATTATCTTAAAAATCAACGACGAGCAATGCCGAACTTTGTAGAACCAGGACTGCAATAAACACATTATAACACAATAAAACTAATGGAATGCGGAAATGAATATATAAGGATCTTTGATCAAAAAACTCAACTTCATTTTTTACTGCCAGATAAATGACAAAGGCGAAAAAGTAAGCATGGCTTATAGCTCGCAAAGCGAGTGGTTGGTGTTTCTCTTTTTCAGAAATACCGTTTTAAATTTTTGGAACACTTCTGAAAGATATTTTTACCATAACTATATCATTATATATATCGTTAGCGATTCACAAAAATCGTTCATCGTAACGAGAAGGTATTTTGAATGGAAACATGATTAATCATATCGTTGGCCTAAAGTATTAACTTGCTAAGTCCATTTTTAACAGTTTTTACAGGGGAGCGATACAGGTAAATGTAGGCTACATAAGTGAGTACAGATATCAGGTTATCGTTTTATGTTATAATTTAAAATTTCTTTACTTAAAATGATTTACTAGTTTGTCACTGAATAGAATTTTGTATTCCCTTGCTAATGAAACAAAAAAATCATTTAAAATGAACTTAGCAAGTTAACACTTTAGGTCGACGATATGATTACTTATGTTTCCATCCACAATACCTTAGCATCAATTTTAATTAAATCCTCTCGTTATGATTAACGATTTTTGTAATCGCTTATTATATCAAAAAGATTCAACCAAAATTACTTTCAAAGATGTTTTGACAATTATTGAAGTACTAACTATAAAAATATTTTGAAATTTCCAGTATGGAATTGGATTGGAATCGGATTTCCCAGTGTTGGAATTCCATGTTGATGATTTTGCGATTAACGATTTTTTATTAATCGTAGATTCCTCAAGAAAGAGTAATAACAATTAAAAGAAAAGAAGTCTCAAAGATACAGATACAGAGGAAAAACTTCCACCATTCTACTTATGAGTCATGAGCCATGCTTCTCTTTTTACCTTCGCCATTTTCGGTGATGACTTCAAGTGATTTTTTGTCGTCAACCTAGTGGCTAAATGATACCAGTCAATCTTTCCATTAGATCTTTCGAATATATGTTTTAATTTGCTATTAAGAAGCAAAATAGCTGAACTCAAAAAGTGCAAAAAAGCATTTAATGAAATACAAAAACGTACTTAAGCCGTACTTAATTGGTGGCCGAATGGTCAAAGTGGCCGCTCCAATACCGGGGCAAACTTTCAGTATTTCTCAATTCTCCTAGAATCCAAAATCGCTAAAGATCTTAGTTGTTAAAAAGCAACTGTAAATAACAAATAAAAAAACAAAAACGTACGAAAAGACATTTTGAATATTAAGTTCAGATCAATTCAATTATATTACAATGGACCTTATTAATTCTTCCGTTTTTGATAATAATAATTTTATGAATATTTTAGATAAGATAATATTTTCTTATATTGTTATTTACTTTCTTTGTTGTTTTTAATAATTAAGGTAGCCAAAAATCGAGTACGAATTTTTGTATTATCTTTTTGTTTATTACTCTTTGACATAAAAATGGCGCCAAACCATATTACCTAATAAATCTTAATAAGCCTGAAATATACATTATTGTTAAATTTAAATACGAAGAACTATAAAGGGGATATTTAATAAGTAATTACATCCAAAATTTATTTTTGTTGTCTAAGTAAAACAAAACATTTTCGATACTAATGCTAGGTAAACGAAGATATTGTATGTTTGTTGCTCTTTTACATAAAAACCACTCAAATTCAAATATGCAATAATTAATAAGCAAAAACGGTTATTTGCCAATTAGTACCTAATTTTATTTATGTAGCTAAACATAATTTAAGGCTTAAACCTTTTGAACAAAGTTTTTCCGTCTCCTGCAAATAAAATTTATCAAATACATTATTCGGAGACCAAGCACCCAGCTGTTGATAATTATAATGACTGTTGTTTTTATCGCAATACAAGTTACAAAGCATTACGAATTTGGAATTTAAAAGCTGAAAAATGCAGACGTTTTTCAAATGTTATGTTTAAACATAATCAAATGCTTATCCATAAATTAATGGCAATCTAATGCGCAGGTTCTAAACTTGGCGAATAATAACTTAATTTTATGTCTAGATAATTATTTTCTTATCCTAACAATACAAGTCATAAAAATATAAAATATTCTTAAGTTTTACATCACATCTATATTTTTTTTCGTTTTCAATAAAATTAAAAATCGCAACTAGTGATAATAAAATGATAATTCTATGACAAATTCAATGCTTTGACCAATTTTGTTACATTAGAATGAATCATTTGGCGGTTTTTATAAATATAAATCCCTTCTAGAAGCTGGTTTTCAGACATTTAAATTAGGAGATTAAATCGTAAGTCCGTAGTGATATTTTATGTACTCTATAGAAGATAAAGAGGCAATTGGTCAATTAAAAGCTTAACAAATTATTGTACGCTACGTGTCTATACATTAAAACTTGGCTATAATGGTCAAATACTATCTTAGACCTTTTGATATATTTATAGTTAATATAATTGCTACTTACAACTTAGTGTGATACAGTTAGCTATCTATCAGCGTTTACAAAACTCTATTATATTTCCTAAGAAAAAGGTCCACATTTTGTGCTAATTTTTAAAGGTCCATACAATGATACCCCACACGATTAGGTAGATTGACTTTTGGGTCATATCTCAATTGCATGTACGAGAATGCCCTCATTTTTACTTCAATAATGATATGATCGATTTTTAGTGAAAAAAATGAATTGTACCCAATTATCAAATTTCAACAATATCGTTTTAGCCATTTTTGAGTTACAAGATTATTGTTAAATATTGATAATGGGAGAAAATATATTGTCAATAATTTTCCTTGAGTAAACAATGAAAGTACTTTCAAATGGCCACCGTAAGGTAAAAGTTTTTTTTTTTTTCAAAAATAATTATAAATAAATATTTTAAAAATCACTAACTAAATGTGTACCGAAATTTGTCAAGATATGGCGCTGCCACAATAGTCTTAACTTGTGGTATCATTAGTTACCTTAGGTAAGTTTCGATTTTAGTACGGCAAACACACTAATGGCGGCGCCACATCTTAAGAAATTTCCTGTCTTGCATTGCAAGATTGGAATGCCTTCTTAAAACCTTAATGACTTTTGGAACGTTCTGAATACTTGCGCTGTTAGTGACTGAAAAGAGAACTATAATCTAGGTCTATTATTGTGTACACAGATATTGTAAAAAAGCCTATACCTTTCGGTCTCCTTGTATTTATACTCCATGGTATTGATGACCATGTAAGGTCCATTTAAAACAAAACAAAAAATATCTATATATTAGTGAGTCACGCAGCCAAAGTCGAGGGTATCAGTCAGTATTATTATAAGATTAAGTTTATGTTGTATGTTTGCGTAATTTAATATTTCGTTCTTGCTACTTACTAGAAGAGGCAGTTTTCAATTGTGAAAATAGGATTTGATAAAGCTTATTAAGATATCCGATAGTATATGGATTATCTATATAGATTTTTACTTTAATTTTATTTAAATTAATTAAAGAATTTTGATTTATTATTCTATCAATCAAATTGTATTCTCCAGGAAGTTTACATTGATTTGTAACTGTTACTATTGTCTTGGTTTTTAAATGTTACTTAAGATTTATTGATTTATTCCCGAAAAAAATTTCGTAATTATAAACATATAAATTTCAAAACGGAATTTCGATTTCTAAATAGCTGTTCTGGCACAAGCCCATTGTTCAATGAAATAATTTAAATCAATATCGAAATCAATTGAAAAAGCCTCTTGTTCGGTTGGCTAATGTTGATACTTTTTTTTTAAATAAATAACCGGCTAAAATATAAATATTGACTTTTGACGTATGTGTGGAAATTGTACACGAGAACTGGTGTGAGTTTTAGTGTTCCAAAGTTAAGAGGCTACAATTTCGTCTTTGTATTGCATTTGTCGTTCTATTTCTCCAACTTGAATTCGACATTATAGTTGTAAAGAAAGATGTGAGACACTATATGAAAGTCAATTGAGGGATCACATTAATCATTAGATCTAATTTTGGCCAGACAGAAATTATTCCGGTTTTTCAGACATTAGCATGAATCATAGTCGTATTTTTTTTGCAACCAAGGTTTATTTCCCATTTGACTTTTTATCGTTGATCTATTGAAATGGAATATTTTCAAATCGCGTCTTTGTGAATAATTTTAAAGTTCAGTAATATATCGAAACTATTTTATGATTTCTTAGATATAATTACATAGTTATCAGTAGAAGTAATAAATTGATTAAACAATTATAAGCTAACATTTTCTTACAAATAACCTTTTTTGCATTGTTCAGCTCAGTATTTACCTACCATAAATTATTTATTATTTTATGTCTTTTGCAATTCTTAATTTGGAGGTAGCTATTATCAGTACCAATGATAACTAATTAAAAATTTTCCTCACAGTTTCATTATCCATGAATCCGATACTCATTTTCTTTTTCTTCATCATTTTGGAAGCCTCTCAAAGCTCCTAAAAGAAGTGTTGCACCCTAGTTTTCTTACTAGTTTCAATTGGTTAGGTCTGCTTTAGCGATAAATCTCACCAGATAGCCAATTAGATCTTTATGGATACTTTCCAACTCATGTCCAGGTAACCCAAAAGAACTGAAGCAGTTTACTTTCCTCCGCTTTATACCGGACATCCATAATCCGAACGTCAAAAAGATCGGCATCATTTATATTTTGTGCTAAAGAAATATTCTTTAGGATACAGTGTTTAAATCTTCCATTTCATATGATTTGTTTAACTACAACTGATTTTGTTATAGTTTTTGTCTAACAACTGCTTCAGTTTCCCGCGTGGTTGAAATCATCCTTCCAAAGCTAGCTATTTCTAAGGGTTGCGTTGCACTAAGCGACCACAACGTTCACAACACCCGTTTTTGCATCCCTTTTGGTGGCGATCGTATGATTCATGACGTCATTGCTTTAGCTAGTGGAACACGAAAAATATTGGCCATGAGTGTTGTGTTCGCTTAATGGAACGTACCCTAAGTAATAGGTTTTTCTTATCAACCCATTTTCCTTTATTTTGGAATCTTCCCAGTTTCCTTCTGAAATATAGACATCGAATATGGACCCTTTAGAAATATTTAAATAAGTTTAACGATTCTGGTTACCACAGTTTGAGAATCGCTCGTATAGGGAATTAATTCTGAATCATAGAGGAAAATGAATCATGCTTAATGTTGTTAAAGGGAAATTGGAAGGACTCAAGGAAAAAGGAAGAAGATGAATTGAAACGAGGAATGGAATACCCCAATTTAAAGAACCTTGCTAGGAATCCCGAAGATGTTAAGAGGAGGAATTCAACCACGCGGGAAACTAAAAACATAAAAAAAGAGTATAAATCAGAGGGATGCACCCTAAAATGTTCACATTGAAATTTACGTGGAACCTCATATAAAAGGCGATAACTGTTTCTCCAATTTTTCCCTTTTGATTGAAGTACGGTTACTTCGAAATTTCAATAATGGTGTTAGTATTTAGTAGACATTAGTGGGTAGAAAGAGGCAAACGTATGTGGTTATATATAGAAAACTGGAAAATCAGGGAATATATGGAACTTTGGTTGGATCAGGAAAAACGGAATATTTGGCTTCAAATTCTGAATCAGTAGAAAATAAATTAAATAAAATTCAAACAGTTCTTTATTTATTTGTTTGTTTTTTTACATAATACCATTATGTTAGAGTTTTATAAAAATATTATGATGTAAACCTAAATTTATTTTATAACCTCCTAAATACATAGATTCATAGTATGTCAGGGAAAACCCTTTATTTTAATCTGGAACGGAAAAATTAGACAAAAATGGACATCCTGCTTTCAGGAGCTCATTATTCGCTCTCGAAACGACATCTGACGGTTGGATTCATTACCGAACTTTTGATTGTCGTTGCTTTTAAACAAAAAAGAAATATGATTAAAAACATACAACATACTTTTAAACATATAAATTATATGTTTATTACGACATAATATATAAATAAGTGATATATATAAATTTTCGTAATCAACAACATAACTATTATTAACCATCATTTATTTAATATTGACTTGCTTGTTTACAAAAAAAAAGCATTACGAACATAAAACCTAACGAAATTTCGACCACTATTAGCGCTGCGATCGTTTCAGTCTTCCTCACTATGACTTCGCCCCCAGTGAATACTATATTTCTGTAGTATGGACTAAGATATAAAAATTTAACCAACTAGCGCGTTATCTGGTTTAAGCCGGAACTTCTCACCTCACCTTAATGTATTGTATTATAAGTCTGTTATTGAAATTTAAATACATTCAAGTGAATATGTTGAGATTTCGATAAATTAATTGACGAAAACCATAATTTTTGATTAGACCTCATAAAAACACATCCAATCTATTAATCCAATCTCAATTATTTTGAACCCTCTATAAAATAGAGGATATGTATGTATAATGATACTCCATAGAATAGTGATTCCCAATTGTATACCCGCGGCCACCAAGGTGCCCGCCGCTGAGTCACATTATAAAAATATTTGATTTTTTTTCTTCAAAAATACAAAATCGCCATTCAATTGGGAACCTTTGTCATAGACAATTGAGTTCCACCTTAAAACTTTGTCAAGCCCTCTTATAAATAAAACGCATTGATTATGTTAAATGTTTATAGATATTGAATTATTCAGTATTTATTCACTTGCTACTTGTTTTAAATAACTTATTTTTCGATAAAAATCAAATACCTTTGCTTATTCTTTTTAGTGTTAAAAGAAATGTGAAGTGGCGCCTATTTTTTGTATATAACTTGCCAGCATATTGAGGGCAACAAAGCAGCACTAATCAGTCCAGTAACAGTAAATAAGCCGATAAGGTTTTATTCTGTACATTTTAATATTTCCCTCAGTACTTCAATAATAATTACCCATATACTATTGGTACAACGTTATCACAAATGAAAACCTATTAAATCAAATACTTATTCAATTTTCCTCGATTTACATAATAAATAGTCTGCGGTCAATTTACCTGACCTGGTAGAACCATATAATCATATAATTGAAAAATTTGATTTTCCAAAATATTTTCAATCTCCAAATATTCCTTTCCATTTTTAATGGTCGACAAGGTTGTCTTAAAACGGTTTATTTTGAGAAAATAAAATTACTTTTTTAACATTTACCGATTAAAGTTCAACATTGGAAAGTGAACCGTTTAATTTATACACCTAATTGCTTTCATTATCCTTTATAACTAGCTTAGCAATTTCTTCCATTTGATTTATTTTCCACTATTTAATTTGAGGTTGACAGAATTATGTTTCTAGTTTCTTTTCCAAAGAGAAATTGCGGATAAAAGATGTCCATTTCCGGTGATAAGAAGGTCTAGCGTATTTAAAAGTAATATTGGGAAACGCTAAGTTTGATCTTTGACTTATAGAACAGAGATCGAAAAAAATTCATGAAAAAAATGGAATATTTGTAATACGTCGATTTTAAATTGTAAAAGGCCTTGGATATAATCTCAACATGTTTCAATTAAATATGCTGGTTTGTTCGTTGTAATGTAATAAGTCCTTTGTTAGGAAATTATTTTATTAAAACACTAATAAAAAAATAACCCATAGACAAAGTCTATGTATACTAACTGCCCTCAATCGTCCCTTAAAGTACAAAATGTTTATATAAAAGAATTTTTCGACCATTTTCAAATGAATGAACAACTAGATTAGTCACGATTTTTTTACATTCATTGTATTTCATTTCTACAAACCGAAATACAGTCATTCCACAAGAATTAATGCAAAATGATAAATATTGGAATTCCAACAAAAAGTATTGCGATTTTAAAAAGCCGCAAGCAAATTACAATCATAATAAACCAAACAACTTGGAAATCGTCTCAACGTTATCAGTGTTTTTATTTTCCTCTTAAAAGTAGACAAAACATTTCAAATACTTTCGAAATATTCACTTTCAACGAATGAATCAGTTCGTTTTCCTTTTGATAATTTCCAATAATTTCTCAGAACTTGACCACGCAAAAGTATCCATTATTGACATCAATCGATAGAGCTCTATTGTCATTCATGAGCGCCGATAGAAATTTTTCTTAGGGAAGGATGCTTAACTAGAAATATAAACGATACATCGATATATCGTTCATAAACATCGATGTTGAAACAAAACATCGGTAATGTATCGTTTTTCATAAGCGATGTTTTATTTCTTGGAAACTTGTGATTTAGAGCGATTCTCATTTTTTTTTAAAATGCGACATTATTCTTATAACATTCACGTACCACCAGTAGTCTCAAAGTAATTAAAGACCATTTTCAAACTACATAAAATAAACTTTGCCATTTTTGATTCCTGGGAGTAAAGCAGGCCATTCACGCTCCAGCTTGTGGTCCGACTTTCGAAGTTGGATTTAAAGTCGGTTCGTAAATGGTGTTGTTGGAAGTTGGATGTCTAGTCGGACTAGTCGGATCATTTAAGTGATCCAACTAGCAGTACTTAAAGTCGGAGCGTGAATGGCTTGCTTAAAGCATAATATTTGGCCAGAAACTAAAAACTATAGGAGAATATATGAATGAACCCTTTAGGGGTCATCCATAAAATAAATCGTACTTTCCAGGGGAGGATGTCATCGAAATGTGACATTGTGTGACAAAAGCCAAGAAAGGGGGTCAATAGTTTTGTGACGTGGAATGTTTAAATTTAAAATATTAAGGTCCATGAATACAAGATTATTAAGTTTTAAATCCTTTATTAACATATTCAACCATTTATTGTTTCATATCTACCCATTTGTTTTCCTTTGTATTTAATATACACATTAAGATCAGATAAATGATTTAATCAGAGTTTCTTAAACTTTGTCTTTAAAGTCTTGAAGTTTAAAATTAATGGTCTGCAACTGACAAAAAATATTTACCTGCAATTTTCATAAGTTTAAGGCAAGATTCTGTTATCAACCTTAAAGAAATTCCGTAATTTTAAATATAATATAAATACTTATACTTGGCTTTCCATAGAGGAGGCAAGTACCTCGTTTCTCATATATGCTGGCGCCTATGTAGGCTTCGCTTATTTTTTATGCACTTTCTTCCAATTTCAATCAATGCTAATTATTTTCATATAGATTTTGTTCGAATAATTTAACAATCGAATAGAAAAAAATAAGTATCTAGGTTGCTTTTATTTCCTGGAATTGTTTTGCAAAAAACAGCATTTAGAAGTTAATGAATCATTTTTTCTTCACATATTCAATGCAATTTCGTTAAACTTCCTTGATTTTTATCATTTTAATTGCTGTAAAGTTTCAATAATGAACAAAGTGACACTTTTATTTAAATATTTACCCAAACAAATTATTTACTCTAGCTATGTTTTATGTTAGCGCTAATACCAATTCTTCAAATACATTTGCAATAATTTGCAGAAATATGCAACTGTTTGGTGACATTTGTTTCAACTGTCATTTCGATTTCATTCAATTGCCAAATTTTGCTATTTGTCAGTTCTATCATGGTTGGCTGTGAACATTTCACGAGTCGTTACTAGTTGTACTATATTGAGTACAATCTTGAGTTATACCGATCCCAATGGTTGTATAGAGCAAACGTATTATCTTATTCTATTCTGCATATTTCCAGAAAAATTATCGCTTCTATTTTTGTTCGAAATTTATAAATTGCCAGCATTCAAATTGCAATACGATACAATTTATCTCAATGTGCGCTTACCTTTAAATTCGAGCTCAAGTCCACTGAAGCATATAGTGGCAATCTTCCCACTGAAACATTAAGAAGATTCACACACTGGTTTATTATAATAAAATTGAATTACTCATTGTGTTGGTATGTATATTAATTATTTGGATTCAACTTGGTAATTGTCTCTTGTCATTTTACTCTATGAAACTTCTCAAATAGTTTTTTTTACATTTGCCAAGTTAATGCCAAGTATTTAATTTCAATTTTCTATTTTTAGAATTTAGAAACTATGCTAACTTAGCAAACATTCGATTTAATCTTTTAATTAACTATTAATTGAGAAAACGAAAAGTTCATCCCTTTCGTATCTTCTTTCATTTTTGTGAAATATATATTTAACTATAGACCATTATTGCACTATTGTACCCACTGGAACATATTCAATTTCACCCCTTTGAAAAACAAATCTGTACCGCATAACATGTGAATTATTAGAAATAATAATTTTAGTGAGAAGTTGCACGATCTATGCAGTGTAAAATGGAGATAATGTGTGCTGAAAATGAAGAAACTTTATTGGGTCTTACAATATCAAAGGGGTAAGACACTCTTTACTTTACCAAAGGGTAGTGTTTCTTAACCTTTTAAGTGAGCCGCACCCATTTGAATCTGAAAATAGGTCTTTGCAAAAATATGTTTGGTTTTTTTAATTTAGAAAAATACATTTTTAGCAAAATTTACTATGAAAACTATGAAAAATTCCGTAATTTACATTGTTAGAGATTTCTTTCGCATCCCTAAAGGTGCGGGCATTCCAGGTTAATAAACACTGCCATAGAGTATATTATTAAGCTTCCAATGTAGAGATATCCTAAATATTTTTTTTTGTTTTCTGCTTAACGGCAGACTTGGTTTCCCGCGTGGTTGAATTCTTCCCTCCGGGATTGTCTATTTCTAGCGTGGCTCTTTATATCAGGGTTCTCCATTTCCTTTTTGGAAAAAGGAAAAAAAACAATTAAAAATGAAGAATTTTTCCTTTAAAACCCCAAGAATCAAGCCACGAGTAATGTTTAGGTGCAAACTATTATTTTTTTTTACTTTATTATCGAAGATCTATGATTACGATCTACAGGCGAAAACGTGGATATCAGTTACATATATAATTATTTCAATTTTTATTGCGTAGTTTATCGTTATTCTTTTAGTAGTTCATGTTTCGGTATGTTCAGTTTTCCCACACCTTTGAATTTCTTATCTCAATATTGCCGATTCCCAGAAAATTCTTTCAAATTACTATATCATATTCCTCTTTTTAACAGATCTAATATGTCAATTCTTTTTTTTTTCCTAGGTCCTTCCTGAAGATTCCTCAGAAAATGTTACTCATCAGATATTGAATATAAAATTCTTCCCAGAATACCTAAGAGTAGTATTTCCCCAACTGTGGGTCGTGAGCGAATATTGAGATGGTCCAAATGAGCGATTCTCTACTATACAAGACATGAATAACAAAAAGGAAATGATTGATATTTCTTATAACTTTACCAAAATTTATGCCGTCGTTTCCCTAAGACAGCCAAGAGATTGAAATAGAGGTCCCAAGATTGGAAATTTTTGTTAAAGATAGATCGGAGCTCAATTAACTTTGGGAACCACTGTCTAGGAATATTCTACTGAGTGGATATTAATTTGAATAAATTACTCTAAGAAATTAGTCAATAATTTAAAATATGGTCGTGTAGCTCCATTTTTTACAAGTTTCCTTGTTTTTTTTTTCCACTGGAAGATAAATACTGTAAAACCGTCATTTATTTAACCGAATTAACTGAAAGAATTAAAGATTGATTTTTTTTATAATTTTATTATATTTATTTATAACAGTGGTTCTTAACCTGGGTTCGATCGAACCTCAGGGGTTTGGTGAGTCAGTCTCACGGGTTTGGCAGAGGTCAAAACACACCTCCGTTTTAAATTTGAAAATATATTTGATTTTTCCAATTAAGAAAGGTTCGGTGAAAGAACATATAAAAATAATGGGATTTAGTACCTCCAGCAAAGTTAAGAACCACTAATTTATAAATAAAAGACTTGTAAGCATTATTGTAATATTAAAATATTTTTAATTGAATGTGATATTGAAAAAGTTAGCAAACTTACGAAACGTGTAACTTAGTCGAACAAAAGATAAATTTAACATATTGTCAATTTAGCTACGATAAAATGAAGACCCGATTTGAAATAATTGCTATAATTTTCTAACAACAAAAAGATTTAGTCAGTAATATTATTTGATTAATACATCTATTGTGTATTCACCATTCTAAATAAACATTTTCTAATCTTGAATTCATGTTACAGCTGCATCTTTTTAACTGTTTTCTCAATTATAAAAAGAAAAAGAATCTTCATTATGAAGAATTGAAGTATGATTGCATTATCTAATTGTCTTAGAGTAACTGCTCGAAATTGAACAAATCGTTTCTTTTTCTTCATCTTCAACAGTGACCTTATTGGACACCCTAGTTTAAAATGGACCAAAGAAAAAGGTTGACGGAATGATGTAATTTTGTAAAATTGAATTTTTTCCTTCATTTCTGAGTTTAGAACCGGTTGTCCGTTTGTCTTTCTCAAGTTCTTTTTGACGTCATAAAAACTTCTTTTGTGTATGCACATACGTACACATGCACATGCAATGGAACCCTTTTAAATCAACAAAACGAGATCTTTAAAAAATTTCCGCTTCCAATTTAAATATGTGAAATACATATTTTTTCCCTTTGCTCTGTTGTGTTTCTCTTAAATTGATCGACGAAATAAATCGTGATCGTTTGAAGATCATGAATAGCCACAACAACAGCTCTCAGCGTTTTATTGTTTAGATTCAAAGAAGCGAAGAAGTTTCCTGATTGAAATATTGCATACCGGCAATTACCGCTCGATGTACCCCGCGAAGAATTCCATCGCGGAACACCCTCACAGTTTCGAGCATGTTGAGAGAACCATGAAATTATTTTACTGTACTTTCTCTTTTCATTTACGAGAACTCTATTCAAATAGTGTCCGTATATAATTATTATTTAGAAATTTATCCATCCCATTTTTTTCATCATTCTTTCTCTCATTTATTGTTTAATTAATAATGCAAGAATCGTGAATTTGTCATAATTAAGATAAATTAGACGAAAAGACAATGCTACTTCTGAAATTTAAATAATTCTCTTCTAAATCGACTATCTCTAGTTGTATTTTTTAACAGATTTCTGTAATTTCCGGTCACTAAGCATTGATACAACCATGGGCAACGAAAAAAGAGTTGATAGTTCTCCCTCTCCAAAAAAATTCCAAATCTTGCTGAATGATGGTCATTTA
Source organism: Sisyra terminalis (assembly GCA_958496175.1). NCBI lineage: Eukaryota > Metazoa > Arthropoda > Insecta > Neuroptera > Sisyridae > Sisyra > Sisyra terminalis. The sequence goes on along the minus strand of OY292279.1, from coordinate 18,664,155 downwards.
ATTCGGCTCATCTATCAATCCTCTTTCCTGGAAACAATTTTGTCGGCAACTAAGAATGCAAAAGACGCCTAAAATACTAATGAATGTTGCCAAATATTTGCCTTTTTAAAATTTTCGAAAGATCTGAGATTATAAATTATTTGTATTTTAATGGTTCTTCTGTTTATTGCAGGTGGAGTCATTCCTTCTAGATCAGGCTGAACTAGCGGACGAAATACGTCACGATAACTCCAAGTTTTTACTGTCAACTCCGGGAGAAGACGATAGGAACGTTGATCCAGAAACGCAAGCTCGACTAGAAGCGTTACTAGAAGCTGCAGGTATAAAAAAATTCTCCAAAAACAACCGTAAAATCCTTTTGGGGATTTCGAGTATCTAAAGGTCAATTTTAAGATGATAATTTATTTGAAAAAGGGAATCCAAACATAGGATAGGTTCTACATTGTCGAGTCTACATTTTTCTACATTTTTTACCGTTATGGTAAAAGTGTGGGTATTAACCCACTGCGAATTCATAATGTGTACATTCGAGCTACGTACCATATGAAATGTCCTGTACCAATACATGAATCTCCTTTAGAATAGAATGTAGAAGAAAGGTCCCTTTATAATAGTAAAATAATTACGGTAATTATACAGAGGTTGACGAATTTTTTAACATTCAAAAGCAAAAATGAGTACTATCGGTATCATGAGTTCAAAGTGACGTATCAAAAAGGAATTCAAATTCAACATTGGTAAAGGTATATTAAAATCGTATGTTTATTTCGTAAATTTATACAATATGTATAAATATTCAGACTGATTCACACTTCTAAATACTTTTCTAATAAAATAACCTGTGTAATTTATAAACCTTGGGGAATCGCTACCTTGCAACAAGTACGTTATACAAGCCACTATCTGGTAACATATCATTTTTTATATTGTTGTTAATTGAATTCTGGCATCGTCTAATTTCTTTTGTAGCTAAGTTTTCACTATTATAGATTTATTCTTGAATTAAATCAAAAACAATTGATAATAACTTGTATTGAACCTAATAAATATTGTCAATAATAAAAATACTTGGAAACTAGTGATTCTCAAAAATGAGTACTATCGGCCAAAAATGCGTAATTTATAAATAACGCTCCTGTGTAAATCTCTACGATTGTAGGAATAATACTAAAGTTAATTAAATAATCTTTAACAATTTCAAGAATGAAATTATTTTTGATTTATTCTTCAATTATTAAAAACTTCATATAACATCTATATGTATATATCGAAATACGGAATGCATATACGGATATTTGTTTTATATTGTCGTTACGTGTATTTTTATTATCCCGAGCGAATAGAAAACGTACAGACCACCCAGTGATTTAAAATAGCTAGTATTATGTGTTAAACTGCATTAAGTGGAACTTATTTATTCCGATTGCAAATATCATTATCGATTAACGTAAACTACAAAAGGATTAACTCATACAATGCTTTGATAAAATTGACATTGGAATTTTTCTCCTAAGGAAAAGATTCAATTTTTTTATTCTTCATTTTTAGTCTTTCATAACTACACAAACAGCACCTGACAAAACAGAACAATCAACAATAATTCGAAGTATATTTTTTGTGTTTTTCTAAACTTCCGAATTTAAAAGAAAAAACACATCGATATGTATAGAGGAAAAAACATTAGTAAAATTGATTTTTAACGATATAAATATAACATGTTCTGTTTTATCATACAACCCTTTTGTTATAGTTCCCAGAATCGTTTTTAATCTATGGAGGTCTTGGACACATTAAGATAATGAAGTCCCTATGAATTTAACAGAGGACTATTTTATTAAAACCACTGAAATTGTATGATTAATTCGCCTTCAAATGACTTAGCAATTATTAGTGTTTTATAAAATTTTCTGTAATTCTTTTGTCGTGTTAGACCGAAACCGTGTAGTAACGAAACCATGAAATAAGATACCGTGTAGAGGAGGTTTATATCTATAGTATCGTTAATGAATAACGGTTGGTGATCTGACAGGAACCTAAGAAACCTTCATCGATCGCGTAGCCCTGGGTACTTTCCTGAAGTACCCCATAGAAAATAGGAGTCTAGTAGTACCTAAGTTAAAACATACTGCAATAGTTTTTAAATCGTGTACAAATAAATAATTTATATTTCTTAAGCATAATATACTGTTTTATTATATTATAATGTAAATCAAAAAGAAAAATGAACGAAATTGCTTTGAAATGAATGCAATGTAATTTTTATACTTGTCATGGGCCACGTCCTCGAATTCCAGTAATAAGAATATATTGATTTTTTTTTCATTGATATTCGTTTAATTTTGATTTGCAACTTAACATCTTTTTAACTGTCCACAGAAAGTTGCGCCCTAGCATTATTGCTCACACAAAAGCTACCCATATAGAAATTTACTCTCAGAAAAAAATCCTCATACAGAAATTAAGACACAATGATATATCCTCCCATGAAAATTAACATCTAGGGAAAAATTATTTAATATTTAATTTATTCCTACATATTGTAATACTAAATTCTGAGCAAATTTCAGCGTGAGGAATTTTCTATATGAGCAACTTTTTGTAGGTAAATTTTGGGTGACAATTTTTCTACTGGGCAAGTGTCTAGTCACCCTTTTTAATTACACCAATCAATTTTTTGATTAGTCCAATAATTTCATTGTGTTTTGATACATAAACAGTTCCTAAATATAGTTTGACATTCATATTTGAATGTTTAAACATTATCGAAGATTAAAAAAGTGGTCATAACATTTATAGATTCCTTCTCTATCCATAAGTTTTGGAGCTACCGAAATATGTAACTAGCAAGTACAAAACTAATTTTGGTGAACCGTTTACTCTGTTTACTGTTTGTAAAAGACTGAGTATAATAATTTTATAGCAACAATTAAAAATTTAAGATTAATAGAAAAAAGTCATATTTTTTTTGTGAACTTTATTTAACTTCATAGTCTATCACAGTTGAAAAGACAAACTTTTTTTTAAATTTTAAGAAAAATTAAATTGGTGTGGACAATATAACCTAAAAATTTTAGTTATCTCAAATATCTAAAATTATAATCGGCGGTTAATAATAAGAATTACTCAAAGTTGATACAATCCTCATTTCAAAAATAAAGTAATTATGAGTGCCATTGACCGACTTCAAGAAACATTAATTATGAAAAAAGTTTTTCAAATTTTCTTTCAAAATGCATTTTTACTTTCAGGAATTGGAAAACTATCATCTGGAGATGGAAAACATCTAACCGATCCTGAAGTTTTACGACGTTTAACTTCAAGTGTTTCGTGTGCTTTGGACGAGGCTGCTGCAGCATTAACCCGAATGCGTACTGATAGTAACCCTCGGTCGTCGACAGTTGCCGAAAAAACGTAATTAACCCTTATTAGTCTAAAAAAACAAAGTCAAAAACATTGTTCTTTCAGGGTATTCGACAATGCTCGCTCCTTGGTGGAAGCCTGTTCCGATGGTGATGTAGGAACCGTACGGAAACTCCTTACAGAAGGTCGAAGTGTTAATGAAACTACGGAAGAAGGCGAGAGTCTACTATCATTAGCCTGCAGTGCTGGATATTATGAGTTAGCTCAAGTCCTTCTAGCAATGCATGCCAATGTGGAAGATCGAGGAATCAAAGGGGATTGCACACCTCTAATGGAAGCTGCATCAGCCGGACATGTTGATATTGTTCGTCTTTTGATTGCACACCAAGCCGATGTCAATGCTCAATCCTCATGTGGTAATTATATTTTCAATTCTTTCAATGGGGTCCGACCGAAAATCAGATTTTGACCAAAACTGATTTTTCGGCTGTATCTATTCCACCGAAGCCGAATATTAAACAAACCAACTCTTAAACAATTCATTTAAACGTACCCAGATTTCAATAACAAGCTCATTACTTATTTTATTAAAATTATATTAAAAAAGTTTGGAAAAAAGTTATCTTTTGGAGTTAAGAATCTTGATTAAACTAAACATACTGCAACAGTATGAGTTAAAAGTGTCAACGTGGGTATTTCAAGTAAAATACAAGCACTCATTTGCGTACATTAGCGCTCAGTGACACTTATCGATTAGTACTTTTAATTACCCAAAAAAGTAACTTTCTTAGATGGTACTAAGTTCACTTCTCCAGTTTTCTCTTCTTTTTTATTTCACCCCGTATATATCGTGTATTAGAATACCGTTGGAAAAACCGGTTCAGCCACACCCCATCTTACTATGTTTTGGCACAAATTCGTCTATTTATTGCGTCACCTTTGCCCAAAGTATCAGTTAACGTTTGGTCAAAACCAAAAGATCGGCCGAAGCCGAAAATTCGGTCAACCGTTGGACCCTAATTGTCCCACAATGATGAAACGCGAGAATTGAGATTTAAAATTTTAAGATCGAGTCATTTTTGATTCTCTTAAAAACAATGATTTTATAAAGCTTTGATCTTATCTGATTTTATGCATATATCGTCATTTGCAGATTTTTTTTTGATCAGAACAATATAATACGACTAATTCTTGTTTTCAGGTAACACGCCATTAATGTATGGATGCGCAGGAGGGCATGAAGAAGTTGTACGCGTTCTTCTAGAAGCTGGTTCCAATGTAGAGGATAATAATGAAAATAATCACACTCCTCTAATGGAAGCGGCAAGTGCTGGTCACGTAGGAGTTTCAAAAATTCTATTGGAATATGGCGCTGATATTAACACCCATTCAAACGAATTTAAAGAAAGCGCATTAACCCTAGCTTGTTATAAAGGTCACTTAGATATGGTTCGATTTTTATTAGACGCTGGGGCTGATCAAGAACATAAGACCGATGAAATGCATACAGCGTTAATGGAGGCTTCTATGGATGGACATGTAGAAGTCGCTAGGTTATTGTTAGATTCAGGAGCTCAAGTCAACATGCCTACTGATAGCTTTGAATCACCATTAACTTTAGCAGCATGTGGAGGTCATGTCGATTTAGCACTTCTTTTAATTGAACGCGGTGCAAATATCGAAGAACCAAATGATGAGGGTTATTTACCATTAATGGAAGCAGCGCGAGAAGGACACGAAGAAATGGTCGCACTACTACTTAGTCAAGGAGCCAACATTAATGCACAGACTGAAGAAACGCAAGAAACTGCGTTGACGCTTGCATGTTGTGGTGGTTTTTTAGAAGTAGTAGATTTTTTAATAAAAGCCGGAGCTGATATTGAGTTAGGGGCGTCAACGCCTTTGATGGAAGCCGCTCAGGAAGGCCATATCGAACTTGTTCGATATTTATTAGAAGCAAATGCAAATGTTCACGCTCAAACTCAAACGGGAGATACAGCTTTAACGTATGCATGTGAAAATGGTCATACGGATGTGGCAGATCTTCTTCTGCAATACAATGCTGATTTGGAGCATGAATCTGAAGGAGGACGAACACCTTTGATGAAAGCTTGCCGTGCAGGTCATCTATGTACTGTTCAGTTTCTTCTTCAGAAAAATGCTGACGTAAATCGAGTGACTACGAATAACGATCACACACCATTGTCTTTAGCGTGTGCAGGAGGTCATCTTCCTGTAGTTGAATTACTTTTAACGCATTCTGCTGATCCATTCCATAAATTAAAAGATAATTCAACCATGTTGATTGAAGCTGCCAAAGGAGGGCATACAGCCGTTGTGCAGTTATTATTGGATTATCCACATTCGATAATGATGACACCGACGCATGGAGCCTCAGGACATGCTACGACTACCTCACAAACAACTCCGTTGCCTGTCGATGCAGTGGTAAATGCCACTGGATTGCATGAAGTTCCTGATGCTGTTCGAGTGATGGCTACAACTGCTACCCAATCGGATGGACATCAGACAATTGTAGACGCATCCAATGCCGTTTCTCTACGATTAGCTGATGCGCAAAATTTAGTGGCCCCCCAACAGCAGCAACAAAATTTACAACAACCAATGATGGTCAAACAAAAATCCCTGCTGCGAAAAAATCGATCAGCAAGTGGACTTAATTTTGATAATCAACTCTCGTCCGCTGAAGTTCAGCAAATTCGATCGCAGCCAATTGGTGAAGCTAGCACGACGGTAACTAGCGGTGTTGTTTGTGAAACGACTACCTCAGTCGCTGAACTATTATGCGATGAGGATACTAGTATATTAGATAAGGGTAGCACGGCGACAAGTTCATCTTCCTCGTCATCGTCAGTTACAAATAGTTATGATAGTAAATCCCGTTCGTTTACCGATAATATGATGGAGTTGATTAAAGTGCAAAGACGGAAACAACTCGCCCGTGAGCAGCAATTGGTGCATAAACAACAAATTTTTCACAAACAACAAATCTTAGAGGAATTGCAGCGAGTAGAGCGTCAATTAAAAGTTCGCGCCCCCGATCATCGGCTTCTAAAGACGTATGGATCGTCTTTTTCAGAGCCAAATGTCATTGAGGGTAGCGAACAACTTGCTCAAACTACCAACCCAGCCAATTCCCAAACGGTGGTTTGTGATTCGGGAATGTCAAAACCAGTCTACTTTCATGCACCGGGTAATAACATTTCAGTTCCCAACAATTTATTTACAAGTAAGTCAATTGAAATGATGATTATCTGTGCTTGTCCTTATGGTTAAACATTTTTTAGCTGGAAATGTCAATACAAGTCCAACGGCAGACTCTGAAAACATTTTAACCGTGCCAACATCTCCGACATTCCTCAGTTTACCTTTGCCTGGTCCTCCAGCTGTTCAACTTCAACCTACCACTTCAACAACTACCCAAACTATTAAAACTAGCTCAGAAGTTAGTCAGGTAAGTTATATATTTGATCTAACCGTATTCAATCTAAGCAAATTCTTATGCAAACATTTCACCTGCATTTTCTATTTTTCATTGAATTATTTATGGGCCATTCCTATCAAATTTCTAAATTAGGTAAAAAAATATTTTTAAAAATTTGTTTTTTTTTTCCACCAATTTTGTAGTACTTTGCCAATATAGTGATCCCCAGAGTAAACTTATTTTAGACGAATTATAAGGATGATTTATAATTTTGAAAGTGAGGGAATGATTTTTATAGGCCATACGTTATTGAATCGTCTTTGTTATTGTTTAATATAGAGCAAAAAGTTTGGGTCTTAATAGTATTATTGTTACGTTAGTATAATACTCCTTTGTAAGTGTTATTTGTTGTCCTGCACCATCAAAATGAACTACTTGTATCTCTACATTGAACTTACAGCAATAATTTTTATCAAAGTCAATAAAAAACGATGTTCTCATCATTAAACAGGAAAAAATTGTGAATATAAGAATTAAGTAAGCACAGAATTAAAAAAAATGTCAAGTTCGACTAGTTTAAAAGCCATTACCTCCTATATCTTCATTCTCTTATAGGGTACATTAAAATATGTTAATTAACACCAAATATTTAATGTTTTAAATATATGATTTGCACGCCATATTTAAACATTAACTCCAAAACAGATCAAATAGACGTATAATTTAAGTATAAAACGACAACACAAGCATATACAAAATAGAATTAAAAACGCCAAGTAGCGTACATTTTGAGGTCAAATAAGTAACTTTATTGAATAATTAATGCTTTCTTCGCTTTTAATGAGCGCCCAAATTTACGTTTTTGTCCTAAAAGAATACATTTAGTTTCCTCAGGGACCTTTATGATAAAAATACCGTAAAAGTAGATACACGTAAATCATCCCCTACAGAAAATCAGCAATATTTTTGAAATACCTGCCATACTATTTATTTGCAATAGGAATATTATATTAGATAACATAAGTCATAAGTAATCCTTTCCAATATTTTTTCAACTTTTTTGACTTAAAATTATTTCCAGTAATTCTCTCGGTAAAATGACTAGAATCTATTCAGCGAATTTACTTATATTATTAGTCAAACGAATAAATCAAAAAGTAAAAAAATAATAATGTTCACGTTTGCATAGATTTTTTTTGATCGAATACAGTTATGAACTTTTTTAGTTAAGCAGTTTTTAACATACAATTGATTAAAATAGACAACGGCCATATGTGATCGACCAAAAGCCAAACCTGTGTCGAAAAAAGAAAGTAAAAATCAACGTAAGCAATTGCAACAACAGCAGCAACAACAACAGCAGCAGCAGCAACAACAGCAGCAACAACAACAGCAACAACAAGAACAACTTCAACAGCAACAACAACAACAAGTTTTACAACAAATGCAACAACTTCAAGTTCAGCAAGAAACGACTTCACCTTTTACCGTCATACAATCTGCTGATGGTACAACTATAGCTTTTAGTGGCGATCAGCCAATAAAAATCAATGAAGAACAAATGTATCAAATCAATAAACAGCTGAAACAACAATTAAAACAAAGACTAGCACAAGAACTAGAACTAGAAGAACAAACCGAAGAAATGTCATCATTAACTAATTATAAAATTCAGCAATTAGAACAAGAGTTTCAAAATATGGCCGCCATATCTCCAAGAAGTACACCAACTATATTGTCTCATAAGCAATTGTTACCTCAAACAACGCAACAACAATTACAAGTCCATCAAGTTCTGCAACAAACTGGACAACAGTTACGTTCCATTGCCTCGCCACTTACGTCCGATGACGATATTGTTGGAATTTTAACTGAGCAACAAAGGTGTCAACTGTTTGAAGATCCTGATAAATTAGATCAAGAAGTCGACGCTGTTGTACAATCGTTAGAAACATTTAGTCTGGATGATGGTAAATATATTTTTTTTGTCAGTAACTTTTAATTTGGTTTGTTTTATATATTTTTTTCTTTTCGAAAAATTAGATTTCCTAATATCACCTGGTGACCACGAAAAGTTGCAAGCAGCAGCTCGTGCACATCAAAATGTTTTAGACGAACAAGTTTTAGATGAACAAACTAAACGAGAGATGTTGGAAGAAGCCATATCTTACACAGCTGCTGTTCAAGCGCAACGAAACGTCCCTTGTAACCAACAGTTTCAACCCCAAGCGCTCGTCGTTAGTTCATCACAAACGGATGGGGCGCGTCTGGAGTATTTTGCTGTTCCTACATCGGGAGCACCTGTTTCAAGTTTGGCAGTCCAACAAACGACAGGCCTTCAATTCCAACACCAACAGCATCAACTACCTGCCGGGGTCCAAGTGACTAATGAAGAAACGCAACTCCAAGCAGCCAAGAAGGTGCCGACCGCAGCCGATTTCAAACTTCACGACGTCCTTCGTCGCAACCCTATTCATATGCGTGAGTTACAACGAATGGAACCACAATATCGTCGATTTTATCAAGACGGAGTTTTATTAGCTACTCAACATCATGTTCAAGTGGCAACCCAAACCCAACCACCGCCTATCGTGCCCAACCTTCCTCCAATGCCCAACGAAAAGAAAGCCAGCAAGAACGAAGGTGGCAAGTCGAGAAAGAATAAGTTTCAAATGGTTCAGCGTCACTCTAGTATTAGTTCGTCTCGGAATGTTCATCATCCATCTTCCCAAACGTATGGAGTCGACATTAACACATTCGATTACGCTTCCGTTGATGATTACAATCCAGCCGCACCACATACGTCATTCTCTTGCATGGATGTGGATTCAGAAACCGATAGCAATCAGGACACAGCGTTGACGTTAGCCTGTGCTGGAGGTCACGAAGAACTGGTTGAACTTCTTATATCTAGAGGTGCTGATATTGAACATCGTGATAAAAAAGGATTCACACCTTTGATCCTGGCTGCTACTGCCGGGCATGAAAAGGTCGTTGAAATCCTTTTAAATCACGGAGCTGATATTGAAGCCCAATCTGGAAGAACCAAAGATACTCCATTATCACTTGCCTGTTCGGGTGGTAGATATGAAGTTGTTGACTTATTACTATCCCGAAATGCAAACAAAGAACATCGAAATGTTTCTGACTATACACCTCTGAGCTTAGCTGCTTCTGGAGGTTATGTCAATGTTATTAAATTACTCCTCGCTCAAGGAGCGGAGATTAATTCTCGCACCGGTAGTAAACTTGGTATTTCCCCGCTCATGTTGGCCGCCATGAACGGGCATACCGGTAAGTTACTATTAAAGTTTTTTTTTATAAGATTTACATTATTTTGTTTTACATTACATTATATCTTCTTTAGGTACCGTTAAAATTTTGCTCGATATGGGAAGTGATATCAATGCACAGATCGAAACAAATCGTAACACTGCCTTAACCTTGGCTTGCTTCCAAGGGCGACATGAAGTTGTTAGTCTTTTGTTGGATCGAAAAGCAAACGTCGAACACAGAGCAAAAGTAAGTAAAATAATAACTTTCTATATTTATATAATGATATCCAGAGTTTTTCTAAATATCATTTTGCCACAGGGCATTACCCCAAAAGCCACGATTTTAATGATCACTACCTCAAAAATAAGTTCATGGTTCTAGTTTTCAAGCTAATGGATCTCATAGTCAATGAAAGATAGGACTTTCTCAAAATTGGTTTCCGAAAAATCGAACAACATCCAGGGTGTCCAGTAGTTAGCGATATTAAGAAATTCAGAGAATTTGCGTTGAGGAAAAAGCTGGATTCCTTCCATTCGGAGATAACACTCTCGGAAATGAAATATTTTTAGAAAGTTTTTTAATGCAATCTGCACAATTCGATGGTTGTATTTTTAATACTTTTGATTTTTTCAATGACTTCAAAGTTTATGGCTCAAATATCCCCTTAAAGAAAATTGAAAAGTTATAAGCTGCCTTTTATATTTTTTAGAGAAGAAAATAAGAATTTAAAATGTTTCCCTTTGTGAATGATTTATTTAGCCAAACATTGATTATTTTTAATCCTTGTAAGAAATAAAAGATGGCACCTCATATTTTATAAAACGTTTTTAAAACAGTAAATTCTATAAAATTTTTACCAAAAAAATTAACTGATTAAGAATAAAAGGCTAGATAATTTAATAGCTATTAAAGTAAATGTTAAGTATTCAAAAAAAAAAAAAAATTAAAATTTAAACGTTAAATGGCATGCGCGACTTACACATATGTTGAGATATGACGTCACAATCTTCAGTACAACTTAGCTCGTACTGTAAATGGTGTTAGTATTTTTTTTTTCGTTCTAAACTATAATTCAATGTGTGAATTTTCTTTTTCTAAAAGTTTTGTTGTCTTCCATGTACAACTAACGGCAAAGGTAAAAACTATGCAAATTAATTTAACACTATTTTTATTAACCGAGGATTGGAAACCTCATTTTTTTTATTTGTTTAATGTTCAAAATATTGAAAAATTGCAACCTCTAACTAAATAAGTAATGCTTCGTAACAACAAAAAATTATAGTTAACGTCGGAAACGTTAAGTTTAGTTATAATTGAGTTGAGATTTTTTTTTCACTCAAATATTAGTAATCCATACCCAAAACCATTAGCACCACTAACCTCCCACTACTCGAATAAATATCGAGTGGTATTAACCAGACAAGTATTGAGGATCTTGTTAATAGTACGCGTAATAGTGTCCGAGTTTTACGTTATCGTTTATTGGATGTTATATCGTTTGTGTTATATTGTTATATCGTTATCAAAAAATAAAATTTAAAAATGCGTGAAAAAAGAATTGCTTCTAATAAGAAGTATAAAGTTCATTACTGTATGTGTTGCCGTCATGAAGAAAAGGAAGCTGAAGCTGCTACTGAAACAACAAAGGTCCATTTGTGATCAAAATAATATTACATATTTTTTTTATTAAAATTAATCAACTTTAACGACAGAATGTAATGGCAAGAATTAAGATAATAATGTAAAATTACTACTAGTATTCAGTTCATATAATTGTTTTTATATTGGAACAGTAACTTCCGCTTTCTTCAGACACTTGGAAGTTATCAATTAGTTAGCACCTGAAGAAGACAAAGTTTTGCGTTATTTAACATAACAGTAAACTCGCGTTGCAAAAAAAGAACAATACCCATATTTAATATATATTGTAAAAAATAAATTAATGTGTTATACGTTACTATTTCTTATATAGATTTTAATAAAAAAATTGAGAAAAATAAATATTTAATTAAACAGGATGTTCACAATCCCTGGAAAACTAGAAATTCAATAATTTTTTAGTTTCTTAGAATTTATCACAAAATTGTCTTTGGTGTATTTCTCGTGAAATTGGCCACATTTGAGTTTTGATTTTCCTGGAATTTTTAATAGCTTGAAAAGTATAAGCTTATATGTATGTGTAAAATGAATTAATATTTTTATTAAATCCACATACAGAACAAATTCTTCGAATTTTTCTACTTAACTTTTTAGATACTTTCTTGATAACAGTACCGGGCGAATGTTTATCTTAAATTCAATATTTTAAAATTAATTCTTTAAAAAAAACATTTCAAACCGTGGCGACTATACACTTGCTGAAGATATGTTTACATTAAGGAGTTTTTGGTATTGCAAAAATTGTTATTGCAAGTAATTCATTCCTAAAAAAGATTAAATTTTGCAAATGTAAGCCAATATAAAATACTTATAAATTAGTCATATTGAGATATTGATAAAATTAAATAAACAAACACATACAAATTCTTTAAGTTTCTATTCATTATTCTTTGATATTGGAATTATTTTTTTTTTTAATTTATAGCCTAAACATGGTCTTTTCTATTATATCTCTTTCTGTTCAATATTTATTTTATTAAATTATTTATTGCCGTTGTCTCAAAGTATAGTCGCGTCAATAAAGCATTTGATTTCTTAGTCTTCAGAAATTAATCCGATTTTGATTTTTTGCAATGATTTATCTGCAGTTGTAAAGTCTAAAAAATACGTTTTTTAATATTTTTATATAGAAAGGGATTTTATTCATCAAATGCAAGTATTAATTATTCAAATCGGGTTTACTTTTAAGTTATTAATGACATTTAAATCATGTAAAAATATTTATGTAGACTGCTCGTGTTGACGGTCTCCCGAAGATCCTCAAAAAAAGGCGTTTGGCGGTGCTCATGGTGTTTCTGGTTTGGATTATTTGAAATCAAAAAAATATTAGATTCTTCTACTGGATAAATTATGGTAATAATCGAAAGAATAGTCAAAATAAAATTTTTGATAAAATGTCGACTACGTAAACAATTCGACCAAAAGTTGTTAAGAAAAATAGTAATAAATATCGGAAATCTTATTCCATCGACTTTAGTTACTTAGTTCGGAACTATGTAACTAAAGTTTCGGTCAAAAAATTACCAACGCTTTTTGTGTAGAGTATTTCATTTTTTACAAGAAATGTGTAATTGGATAATATATTAAATACCCACCAGTAACAAGCAATGAGACATCGGTTAGTTCCATTTTTAAAGTTTATATTTTGAGGAATTAATGAAACTGCTCAGCGTTTGATTTTTTTTTGTATTTAGGGGTAGAATAAAATGGTTTATAAAATTTATTTAACCCATTACATTACACCTTATATTAAATTTATAACAAACCTATTCCATATAAAGCTCTATTGCACTCGAAGTTCTATCTTTTCCTTGGTCCTAAAAAAAAAATCCCAAGAAATGCTTAAAATACAAGCCGTCACGAGAAAACTTATCCTTAAAACGAATTGTAGGTTTGCCTTCTCTGATTTAGAAACCCACCTCGGGTTAATTTCACGGGTTTATGGTGATCAATAGTTTTACTCTAATATACAACAAGGTTGGATAATTTTATAGAGGGTTAAAATTACGTAAGGTAATTTTAAAACTGGTTTTATCATGTTTACATATGAAATCCATGGTTAGAAATAGTACGTAGTATTTGCAAATCATTAATGATTCGCTATACAATTATCAATATTATTAAATTTAACAAGTCAAAAAAGAAATTCGGAAATAATTTTTAAAATTAAATCAAAAATTTTAGACTGGATTGACACCATTAATGGAAGCAGCAAGTGGAGGCTATGTGGAAGTGGGACGTGTCCTTCTTGACAAAGGAGCTGATGTTAACGCCACTCCTGTTCCCTCTTCAAGAGATACCGCCTTAACAATTGCTGCCGACAAAGGACATTGTAAATTCGTCGAACTCCTACTAAATAGTGGAGCTGCAGTTGAAGTAAAAAACAAAAAAGGAAATTCACCTTTATGGCTGGCCGCTAATGGAGGACATTTGAATGTCGTCGAACTCCTTTACAAAGCAGGGGCTGACATTGACTCCCAGGATAATCGGCGAGTTTCCTGTTTAATGGCTGCATTCCGAAAAGGTTGTTTGAAGGTAGTCAAGTGGATGGTTGGACATGTAACACAATTTCCCAGTGATCAAGATATGAAACGATACATTTCCACCGTCAACGATAAGGAACTTCTTGACAAATGTCAAGATTGTGTGAAAGTGATCCGTGCAGCCAAAGAAACTCAAGCAGCTAAGGCTAATAAAAATGCTTCAATTCTGCTCGAAGAAATCGACATGGAGAAGAACAAGGAAGAATCCAAGAAAGCAGCGATGCTCCGACGACAAGAGCGCAAAAAGAAAAAGAAATTGTTGAAGAAAGAAGAAAAACGAAAGTTGTATGAAGAAAACAAAAAGAATGAAACCTACGATGAAAAGAAGAGAAAGAAAAAGAAAAATCATCATAAAGAACGAGAAGAAGGTAAATAAATTTGCTTCATTTCTTTCACACCAAATCTAACGATCAGTTAAACCAAGTTTAGTCGTTTATTATCCATCTGGAGCAATGATCAAACTTGACTCAACTGATTTTAGAGAGTTACCGTTAATATTCGAAAAATTAAATTAAATTTTTATTTCTAGAACCAATTAGTGAGGAAAATACTCCAACCGAGTCACCAACTCGAAATAATGAAACTGTCGATAAAGAAGAAGGAGATAGCGGAATTGATGCCAACAGTCAAGGTAGCTGTTCTAGCAATGAAGTCAAGGCGAAAGAAAAACGGAAAAAAGAGAAGAAAAAGAAAAATGATAAAAGCGGAGGAAACACAGCGCCAACCACTAACAAATCTGATTCACGCACTGCCTCTAATTCCCAAGAACGTTCAACATCCAAAGCCACTGCCAGCACCAGTAAATCCTCTCAGGCGACCACAAATTCATCCGAAAAAGAACACAAGAAGAATGATAAAGAAAAGCCAGAAAAATCGGAAAAACAAGACAAATCCGAGAAAGCTGACAAGTCCGAAAAAGTGGAAAAACCCGAAAAATCGGACAAGGCAGAAAAAGCCGAGAAACATGAGAAATCTGAAAAAGCAGACAAATCGGAGTCTTCATCTTCTAGTTCTCAGCAGAGTGAAACATCTACGAAAAATTCAAAAGAAAACAATTCTAGACAAAATCAACAGAACAAGAAAAATAGTTTGGTCTTTGAATCGACTCGACATGCAGCCGAGAAGGACGATTTCGATTCGAGTGGAGAATCATTCGCACCTGTAACTTCGAAAGGAAGGAAACTATTTGTGTAAGTAACCTGAAGCTATATTAAAGTTATAAAATAATATGAAAAACTATATTTCTTAGACATTATGAAAATGACGCAAATTCGAACAATCAAAAAAATTCTACTAGTCCAAAACAACCAAAACGTGAGGACGGTTGGAAGGAAGTTGTTCGTAAGTCATCTGTACAAACAGTTTCATCGACCGATTCAGGGTAAGAATTCATATTAAACTTATTAAACAAAATCACAATCAAATTACTTGTAGTATAATCACTTATAATTAACTTGTGGAAAGAGCACTCAAAAACTAGTACTTTTTTGGCCACCAGACGTTGTGATCAAAGTGGTCAGTTCCCAATTGCAAGATTGGAATACCTTCGTAAAACTTTAGTGGCCTTAAGTACGTTTCGAATACTTGCGCTCTTAGTAACAGAAAAAAACTATAATGTAGGTCTGTTATTTTGTACATGAATATTGTGAAAAAACTTATATCATTCGGACTCTTTATATCTATACTCCGTGCAGATAATGTTAAATGGGGATAACTTACAACTAAAATGTGTTTTTTTAAATCCTTAAACTTAATTTTAAATAAAAAAATACTTTATTTGAATTATATTTAAGTAACGTTTTTCCTTAGGACTAAGAAAATTTCTGTACCTTTAAACGCAATTTCACGAGTTATTGGGCGTGGTGGAAGTAATATCAATGCAATTCGAGGAGCAACAGGAGCCCATATTGAAGTTGAAAAACAAAGCAAAGGACAAGGCGAACGTATTATCACTATCAAGTAAATTTGCTTACAATATTTCATTTTCAGTTTTTCAAACTAAATTTTACTTTTGCAGAGGATCTTTCGAGTCTACAAGACAAGCTCACAATTTGATAGCTACGTTGATTAAAGATCCTGAAGTTGACATTTTACAAATGTTACCCAAGTCAGCCAAGGCAACTGCTACCATTGGCACTTGGGATAAATCTAACTCTTCATCGGTATGTGTTATAATTGAGATCTGTTTAAAATTATTTTTGTAAAACTTTGTTTTATATTTATTCTAAGGTATTGAAATCCAAGTCAAATGTAAAATCAGGATCTGTGGGTAGTTCTGCCACAAGTTTAACGGTATCCTCGCAGAATAAACCACCTGGAACTGCAACAATCGCTCCTTTAATTCCATCAATGCGACCTTATGTAGCTTCTAAAATGGGAACGCCATTTCCAACCAATGTAACTCGTGCCACGGCACCTAGATTAGTCGCAGCCGGTAAGTACATTTATAAATTATTTTTAACTTGATTAAAATTGAACATATGCTACAGCTGAAAAACGTGCAGCAGCCGCTGCCCAGTCTGCAGGTTCTGCTACCAAAAATACAATGTCGTACACGACAGCGATGATTGCAGCCGGACGAGGTACTACTAAAGTTGTAACGAGTTCAGCTGGACAAACATTTGCTGCTAAATTAACTGAATCGTCTAATCAGCATCCGATGACTCTTGTACAAAACTTGAAAAAACAAATAAATCAATCATCATCGGCAAATCAATCTGTTCCTACGTCAATAGTGACGCAAACGTCTTCAGCAGCGTCGCAACAAACCCAGCAAATGACCTATGCCAGTACAGTGCCATCACCGAAGCATCGTCCGCCATCTACATCGACAACCACAAATGTAACCTCTCATAGCATGGGAAACAAAACGCCATTCACTTCTCCAGGACGAATCGAACAAAATTCAGTTCCAACAAGTCATACATTATCGTCCCATTCATCAGAAGTGATTTCATCACACCCTCCTCAACATTCATTTCCAACATCCAATGCAAATATTTCTTCGTCACAGCAACAAATGCTTCAGCATCAACAATTACAACGCCAACAAATGGAAAATACCACTGCGCAGTTACAGTCACAGCACCACAACTTGCCACAATCCGGCCAGCAAATTTCTCCTGAGAATTTAGCTGTTGGATCTCAACACCCGAACAACCAAAATCGGGTTACAACCTTGGAATATTCATTGTTTAACGACACCTTCACAAAAGTTCAACAGTCAATGTGGGGACGTGATAATGAGGTACAAAAACCAATTAATTTTGCTGCCGTTACCGGAAGTGGGATTGCTCAAAATAATGTCACTCAAAAGTTCATCGATAACGACACACCTCAAGTAGACGCCTCGAAAGCACCTGGATATCGTGGCACGGCTGCTTGCTCACCAGTTTCCTCAAAAACGAGCAGTAACAGCACAACACCGCCCAGTCTATCCAACTTTCAGAATTACAATGAACAAATTGGAAAACCGAGTGGTCCGATTGCACCACCTTCTTCGCATGGAGGTCTAGCGGTGACTCGACCTGTTTCGCGAGCAGCAATGACTGGCCACGACGTTTCGCCTTTGGAGATGCCCTCCCAGCCGTACGGCAATCGGCAAATGTTTCCTACAAATATTCCACCGCATTTACCCAGTGGAATGTTTAAACCACCTTCAGTGTCTTCATACGGATCTGATACAACGAACCTATTAAAAATAGTTCCTGGTGATCAACCATCGCAACAGTCGCAGCAACCTCCTCTAATGCAACCATTCCACCATCAACAATCAATCAATAATCACATTGAATATCCTCAACAACCACAGTCTCAAAGTGTTGGAGGCCCAAACTCTAACGTTATTCCAACAGTTTCTATGTCCCGATTAAATCCTCGTGCTCCAGATTTTTCAAGCTCTCTTCATAGTCTGTCCAATAAACACAACCCTCAACAATCGGCGAATGTGTATAAATTAATTATGAATACTAATCCTGGACAACCTTTTCCATCGAACCCACAAATACCAATTGGAACGCTATACCAAACACCAGTTCCAATTCCTACACGCCCCAGTCAAAGTGCTCCTTCATCACAGCCTCAACAGCATGGGGTGCGATGGCCTTTCATGCCACCTCATCAAGGATCCAACACATACCAACCCGACATGATGTGCCTATCAACTATTAGTCACATCAGCGGCTTACCATACACCAATGATTATTTATCCGGGCTAGAAAATGGTGTCGGATTAAATGTCATCAATAATTCACCGTCCATGTCTCCTAATACTTCAAATGACGCTCAACGGTCTGTCGGAGCCACGAATGCTGCTGCTGGTGGAAATATTTTAAACCATGAAGATCGAAAAATACCTCGACCGATTGGAACGGAACGAGCGTGGAAAAACTATAACAATTTAACGCCTCAAAACAATTTAAATCCAATTGGCGTTGGAGGCTTAAACGATGTTAATGATCCAAACGCTTGGATTTTAAACAATGACACCAAATTAACACTAAACTCTTGGTCAAATATGTCTGCAGAATTATCTCGACAACAACAGCAGCAGCAGCAACAACAGCAGCAACAACAACAACAACAACAACAGCAACAGCATAACACTTTCCGAACGTACCATTACAATCGATTACCAAATGATGAAATACCGCCAATCGATAATTCATTTTCCGTAAGTTAAATGCTATAACTTTTCTGGATTTGTTTAACTTTATTTGTATTCGTGTAGCATTTGGATAATCAACAGACAGTATTTCAAAACGGAAGCACAGCCACTGCCTTATCGTTAATGCATTCGTTGCAACAATTTGGAGCGGGTGGACCTGATTTAGATGGTGGTGTCGGTGGTGGAAATAATTGGGGCGAAATGCCAGACAAAACGCAACAACACGTAAGTTAATAATCTCTTATTTGCTTTATGAAACTTTAATAATTTCTCATTTTGAAATCAAGTGAATCGTTTACTTACTCTATAAAATAGTTTTAATACAATTCAATGCAGTTTTCCCGAATCTTAACAATTTATACCTTTATACCGAAAAAAAATAAAATAGACTATTGGACAGTGATAGAAATAAATTTCAAAATACAAAATTGATTCATCAAAATATCAAGTTTTTTGTGGTACGGAAATATTGTGATCTCTTATCTATGGAATAAACTATCTGACAAGATAGTGAGACAGTTTCTATACTAATGACTTTTTACCATTGTGTAAATCAGCTATACTCAATCTTTTTTTCCTCCGGGCCGGAACATATTTATAGTAAACTGTTAATATTATCCAAAATTGGCCTTTTCACCATGGTGGCTGAGCCGACCGGAACGCAAATATTGCAGTTTTTGCGTCATGAATAGCATTGTGAGTGTAAGAAGTTATACTGGTGCCATTGTCTCACTCGTCTCACTTATACCGACTTGCTAACCGATTATAACCTAGGATAGATAGTTTTTTACTCTGAGTACTACTCAATATTGCGAATATATTAAAACCAAGATCAAAATAGAATTTGATGACATTAATTATTTTGGGCCGCACAGAACAGCTAAATGGGTCGCATGTGGCCCGCGGCTCGGAAGTTAATTATGGTTGGTGTTAATCATGTTAATTTATAAGTCATTAGCCAACGTATTAGTCAAAGTAAAGTTCAATCCAAAAGTCTCAATGATCAAAATCTCAATCCTAAATTCACTTATCCAAATATTGGCAAGTAATCGTATAAATAGTAACTAGATGAAATATGTAGTGTAAAGAGAACGCTAGTGAGACTAGTGACTTGTAAAATCACTAAAATTTAAGCAAATAATAATCGAAGCTTCTGTCCTTTTGGAAGAAATATACAATTGGATTTCTTGGTTGTTTTTCTTTTATAAAGTTCGAATTTCCAGGTTGAGGGTAGTTGAGCCTCAACATTGCTGCCTCAGAGCTTATTGTGTTTCCTGAGTCCTTAGTTGAGGCCAAAAAGCTAGGCCAACCTTAGCAGCCTAAGTACTAGGTGTTTTCCGACTATTTCAGTACCATGGCTCGTTATCTCCAGTTTTTCATGTGTCCATTCATTTGGAGTACCGTATTCCCATAAAACGTGGGAAGTGGTTTCACTCTGCTTGGCAGAATCTGTATCTTGGGGCACTTATATGTAACCTCAGTAAGTCCTTTTTCAATCCATAGTGGCCGGTTATTAAACCCGTAACCACTATAACTTGTTTTCTTGAAAGTACTTCAGTAGTAGGTTTGAGAATAGTTTTTTCATCATCCTTTTACTGTATTTTTGCCTGGGGGTGTTCCTCCATTTTAGACATTATTTTCTAGGAACCAACTCCTTAACGGTATTTTTCACCGCCGACTTTTTTCGGGATCCTTGTCGAACAAGGGCCCTTTCGTTGGCTTTAATACCCTTATGGCCTGGCACCCATCCCAAATTAACCTAATTTTTGGTGGTCAAGCTTCAAAGGGTTTCTTCTGGTTTCCTGATCTGGTTTCCCAAATTAGTTTGAAGCTGATCTGTGGTTTTGCTATTGCTTTCAATACGGCCTTCAATCGTGCTATTTTTAAAGCACTTCCTCTCTAAGCATTACATATGTCTCCGCTTGGTATATGGTAACATCCCTTAGTAATAAATATAAATCATGTTCTAGATTCCTCCCAAAAATACCAGCACTTGAATCATTTTGTGTCACAGGACTATCCGTACACAGAGCAATACCATGTGGCAAAAATTTTCTCTCATATTTTTCACATTTCTTCGATGACCTATCTATTGTGACTTTTAAGGTACAATACATATCCACAATTTTAAAAAACAACACTATTGTCCGATAGTCCATTTTTTATAAGGTAAAAAACCTTTTAATATTATTCTCTTTTTAATGCAGATATGTTCAGTTATTAAGTTTTCCCATTTTAAACTAGAAATTAACATTACTATAAGTTGTAGAATTTTTTGAAGAAAACGAATGTTTGAAGTTATAAAAGTATGTTTTTGAAGAGCAATAATGAAGAACGAAGCATGAGAATTCGGTAGAAAATATTCCAACATTTTCAAGATAGATGTTTTGTAAATATATAAGAAAATAAGTTGGTTTTATGTTTGGTAAGTCCCTTTTTCCTTTATACATTGATCAAATTTCTTTATAATTTAATTAGTATTTAGGTTGGAAAGTATGTAGACATCTCCGTAAATAAGCATAGTATATAATTAATCTATATGTTGAAATAATAAGCTTAAAAAAGCCTACTGGTGACTAAGTAGTCTAGGTGGCCGCTCCAATACTAGTAGGTGTTGGATTTGATCCTCGTATCGAGCAAATTTTCAATATTTCTCGATTTACGGCTTTTTTATAACTCTAGAGCCGTTAATAACCTTAGTTAGTTATAAAGCGACGGTAAATAACAATCGAAACTTAAGAAAGTGTAAAAACGTATTAGAAAAATCACAGCATTGTTTGATTTTATTTTATAATTAATATAGGAAGACTATTGGTCTGAAAGGAAGAATTAAATATGAAAATATGAATCAATTTAGCTGAAGCAAAAATTTTGAAAAGCCAAATGCGGCTCGAAATCATAATTTGAGCACCGGTCGCTGGGAGAAGTACCAAAGTATTTCTAAAAAATTACTAACTGTTAAAAAAAAATTAAATTCTATTACGATTTGATTATTTTATATCTACGTAGATATATATAATTTTTCATTTCACTTCTTTAACAACTCAATCATATAATTAAAATCAATTTATTTTATTTCTGAATAAAATTGAAGCAATATTAATTTATTTTTAATTGAGCTTAACATGCCAGTTTAGGAATCTCTTAATGACATTAATATTTATCGGGAAAATCAGGGTTGTAACCGATTATTTGAAAAAATTATAATATTTTACTAATGCATAAAATTCATGGTTTTTCCTTTTTTATATCATAATGGCAATCATTTACATTTTTCGACTTAAGGGTGTTCTCCCATCTAACGGCGATTTCGGCTGATTGAAAAAGTTTCACGGTTTTTTGTTATAAAAAAATATTCGAAATTTCGATAATTTTTGTTCATTTCGTGCGTCTACATCTACTGAATTTACTCTATAAATTGGAAGTCAGGCGATCAAACCGTTCTGGATATATGATAGATGGAAATTTGAAAAACAGTTTTGAGAAAAACACGTTTACAATTTCAAGTACGGTTAAAATTAGAGCGACTTCTGCATCTTTGTAACGACTTTATCTTTATAACGACTTCATATTTAAAAAAATCACTTTACCAACATATTCTAGACATGCTAAGGAAACAACTTTTGACAAAAAAAAGAAAATATTTTTTTTAACCCATCACACGGGAAGAAAAGTTAACAGTGGCTTCGTCCCCAAGCCTTTTCTTTGACCCGGAACCCTATTCGCTAGTACCAAATTAATCAGAGATAAAATCATATCTTAAAACTTTCATTTTTATCATTTTCATGAAACTATTTGAAAAAAATCAGAATCGAAATAAAATATTTCTGGAATTCTTTTCAAAAGAATCGAAAAATTGCTAAAGACCTAAATAATTATACCTATACGTACTTTAAATAAATCTTATTAAAAATGCTCTTGTTTTTCTTTCTTCGCTGTTAGTAGAAATTGCAACAAAGTAGTTTTGCAACATTTTTTATCTAAAGTTGTCGGTTCACTTTTGGTATTTGAAACTCTTGAGAAACCACTTACTCATATTGCTTATATTATTACAATTGTATTTATTTTTTTAGTAATATTTTTTTTCTTTTTCAGGGATGGACGAGTACGAAATGGAGTAGCCAATAGAAGTCGTGATTAAACCCCTAAAATCCTATGATTTCGGAATGGATCTTATATGTTTATTGGGATATAACGTTTTTTTTTCTCGGTAGTTTAGATGATAAACATGACGACTGTTGTAGTTACTTTTATTTCTTTTTTTTTCGATTTACATTCACTATTATATAATACACATACTATACTATATATTCATATTATTATTGTTATTGATAAAATGATATATATATATATAATATATATAAAAAGATATATATACATATTATATATATTTAAAAAAGAAAACACAAAAATATCATTTGCTCTGCGGCTATTGGCTTTATCTATAACTGATGAGAAAGAGAGTGGTTTTAATTAATAGCCACTAAACAAGAATATTTGATATTTACAATATTTTTATTTTATCTTATATGTTGCAATCACTAAATGATCAGTTCACTCCTCGTCCATGGTTGCCCCATTCGATTTGAATATTGGTCATCGAGACATAATTTGGGTGTGGTGTGAAAAAATGCTCGCGATCACGAGCTTTTCTTGTACTAAAAAAACCTATTTGGCATTGAACGAACCTAGCACTATTGTCATCAATACATTTGCGAGTGCTTTAGGTTCATTTTGCATTCGTTTTTCTTTTTACGGAATCTTGTCTCGACTGTTTAACAATCGCAAACATACTGTTATATCCAAAAAAAAAAAATACTGAGTTAAAGTAGAAAATTCGTGCAGCGATTACAAGGGTAGGGATCTCTGTTTTCAAAAATAAAATTTGAGGATATATAAAAATATAAATGATTTGTTTTTTTTTTCTCTTTATTATTTTTTTTAAGAAAGAAAAGGATTATTATTAAAATATATATATATTATTTGATTTTCAAACCTATATTTGAATAGTTTTTAATTTTTAAGAAAGGAGAGAATAGAGCGTGTGTGAGGCAGTGCTACTTGGTTTCCAATCTTACTTTTTAAAATCTTGAGGATTTATAAGTTTTGTAATTCGCGATGGAAAACCAGTTCGGCCGCTGTGTTTTACCATGTCGCGGAATTAAAGTCAAGATTGTACATTTATGGCACGCTCCACTTTGGGATATGCTGCGTCGTTCCCATCATTTATAGGGATTATAATTATTATTATTATGTAATATTTGCTTGTAAATGAAGACTTAAAATATATCTTTATGCACTGTGATTGTTTAAATTTTTAAAAAATATTCCTTTATTATAGCATAATATGTACATTATACACAGTAAGAGATTCATACAAACTTACAATTCTAAATGTTTCATTTTAATTTTTTCAGCTAAATTTTCGTGCAACTGATTTATTTTGTTGGCTTGCTTTTTGATGTTTGCCTCCATCATGTCGACGTGGTCCAATTTTTGGCCGGCGATTTTCTGCTTATTTTCTAAACGCTCCGCAGCCAAAGCTGCTTCCACTTGCATTGTCCGTAATTTTTGGATTCGAGTTTCATAATGCTTTAATTCAATCTACAAAAAAAAATCATTATTTAATTTTCCAACTTTTCCAGGAAAATACGTCAACGATATTCAACATTTAACGTTAAAATCGATCAAATCCAGTTATTATTAATAACAAAAATTGAACTGAATTGACGAATTTTTTTTCATCCCACAGTTACACGGTGGATACATTAATCCTATTTTTTTCTTATTTACTCCATACCAACTTTTCCCGTTCCATCCAAATATAATCTCCAATTAAAATAATTGTTGACCACGAGAAAAGTATAAGGATTACGTTTTTCCCATTAAACTATGGAACCCTAAAATTACCTCAAATCGTATTCAAATTTTGTAGCTACCCTCCCTATTAAAAGAAGGCATTTGAGATTTAAATATAAGGTTTTTACCACTGATCCAGTTATTGAGTATGCTGTTAAATTTCAACGAGACTTTAAAAGCCTGTGTGCTCAATACAGTGAAATTTAGAAAGACTTAATACACAAAAATTAGTTTAACTATTTAATAAGAAGATAAGTGAGAAGGGGGAATAGCAAAATTAAAATTATATAATTATCCTTTTTAATAAAAACATGTTAAAATTTAGGTCGAGCCATTAAGTCTATTTATTAATAAAATTATCTTTTCTTATGCAAATATATGTGTATATACAATGTACTCGTTTTACGCGATTTTCCGGAAGCTATCCTCCTACTTTATATGAACTCGAAGTCTCGATTTACACGGATTTTTATTTTCTGGAACTTATCTTACGATTTTGTATGAAGTCTAAGTTTCGATTAACGCGTTTCCTCTTGAAACGTATCTACCGCGTAAATCGAGGGATGAGTGTACTTGAAAATATTTTTTACAATTTTTACAGCAAAACGTTTACACTTAGTGAATTATCAATATATAAAAAGAATTCTAATTGAATTTGTATTTGGCCGCCATCAATTACTTCACCCCGCTGCGCCTTTCAAAAAGGAAATTGATAACTCCTGATAGAGTATAACAAGGACAACATATACCTATATTTCATGATTTCTTAGTGTTCAAACAATATTTCAGTTGTATTTCCGCCATTTTGGTGGAAGAAAGGCATTTAATGTTGAAACCCCTATTAGGAGTCCTTTAAAATCATTTTAAATATAATGATTTCAAAATGCCGCTAAATGCCTTTTTTAACAGGGCTACTATTAATCAATGAAAATTGAATATCATGAACGCGCTTATATTTAAATTACCCTTATCGATTCTAATTCATCTGGTGTAAAGCTGCTATTAACTGCCATTTTCCAAAGTCCATCAACTTTAGGTTCAACAAATTCTTTGCTTCTTGGCCCTTTTGCAGTTAGACGATGTAGTCGATCATACTCATCACGAATATCCCGATGTTTCGTTCTTAACAAATTTGCCTTATCCAAATAATCCTTTTCCGGTGGAGCCTCTTCCTCCGTTAGCATATTAAACTTCACCAACTTCTCGTCAATCGAATCTAGAACCAATACAATAGTAACAACCAAACTTATATCTAAAGGAAAATATTACTTTCATGATCGTCTTGCTTTCCTCGATCGATATCCTCTAATAACGAATAGTATTCATCAATTTTATCTTGATGATGTTGAAATTCTTCTTTCAATGCCATCAATTCTTCACTAGTGAACCCTGAAAATTGTGCTTTTTCCCAAAGCTTATTCAGCTTCTTGTCTTTGAACAACATTTTGTCTAGTCTTTCTTTGTGAGCTTCATTGAGAGCTTTATGCGGCTTCTGTTTCTCCTTGTTATGAATGTCTTCGAAATGTTCCAACAAATCGTAGGAACTCATGATGCCTATTATTTTTTTACGAAGATTCGCCTCTTGGAGTCCTTCTTTGTCTTTACCCTCTGCTTTGAGTTTCTTCCAAGTAATTTCTTCTTTGTCATGGATTTTCAACTCTCCGAACAATGATTTCAGCTTTGGTAGTGTTAATCGCTAAAATAGAGCTTTTAAGTATTATTCTTACTAGCTTATTAATAAAAGTACATACTTGTTGAGCTTTTGCCCATAGCATATTTAACTTGGCCATACGAAATGGTTTTTCCAGAGTTCGTAAAGCTTCAACTTTTGGTTCAGATTGAATATTCGCTTCTTTCGAATACTTATTTAACCCATCACAGTAATAGATGAATAGTGTTAGAAAAAATAGAAAATTAAATGCTTTAAAATACATGTTAATGGAATAATTATATCCTTATAAAGAAAATAATATATTTTTTTAATTAGAACTATTAATTGTATTTTAAAAATAGACTAGCAATAGTTATCAAACTTTTTTTAAGATTAATGAATGACATAGAATACGTGTTTTTATTTAGTGAAACGAATTTAACTGAGACATCACTTTTTTTGTTGACAAAGCAATTACTAAAGATTACTAAAAGATTATTCAAATATGCAAAAATATTTCACTAAAAATAATATAAAATATATCTGAAGAATTATAAGTAATTTTCCTGATATTCCCAATTAACATTTATGATTTAAATTTTGTATCTTTTTATTTCTATTGTGAAATTTATGGGAGGGTCATTAATATATTGCGAGATAGTTCTTATCGTTACACTTTATGAAGTTCGATATAGTTCATTAGCATTTAGTAAAAAGCATATGGAGGTTTTATTTACGAGAGCTCGAAGTGAAAATGTACGCGAAAATGAAAACCGATTTTTATTGTAATTGCTGTTTTAACAAAAATGAATTGAATAAAAAATAAGTAATTTTAATAATAACCGACATTTTACGTACAATTAAATCACCGAATTCGTTTCAATAAACATTAATTTAAAAAACTAGAAATGGCGTTTGATATTATTGAACTATTTACAAATTTAGTATTGTTTGTGCGTTTTTAAAACTAAAAGACAGTTTTTATTACTTAATTAATGCATAAATGAATTGGTAAGGACAATTTGTACGATATGATTGCGCTAAAAATTCAAAATTTATTTTCTCATTTTCCATCTATATGAACTGTCATTTTCCTGTTGTAGCTAAAAATCGCTTTCAAAATGTCACGAGGATATGGAAAATCTTATAGTCGAAAAGGAAGTATTCAAACCAGTATACAATTTGATAAGTTATTCAATGAAAATAGTAATCGGCCATCAGCGGTTCGCTCGGCCGGAACTGTTGGAAAATGGGGCATTACTTCCTTCACGTCAATTCGTACTGCTAATGGTATGTTACCAAAACCAACCAAATCCAAACTTATAAATAATTTTATTGATAATTTCAATAATTACTAGCAAAATATTATTACTTCCGGTTTGGAATATACACTGCTTAGTTTTGTCCATTTTATAAATTAAAAAAAAAGAAGAATGCGCAGTTTATCTTTTTTTTCCAAGCTAAAGGGGCAAAGTATATACTGCATATACAAAATGTACTACTATTTTTAATGGACCACCTGATGGAACCACCGGTAGACAACTACTGTATGCTACTACACATGTATATTTATATAATTAATAAGAACAACACTAACAAGTGTTCCACTGCTGTATCAATCGTACCATCTTAAGTTTTAGACCAGGGATTGACAAATATTAAACGCTGCCAGAAGAATCAAACTGTTGAAGAAGCAGAATAACAATAATTTAAAGCCGCTACTTCTACGTGAGAACCTAATTATTTTCCTGGTCAATTGGAACCAGAATGTTACCATAAATTTCGTAAAGGCGCAAAAAGCTAATCAAAGAACTATAATCTGTTGACCTCTGACCTTGACTTGTGTTTCTAACTGTTAAAAAAGTATTTCTCTTCATATGTTTGAGATTTTTTTTCTTGGAGCCTCATCACTGGACCATTACCTACACGAGTATAACACTTCCGGTTCGGTACAAAATTTGTTGGAATAAGTATTGATTTATATTTCAAATTTGAATTCTTTTATAAAACCAATAAAAGCATTGCAATTTGAAAAAAAAAACCTATCTTCAATTTTTGTTCAAAGAGGCACTGCCATCTATGTCTTCATTTAAGGTAATAGAAGGTATTCTAATTCTGCAATAATCTTACTGGTGGCTGAATGGTCTAGGTGATCACTCCAAAACTGGTTGGTAGTGGGTTCAATCCTCGTATCGAGCAAATTTCAATATTTCTCGATAACGGATTTTATTAACCCTAAAGTCGCTAAGAGATCTTAGTAGTTATAAAGCGGCGGTAAATAACAATTAAAAAAAAATTCTGCAAAGCATGATGGGAAATGTGTCATGATGTGGCTCCGCCAGAAGTGTGTTTAGAAAATAACCAACTGAAAGTATATATTTTTATGCTAACGGTCAAAAACTTAGTACTGTAGACACACTTGTGGCGGCGCCACATCTTGATACATTTCCCATCATGCATTGCAGGATTGGAATACCTTCTTACATATTACCTTATCTCCATTAACTAGCCATCACGATACCAAGTAAATATCAATGTAAATTATCCTAGACCATATAAACTGCTCAAAAACCGCAATTAGTTGAGCATACATAGCAATGAAAGTGACGTCATATGATGACCTGATGTTTTCAGATTACACGTAACCCGTATTACACCAACTGATAAGTCAATTGTTGGTAACAGCCACGGAGTATAAATACAAGGAATCCGAACGCAATGTTAAAAAATGGTATCAATTTGAGGTCCAGTACCGATAGAGTGCGCTACACTTCACATAGTACGCATTTGAATCATTACGCGAGATGTGTTATTAATATTATACACTGTATATTCCAATCTACTGCACGATGTGTTCAGATATGACGCTGCCACAAGTGTATCTGGAGTGCTAACTTAAGTTACCATAGTTACCTTTTAGAAAGAACATAATCTCGATTTAAGTTAGTATGAAAAAGCCTATACCGGTCGGACTCCTTGTATTTATACTCCGCGGTAACAGTTAACGCTTGAGTAGAATCGAAAAACATCGATGAATATCCGAAAAACTCATGTTTTCTTATGCTTCATACGATATCACCATCATTACCACCCTTGGTTAAAATGATTTCGTATATTAATAAACCGTTTTTGTACTCTAAAAAAGTAACTACTCCTAAAGTATAAATACTGCATTACTTCTAAAAAATAGAAGAAAGGGATCAGCTATCTCTGTATAGTGAATAATTAAAATACATAAAACAATAGAAAGGTATTGAAGCACACCAAAAAAAAAGCATCTCTTATGGATTCATGGTGGTCCTATGTATGGTCCTGGTAGTATATTATATAATTCCAAAAAAAATCCCAAAATATAAACATATTGAAGATACAACTTTGTATTATTTAATTATTGCTTTAAATGTTGATGTTCTACAAAATATTTTCGATATTTTTGAGATATAAAGGTTCAGAAACACTTTGTTAGACGACTTAGCATTTTTGCCATGCTCCAATTTGGGAGTATGCATTATTTTTGAAGTTTTACAATGGTTAATTATTCAGCATTTTTTTTTATTTAATTTTTGTAATTTGTCCAGTAAATTCATTTTTATTTATAAGAGATAAAATTCGTTTCGTTGAACTTATATTTTTTTAAATTTTTTTTTAGGCTTAGGAGGATATCCTCAAGAAGAGATTACTTCTCACAAGCGTAAGCGATTGAATAGCGGCGATCAAAACAACAAGAGTTGTGGAAATGATCCTTTTTCGTTTGATAACACTGCTACAAATGCCCCATCCGCAGCTCCTATTGTCAAACCGAAAAAGTTCTTCAAGAGTCGCAACACTGAAGTAAAAGTTAGTGAAGATGTGTATACAAAAAAGCCTGATTATAACTTTACTTACAATAAGAAAGTTAAACAGGCAAAATCAAATACACCATCGTCGCCGTTACCGCCCCCACCTGTGCAAAAAGTTGCACCGCCAAAAATGTCACCTCGATCTAGTGCACCTAAGAAATTTTTCAACTCGAAAAATGCAGCCGCTACTAGTGCTGAGTCAAAAATGACCGTCCCTGTTCCGACATTAAGTCCTAGTAAACGTGACGATAATAAGCCGCCAATTGTGTTGCGAATATCGAAAGGTAAATCACGATTGTTAAGCGATTCGGATGAGTCGACTGAGTGTAGTCCAAGTCCAACAATTATTTCAGTTGGATTATCATCACCAAGTTCAAAATCAGAGAGCGGAAGCTCAAAATCACCAGCACATGGACGTGTCACACGCTCGTCACGCCGTCATCAACAGTCATCCGATCACGAATCTGACTCCAACGAGCAATTTTCTTTATTCATGTCTCCACGTAAAAGTTTCGACTCAGAACCCCACTATATTCCCGCTGAAGAATACGAACTTGAACGTAAAGCAATCTATGAAAACCTACTTGGGGCAGGCTCACCCACATACACCACCCCAACTGTATCCAAACCAGATAATAGTACAATGAATTCAGACAACCAAAAACAATCCCCAAGTTCCGATAACAAAATGGAAATAGAGGAAAACCAGAAAAATTCAACTAGCGACGATGAATCAACTCAGCCAACGGATTTACCAGAGGAACCTGAAGAGCCAAAAAAATCAAGCCCCGAAGCTCTTAATCTAATTGAAACTACAGAAACGAACATACCAAAGATTCCAACAGTACAACCCGAAACTAATACTGAAAGTGATAGTGACGACGTACATGCAGAATCTGCGACTTCTTCCGTCAAAGATTCTTCTGAATCTAAGTTGGATAAGATGGACGAAGAGAATCTCGATGAAGATCAACCACCGATTCCTCCAGTGAAACTAGTAATTTCAAAAAAGAAAGGCAGTATTTTCAAAAGTAGGTCATTGGTCGCTGGAGGATCGAAGAAGCGACACGCATTGTACAAACACAAATGGTGTGACGACAAAGATCCACAGGTAAGTTGGCTCCTAAAGGCTTTTTCCCAAGTTTTTTTAAATCTAATAATAGATCAAGCCTCGTGTGAAGCGGCTTTAACCACTAGAAAATTAGATTTAACTATTAGGATATCAGCGATTTCTGATGCTAAATTTTCTCCGTCAATTCCTCAATTTACAGCCACTTCAGTTACAAGGAATCCCCAATCCAATTGTTACAAGAAATCAACCCTCTTGTGAAGCGGTCTTTGTTTCCACGAAAATGAAATAATAGAATAACCAATACAGTACATTCTCGATGTAACGGACTAATTGGGAGAACGGGGTTCGTTAAAGCCAGGGGTCGTTAAAGCCGAAAGTCCGTTATGTAAATACCTATAGGTTTAGAATAAAACAAAAATTTTTTTTTGGAAATTGGTTCACTTTATTTAGATATAATTAAAAAATACAAGACATTTGCTTGCTTTTGGTAATTCTGTTTTGATTTTTTTCACATTTGACCGTATTTCTTGTTCGTTATATCCGAAGTAATAGAGGTCCGTTATATCGAGGCTTTACTATAATATAATTCTATTATATATATTTTTTTCAAGTAATAAGTAAACTTACCTACTATTTATCTTACTACCCAACTAAGTGTTAAATCTCTTAAATAAGCCGTTTATTTTGAAAGTGACCTAAGTCTATTTCAAGAATAGTTCATATTGCTACTATTTTTTGCGACGATAAATACATAAATTTCACAATCAAAGAAATTAGTACTAGTGAGTCGAAAACGAATTTCATATCAATACTTAGTAAAAATTGAATAGTACAAATATCAGGATAATCTGGTCTATGAGCAAAGCAAAAGTTGCCGTATTAATTTAGGCTACTTTCAAAATAAACGGCTCAAATATTGTTGAAAATTTACTCAGGCAATTCGTATCAAAAATAAATTTTACATTGAAATTTTAGAAATCTAAGCCTGAGACTGAAAAATCTTCCAATAACGAAGCTGCAGTTTTCGATGAAATGGACTTTGATTCGACTGAACTAACCCGAGTTACGCATTGGCCTAGTGAGAGTGCTGATCCTATGGACGAACCTGAAGCTATCACAAGTATTAAATGCACGAAAAAAGCGAAAGGGGTAACATTTAAACGTAGATAAAATAAAAACCGTTATTTTATACCGACACATTTTTGTAGTTCTACACGGTCGTCCGTAACGTTAAAAAAGCACATCAAATTCAAGAAATCGGCGAATTCCAAGAGTTCAACGATGATGTTGATTACATTTTAGACGCTTTACAAGACAACAATCCAAATAGCACTCGCTGTTTATCGGCAATAACTCTGGCCACCAAATGTATGGCTCCGGCATTCCGAATGCACGTGCGGGCGCACGGTAAAGTTTCAAAATTTTTCCGTGCTTTGCATGATGCCTCCAAGGATCAGAGCTTAGGTCTTTGTACAGCCACTGTTATGTTTGTACTATCACAAGACAGACTTAACATCGACATTGATCGAGACTGCTTAGAATTAATGTTAAATCTACTCGAATCTGACGTCAGCCACAAAAATGCTCTCAACGATTGTGGCTTAAGTTCGTTACAATTAGAAAAAAATAAACAAAAAGTCCGTGAAATTTGCGCTGAAATTCAAAGCCAAGGCCACGCACTGCATCTCAATTTAGATAACATAACGGTAACTAGTTTCTTTATCTATTTATACCATAATCTTTTTAACAAATTTTCACGTTTAGGTCGGTCATTTGGCTATGGAAACGTTATTGAGTTTAACATCAAAACGTGCTGGAGAATGGTTTAAAGAAGAATTGCGCGAATTGGGAGGCCTAGAACATATTATCAAGACAATATGTGAATGCTGTCGCCAAGTATCCGATTATGTGGTTACATGGACTGACGCTTTACTTGACAAACTTCGTAAAGTTGACCGTTGTATGCGAGTTTTAGAAAATGTTACAATTTTAAATGAAGAAAATACCATTTATATTTTACAATACGATAATGGGTCTGTTTTGGACACTCTTGTAAAATTATTCCGATTATGTGATGCCGAAATCCCATTATATCCCGTTACCGATGTAGCAGATAAAGAATCAACTGGTGTAGTGATTCGAGAAACTCTATTTGTCACATTAAAAGTTTTTATTAATTTAACGTATCGTTATAATTCAAATTGTAAGTATGATCACCTTATAAAGCTTGGAAACAAACAATAAATTTCGTTTTTCTTTTTTTTTAGCAAAAGGAAGTCAATTGATAGGTAGTAGACCAGGAGTTGTTGATGCATGTTTGCATTTACTATTACAAGTACCAAACTATATACCAGAACAGAAAAAGTTTGAACTTAGTATTTTAGTAAGTAACCACCTTTTACATTTAGTCATAAAATATTTTAATTAAATCAACTTTTAGGTATTAATGTTATTAAATAATTTGGCCCAACATTGCGATGAGAATAAAAAGTTATTACTCGATGCCAAGGCTCCGGCAGAATTTGAAAGTATTTTCCCCTGTAAGTATTAAAACGTATTTAAATTTAAACTAATATCATTCAGTAAAAACACTAAGTTTCGATGAAATTTAAAGAGTAATTATTGCGCTTTTTTTTGAATTATAAACAGATTAGTAAAACCTAATATACGATTGGGTTACGTTTCAAACTTTCGATATTTCTCGATTACGGATTTTTATTAACCCTGAAGTCACTAAAAACCTTAGTGGTTACAGAGCGACGGTAAATAACAAAAAAAAATAATTTAATAAAATGATGAAAAGAATAACTTTGTGGTGAAACTTTTGGAATATAGTTCCATACTAGCAGTCGCCAAACTTGTTGACCTCACGGACCACTCAATTAATAATTTAAATCCCACGGACTACTAATAGAATTTTTTTATGTGTTAAATGCATTATAATAAGTAATTCCACATTTCTCAAAGGAAAATAATTGAATAGCTCTTTTCTTTCTTTGACTGTTAAGAAAAAAATAATTACTAATAGTTCTTAATTGATTCTTTTTTAAACTCATGTCCCTTTTAGAATCGTCAAATCCGACAACGCTGCATTTTCTACTTCTTTAATTCGCAAATAAATCGGTTCATAATGAAAATTTAGTCACAAAAGACAAAATAATACCATATTGGAATTGAAATTAACAAAAAAAATCGCGAATAGAGTAAGAAATATAGTAGAAAATGCAACATTGCTAGATTTTACGGTTCTAAAAAAACAAGAGCCCTTTTTAATTACTTCTCTTTGTTAATTGGGAAGGTACGGAACTTAAATTCTCATTTTTCGCCTACTTCCCAGCACTTGATCTTGTTGAATTTTGGCACACCTGCTTACTTTCGATGACAACGCATAAATCCATCGTAAAATTTATTAATCACGAAGTATTTCTACTTTATTTAAATATTTAATTTTCGAAAGAAACTCTGGTTGCCTACCTTCAAAGGTGCATGTAAAAATGAGTCAATGTAATGACAGTTGAAATATGTATGATTGAAAAATGAAAAAATATGAAAAATTGGTAATAAAAATATATTGAAAGATTTATAACGAGAAAAAAACAAATATTTAAAAAAGATTTCAAAAAATCTCGCTTCTATTGATAAAATGCACTAAAAAGGTAAAAAATAAATTTGTGAACTGAATCTTCGTACAGATTTGCACCATCATATCGATTTGCATCGATATAAAGACGATAATAGCCAATTAATTTAAATCGTTAGCTATCTAGTTGTACATCAAAGCGAGGAGTGTTTCATACTATCAAGTCGTAAACAAAATTGCATCCCTCGCTTTGATGTTAATACTCGTTAATACTTCTCATGCCACAAACTACATTTTGTATCAAATTATTTTATTTTAAATCTTACTTTAATCTTATTTTAAAATTTAATTACCTATATATCAAGTTTACAGTATAGGACAATTATTTGATTTGTGAATAATTATTTCAGGTGATAAAAGCGCGATTGTAGCGTTAATAGAGCAATTTGATGCTCGTGAAACTTTAGCACACCATGCAGAACAAAGAACTAATGCAATTTTGGATGGTGAAAAAGACGAGGCGTCAAGTGCTAAACCTAAATCGCATGAAGAAGCTGTGGAACAAACTGTCGACAAATGTAACTAAATCAACATGAATTTATTAAACTTTTCTAATTTAACACATTTTTTATCCGTTTAGTACTTCAAAAAGCCGGAACCCATATGGAGCATACAATGGTTGCTGCTAACATTGTCCTTTTGTTAGGCAACATAATCATGGACAATCCAGAATACGAAAAACGTGTACGGGCACACATTCCTTCTGGTGATTTCAAAAACATGATTGAAGTATTGTCCAAATTCTTGAACTTTATGAACTTGACAGCTGCTGTAAGTAAAATACTTTTCCGGAATTAGATTTTAATGTCTCATTAATTTACTCTTGCAAACTACTTCTGTAACAAAATCTTTCATTTTTTTCTTTTTTTAGGGTGACATTGTTAGTGTGAGTCATGTGAAAGCGACGGAGAAAGTATTAAAATACTTAGAAAAGTGCGATAAACCTGCTGCTTTAGCTGAAACCAGTAACAACGATGTCCACATAAGTTTACCAATTGAAACTGATCGTCAAACCGATACATCATCAATTGACATTGACCCATTTTATTTAATGTAAAACTAGAGTAATTTGATTTAATTAACAATGACATGGAATAATCCAAAATTTGGTGACCATTAAAATGTGTTAACTAGCCCAAATCCCCAGATAGGGCATCATGTACGTAAAAATAATCGCCAAACAAAGCAGTACAACACGCGTTTTTATTCTTCTTTTTGTAAATAGATAAATTGATTTTATTTGCTCTGTTTATTGCCTTATGGCTATTTATGCTTTTTTTAAAGAAAATGTATATAAGTTTTCCCCTTTTTATTTGTAATCTCTTTCATATTCCGCCCAGACTTTAATCAGTCTCGATATGTCTCCGCTCTAATAACATTCTACATTCCTGACTTTCAAAAAGAGCTTCCGTTTGATTCTGATAACAAAATTGAGTAAAACGAGCAACTCTTTTAAGTTTATTATCAATTTAATTACGCCAAACCAAACACAGCAAATGATTTGGACAAAATAATATTCCATCAGTGTAATTAACATTGATATTTGAATGAATTTTTTGTCCACCTTCAACACTTTAAAAATTTTATGATTATTGCCAATTTCAATTGACCTACATTTGTAAATAAATATTCAATATTTTAACATTGATTTTTTGTAAAAGAGAAAAATAAATTATAATGACTATTTGTATGGAATAATGATTAAAAAAGAGTATTTAAGCATATAATTAAACTTAAATTTTCTTTCATTTTCAAACTGTAAATTACAAACGAATATTTTACTTTGCGATTAGACGTTTTAACTGATTATTTTAAATATTTAAAAAACATGATTATTTCTTATTTTTAATTCCCTACTTAGTTATACCGTATAATACCTGAACAAATCCATTTGTACTATACTGTTACTGTAGAATTATTTATTGATAAAAATACTTTAAGTACTGCACAGTTAAAATATTATAATTAAGTTATATAAGTGAAAAATTTAAAAAAGGTTTTTAAGCGTTTTAGATGTTATATTTAATTTATATAACACAAAACTGAACATACAACACTCGTTATAAAAATATTGTAAATTAATGCAGAAACTGTTTAAATAATATTTTTTGTCATGTAATAAATTAAAATCGGAACAAGATGTATCATTTCCCACAAAACTAACGTTATCCTTTATTTTCTATTTTACTAAATTAGTGATGAACAGTGCTATTTAAAAAAATCCGAAACGTTAAAGTCTAATTTGCGCACAAGAATTTCGGAAAAATATGTAGGTATTTCGATAATTTGCCCATCATAAGATCTTCGACTCTAAAATGTTTATATTTTTCAGAAAATATATATTTATTTTTTTGCTACACTAATTTATAATAAGCTTAATAAATTAAATTTTTACAGGAAAATTAAAACGAATAAAAAATATAAACCCGAAATAAAATAACTTTAATTTCGGGTTTTATATAAATCTACAATGTGTATTAATATGACCAAGGACTGGATATATTCGGAAAAGTTCATTTGTGATTCTTTGGTGGGCTGTAGGTATAAGGGGAAAGTAATTAGTAATTTTCTCTAACTTCTTATCTTTAGCTGTAAAAATAATTAAATATTTTAAATTTAGTCTGGGAATTTTACAATCATATATCAGGAAAAATTAAGAAATATTTTATGCTCTGAAAAGCTATCTGCGGCTGCTATACATAAGTGTATTTCACTTTTTTCCTTTACTTTTGTTTTAAACATTCTTTACTAAATTAATTTATTCTTCTACATTTAAATATCCCTTCATTGATTTTAGGCTTATAAACATAATGGAACCTAATTCAAAATTACCTCCTTTTTTCAAGTCGTGTAATTCTGTAATGCAGTTTGCATAATCTGATCAATAGTCCTAACAGCGATAGAAGATGGTAAAATTCGGTTTATATGTTTGAGAAGAACAGATATATTTATGTTGCATGTAAATAAATATCTCTGTTTCTCTTTTGAATCTTTGTAACCTCATCTCGGTGGATAACCACGAGGAAATCAACATAACCTACCGGAGACTATACCACATTTATAAACTTTATTGAACTTAATAATTTATTTAAAATGGGGAAATTAAAAAAAGGACGTAGCGTGAAAAAAAATATCCAAAGTCAAAATGCAGAACCTGAAGAACATTTGAACGCACCCCATTCTTTTGTAATTCATCGAGGACTACCTGGTGATCATATTATGGATTTAACCCACGATTTTCGGCGAGTAATGGAGCCCTATACAGCTTCAGCATTAAAAGTAACGTAAGCCCAATATTTCCTTATAAATTTCTCATCATTCTTGTTTTCTAGGAACGGAAAAAAAATAGTATCAAAGATTTTGTATCGATTGCTGGTCACTTTCATGTATCACATTTGTGTATGTTTTCCCGGACTGAATTGGGAATGTATTTAAAATTGGGACGAATTCCTCGAGGACCTACACTTAGCTTCAAAATAATCAATTTCAGCCTTTCTCGGGATGTTGTTTCATCGCTTAAGAAGCAATTAGTAATTGGAGAAGCCTATAAAACATTCCCGTTGGTAGTTCTTAATAATTTTAGTGGCGAGGGTGTTCAAATGAAATTAATGACTACAATGTTTCAAAATATGTTCCCTAAACTTAATTTAACATCGGTAATTATTAGTGTAATTATTTTCATTCTTTTAACTATCAATTCTTTAAATTCTAGGTAAAATTAAGTTCTGTGCGACGTTGTGTTTTGTTAAATTACAATTCTACTAATAAAACCATTGATTTTCGTCATTATGCCATCAAAGTACTCCCTGTGGGAATTTCTAAGGGAGTAAAGAAAGTCGTACAAGGGAAAGTTCCAAATTTATCTCGTTTAACGGATATTTCTGAATTTTTAACGAAGTATGTTCTTATATCTTCTGCGAAACTTTAGCATTCATATAGTGCTTTACTCTGCTATGTTTTTATTAAAAAAATGCTGTTATTTGTGTTTTTAGATCAGGAATGTTGTCAGAAAGCGAAGCCGAAGAAGATCCCAATCATCATGTAACACTTCCACAAAAAATTGTATCACGCGGTAATATAGAAAATGAAAAATCTGCAATTCGTTTAAGTGAACTTGGTCCCCGCCTTACTTTACAATTAATCAAAGTTGAAGATGGTTTATTAGATGGGGAGGTATTATACCACGAACTTATATCAAAAACGGAGGAAGAAATTGAAAAATTACGAAAGAAACGAGAACAAAAAAAGTATAAGTTTTATCTATCTATACTACTACTTATTGAAGAATTCTAAGAAAAGTGGATTTTTGAGAACTTATAAACATTTCTTTGAAAATTTCGACTTATTGTCTTAGTGGTGTCTGTCACTCTTAAATTATTACAAGTTTTAAATAGGTACCTTCATAAAAAGGTCGATAAGAGTGGCTTAACGCCTAAAGAAGTCAAAATTTTCTTGAAAACAAATAATGGCGTAACGTAGAACAAAAATTGAATCAGCGCTTAATATCTCAAAAGTCACTTTATTGCGAATTTTCCCGTAACTACTTCGACATAGTTATCACGAGTCGAATACATAATATTAAAAAAATCATTTCAGGAAATTGAAAGACAAACGAAAAAAAATACAAGAACAAAACAAAGAAAAGAAAGAACAAATAAAAGTTCAACACAAAGAAAAGTCTTTACAAGGTATGAAAAAATCTAGCGACAAAAAACCGTCCGAAAATGTGGCACTAATGAAACGAGCCGTGAAAGAATCCAATGAAATAAGTCAAATGTCCGACGATGACGATGAAGAATACTTTAGACAAGAAGTGGGCGAAGAACCTGACAAAGGTATTTTTCTTAAACTTTCGTAATTTTAGTGCTATTATTTATAATGAACTTAAAAGAAGATACTTCATTTTGTCATCAATTCCGACTTCGTAAGGTATACTCTTATGTATATAGCTTAATAATCAAATATGCAATTTTCCGAAATAATAAATTCATAAGTCACTAGAGCAGTGTCCAGGTACAGAGCACAGAAACGACCAATTTATGAGTCGGATATGGTAGTTAATAATGCACATAATAATTTCAGATGATAAATGTTTTTGTAGGCATTATTCATTTTATTGTTAAAGTCGGGTAAGATTAAAACATTTGTAAGGATACAGTTATAAAAGCTTACAACAGGCGCATCAAATGCTAGTAAAAGCACTACATAAATAATCATTTTTTTCAAATTTTATACTAAAAAAAATATAAAAACCTTTTTAAAATCATTGAGGACTATATTCTTAACTGCATTCCGAATTTTCTTTATGCTTCAGGATATGTTTCTGTTCAGTGATCTTAAAATCTATAAACAATCAATTCTCATGTATGGTTTATAGATTTTAAGGTGTTCTGAAGTATATAGAAAATTTAGGGTGCAATTAAGAATCTATTAATAATTCTCAACCTACTGGTGGCCGAGTAGTCTAGGTGACCACTCTAAAACCGGTAGGTTTTGGGTTCGATCCTAGTATCGAGCAAATTTTTGATATTTCTCGATGACGGATTTTTATGAACCCTAAAGTTGCTAAAGAACTTAGTAGTTATAAAGCGTCAGTAAAAAACATTTAAAAAAAGCTGTAAATCAGTGTTTTCTAACCTTTTCCTATTATGTCTCGGCTATACCTTTGTAAATTTCTTATCCACTCCCAACCTCCACCGTTTTATTTTATAGGTATTGAATGTGGCTTTAATTTTAACTAAAAACTTCAGTTGCATTGTTCCCATTGATTATTGCATTATTTTCTTGAACGAAGGCTCTTCGTGGGAAACCTTCAAAAAGTTTTTTTATTTCATTTTAGTCCTATTTTTTTTTTATAAAAATTATGATTTTACCCTGGATTTCATCATCTCTGAATAATATTTTCCACAAAGTAGTAAATGCAAGTGTACCTGAAGAAATAGAAATATTCATCGGAACTTGACTTTCAATTTTATAGTTTTTATCCTGGGAATAAATAAATAACACAAATAGTTCTGAATTGTATTATTAATAGAAACTTTTCTTTCCTTTATAGATCTTTTTACGACTTCAGCACGAAAAAATAAACCATTTTCTCAACATAAAAATTTTAAACATCATAAAAATCTAAAACCACCTCCGAAAGGTCAACGAAAAAATAAATTCGACAAAACCAATAGTGAGACACGTGACAAGCGACCCATTGGTGGTAAAGGTTCCAAATATCCTGGAGGTCGAGGAGGTAATCCTAGGTATGGTTTTAAAGCTCAAGAATCTGAAAAACCAAACAAATTTAAAGGAGGAAGAGTGCAAAAGAAATATAGAAAATAAAAACATAGACATTTAATGGTACGTTAATTTTATGTTACAATAAATAAATAAAAGTCAAATATTTTTTTGTATAATCACTTCTGCGTTATCTTCCTGATATTTTGTATCCTTAGAATAGTTTTTCTATCGATAGGTAATTACGCTGTTGACAATTAACGCAACTATTTATGTGCAAATGTAACGCAGGTGGCATAAATCCAAAATATTTAAAATGTTTCATATATTTTTGCAAGTTTTGCTGAATCTTAAAAACAGCAATTACTACTTAAATTTTTAAATTTAAAAATAAATCTCTGTTGAATTTTTGGCATAAACATATTTAGTTTTGGATTAACACCTTTAATTTACTTTGAAAAACTTAACTATAGAAGATAATTATTTGATATAATTTTTATAACAGAGAGCGTACATTAATGATTTTCGAAAATATAAAATAGATGCTAATTGATTTTCATTATGCTCCCATTAATTAGTCTATTCGACTACGCATTCCAATAAGCAAATGCACGGCTCCTGATATAACATAAAGAATACATATACCTACTTTTTGGTCTTTATTGTCGGTTCTTAATTGCTAAGTTGAATTCTTTGAATCATATTAAATTATCGATAATTTAATAATAACAACTTGACCCCCTGCGGATAAGATTGAAATCGATTATCTAGATGAAAATATTGCAAGAAATCCCATTTAAATATTTCAAACAAGTTTGTTTCACACTTAATCTATTGATAAGAAGCCTCCCCGTGGCTTTTTTCCAATTAATGCATTATGAATTTTATACCTGTTCTTCTATTATTCAATTTATCGTAATCCTTGGCAATTAAGAAGCTGTTATTTATCGTTGCTTTATAACTGCTAAGGTTTTTAGCGACTCTAAAGTTAGTCAAAAACTGTAAATCGAGAAATATTGAAGGGAACACCATCCGTTATAGACCTAGTAGACTTACGGAATTAAACTTCCACGTTAAAGCAAACAAGCAATTCAATAAGTCTTAATAGTTTTCAATATTTTATTTCATAATTCGCGATGATTCACAACAAATAAATCCACTACAACAACCCAGTTATATTTTGAATGTTGCTGACATGTTAACTAAAAACACTCAACAATCCCATTGTTCCCATTGACTATTGAATTATTTTGAATTGTGGTTCCTCGTTTAGAAACCCTCAAAAAGTTTTTTATTTCTTTATAGCCCTATTTTAAAAAAAAATGGTTTTACTTTGGATTTTATCATCTCTGGATAATATTTTCCACAAAGTAGTAAATGCAAGTGCACCTGAAGAAGTAGAAAAATCTATTAAGAAAAATCCAATAGTATTTAAAATAGAAAAAATATTATATATTGAAAGGAATGGTTTGTATTAAAAATTATTATTTTTTTAATTGTCATTCACAGTTTTAGTGATCCAATCTCCGTAACATGATACCTAAAAGTT
Organism: Sisyra terminalis; assembly: GCA_958496175.1. Classification (NCBI taxonomy): domain Eukaryota; kingdom Metazoa; phylum Arthropoda; class Insecta; order Neuroptera; family Sisyridae; genus Sisyra; species Sisyra terminalis. The sequence goes on along the minus strand of OY292279.1, from coordinate 18,621,371 downwards.
AAAAGAAGAAAAAAACATATTATATTTAAAAATGCATGAAAATACTTACATCCGTATTTACTTCTGGATAATTCGTATTTCCACATCCTGCTCCCCAACTTACAGCGCCCCAAATATAATATTTACCATTTTTAACGTACATTCCTGGACCTCCAGAGTCTCCCTGAAAATGTTAAATGTTTTTTCACTTTTATTTAAAGATCTATTAGTGTTATTAGTAGAATTTGGATTACCTGGCAAGTAGCCTCACCTATATCCGAGCCACTACAAACTTGACAATCGTGTATATAAAATTCATATCCAATATCGGTGTATGTTTCGTTACATTGTTTGTGAGGAATTGTTTGTTGTGAAATTTTTTGAAGTGCAGTCAACGATGGCTTACCATTTTCCTTTGTATCACCCCATCCTGCGTATATAACGGTTCCTGAATACTCTTGATCATACTTATCGGGAAGACATATAGGTGCGACTGTTTGGCCATCCAAAACAAAGTCTTTATTAACTTTGATTAAGGCAATGTCATTTTTGATAGTATCCACATCGTAAAGATTTAGATATATGTTCTCGATTGAACGAATTTGTTGTGAATCTATATTATAATGTATTTTAGTTGTGAATTTTTGGTTTTAAGTAGGAAAAAAATAGTTATACCTTCTTCTATTTCCAAGTTGTGCGCTCCAGCAACTAGACGAAAACTATCCTTTGGAGAATCATCAGGAAAACAATGTGCAGCGGTTAAAACCCAACTTGGGTGAATAATTGAGCTGCCGCAAGTATGGGAGAATTTATTATTGATTATTTTTTGGAGAGATACAAGCCATGGAAGTTCGTGGGGTTCGGTTATTTTTCCGTTTACAATACGATTGTCTCCCCCGCCGATAACTCCACAAGGAACATCGAAACCCACAGAAATATCTGTTAAAGAAAATAGTTATACTAAAAACCCAAAAAATATCTTCAATTTAAACTAAATACCTTTGAGAGTTTGTCGCAAATGATTGGCAGAAATTATGGAATTTGAAAGCAATAAAATTAGAAAAATGAAAAAAGTTTTCATATCTTGGTTGTTTTTTTAACGAGTAACTTGAATATTATTTATTAGTAATAATTTGTAATCTATTCTTCGTACTTATTAACATGAATAACATAACTAAATTCCAATTTAATTTACTTTGTAAAATAACTAAATTAATCAGCTTTCGTGTTCTTTAACAGAAAATTGTTTCAATATTAGCTCAAGGCAAACTATTAAAAAATTATTGACAATTTTATGAAAAATTAAAAAAAATTTACCCAAATATGCGAATATTATAAAAATTTAATTTATTTATTTTACTGGTGACCGAGTGCTCAAGGAGGCCGCTCCAAAACTAGTAGGTATTGCATTCGATTCTCGTATCGAACAAATTTTCAATATTTCTCGATTTACAGATTTTATTAATCCTAGAGTCGCTTAAAACTTTGGCAATTATAAAAGCAGTTATAAAGACGTTAAATAACAACACCAATATAAATAGGATACCAAACCGAAGCTTATTGGTTGATGCTAGGTTCGAATTTAATAATAAACAAAATTTCTAACGTTGGTTCTAATGGTTGAAATTTTATTAACCATTCAGTCGTCTGGAAGGTCCCTTTAAGTTAATTAATTACCAGCTACATATGGCAAAAATTATAGCAAGACCAAATTTTTGAGTTTTTGATGCTAAATCCCACGAGTTTCGATTTTGGTAAATTTTCTTTAAAACCCTATAAAAAATGGTAGATATTTAGAGGCATTTTGAAATCATTACTTTTAAAATGCTTCTAATACCTTTAAGCAATATCAAACGGGGTTTTTAAACATTAAAATGGCTTTTCACTACCACTTGCATCCTGCTGAAATGCAGCTGTAATATTGATTGAACGTTAATAAATCATGAGATAGATGTATATGTTATCTTTGTCATACTCAATAAAGAGTTGTTAATTTGCTTCTTTCAGCTTCTTTGAAGGCAAAGTTAAGTGAAGGCATTAATGGTGGCAAAATATTTACGAAAACAATTAAATTCTATAGCTAATCGAAGTTATTCGAAGTAAATAAAGGTTTTTATCAAAAGCTAAATGAATTAATGCTACGAAATTGTTATGGCTACCTGGTGAGTTTTGAAAAAAACATAACAGAACCTATTTGAAGGAGGATTCGTGAGATCAGCTGTGTTATTAAACGCGACAAAACACAAATTCAATTGAGATGTATTTTTAAATCTTAAATAAATAGTAGTACATATTCTCAATACTTAGATGTTTGAAATTAAAAGAATTTTAATTACGTTATTATTTATAGATACATTAAGATAGATAAGCCTATCCCCTAATCAAATAAGATATTTTCTTTCGTGAATCATCACAAAGCAGTTACGGAGTGATCCAAACTACTTGATGATCACTGAGGAAGATTGATTGGCAATCGAAATGCGTATCTGGGCAATACGTCACGAATATTTTTGTTTGAACTTCTGTTCAAATTTATGTTTTTGGCATGATTTTTATATATTATTATATTAAATCATACTACATAAATTGGACCGCAATATATCCTATATATTGTATACACAGTATAACTGTTCAAAGTTAGCGAAAAAATCTTATATTGATTAAGATAGTTGTATTTTGATGTATCAAAATAAAAAATGGCTTGTATATGAGTTATTAAATAGAATTTAATATGTAGAAACGAATGCAAGTCAATGGTAAAAACTACGTAACTAATGCGTAGCGTTTCGTAGCATGTCTGATCATTGGCTATATCTCAGCCCTTTTTTGTTACATGCATATCAGCTTTTCTATCAACCTTGTTAGAATGCAATCTATTGTTAAAAATGCTGAAACAAATTTTTAAAGGCATTTAAAAACGTTTAAATTTTAAATGCCTTTTTTTAACAGGGAAAAAGGTTGTGAATAATTTGTTAAAGGACATACAGACTAATGGAAAATTTAGGTAAGAACAAATAAGTGCAGAATTTAACAACCTTTATTTTACATATTTTTCAAGCAGTTGTGACACAATTATTAATTTCCAGTCCAATATTCTTTAGTTGTTGCAAAATGTTGGGAAAAGTTTCCAACACACAATTGCCAACACGATTTTGTAGGTGATTCAAAATATTTTCTGTACTTAAAAAACTTAGAACAATATTTTGTAGCATTGCATCGATCGCCAAGCTAAATTCATTTTTCAAAAGCTGTTCACAGTTGATTCGTGACATTTCCCGACGTTTACGTTGGCAAACACCTATACGATTTTCCACTAAAAGTTGCAAATAGCGAAAACTAGAATCAATTTGGTTGTAATAGTTGTCGTACGATTGTTGAGCTTCGTTATTGGTTGATTGGATGCAGAGTTTCGAGGCGTTGTAAATTGATTTTGGTACAGGAATATTTTTCCAGGCCGAGCATAACGAAATATTTTCCACTAGTGATTTGATTACAACTAGTTCTAGATTAGAAGAAAGATTAGCATAAGCGTATAATTTGGATTTTAAATCGGTTTCAGCTAATTTTTTGATGGAATCTACATAGAGAATTGCAGCTTCTAGTTGATCGTTAATTGAAAGATTTGCGAAAGATGAAAGCGAACGTGGATTGGTCATATTCCATGCTGAAGATGATAAATTCCATAACTGGAATGCGGAAAGTTTGGGTGATGTCACATTGCTGGAAGATCCAAGAACTACATTTGAAGTATTAGAACGTGAAGCATTTTTTTTAGAAGTAAGTCTTGAAAGAGTTGTAATAGGAAAAGTTATGTTCGAGGAAAATGAAACAGTGGATTCGTTTATAGTTTTATTGGGAGAATTAGCAAGTTCTAAGCGTTTATTCGATAAGATTTTATTTATATTTCCACCGCTAGATGTAGTTAAAGTTAGATTAGTTTCTGAAGTAGTGGAAGTAGTATTACTAGCTGGTGAACTAGGATTTGAAACTTCTGATGTAGTCAAATTTAATGAAGAATTCTTGTTAAAATTCGAACCATTTGCGAGAGTAGAACTTAACTGAGCCAATGATAAACTTTCTGATGTGTTTACCGGTATTAATTGAGTCAATAATGGCAACAATGTTGCATTGGTTCCAGTAGGATTATTTTTTGAGGATGTGGTATCCCATAATAAGTTTTCCGGACCATTTTTATTAAAATTCGGTGAAAATTTAGTAGGCAATCCATATTTATAAGACGAAAATGGGTGATTATTGTAAAATTGGAAATTTTTGCGATAATCAGATAGGTAAGGATTTGAGTAATATTGATATGGATTTCGAATATAGGACGATGGATCATCAAAATGTTGAATCATTGGTTTAGAATTATAATAATTATTGTTCACAACTCCCCGATTGTAAACGTAATACTCAGGGTTTGCAATTTTTAATGCATTTTTCGTGTCGATTAAACCTCTGTGATCTTTCCAATATTCTGGCCTGCTATACGTCAGCATATTTTCTCCTTCAGACCATTGATAAGGATTATACTGATAAGGTCTTGTAAATGGATAATTGATTGGATAAAATTGATTTGGATAGTATAATGAATTGTACTGGGGATATAGATGTGGATTATCCGGAAAAAATAGTTTTTGACACGCAACCACCGAAAATATAATCTAGATATAAAAAGAAAACGATTATATAGTGCTTTTATCGCTAGATTTTACTGATAAAATATAAAGGTCAACTTACAATAACTTCCAACAAACAAACAATGAAAATAAACTTCATTTTTATCAAAATTTTCGTAGAAAAATAGTTAAATAGCCTTAGTTAAATTTTTTCATTGAAAAACTTGCAAATAATTTAAATCGACGTTTAAAAAAAATAAGTGAATAAATTTTTTATTGCGGCATTAAAACCCCCCAGTTGGCCTCAACTCTGTTTATTATTATTTTTTTTAAAATTTTACTTAAAAATTACGTCAATCGTTATCAACTCAAAACTATTTCCTGTAAAATTTCGGGATACTCAAAAAAAATGCTATTGAATACTTTTAATAATTTTATTTGATCATTTTATCTTTAAAATCATTCTATGATCTACTTTTGAAAAAGTTTGTCAACAAAATATTTTTCCGGCATCATATAGGGATTATGGGTCAAAAACAGTTCGAAGGGAATTGAGACGTTTTTATGTCCTGAAAATAAAAAAAAAAATGAATTTTTCAATTTAAACCAGAAACGTAACACTTTGCAATGCCAATTTTTTGAGGTCTAAAGAAAAGTATAAGAATTTTACAAGAGATTGTAATGGTAGAGACCTTAGCAAAGCGGCAGATTTGTCGATCTTCGCGAATTAAAAATGTATAGATTTGAGTTACGTATATGACTATCCTGAAACTTCAGCAAAAAATCCAAAACCATAATTTCGTGAATTAGAAAAAAAAATAAACAATAATTCCCTTTATAGTTCTAAAATTAGAATGGTAGATACATATGGGTTGTCCTTTCAATTTTGCTAAGAAAATATTCTACCCTTGCAAAGTGTTATCTGTAAACAAAAATTTGATGAAAATTACCTGGAGAATATTTGATAATCCGACGCACTTTATATGCAACAGGATCTTGCATGAAAAGCGTTGGAGTTTTCAATCGAACAACAGGAAGATTTGGTTGCATTAAAGGATTTACAGGACGCTCTATCGGATTTATAAAAGGCGTGAATTTTTTATATGGAACTCGAGCCTTTTCTCCGTTCAAGTAAGCATCATTCAACGGTTCGATACTTTGAATTCTGAAGTCTGGCGAAAATTCGGCGGTGGACGTTGAATAAATGGAAGACGCATACGGACCAACAATTGGCATTAGATAACTATTAGCCGTTTCCAAATATTTTGCCATTGGAGCCTCTGGATTCAGTATATTTCCCACCAAATGAATAACAGGAAGTCGTTTTTGTAACAGTGGTGTCACAGGACGACTAATTGGGTAGAAATACGGCAGAACCAATCCAAATCTTTTGAAACCTTTTCCGACAGCTTGCAAGGAGATTCCGGATGAAACCATTGTGGTTACTGAATATGTTTGGGGATCTTCCATAGCACTGGGAGCCACCGCTGTTGGATCAAAGGAAAACGCCACTATTTTCACAGTTCTTTGTTGGCAATCACATTTTAATCCAATCTAAAATTTGTCTTCGATGCAACGTTTCTCTTTCAATGATTAACGATACACAATTACCTATACTTACAATCGTTAAAATTAGGAAACATCTAAAGAAAAAATTTGATGATATCTCAACCATGTTTTTTACTAGACAAAACCTTCTTAAGAATTTCCATATAATTAAAATAATCAAACCATAAAATATTAGGTATAAATTTGATAAAATTAAAGCAATTAAAACCATATAAAGTGTTTCCAGTGTTTCTAACAGATAAAGAAAACGCTACGCTATTTTCAATATTATAATCCTTTATTTTTTTTTACTTAAATAAATTATTCCATTATTAAACATAAAACTATATTTTAATTGTTTCAACAATTAGTTTAACATTGTTAACAACCATGATATTTCTTATCCAAATTTTTAAGACCATTTTTAACGTGAATGACACCAGATCTCTTTGCACTGTTTATTTCTTGGACATTTACTCCGCATTTCTGAAACAAGTCAAATTTTCATTGCAACAATTAAATGTTAACAACCAAAATTAAAGTAATAAAAATTAAATACAAAAAAAAAGAAGAAAAACATTTATTTTGCAGTATTTATTAAATAAATTAAGTGGCATGAGTTAAATCATTCGTAAATAAAAATAAATAAACAAATATTAGTATGTGGTAAATGAGAAAATTAGGTTTTTAATGGGAAATTCATCCAATAATTGGACCGATTCCTTCGCCCATATCCGGAGATACGTACACAATGCGAATGGTGTTGGTGAAACCACTGCCTTGTTTCCATCCGGTGACAATAACCACGGGATCGCCACCCTTAATAAAGTTGCGGAACTTTCCGAATTGGAGTCCGTATTGGACGCGAGCGTCCACATCTTTCAGCCAATCTTGCAGAGGGGTAGCTGGAAAAAATAATTTGAAAAATTAATACATAATAGTTGTACAAATTGAGACCCAAAATGAATTAAAGTAAATCTACTAGACTAAAATAAGTGCAAACTTCTGAGGAAGCCGCAATAAAAGTTGATAATTTATGGTATGAAATGTATAAAGATAAGTGATACTTGTAATTTCGTCTGCGTGACATACTAATACGTCAATATTTTTTGTTTAGATAGGATGCATGTCATGAAATATAAAGAAATTGTTGCAATTAATAGTCTACTGGAGGGCGAATGATCACAATAGCCATTGTGAAACTAGTAGGTTCTGGGTTCGAATCTCGTGATGAGCAAATTTTCAATATTTCTCAGTTTACGAATTCTTAGTAACCCTAGAGTTACCAAAGACCTCAACAGTTATAAAACGACAACAAGTAATTATTAAAAGAAGAAAAATATGTTTTCTTAATTATTAATTGCTTAAATAAAAAAGCTAATATAATTATTTTTCATAAACTTTCAGAGATCTCTCGAATGATATCCCAGACGATTATGCAGACTAAAGTTTTTCTTCGTCTCTCAGTGGAAGATGCTTTCTTTTATTGTATTTCTATAATAATGCATACCTTTTAATAAAGGAAACAGTACTATCAAAATTGGTTCAGACATTCTTGAATTAAGAAAAATAGTACAGACAGAAGTTCAAATTTAATCTATTATGGAGTGACCAAATAGAAATAATTTTAAAATTCCCTATAATTCCAGGTATTCCAGGATTTTTATTATATTTTTCCATCACTTGAAAATCTTATTTATTTGCTCCCGAATTTTGATGAAAGTGATTTCTGGTTCTCCTCCTTAGTATCTTATGTCCCTATGGTTAAAAATGATAATACTATAGGGATTGTTCTTGAAATGGACTTAACTCACTTTCAAAATAAACGGCGCATATAATAATTATCTCTCGAGTCAATGATCACATAGTAATCGTTCATTTTACTATACGTTCATAAGTCAACTATATAGATGGTGAAAAATGTGATTTTTTACTTATTCATTAACATCCAGCGATTAATAATTATTTAGTGAACAAAATAAATGATTAATTAAGCTCAAGAACCAGACTAAATGACGAGGATCTAAAAAAGTAGGAAAATTATTTTAGGTAGATTTTGTAGAAACTATTGTATTTCCTCGTGGAGGAAATTTGGCCTAATTTTTCCATTACATGTATTAGTTAGTGAAATAGGTTCCGAAAATACCATTGGTTAAGAAATGTATATACATATAATATAGCTGACCTTGTTATCAGGATAACTCCTATAGTTATCAACCGATCTTGATCAAATTTGGTACACTTATTCTTCAGAATATTGCCTTAACCTTAGTGAACTGAAGTTAAAATTACTTGGTAACATGTTTCACCACGGTGGAAATAAATATGAGATATAAAAGAACGTTGATTGGAATATGTGTTTAATTTGTCACAATGAAATTTCATATTTTTTTTAATTCCCTGATATTTCCAGATTGAAATTAAATGGTCTGTGTTAGTACTGTATTAGTATAGACTTACAGCATTACAACGTACATATGCTTAAGGAGTACATCGAATTCAGAGATAAGAAAACTTTAAAAAAACTAGTACATTAAAGAGATACAAGAGGTTCTCCTAGATAAACTAAACCTAATAATTCAATGGGAGTGAGATCTACATTTGAGAAGCGTCAGGAGTGATGGAGGATGTTTCCCTTGCTTCTGGATATTTCTAGTGGTTCCGCCAAACTTTCCATAAGGACCATTATTGTTTTGTTGCTTTTTGTCTATTTTCCAATTGTTCCCTATTGTTTGTTTCCCCAATTATCCATCCTATTTTTTTATCTTATTTATCTCCCGTTAATTCTGGAAACCTCTCGTAAACATCCCGTTTGAATAAAGTTAAGTTTTGGATACAGAAAATTTAAGTTCAGTCCGGAAAAATATAAGTCTCTCATTTATATAGGGGTGCTTATTAATTGCACAAGACAAACATTGTTTTAACCTCTTCAGGTATATAATATCTTAAGATTAGTAAACGTTAATTTAGAAAAATATTATTTTATCCGAAAGTTTATTCATTCGTTTATCAATTGACTAAAAAATCATCCACTCCATGTAATGCATTTAATAAGACACCGAATTGAAAACTTTTGAAATTAATCTTCTTAATTTTGTTTCATAGCTGAAACATTTATCGTACTAAGGGGGCATCCATTAATTACGTGAGACAATTGTAGCTATTTTTCGGCCCACTTTCCCCATTGGTAAGATTTAGTGAGTTTTTGCTCGACCACCTCCCCTAATATCACGTTAAATATTAGAGGAGGTAATATGCATGGAATGGATGCGGATGGAATGAGAGACTATTTCTCTGCACCAACGAAAACGTATCACCGATCAGCAATCTTAATATATAAGATGTTACTGGTTTCTAACAGTAGAAGTTCCAAGTTTATATGAATACCTTCATATTGAAGAGGAAGAATCGCTCGGTAAAGGTGGCACTGCCTAGCAGTTTGAGCGTAACGGGTCACAGCAATAACTGGACAACAAGGCCGATACTTGGCGATGAGATGTGCAGATCTTCCGGACGTAGTGATTACGATAATGGCAGCAGCAAAGCATTTGGCGGCAGCTTCAACTGCAGCAATTGCAATAGTGTGAGCCGCATCTGTTGGAGGTACCACCTAAACCAAAGACAGATTATATAATTTAATGATTACAAACGAATTCCGTAGCCAAAACTTACTTTTGCGGACAAATCCCGGAACAATTGGTTGTGCCACAAAGCAGCCTCGGCTTCTTTACAAATATTCGCCATTGTTTGTACACATTGCAATGGGTATTCTCCCTTGGCTGTTTCTCCTGACAACATAACGCAATCAGCTCCATCCAAAATGGCGTTAGCCACGTCTGAACCCTCCGCTCGTGTTGGTCGCGGCTTTTTAATCATAGACTCCAACATTTGGGTAGCACAGATTACGGGTTTTCCCACTCGGTTGCAACGAGCAATCATCGTCTTCTGCGCCAAAAACACCTTCTCCGGTGGGATTTCAATGCCCAAATCACCACGCGCTACCATAATACCGTCCGAAGCACGGATGATCTCGTCCAAGTTTTGCATTCCTTGGTGATTTTCAATCTTGGAAATGATCAAAATCTTCTTGCCGTCATCACCGAGCACGTTTCGGATTTCCGTTAACGCTGCAGCTGTGCGGATGAACGAGGCGAAGATCATGTCGACACCCTGTTCCACACCGAAACGTAAATCGGACATATCCTTTTCTGAAACGGCCGGCAAATCGACGGGAATGCCTGGCAAATTGACACCCTTACGACTTCCAAGCATTCCTCCGTTTTCAATTTCACAGGTCACTGCTGTCGTTCCAACATTAGTACAAATCAATGAGATTAGACCGTCATCAACGAAGATACGGTTTCCTGGTTTCACAACTTTCAAAATGTTTTCATAGTCAACAAAAATACACGACGAGTTTCCTTTCTGTTCGTACGCCCTGTCAATTGTAAGCTTAATACTGTCCTTGGTTTTTAATTCAACTTCAGCCGAAGCTCCCTGAAAATTAATCAATTAGAAACTAACGTAAAGTTTTTCTGGGTTTTACATACGCCTTCCAAGAGTCCTGTACGGATTTCAGGTCCTTTTGTGTCCAAGGCAATCGCCAACGAATAGGGCATTCCAATTTTTTTGCTATAATTAAATGCAGCCTTTCGCAAATTTTCAATGGTGCCGGCATGATATTCGTGCGAGCCATGCGAAAAGTTTAAACGAGCAATGTTCATTCCGGTTTCGATCATTTTCTCCAAAACTTCCACATCGCGGGAAGCCGGCCCTACAATTCATAAAAAAAATTATTGAAGAATTATTGAATTCGTAGTAAATGGCAAATTTGGAAACCTCCGGACTCTAAAAATACCCATCAGACTAAAACCCTCAATTCTTACAAGTGTAGAATTAAAATTTCAATTCTGATCCTTCTATCGACCATGATACTGTAGACCAGGGATGCTACAGAAGTAAGTTTATCGGAACCGAAGTCGGAACTGGAGATACATAGGTTTAATGTAATAATAGAAATATAATTAATAAATATGTCCTTCGGACCAGTTAAATGTAGATTATAGAATATATAAGTAACACGAAATAATAAAACAATAATTTAATTAATTTAGATGATCGTGGAAGTAGGAAATTATTTTCTAATGTAATTTTTTTTAATCAGCCAAAAGTTAAATTTGATCAGATTGTAAAAAAGGACACTAAGGAACGTTATAGTAATGGAAAGAGTTTTTCTACAAGTAGGCACCTTCAACTATTTGGAAACATGGTTGATCAAAAGGAAATGCTCAAATGCTTCCCTGAATTGAAGCGGCAATAATCTTTACTTAAATTATCTATTCATCTGAAGGTCTGTAGAGGTAATTTCTACTATATGGATGTAAAATTAGAATCATCTGAAAGCCTTTAACATATATTAACAAATTAATATGTATTACAGAACTTTCCAGATATCCTGACAGAAGTTTGTTTTAAGTGACAGTATCCCTAAAATTCTGATCACCTGATGTGATTATTTCGAGGAAAACCCAAAGGAAAAATCAGAAGAAAGACTACATTATGATACTATAGACGCTATAGACATTTATAAGATCTTCACAAGTTTAAGAAAGTTGATGGAGTTTTACTTTTGTGGTATACAGACTAAACTATTCCTTTTCTTTTTCATCCATAAGATTTTTATTCCATAATAATTGGCTTCAGAATATTGATTAGTAACGAATATTAGACTTATAGATGCTGGAATTTATCGAAGGTTACCCTGTGTTAAAAAAAGGCATTTACAGGCGTTTTAAGTGTTCAAAAAACCCATTAAGACCTTTAAAGACATTTTAAATGTAATGATTTCAAAATGCCTCAAAATTCCTTTTTTTAACAGGGTACTTCTTTAGGTTGTCTCTAATTACCATAAAAATTTAATTGATGTTCTACACTCAAGCGAATATGGGACAAAAATGTTCAAAAAAACCATTAAGTCTTTTAAAATTAAAGGCATTTTAAATTTATTGATTTCATAATACCTTTTTTTAACAGAACACTCTTTTAGGTTGCCTCCAATTGCCATAAAAATCTAATTAATAGTCTATACTCAAGCGAATATGGGACAAAAACAAAAACTAAGTAATACTTACCAATTGTGCAAATTATTCCAGATAATCGCACAAAAGATGTGGGGGAGTCAATGTCGAGGCCACATAGGTGATCCAATTGGGAATTAGGATCGCTTCCGATAGGAGCATGCTGAAGTACGCGACTCTTGCTCAAAGACCATCCTGAAGTCTACAACGAAACAAAAAATAATTACAAACGTTTTATACCATCATTAATTTTATTACACCACTTTAGTCTTCTAATCTTCTAACAATTATTTTTTTGTAAAATTCCAAAAAAAAAAGATGAAATGCAAACTAGTAGAAAAGTGAAGTAAAATGTAAAAGATTTTAATGTTGATTTAATTTAATTTATTTTCAAGATTTGAAAAATAAATATTTGTGTGTTTATTTTTTTCATTTGAATGACTTCTGATATGTAAACCAAAATGACCTTGGAGGTAACCTTCTGAAGGACGTTGAGGTAACATTAATACTTTACGTTAAAAAGAAAATAATTGTAAACATTTAGTGGATATTTTGACTTTGATTCGTAATCATTGAACGACTATTTTGATTGTTATGTAATAACATTTTAAATGGTTTCAATTATTGAACACCCGGAAATTGAGCAACTGAGTTTTGTTGATTCGAGGAAAAGTGGTAAAATGTTAGTACCTGATTGGGATTCGGTTCAGTTTCACTGTACCAAACCATTGTGGTTTGTGTTGTATGAAACGGACGTCGAAGAAATATGAAAAACCGATAAGAAAATTCGAGGAAAACCCGCGGTGTGGTGGTGCTCGAACAGGACTGACAAGTGAGGGTGCCCTTGCGAAAAATCGGTATGAACGCAGACGTTCGGCACAGTCGCATTCGATTCGAGGAAAATTAACGGCTTACCGAAACGAAAATCATTTTCACGCGCAATCAGTATGAAATTAAAACAAACCTTAAGACCCAACGACAATTAATTGAAAATAAGAAAAGAAATGGTTTTTCTACGGCTTTTCATCAATCATTCGAATATCTACGATTAATATCCAGATGAAGAAATGCATTCTGGATATAAATAACCACGATGGGTTTCCCTGCCAAGAAACTCTAATAATATTTCCGTCGAAGATATAAATAGAAAAGTGTAGCGATGAAATTCTGTGTTTACTAGTGAGCAAATTTGTATTTTTTTGATGGTAAAACATAAAATATTTAACTCACACGAATTGTAGGCATTTTATAAAAGTAAAATATTCAAAAAAATGGTTCAAAAGTCATTGAAGAACCAATTATTCTATTACCATAGTTTTCTTAAGATGATCTTGATAATGGATAGGCAATTTACGTTACATACGTGCTTATGTTAGGCAACCAAAATTATACTTTAATGAATTATAGCCGGTTTCTTTTTTAGGTCATTAAGTGCTGTTTGTTATTTTAAGTAACAAAAATAGTGTTGGATTAAAGAACAAATAAGTTGACACAAAGGAAAAATTAAATTTCACCCAACCTAAAAAATAATTATAAAAAAGAAGAATCCATTCGCCGTAATTGGGGTACAGGTGGTTATATATTCGATCAGCTGATTGACCAAATGAATAAATGTGGCAAATTTATTAAATAAAACGCAAAAATATGATTAAAAAAAGAATTACAAGCAATAACAACCCGGTATAATTACAATAAACGGTGCAAAAAGCAAATGTTGGCATTTTTGGAAGACATTACTTTATTAAATTTGCAGGCTAAACTTCATAAAAACCTTTCGCTTTTAACCAGTAAAACAATAAGTAAAAATAATAAGACTCACCATATTCGTTTCCATTAGAACTGGAAATGATAGGAAATAATAATTTTCTTTGGAAAATATCAAAAGTTGACCAATTAACAATCAATATTTATGCTATAATGGCTATAATTATCAATGTAACATGAGCTAATCTCGAATTTATACTGAACATAGAAAGGACAGGCTAAGGTCAAATTAACTTACACACCTAAATGCCTGGAAAAAGAGAGACGACTAATACAAGCATTTGGAAATAATAGAATTTTTTTAAATTTCCCAATTATTTGATTTTAATTTAGGTTTCGACAAATTTTGTGTATTTATCGTTGATTTTTGATTACAGTTAATCATTCCTTGGTTATAAGTAATAATTAAATGCTTAGGTAATCATAAATATTCATTTTCTGTTTAAAAATTTCAATTAAAAATGGTTCAAAAACCTATAAAAGCACTTACTTTGGTGACTTTGGTTTCCACAGTATTCATTCTTGGCGAATTATTTAAAAAATTATTATAATTTATAACTATAATGAAACTATAAAACTATAACATTAAATCCTTATAGATCACGACTTATAAGAGTGGGATTATGATGATTTCACACTATCTTCTTATACACTTATTCTTCAATGATATCATTCACATTTTTAATTGGAATTATATCAGCAAATATTATAAAAAATATTTTTTTTTATTTGTAAATCATTTTTTATGCTTCCAATATAAAAAAGAGAATGATAGTATATACTGAGAATACCGATGTATACCTAATTTGGAATTTTACTTATAGTAATTGGTCGGTACAGTTTATCTGTAAAAAAAGCGATAATTATTTTAATGGATTCATAAAAAACTTGACCTAACACTATTAACTAAGGCTGAAGGGAATTATCGTATATTTTTATTAAAATAAATAGACTATAAACTCAATTCCCAGACTATATTATTTTTTTTTAGATTAAGGTGAACGACTGGCCTAATATTCCATATTTTTATTTATTTACATTTTTTTTAAATAATATAATTTTTAATAGTTTTAGTCTTTTATATAATCTTGGCATTAATAGTTTTCATGTTAAGTTCAAGTTTAGGCCAAATTTTTTCTTCTCGGAATGATAATATTCTCATATTCAATCCCAAACTTCAATACTAATAAATCATTGATTTAATTTTTGATAAGAAAAAAATAAAGATAGAACTACAAAAAATGAAAATTTTAGTCAACTAAAATATGAGGACTGAACTCTAGGAAACGATTTTAGTTGAGAATCGCTTTAAGATTAATAATGCCCTGTTAAAATAAAACATTTAAAGGCATTTTAAATGTTCAATAAACCCAATAGAAGCCACTAGAAGTCGTTTACAGTTATTAAAGGCATTTAAAATGTAATAATTTCAAAATGCTTCTGCCTTTTTCGACAGGGTATGGATGTATCCAGATAATATTTTGGATCAACCAACCAATATACCTTTTATCCTTTGTATAAAAAATTGATTAAATATATTATAATTTGAAATTATTTTAAGTATAATTTGTAGCTCTAAAAGATAGACCTCAGTAAACCAAAAGAATTCTTGCCGGGCCACTTCATTGTTTGCCTGTTTATCAAGCTAAATGTTTGTATCGAACCCAAATGTCTAATTTTTGAAAGCTGCGAAAATATTTCAGTAAATACGCAAAGTAGATAGACACTGCCATATGTTATTGGCGTAAAAACGCAGAAAAATTGGGAAGTTTAAAGGAGAAGGCATTTATATCTATAACGTTACGATTACCACTCGCAGAGGGGTATTAAATGATACTCAGGACAAACAATCCCTGTTAATGTAAGGTGTGTTAAATGTAATGATTTCAAAATATCTCTAAATGTCATTTTTAACAGGGATATGAAAAACTTATATGTAAGGATCGGAGCTTCATATATTTCTTATATTAAAAATTTTTTAAAACTACTATTAGAGATCTGAAGTTTCCGACCCAAAAGTATCTAGTTCTGATTTTATCACATTTCAAAGCATAAAACCAGCAGTGATTAACCAAAAATTGATGGTAAATAAATTCTATTTAAGAATTTATAAAAATGTTAGAATTAAATTTTAACGACAAAAGCGATCAGTGGGCACTATTATTATAAATACTCCACGTCCTGTTCTCCTTCTTTGTCTCATCCGATGTCTGATGATGTCTAATGTCTGATCCTCATTGATCCAGATGATCCAGATGTTGGACAAATAAATTCAGATATCCTCCCGTATTAAAAAATAGATTTAGAGGCATTTTGAAACCATCGAATTTTAAATGCCTCTAATAACTTTAAATGGCTTCTAATGGGGTTTTTGAACATTTAAAATACCTTTAAATACCTTTTTTAACAAGGCTCCCACATCTATTCTTCTGAGCATACAATTCGGAACATTCAAAATTATATCCTTTTCCATCACTCCATTTATGAAATCATATATCAAATGAAACCATATTTTTTAACAAAAGCTTCAGTTCCGGAACCAATGTTTGACTCCAGCTCCAACTCCGGCTTTAACTTTGGTCTAAATATTGTTATAACTTATGACTTAATTTATTTGATCATTCTAAGTTATTATCATCAAACAATTATTATAAAAAAATATTTCGTATTTTTAATATTCACATACTGAATTCAACATAAGATTGTTAAGAACTGGAGCCTATATAAAGTTTGTAAAAAACCCCAACTAAAATTCCACAAAAATGAATATTTTAACTCCAACTCCTTCAAAATCTTTCGGTTCCCTAATTCTGGTGACAATAGAAATTGTGACAATAGAAAATATTCCTTTCTTCATAAAATTCAACAAATTGTTGGTGATATCTGATACCGAATAAAGTTCACGTTTAAGAGTTTGGTTTAATCGTTTGTACTTCAAAAAAATCGACCGAAAATATTGTACAACAAATTAACAAAAAGTCATCGTATTAGTCTCTGTTGATTGATTGTATGGTGTTTAAGTGATTGAAATAATTAAACATAAATCTATTAAAAAAATTTCATAAAATTTTGCATAATGCTTTAGAAATTAAAGCAAAATAGGCAAAATATTCAAAAAGCATTAGCATTTTTTCGAACCACAATACATTTCTTTAATCTTAACAATAGATAGCGCCACTGAGACTATTTTCTAAATTTTCCCATAAGGTAATATAATTACTTATATTATTTTCTTACGGATAATATAAATAAAATAATTTTTTGGGCTTGTGTCCCTTTTAGCGATGTTAATATCTGGCAATATTGAATTTTCTACTTTGTTTTTAATTTAATTTGAGAATAAATCGGTCCTTCAGTCGAAATCTGACCTCGGTCAAATGCAGTCCAAAGGCAGTTGATCTACAACAGTGAAAATCAAGTTTGAACTAAAAATAGTGAAACCGACAATAGCCAAGCCAGGCCCAAATTCGCTCACAACCCGGTGAGTGAATCAATCAAATAAACACCAAAAACATCACTAAAACCTACTAAAAACCAAAAAAATGACCACCACCGTTTCCAATAACACCTCATCCTACGCACAAATAACTCAAAAAACCACAACAGTTATTCCAACCTTCCCTACAAAAAAACAAGCAATTGTGTTCGAGAGCATCTCTAATACAAAAATAGCAGATTACATAAAAGCAGTTGGAAATCAAATCGACCCAAGAAATATCATGTTTGCATCCCGCCTGTCCAACAATCGTATCTGTATATATCTAAAATCAACTGATACCGTCGACACATACATAAACAATTTCAAAAACATTACAGTAAACGAGACGACCATATCATGCAGGCGATTAATTGCACCAACAACGAAACTTATCATTTCAAACGTTTGCCCATCTATTCCACACCATATTATTATAGCAGCGTTAGCCCAAACAGGATTAGAAATAATGTCCGGGATGCAATTCATTCGAATAGGAATGCAGGAGGAGAGATTTAAACATATCTATAGCTTTAGACGATTCGTATTCGTCAAAGCATATGACCCCAAAATCCATCCAGACTCTCTCATTATAAAACACGACAACGAAGAATACCGCATCTTTCTAGGAGAACCCGCTTACCAATTGCAGAACACTGACAACAGTGGAAAAAATACCAACACAGTCGAACACCAATTCAATCCCGACAGCGATACCACGAACACCATATCAAAACCAATCAATTTAAATAACAATAATCAAAACTCTACCATTTCCCAACCAGAACCACCAACAATAGAAAATAACAACATAAATATAACCCAAACCACCAGACACAACGAAGCGGACGAAGTTATCGAAATGCCACCCCCAATAACCAGCAAAAATGATAATAATAAACCCCACCCCAAGAGAGTAAAGAGAACCCGACAGCCGACAGTATCGAACTCATCATCTGAAGGTATTAAAGGAAACAATCAATCCCAGTCAGAAATTGCCGATGACGATACTGAAGGAAACAGCAACTCGGAACAAAGGGGAAACAAAGAGTCTACCACCAGACGACAGGTTAGAAAAAAAATAAAATCTAAATCAAAAAAAACAGAAAACGAAACTTCTGAGGAAGAGGATTGGGCCACAATCAAAATATTTCAATCCCAACTCAATCTTCCACTAAACATTGACCAGATAAGGAATATCATGGAAAATGCCCGCAGCAACCAAGACCTAAACGATTTGGACCTGGATTACGCCACAAGCATAGAAGACCTCATCAGCACACTTCAACAACTCCACCCAAAAATGAGCCCAAGTTTAAAAAATAGATGCACGCGGTTAATCAAAAGACTGCAAGAGCACGAGTTTCCATAAATTCATACCACCAAAAAATTTTGTCGGAGTATATTCAATTCAAATATATTCAATGACTAGAATAATCTATTTTAATTTGTTTATCTCTATTTAAGTCTGTTTTGATACCTTCTATGTTAAATATGAATGTAAAACTGTAAAACCTATCAAATTTTAGTCGCTAATGACCAAGCTGTTGAAGCGACTTAAAATAAATAAATAAAAAAAAAAAAAAAAAAAATCGGTCCTTAATGAAAGTTTAGCAACAAAAAATAAAATTATACGATAGTAGAATTGAAGAACGCCTATGACAAATATGAAGGCCAACGAAATGGTACTAAGTAGGGTCGGAAAAACTTGCCAATTGCTAAACATTGTAAAGTGTACAAATATCTATATCTTGGATACATTTTCGTAGTTGGACGATATAAAATTCTTCATATTTTTCATAAACATCGTAATATTGTTTATTTAAAAAAATATTTTTCAATACCTTGCAGTACTTATCCTTGGATCTCCGGATATCTTAAAGATTTTGTTTCAGTTACAGGTGGTTCCGAATTCCGATTCACATTATAAATAAGATAAATAAACCATAAGGTAACTTCGATTTTCATAAGCTACTGTTAACTACCCAAGAATATGCAACAGTATAAGAGAACCGGAAAAAAAAGATAAACAAAATCGTTCATTTTGAATTAAAAACATTGACCGAATTCTTTGGTTTTTGATATCTTAACAAAATTTTGTTGGCCCGAAGCGGATATATCATGTTGATATTTAACTAAGAACTGAAAAATAAAAACTGACGAAATTAAATAAATATTTATTAGGCCAGATATGATATTTAATGTATCTTTATATATTTAAATTTCGCCGTTATCAAACAATGACGATTTTTCCTAGCGACAAGGAAACGAAATATGGGTTACTAATCTAAATCTCAATGAAAAAATCCTTCATCTTTGTAATCGGAAAATCTTTGAACTAATATATATCATAGAAAACCAGAGTTGATATCACTTAATTTTACTATAATTTACATCATTGAAAATTGAAAAAAAGTGATTTTTTCGTGTGAAACATGTGCTGCTTTTATGATAAAGTTGAACGAATAAAAAACGCTTATCGGATTTGTGCAGTATTTCACATTAGTTGTTTTTATCGTCATACTTGCACTTGATTCATCACTTCGTGGGGGATTCGATAATTAAAATATTTTTCTCTGATAACCTTTACCCTTTTGAAAGAAATCAAAAGCGTCCACACCGCAACTTATTTTGATCTAAAATCTCTGGTACTTTCCAGTAAACTCCAATTTTCCACTCTTAAAGTAGGAGATACGTAAGTGAACTACTGATAACACCTTTAATCGAAGTTCTCTTTCCTATTGATCCAGAAAAAACATAATTTTTTATTTTATTTTTTACAACTTATTTCATAGTTGTCTTTTATTGCATCATTTAATCTGAAAAGAAGTTAGTATGGAGGATTTAACTTTTTAATTGAGCTATATATCACAAAATTGCTGCTCAAATGCTCCAGAACAATCCGTAATTGCTCCGGGTCTTACATTGTTTGGATCATTAAAAATTGGGTTTTAAAAATATTGATTGTTGAAAAACAAATTTTCTTCAGCCAATGATAGTAAACATGGAGCAATTAAGTTTCTCTTTCTTCTTCTTCATTATTCTAGAAGCCTATCCTAAGAGTTCCTCTGTGCTGCAGAAGAAAAGAACTATTGGGCCTCAGCTTTGTTTCTAGATCCCATTGGTGAGGTCTACTTCGGGGTTAAATCTCACCAGATAGCCAATTCAAGCAGAATATATTCTAGAATTATAGAATTATTTTCAAGCAGAATCCTTGTATATATTTACCTACGACCAGGTGTCCAAGTGGTCCACGACTTTAAGTCATGACTGGATGGTCAAATACTATGTGGGAAGTAATGAACAATTAAGCACTTATAGATTTTGTTGGAGCATTTAAGGAGCAATTTTGTGATAATTTAACAAAAAATTAAACTCTTCCCCACTAACTTCTTTTTGGTATTTTTAGAAAAGAAACTATCGTAAATTCTTCTACCATGAGTACAATCTACGAGTTGTCAACTCTATTGTTGGAAAAATTGGAAAAAACCAAAGGAATAAAAGTATATCTCACTTTTTATATTCACCCAACTCTTTTTTACACGATTATGTATTATAAAAAAAATTGCAACAAAACTAGCCACAGTTGGAAATATGAATAGCTTTTCAAAACATATAAAAAAGATATTGAAATGCAAAGTTATCATCAAAACATATCGACTTTGGAATTTATGTCATTAAACCGAGACACGCAAATCAGAATTTTGTATCAAAAGATATTAATTTTAAAATAATATTTTTTTATTGCCGTGTTTTTACTTGGTTTTAAATCGTTTAGTATTTTATATGTATGTTATCTATGGCCTAATGGACCTAATAAAGTGTCATTGTGGTAATGAAGGGAAATCTTACAGAGCCAGAGCTAGAAAGAAACAATCATTCTTTTCACCTACATACAAGACACCCTATCAATAAAATCCACTTAGGAAACCATGTGGATTCCCATTTAGATTGTGGACTCCTATAGGAATTTAAATCGGAATATTAGATTATTTCCATAGTATCTTCTCATAAAAACTATAATACTATGAAAAAATCCTGTTAAAATTTTTTTTCGTAATAAAACCAGGATTTTTTACTCAAGATAATATTAATGAGATAATATTATTCTTGTCTCCGGAAATTTTTGTTAGCTTCTAAATAGTTTTGTCATCATTTTCTTGACCCAAGGGAACCTTTTTTTTGGCAGTTTCCAAGAGTCAATATTTCACTTGATTTTTTGAATGATATGTATTTGTGATATGCATATATTAAAACGAATATTAAAACGAATATATTTAAATTTAAAACGTTTTATTTAAAACGAAGAAATACCATGTTTTATATTATCTTAATCACGTACTACGAATCATTCAATATTTACCCTCTGTATTTCCTATATGAATCCATATAAATCCAAACTTCCTTATGTGAATTCCCACATGAACCAACGTAAACCAACGTAATCGTAATCCAACCCTGTTAGAAAGAGGCATTTACTTTTAAAATGTCTTTAATAACTTTAAATGATTTCTAATGGATTTTTTGAACATTAAAATGGCTTTTTGTCACCACTTCAAAATAGCGGATATGCAACCCATATTTGAACGCTAAGGAATCATGAGATAGAGATATATGTTTTCTTTGTTATACTCTATCAGGAGTTGTCAATTAGTTTCTTGAAAGAAGGAACTTGGTAATCATTAATGGCAACAAAATACAAATTCAATTGGCATTCTTTTTATATAGTGAAAATTCACCAAGAGTACACGTCCTGTTGTAAAAATGATATAAAATATTCTCAAACAATTAAATTCTAAAGCTAATCGAAGTTAGTCGAGGTAAATAAAAGACGTTTACTAATAATGAGCAACTAGAAAATTAATATCTGTCCAAATTCATAATTCAATCAAACCTAACAATATTTTGAAAATTTAATATTTTTTTTTTTTTTTGAACTACACATATAAACCGTACAAAGTGCCTTACCTACTAAAACTAAAAGACCTACCTACTAAAAGACTTAAATAAACGCTATGAAATAGAATTGATGGATTGCATATGCGGAAATGTATAGAAGTCAAACGTAAAAAATATGCAACTGATGTGTAGCGTTTCGTAGCATGGCTGATCACCAGCCATATTTATGTATTTGTCCTTTTTTGTTACATGCATATCAGCTTTCCTATCACTTATTTCTCTTTCAACCTTGTTAGAATGCAACCTATTGTAAAATATGTTCAAAAGAACTATTATAGGTATTTAAAGAATATTAAGTTTAAATGCCTTGTTTTAATAGGGATACTTTTTTATGTGGATTACTACATAAATCCATGCTTTCCTATGTGGATTTTTTGAACCTTTTGATATTTAATTGTGAAATTTGAAAAAATCAAAAACCTTATGATAAAAAATGAACTATTTTTTCACCCATTTTTTTTTCGACAAAAACTGTTTCCAAAAGGCTAACAATGAGTGATCATATTCGGTTCGTTGATAAATTTTTTTATATTATAGAAAATACATTTTATGAAATGAATAAATCCACGAGAATTCATACAAAATAACTGGTTTTAAATTGTTTGTTATGTCCCAACAAATATGAGTTACTACATAATACCCTTTCTCTCTTTAGATTTTTACAATTGTACATTTTTCCCCTCCGATAGGGTTGAATTTTGGGAACAGTTTGCATATTTTGTGCAATTTTTTGCATAAAAAAAAAACGTGACCAAAAGCTGTTTTCAGTATGGCTAAAAGTTGCGACCATTTATAATAATAAAATAGAATTTAATTGCGTTTACTGATCTAAAAAAATAAATATTCTTCTCCGACACAAATATGTTTATTTGTCATGTTATAAATTATAATATATCTGAACCCACGTCATTAAGTACTTGTTTATTCTTTCCTTGCATTTTACCGTTTATTAATTAAATTGCAATGACCTTACAAACACTTGCATTCATTCCAATACTTAAGTCCAATGCAAGTATGATATACACAAGTTTTCGATAAATATCCGTAGAAAATACCTACAGTTTTATATGGAAAATAGATATTTAGTTTGGCGTAGAAAAATTGGGTCATTTTTAGAGTTTTGACTCAAAAAAACAGATAGTTATTATTGATCCAAATTGATCGTATGATTTATTTTGATTGATGACTTCTCCCCACTTCCATAATATTTACTGGTGTTTTCTTTTTTAATTGGTAGCCAACAAGTTCAACATATAAAAGGCATTGTGTGCCATAGACTCTCTCATTCATATATAGGTGAATTCTTTTCCAATACCTCGCAGTTTGGTTTTGGATATTTAAGTGTAACACATCGTGATTCTCGATTTTTGCCTTTAATCCACAATCGACAATGGGAGGTAAACGAGTGCTGAATTTCGGGGCTGGTCCAGCCAAACTACCCCTCGAGGTATGTACTAATTATAATAAAAACAACAACAAACACTTAAGCCCATTATAAATGTAAAATATCTTTGAATTTGTTGCGCCAAAGTTCACAGAACTATCAAAACCAGTTTTTGGGCTAAAGACCCCAATTGATGGCCTTAGGGCTTCTTCCATTCGTTAATCAAAATGGATCTTTTTTTAGGTATTGGAAGAAGTACAAGCCGAACTTACAAACTATGGAAATTTGGGAATGAGTGTTATGGAAATCAGTCATAGGTCAGCCGAATATTTGAAAATCAATGACGATGCACAAAAAGCAGTTAGAGACTTATTGTAAGTGAATGCGTTTATAACAGGAATTAGTAATTCGAAGGAATTTCAAAAAATTATCATTAACTAGCTGCGAACTGATAAACTTTATGATCTTTCCGTGCTATCACCACACGAGCTTACTACTTCACAATTTAATTGTTATTTGATGACCTAAAAAGTAAAATTTTATCAATTTTTCATTTCTAGAAACGTCCCTGATAATTACAAAATATTGTTTATTCATGGTGGAGGATGTGGCGCATTTGCAGCCGTCGCTATGAATTTAATAGGAATCACTGGCTCGGCTGATTATTTAGTTACAGGTTTGTATTTAAATTTCAAGAAAAAAATTCATTCAGAAATGCAGTATAGGGATAAAAGGATCCTCCCCGCTTTCTGAAACGCACTGCTCGGCTAAAGCACCCTATTAAAGAAAGGCATTTAAAGGCATTTTAAATGCAATGATTTCAAAATGCCTTTTTTTTACGGCAGGACATCTAAAATTTTCAATATTTGCTACTCATTTTCTATTATATTTCTATAATTTCACCCACCCTCTCCGTCATATCCCTGTTAAAAAGGTATTTTGAAATCACTACATTTAAATGCTTTTAAACGATTTCTAATGTTTTTTTTTTCATTCAAAATGCCTTTACATGCCTTTTTTTAATAGGGATAATTGTAATGTATTGAATCATTGGTTCATGTTCCTTTTAGAATCGTCAAATTGGGTAACGTTGCATTTTCTACTTTGTTTTTAATTTAATTCGCTAATAAATTGTCCCATATTGAAAATTTAGCTACAAAGGAAAAATTTGATCATATTAGAATTGGATTAACAAAAAATCGAGAATAGAATAAAAAACAAAGTAAAAAATGCAACGTTGCTAGATTTGATGGTTCTAAAAAGGAAATTAGACAATTGATTCAGCGATTATTTATTTATGCCTTTGATAAATTTATGCAGTTATTAATGTTTAAATAAGAGCCATTTTTTATTGAAATATTCCTTAAAAATTGGGTTCTATTTAACCCGCATCATTTGTAGTTGTGGCTGGTTAAAACAATACCTGGTTTTCCAATACGTTATTCATATCTACTAAAGTATTCTATTACATAGAATACCTATTTGAGAAAACACTTAAGCATGAAGCGACACTCTTAATCTATAAATTATACACGTTTATAAATTTAGTTCATGGACGCTAATGTTTTCTGTTATCAACCTGACGGCAGGTATGGTTTCCCGCGTGGTTGAATTCTTACCTCCAGTGCCGTTTATTCTTCGCAATGTTCTTTAAATTTCGGCAGTCTATTCCTTGTTTTAGTATGTCTAGGATTTCAATCTGTGGTTGTCCTTCTACATGGTTTCCTGAGACCTTTCCGTTTTCATTCTACAACATCAAATATTAATTCTTTTCTCATAATATTACCCATCCAGTTTGATTTTTTTTTGTCGCATCGATGATAGTTTTTTTTTCTTTTGTAAGTTTTTCTCAAACTCCATGTTTGTATCTTGATCTATTTAATTTTATTCATTCTTCCCCAGCACCAATTTCAAAGCCCAACAGATATTTCCGTTCTAGATTTGTAAGAGTTCAGGTTTCCGATCTATTAAGTGCTTTCGGAGTTTACGTTCTAATTTTGGAATCAAAAAATTCTTTTTGCTTTTGAACATTATTTTTGCTGTAGTAAAAAGATGTTTAATAACTCTTTAATTACATTAATGTTGATGCTGATGCTTTCTAATAAATATTTGAGTTAAGCTTTGTATTCTAGTTGTATAGACATGTTCATGTTGATGGAAGGATTTAAGGAGGTAATTTTTTTCCTGTTTCCCTTATATTCATAGTATAAATTTTTCCGATTATATTCAAACGGGCTAGTATAATTTGAATTTTGTCTTTTCACTTCTTGCTAACACTACCAGGTCATCAGCGTATATTATGACTTTGAATATTCGTCTATTCAATGAAACAATTTTTTATATGAGCTTTAAATAATTGTTCTTATACAGACTCGAAATTTGATCATTTACTTTATAACTAGCTAAAATTAGAATTTTTAAATTTTCAAAGAAAAATGGGGGGCTATTTCTTTTTATCCATATGTGCTGGCTTTTTTGATTATGTATTTGCGTTTATAAATCAGCAAATTAAAGATACTCTACAACTTTAAAAGTCTTAGTATTTAGCTATAGGATTCAGAATTTCAACTTTAATTTTTCTTTTAGGCACATGGTCGGCAAAAGCTGCTAAAGAAGCCGAAAAGTACGGAAAAGTCAATTTGATTTTCCCTAAAGTGGACAAATATCAAGACATTCCGCATCCTAGCACATGGAAATTAAACCCCAACGCATCGTACGTTTACTATTGTGCCAATGAAACAGTCGATGGTAAATTTTCTGTGAAATTGAATTGTTGAATTTTAAAAATGATTTTTTCTTTATTTTTTTTAACAAGGGGTTGAATTTAATTTCATTCCCGAAACAAATGGCGTTCCATTGGTCTCTGACATGTCGTCCAGTATTATGACTAAGCAAGTTGATGTCTCGAAGTTTGGAGTTATCTTTGGCGGAGCTCAAAAAAATATTGGTCCAGCTGGAGCTACTTTTGTTATCGTACGCGAAGATTTACTCAATAAAGCCTTGCCAATTTGTCCTTCGATATGGAATTTCGCAATTCAAACCAAAGATAAATCAGTACACAACACTCCAGCCGTTTTCCCGTAAGTATTATAAGAATAATTCTATAACCACCAAAGTATAACAAAAGCTGTAATAGTTATTTATCATATAAAACCATAAGAAGAAGAGAATTACTAAAAAAATAGCAAAAGTTGCAAAAAGTTTCAATCATTTATTACAAAGAAATGTTTTTTTGGGATCATGACGTCATATTTTCTGACTAGTATTTACTTATCCGATATTATAAATATTAATACTGTTCTTTCTTAAAAATCTGTAAAATATCTTTTCTTTAGCTGTCGTATTTGGGAATAGATTTGTTTGGATTAATAGAACTCCAGTGAAAGAAATTATTCTTATAACAGGTCAATTAAGTATATATATATATATCCAGATTTTTCCCAATTTTATTTGGTTCCTCACTGAGATTTTCATAATATTTCACCTTTCTGTGGATGGTAAAATGTGGATTGTAACATGATTCCTGAATATCTGTGTTGTATTTTTACAAAACTAGATTTTTAAAGGATTTATTATGTGAAATGAAGTTTAATTCAACGAGAGTGATTTTGTCCCCCGGTTGGCACTCAAATTTTAAAACGATGTGATGAGGGCTTCCATTAACTTATGAGGAAGGGGCATTGATAATAGTTTATTGTTTATAGGAAATTAATATAATAAAGTATTAAGAAACAAAGGGATATACGAACATTTTTGCTCTCAAAGAAAGTGTTCCAATATGCATTTTCCTGATTTTCTAGATTTTCTCTGATATGTTTCACAAAAAGTTTATTGATTTAAACTTTGATCAATTTTGTAAAATAAAATCAACGTTGTGATTTCTCATAAATATTTATATTGGATTTATTGTTCTACATACAGATCTTCGTATAATACGTTTATTTATGATGACGTCTATATTTTCCAATCTAAATACTAATCAAATTTTGAAAAAACTCCAGATTTGTTTATCAAGTTCTCTGTCTTTCATTATTTATCACTAATTTATTTATGCATTTATAGAATTTACGTAATGGAGAAAGTCTTCCGTTGGATTTCCCGCCAAGGCGGTGTTCAGGAAATGGAAAAGCAAGCCGTAGCAAAAAGTCAGCTTTTATACAATATGATTGAACACTCCAATGGATTTTATTCGTGTCCCATTAAACCAAACGCTCGTAGTCGAGTTAACATTCCATTCCGGGTAGGAGGTCCCGATGGAAATGATGACTTGGAAAAAATATTCCTCAAAGAAGCCGAACAGAATGATATGCACCAACTAAAAGGCCATCGGTATAACATATTTGTCACCAACCAAATCTAAATTTGCTAATATATTTTCTTTTATAGAACTGTTGGAGGAATTCGAGCGTCATTATACAACGCAGTTCTTTTGGAAGATGTTAAAACTTTAGTTGATTTCATGCATAAATTTCAAATGCACTATGGAAAAGTTTAACGTTAGTGTTACTTTAGATTAGATTCATGAGACGGTTGTAATAAAATGCAGTATTGTTCAAGAATTGTATAAACATAAAGAAAATATTTTTATTTCTTATAAATTTAATAACAAATAAATAATTATAATATTAAACCCCACGTTTTTCAAACATTTGATAGAGTTGTTTTTCGAGATTTTCGTTTGTTCCTTTTAGACCATCGACGACTTGTTTGCTCCATATGAAGTAGTCTTGAACGCGCTTTTCGGTCCATCCGACCGGAGTGACGCGTTCTAGGTCCCGTAGGTTGTACAATTTGTCAGCTAATTTGACCAATTTGGCTTTATGGCTGGACGTGGGTGCATGGATGATTTGGAGCTGTTTACGTTCATGTCTCGGTAAAGTTTTATCATCTGTTACTTCGGCAACAAGATTCTTTATTGATGTTCCAAACTCGGCTTGTAATTGTTCGAAAGTTGTGTTTGTATCTTCGATGACATCATGTAAAAGAGCGGTTTGGATGGTTTCAACGTCCGTAACTTTCGCCTCGCTAGTTAAAATGTGAGCAACCCCTAAAAATATCCAGTTACAAGAGGAAAAAAAGAAAAGTTTATGGTACTTACCGATCGGATGGTTGATGTACGGTGTTTTTTGTGGGTCTTTTCTACGTTGATTTCTATGAGCTACGGCTGCAAAATGCACACATTTTATTAAATCTGTAACTAATTGACTTGTATTATCATCTCCCATTGTAACTTTGAATGATTTTTTTTTATAAAAAAGTTTTTAAATTTAATTTCAATTGTCAAATTGAGTTTAGGATATGCTGCCCTCTATGAACAGAGCAATCAAAACTTTTAAAAGGCATGCGCTAGCCGCTATCATACTTTTCCCGCCAAACCAAACCGAACGGTGGAAAGTTAGCGAAAAGTTTTTTGACGATTTTTAAGTAAAAAAATCTTAAAAATGGATGTTGCCGACCCAAATATTGGACAGTTACACGTTCGTGATGAGATTGCTGTACGTTCTCAAAAGCTATTTCAAGACTTTTTAGAAGAGTAAGTAATTTGTTTTGGTTTTAACCTAACGTGTATTACTATTGTAATTCCCTTTGTTACGTAGATTTAAAGAGGATGGCGAAATTAAATATACGGAATTGGTGCAGGACATGATCAATCCAGATAAAACAATTTTCGATGTTAGCTTCGAAGATGTGGAAAAGTATAACCAAAACTTGGCGCAAACCATAATTGAAGAATATTATCGAGTCTATCCGTTTCTTTGTCAAGCAGCAAAGAACTTCATCAAAGATCATAGCGGTGAAGAATGGAAGGATAAGGATATTTTAGTTGGCTTCTTTGATGTACCCACTAGGCATAAAGTCCGGGAATTGACCACAACAAAAATTGGGACTTTGGTTCGAATTTGTGGACAGGTGGTTCGAACACATCCGGTGCATCCAGAATTGGTCGCTGGCACCTTTACTTGTCTGGATTGCCAAACTATTATTCGAGATGTCGAACAACAGTTTAAAGTAAGTAGTTAAGATAGTTGCCATAAAATAGCATGTATAGATGTGTATAAACAATCTTAAATAGTGACGTCCTAAAAGTTATATTAATATAATAGTAATTGTATATTTGATTTACCCATTTACATCTATGTATTGCAACTGATATTTTTAATTCAAATGTAGTAAAATATAATGTAATACATAGTATCAATCGACATTATTATAATTATTACACAATTTAAAAATGTCTGGAAATATCTTTCTTTTAAATGTATTTTAATTCTCATAATAATAATAGTCAAACGTAAGTAATATTCTCCTACTGGAAACCTTTGTTTTGTATTCTTTTCAATATCAGGATCTCAACCATAAGAGAAGTCCTAGTAATCTAGATGAAATAGTAACTTCGGCATTTTTTTTTTAATTTTGCTATTTTTTCTTTTTAGTTTACAATGCCAACGATTTGTCGTAACCCTGTGTGTAACAATCGGCGTCGCTTTATGCTGGAAGTGGATCAATCTCGTTTTGTGGACTTTCAAAAAGTGAGAATTCAGGAAACACAATCTGAACTACCTAGAGGATCGATTCCCCGCAGTCTCGAAATAGTTCTTAGAGGAAACATAGTCGAAACCGTTCAAGCTGGTGATCGTTACGATTTCACCGGTACTCTTATTGTAGTTCCCGACGTTGGAGCTCTTGCAATGCCGGGTGCCAAAGCTGAACTAGGTTCTCGACATAAATCTGGCGAAGACGTTGAAGGAGTCCGTGGTCTTAAGGCTTTAGGCATTCGTGATTTAAACTATCGATTAGCATTCCTTGCATGTAGTGCTCAATCAACAAGTTTACGATATGGAGGCACAGATTTGGCGGCCAGTGATGACACCTCCATGGAAAGCTTACGAAAACAAATGACCGCCGCTGAATGGAATCGTGTTTATGAAATGAGTCGCGACAAAAATATATACCAAAACTTGGTCAATAGTCTATTTCCAAGTATTCACGGTAGTGACGAGGTGAAGCGAGGTATTTTGCTTATGTTGTTTGGAGGAGTATCCAAAGTTACGGAAGAAGGAACAAGTTTACGAGGGGATATTAATTGTTGCATTGTGGGCGATCCTAGTACAGCGAAATCCCAATTTTTAAAGCAAATTTCCGAGATTGCACCACGTGCTGTTTATACATCGGGAAAGGCGTCTTCAGCCGCGGGATTGACGGCAGCTGTTGTTAAAGATGAAGAGTCGTACGATTTTGTTATTGAAGCCGGTGCACTTATGTTGGCCGATAACGGAATTTGTTGTATTGATGAATTTGATAAAATGGATCCCAGGGATCAGGTGGCCATTCACGAAGCGATGGAACAGCAAACTATTTCATTGGCCAAAGCTGGAGTACGAGCCACACTAAATGCTAGAACTTCAATTTTAGCAGCTGCTAATCCTATTGGTGGACGATACGATCGGGCTAAATCTCTTCAACAAAATATTACATTATCGGCGCCAATTATGTCGCGATTTGATCTCTTTTTCATCCTAGTTGATGAGTGTAACGAAGTCATCGACTATGCTATCGCAAGAAAAATTGTCGATCTCCACAGCAACATAGAAGACACGGTGGAACAGGTCTATACTCAAGATGAAATATTACGCTTTTTATTATTTGCAAAAAGATTTAAACCAGTATTAACAGAGGTAAAATTTAAATTTACTTGGGGATATGAATATTTATAGTTTCTTTTTAATAGGATGCCGCAGAACTTTTGGTGGAACAGTACAACTTTTTGCGACAACGCGATGGTTCTAGCACTGCGAAATCGACATGGCGTATTACCGTACGGCAACTGGAAAGTATGATTCGTTTATCCGAGGCCATGGCCAAGGTGGAATGTGCCGATTTTATCCAGATACGGCACGTTAAAGAAGCCTTTCGACTATTGAATAAGTCTATCATTCGAGTGGAGCAACCAGACATTCATTTAGATGAAGAAAATGACGAGGACCTGGGAATGGATTACGAGGAAACTAATGGGGAAAATGGAGTATCAAATGGTACCAATGGAACTAACGGGCATCACAATGGTGATACAGACGTATCTAACGCTCCGACCAAGAAAAAGCTTAAGTTAACGTTTGAGGAATACAAGAATTTGACTAATACGTTGGTCGTTCACATGCGAAATGAAGAATTACGAGCCGAAAGTGATACGTCTAGTGAACAAGGTGGAGTACGAAAGAGTGAAGTCGTCGAATGGTATTTGAATTTGATTGGAGAACAAATCGAAAGTGAAGAGGAGTTGATCGATCGCAAAAATATGGTTGAAAAAGTCATCGAACGACTTATATATCACGTAAGATTATTTTTTTTTTGAGAAAATATGTAGAACTTTCTTGGTCCTATCAAAAAACAATTTTGGTATATTAAAAACAGATTTTTACTTATATCATATGACCTATATAATTTACTTTTGTGAATCATCAAAAAACTACCGTTTAGTATTGATGGCGGTATACTATAAAGATGATTCGTCTCTCATAAAAATACATAATACCTGATTGAGATAAATTGATACCATTCAAATTGGACCTTACTCAAAAATTGGTTACTTATTAAGAACCAACTAATCAAAATATTTGAAAATTGGGAAAGCTACGTTACAGGAAGAAGTAGTTCAAATTCTTTAGTGAAATCCGTAAAATCATAATGGAATAGAATCGAAAAACTTCTTACGACTTCTGTAAAGAATTGTTCATTAACTACGTAAGATGAAAGTCTGGTATTGTAATCCCCCCTTTCCTGGAAAGGTAGTTATCGTTAATAATAACGCAACCCCACTTCTTACGTCACATTTCTTACCAAAATATTATCGTTGTACTTTATATTATATTATACATATAATTTTTATGTACGTGTGATTTTAATTGAACTCCTCTTAAATCGTTGGGCCAATTATGCTGAAATTTTCCGTGTGTAGTTGAATGGAGCCCTGGATGATTTATATTCACAACTAGCTGAACCCGGCAGACGTTGTTCCGCCAGGTTGTGGATGGTTGTAAATAAATAAATTGAACTTAGGAAAAAAAGTCTATGAATTATTAGAATCACCTCCCTTACCAACCCGCAGCATCTCCCGCTGTATCAATTATAACTTACCTTCAAGATATAAATTTATAATTACGTTTTGAGAAAATTTTGCTCTACCTCTAAAAATCATTACACGATCATAACAATGAAGTATTGACAGTTAGCGGCTATTGTATTGATCGTTGAAAAAGCCATTTTTTGCGGTCGCAGGTATGTTACTGACGCAAGGAAAAGATCAAAACAATCTTTGAAGCGGATTGTAAATCGTGACAAAATTTGAGCTAAATGGATGCAAAACTTTTTGAGTTTTAGAAATTTACACAAACAAACATAACAATTCTATGTATGTAAATAAAAGATAAATTCCCCATTGTACATTTAAACCAGAGGTTGTCAGAGGTGGCCAACCCGCGAAATGCGTCAGACTTTTATAAAATGTATACATTTTATAATGACCAAAGTGGTGAAAATCAATAAATTATTTTTTTTACAATGTATCTAAATTTAATATGAAGAATTGAGATATAACTTGAATGGTGGCCCGCGAAATTATGATGCATTTCCAAAGTGACCCGCAGTATCATTTGGGTTGGCCACCCCTGATTTAAAATATGTTGATTTTTTGATATCTTAAAAAGGAACATAAACATTTAATTAAAGGATGCAATTTATATTCAATTAATGGGGGTCCGTTTAATTATTTTAATCAGCCTTCTTCTGAATGCTATTTTTATTATTAATAATTAAACGTAAATAGGCAACCTTTTCTTCCGAAGAAAAATTAGTTGAACTTGATTATAAAGTTTCTGTCAAATCAGTAAATCTGTCTTTAAGTTGGAACCATACGTGAATTCAGAATAAAATATTGGTACAATTATTTTGCTTAGACTTGTCTGTGACCTTCCTTATACTTTTTTTTTAAAACAAAATATTATCGAAATCGATAAACCTGTTCTTGTATCGTACGATAGAATTCAGGTAGATAGAATTTTACGTTCAATTTTATTATCAACCTTTGTACCATAATAATTAATATTGTAAGGAAATTTGGTTAAATTCCAAACAGGTGCAAAATTGAAAAGAATTTTGCCTGTTCTCAACTGGCGATAATAAATAATATAGTAATGAGAAAAGGTAAATTCAAAGGTGCAATTTATGGAATTGGAAAAAGATGTTAATGTATTTATAATTGGCAACAAATAATAAATACCTCAAACCGGTTCAGATTCCTTAAACGACATATTTAAAGCTGCCATTCTCTCATTTTGGCCTTCAAGCTTGTACTATGTTATTTTATTTCACCAGTTGAGCAAATACTAATAAAAAACAACAAATAAAAAAAAGATAAACTATCACATTTTCATAACAATCAATAATGTCAAATTCAGTCAAATGATCGATATTCACGCTGATATCACTATTTAAAATATCTATTACTGCTAACCTACTTTATAACAACTTAAGGTATGAGAAGGGTTCCATGATCCGTAAAAACTTTCGTAAGAGTTTCACATGAAAAAAAAAGTTTAGGAAATCCTGCCCGCCCTGCCCTACGGTCACAAAATGTCTATGATACCAACTAATGTCCGACCGAAATCAATTTTTACAACCAATATTTCCTTTTAAAACAATTATATTGTCTATTTTTTGTATATTTCGTTTAATTAAAATAAGCCGTTGTAAATGAGAATGGAATATTATCCAGTCCACATTAAGAACAATCATTAGGTACAAGTAATAAACTAAATTGTATATCGCTGGAGTCTCTAATACATCGATCGCTTCTAAAGGCCGCATGAAAGAAGTTTCGATTTCGGTAAAAGTTTCGGCAGATTTATGTAGCGAAACTCCAATTAAATGCTGAAATCGAAACCGTAAACTACGGTCGGTCACTAGTATCACTTTATATGCCTCTTTTTCTATTAGGTATTTTATTTTCGGATTATTTTAATCTTTTTATGATTTTACTCTCTTATTACGTGTACCCAATTTTAAAAACCGTTGTTGATTCACATAATTAAATGGCAACAATTTGTCATATTTCTTCAACCAACAGTTGAAGTTAAACCTTTATTGCCTTTTTAAATCTGTTTTATTTCATAAGGGTTAATACAATCCAATATTTTATTAATTTATATTTTTTTTAGGATCAAATCATAATTCCGCTCATTACGACCGGCTTGAGAGGAGACGAAGAAAAAGATGATGAATCCGATCCACTTCTGGTGGTCCATCCCAACTACGTGGTCGACTCATAGAATTGACAAAAAAATAAAAATAAAATCCCCCCGTACATTTCCTTATTTATCTTTTTTATTTTAGTATCGTTTAAGCTATAAATGAATCACAATAGATACTTTTTTTTCAAATGAGTAACCAAGTAACCAAACGAGATGCTGTAAGACTTCATTAGCATATGAATTGTAATTGCTAAAAGTTATAATGATCCACTAATAATAGAATTTCAATGACATCTTAAAAAAATGTAGGTTGAGACGCTAAAAATTATTTGTACCTGTTATTTAGAACATTTTTTTTACTGAGAAACTGATTTTAAATATAAATTTTTTAATAATAAATTTGTCTTTTGTACTTTTATTAAACAAGATTCATACATCCTGTAGATAATCGTTCTTGTTATTTGCATGACTTTGACTAATACGAGTGATTAACAACAATTAAAATTTTCTAGGTAATATCAATATAGTAAAGCGTTACGTAAACTGTGGAGATGAATGGGCATTGGGGCAGAATTTTTCATCTTTGCAATCATTCATTGTCAGAATCAGAAGATAAAATTATCACAAGGAAATTTTTGTTTTATTAGTTTATAACAGTAACAAGTATTATCATTGTTTCAATAATACGACGTGTGAGCAATTAACAATATTTTTTTTTTAAATTTTATATACTTAGACCATAAACTCGTGCCATACTAATTTAACACTTTTTCTTAGTAAATTTAAAAAAAAATGCCACAAACTTCAGAAAATGTCCGAACAAACGAAAACGACGATGAAGTATTTAAATTATTTGTTATTTTTTTCTTCTTTTTAATAATATCTTATTATTTATAGAGTGAACAACGATGGCAACTTTTTGTTGGAGATTTTGTTGCACTGACAAAATTCTTGCAATCAAAAAGCAATTTTTCTCTGTGGATATTATTGAAATATATCGACGCCTTACTTCGAGGCTTTGGTCAAGTATAAACTACAAAATTTCCATTTGTTTTTAAACATTGATTTATTTTTTTTTAGGTTGTTCTATCAAATAATCCAATTTCTGGTTTGATATTGATAGTATGTTTGGCCATAGCTGCCCCAAATCGAGCCCTCTCGGCTTTAATCGCCGGCACAATTGGTCTCATCTGGGCTGTGGTAAATCAAAATCAGCATTGTTCAATTTAAAGTACAAAAATATAAATTTTAATGCAGATAACGGGTCATAGAGCTGCGGATAATTATGCCGGATTAACTGTGTATAATCCGGTTCTAATTGGGGTTTACACCGAGGTAGCATATCCAACTTTATTTCAAGTCAGCAATGGCTCTTTATGGATAGTTTTTGTTTTGGGAATAATGATTAGGTAACTATTAAAACTTATTACTTATAATAAAAACTTTAATCTTTAAAATTTTATTTAATTAAAATTTCATATTGTTCAATTAGGACTACAAGAAAAGGGTAAAATTCCTACTGGCGATGGAGTGGTCGAGGTGACCGCTCCAGAACTAGCAGGTTATGGGTTCAATCCTCATATCGAGTAAATTTTTGATATTTCTCGATTCTGGATTTTTATTAACCCTAGAGTCCCTAAAGGCCTTAGTAGTTATGGAGCATTATTTCTTAACCTTTTAAGTTAGCCGCACCTTTTTTAATCTGAAAGGTCTCCGCAGCCCATTGAAAAATGTGATTTTTTTTTTTAGTTTAGAATAATACATTTTTGCGAAATTTATTACAAAAATGTCATATATTATAATGTAAGGGGCTTCTCCCAGGATGCGGGCACCCCAGGTTAAGAAACACTGTTATAAAGCGATGGTAAATAACAAAGAAAAAAGTGCAAATTTTTCACAGTATATACTTTTTGTATAGAAAACCGGATTTACTTGGTGTTATATATAATACATATAATACTTCTGAAGTGATATAAAAACATTTCGATTGTTTGTAAAAATATTGATCTTCTCAATAAATTATTCAGTATTTTAAGGACACAGTAGAAAGAAAAATATTTTGGAAACCCCAAATTGTTATCCACTTTTACACTATTCTACAATATATTTGCAATGCTTGTGTATAGGCAACCCATTTTACTCGCAAACATCTTATGCCTCATTTTATTATATGAGTTATATGATGTATATGATATTGGAGACCAAAGGTTACATTTCAACTGAATCCAATTAATTTTACTAAATTTCAGTAAAAATATTCTAAATAAATAAAATAAATTTAACTAACTTTGAAAATATGGAAATACTAAACACTCATGACTTAGGAGACTACATAAAATCACTTCAACCCAGTTAATTCTTAGGGTATTACGTGCAAAAATTCTTCAAATTTTCAATCTAGAACAGGGTTGGCCAACTCGCGGACCGCAGGATGGTTCGGAGGTCCATGAGGTCCGGATTGACCATTTTCCGGCTCGGGAGATTCATCACACTTTTACAAAATATTTTTATTTAATAATGACCCAAGTGGCGAAAACCAATATACCTATTTAAAATGTCGCCAGTGTATCTAAAATTAATATGAAAATATACAATTTTTCTGTGTGGCCTACAGATCTATGATGCATTTCCAAAGTGGTCCACAATATCATTTGAATTGGCCATCCCTGATCTAGAAAGTAATAGGAAAATAAGTAGGGATAATGGTAACAGTAACACCTTCGTACAAGTTCATGAGTTTTTGATGGCTAATGTACACCTTCACTTGACTTTTGGTCGGAGCCGAAGATAATTTTTTGGCGGAAGGAAAATCTTTGGCTGACTATTAATTATGCTATATATTTGAGTTTAAAGAAAATTAACCAAATTGACTCCAGAAGCGTTTAACGATTTGCAACGTAAAGATCCTTGTTAAAAAAAGGTATTTGAAATCATTACATTTAAAATGCCTTTAATAACTTTAATCGGCTCCAATGGGTTTTTTGAACTTTTGGAATGGTTTTAAATGCCTACTTCTTATAGGGATAACAACGTTAAGAGGGGAAGCTGATCTAGAGCGTGAATAATGGGGCATAATTTTTGATTTTTTTGTGACTCAATAAAAAGATCAATCGAAAATCTGTGAAAAAGGTTTTATAATTTTGGTTTTAATATACAAATACATTTTTTTTCGTGTCAATTAAATTCAAAATGGTGGCTGTCCAGCATTTCTTCGGAGGCGCCTCATTTTTTAGACGGGTCCATGGCCGAAGATGTAAACTCCTTAATTTTGGTCCTGGAACAAAATCCTGAAAATTTTTAGTTTCTATATAACAACAGCAAGAGACGTACGTAGGATTTTTTCGATATTTTGTTTTTTCGCAAAATGGTGCACGTTTGAACAAAACATTAAAATTTTCATTATAAAAAAACAACAAAATTGTTGATTAAAAAAAAACTATGCAATATAAAAAAAAATCCTACGTTCGTTTTCGGGGAGAGGTATTTCGAATGTACTGTCAAAATTTCGTATAGATCGGTGAATATTTGCTCGAGTTATGTCTTCGGCCAGTTCAAAAAAAGTGATTTCGAGAAAAACGCGTTTAAAGTTTTAAGTACTATAAAATCATATTAAATGCGTATATACCTTTAATCTGCGAAAGTTTGGGCATTTAGACATTTTTGCCGGCATCCATTCTTTGGTATGTTATTTTTAAGCCCCTAAAGTACCTTTTAAGACAAAAAAAAATCGGTTTCTTCAAAATTCTAGACCAGCTTCCCCCCTTAAATAATTTCGATGATTTACATTTAGAAATATCTGTTTCCGAAACATTGGTGAATATTTTATATTCTTACTTTTTAGTACTATATAAATCACCTTTCTTAAACTTATATAAGTTAAGCTATTGCTAAACGAAAACTATATTGTTTCAATTTGAAAGATTCTACTTCTAATATTTCTTAACAATTATATTATTCAATTAATTGACTATCATTTGAATTTCTCATATTCATGTTGATAATTGATCCTTACATTTACTAATGGTTTAAAGTACTGAAAACGAAAACTATTTTTCTATGAATTATGATCGTTTAATTACTGATAAATTAAGATGGAAATCAATAGTTTCGATTTAAAAGAATTTATGGAGTGTAAGACACAGTTACGATAAATATACGAAATATTCGCTGTACCTCCTGCTTGCTTTGACTAACCAAACCCATGCCTAGGTACCAAATATATGTCGGACATTACAAAAATATTTTTTCTTGCTATGGAAAGATTACATGTAAAATTGTCCAAAATCATCAACAAAAAAAAAACGTAGATAACATTTTCTGTAGAAAGGAGGATACATTTTTTTCTGGCATTACTATTATTTATACTTTTATTACTTCAAAGTTTTAAGATGACAACATCGGTGGTTTATAAAGTTTTGAAGTTATTTATAATTAGTGAATTGTTTAAATTGATAATTCTTTCATTGAAAAACTTTATTTTTAGTGTATATTTAACATCGGCATTAAATGGCTTATTTGCCAGTTGTAAGGCTCCTTGTTTGACGCTTCCGTTTATCATCGTTCAATATTTGATTATTCTAAGTGTTCCGTATGTGAAACCAAACGATTTAATAATTGAAAGGATGCCAGTTGTGATGAAGAATGACAATCCAGTGATTTGGTACATCGTTCCTGAAAACATGGTGTGTGATACATTTTCCATATTGATTTTATTGCGACAATTCCTTTGTGAAATCCCAAAGATTGAATTGTGAAGGAAACGATTTTTCTGAATAGTTAGACGGAAAAATCGCTTCTTATGTGGTAATAGCGTTGAAATGATTGGAAATGTGTTCCAGAGCAACTACGACGGTACATCCCTTGAGAATGAAACGTCCCAGGTTAGCCCAGCAACAAGTGCTCCGTTATATATCGATAGCACTGTAACCGCCGTTACGACCGCCGCCACTTCCACGCCACCGAATACAATTGACAACGTTCCAACTATAGCGCAGTTAAATAACACAATTAAATTCAACAAAGGAAAAGTCGACTGGAATCAAGTGAGTAACGTAAATCTTGCAAACTTTCTTTCTTTACGACAAGGAAAATCGAAATGAAAAAAGTATAACTTGGAATTTTCAAACATAATCCTTACGACACACTAGCTCCTTTGTTATTCTCTGGTGCTCATTACGAGTGGTATTGTCGGACAAACCACTCATGTTACTCTAGATTTTGTCGACGACAAATTCACTCTACAAAACGAAGAAAAAAATTTAGATAATTGGACGGTTTCAGTTTCGTTTACTAACTCGGCTACAAGATTAAGCTGGAAAACAAAGAAATTCCTGCATCTCATTTTCTCAAGAGAAACTTTCGCATAAAAAGCTCTGCAAGTTTAACGAATTCAAAGCAACAGCCATGCAAACGATATTTGAAGCATTCATAAGAAACATACAAGCAACTAACCGCACCGCCAATCCATCCGGAAGCCATATTTGCATAAAGAGTAATTAATCTCAATCGCAACTTTAAGAAAATTATTCCTCATTTTTTACTCGTTTTTTATTTTTCAAATCATTGACTGGATAAAATTGCAATATTTCCACTCTAACCATTTATTGAAATTGAAGCGTAGATATATACTTTTTTTGTTGACTAGCGAATGAGGATTGCAACTAGATTATCCCAATCCTGAAAATTGATATCTCAACGGAGATTGAATTGATATTTTTATTATTTATGAAATTGAAAATATTGTGTGGTACCGAACGGAACATATTACTAAAAAATTTATCACATTTAGAATGAAATTTTCAATCGAAAAAAAGATGATAAAATTTTACCGCTAAATATAATATATCAATGTAATATGAAATCGTACCAATATCACATGTAAATATTACAAAGGATGAAAACTAGGACACAAAAGTTATTTGATATTAAAGTTACATAGTTATGACCATTGACATGAGTGATGGGATAATCTTTATGATAATATGAATATTATATAGCAAATAAATTGTTTTATATTTACATTTGAGGAATATTTTATAGCACCGAAACTTATCTAATAATGTGATTCACAAAACATCAAGAAAAATTGCTTTAAGAAAAAACACAGAATCGACGAAACAAGGAACTCAAAATCCACAAAAAAATTAAATATTTTTAAATTGAATATCCAAGCTACCAAATTAATGTAAATAACTAATTTGAAGTCGGTGCCAAACTATCAAACATACGAAATAGTTTGTGTTATTTTTTTTTGACGGACATCCTTAATTATAAAAAACGTTATCCCCAATTTCCTGTTGCTTAAAAAATATTTGATACATTTTGTGACTATTATCGGGTTAATTGAAGTCCCTGTTAAAAAAAGCATTTTAAATGTTCAAAAAACCCATTATAAGCCATTCGAAATCGTTTAAATTTCTTAAAAGTATTTTAATTGTAATGATTTCAGAATGCCTTTAATTGCCTTTTTTTAGCAGGGATAAGCTCCACATTTTGGTACGTCACTCGATATTAGTTTTAAGAAAATTCTAAACTATGTTATTCCAAATTTTCTGGTTGATTTAATCGTGATTTATTTTTAATAGAATGCTTTTGGAGGTACTTTGATATAAGTGCACCGACATTAGCGTTCCCAACAATTGCGCTTCCCGACAAAAGCGCTCCAGATAATAAAATTTTGTGTTATGGTTAAAACAGGTCACTCATGCTCCGACTTGCAGTACTGCTAGTCGGACTATTAGTTGCATCTTCTAGTTGGATCGCCTAAATGATCCGACTAGTCTGACTAGACATCCAACTTCCAACAACACCATTCACGGTCCGACTTTAAATCCAACTTCGAAAGTCGGACCACAAGTTAGACTGCAAGTCGGAGCGTGAATGGCCTGTTTAAGGATATAATTACAAATATTTTTTTTAATTATATTTTCTTTTTATCAGCAGAATAGATGATTTACA
This sequence comes from Sisyra terminalis, assembly GCA_958496175.1. NCBI lineage: Eukaryota > Metazoa > Arthropoda > Insecta > Neuroptera > Sisyridae > Sisyra > Sisyra terminalis. Next base: position 18,579,363 of record OY292279.1, on the reverse strand, counting down.
TAGATATATACTGTTTTAAGTAATATTATTAAAATTATGTATTTCATATATACCTATGTACGTATACATAAACTCTTAGCTTATCCGTAAAATATTATAAAAATCAAAAATACGACTTTAGCCCTGTTAAGGAAAAGGCATTTGGAGGAATTTTGAAATCATTAAATTTAAAATGCCTGTAATAACTTTAAACTACTTCTAATGGGTTTTTTGAGCATTTAAAACGGCTTTAATTGCTTGTTTAAGCGGGGAGGGTATTTTGCTCGTTAAAATTGTATCTCAAAAAAATATTTTATTTGGCAAAACTCATGTTAATGAAACCAATAAAGTAAATCATCATACAATAATAAAGCGTATAGTTCAAAATTTAATAAATGTACTCTTATCTAATGTTACAAAAATAAATGCAGAAGATAATAACAAATGTTGACAAAGTAATATATAAATCAGATAATAATAAATGTTAAATGTATTTAATCATAGATAAATACAAGTATTTAACTGTTTATTTTCTCGAGCGCTTTTGTCGGGAAGGACAATTGCCGGTAGCGCTTGCGTCAGGCGCTTATATTATGGCACTTTTGACAGAATACTACTTTTGAAAATATATATTTTTATAAAAATGCTTTGCATTCACGATTGGGGCTGTAATCAGTTAAAGATTGAAGGATGCAGCATAGAGTGCGCAGAGGAGGTCATGGTCTCGGCGGCACATAAAAATAGGGCGGCATATTGACATTGACAATTCTATTTATACAATATATATAGTATATTGTGGTCTTATTATTGTAATATAATTTACAAAAGTAAACTATAGACATAAATTTATAATTCCTTACGAGATTTTGCTTTGAGAAAACCACGAGGAATAGAAAATAGGAAACGGCTAATTTCCGGTCGACTCCGGGCGGCGAAAATTCCCACTAGGGCACTGGATTTTTTTAGTTTCCTGGAAAGCTCAATCCGACATATGAAAAATATGATAGATTGACAAATGTGTTGGATTATTTTACCATGGTTGTCCATTTTTTTTTCGGAAGTCTAATAAAATTATTTGGCTCATGTGTACTTTAGCACACCCACAATTTGACAACGTTGCATTTTCGACTTTGTTTTTAATTTAATTCGCGATTAAATCGGTCCATAATGAAAATTTAGCCACAAAAGAGAGAATTATACCATATTAGAATTGAATTAACAAAAATATCGCGAATTAAATTAAAAACAAAGTCGAAAATGGAACATTGCCAGATTGTGGGTGTGCTAAAGTACACTTGAGCCAAATATTTATTGTTAAATGCAATCTCTGAAAATTAAGTCACAACTTTACTAATCGTAAAATTCAGAAAAACCAGTTTGGAATTTTTATGAAATTAACATCGAAAACCATATTAACATTTAGGATTTATTCCAAACAACTTGATAATAGACACACAGTGTACCAATTAAATTATATTTTCTTATAACCGAAAAATTCAAATATTTTCTACTTTTCAGTTCCTTTTTTCTATCTTTACTATCGGTACTATCTTTTTTTATCGATTTTGTGAACTGTATGCAGTGACCTAGCGGGCAATTTCGCCACCCTGGGACAACCGGAAATTGGCCGCCCCCTATTTTCATCTTTAGTTAAGAAAATTGTTAAAAAATCAATTACCTTTGAATTCTTTGACTATCAAACATGTAATCTTCGTGTTTACGTTAAGGGTGGATCACCGTCAAAACGTAAAAAAAATGACTTTTTTAAAACTGCTGCCATTTTTTTAGAGATATTAAAAAACGGTCTTCGGCATGTAAAAGTTCAAGTTTTGAGCTATTTTTTTTTATTTGCCCCGATATGTGCCACCACCCCTTTTTACAGCGCTTTGAAAAAGGGTCCTCAAACATGAGGAGGCAAACGGGAGACAAATTTTCTCGGAAACCGGAAGTCGGATCATAATTTTCGAAAGAATGTAGGTTTTGGTAATGCGTATTCTTGGTACTGAACCTCGAAAATCCGAAAAATTTTGAAAATTCACAAAATGGCGCGACTTTGAAAAAAAAGTTTAAAAAAACGACCTGGACCTTTCCCCCTCTCCCACTTTGAGAGGGGGAGGTTTGGCCAATTTCAGAGGTTCAGTAGCAAGAAGACGTGTTGAACTATAACACTCTCCAGTTTCAAGTCAATTTGTCGAATAGTTTCTGAGAAATTTTGTCTCCCAGTTTTAAAAAGTTGATTTCGAGAAAAATGCATTTAAAGTTTTTTTAAGATATTTTTTTATGTTATTATCAATTTATTCAATTTTTATCAGTGAAAATACATTTGTCAGCTATTCCAATCCTTTTAATACGTTATTCTTGAATGTTATAAGAAGACATTTATGGAAAAAAAAATCGATTTTTTTTTCTGGCGGTGATCCACCCTTAAAGCATCTTTTATGGAATTATCAATGTCGATATGCCTGGGGTCATGGCCCCCGCTATATCACCGACGCTACGCTACTGATTGTTTGGCATATCATTATCCATTGATCTGACTTTTAAACGATTTAAATTTAGTTTTATGCTAAAAAAAAATAATATTTTTTTCTTTTTGGTTTAGATGTTTAATGGAGTGATTCATTCAAGTTCTCAACTCTTTGCACTGGAACACACCGCGTTGGCTTGTTTCATCTACTTGGCCATTGTAATATATTCGCCGTTAATGGGCGGTTGTGCCGTACTGGGAGCTTTTATTGGAACTTTGAGTGGTTTGCTGTTGGTTGGGGCGCCGGTCGAAAGCGTCTACTCGGGCGTTTGGGGCTACAACGGTTTGTTGACGGGTGCTGTGGTCGGCGGTCTCGTGCTCGTCTTCACTGGACAAACATTTTTCGCAACAATTTTTTGCATCATTTTTGCAACGCTATTGCAACACGCTTTGAATATTTTATACAGCCACTGTGAAGCGTTAAAAATTTACAATCTACCGTTTAACATTGCCGCAATTTTGTTTGTATGCATTTCGGTTGCAATTCCCGAAAGCTTTCCGCGACCACTATCTTTTTCGTTTCCTGAGAAGCAAAGATACGATTATTTGAAACGAGGCTTTGATGGTGAACAACATGAGAATGAAACTAATAAATATATTGTTGTTAAGACAATGAAATATGAAAGCGGAGCAAATATAGTCTGAGAGTTTCTGCATTACCGCTTTTCTAAAATTCACTTCAATTACTTAAGTAGAAAATCAATATAAATTTTCTTTCAAAAAAAAGTCAAATTCGTATTTAACTTCAAATTTTCTTGTTTCAAAGTATTCAATTTTACTTTTGTGCCATAATGCAGATACCTCCTCTTGATCAATATTTTATTTAACAATAAACTGCCTTTATAATTTGATGAATTCTCTGATCAACTGATAGAATGGCTGAAATGTGTTCTTTACCTAAAACTACTAAGCAAATATCAACAAATATAATTATAATGAATTTATCATTAAAAAAATATGTAAAATTTTGTACTATATAATCGTAGGTACTAAGAGCTAAACAGTGCCAAAAATTTGATTTATAGCGATAAATAAATGAGATACTTATCTATAAAAACAATTTTCCTGTATAAGTTGATACCCGTGGTATCGTCTTTTTAAGGAAAGCGCAACCCTTCAAATTGGTCAATTTGGGATCAAAATCATTAAAATTTACTTTTCATTCGCTTTATTTTTCAAAGATTTAATATAATTGTTTACAAAAATACTATAGTCCCGTATTCAATTATATTTATTCAACAGCCAAAGAATTGGCTAACCAATCATCGATTTTGTTAATTTAATAAATAAAAAAATCAGTAGCTTTACATGGTAGAAAAACTAATCTTTTTTTATATACTAAAATTTAATATATAAATTCCTTATCCTATTACATTTAATAATTTAACGATTCAATGTCGCTCCTTTGTTCAAGTTGGCTCAAGTCCTTTTTAGAATAGTCAAATCTAGCAACGTTGCATTTTCTACTTTGTTTTTCATTATAATCGGGATTTTTTTAACTCAATACTAATAAAGTATAATTTTCTCTTTTGTGCAAGAGTTTTTTTTTATTGTTTTTAGAAAATGGAACGTCGCTAGATTTGATGGATCTAAAAGAGACTTGAGTCCTCAAGTTCATTTTTAGCAATCCATTCCAACTATATTATTAAGACTAATTATAGTATTAAGAACTATTCAGCAGCCCCCGGAGGCACCATGTTGCCCGCGGACGCCATATTACCCGCGGGGACCATATTACCCGTTGACCATTTTACAAGAATCACTGATCTAGGATATCAGTTGAACTACGAGCAATATTTATTTTTCGAGAGAAATTGTATATTTACATAAAAAAAAATATATTTTACTTCATACCCCTTTTAGCGACGTCAATATCTAGTAACGTTGCATTTTCTCCTTTGTTTGTAATATAACTTCCGAAGAAATAATGAAACCATATGACCATAATGAAAATTTAGCGACAAAAGACAAAATTATACAATATGGAAAATGAATTACATAAACAAAAAATCGCTTTTTAAATTAAAAACAAAGTAGAAAATGCAACGTTGCCTGATTATTACGTCACTAAAGAGACATGAGCCAAAATATTAAAGTTTTTTAACTTTTTTCTATGAATTATTAAAAAAATTCTATGAATTCTAAAATAGTGGTTCTTAATCTTGTTGAAAGTACCCATCTCCACTAGTTTCATATGCTTATTCACTGAACCTTCCTTGATTGGAAAAATAAAGTAGGATTTTTTGCATATTCAAAACATAGGTATAACTGGTGGCCGAGTGGCTAAGGTTGCCGCTTCAAAATTGGTAGGTGTTGAGTTCGAAAACTTTCAATATTACTCGATTGACGGATTTTTATTAACCCTAAAGTCGCTGAAAACCTCGATAGTTATTAAGTGATGGTAAATAACAACAACAAAAATAGTTATATATTTATACATAGGTCATATGCAGTGGTGGACTTAGGCTAAAGGGGGGCCTAGGCAACATTGTAATTCCGGGCCTACCACACTCAACGGCGGATTCAGGATTTTTTTCTGGGGAACACAATATAATATTTCATTTCCAAGTGCGTGAAAGGGATCACGAAAAAAAACTCGCTATTCCAGCCAGAAATAGACTAGAGTTTCACTAATGTTCTTTCTGTTATTTTACTCATATATTTTCTCAACTTTAATAATTTGATTTGCTTCTAAGTATGTATTGTTATGGAATCTCCGCAGTACACAAAAATAACCTGGGGGGGGAGCACGTGCCTCCGTGCCTCTCCTTTAATCCGCCCTTGATCACACTTGTCGTTTTTATCAATCAACGATTCGACATAATTTGAATGGGTTGCAGCAATTATTATGAATATCATGTTTTTCTGTTAAATAAAAATAAAAATCAACTTGAGAAATTAAAATCACATGCCTAGGTTGCCTAGATCTTAATCTGCCCTTGGTTATATGAGTGGAGGGTGTATTTTGACTTCCGCCGGTCCTGTGAAACAGACTCACCGAACGCCTACGGTTCGATTGAATCCAGGTTAAGAACCACTGTCCTAGAATAGGTGCTTAGACGCAAAACGATTGGAAAACTTTCCTTTAGTAATACTTCATAAGTTTTCAGAGACCCACTCCGCTCAGCTCACCTCATCAATACTTGGCGGGGCACTATAGTGCCCCCTGAAACTATAAGTTTCAACTTTGGTTTTTTACAATCCAGAAATTTAACTTAAAATTTAGTCAAAATAAGATTTTTTCGCTGACTTTCAACAGTTATACTGTGTATACAATATATAAAATATATTGCGGTTCAATTAACGTAGTATAAATTAATATAATAATATATAAAAATCATACCATAAACATAAATTTGAACAGAAGCTCAAAGAAAAATATTTGTGACGTATTGCTCAGATACGTATTTCGATTGCCAAGCAATCTTCTTCAGTGGTCATCAAGTAGTTTGGGTCATTTCGTAACTGGTTTGTGATAATTCACAAAATTTAGATATTAAGCTTTTATTTTATTAGCATTAATAATAAACTAATGAAATTTACATCCGCGTAACTTAAAAGAAAAAGTATCTGCATCCGCATCCGCGGATTATAATAGTACTATTATCTAGTACTATTAGTTCATTTGTTGGTCCACCTTCCTGCGAACGTTTCTTATAACTCAAAAATTAATCTATGTTGTCAATTAACAGTTTAATTTTGTAAATATTTTCAAATTGAAAATGATGTCTCATCTAAAATCTGAGTAACAAGTTGGTGTATTCATCGCCGAGATTAAGTTTTGATTAATCTTAATAATCTAGTGGTGGTAAGTTTGAGCGAAGAGATTTATGGAAGAGATTGGCCAATTATTTATCGTTTGGATTTCAATGAAAGTTGTGATCAGTATGTGGTGATAAGGGTGACGTAGAAGTTTCGATGTCCGAAAACACAACGACATTGACGTAATCGGGTAACTGTAACCATATAATTGTGTGTTTGTTGTAGGGCTCAAATGTAAGGCGCCGTCGCGGATCGAACACGCATAACGTCGGGAGAGCCCCGTTTAAATAGGGATGTCGAGTGCGCCGGGAACCCTCGAGTTCGCGAGTCAGTGTCGACGGAGCCTGGAGCGTCGTTGTGGTCCCGGAGTTTCAGCAGCATCTTCCAGTCACTGGTGTGCGTCGCGGAAAGCACGACTGCGTCTCTTCTTCCACAAATACACGCACTTAAAAGCGCACCCCCATACATACATATACACACATGCCGTCGTCTTGTATTTCGTGCCTCAGTTCCGGACAACACCATCCCCATCATCTCTTCCATTATTATCAACAGTGCCACTGCTATTGTCGTCATTTGGTGTGCTCATGTGTGTAAATTGGCGTATCGCATGTGTGGAAATGTGCACGAGCGTGAAATTTTCATTTTTTACAAATAACTCATGAAAATAGAGTTCCACTATGTGACATCAACAGGTTATTATTTTTTTTTCTTCATATCTTTAAAACTTATTCTACCATTAACTCCAAGTTCCCAACTAACTAACTTAAAAAAAGTATCATTTACATAAACATTTAGAAAAACTTTTCCGTTTTTATTCAAATGTTATGCTTATGCAAATTGATGTATGCAACCAGCAATACACGCGTGTAACGCCAGTTGCTGTTTGTTTAAAACAAGGAAAATATGGACAAATTTTAAAAGTTGTATATGTATATAAAGCGTACATGTAACGATCTTTTTTAGAATGTTATCAATTTTGATATTGAGAACGGGAACGAGTTTTCCGGAACGGGAACGTGTGTGCATTGAGAGGAATGCATATTGCATGAATTCACTGCGCTTGAAACATGGCCATAGCATATACACATACAAGTAATTTAAAATGATAGAGAATGGAACGTGTATCCGACCAACTCCATCCCCAATCCGAACCCCATCCTCATCCCCCATTCCCATCGCGAGCAATTGAAATACTCCTGTGCTAGAATGTAGAACAGTTTGTTTAGCGCGAGTATAACGCTGACTAATCAATGAGATAACAGACTGCAAAATGCAACATTAATATGAGAACATAGAAAGAGCGATGATGTTGAGACTCGAACGAGTCATTTGCAATTTATACAAAACACTCGCCTCTATTATTAGTTCTATCTAGCCTCTGTACATAAATATATATACATATACATCCCATTTTCCAGGAACTATAATGTTCCCTGCCTCTATATATACGTTATTGTATATTTCATTATCACAAATCTAACTTTAGCGAACAAAGTTTAAGATTGGGAAATTGCTTTGAGAAATTGTTGATTTCATGAATCGGGAAGATTAATTTCGGTTGAACAGTGATATAATTTAGCAGCAATCAGTAGTAAATATCAACACATTTTAGTGGCGGTTAACAATAGAGGCAAGGGGGAAAGCATTGCCTTTTCTTCTCATTTTAATTCTAAAAATCAATTAATCTTTACTTTCTCAATTATAGTTTCCACTAAGAATACCCTATTAAAAATATGAATTTAAAACCAAGAGTTTTAAACGGTATTAAAGATGATAACCGCGACTTCGTCAGTGTAACAATAATACGTCAACAATATAAGTGATTATTTATATTAACTGTATATTATTAATTATATTATATTACTTATTTACTGACGCATTTAAACTAAAGTAACCCCCCGGTTTACGGACGCTTGCTTATCGGAAATTTGATATTACGGATTTGGTTAATTAAATATCAAAATGTCGGTGCACGGATGAAATATTCACAATTACGGACAATATATGTATTTTTTTTTTCTGTTTTGCTTAAATTTTATGTTAGGAATCCGAAAAATAAAATAATAAAAAAGATTTTTAGTACATAAATGCAGTTTATACTTGGTTTTCTTATAAGGAGAATCCCAAAACAGTTAGCAAACGTTCTTACGAATTAGTATTTGATGTTATGCGGTATAGTGTAGTGTTAATTTATTGACGCCCTATATTGAGTGTGAATTTATAGTAAAATTGAAATCTTTTACGGGTACTTTTACTAGTTGGAACGAATTTATCACTTTCCAATTGGACCTCATAATAATAGCGGTTTCGTCTAACGGATTTTCGATTTACGCATAGTTTATGAGGAACGCATCTTGTTTGTAAAGCAGGGGATTACTGTACTAAGGTCTTTAGCGATTCTAGAGTAAATAAAAATCCGTAAACCGAGAAATATTAGAATTTTGCCCGTTACGAGTTTTGAACCCAATACCTACCGATTTTGGAGCGGTCATCTTGACCACTTGGCCACCAGTAGATTTTATTTTGTTTTTAAATAACAATATTTCAAGCCTACTACTGCCCGAGTGTTCTAGGTGACCACTTAAAAACTAGTAGGTTTTAGGTTCGATCCTCGATTCAAGCAAATTTTCGATGTTTCTAGATAACGGATTTTAATAACCCTAGAGTCACTAAAAGACCATAATAGTTATAAAGCGACGATAAATAACAATAAATAAATTAGTAGGTTTTGGATTCGAATCTCATAACGGGCAAATTTTTAGTGTTTCTCGGCTTACGGATTTTATAAACCCTAGAGACACTGAAGATCTTAGAAGTTTAATTGCGTCAGTAAATAACTAATAAAAAAATATTTCAAATATGTATTTTTGGACAGTTAATATCTATAATTAATCACTTATATTGTTGGCATACTATTATGTTACACGGACGAAGTCGTGGGTGTTGTCTTTAATAGCTTTTAAAAGTCTTAGTTTTAAATTCATATTTTTAACAGGGTAGCCTTAGTTAAAACTATAATTGAAGAATGAAGATTAATTCATTTTTAGAATTAAAATAAGATGGAGCCGTGATGCTTCGTATGGAGAAAATTTTCCATATATCTCGATTTACGAATTTTTAGTAACCCTAGAGTCGCTAAAGACTTCCGTAGTTATAAAGCGACGATAAATAATAATACCCATAGATCAAAAATTCCTTGCACTTGTACACGTATGAATATCCCACATACTTTTGAAGTAATTGAAAAAAAAATAAAGAAGCAATATACATAATTATAATTTTCTTTTATTTATTAATCTACCACATTGATTAATATTTAAGTGATTAATTTCTCAGTACAAAACTAAATTATGTGAATGACAATCATTAAGTTAGTTAATACAATTTCAATAAAATCCATTAAAAAACAGTTTTCTAGTATCAAGTCGTTGTAAATATTTAATAGCTTTAGTACATTTTCAATATTAATCATATTAAATTAATTAACTTCATGGTTTCAACTTTCCTTCATCAGTGGCGTAACGCCGAGGGTTTTCGCCGCCCGGGGCTGATCAGGAATGAATCGCCCCTTTTTCAAATACCTTTAAATTATTTAATTACCTAAAAATGTACTGGTAGTGTTTTTCTCAAAGTAAAATCTTTTATGCAATTATCAATGTTAATGTGCTGCCCCCCTTTTCATGTACTATCCGGGATCATGCCCCCCCTTGCTTCCATACGCTACACTATTATCCATACTACGTCACTAATTTATTTTAAATTCGGGACAAATTATTTGGAAAAATATAAAAAATTGACATATTGGCGAACTTGGCGAAGATAATAGGTACTCTTCCCTTCTTAAAAGGCATGGATTAGTGAGAAGTCTTGAAAGCTTGAAAAGTAATGGTTCACCCATTATTACACTAATGCTTTATTTTAAAGATGAATTTTAGTTTTATGTAAGGTTCAATTCCAGTGTAAATAACAACAATAATAATATCAGGTTCACGGGTAATTGGAATATATTTAAATTAATTTAAACAATCATTGATTTTGCGACGTTTCGTCTTTATTTCAAGACTCTTTCAAGCTCTCAACTATGTTTAAACAATCGTTAGTTAAAAAATGTAAAATTAAAATTAAAACTGTAAAAAACGATTTTTATCTTTCAAGTGTTTTTTTTATTTTTATTTTTTAAAAAAAAACACACTTGAAAGCTAAAATACGTTTTTTACAGTTTTAATTTTAATTTTACATTTTTTAATTAACGATTGTTTAAACATAGTTGAGAGCTTGAAAAAGTCTTGAAATAAAGATGAAACGTCGCAAAATCAATGATTGTTTAAATTAATTTAAATATATTCCAATTACCCGTGAACCTGATATTATTATGAATTTTAGTGTTGAGTTCCGGTATGATTGTTTCAGGACTTTAATTTAAACGTAAAATAGTATGAGATGATGTATTGATTATATTTAAAAGATGTTTTCACATTAAAAAGATTAGGCAGCCAATGTAATTTACTTTGGGGATGGAAAAAGGTGGTGGAAAGAGGCAAATTTCATGTTTCGTTTATTTCTGTAAATAGAGTAGTTTTCTAGAAAAAAGATCTTAAGTTTAATGAAGGCGTTTATTGCAGGCACGAAGCTTTTACGTTATACATATATCCAACAACTGGGGATGAAAAGATGAATTTTTTTTTCAATCGTACGATACAGCGATGATGGAGGTGAGTGCTGTTGCCGACGTGGCTGACAAAGCGGTGGCAACCGACGATCTTAACATTGACGAAAGCTGCGAGAGTGTTGAAGAGCCGAAAGTCGAGTACTTTCAAGTTGCGCGGCTTGAAGCCGTTTTGACAACACTTTTGGAGAACAAGTTTGCCGCGATCAAGTCGCTAACGAAGAAAACAAAGCCGCGAAGTCGACTTCGAAAGCTGTTCTCGCCGGCAAGTCAAGTTTCCTCATCGCTGCCGACCAATCAGCAACTCACCGCCTTCGATTCGTTACAGTACGATAACGATAGCGATCAGCCGTGTTTTGGCAAACAGAAATCGACCAAGGAACAGTGGAAACATCAGCGACATTACGACCACTATCATCAGTATCGACACCAACATCATCATCATCACAGCCACCAACATCACCACCATCATCATCATCGACATCATCGTACGAGCAACAGCAAGAGTAACTCGAGTGGCCAGCATCATCGCTCGGGTCGCACCAGCCAACATTTCCATCACCATCATCATCATCGTCGGCACCGCAGCCACTCAAATCATCGGTCGTTCAAAAGAAAAAAATACTCCGATAGTGACACGGAAGTGGAAGCTTCGCCTGGACGACGACATGCCAGAAAAAAAGGTAAATCAGTTCAAATATTACTTACCACTATCAAGTTAGCTTTTTAGGGAACTGTTTACAGATAAAAGCTCATAGCAAACTACGGCTCAAGTGTACTTTAGCACACCCACAATCTGGCAACGTTGCATTTCGACTTTGTCTTTAATTTAATTCGCGATATTTTTGTTAATTCAATTCTAATATGGTATAATTCTCTCTTTTGTAGCTAAATTTTCATGATGGACCGATTTAATCGCGAATTAAATTAAAAACAAAATCAAAAATGCAACGGTGCCAGATTGTGGGTGTGCTTAAGTACACTTGCGCCCAAACTACTACTACTCAATGTAATCGGCAAGGAATTGAAATTACAACTAAGTCGTAGACCAGTGATAGCGAACCCCAAACCCACGATGGCTAGGCATCCATTTATTATGTTTGTAGAAAGAGACTTCCATAGCACTTCTATCGCCTCCTCTCTGTTTCACCTTGTATAACGCTAATGGATGCCATGCACAATAGTGACCCACCGGCTAATACTAAAAAAAAACGGAGTGTGTACTTATGTACGCGTAAGAGAAGTTATACTTTTTTGATATAATTAAAAATATGTTTTTAATCCACTACCGTAGCCTCTTCCGGTAGTGCCTGAACTAGCACACCAGTTATAAGATTTGTGATTCCTAAAATAAGATACAATTTTAAACACAAATTACTTTTAATGTCCAAATACATAATAAGCAAACGTATCTGTTGCGACAAAAACAAGGACAAAGAATATAAAGTTTTAAATACATCCATGTTAGTGGAATACAAATGTAATAATTAATGGCTCAAATTTGAACTATCATGTCATTAGTTTCAACTGTCATTTCAATTTCATTCAATTGGTAATTTTAGTCATTTGTCAGTTGTGCCAGTGTTGGGCTGTGAATATTTCACGGAATGTAACTGGGTTTCAAATAAAAGTTTAAATTGGCTATTTATACATAGATACTATATGCTTACACATTTGGTTACTTTTACAAAATTTATGTTACATATTATATGAATTAACCGTTTTAACAAATTGGGTCACATATTTGAAAAACACTTATCAAAAACCTATATCATATAGAAGTAGATTGTTGCCATAAAATATCATGTACAGATATGTATAAACTATCCTAAATAGCAATGCCCTAAAAATGATATTTTTACAATAGTAATTGTATATTTAATTTACCTATTTATATCTATGTATTGAATTTTAATTCATATATAGAAAAATATAATATAAAGTATCAATCGACTTTTATTACATTACTTTAAATATTACATTGAATAATTTCAAAAAAATATCATTCTGTTAAATGCATTTTAATTCCCATGATAATAATAGGCAAACATATGTAATATGTTTGCATATATGTCGCCGAGACGGAGAACAAATATTAGAAACACATACGTGTGAGTGAGATACAATCATTGTCTCAAATTTGAACTGAATGATTAATGTCATTGGTTTCAACAATCATTTTGATTTCATTCCTTCAATTGCCAATTTTTACCATTTGTCAGTTGTGTCATTATTGGGCGGTGGTGAATATTTCACGGGAAATTACTAGTTGTGTATTAATATGGATATTGTTTAGACTATAAAATTTGTAAATATTTAGTTCGACGTTGTCTATGTTCTAAATGAAAAATACAAATGACAGTGACTTTTAGCCAGCTGTAATGACTGTAATTTTTAAACTTCGTATCTGGTTCGGGATTGTTCGGGACAATCGAGTTCGGTTTCTTTCTCCTACCGACAAACGAAAAACATATGCAAGCGCATAGATCGACTGGATCGGCTCAATAGTGTTTCAGTCGTTTATGATTTTCGGGACTTTATCAAGTACCGTAGTTATGTATGCTAAATTAACTTTTAATTATATACGATTGAGTACTTGATGAAGTCCCAAAAGGCGATGAAATGTCGTACGAAAGTCAAATAAAACTATTAAGAAAAAATTTAATTATTTTATCTCAGTTCAAAAACCCTATGAAAAGATTTAGTTTAGCTAATAATGGACAACCAAGTAAATTTAGAAATGTATTTGTAAATAATAATGTAATTAAGATTCTATAAATTTCAAATTAGCTAAGAATCAAAATGAAAACTTCTGATAGAGTATAACAAAGACAGTATATACATCTATCTCATAATTTCTTAGCGGTCAATCAATATTACAGTTGCATTTCCACCATGTTGCAGTGGTAGGGGATTGACATTTAAAGACATTTTAATGTTTGAAAAGAACATTAGAAATCGTTCATTAAAAGCATTTTAAATGTAATCATTTCAAAATGCGTCTAAATAATTTTTTTAACAGAAATTTAGCTGATTTTTTGTTGATTAGCAAAGATAGGCTCTGTATGAAAACTTATAAAACTTCACCCATGTCCTTAGAAAAATGCATTGGAACATAAAATACTAAAACAGGAATCCCGTAAGTATAAATTATGGTAGGCAAATAAAGAGGGCAATTTAAAATATTGCCATTGTTTGAAGAAGAGAAAATATAACCATGCAAGTTTCAACTCATAAAAACTTTATGCAATTTCACAATTTCATATTGCATACCTTTCGGTTGCAATTCGCATTAAATTGAGCCAATAAATCATAAATAATATGATCATTTGCCGACATGTTAATAATAAATTGAATCCCTTGATATTCCTGGATCATACTATGTATATTTTTTTTCATTGATGAAAGTCATAAATTTAAAGTGAATTTAAATTTTTAAATTTTAATTAAATAGATGTATTTTCCATTTTATTTTTTCCATTGTTAGAAATTGGTAAATGACAAAGTGGGGCACAATATAATTTTTTTGTAAAATATTCCCCCCCCCCTTCCTCTTATATGTTATGATGCTTCACTAGTTTACTTGACTTCAGGAGATATTACAAGGAAAAATGCAGTTGAATTTCCTTGAAATTGAAGCCTTTAAATGTTTTTTCATCTCAGCCCCTTTTTCCTATCAAATATTGAATTATAAACTCTTATATTGCAGGTATTGGTAGTTACTGTACCACTTTTTAAGTACACCTGAACTACTACTGAATTTATAGATCAAGATGAGTAGGCTGCAGTCTATCGGCCATCACCACTCTTTTACCCAATTGAACTTGAAAACCATGACATTTTACCACAATAAAAGAGGTTTAAACTATGTCTTGTAAAAGTTTTGTACAATACATTCTTCAACGTAATGGTATCCGGGAGGTTATGGTAAATGGTAACTGGACTAGAATGGTAAATGGGAGTTTTAAACTAGTGTCAAAAATTTTAACTGAATTTTTTTATAGAAAAATTATTTATTTTTATTGTAATTTTTATAAATCTTTGAGGTTTTATTATTGTTTTTACCAACTGTACCGTGTCTACAAAAATGAATTATCACAACGATAAATATTAACAATGTTAAAACGATTTTTTACGAACGCCTGAGGAAGGCTCAATAAACGAGCCGAAAAGTCGCATTTAATAAAGTTTTAACCGATTTTTTTTTTGATCCTTGTCCTCTGAATATTTTATCAATCTATTATATATCATCGAGAATCTGAAATTTGCATTAATGGTCTTTCCATCAAGACGATTGTTTTGCAACCGGTAGATTCTGGGTTCGAGTCTTGTAAGGAGCAAAATATTTGTTTCTCGTTTACTGGATTATTAAGAACCCTAGAGTTGTTAAGAATCAAAGTTGTTATAGAGCATCGGTAATTAAAGTTGTTTTAACGGTTTTTAATTCAGATGGATATTTAATTGATTTACCTATACTTGGTAGGAATGTTATGCTGGTGTGGCATTGGTGAGGAAGCTTTTATGGGGAAAGGTGATACATGTTTTGGGGGAAGGAGTCTAAGAGTTGCAATTGATATTTTCAGGACGGATACATCATCATCGAATGCCAAGCCAGTCGTCCGATCCGGAAGGAAATGGTGACACCCGACATAGTCCAGGTCGGCAGTCGAGCTTTTCGTTGACGGACATAGAACAGGAGCGATACGATTGCGACATTTTGCACTACATGGAATGTGATAAGGACGGACAATTGTTTATCGCGAGTCCAAGACATTTGGGGCCAACCACCGAATATGGGATAGCCGCGACAACCACGTGCACGTGTCATAGCAGCGTCGTGACGCCCTCGTCCAATATGCTCAATCATAATGCACCGTGCTACCTAATGGGATCAAGTACTGCTCAAATGTAAGTCCCCCATTTATAAAAGCAATTACCTCAACAAATTTAATTAAATCGAGACAATACCACAATTATTTCGTCGTTTTTTCATTTTATATGAAAGAATTAAAGTAATTTAAACATCGATTCGACAAAAAAATAAAACAAAATTACATTACATTTGATACGACAATATCTATAATTAATTTATATTTTTAGATTTCTCCATTAAAATTTTAAACTTTCTGAATAATTTTTCCTCAAACACATAATCTGGGTGGGATTTATCTATGCAGGCTCCAGCCTACAAGCCCTTATTCAATAACCGTTGAAAATTATAAAATTTTATTATTGAATATCATTTTCGGTGAAATTGGAAACATCTGTACACTAATGAAAAAAGTTTTGACAGTTTGAACTTTTTGTCGTCATATGTATAAACTTTTTTTCACACTTTTTATAGACCAATCCATTTTTTTTAGAAAACCTGACCCACAATCGGGTCCTGCACGTAATAATTTATCCATAGAATTAATAGATATTTTTAAAACATATAATTTTCTAGTTTACTCTTGAAAGTAAATCTGTACCACCACAAACATGAACTAAATATTGTTGAACTCTTTCCAGATACATATTTCAATTGTCAAACAACCCCTGGTTAAGATACATCAATTAGGATTGATTTCCCTAAATAACACAGAACTGCAAAAAATATTTTTTAAAATCTATTTTGACTGTAATAGGTCATTGCAATGTATTTTTTTGCGCTTATTTCAAATATGAAATCCATTTCCTTCCATAGGAATAAGTAGCAAATATCGCAATTTTTTAAGAAAAATGTTCCCTAAATTCCATGAAATAAATATGTTAAGTAACACGACAAATTTGTAACAATAAAACTAGTTAAACATAGAAATTATATTATGCATAGATATCAATAAAGGTAATATCTATAAGCTTTTTCGAACGAAACCAGGAGTCCGAAACGAACCACTTTTTCTGTATCGAAAATAGTAGTACTCCATCTTTTACAACTAGCGCTGTTGTCGTTTTATCTTCCGTTAGTAAGGTAAATGAATCGATACGAAGTTTATAAGTAAAAGCGAGATAACAGAAATAATTGCTGTTATTTCGCTCTTACTTTTAAACTTCATATCGCTTTGTTTTTCTTACCAACGGCAGATAAAACAACACCAGCGCTAGTCGTAAGAGGTCCGGTACTACCATTTTCGATACAGAAAAAGTGGTTCGATTTGGGCCCCCGATTTTGGCCAAAAAAACTACTTTTCAATTGTGATTTGCAACAAAATCTTACGTGATAAACTCTTTTCATTATTTTTTCCATAATCAAGGCATAAATTACAATAAAATATGTTATTATATTTAAAACAATTTTACCATTGTAGGTCTGTGTAATTCAATTAACTAGCCTGATTTATAACCAAATTATCAAGTTTTGTAATAAATTCACAATATTTTGCAAGCAGTTGTTGTAAGAGATTGAAAAATCAAGAAATTATAAACTAAAATGTATGCCTTTTGGTAACATTCACCCTTCAGAAGGAGCTGAAATATGGTCTAAAACAGTGGCGTGCACAGAGATTTTAGGTAGGGTAGGCAGAAATTTTTAAAAGCTACTTCAATATAATCAAATAAGATTTTTTTAAATAAGATTTTTTCGCTGACTTTGAACAGTTATACTGTGTATACAATATATAAAATATATTGCAGTCCAATTTATGTAGTATAATTTAACACAATAATATACAAAATCAATACAATAATATACACATTTAATAAAATAATATACAAATTTAATATAATAATATATAAACTTAATATAATAATATATAAAAAAATCATACCTCCAACATAAATTTGAACAGAAGTTCAAACAAAAATATTCGTGACGTATTACCCAGATACGTATTTCGATTGCCAAGCAATCTTCATCAGGGGTCATCAAGTAGCTTGGATCACTCCGTAACTTCTATGTGATGATTCACATTTGTGATGATGACATACATTTGTATATTATTGTGTTAAATTATACTACATAAATTGGACTGCAATATATTTTATATATTGTATACACAATACTTCAATATAATCAAAAATGCTGCATGTTGGTTTTAGTTCGTCGTTATGATGATTAAATAATGAACCCTATACCGATTAGCCAACAAAATTTTAAAGTGTGAATTTTCTGTTTTTTTTTTGCCAATCGATGGGAAATCGTTCGTAGAGGTATGTGAAAGAAACCGTTTCGATTGTGACAAAATAGTTTAGCGCTAATAAATTAATTAAGAAAAAATAATTAGTTAATTAGTCATTGATCTAGTAAAATGTTAAGAAAATATAGTTCAAAGCAACATACAATAACAAAAATGCGGGAAAATTTAGGAAACAGTTGGTTAAATGTAAAACTAAAAAAAAAGTTAAGAAACTAAACAGAACCTCCCCCCTTCGAAAAAAAATAGAAAAAAAAGGCAACTGAGAAATTAATTTTTTTCCTCAAATTATATTTTCCCAAAATTTTTTACAATAACAATAATCGAAACATAATTAAAGAGGTTTTTCTCCAAAAATTTTTCATCACTAATGAAAATCAACTTATCACACAAAAAATTTTTAAAAAAATATACATATATACGAAGTAGAACATTAAGTAAGTGTTTTTTGAAATTCGAAAAATATTTTTCTTTGACTTTTTTTTAGTTTTTGTTTTAACCAACCGTTTCCTAAATTTTCCCTCATTTTTGTTATTGTATGTTGCTTTAAACCTTATTTTTTAACATTTTACTATATCAATGACTAATTAATTAATTTATCTTATGTATTTAATTACCGCTAAACTATTTTGTCACAAACGAAATGGTTTCTTTCAAAAACCTCTACGAACGATTTCCCATCGATTGGCAAAAAAAATTTCGGAAAATTCACTCTTTAAAATTTTGTTGGCTAATCAGTATAGGCTAAATAATGATGTTGATATTTTCAACCACAAATATCCATAGATAGACTCAATTTGTAAACTTTATTAAAGAAATACAATATAATCGTCAGGTATAAATAATACAGATAATAGATAATATATTATTAAAATTTATTAGAACTAAATAATAACAATGTACGTAGATTACTGATCGTTAAATCGATTATTGAGATGAATCAAATTCAAACTTGTAATTTCAGCGATAATGAATAATAAACGATGCTACTTCGGTAATTATCGTAATTTGTCGTGTTGTAAGAAGACAGTGCCTTTTTATGAGGTTGTATGTGTGGAATTGTATATTTGTATTATTGTTTTTATACGAACGCACACACTGACACGTATGTGTGCTATGAGTGCACACATATAAATATTTAGACACGAATAGTTTGTGTCTATCCCGCCGCGGGGCGGAGCGCTAGTGCATTGCAATGCAAATATTATCAGTCGCTTACTTGAAATTGAACGAACGAATGAGCTGGCATAATCTGTATACTGTGTAGATGATATCCGTTAAGATTTTTTCTTTATTGATATTTTATAGTACCTACTCGTAAATAAAATAAAACTAGATATCAGAACAAAATTATAAATATTTATCTGAATTATGTAGGGTAGGCAGTGTCTTTTTGTCTATATGGAATGCACGCCACTGGTCTAAAAAGATCCTTACAAGTGAAATATTTTTCCTATTGTTTTTTCAATACGCAACAAAACTATCAAAAAGCCCTTCAAACAATTCATCGTTGATATTTATGTGGACCATTCTGATAAGTTTCCAATGTTTTTGGTTTGGTATCAGAAAAACTGTACGGATAATCGATTTTATTGTGATTTCTTTTTCTATATGGACTAGGATTTCCTTGTCCATAAGGTCTTCGGGTTACTTATCTTATAGGTAGTAGAAAGGGTAAGGGTCGATATTATAGATAAATTCTCAATATGATACCAAGAAAAGCACATCGATTTTCAATCACTTCTGAAGGGTGAATTCCAGCTTATAGATACAATATGGTATTTTCAGTTTTTCGGGCTTTCAGCTATCAGTATTATAATATACTAAGCTAGTGTTCGACAAATAAGAAATAAGGAAAAGAGTGTAATTTGATATACACCATAATGGTCTAATATTGAATTTGGATTGGATGAAAGGATATTCGTATATTAATTGATCTATTTTTCGTTAATTTCCATCGGTATTGATATGAAAACTTTTAAAGCTTTTTGGTATATTTTTATTCTAACTCAATCACGACTTAGCCGATTTTGATGAAAATTGGTATTTAGATATTGTAGCGTGACGTCTCAAAACTGTATTGAGATAGCGTTATTCGTTCTTTAATTTCTTTTGGAAATAAATAATCACTTTCACACTTAACAATCACTTTTTTTATTACACTTGTATACACTTTTTATTACACAATTACACTTGTCAAAACAATCACTCAAATGATAATAATCACTTTTAATTCAAATCACACTAATAATCGCTTGGTAATTGCTTCGTCGTAACGGAAATTCAAATCTGAACTTCCGTACAGAACTCCTGTTGGCTTGAACTGAGCGCCTTATATACCCGCAACCCAACATTCCAGAATGTTCTAGCTTTCCATAGACTTCACTAGATATTTCTAGAACAATCTATATGTGCATTCACATTGGTGGGAGAGAGAAAGAAATCACTCAGTCAATCGCGTGCCGGCATGGCACAAAGAGAAAGACAGACTTTGTCCCTTTCTGTTACAATATAATTTATCTTCGACTTACAGTAAGGAAAATATAACTATGTACAGAAGAAAATAAGAAATGCATTCGTTACAAATTACAGTAATAAAAAACAGCATAAATTAGTGGTATAATATTGAGTAGATCTTTCAAAATTTAGTTATTAAAATTTAAGTAGCAGTTCAAGAAATATTCACTTGTTATAGTATATCGAAGTTAGCTTTGTAAAAAGGGGGGAAATCCAAAAAAAAAAATTATCCAGATATCAGTATCTTACATATGACATTCAGACGAAGTTGCAAGATCAACTTAGTCGCATAATAAAGTTAAAACTAAACTTTTTTTGTATTCACTCGGTTAATGTTCATTATTAGTTAATTTAGTTATTTTCATAGGGTTTTTTGATTTAAAAAATAATCAATTTTTTTTCTTAATGATTTAATTTGATTGTTTAGTCCAAAAAATCTTATGAAAATAACTAATCTTTTTTTTTGTATTTATGGTAGAAAAAATTAAAAATATAATGCCCGAAAAGAAAGCTTGTTTGATAATAATCCTTAAATCCTTAGTAATTTTGAGAAAGTTGAATTTTTGTTCACTGTAAAATAAAAACAAGCAACTGTGAATTTTATGCTTTTGACTCTTCTTTGGTTTTTATATGCGCAATTGTTGTGTCCTTTTTTTTCTTTTTTTTTTTTGTTAACTTAGAGCTGTTGACACGTTATCCTGGCACACCGCCAGGACGTTGAGTTATTGTTTTCAATTATCCTGACATTTGTGAGAGCATTACCATTTACATTAGAAAATTTCGTGCTCAATGTATTTTTTTTAATTTTAGCTTGTTCATGACTTTTCAAGCGACCGCATTTATGCAATGCGATTTACGAAGATTAAAAAGTTAAATTTTTATTTCCAATTTAATTAGATGTGGAAAAAAAATACCAAAAAATGTAGTTGAAGTTTTGGTTAGACAACGCTACGTCAAGTATGTATAAATGGTTGCCTATAGCACGCTTAATAAAATCTATGTAAAATAATTAGATTTGTTATCACTGTTTTTAAATTATTTCCTTTAAAAATTGATTAGTCCGTAGAAATTTCGATGAATAAAAGATGTTGCTACCGGAAAAGTTTCTCGTTAAATATTTCTTGATACCTATACACATAATCCAATGGGACTGATTGTGAGATCACAGCGTCGTAAAGTTTTCATTCTTTTGTAAAGAAAGCAAAAGCTTTATCTAAGAAAGTGCTTGAAAAGATTTTCAAGATTATCCCAATTTGATTCTTTTTGCCAACGCTTCCATTTATTATTTATATCTCTACGTCATTCTGGAACAGCTTTATTATGTAAAAGTTCATTTTCATTCTTTTTATGTTAATATTTATAAAATTTAAAGTTATTTTTAAAATTGTGTGCCCCTGTTGATTTTGTTGTTTTTGACTATTTAGGTTTTTGTGTTATTAATGTTTATAGCACACAATTAGTGCAACTCTGGAGAGTCATTTAAACTATTTTGAAACTTTGTAGAGCCACTTGTATTTATTACCGTTTTTAAACACAGCTTGTGAAAGTTTCGAAATTATTTATCCTCCAACTCTATTACACATTGGAGAGCTATTTATTTGTTATATGAATTTAAAAAAATCTGAATTTCACTAAAAATTTTCTATATAATATGTTACCTTTACCATAAAAATTAACTATTGTAGCAATTCTTATACCGTAATTTGTGGTATAGGGATTCCATTACGAACAATGAACATTGTGTATAAAAAGATTTGTGAGGATTTAGATGATTTAGATTTTAAGCCTATAAAGAATGGTTTCATCAAAAATTGTATGCTAATTAGTAAACCAAATTGTTTTCGACTATTTGTGGTTAAAACGCACAAATTAATTAGTGAACTAAAACATAAAAAAGTATTCCGAATCCTGTTAAAAAAAGGTATTTAACATTAAATTGTTTTTAAATGCCTTTATTAACTTGAACATTTTCAACAATAGGTTGCATTCTTCAAAGGTTGATAGAAAAATAAGTGTTCGAGAAGCTAATATGCATTTAGCAATAAAGGACAAAAACATCGGTGGTCAGATATGCTACGAAACGCTACGTATCAGTTGCATATTTTTTACCATTGAATACCATATCTTACCATACGTTTCCAAATATTCTATTATATTTCATAGCGTACATTTAAGTTTGTTTTATTTCGATACTACATCAAAAATAAACTTTCATAAAATTTAAAAATAATAATGTGATTAAGATTCAATTAATTTAACAACAGCTAAGAATTAACAATATGTACTAATATTTTTTTTAAGATTTAAAAATAGAAATCAATTTAATTTGTATTTTGCCGCGTTTAAAAACATAGCTGAGCTCATGACTTCTCCTTCAAATTGATTCTATTTGGTTTTTTTCAAAATTCACCAGATGGTGATAACAATTTCGTAGCAGCAATTCATATAGTTTTTGATAAACGCATCTTATTTACTTCGAATAACTTTAATTAGCTTTAAAATTAAATTATTTGAAAATATTTTAAATAGTTTTTACTATAGGACGTGTATATTAAGAGAGTCTCAAATTTATAAAAAGGTTGTTATTTGAATTTGTATTTTGCCGCCATTAAGAATTTTATCCAGATCCGCCATCCATGAAGCAAATTGATAACTATTGATAGCTTATAACAAAGACAACATATGTTATACCTCTATCTCATGATTTATTTGCGTTCAATCAATATTACAGTTGCATTTTCGCCCTTTTGAAATTATAGCAAAAAGGCTTTTCAAGGTATAATAATTAAAAAATCCCTCTAAAAGTCGGCTAATATTATTAGAGCCTGCATTTTAAATGTAAAGATCTCAAAATTCCGATATATGGGGTTTCTGTCTTATAATCTGTTCAGAGCTAAATTTAATGTTATGAGATATCCTAGGCTTTATGAGTATGATGACTAGGTTTTCTAAAGAAAAAATTGGTCATAAAAACGTTTAGTTTATATTCTGAATATTATTGAATTGATATTTTCACTTTTATCGAGATTGAAATCCAATAATTGGTGTTTCATAATTTTCGAATAATTTAGTGGTTAGGGCTTGCAAGTTTCAATCTTTTCAGCCTCATCTGTAAATTCGGTCCTGAATCTATTGTAAAAGCTCTAATGACTGTTAAGGTTATGGAGGGTAAAGATAAGGATCTTATTTTCTTATAGCTTTTTGGCCCACAAAATATACACAGAATATATCCAATACAGGGGCCAAAATGGCGCTGGTGTAGCGGAAGGTATGGTGTGAACTAAACTGTTTTCGATGAACTCAACTGTTTTCTGGTACAGCAATGCCATCTTGATTTCAGCTAATTGAGGAACATTTTTTGTAACACAGAGTCTGTGCTCCTCACCTCTACTCTCCATAGTATGGATTTAGCAAACTTTTGGGTGTAAATGATTGCTTAAGATGTCCAAAAAGGGTGCAAGGAAAGTTTTATTAGGATAGGTTTTGGTTTCTGTGGTTAAATCCTTTTTGATTATATTTGTTTCCGTTGAAATTTTTAAGATTTCGGGAGTTCTTTTTCGCTATTTTGTGTTCTTTCTAGTTTTCCTTCTACAACATTCAATTTTGCGTTATAGGCTTATGGGTTATATTTTTTCTAGGAAAGTTCAAAAATTAAAAGAGATACATACCGATTGTCAAAATCATACTAAAGACAATGAAGCAAATAAAAGAATTTTCTTCACTGAAGAAATGATCATAAAAAAAATAAGATATTGGTAAGTGTAAATTCTCACCGTTAATAAAAGCTCGCAAATAAAGCTCGTGAGATTTTATGGGAAAGAATAACAAACGTTTTTATTGTACAATAACGATGAAGAGGATCATTAAATTTTATTAGACTTTAATATAATTATATGCTTTTATTCAAATAGGTATAAAAAAAGCTTTAAATCTAAGAACTATTACATCACCATTTTACAGTTTTTCCCTGATGATACCAAACTATTTTAGTTCCAATTAATACCAGTAATTTATAATATTTACTATATTTCTAGTATTAAAATGAATGAGTAAAAGGTTTAATTAATATCCAACATAAACGATAATTGCGATATTTTATTATTTCATTTTGCCATTTATGCAAATTATGATCAAAGTAAAGCAATTTTTCTTAATTTCTTGAAATCAATTTATAAAATATCAAAGTTTGCTGATTTCCGATTACTATATCATTTCTTTTTTATTTGTTAGAAGTTAAATAGAATCAATCGGGGAAATTGGTTTTATGGAAAAGGTCATCGGGAGTTGAGCTTTTGTTGATTGGAAAAGCTCATAAAATGGCGAACGCAACGGCGAAGTCGTCCCTTTTGTTGTTTTGCCGTTCGTTATGTTTATTTTCCTGATTATCCGTTTAGATGGAAAATGAAGAAAACATCAGTTTTTATTTGATCCATCATCATCATCGCATCAATGTAATAGTGTTTGGACGCGATTTAGAATGGAAAGCTCAACATGTTGGCGTCGGGCCAATATTTAAATTATGGTTTTCATCATGTCGAATATGTCTAACGTTTTCTTTAACATAAGCATCATCTTTGAAGAATATTTTTTTATTCGTTTTGCGTGGTTTGATTTTCTTTTCTCATCTCATTTTCGGCGTGTTTAGTAATTGATTTATTGACAGACAGGAAAAAAATGTTGATAGTATAGAACTTTAGCCTAGGAAATTGATGTTAACGGCTTCATTTTGTAATGGAGATGTACGGTAAATATTTTTCCCCAAAAACTGGAAAAATATTTTGAAGATTGAACGGTTATTAGTGGAGGATTGTCTGTCAATGGAGATAACGGTGAAGGTTGGGTCTTTCTATTATAATTATTTCCCCAACGGCTTCGCCTGCAGAACAAAATATTATTCTGGCAATATTTTTGTATACTTAGATAAAAATTATTTTGATTAAAGAAGCAGAAATTATTACATAAAAAAAAAATACCACATAAAGAAATCAAACAATAACTAAATATTAAAACCCACAATTATTCGAATATGTTCTAAAGTAGTTTGAAAGCTCTCTGATAGATGTGGTCGGATACAAAGAACTTCTAGCCTTTGAATGCAGATTTAAATTTATTACCCACATAAAAGCAATATATTTACCATTTAAACCATTTAATTTCAAGAAATAATGCAAATTCCAATTATTATTAATTGAAAAGCAAGAAAAAACCGGTGAAAATCCGGCAACTGCATTTAAAGTCATGTATGAATTTTCAGTTATACAGAAATATAACTTAATATTTAAAAAGAAGACATTAAGGTGGATTTTGAAATCAATACATTTAAAATGCTTTTAATAACTTTATATGACTTATAATGAACTTTTAAACATAAAAAATGACTTAAAAGCCTATCCCCTAATCAAATAAGATATTTTCTTTCGTGAATCATCACAAAGCAGTTACGAAGCGATCCAAACTACTTGATGACCACTGAGGAAGATTGCTTGGTAACCGAAATATGTATCTGGGCAATAGGCCACAAATATTTTTGTTTGAACTTCTGTTCAAATTTATGTTTATGGTATGATTTTCATATATTATTATTTTACTACATAAATTGGACCACAATACATTTTATATATTGTACAAACACTACTATTTCAAAATGGTGGAAATGCAACTGTAATATTGATTGAACGCTAAGAAATCATGGGAAAGATGCGTATGTTATCTTTGTTATACTCTCTTAGAAGTTGTATTTTAGCTTCTTTGAAGGCGAGGCTGTATGGAATCATTAACGGCGGCAAAATACAAATTCAAATAGCATCCATCTTATATATTGAAATTTCACTATTTTTACACGACCTGTTGCAAAATTTAGATAAATTATTTTCAAATTATTTAATTCTAAAGCTAATTGAAGTTATTCGAAGTAAATGAAAATGACCAATCCTGCTTTAGAACATGTACGTTGCCAAATCTCTTGAACTATAAATGTTTTGTTTTCATTTGGGATTTCATCAAATCCTGATTTATTTTATTTATTCTTCTGTTTTATGATAATTTTTCTTTTCCTGCAATTGTGCCATTTCTAAATACGATGTTCGTTTTGTTTCTTTCTTCTGGTTGGGGTAGTTTACAAAACTAAATAATATAATAATCATTGTCTCAAATTTGAATTAACTCATTATTGTCATTAGTTTCAACTACCATTTTGGTTTCATTCAATTGAAAATTTTTGTCATTTGTCAATTGTTTTGTGAGTGTTGGCTGTGGTAGGGATACTCACTCACTAATGTATTTATTTGTGAATACGTATTTCGAATTTTCAGGTTTACAATATGTGAAAGCCAAAAAAAGATAATGCTCACTTATAAACTTAACTTAACCTTTTCAGATATATCTACTTATCAGAGTTTAAATTTTTAAGCAGACCCTAAGTTTTTGTTTCTAATAATAAATCAACTTTGTTTTATATTAAGCAGTAATAACGTTTCGCTTTTAGCGGACTTTGATTGATTATTAAATTTGAAATTTCGATTGTTTATTAAACGTAATCCCTTACAAACTTTGCTACCGTTTTTCACTCTTTTAGGGGAGAAATTTTCAAAAACCCTTTCTTATTATATATCTGCATCGTATAAGAAAAACATTTTCCAAATTTCATCGACACATTTGAAAATACAATGTAAAACGAAAAAAAAAATGACCTTCTATATTTTAATTATGATTAAAAAGCAATTGGATTTCACACATTTGGGCGTTGTAAATACAAAATTGTTGGAAATAGGTGGAAAGCGTGGAAGTAAATTCGAATATTTTATTTATTTTCAATAACAATAATTGGTTTTCAAATTGTTCTAAATATCGAAAAAAAGTTAGTATGGAAGATTTTATATTTGAATTGACAGTGAAATATATATGACAAAAAATTGCTACCTTAATGTTTTTCAGCCGAATATATAATTACTCCAGATCACAACCATTGGTTCATAAAAAAATAGATTTTAAAAAGTTTGATTATTGAAAAACGAACCAAAATTTAAAATCGCCAATTTGGTATAAGTACTACATAAGTATTAAACTTTCATACTAATTTAGTGAAATGACGTTATTTAAAATGTTGTTATTAAAATGATATAAAAAAAAACACGTTTATTTTATTTCTTAATATAATTTTAGTTAAACTTTTTTTATATTAACAACACTTTGATTATTAAATTTAAAATTTCGATTGTTGATTAACTCTACATTATCTCATATTAAACATTTTATTGAGATAAAACCTTTAGTTGCGAATGCAACGGGTAACTACTAGTTATACATAAAAGAACATTGTTCTAATTTACTCAACTTCAAAAACGTCAAACAACTTACGTATAACAAAATAGAATAGCTTTTACTTCATATTTTGTACAGAATCTATAGTACTTCTATTAATATGGCCAGGGACTGTATGGTGCTAAGAACCCTATTTTCTTAACATTTTACTCCATCAATGACTAAATAATTATTTTTTCGTAACTTATTAATTACAACTAAACTTTTGTGTCACAATCGAAACGGTTTCTTCTACAAACCTCTACGAACGATTTCCCATCGATTGGCATAATAATTTGTTGGCTAATCGGTATGGGGTCATACTAAAATATATTAAGTATTTGCCTTCCCAAGAATGTTCTTTACAAACCACCCCTAAATAGTTAACCATTTACAAAGTTGACGTTAAGTTTTCATTTTGCAGAAATATTCATTATGACGAAGACTATTTATCGGTGAATATTGAAGAAGATGAGGATGAGGATATGCCAGATGACGATGATGGGGATGATGTCGACGGGATTGAGTTTGTTAATGAGAGGGAAACGTATGAGCCGGATGAGCTTATAATGTCATCGGCGTCACAAACGCGACGGAAACATCGATCGAAACGTCGAAAGAAGCACCGAAGAAAAAGGTATGACAGCAGCGGACGTCGACGTCGACACCACCATCACCATCATCATCACCACATAACAATGATCACCGGTGATAGCACCGACGGCGGTGATGTGCGGCCCATTGATCCGGACGACTTGCCACAAAGGGCTCGATGGACCATTGTGGCAACAGCTTGTCTCCTCTTGTTAATGTGTCTTTTGCTGGTCGGCGTTACCCTACGCATGGCGCCTCTCATCGACGAAATGGGTGAGTTTTATTCGTTTGTTTTCATTTTCTCGTCGTACAAATACGACAATAAAAAAGAAAAGTTTTTGGCTTGGTCCCATTGCAAATACCCTCGGTCGCGCACTCGTTATATGTATTTTCCATTGACGTCATCGTCAGCAACAGCACTATCGGCATGAAGTTCAATGGATAAATCTATTTTTAGCAATCGCGAATGCACCTGGAGGAGCAACGTGAGGAGGCTGCACGCGTATATATCGAAACGAACGGACGTGAAACAAATTTCCCACTTATCAATTCCATTTCGTTCTGTTCACACACCCGTTCCAATCACATCGTAAAGTTCAAATTATTTTTCTTGCAATGAGTTCCAAGTGTCAAGTTCGCGATTTGAAAACGCCAAAGATTCTGGTCAATGGCCAGTCGAATTTATCGCTAGTCGATAATGGGGAGACGAATCTAGACCTGGTGGTTCCTCTGGAACTGCCAAGTGTTGGAAGTCGTCGCGAATCGACATCTTCGTGTAGGAGTCAAAGACACAGAAATAGTAATGTTGGAGTGGAAACTGGAAAGCGGTCTTCGCTAATTGGGGAAAATCGTTTTGAACGTCGCACATCCGACGGCCGATGTCGGCGTCAAAGTCAGCTAAAACAGAATATGGGGACCTATTTATCCCCGGAAGAGGAAAAGAAAGAAAAGCGACATCGAATTATTGTTTCCATTGTGATGGGAACGTTTACGTTTATTTTAATCGCTAGCGTGTTGGTTGTTGTAATTACTTTAACACACCACAATCCGTTGACGACAACGAATAGTTCAACTACTCGTCTTCAGCAAAACATGACAATTCCCCACGAAAACGGTATTAAATGCTATATTAGAACGTAAAACTAACTTCATGTTATTTAGACTAAAACGTTGATAGTTGCTAATTTTTGGTTTATGGGTGGTAGTTATTAACTTCATTAACTTTTTAAACGACTCAAAATTTCCTTTCCGGTAGAGTTTCCGGAAGAATCATACCACTAACTTTGCATGAATTGTCATAATACAACTTCAAAATCAGGATTGCCATGGTAGGAAGGACTCAGTAATCCAGGAAACTATAAGACAATATAATGTCTATCAAGTGGAATTCGGCCTCCAGAAAATTGCAAATCTATGGTTTATCGAATTTGGAGGTACATCGAAAAATGGTGGGAAATTCACTTTTTCCCGAAGATCTCTGTTAAACTTTAAAATTAAGTCTTTTAAAGTGAATAATAGAAAAAACCAATAAGTATGGTATAGAAAACGACAAATATGACAATTGTATCCAGACCCATCTATAACCTGTTGTAGACCGTGGGAATATTAGGATAATGGGGTCCCTAAGATTTTGACAAAGGATTATTTCGTTAAATAGTATAATTTATATAGAGTAGATAAGTGTGATATGTTATTATTAATTCTTTATTTTCACATTAAGTGAATCGATAGTAACTTTGTAAAAACTTATAACCCAATAAGTATTCTAGACTCAGTAATTAGCTCTCAACATATATTTAAGTACTTATTGTTAATGAATATCGGTTATCGGTTGGTGATTTGACTGGACTTAGGGTTCCACTGGAAAAAAGAGACCTGATCATATAAAGTTAACTCTTACTACTGAAAGACGTATTTTGAAATTAAAATAATTTAAAGTCACTATCAAATATTAATGTGGAGGCCCCATCTGATGACTTTTAGGAATTTGGGTTTGTCATGGATAAGGCTGTATATTGTATGTTAATACGTGTTTGTAACGGATATTTTTTTTTATAAAATACGCTTTTTATATTCGATCGCATTTATTCTTTTTCGGTTCGGGCACTGCTTCACTTGGTCATATTGTGTTTTATTGATATCATTTAATAGTTCTTAAGAATCCACATACGTGTGGATTCCTATGTAGTTTCTCCTGTGAATTCCTATGTGATATGCCATATGGATTCCAAAAGGAATATAGAAATATCTACAATTCCACATAGAAATATCAAATGATTTCCAAATGGATTTCCACAGTTTTTTCTCACAAAAATCAGTAGGACTGAACTGTAAATTACTGACCAAAAATTAATTTAATGTATTTTGTTATTTTCATGTACTTTGTTACGGAATGTAAAATAATGTATCTTCTCCAATGTTAATTGAACGGTTTAATGTTGCAAAGAGCATTGTTGTTTTCCTCCAAGGTCAAAGATATTTTGTCTTTAATAAAAATTCAAAGCATATTTAAAACAATGAAAAATAAATCAAATACTGTTTCCAATACAAACGTCCCCTTTGAAGTTATGCAAGTATATGCAACATCATGGCGTCGATGGGAAAAATGAAACTTTGAAAACTTTAAAACCGCTAACTGGAGATAGTGTCTCTAATCATCATTCTCTTTTTTCCCATACGAACCCACTTAAATCTATGCTTTCCTATGTCGTTTTCCACATTAATCTACAGAAATTTATTCTTTTCTAGATAGATTCTTTCATGAATCCACATAATTCTATGCTTTCCCATATGGATTATTTTTGGATTGGATAGTTTCTTCGTATCAAAAGTTATGTCAAAGGAAAATCACGAAAGATAATAAAATACCCTCAAAATGGTAGCGCTTTCCCCTTCATCACACACGATGTGCTATAGTCCACACTTTACATACTGAGTTCTTTGATCTTTTAGCTATTTAGTGATGTAATTAAATTTGCAAAGATTGATGATAGATAAGTAGCTAAAACACCAAACTATATCTCCCTCTATTGAAGCAATTTTAAAGACTTAGGTATTCATATTAAAAACTTTATTTAATGGTCAATGATCAAAGTCATATTTGTCTTTTTTTGCCACAAAAAATGGACTAAAAAGCTTCTTCAATCTTTGTTCTCTGTTTTTGCCGATATACATACGTTTGCATATTATTTTAACGTTACTATTATTATTAAGTGTACCACGAAGTATATATAACAGGAGAACTATGATAATATTAAATTTACTGTAACAAAAATTTTAACAAACTTTTTTCTTATGAAAAAAGTGCAGAGGGCTATAGTGTCGTAGGTGTTTTGAAATTGAACAGAGACGCTAAAATAAATTTGCTTTCGAAAATAAATTCTTGTCAATGTAATAATAAGCAAAGATATATATTATGGGCTCATGTTCCTTAGAACCGTCAAATCTAGCAATGTTGCATTTTCTACTTTATTTTTTATTCTATTCATTTTTTTTTTTGTTAATTCAATTCTAAATGATATAATTTTTTGAAAATTTGGAATTCAATTATTCTTTCTATTTGTTTCAACTGTTATTTTGATTTCATTCAATCGTTAATTTTTGCCATTTGTCAGTAGTTGTATCAGTGTTGGCTGTGAATATTTCACGCGTAGCTACTAGTGTTGATAATCGTTTTGATTATAAAAAAACAGATGTTACTATAATTAAACAACGAAATCTTATCTTTAGTGTAAATCAACAAAAAATATGACCATAAAATAACCATAAAAATAAGATTTAGTACTACCCACACTATTATTGCTGTAATCTTTATTTCCTTCTGCCTATTGCAATTTTTGATTGAAATTTGAACGATTTTTGATCTTTTGAACCTAAAATTAAGTGAAATAAAAAATTGGGCTGAAAACTGACAAAATTGTATCGCTAACATCTCAAATTGTTTCTATGATATATTTTAAGATTATGTAGATCCCTTGATTGAGTGAATCCCTGAATAGCAGTACAGAACATTCATGTTGGTTGCCTACATTTAACTAGAAAAGAATTTCAATTTTTTTTGAAAGAGAGACAATTTTAGATCAGTTGTATGTACATGTATATTTTAATAAATGGTTGTTTATAAATAAACATTTTTATGTATACACTACACAGGATTAAAAATATTTTATACAGGGAGCATTGCATCTAATGCATTCCCCCATCGTACCAACGCCTGCTATATGTCACCAAACACAAATTGTATAATTTTTGCAATCATATTGTTTTTTGAATCATCATATTTGTGCTAATTTATTATATTTTATTTTTTTCAGTGCGGAAGGAAAATGAGGAACTGATGAATACTCTAAGTCGAGATCCGATGAGTTTCAACACGAATCATACGTCGCAATCCAATCAATCCAAATTGCTTTCCTCCTTGGCGACTCAAAGATAAAGGAATTTATAGAAAATGGATTGAAAAGGAATTTCATTCACACTGTCTTGTTCCACGTCCAAATATCTATTAACTTTTTTAAATTAAAACTAGCAAAGAACGGCGGATTTAAGCAAAAACATAATAAGTAATATGCATAATAAGTAACTTATTAACAACAACAAAAAATTAAGGGAAATATCTATCAAATCTGAACATTGTACAAAATAATTGGAAATGATGAAAATTTAGATTTTAGAGAATAATTGTTAGACGTTATTCGTAAATATGACAAAAAAATGTTTCGGAGAAATTGTTATTCAATTAATCAAGGATGTAATGGTTTTAGTCATAT
This sequence comes from Sisyra terminalis, assembly GCA_958496175.1. NCBI lineage: Eukaryota > Metazoa > Arthropoda > Insecta > Neuroptera > Sisyridae > Sisyra > Sisyra terminalis. The sequence continues at coordinate 18,546,132 of OY292279.1, read as the reverse complement.
AGAATCGTCTGGACTTTGATAATTACTAATTATGGAACTAGTTGGGTTCAGAGTTATAAGAGGAGGATAATTTCTTTTCATAGAACTTACTATTTTTAGTATTTAACCAAACAGAATTAAAGATTCATTGTGAAGGGATAAGAATTTCAGAAAATCTATAAAACTTTTGAGATGACTTTGAACAGTTAAACTGTATACAGAATATATAAAATAAATTGTAGTCTAATTTATGTAATATAATTTACAAAAGTAAACTATCAACATAAATTTGAACAAAAGCTTCGTGTTTCGACGAAGACATGTATTCCGATTGCCAAGCAAACTTTATTAGTGGTCATCAAGTAGTTGGGAATGAGTTTTCCCATTTCATTTCTCTTCTATAAAAAGGTTCAAAAATTCGAGCATCAACTGATATTTGAAATTTGATAAAAATGTCTTGCTTTCTATTAGGAAGTTTTAAAGGGGTTAAATAATTATCAAATAGAAATCCATTACTTGAGGAATGATTATTTTGAACCCATTTTAAAGGTGCTATAGTGTATCCATGATTTAAACCATGAATCCATGGATTCGATTTGTGAATAACCAAACTTCAATTTTATTTGCACACTATTCTAAATTATGTCTTATGTTTATTTATGAAAACATTAAGTGGAATCAAAAAATCTAATGGTTATTTTTAAATATATATCCCTAATATTATTCTGGATGATATTGTGAAATTTTGAACCTTTAATTTAATTTAATTGAACAGTTATACTAACAGGTCTATTACTTCAATTTTCGATTTTTCAATTCAAAGCGCATCATTTTCTCAAAACTTTTGAACCATCACATTTAAAGAATAAAACTTCATATATTCATTAAGGAAATTAGGTGTTCTACAAAAAAGGTCAAATTTTAAATTTTCGTCAGACCAACTGTTTCCTTTCAATCGAGGCTTGAACATTGATCTATTTTTAAGATTTGATTTATTAACCTTGAAGTTTTGTAGCTGTTGAATAAATTGATATTCAGATCAAATTTTTTACGTACATTTTTTACGCAAATATTTTCTTACGTACAAAAAATTTGCTCTGAATATTAATTTATTCATTAGCAACAAAACTTCTAAGTTTAAAAATCAAATCGTAAAAAGAGATCAATGTTTAAGGCTCGATTTTAAGGAAACGGTTGGTCTGACGAAAATTTCCAATTCAACCTTTTTTGTAGATCATTTCAAAAACCATAATTGCGATGATAGACCTATTAATATTGTGATACTGAATAAAATTTATGATGTATCTTTAAAAAAATTGTCGGTTTTTTTGGCCTAGCCTAATGTGGACATAAATAAACGTTAGACGTACATTTAGAAAAAAAATGAGCTTTGGATTGAAAAATCCAAACTATTGATAATATAAAAGTCAAAAAATCAATTATAGGCCTCTTAATTTCAATATTAAGGGTCCAACGTTTCACAAAATATTGACTAAAATATTAGAGGTTTTACCATTATTGTTTATTGTCCAATGTTACCTTTGTTTATGCGACTAAATTTCTACTTAATTTTTAAGAAACTTTTTACTTTACACCCATTAGTCCAAGCTTTCGGTTGGACTCTTAAGTTACTCTTAACTTAAGAACTCTTAAATTTATTAAATTTTATCAAAAGATTTGGATATTACTTGGCCCAGTTACAACTTCCTACTAGAAAGCCAAACCTTTGCATCTAATATCAACCACTATAAATAATTAAATCGGTCAAAATATTGAGGATTTTAACTCCTAATTTCTAGATTTATCCTTCTCTGATAACCTATTTATATTTCTCCAAATGTTTGCTCTTCTCGTGACTCTGAATCCAACTATTTTTCATCAGTTGTGTATATATTGATATAAAAGGGGTCAAAAATTAAAACCCCTTTTTAAATATCAGTTGTTAGACGGTTTGATATTTTGGTTTTTATGACGCCTTACATTCTGAACAAAATTGGAAATTTGTGGATTGGTTGCTTGAAAAAATTTTATATTGGAAAGATTTTGGAAAATCTGTTACTAAAATTAGTTTTTGGCAAAACTAAAGAAAAGATCATTGTTTGCTAAAATCATTTCTTGTATCATATAAATGCTCATTAACACAAGAAATGCATAAATAATAATATATAAACGAAATTATTTTAAATATTTAACAAGAAAAAAAATGATTAATATCTTAGAATTTATATGAAACAAAATAAAGAAAAAATATTTTAATTGTTATCATTGTAGTTGTAGAAAAAAATTTGAAGGAAATAATTGTTCTGAAACAATCGAAGAAAAGCAATAAATTGGCTAAAAAGCTTACAGTAGGCTGCAAAATGATTGAATTGTAATATCATAATCAGATATATAATGTGAAGGATATCTCAGGATGTGGTAGACCCAACAATTTAGCAGTGTTTTGCTAATTTGTTTAGTCTACCACATCCTGATATATCCTTCAAATTATACATCGATTTAGACCTGTAAGAATGGAAATCAATAATCAAATATGTATATGATTTTTGTTTTGTAAATTAAATGTTTGCCTTTTATAAAAAAAGTGTATATAACTATTATACGAATTGGGAAAGATTTCATGTATAAAAAAAAACCTAGATTTAAAATTGGACATTAGAAATAAAAATGTTAAAACAATTGACGTGACCGTTCCCACTCCATCCCAAAAAAAAAATAAAATAAAAAAATAAAAATGAGGAATATTAGCAAAAGAAAAATGTATATTTCTTTACCGCCAGGGTATTTAAATATTTAACAAATCGATTATAATCTAAACTAATACTAAGATTTGAACCTCGAAATCGTATCGATATATGAAAAAAAATAAAATAAAAAAATAATAGAAATCCAATTTGGAAAGATAAATATTATATCATTAACGTTTCATATAAAAATATAAAATATTTGTTATGAAGAAAATCAATTTAGTGAATGTATATATAATAAGTGCTACTTTCATTTTATGGTTGTATTGTTAACACTGAAAGTTGCTAATTATTTATTTAGTTCAAATGTTAATATTTTCATTGAGCTTTTCTTTTAAAAAAAACATAATTTATTAAAAATATTTTTATTATTGAAAATTTGTTATTTTAATGTATTTCAATTGAATTCTATAATAAAATCGTTGACATTGATTATATTCTCCTATTGAAACGAAGTAGGACAGGCAACGATAATATTGCATATTTGTTATGGGAAATACCTAAAACTTTTTATAATTTACAGAGTTCTGAGGAATTTTAAGCAAAATACGTGAGTCTTTTATAGTATGAAATATATAATATCAATGTAAATGATGGCCGTCAACCAAGGCGAGAACAATTCTGGTCTATAAAAGTTGCAATTAAACGTTGGTGAAATCGAAAAAAAAATTAAGAATTCATAGGATTTTCAATGTGGCGTTTTCGGGTGGATTTTTATGTGGTTTCCCATGTGGATTCCTATAGAATGTAAAGATCATCATTGGATCAAATATTTTGTGAAACTTTCAATTATTTTCAAGATATATAACAGTTTACAAAAATCGCATAGAAATTCTTCAAAAGAATCAATTTTTGGCCAACTTCGATGAGGGTATGTAACTCTCCTTTGACTACATATTTCTAAGAAAGTAAACTATAAGATAATGTTTTTTCTTTATACAGAGCGAAATTTATTAGTCCATTGCAAAATAATACCCTTATAAGAGCAACTGATTCCTCGAAAAGAATAAATTTCTGACCAACTTTGAAGAAGGTACGTAACTCTTCGTTGACTTCGTTTTCTTAAGAAAGTATCCTTTAAAATAAAAGTTTATTTACACAGTTACCATGAGGAAGATTTGAGTAAAAATATTCTGGTAAGTTTTACGGAAAACAAAAATACCTTATATCCTAATTTTGCTACTGAAAGTTGTTTATTGAAACTAACACATGAAATTGTTGCTGTTTTTTAACTAAAGGATACATTTTTTTCACCACACTACTCACAATAAAGCATTGTTTCCAGTAAACCATTAATTTCTTTACCAATTTAAAAACGCACTTTTTGTGCTTTTCCATAAAAGAACAATCATTTATGGAATTATCAATATCAACATACCGCCCTATTTTCATGTGCCGCCCGGGGCACTAGCAACCCTAGCACCTATCACGCAATCCTACTGATTATTTCATAAGTAATCGTTGAAAAAATTAAACCTATTGAGGTAAACCCACTCTGTTAAAAGAACGATTTATCATTGATTGTATTGTACATGCAACCATTCGTACATTAGTGTATAAATAAAACTATAACAATTAGAACTATACTAGAAGGGAGGAAATTCTCAATGTTTTTTTTAACTAAATTATTAAAGAAACAAATAGTTCAACTTTTTCAAAATTGCTACAATGTATGTTAAATTTTATCAAATTTTCCTTGCAACTTGAAGAGGAACCATTGAAGTATAGTCGAAAAGGAAAGGAGACTTGGTAAGTGTTGGATGTATTTTTAGGCTTATTAATTATTTATTATTTTACTGTAGTTTCTCGAAGTAAAATGTTTCGTTATATTATTGTTTAATACATTGTTACGAACCCTAAACTGTACTTAGTTCGAAAATCATCCCTTATTTAACGATGTTACATGTGATTGAAGTTTAGATGGATTGATGATTTCTTCAGGAACATTGAGGGTCGATTCAATTCCTTTATATATCAATATCATTTAATATATCAATTTATTTTTACAACAGTTTCTAAGTTTATTTACAACAATTACGTTTTCTACAAAATACTTTTTCAATCTCAAAGGGTCTAGCAGGATCCACATGGCGAGTTGGCCCCCAAATAGGAACCTATATCGAAACTTATGTTAAAATATCGACTTGATATACAAACACATTTTATACACTTTTCTCGACCAAATTCCTCTTTAGCCTTAAGATATGGGCAAAAATGTCCCCCCCCCCCGCATGGCTATTTTTCAAAGTTATATATCTCAAAAACTAATTAAGCTAGAGAAGTGAAACCAACGCGAGGCTGTAAATTATTTTACAGAGTATATCATATAAAATTATACAAAAAAAATCCAAAAAACAAATGAAATAATTTTTTTTATGTGTTCTCTGAAAATGACAATCACGAAAAAAATATATTTTATGCTTATACATGAGCACTATAACTAATAAAAAAATAGTGAAAAAATAGTTGGTGCAACACCTTGAAAAAAAATAAAATGTGATTTACGCCTACTAATATACCTCGGTTTTATTTTTTTTCGAAGTGTTTCACCAACTTTTTTTTTCACAAAACTTCAATAAAAATAGACCGCATATAGGAGCAAAATGTATATTATTTTCATAATTGTAAGTCTAAGGAAACATAAGAAAAAAAATTATTAGTTTTTTTGTTTTTCTATATTTACTCTTAAGATGATTACTTTCAAGATCAAAATAATTAATCCCGAAAGAAAAAAAAAACCAACTAGTGTTCAATTTTTATTAAAATAAGAATAAAAAAAAAATTATCGTCACTGTTATAATTTATTACTTATTATTTATTATTTTTGTCCATATCTTAAGGTCAAAGAGGAATTTGGTCGCGAAAAGTGTATAAAATGTGTTTGTATATCAAGTCGATATTTTAACATAAGTTTCGACATAGGTTCCTATTGGGGGGCCAACTTGCTAGACCCTTTGTCATATTTTTTTAATTAAAGCATAATTGTCACAAATTTTTTTTTTGGCATTATATTCATACATAATATTTCCACTTTATTTTATTTTGATACTTCACATTGCTGCTGTAGTATTAATTAAACTTATTGTAATTTATACTATTAACAATAAAATATTTTTTATTGAGATTAAATTTCTTTGGTTTTGTTACTTAGCACTTGAGATTTACATCACAAACTAAGAAATATTACAAATATTTTTTTTTTATGAAATCACTTTCTTCTAAATTATTCACTTTTCACTTCATAAATTCACTAATAATTTTCTATCGAACTATTTACGTTCCTTACGATGTTGAGCAGCGATTCAAACACCAAATAGCCCTTCTTTGTTGTCGACTGGTACCTTTGTTGAGAAACTACAGTAAAAAAAATAATAAATAATTAAAAAGCCAAAAAATAAATCCAACACTTACCAAGTCTCCTTTCTTTTTCGACTATACTTCATTGCTTCCTCTTCAAGATGCAAGGAAAATCTGATGAAATATAACATACATTGTAGCAATTGTAAAAAAAAGTTTAAGCATTTATGTTTTTATTAGTTTTGTACAAATAAAACATTGAGAATTTCCTCCCTTCTGTTATAATGATATTAGCTATAGTTTCACGTATACAATCATGTAAGGTTGGTTGCATATACAATGCAATAATTTGATAGTTTATCAAATAGTAGCCAAGACTTTGAACTTACGAGGCGAGTATCTGTTTACTGAGAAAACAAAATGGATTTCTTTTTTTAATAAAAATTTTAAAAAGTGGAATTGATTATTCAATCTAGTAAGTCTCTTTAGTCTACAGCTTATCAGTTAAATTATCGAATGATCCAAATGAAATTACTTCATTATCAAACTGATTTTCTCAAATTTTAATATCACAATGTGAAAAAATAAAACAAGAATTTTTTATATACTTTAGATCTTGTAGATCATTCTTTATATTTATAGATCATGCAACTATCTACAAAAATAGTCCTTACAGTGTTTTTCATAACATTAACCATTGTTGGCACAATGCGATTCCAAAAGTTTCTTTAGTTATATTCTTTATCAACTAGTAGTTATTGCTGCCTCTATAAAAATTTGAGATCCTGCATTGACCATACTAGCAATACTATCCTTGTTGAGAATCACACTTTCATACCATTGAATAATCAACTTAATGAAAAAAAACGAGAATCCTTTGAATCTATTTTAATATTTATTAAAAAAAAAAGAAAACAACCAATTATTCTACAAACGTTTAATGACTTAATTAAAAATTCAAAACGTTGTCAATAGTAATTAGTAGAAAGATAGTTTAAGAAAGGCTATATAAGTTTAAAACGAGGGTGGAATACAGAAATTTTTTAAAAATATTCGCATAATGTTATACTGTCGTATCTTTACAGGAATTTTATTGATTTTTTTAATTGAATAATTATATTTCTTGAATTAACAATTCTAACAATAATGGTAACTTCAAAAGCTACATAAGTTCCTAGTTGAAAAAGTTGAAAACTTTTCTTAAAGGAAATATCTAATTCTGTAAAATAATTCTCATAAACTTTTAAATAATTCATCTCTTAATTAATACTTGTATTCAATTTTTTTCAATATTTGTAATTACTTTTTTAATTTCCCTTATTTTTTTTTTTTTTTTTTTTTTTTTGTAAGGAAAGAATTTATTTTTACATTTCTACGTTCTAATTTTGTCAAAATAAACCAGGATGATTGATCAGAGCACATGGTTTGAGGGAAATTTGCGGCCGTTTTATATGTTGGGCTTATTGTCGAAAAACGGATATCAAAATTTCATTGTTGTGTCAATAATGGTGATGTTATTGAGTGAAATGATAGCGATTTTGATTTACTTGCCTTTGATTGATTCGAATGTGGTAATATTGGTACAAACTTTACAATATCTCGTTACTATTTTGATTTGTTTTGTTTCGTATGTATTAAAATTGAAAAACATCCAATCGCTTATTCGCTTCGTAAGTTTTGCACGAAATAACTTCAAAAGTAGCTCATTATCGAATCAAATCGAAATCAATAATCGATTCAACACTAAAATTGCATTCTACGCGATTAAATTGATCATTACCATGACGGCTATTATTCCGATATTGCATTTTATTGTCACTGGTCAGGTGGCCCTCCTTTACCCGCTTTATAGTTCGGAATCCAGTAGTCTTTGGCAACAATTCGGATATTTGCTTTTTCAAAGTGCCGTAATTAGTTTGGTGATTACGATTGGTATACTGGGAATGGATATTACGGTGGCGTTAATTTCGCATTTATGTGTTCAATTGAAAATTTTACAGTCTAATATTAAGAGTATTTCGATTATCAATCCAGAAAATGCAAAACGGCAAATTAAAATGTGTGCAGAACATCACCAAGTTATTGCATAGTACGCGTTTTGATTATTTTTCTGTTAAGGCCTCTACACACGATAATTTCGTTTTATGTAATCCACAAAAAAAATCGGTAATAAACCTTACCGAATTTCCCCGAATCGTAAATTACAAAATGAAATGATTTTGTGTAGAGACCCTTAGGTATGGAAATTATAAATGGAGGTTTTGCTAAAGAAAAATTTAGTTCCTTTCAGGAAACGAAATTTTTTTTGGGACGATTTCTTTCATTTATTTACTTGTGGATACAAATTATTGGAATATCAGATTTGTTGTACCTGACATTGTTGGTCCGTTAGAGTATATTTTCTTAAATATAAAAATTTTCATCATTTTTTTAAAATTTTCAGAGAAAAGTTGATCACGATAAATCAAGCGTTCCGTTAATTGTGGCCCAGTTGATTTTTATTTTCTTAATGGGATTTCGATATTCTTACTGTGGACAGGAACTTATAAATCAGGTAATTTTTGATTCAAAGGTCACCATTTACTCACCATACATAAGAGTCATGCTAGTGACGTGACGTCATATAGTGACGATTTTCAAATGTTTCCTGATTACAAATTGTACAGACATCAACTGACAAATTGTCAACTTTTGCTGCAATGCACGTTCAAGTGCAGAAAATATTGCATAATAATGAACCAGGTGATGTTGCCTGATCACACTATATGACATCACCATTTGCAACCACCAAAATTTCAATGATTCCCTTTGATTCTTCTGTACACTTAACCCATGCACTATACTAAGTTTTATTCGATAAAGTTAACAAAATAAAAACCGATTTTTCTTCTTTTTAGAGCAGTGAAGTAGCAATGGCTGTTTATGATATTGAATGGTACAATTTTCCAATTGACACCCAAAAAGATTTGCTCTTTATTATAGTTCGAAGCCAAAATTCGTTCAAATTTGACCTATTGATGTATACATTATCACTTCCGGATTGCACAAAAGTATGTTTTGAAGATAACATAGAAAATATCAATCTTTTACTAATAAAAAACAATTATTAATTACAGGTTTTTCGAACAATGTATTCATTTTATTGTATTCTTTTACATTTACTGGGATTTTAAGTTGTTTTTTTTAATAAATAATATTTGAAATAGGAAGAATTTAGGCAAACCGGATAACCCAGGCAAAGAAACTATTAAAGTTACTTATTATAATTAAGGTGTTTTTCATACTAGATAAGTTACTTTTTTAAAAAGTATCCCAAATCACTTTGGGTATTTAGTTACTTTTGAAAAAAAGGAACTTAAATACTTATCTTAAGTTACATTAAAAGATACATTTTTAGTTACTTTGTATATTATGTTAGTACTAAGTTTTGTAACATATTAGGTAAAGTTCTTTGGCAATCTGATAACGTATTCTTTATTTTTATTATTTTTTTTAATTGTTATTTACCGTAGCTTTATAACTACGAAGCTCTTTAGCGACTCTAGAGTCAATAAAAATCCATAAATCGAGAAATATTGAAAATTTTCTCGTTACGAGAATTCAATCCAACATTTATCAAATTTTGAAAGATTACCTTGACTACTTTTTGTTTTTCTATGATCTGGGGACCTCTCCTGCAAGTTCCTCTGCGCTGCGTCCTAAAAGGACTATTGCGCCCCAGTTTAATTTCAGTTCCAGTTGGTCAGGTCTGTTTGTGATATAAATCTCAGCAGACAGTCAACTGGATCTCTGTGTATGTTTCCCAGCTCATGTCCGGGTGGACCAAGCGAATTAAGACGACTTTGAGTCATGGCTGGGCAGTCAAATAGTACGTGGGAGGCAGTTTCATCTTCCACGCCACATTTCCTGCAACCTGCTGACTCTGTGTTCTTCCCTATAGTTTGGAGATGTTTTCTCAAATTGCAGTGTCCTGTTAATAGGTCTATCATCGTTTTGATGTCCTTCCTTCTTAGATTTAGAAGTTTTATGTTCTTATGTCTTATGTAGTATTATGTTCTTTCAAAGGTTTATTTATCATGGCCTTTGAGAACTTGCCTCCTGCATAGTTATTACAGGATTTTATTTGTTCATTCTGCGTCCATTCAGCCATTCTACCCAGTGTTATGCACTTTGGTAGGCCTATAGCCGACTCTGGACCCATGAATGACATTTTTGAATCCGCCTTTGCGAGTTCGTCTGCCTCTTCGTTGCCTTTGATACCAGAGTGCCCCGGCACCCAAGCAAGTGTAACCTTGTTGGATGTCGCCAACTGGGTGAGGAGTGATTTACATTCTCAGACCAGCTTAGTGCTAGTCTGGTAAGATTCGATCGCTTTAATTGCGGCTTGGCTGTCTGAGAAGATTCTTATAGTTTTATTGTGATAATTTCTTCTCATATTTTCTTCAAGACAGATGATTATGGTATAGACTTCTGCTTGGAATACTGTAGGCATTTTACTCAGGCCTACAAATATTCGTTTTCTGGGATTTGTTCCCCTTACTCCAGCGCCTATGCCATTATTTGTCTTTGATCCGCCAGTGAACCACACTATGTTACTTGGGATTATTTTGTTTTTCTTCTGCCAATCGTCTCTTTGACTTATCTAGATCTCGAAAGGCATTTCAAAACTAAATTTGGCTTTCATGTAGTCTTGAATCATTCAGAAGTTCGGATGGTCAATTACATTGTTAATTCTAGCGTGTCTCAAATCTGTTTTTTTGGGTTTCCAGCTATTGTTGAACTGCAGTCTGTATGATCCCTTCCTTGCCACCCCTTTGATAAAGATTCTCAGGGGGGGCAAGCTCAGAATGGCTTCCAGGGCTGCTGTTGGAGTGGTGCTCATGGCTCCAGTAATGCCAAGACAGGCCTGCCTTTGTATGGTTTACCTTTACCACTTAGTCATCATTAGGCATTAATCCACTTTAAAACAATAGAAGATTAATTTAAGAGGCATAAATTGATCCATCTATTTTCCGTTACTTAACCGGAAACATTCGAGCTTTAGTGAATGAGAGTTGACCGTATAATTGAATCGGTGATTTCAAAAATGTATCACTACTCATATATTTTACATTGAAGATAGCAAATTTTCAAAATCACCAATTTAATCTTAAGGTAACTAATATTTACTTCCCACAACAGAAATAAAAAAAAATGTATCCAATCGATCTATAGTTTGGGAACAAAGTTTGAAGTTTTCTAACTATCCAAAATTTAATTTTAGATAATCAAAATATTATGTTCCACAATCTATATATTATCTCTTTATTAATCATTTTATGTTTAAATTTAAAAATGTGTACATATTGAGAAAATATAATCTCTAAACATGTATTCACTTAACATTATAGTAGGATTTTTTGAGTTTCAATATCTTCAATGTCCATAAAAGAAGATGGTGAAGTTCAAGCTTCCTCCCGGTTGTGACTCAATTTGTAGTTCAACATATTTTTCTCCAATAGCTCCTTGCCATATTGAAACTGTACCTTCATCCTGTTGATCTTTTGCGTGATCAATGGCTTCGATACAATTAACCACATATTTTGGAGGTCCTGTTGGAGGATATGCTACGTATGCTTTCAAAACTTCTCCTATTGTGCCTTGAATCTAGAAAAAAAACTTTTGATTTTTTTTTACAAAAAAAAAAAAAATAACTTACCAACATATCGTATGTGTAAAGCTCATGATCGCCACGTTCCATTTGACAATCGGTAAAATTTGCACCCTGCGAAAAGGTGACAAATAACAAGACGAAAAATACATTGAAAAGGATTAGTAGCTTCATGGTTTATAAACTATTCGGAGTATTTTGAAAGTTATTTTAAAATTAATAAAATTGAATTGGATGTAATATCTGTAAGTTTATTTTTATATGATTAGATTAGACTTTTATTTTCGAACTATAAAATTTGATAAAACGTTTTAGTCTGAGATCTCACTGCATAATTAGTACTTAATCTGCTTTTTGTGTAATTTAATTTTAAAAAATAATCAATATAATAATTGGCAGAAGTATATATGTATGCTGACAAAGGCAGAGAATAAAGAATTTATTTAAACACATACTGCAGATAAGTAAAAACCAAATATAAGAATCATTGTTTCAAATTTGAATTAAGTGATTTAATTCATATGCTATTTTGATATCATTCAGCTGACAATTTTTGTCATTTGTCAGTTGTTGTATTTGTGTTGGATCTGAATATATCACGGGGGGCTACTAGTCAATATAATAATAGGTAAACGTACATATGTATGGATGTCAGCAAAACAAAGAACAAAGAATCAAAACACAAACGTATAAGTGAAAACTAAATACAATAGTCATTATCTCAAATTTGAACTAAACTATTGTAAACTATTGTTGTCATTTGTTTCTACTGTCATTTCAATTGTCAATTTTGTCAGTTGTGTCTAGGGTTACCACCCGTACTTTATTGTAAAGTATTATACGTTATTTGGGGTAATTATACTTTGTACTTTATAAAAAAAATCTCGTTAAAATACTTTATTTTGCACGATTTTATTTCTCTTATGTTGGTTTGAAGAATTTTTGTGTAAAATAAAAATGAAAATGAATTTAAATATAGACTGTAAAGAGGCTGCATTGTTGTTTTACAGTGATGATTACTTGTTAAAAAATGCTTAAAGTAATGCAAAATATGGTTCAAGTCCATTTTAGCACACCCACAATCTAGCAACATAGCATTTTCGATTTTGTTTTTATTCTATTCGCGATATTTTTGTTAATTCAATTCTAATATGGTATAATTCTCTCTTCTGTGGCTAAATTTTCATTACGGACCGATTTAATCGCGAATTAAATTAAAAACAAAGTTGAAAATGCAACGTCGCCAGATTGTGGGTATGCTAAAATGGACTTGAGCCCAAATATATATATATGCCTTTAAACAAATTGACATAACAAAATAAATTATACTTTATATTGACGCAATATAATTTTTATCTACCTTTAATAACCAATATACTTTGTTTGTACATAAAAGGTGACAACCTTAGTTGTTTCAGTGTTAGGGTGTTCAGGGGTAACTACTAGTTAATAGTTTGTGTAACTATCCCAAACTGAAAATTGGTCAGTAACAATTATTATCCGAATTTCCCTGACCGCTGGGCATTCTGTAATATCACTATTACAATATCATATTATAACAGATTTGTTTCTACAGAGTTCAAACCGAATTCTGATTACTTTTGAACCAGTTGACCACTGCAAATAGTTGTTCACTCAACTGCAATAACGCATATTAATCACTTTAAAAAATATCAGAATTTAATTTTGAATTACATTTCTGTGGTTTGAATTTCAGCAGAAACGAGCCTAATAATCATTTTTTCCTTTAATAGTGTTCGACGGAACTTTCAGTTTCGGTCGTATTTTCGGCTTGACTATAGTCGAAACTAGGCCGAAACCGAAACTAAATTCGTGAGATGAATATGTTAAGAAATTATTGTTTCTCATTTATACAAGGTCTATAATATAGGTAATATAGGTAATATTAGATTCTTTAATTATGAATACTGATAATTATCAGTTGAATAAAATTGTTTTTAATCCATAGATGTTACTTCATGACGCTCTTGAATTTTTTTTTCATATCGAGAAAAAATGGATCAAAGTTTAGAAGAAATTATTTTAATTTTAAGAAAGAGTCTTTTCTGTTTTGTATACCTACAAATAAAAAGTAAAATGTAATTTTGTTTTGTAACTTTTTTTTAATTTACTTTAATAGTAACTAATACTAAATAGTAATATTTGATGTATTTCTTTCAAATCAATCCTTTATTTTAAGGAGCATAAATTTTTTTTTGAATTAAAATTTAAATTAGCATAAATCTTGGCGAAATCATATTCGGTTTCGGGTCAGTTTCGGTTTCAGTCGTAAAAACTAGTTCAACTAGTTTCAATCTGACACTAATAGTCAGTAGCTGCAACTCAATTGACAGTGTTGCAATGCTGGTTGCATAGCACTGTACAATATTAATGAGTACATAAAAATTCAGAATAAATCAGTTTATAAATTATCTTAAATCATAAATTACAAAGATTTTCAGGCGAAATAAAATGTGTTTTTTCAGTGATTTACAAAAGCAATTAAATAATATAAACAAATCATTATTTATGTTACAATTTCTTGCATAATACACCTAATAAACTACCTAAATATTCAAATGAAGTGGTATATATTTTAATATCATTTCTATCAATAAATTATCCTATTTTTTGCTCTTAAGTTTCTTTATATGCTTTCTATTCTCATCATAAAATTAATTACATATTAATTACAAAGATTGACATTACAAATGACAGCTAGTATTTTTCTTTTTGCGCAAACTCAAAATTCAAAATCAAATTCAAATCAATCCAAATAATTAAAATCTTCTTCAATTCTTTTTTTAGGAAAGAGATATTAAAGAAGCGATTTTATGTATTAATTAAATAAATAACTTAAACGATTTTTTTTGTTCTACTTTCCCGCAATATAAACCATTTATCATAGTAATGTTTCTTGCATGACAATGCACTTGCAATGAGATTGCACTTGATGCAATTGTAAAGGATTGAACAAAGTATTATTAAAGCAGTTATAAATTCTTTTAAAACAATGAAGAAATGAAGTAAATTGATATGTAAAATGAATTGATATAATCAATTATTATTAGTAAACATTAAAGTTTTGTTATATTGATTCATTAATGTATTTTAATGGCAATTTATCTTTGTAGACAGAGCATATATTCTTTGACCGACCCTGTTCGCGATTTTTATATTTATTTCTGATTTTCCCAGTTGCAATTGCGTCACCTACTCTGAACATGATTCGACTGACTGAAGGTTATTTACATAGTGGAATTAAAGCAAAATTATCAATAAAACTGAATAAAACTATCAACGTTTACAAGTTTTGACTAGCGAAATTTACATGTATCGAATACTTAAACTTTTCAATCCATTTCAAACCAGCATTTCGCATCGTTTACACAAGGAAATACAAAGATCAATCACTATGAAAGTTCAATATCCAGATGCAAACTTTAATTACGACCAAATAACTTTGGCAATACAAAAACGAAATATTCCCGTGGTTGTACTGCTAGGCTGGACAGGATGCCAGGATAAATATTTGAAGAAATATTCAGAAATTTACGAAAACTACGGGTAATTGCCTTTAAGATATTTGCAATATTTATAAAATGTGTAACTAATGTTTCTTTTAGTTTAATCACAGCACGATACACAGCCCCAAGTGATGCTATTTACTATAAATCATCACGAATGGATAATTGTGCCAAGGGTGTAATTGATTTTTTGCACCAAAATAAATTGGATCATGGCCCAATTATTTTTCACTCGTTTTCCAACGGTGGCGCCTTACTATATTGCAACATTTTAGAAAATTTAATGAAAGCTAATCAACAGTTACAAGTTAAACAAATATGAGCTTTAATGAATTATCCAAAAATAAATATTGTTTTAATTGTAGATAAAAGGTGAAATTTTTGATTCAGCACCTAGTGGCAGAAGAGCCCACATATATCGAGTATTTAATTCAGTAATTCCTGGAAATTTTTTGATTAAATATCCGCTTAGCTTTATTGCCGGGTCTTTAATAATCCTATACACATCATTCTTGGTAAGTATAATAGTATAAGGTTCTTTTCTTTTTCATAGTCTGGTGAAGTCATAAATTTTGAGAAATTTTAACTACTAATTTATTTACACTTATTTATATTTACATTTACTTAGCCTCTATAGCTTTTTATACTCAGTGGCGGATTAAGGCTAAAGCAGGCCCGAGGTAACATTATAATTTCAGGCCTATCACACTTATAGACTTAATCAATCAATGATTCGGCATAATTTGGATATGTTTCAGAAATAATTATGAATAATCCGTTTTTCTACTAAATAAAAACATAAATTAGCTATAAAATTAAAAAGATTATTTTAGTTCCTAATATAAATTTAAAATTAAAAAAACTACATTTCAAAAAGTTTGGTAGTTTTTGTCTACTTTTGCCTATCTAAGTATCTACTATTAATCTCTTAGCTTATGTAACCCCCTAATCCTTTAAAAATGTATATCTGTATAGTATCAATAAATTGACTTCAATACTTTTATTCCTTAAATATGTATCTAAAATTAGAAGACAATTCAGGTTGTTTAATATCGTTTTTTTGGTATTTAATATTTTTTTAATATTCAAATTACCTACGTTTCTTTACGTATCGTAACTTCATCAGGCTTCTTGAATCACAAAAAATATAATAAATAAATAATTAATTTAATAATAATAATAACAATTTAATTTGAATTGAAAATATTATATTTTTTGTGATTCAAGAAGCCTGATGAAGTTACGATACGTAACGAAACGTAGCTAATTTGAATATTAAAAAATATTAAATAAAAAAACCGATCTTAAATTACCTGAATTGTCTTCTTATTTAATAAAAGCTGAGCTCTGAATTTTATCATCTATTGTATCTAAAATATTATTAAGTGTACTAAAAAATTAACTTCCATCATAGTCAACCCCCTGTAGTCTACCCGCTATTTGAGCTTACACCCAATCCGTGAAAATATATGCTTATTTTACAGAATTGGCAATTCCAGCAATCTTATCTCTGTTTAAAAAAAGCACTTTGAAATTATTACATTTACAATACCTTTAATATCTTGAAACGATTTTAAAAGACTTCTAATGGTTTTTTTGAACATTTAAAGTGCTTTTTTTTAACAGGGATCTATTCCGTGCAATGGTACATTGTTCGGCTCAAGTGTACTTTAGCACACCCACAATCTGGCAACGTTGCATTTTCATCTTTGTTTTTAATTTAATTCGCGATATTTTTGTTAATTCAATTCTAATATGGTATAATTCTTTCTTTTGTGGCTAAATTTTCATTATGAACCGATTTAATCGCGAATTAAATTAAAAACAAAGTCGAAAATACAACATTGCCAGATTGTGGGTGTGCTAAAGTACATGAGCCTATTGTTTAACCATTGTATTTTGTTTAGGGTGCTTAAGAAATCCAGAAATCATGAATCAAACTTAAAGCTTATAAAAAATTTGTTCTCTGATATCTAAAAAAATATATTTTTATCCATTCCGCGAAATGAAACCATTTTCCGGATTGAACTAATTCCAACATATGAGAAAAGGAAAAAAAAAGAATTTTAGTTCATTGACCCTAATTAATTGATTATATCTTAATACAAACTTTTATTTTCAGAATATGCTTTCATTTTTCACAAACCGGACGTATTTAAATTTAGCAGCGATTTACGATTATTTAAACAATCAAAAAAATTCCTGTCCGCAACATTGTGTTTATTCAAAGAAAGATTTCTTCTACGAAGTAATTGTCAACTAAATATAATTATAAAGTTGTTAATATATAAACCATATTAATATAAACCATTTTCAGGGGATCGAGGATTTTGTTAAAAGCCGCCAACAAAAAGGTGTTAAAATGACCAATATGTGTTTCGAGGATAGTTTGCATGTTAAACATTTTTTCACGTACAAATCCCAATATTTGAGTGGAATAAATTCGTTTCTGGAAACATGTTTGGGGAAATCATCTTCACAAAATGATCTTAAAAATAAATTATAAAACTATCAAACAATAAGTTGGTGGATTATCGTTTAAGTATATATATAACAATAATGTATATAACATATATAATGTTATAAGAATATGAAAGTTTTTCTACAGGATTTCAGAAATACAGGATTAATATAAGTGAAGGAAAAACTTAAATTATATACTTATTTATAATTATAAATTAAGCAAATACTGATTAATATAAATAAAGAATTATACTTTTATTTAATACTAGCTGCTCCCCACGACTTCGTCTGCGTAATGTCGGTGTATATTGTATTTTCTTTTCAAATTTGCTATTTGTAGTGGTAAGTATATGAAAATTTTTATTTTTCTTATTTCTTTTACGAAAAACATAACCATACTTAAAACCCTACTTAATCAACTTTAAAAAGACACATTTAATAAACTGTTGCTTAGAATAAAATATTTGTATGTAATGATCAATTAATTTTCAAAAAATATTTATAAATATCTAAATAGAGTATGTTCAACTGCGTATACCTACGGTAGGTATACCTACCGTGAACCAAATAATCCGTAAATATATCAGCATCTATACATAAATAAAAAATATCGCCAAGTTCAATAAAGTCGGTCTAAATTATGACTAAAAAAAGTCGAAAGTTATCAAAATACACGCGTCAAAATAACAGAATTTAAAGGACTACATTTTTGAATATTAATAAAAATCCCATCTCACAGTTTCGATTCCCGAATGAACCTTTTTCAAAAACTATTACACTATTGCAATGTACAACACAACAGCGAAATTGAAATTTGTACAATGGCACGAAACCCAGTTCTTCCATAATCAAGTATAACCATTATGTATCTATAAACTTATTATTAAATATCTGAATTTCAACTATATAATTAAATATTATAATTGGATAGTCAAGAGTTCACCATACCCGATTTGGCGTATGCCGTTTGTTCAGGAAGAGCATTTTAAATTTCTTTTATCATTATGGCTTACCGTAAAAATGTCGGTATTTTTTTTTTAGTTCGCCGAATTTCAAAGGGTACTCGCTCACTAATGTAATTTTTGTATTTTTTGTAGATAATGATATGTTCTGCAAAATTGTAGTACATTATTTTGTTCTATTACCAATAGTTTTCGCAGCGTACGCGATGTAAGAATGTTTTTTGGTAATTTTTTCAGACCTTGGGTTACATTATTGGAGTTTTAATGTAGATCCCTAACTTTTTTGAAAATTTAATATAGCCTATGTTCACCTGAAATAGTGTAGCTTCCCAACAGTGAAAAAAAATTTCAAATCGGTCAAGTAGTTTCGGAGCTTATTCAAAGCAAACAAACAATTAAATCTTTCCTCTTTATAATAATAGACAATATAATATAGACAATATTAACGTTGTTTGTATAAATTAAATCTAATTCTTACTAATTACTCTGTATGTTTGTTATGGAAAACAAATTTATTTTTAATTAAAATATATATAATTAGAACTAATCGCCGATTTTTTTACTGATAAAATTATCAGTGTTTCATTAAGAATATATAATGTAATTTCCCAAGTAGTCTTTCGAGAAAAATCCATCCCTCACCACTATTACTGGTAACGAAGAGATCAAAATCCAAAGGTAAAATATGTTACAAATTAGACACTTATCTCACTTACATGGGGCTAAACTCTTTGGATTTCGTCGTTATTTAAGTATGGAAACCACAAAAACGTTACTTCCTGAATTTAGTGTGCGAATCAAATACCCAGAACCGAATTTCAATTATCGCCAAAATGATATTGGGGTTGTCGCGACTCAAGTGCCTGTGGTGTTGATTTTCGGTTGGGCAGGTTCACAGGACAAACATCTGCGCAAATACTCGGAAATTTATGAAAACCATGGGTAAACTTAGCAAATTTTATAACATTACCATTTAAACATAACCTCTATATTTCCAGGTTGGTCGTAGCCAGTTGCCGAGCTCCGTTATCGTATTTAATGAAGAAAACCAATTGCATGAAACATCTCTCAGAAAGTTTGGTGCAACATTTGGCCGAAAATAAGTTAGATTCCCGACCAACGTTTGTTCATTTGATGTCCAATGGTGGTGCTTCCCTGTATTATTGCTATGCGGAAAGCGCAAGAAAAGCTGGTGTAGACTCTTTGGTTTGCTCTTTTATCTCATACATTGTTAAGTTGATAGTTAAAATCATTTACTTTTTAGTGTAAAGGAATAGTTTTTGATTCTTCACCGGCAGCTCCTCGTCTTTTGGGAACGTATCGAGTTATTTCGTCCATTATTGGTGGACCTCTTATCACTAATGTACCTTTGACTGTTCTATCAGCTATATTTGCTATCTTATTTAATAGAATTCGGGTGCGACTTAAATGAACCGTAATTTTTAAAGATGTTAGATCTATAAAGTTTTATCAAACTATTACTATACCACAATTTTTTCATTCCTATATACAATGATACAGTTGATACACAAACTCAATGTGTATCATGGAGGAACCCTAGCGAATTATAAAATACATTTGAACTTGAATTAAGTTTGAATTGCCTTAATTGCTGATTTTTCAAATTTTTTGATTGGTTGTATATGTTGTATTTAGATTACATACAGAACAGAATTTTTAAAATGCAAAAATGAAGGGCTACAGAATCATTCTTACATTTTTAATTAATCAAGAGCGTAAGGAGGCATCAATTAACTATATGAGACGTTTAGGGGGGTAATTTTATAAAATTGTTCTTTTAAATAAATCCAATCTAATCGAAACACAAATTAACTCATTTACATTGTAAGTACGCATTTTAAAAAATCCAACCTGATATTAGGGGGGAAGTCGAGCAAAACCTCACGAAGTCTTACTAAGAGGAGACGGCGGGTCGCAAAATAGCTAAAATTGTCTTAAGTAATTAATTAAAGAATGGATGGAAATTAATGGGTGCCCCCTAAATCATTTTATAACTACTTAGGTCTTTAGCGACTCTAGGGTTAATAAAAATCCGTTAATCTAGAAGAATCGAAAATTTGCTCGATTCTATGATCGAACCCAACACCTAACAGTTTTGGAGCGGTCGCCTAGACCACGCGGCCACCAATAAGCTAATAAAAATATTATTTTATTTAAAAATTTATTCATCCATCCACTCGGCTAGCCAATCGATCGATTTTATCAAAGATAATACTTGATCCAGCAAGGTTTTCAGTTTAAACCGTGTGTTCTTAAAGATCACTTTTATTTGGTGGTCACACATAAGACCCCCCTCCCAATAAGTGATGCTGTATAGTGATGATTTGACGCGAAATATGCATTCTACGGTGATAAGGAAATATCAGAAAAACCAATGTTTTTCGATCACAATAAATGTTATCATATAGCCACCAAATTTCAATGCAAATGCTGTACTGTATGATATAGTACATCTGTATCATACATACTGTATAGTTTAAATATTTAACTAGACCCCCCTTTCTCGATATGAAAAGAATCTTAATACGTTTAATACTGAGGAAAAAATTTTGTACATAGAAGAAAGATATATATAGAAGTTCAATATATTTAATATTGTATTAAAAATGTGGACAAAATTTGGGCTAACATGTCGGTAAATCTCATTTTAGCCAAGCTTAATTTTGTACAGCGACAACTAGTGGTCGGCTAACAGAAGTTCTAAGATTTACCCACAGGTAACCCCAAACTTTGACCACATTTTTAACAGTGAATTGAACTTTTATTTAAGTCTTTCTACTGCGACTTTGTACAACTTAATAGCAGTATTTTCTAAGTTTACGAAATATGTGTTTTGACCTGTAAGTACGGAAGTACGCATATCACATTGCTTTATACTATTGTTGTCTTTTATGAAACAAATCCATAGAAAAAAATTCAGTTTGATAAAACTACGTAGGTCTAACCACCGGAAGATTCTATGGCTTGTGCCCCTTTTAGCGACTTTAAAATCTGGCAACGTTTCATTTTCAACTTTGTTTTCAATTTTATTTGCAAATAAATCGGACCATAATGAAAATTAATCAACAAAAGAGAAAATTATACGATGTTAGCGTAGAATCAGCACCAAAATTAAAGTAGAAAATGAAACGTTGCCAGATATATTGACGTCGCTAAAAGGGGCATGAGCCGAATCAATAATATTGATTTATTAATTTATAGTTTATTTATCAGTTTAATTCATTCTTTCATTTTTAGGACCTAATCAATTACGATAATAATATAACGTTAAGCACAATTTATAATCGTTTACTCAACGATAAAAGCACCTGTCCGCAACATTTCATCTACTCTAAGGCTGATAAAATGACATTTTACGACGATGTTGAACGATTTATTCAATATAGAGCAAAGAAAAAAGGAATCAATGTCAGCAAATTACGGTTCGACGATAGCGAACATGTACAACACTTTGCCCAACACAAAGAACTGTATTCCGAGAGCATATCGACATTTTTACGCAATTGCTTAGAAAATAAATCAAACAACGTAAAAGTCATGAGTAAAATATAAGTAAAGAAATATTTATTTGTTTTAAGAAACACTTTCCTCTGCGCACAGAAGAAAAATAAATGTAAAATTCACTAACAAATCGTACATTATTCCTTGTCTTATTGTAATATTATATGACCAAATAAATGTATTTTTTATCAAGAAACTGAACTAATAATAGGGGAAAAGAAATAATATACATTTTCTTTAATTATATTTATAGGAGGAGGATTTTCATTTTAACTCTTTATTTAATTTTAATTGTATATATATAAAATTAATATTACTTAAAATAAATGATATTTCAACATATTCATAAAATATAAACCTATGTTTCAATCGAATCATTACGTTTGAGGCTTTCGTTCATATATTTTATAAATATCTGAAAATATCTGTACAAAAATAATTGAATATTCATATTCGCATTGCCGTTCATTATATTATTTTTTTTTAAATCTAAGAACTTTTACATCTATTCGTTTTTTATTCAGACCAAGAAAAAACAAAGCATAAAAACTCGATCATATCGAAACGGATATTTAGCACAGAATAGAGATATACTAGAATATAGCAGTTCTATTCACAGGGGTTGAATAAATAAAATAGTTGTATGACAAAACAGAACATGACAAAACTGATCAATGAGAAAAGATTGCCCAGAATAAAACATATATATTATATTACCATTTTAAGGGTATTTCACGACTTGAGATTTTCCAGAACATTAGTAGTTCTGATTTTCCTTGATAGATTTCGATTTGACATCGATCACCATGAATTCAGTGTACGGAGGACCATTCAATTAATGTTTTAAAAAGCCAACATAAACACTAACTATTTTCCAACAAATTAAATGACATAATTATGACATGTTTTCTTTCGTCATGTTCTGTTTTGTCCATTCATGAAATAAAATGTTTTGTGCTACATAATAGCACAAGCAATGCCTCTAAAAAGGAGTTTTATGTGTCGTAAAAGATACGCATATAGAACTCTTCCTAATGAGAACTATCCATTGAGTAATTTGTCATATGTACAATTGTCGGCTGTAGATAAAAGAAGAGACCATCTCGAATGAGCGGCCTTTAGATAAATATTTTCTTTGCTTTTAAATTCATATATTTCTAATATCCGCTCACTCGACAGTACAAAAAATTACATTTTTTTTAAATCACTAATATCAAAGATGCCGCCAATGAGATGAACTCTACAGCGTAGCCTATCTCTATTCTGTGATATTAGTAATATTTACGAAGAGAATTATTTTATCAGTTTGAAATATGGAAAGCATTTTGAATAGATAGTTTTTAAAGGTTTAGTTTTCTACGGGTAGATATGTAAATTTGTATTAATATTGGAAGAAAAAAATTTACATAAAACCAAAATTATGCCTTAATAACTAATAAAAGCTAAACATGAATATAAACAGTTGTATTCATATAGAATATTAGTAATTTTTTTAAATTAAAACTTAAATGATTCCATAATTAAATATAAGTAAATGAAAAATTGTTAAATAAAGATCTAATTGGAAAAAAATGAAAGAAAACCAAATCAAAGCACATAATTAGTTACGTTTTCATTTCCTAAAGTCTCTCGAGTGTATTTTTTTTTAAATGTTTTAAATCTTAAGAATTTACATTTGTAAACCCATATCGTTCTCCGTGGTCATTTGCTGGTTCTGCTGATTTTGCTGGTTTTGTTGGTTTTGATCGTTGTTAACGTTTACCTGGTTCGTGTTTGATATGGATTCATATTTGATGGGTATGTTTGCTACATTCGGTTTTGTTCGACCGTATTTTTCGTGAATGTTACGATGTCGTTTTAAAGCAAATCTAACAGAAAAATAAGAACATTTTAATGGTGAAACTTATATTGTTATCAAACTATGTGTAAAACCATAATATAGAATGTAATTAATTACCGATCAGAGAATCCTACAGAACAAATATCGCATTTGAAAGGCTTTTCTCCGGAATGCACCTTGGCGTGATTTTTCAAATGTGTCGCCTGATTGAAACAGGAGCCGCATGTATCACATCTAAAAAAAATAAAGGTGATAATTAGTTAAAGGAAATTAAATTCTTATGTTTTTCAAAATAGACAGCTTTCATTGTGTAAAAATGCGCAGACGCCCAAATTTCACCTATTTGCACGAAGTATAGATAACCGGAAAATGGACGTAATGTTAAATTTTCGGTCATTAGCAACGTAGAGCTCTAGGATGCCCAATTTGAATATAGATGTTAAAAATGTTTCCATATAGGTAATGCACGATACTCAATAGTTCTATATATAATGAAAATATGTACAGATTCTTTTTAAAATCAAAATTTGGTAACATCTCATTTTCTATATTAATTTGCAAATAAATCGACGTTTCCAGATATTGATTTATTCAAAAAGGGCCTATACCAAAATTTATTTTTAAAATGTAAGTTCTTTAGATAACGTCCTATATTTTTTCTATTGTAAATTTTTAATAAAATAATGCATTGCTCTTGCGTTTAGTTTGAAGTAATAATAATAAAAGCAATGAAACGTTCGGTATCTTTTTAATATTGCTATGCTATCAAAAAAAATCCACATAGAAAATCATGGATTTGGGTAAATATTAGGGTGATTTTTTTTTGGTCCCATCGTGAAATTTTGTTGGAAATACCAAAAAAAAATTCTTTGAAAGTTTGAGCCCTTAATATTAATTTTAAGTCCTCGACCAAGACGTGTAAAGATTTCCCATTGAAAATACATGGAAACTCTGATTTTTTATTTTTAAATTTCTATATCTCAGCGGCATTTCATGGGATCGCTTTTACCGAAGATGGTTTTTTCTCGGAATTAAACGCTCTACAAAAGTGCCCTTTGCGACAAAGTCGTAACTCACACCGGTGAGGTAGTACGGGCCACTGAACCTGATTTTTCCATAAAATTCAAGGCTTAATATCTCGTTTAATATTGATTTTCGCGATTTGGTCTACAGGAAATTTTTTGTAGGAAATCAAATTCTTTACAAGTTTTTCATTTATAATTTTTCCGTAGCTCTTGTTATTTACGAGATAAATGCAACAAAAACGCGAATTTTATGGAAAAATCAGGTTCAGTGGCCCGTACTACATCACCGGTGTGAGTTACGACTTTGTCGCAATGGGCACTTTTGTAGAGCGTTTAATTCTGAGAAAAAACCATCTTCGGTAAAAGCGATCTCATGAAATGCCGCTGAGATATAGAAATTTAAAAATAAAAAATCAGAGTTTCCGTGTATTTTCAATGGGAAATCTTTACACGTCTTGGTCGAGGACTTAAAATTAATATTAAGGGCTCAAACTTTCAAAGAATTTTTTTTTGGTATTTCCAACAAAATTTCACGATGGGACCAAAAAAAGTAAAAAAAAAAATCACCCTAGTGAATACATATGGGAATGCACATTAGAAAGTATGGACTCATACGGGAATGCATCTAGAAAAGCAAAGATTCATATGAGAAATCACAGGAAGTATGGATTTAAATTCGAAATAAAGGGAATGAGGGTTGTACAATGTCACGTGGTGCAACGTGATACATCAAACAAGACACAATCTTCAATTAACAGACAATAACATCAATCTTATTTTCAAACTCAAATTTAGATATTTTAGTTAACCCGAAATTGTAAAAGATATGCAATAAAGTTTCACGTTTTTTCATCGACGACGTAAACTTTCATGATTTGCATATATGTTACTTGCAAAATTGCAAAAGGAACACTTGCGTTAAAAGTATTATAAAGTTTTTTAAGTTCAATACATAACGTTCAAAATGTGAAGTTAACATTAGGGTTCATAAAAATTTATGGCAACTGCATAGACAAAAAGGTTCACTTGGGACAAAAAATGTAGACAAAACTATTTTGGAGCTACAAAAAAATTTTGAGGCAAGATAATTGTACTTCCTTCAAGATCATATTTTGGTTTTCATACATACCTTTTTGAGTGAAAACTATATTAGTGTTACTATGGTTTTTTTCCAGAATTTTTCCATAATATCAATTTTATGGAGAAACACTGTGAAAATCATCCAGGCTGGATTTCTATGTGGAATTTTTTGATAAAGTGTCGAAAAAAACTAAGCTTTTTCCAGATTTTTGGGAACGCGAGAACGAATTCCTTATCTTGATTAATCATTTATTATGTATACTTCTAAGTAGTATCCGACCGAAACTTGTTTTTTACGGCTGAAATCGGGGGTCCGAAGCCAAGAACTTTTTCTGTATCGAAAATGATAGTACCAGACTACGAGCGTTAGCGCCGTTTTATTTTCCGTTGATAGAAAAGATAAACCGATACGAAGATTAAAAGTGAGTCCTGCCAACGGAAAATAAATCGACACTTGCACTCGTGATATCCCGGTACTATCATTTTCGATACAGAAAAAGTTCTTGGCTTTGGACCCCCGATTTCGGTCGTAAAAACAAGTTTCCGACGGACATTACTTCTAAATAAATACTCCTGTAAACTTAGTTTCACAAATGATGAGAGCATTGAATCCAGATTTTTTTAACTATCCAATTATTGGATTTTTAAATATCGAAAGTATTCTCCCAAAATTCCAACTCGAAATTCCTCTTAATTTCTAAGCAATAGTATTATGTATAAAGCTTTTTGGTGACCGCATGATCAAGGTGGCCGCTCCAAAACGTTTCAATTGATTTGCTTTAAAAAATCACTAACCTTATTTTACACGATAAATTGTTATGTATCGAAGACATGAAACGTATATTTCTAACGTTTCTCACTATTGAAATGGATAAAGTCGGTTATAAGACTATGGTTTTTCAAAATTAAACATAAGAGCATAAGAATCAAGAACAAAATAAAACTTGAGCCTTAAATTTACGTCTAAATACCAAATTTTTTGTACGCACCGATATGGCTTTTCACCAGTGTGAATTCGACGATGATTCCACAATGTCGAATGTCTAGCGAACGATTTATCACAAACTTCACAAATATATGGACGTTCCCCACTATGAATACGCTCGTGATTCTTCAAATGAGGACTTTGTGAAAATTGCATACCACATACGTTACAGCGATACGGTTTTTCGCCTATTGACAGAAATAAAATAAACATGAGAATCAAATGATTAAATAACTCCATGTCGGATATTACCTGTATGTATTCTGGAATGATTCTTTAAATACGCAGCCTTGGCGAAGGCCAAACCACAAATATTGCATTTGAAATTTTTCTCGCCTGAATGCAATCTTTTGTGCGACCATAAACTCGAGTAGCGACTAAATGAGCCGTTGCAAATGTTACAATGGAACGGTTTATCCCGATCGTCCTGATTACGCTTGTTGCCGCCGATGAAGATTATACCCGAGCCGTTACACTTGTTACATTTTGTAACGCTAGCGATACCTCGCCGTTTTACCGGATGATGTCCCGGTTGAGCCGTTGTCGTATTGTTCACTTCAGTTTTCACTCCAATTGGAATTGTATTTTGAGTTCCTAGTGCCGCCGTATTATTTGTATTGTTTTGCGTCGGTTGGGCAATCTGGAAATGACAATAACTATCAGTATATGTCTTATTTTTATTTGTTTAAATTGCCTTACCTGTCGATCGATAGATTCAAATTTGACGGTACCGTTGTTATCGGTACTTTCGGTGGCTACCACGAAAATTGTACCGGGCGGCGTCGTACTTTGAGCAGTCACCACTTGGACAGTTTGTCCTTGTTGGCCATTATCTTGCATGTTTTCACTAGCTGTACAATTTTCGCAACGGAACGGCTAGCAATAATAAATTGGAATGTCAGTTAAACTGCGTTAGACTAAATAAAAGAAGCTAATAATCGGAGAACTCGTAACTACTTTACAATAAGTATTTAAGGTACTTAGATAATTATCACGGATATATGCAAAGGGAACTTCTTCGAACATATAGTAACTATATTAAATTTAACTTTACTCCAAAAACAGAAATACAAAAACCAGACAGTTTTAGTAGAGAACACCAGTCAACTTAATAAATTCGGTTTTTAAATTATTAAATAAATTGCTTGGTACTGCTTAAAGCCCCTCTGCGCATAAACCAATATTGTAGAGCAGGAATGGCGAAACTTTTGAGGTGTGGATCAAATTTTGTTCAAATTTTTTTCTAGTATTAGCTCGTGGGTCACTAATGTGCATGGCGCTCATTAGCGCCTTACAAAGTGAAACAAAGAGAGGACGATACACGGGTTATGGAAGTCTCCTTTTACAAACATAACAAATGGTTACCTAACCATCGTGGGTCAATTAAAAAGCTTGTGTCTGACTCATGGGTCATAAGTTCGTCATCACTGTTGAAGAGTATAGTATAAAAGAAGAACCTTGAAAGAATTGGACTAATGATAAATATTATAGGTCATAGGACTATAGGCCAAAAATCCAAAAAGTTGCAAATAGTGTCGGTTTTTCAGCACAGATCAAATGGTTGCCAAATGGAATGAGTAGAATGCTTGCCAACCTCCGAACTATTGTGCAATGTATGGACAGTTTTACAAATGTTTGTTTCAATTTGAACCACAACATTCCCATATCCTTGGCTCTTCAAGGATTACGTGATCCTTAAAGTAAGTATTGGAACCACTGAGTTCTAGAGCCATGAGATGTTGAGAGGTAGAAGACTGGATCTATCTGGGGATTAAACGACATGGCAGATTTACGAGAATAGGGGATTTGTGGATGAAATCGTAGTATATACGATTTTTGGAATAGTTGAGGTTGGTTGATGAGAATAGGGCTATCTATAGATTGTGGCCGTAATGGAGGATTTTAAAGATTATTTATTGGTCACACATAGGACACCCCCCTCCCAATAAGTGATGTCATATAGTGGCGATTCTACTTTATGTTTCTCGATTGACCAAAGTGTATTAATAACAATTGGCGCGGAATGCGTATTATAGGGCGACTTTTTTTCCAAGATGAGGTTAGATGAACCTCAATACTGCAGCCGCAGGGCTTATTGTGCTTCCTGGATCCCTGGGCGAAACTCAGCTTTCGTCGCACTAGGTGCTTTCCGACAATTTCAGTTCCAGAGCTTAATATCCCTAGTTCTTCATGCCTCTATTCGATCACAGCTCCGCGTTCTTACAGAACGTAAGAAGTGGTTTCATCCTCTACCTAACAAACCCTACATTTTGGATCATCCACATGTAATCTCATTATATGCAGGTGTTTCCTCATTACACAGTGGCCAGTTATTAGATCTGTTTCCTTGTAAGACCAAGTATTTCAGTAGTTAGTCTTTGTGATGGGTTTCCCATCATCCTTTTACTGTCCTTTTGTCCGATAGTATTCTTCCATACTATGGAGTGACTTTTGTAAACCCATTCCTTGATGGTATATTCTAGGGCGATAGGGAAACATCGATAAAATATCGGAAGAGTCATACTATGTTATCATATAGCTACCAACATTTCAGTGCGTATATGTACTGTTTGGTTTAGGACCTCAACAAACTTAGGGGGGACGCGCCCCCCTCTCAGGGTATTTTTGTGTACTGTGGAGATTCCATAACAGTACATACTTAGAAGCAAATTAAATTATTAAAGTTGTGAAAATATATGAATAAAATAACAGAAAGAACATTAGTAAAACTCTAGTCTATTTCTGGCTGGAATTGCGAATTTTTTTCGTGATCCTTTTCACGCACGTGCAAATGAAAGATGATATTGTGCCCGCCTCAGAAAAAAAATTCTGAATCCGCCCTTGGACCTCAACTATATCCTTCCCCATAAACATAAGTGTTGAAGCAATACTGAAAGAATAAAGCTGTATTCCCTTATATATGTCGTTTGTTTGCCAATCATTCTTCTTTAGTAGTTTTTGATGGCGATGAACCAGAAAAAGGTCAGATGGAAAATCGTTACGAGCTCTAGGACCAATACTAATCTTATGGTTACCTGTTTCTTTTTGCCTTTTCCGGTCGTACCGTCGCACTGAACTTGAAGTCCACACGTGTCGCAGGTTTTTACGTTTTTCGTCACACTACCCGGATGCATTTGACTCTTATGTGTCTGTGGGATATATTAAGATTAGATGTTTGTATTGAGGATATGCTTTTTCTGTACCTTTAATTCTGCCTGGGATGAAACTCCCATTCCGCATTCGTCGCATGAGAATCGAAAGCGTTCGGTGGCAACGATTTGAATTTGAGCTTGGGGCTGCGCTTGTTGTCCGGTAACGTGAACGGTTATTTGTTGCGAATTTTGATTTTGGTCGCCGCTGGTGTTATGGATGCGCTTGTGGTGGTTCAGCAAACTGAGATGGCCAAACATTAAGCCGCAAATGTCGCATTTAAAAGTTATGTTGGATATTGTGTTTTGTGTGGCCAATTGCATTTGGTTGACCAGTGCGTAGTTGTAGCTGAATTGGGGCTGGGTGATGTAGCATTTGTCGTCGGTTAGTTGCGCCATGTTCACAGTATTCGCTGTGTTGTGGGTTTGAGGATTTGGCGCCAGCTT
Organism: Sisyra terminalis; assembly: GCA_958496175.1. Classification (NCBI taxonomy): domain Eukaryota; kingdom Metazoa; phylum Arthropoda; class Insecta; order Neuroptera; family Sisyridae; genus Sisyra; species Sisyra terminalis. Next base: position 18,515,459 of record OY292279.1, on the reverse strand, counting down.
GTGAATCATATTCACGTTAGCATAGCAAAAATTGGGAAACTCAGTTTTTTGTTGTCCATCTTGTTTGATTACCTCAGGTTTTTGCTCGGTTGTTTGGTATTGGATTTGGGCCGTTTGCTGCTGTTGTTGCTGCTGCTGCTGCTGATTGTTAATGCTGTTCGGATCGAACATTTTCGCTTCGTTTCAAATCTCTAAAATATTTAAATGTTCCATTAGCGGAATTCTAATGTATTTTCCCGCGCTTTAGCGCGGCAAAAAAGATAACTTATTTATTATAAACGATTTAAAATGTTATTATTATAAGAAATTATAACGAGTTTATGGCTTATTTTAAAAATCATAATGACTAGGTCGGAAAAGTTGTAAAGTGGTTTGAAGTAAGGAAAATTTTCAATGGAATTTTGTAAGCATTGCGTTGGGAAATTAGGTCGGTGGGACGAGTGGCTGCATGTGGGACCTATAGGAGGAAAATCTCAGCAAGTGACATCAAGTGAAAATTGAAAATATCCACATGCATTTTATATATTCAAATCTACTATCATCTTTCATAAAAGTACCTATTTCTTTTTACTTGAAAACAAAGAAAGATGAGAAGAAAATGTAGCGGACAGACAAGAATGCATGAAAGAATAAGATATAATAACTAACAAAGAAAATGTGTGTTGGCCCTCTCGTTTCTAAAACGAAACCCAAGCACTAAGATGCATTAACCGAATTTCGAAAAATTCTCAATAAATACCAAGCAAACTATGCAAATGACATAATTTAATGTTAATATACTCACATAGTAACGTTAATATTAATTATTTATACAGAAATTAATTATTTTACACGAAATATTTTAATTTTCATTCAGTCTGTCTCACTTTGATGAATATGGCGGAGTGAGACGATGTACTGTGCCTTCGACAGAGACAAAATGGCGTGACTGCGTTCATTACTTAAAAGGGGGAACGATAACAATGCAACCCATTCGCCTTTGCTGTCCGCACTGCGCATGCGCCAATTGTGATTAAACTATACAACGAATTAGCACTACAAATTTAAAAAAATGTTTTCAAAAAATATATCAACGATTTTTTCGTAATTAACTAATGAAAAAAAAAAACTAACAATATATCCCAATTCAAAAATATTTTCACCTAACTCTTTCATTTAATAACAAATAAGCAAATAGACAATAATTAGTTTTCTTTATATTGGGAACATTTTTTTAAAGTTTTCATTAACAAAATACATTAAATTATCAAGGGCAATTCTTTTGGGAGATTTAGAAATAGATTTTTAATCACACTAATAAACCAAAATATTTTTCAAGAAAATTAACTTAAATTTTATCCACTTTGTGGAACAATACTTGAATTTTCTTCAGAACTTGACGAATATTTGGGCAACATTTTTCCGTTGTTGTCACACAAATCGACTTTCGTAATGCTCGATTTAGGGGTGATACTCAATGTAGATGAGCTCGAGCATCTGGCGTCGTTCTTTTTACGTATTTCTACGAATTGATCATTGGTCGCATTTACTAGCATTTGAGCCGATTTTTCACCCCCAATTGGTTTCACTTTGTCGTCGATCAGTTCGCCCACAGGACTTTGAAACGCCACATTCTTAGTCGATGGCTTTTGCAAATCTTTGACTTGACTTAGGGATGGCGTTGGTGTCATTTTTGTAAAACCTTTCTTATTTGGTTGTTTGTTGATTGGCGCCGATTGCGTTTTTCTTGGATCCGAGCTACTGCTACGATTCTTATAATCTTTGGTAGTTGAGCGCCGCTTTTGGTACTTCAAGTTATTCGAACCATAACGATGGTAGTTGGTGCGGACTTTACGTACAGATTTTGAGGAAGAGGATCGGGAACGGTCAAGTGGTTGGGTTTTCATTGTATTTCTCTATAAAATAAAGCAGGGTATTATTTGATCAAATGAAAATTGAAAAGAATTTCTTGACACATTTTTATAAATATTTATTTTGATTTTTTTCTCATGTCAACTGATAATATTGATAAAACTAAAAAATACAACTGCTTCTGATTTCATTATTTTTTTGCTTTCATCTACTAGAAATTATACGTATTTTTTTCACTTGAAACTTATATTTATATATGCCTAGATGCATTTTTCGTGTGTTTCTCACTTACAACAAAATTAAAAGCAGAGAAATATTTACTTTAATTATTTTCCTTTGTTTTTTCAAATTGAGAGTACAATCAATTTCTTAACATTGTCTAGGTCTATATATAATATATATTTATCAATATTTTAAATGTACTTTTTTTTCTTTAAATATAAATAATGACCCATCAATTTTGGGTTCGAGTGAAGACAAAAAACATACCAAGTTCTTGCTCAAACAACTTAAATATTTGCGAATGTTACTTTTTTTGTTAACTGGATGAACGACACCTCAATATTTATAACTATTTTTAGCGAGAACGGAAGGAAAAGATTCAGATGTTATTATATTAATAATATAAAGAACAAACTAGTCGTTATCAAGACATCAAATTGATTTTTTTCAAAAGGAACATTTAATGGCATTTACTTTCCTGTTCAAATCAGGAATCCAAATCGGGCTTCACTAAAAAAATTGAGTTCGACCCTTAAACAAATTATTATTTGAGAATTTAAGCTTCCAATTTAGCCAGACTAAATCATGGTTGGAATTTTCCAAGGCAAGAAAATACAAATTTTCCGCAGTTCACCCCCAATCAAGAACGTTTTTTCAAATAAATTGTTTTCCCCTAGACTATGCTTAATGAAAAAGAAATCAATTATTCCAAAGAAATTTAATAGTCCGAACATTCTTAACATAATTTTGATCAAAATACTTCATATTCTTTGTATTGTAAATCTCACATTCAAAATATGTTGCATTAACCGCGCTTGTGCACCGAAAGTCAAGAATAATAAGAATTTATAAGATCTGCATTTTTCCTGATCAAAAAACCTTTGGAGTATTTTGATCAAATTTATAACAGAGATCTTGAAACTATTAGTTCCCTTTGGGTTACCATAATTTTTTTTTCATTTTGAATATTTTTAGAAAGGACATATGTGGTTTGAAAGATCATTCCCTTTCGGGTTTAAGACTTAGAAAATTGAAATTTTCTCGGCTTTAAAAATTCAAACCATTTCCTAGTCACTTCAAATTGAAAGCTTAAAACTCCAATAAAATTTCATCAAAGGCTCAAAATCGATTTTTTTAGCGAAGCTAAACATCGATTCCTATTAAAATCAATTACATATATATATATAGACAAAAAAATCAAATTTCAATCGAAAAACGACCAGTTTCAAATATCCGATTTGTATTTTTAAAAAATTCGTTTTTTTTTTATTTCCATATATATTTTATTTTTTCTCATTTTATTTTTAAATTTGCAAAAATAAAAATTGTATTTTAATAATATAAATATATATATTTATATGTACTTTAATATGAATGTAATTGATTTTTTTTTGTATTTTCTTTTCTTTGTGTTTTCATAGTTTTTTTTTCGCGGAATTAAATCAAAACTAAAGGAAAAAAAAGTTTTCCAAAAAGAAAACCTATTCGAATTTCTAACATATAGCATCAACAGTTGTGATTTTTTTTTCTTATAAGTGGAAGAAGAGCCAAAGAGTTTAGTTTTGAATTTCTTTTCAATTAAGAATTACAATTTTATGTTATGTATAAATTTTTGATTTCTTAATCGAATAGATATTCAATATAACAGAGTGTTAATTGATTTTCATATATATAAATTGAAATTTGCTTAGTGTTTGTGATTTTTTTTCAATGCTTCATTCAATCTCTTTTATTCTCTAAATAAATGTTGTGAAATAGGAAATTCTTAGCAGCTGCATTAACAATTATTGTACCTATATATATTATATTTCTTTTTAAATCAGATTTTTATTTCAATTTATATATTCCATTTGTCTAGTAATAAATTTCTATTTTCCATGTTTTTTTTTTTAATTGTAAAAACTGATTTTTAATCTATTCCTTCAATAAAACAGCTATATGTAACTTTCATATTATTATTATAAGAGTTTTTTTTTACTTTTTTAAATTTTAAGAAAGAACACATTATAATTTTATCCTAAGAAATCCATTTCAGATAATAATACTGATTTTTGACGAAAAATAATCAGTGTTATTTTGAAATAGTGTGATTATTTTCTGTTCCATGATTTTTTTTTACTTATATCTTTTTGCCACTAGATTTTTTGTATTTTTTTGCCTTTAGGTCAATTACATTAATACATAATATTTTCGCGTCGTAATGTTAGAGTTAATAAGAGATAATTTAATTGCGAAAATATTACCCATTACTACATTATTAATCTCGGCAAATACAGATAACTTTTTCTCCATAAGAAAAATGTGAAATTTAATATTAATTTTAGTTAAATTAGAATAAATGTTTCGAAATCAATCATTTAAATTTAAACAACAAATGTCAAATTTGACAATGCATAAAAGCCATCTATTGTCCATTTAAAGAAATATCTCTAAAGATTTGCGCGGTAGCCATCTTTCTGCTACAATGGTAATTCGTGCTCATTCCAACCGCCAAATTTGATTCAAAAATTGAAGAAAAAGTTATCTGTAGAAAAACGTACCGAATTACGTGATACTATCTATATACATTTAATAATAATATTAATAATAATTTTATATTTATATTCTTAAAAATGGCCAGCATTTTTTTAAAAATTACATTTTTTTGTATGTTTTTTTTATTTTTGATTAAGTTTCTAAAAATATTGTTACAGACAGGGAAGTTACAAAATAACAAAAACTTACAATTTTCACTTGCAATATCAATTTGTTAAAAATAAATAGTGTTAATAATTCATTGGTGTGCTTTAAAAACCATTTCGTTCGTTTCCTGTTCCATTATTTTTTTTTTTTTTTACTTATAATGTCACAATTTCTCGGAAAAGAAAATAAACTAATATACAAAGACAATATATATATACAACACTAAACAAACAATAATCCATCTTTATTTCCTTGGCATTTTTTTCATAAAAAAATACCAATGGAACCACAGCCCAACATTTCTCTTACACATATACATTCCATTTCCAAATCACATCAATTTCAAATCAAAGCACCAGATAGTTACCAAAAAATATTGTAATAAAATATACATGTATTATATACATATATAGAAATTACATTTCCATCGTTTTTAACGTCCAAATTCAAGACGAAAAATATATAAAATAATTTTTGTATGTTTTCAAAACATAACTTTAAAGCTTTACAATTCAACGTGTACATATTCTTCTACAAATTCTGATAAAATAAAAGTATCAAATATATCTCTCTTTTGGACTTAATTTTATCATTCTTAAAGCCATTTTTCTTATGATTGTTAATCCTTCACAATCGGAATCCCAACTCAAATTCCATTCGATAATACTAAACATATACGTATCGTTACGTTTTAATATGAGATAAAATCATTATATATTATCATTTATATTTTAATACAGAAAAAAATTAAATAATATGTAATATATTAAATATAATCATGTTTAACTGTATTGACATCACAATTTTTTTTTGTATTAAACAGTTTTTTGTTCAGTTAAGGTATTTAGAAATTTTATAATTTTACACATAGTTATTTGTTTTGTATTTCTATTATAAAAAATGATTGATTGTTATTAAAACTTTATATTGATTTTTATTTATATTATTTTGTAAAACCTAATCTATTACGAGTTTTGTACAAGACTCCTAATGTATGAATGATTTTAACAATTGAACTTTGCTTTTGACCAAAACTATCTTGTACTTAAGAGTTGTTCGTGGAAAATTTAAAAGTAAAATAAAATGTTAACAGAGATTCAGGAGAAAATTACTTTAATATTTATCAAGCAAATATAGTACCAGTGTCGCATTGACTCATTAAATTGGTAATCCAACAGCTAATTAGTTTTTTCCGCCATTTTTATGGTACATATTAGGTGTACCGGAAAGTAATTTCGTTTTTAAATCTATAATCATTCGATTGCCTTTTATCTGCTTATAAGTTATTTCAAAGGTATATTAAAGATTTTTTATGATTAGACTTTTAACTTATAAAAAATTACAAAATATTATTTATTCCGAAGTGTTTGCTATTCGAGTTTCACAGGGTAGCAACGCAAAGTTGTTACTAAAACATGTTCAATATTTATCTAAGTTTATCTGTCCGGTACACCTAATAAAATCGTCCCCTCCCCCACTCTTGGATCATTCAGAAGTTAATACGTCATTTTGGAAAGAGAGGAATCATAATTTTCTTATTTCTCCTATTTCTACTCATTAGAGGTCTTTTTTTATTTAATATAAAAAAGAGAAGTCGAAAAAGGTAAACTTTGTTTTACGTAATGTATGAAATCTCCTCAATCAAAAATCATAAAATTATTTTAAAAAAAGTTCAACATTTTTAACTTCCAAGAGTTATAATACATTTTTTACTTTTATTAAGTTTCAAAAGGTTTCATACATTCATGCATTTACTACTATTATGGGGGAGACCGGTAACAATAGTAACAGTAAGTTAGTAACACACGCTCTAGGAAAATGTTCAATGACCGAACAGTGTTTCAAATTTTCTTCAAACAATTTGGTTTTTTCTATCGCTACTTTGAAACTGGATACAAGCAAAAAGTGCATCAAAAGTAGTATGACTTCTTATTGATATTTGAGAGGTAATAATTTAAAGTATATGAATTTTAATGCCAGAAAGGCTATTGAAATTTAAAGCAAAACGGTCGGTAACATAATTGTTCATGTTCTTAATTAAATCTGAATTTAGACGGATTTAGCAAAGCCTCAACCCAAACCCAACAAATTCTCCTTGTATCTCTTCACGGACAAATAAAAATCAATATACATATAATTTAGTCTTTAATCACACATAAACATTTTTCCTGGCAATTTTCCTTAACTGATTTGCATTTTGGTGGAAATAAATTAAACTACATTAATATTCATTATGTGGGTTTCACTGCGTTACAAAAGGCGTCTTCAGTATATGTTCTATATAAGCATTTTTTTAAGGCAAATAAATATTTTTTCCTCTGATCTGTTTATTGCTCAAGTGACTTTCGTTTTATTTGAACATTTAATTTCTTATTTTGAATTTAAAGATTAACAAAAAAATGCAGAAAAAACGGGGACCAGGCGAGGATAAAGATAACTGTGTTTTTTTATTTAATATTTAATGTTTTGTTAAGAGAATCTCTATAGATTATACGTCTAATATTTAACATTAAAATATCCATCCTTCCAATAATCTAAATGTATTTTTATACCATATAAAATACGTCGAGTAATTGGAATTGAAGTAAAAATTAAAAAAAGAAACCTTATACAATGTCAATTTGAATATTTTAAATCACTCAACAAAAATAAAAATAGATATTTTTTGGCGAATGAGCTCTTTTCATTTGAAAAATTTAAAATAACACCAACAGATGGCACCACAAAAGAGGAAGTACTTTTTGTTACTATCTATTCAAAGTAGGCGTGGAAGTATATTATTGAAATGAAATAAGCTAAAAACAATGCAACTGGAGCTAAATTAAAATTTACATAAGTAAAAAGGCCATAGTACAAAGAACTAAGTATAATTAACAGTAGTTAAACAATTAATTCCAATTGATTATTTTAACATTACCATTCGAAAAAAACAATGGGTTAATAAAGAAATCCGCATAAAATATGTGTGAATGAATGAAAAATTAATCTCTTTGCTAAAATATATGAACTCCAACATGTAATTCATTTAAATTAGACTTTTTCGCTGACTTTGGACAATTATACTGTTTATACAAAATATAAAATATATTGTGATTTTATTTATGTAATATAATTTACAAAAGTACCTACTGGTAGCCGAGTGGTCTAGGTGACCACTCCAAAACTAGTAGGTAGTGGGTTCGATCCTCGTAACGTGCAAATTTTCAATATTTTTCGATAACGGATTTAATTAACCCTAGAGTCGCTAAAAGCCCTTAGTAGTTATAAAGCGACGGTAAATAACAATTTAAAAAAAAATAACAAAAGTAAATAATAATCATAAACTTGAACCAAAGTTCAAACAAAATGTATTTATGACGTATTGCCTTATATACGTGAATCATCACATAGTTATTCAATACTACTTGATGACTACTGATGGAGATTGCTTCGCAATCGAAATACGTATCTAGACAATGCGTCAATAATTCTTTTGCTTGAACTTTTGATCAAATTTTTGGTTATAGTTTACTTTTGTAAATTCATTGCTTTAAATTTCTTGCTGGATGATCTTTTCTTTGTAAATTTTAAATTATCTTCATGTATATCACCTTCTCTTACCTAATTCCATTTCAAAAATATGCAAGTTCCACTATTAATTTGATTAGAAAATTACATAAATCTGTTGGTAATTCTTTAAATTCTTCTCATCAAAAATGCTCATTATAAATTGTTTATTTTTTAACGTGCAAGTGCTCTTTTTCAATGTGTAAACTGTATTTTCACGATTATTAATTTTTATTAAAATCTGATATATCTACCTACGTCTGGACCATATTGGCAACATTAATTTTAACACACGATGAAAGCAAGCTAATTATTCCAAATTCAAAAAATCCCTATCGTATTTTTCAATGCGTTTTTATTGTAGTAAAACAAATGTGGCAATTTGGTCCAGGGTGCCATCGCGGGCATTTACTTCAAACGTTCATTATTCGTTTTAATTAATAATAATAAGAGGCAGTGTATGTCGATAATTGTTATTTATCCTAGAAAATGAAAATGAAGTGGTCCATTACCACAAAAATAAAAAATAAAAATGCTGTAATCAAATAATGCCAAAACCATATTCCATGTTACGGAAACTTTGAACAAGTTATACTTTTCAAGCTTCAATCATTTACGTATTTTCTTTTTCGATAATGAAAAAAAAAACATATTTGTTTATCGATTCGAAAATCAAAATGGAATTTGATTCATTTAAATATATAATTATAAATTTCGCACACATTCAGATTGGAAAAGATTAATTACTTAACTTAAAAACAATAATATAATATATTAATTTTACTTTCACATTTTGATGTGAAAATATATTAGTACTTTTGTTTTGTTTTAATTTTTCATTGAGGACTTTTTGTCGAGAATTTGATTCCCGGTTCTCACACGTAGTATTTGATTTAAATATTATTTATAATCTTTTTTTGTTATTTTTTATTATAAATCTATTGAATTGTTTATTTTTCTATATAACTAGCGCTGTCTCACTTTAGACTAGGGCTTGTATCGGGTTGAGATGATGAATTACCTATCTGAAATCAATTAGGGTTAATATTAAATCAATGCTACTGTAATCCATAGAGGAAAGACTTAAGTAGTAGTTCGATTCTGTGTTAAAAATGTGCACGTAGTTTGGGCTAATATGTTGGTAAATTCCAGAACTTCTGCTATTTGACCGCTAGTAGTCGCTTTAAAAGATGACGTTTGATAAGGTATTTCAATCCTGCAATGCATAATGGGAATAATGTTAAGATGTGGCACCGCCATAAGTGAGTCTAGCGTACTGATTGTAACCTTTAGCCTAAAAATACATAGTTTCGGTGAATTAGTATTCAAGACACACTAGTGGCGGCGCCACATCTTAATACATTTACCATAATGCATTGCAGGATTAGAATATCTTCTTTTATATTACCTTAATGTTTGGTCAAGGATTATTTTGTATTTTGTCGGCTAACAGAAGCTTTGGGTTTTACCAATATGTTAGCCCAAACTTCGTACACATTTTTAACACAATTGAACTTCTATATAAGTCTCTCTTCTCTACTATAATCGTTATCGATTCTAATTAATTAAGCTACGAATGTCTATTCTATTTTTCTTGGGTTTTATTTTATATTTACCTGCTGACCAGATCCGCCAGCGGATGAATTTTGACCGACAGGAGTTGGCTGATTGCCTCCACTTCCTTGACCTTGCTCAGCTTGTTTGATCTTATCACAGTAGTCGACGAGAATGTCACGGAAACGAGTCCATGACTTCTCTGGCAGAGTTATAGCCGTACGGAAATTACTTTTGACCTAAAATTGCAATAAAACTAATCAGTAAACTACTAATAGTTAAAAACAATTTCCTCAACTAAAATGAATTTTTAAAACAATAGTTTACATAAAAAAAAATTGAAATGTGTTTAAGAGTTCTTACAGTATTTGGACCAAATCTAAAAATCATCCAAATTCATTTTTTCTGTTATCGCAATGAAATGAAAGGGACGAAATTATGGAGAAAAGAGCTCAAAGCGCATATAATGAGTAGTGGAGGCTCTACCTCAGTCAAGTGCTTCTTAATGGCTCAAATACTATGAAGTATAGGCAATTATAAAATTAATATGTACAGTGGGTGGCCTACTTCATAATAAATTAAAGTTCACAGCTAACTTTCTTTGTAAAGAAATATGACGTCATTATCATTGCTTCTTTATGTGGACCAGCAAATATTGACGATAATGCCTTCCGAAAAAAAGTTAATCCTCCAGTATTACTGATTTTTCCATTTGTTTTACTGGTAATAACATTAAGTTATTTAAGAACAATTCAAAAGCACATAAAGTAATGTGTTGCAATATCCCTTGCTGATTTTTCGTTAGTGCAAAAGATTTTCTCGGTGTAGATAAGGGATATTGTGTCAAAACAGTCTAGAGCAGTGGTACTTAAGTTTGTTGGGGGTATTCAAACCTTTCTTAGTTGGAAAAATGAAATGACTTTCTTTAATTCAAAACATAGGTATTTAATTATGCATAAGTATGCAAATTGAACCAAACTATTAAACTATTAAAAACCCGCCAAACCGGTGAGACTGACTCACCAAACCTCTGAGGTTCAATTGAACCCAGGTTAAGAACCACTGGTCTAGAAACTATCTCCCAACTGACACCATACAATGTCCCATTAGGGTTACCAGGGCTGTTGTGGACTTAGTTTTAAAAAGCAATTTTATCGGCTAATTTTGATATTAAATTTTTCGGATAAGTACCTCGCTTATACGCATGTAAATTCCACGAGTATTTTGGCCAATGTCAAAATAAAAATTTTTGTTTTCGACGCGTAAATGTCGCCCCTCGGGTAATTCTCCTCGAAAACCGCCATCGTCCGTTCCAAACTCGTCCAGCAGATCGGTGAGTGCGTCTCGAAATTCAATCATACCCTGTGCCGGGATTGCAATCTGTGATCGAGGTCCACCTCTCGTTATCGTTTGTGACACCTGCAAATAAAACGTCATAGATCAGTCCACCACCCCTTTACCTATTGACAATCCAACCACCTACCCTTAAAAATCGGCCACGACTATTTTCTTTTAGGTCGAGATAATATCTTCTATTATCTTTGATCATTATTTCAGAACGCAATTTACCATCTTCAGGTACGTGTTCCGGATTAGGAGGGCCTACAATACCAAAAAAAAAAAATTAACATTTTGCAACCGTTAGCAATATAACTAAAGCAATAACAGAGCATTGTTTCCTTTTACGTTATAAGAAAATAAAAATAGGGAAAGTTGCAAGAGAATATGATGGTTTCTGACCTAAAGAAGCATAATAATCGCTGAAGGAGGATAGATGATCACGGAATTCAGCTGCCGTTGATAAGGCGAGAAATATTTGACTCCGTCTTCCGTCTGCACCAATCTGAAATTAAAACAACAACGATAATATAATACCGTAGGTACCTATATTGCAAAATCTAAAAAAAAAAACATTTTTCAAATATATTGAAAAATATTCCAATATTTATTACACTTACCTCAGCTACTTTAATGAATCGTCCACGTCTGTTCTGCTTAACATCCAAATAAAATCGTTTCGATTGAATTTGTAGCATTTTAGTAGCCAATTCTTGTTCTCCATGTTCTCCATGTATTGCCACTCGCAGTGCTGTAATGAAAATAAATAAATTAATTAATATTCTTCTAAATATTCAAAAGACTAATATTTAAACTAAGATTTTATAATCTTCCAAAACATAAAACTAACAATCATATATATCAGTAGTTTCGGATACTGAATTATTTATTATATAAAAATAAGTGTGAAAAATAATAGGCTACTGGTGGCCGAGTGGTCTAGGTGACCGCTTCAAAACTGGTAATATATTTCTCAAATTTTATTAACCCTAGAGTCGCTGAAAACCTTAGTAGTAAACCTTCGTTATAAAGCGACAGTAAATAACAATTAAAAATAAAAATAATAGTAGAAAAGGATATACAAAAAATTAGGACAAAATTATGATCAATTGGTTGGATTTACAAAATTAAATGGTAGATGAATGGTCAAAATGGCCGCTCCGAAACTGGTAGGTACTAGATTCGAATTCTATATAATATAAGATATTTTTTTAACGGAACAATGCTTGAAAATCTCAAATTAGTTTGAGAAAAAATTTCATTTGGTTGGTCTGAAACAAAAGTTTTTACTAATGACAATATCGCCAACGACTTATATATATTTTCACTAACGACATATGGTCAAAAAACGATGATTTCCACCTGGGAAAGTGCAGAACAGTTCAGAATAATAGAACAAAATAGTAAAAACGACGAGGTTGAGATCACCCTAAACAACGAAGTTTTAAAACATTGATTTAAGAAATAGAGCATGATTAACGGGATCATATAGTTAGAATAAATAAATGGATGGTCCTCAATAATCCTCGGAAACTTAATAGTAGCAGACATATTTTCAGGATCGGAACTATTAATAAAAATGAGATCAAATAACTTATAATAGGTAAAACTAAAGCTGAAATCAACTACATCAATTCTCCTAACGGCTGAAAGTTGTTTCAGAAGGGCTTCTAGGGCCTAAGGGCTAAGAGCCCCTAGACCATACCACTAAGGGCCTCTACCAGTTTCAGAAGGGCCACCTTGGTTACTTGTTCAGTTAGATTGACTTGATTTAAAAAAATCTTCATTTTGTAATCTTGTGATATTTAACCCTTTTTTTCCCAATGTTCCCATATTGGAATATTTAGAAATTTTACCCCATTCCATTATGCATGACGCAATAAAAGTTTAGAGTGTATCAGTGTTCCAAATATGGAACATCTTGAAAAGTCGTATTATGCCAAAACGAATAGAAAAAATAAAAATAAAAAAAAAATTATGTATCATGTAGGTAACACTATGATTTGTTGACCTTATTTTAAATTTAAAAAAAAATCGGACAAAAAAGTGGTTAATGATTTGTATTCAATGATAATAATATTCCTCTATGATAACTTTCCTATGATAAAATTAATCTTTGCTAAGTTGACTTATGGTAATTAATTGCAGTAAATGAAGGGAAGTAATTTTAATACAAATAAAGTAGCAAAGTCTGCAACTGGAAAGTACATGGTATCGATACGACTTCTGAGATCGATACGAGAATCTGCACTTTAGTATAAAGAAACTTTGATTTGTAGCTGTTGAAATATAATCCGGTGTTAACTATTCGAAATATGTATCAGCTCCTTGATGATAAATTTACTATATGTTCAGAGTAGAGATGTCACGAATAGTGATTTGGCCGAATACCGAATATTCGGTGACTCTCTTGGCCGAAGCGCCAAATATTCGGCGACACTTAGTACCGTTAGTGATTGAGGTTTAAAGTTTAAACCTACTTTATAATTTATAAGGAAAAGTGAAATCTTTGCTACCAAAAAATGCTGAAAAACTTGTTTTCATTCATCATAACAAACCACTGGTAGATTTTAAGAACTAATATACTATAGTAAAATAAATTTATAAGTTAAAAGCTATTGGTGAAATAAAAAGCTTTCTGAGTAATATTATACATTTTCCTAATTTACTTTTCGGTGTAGAGTTGCGAATGCAACGGGCAACTACTAGTACAGTAATAAAGATACTTTGAAGCAACTAAAATACCTAGCTCTGATTATAATATAAGAAAAACCACAGCAATCTTCTGCACAAGATTGATCAAGTCTTAAGCTGAGAACTTTTTTATATGAGTATGGTCGACGAAAAAGCTAGCTTTGTTCAGAAAAATCCGACAAAGTCAAAGAAATTGTATCGAAAAAACTTTTCGGTGTGAATAGTTTTCGAATATTAGTTTCATTTCTAATTTTTACCCATCACAACGTATCACAGATTGATTTTTATTTTGTAGTGTAGAAATTTATGATTAAAATAAATATTAAGACTTAAGTGGATCGGAAAGTAATGTCATTACTGAACTTATCGACATTCAATTGCCATTTATTGGTTTATAAGTAATTTCAAAGTCGTACCTAAAGATATTTTCTGATTAGCGTGATTAGTTAACTCACAAAAGATTAAAAATATTTATAATTCTAAGCTCTATACTGAAATGGTTAAATAAATTCCCAAAGGAATACAAATTCGGTATTATATGCTTCGAAATTAAAGCTTGTATAAAAATTTGGTGTTTTAATTTTATGTTAAGAAAACGACATTGCTTTCCGATTACCTTCACCTACACATTTTTGAGTAAAATATGCTTTTTTTATGATTTAGTATTCAATATTCGGCCAAGTATTGCTTACTATATGGCCGAATACCGAATATTAAAAAAAGTAGCCGAATAGGCCGAATATTCACCAAGGTTTATAAAATACACAGGTGGCCTCATGGTGGCTACGTGCTGGATATGGGACGTATCCAGAAGAAATTCGGACATATCTTCAGATTGATTCAATTTCAAAATTCTTCGTATGGCGTTATTTTTTTTTTCTAATGGAGCAACCTGTGTAATTTACAAACCTTGAATATTCATGGCATCTTTAGTTCAGAGGATAGTTGTTAGAGGGGGCAAATGATTTCGCAATAATTTATTGCTTCGAGAGTCTAAAGAAGCAATAAATTGTTGCGAAACGTTGCGAAGAATTAACTCATTTGCCCGCTCCAATAACTATCCTCTGAACATATAGTAAAAATCTTGTGTTAATTTTAAGTTTTATCCTTGAAACGATAATGTTTCAATTGAAAGATTTTAATGCGATTTGATGAGGGGCGGATTGGAGTGGAGCTTTGATACGAACGGCACAAAAGCTTATAATTCTGTTGCGGTGCACAAAGAGTTTCCAGCCTGGAGACATTGTTTTGAGTTCAGTGCGTCCGGCAGACAGATATGAGACGGCATTGGGGTTGATGGGGGAGAGAATATTTGGAGCATAGGCACCAGAACGGGGGAATCTGGAACGGCACGGGAACGGACGAGCGGATGCGAGAGAACGAACGGGCAAGGGCACACAATCGGTCCAGCACAATCAACAAAGGCGCGAGCCGTTTAACGACGACGGCGTCGGTCGCCAGCAATAGCAACAGCAACAGCGACAGCGACAGCAGCAGCAGCAGCAGCAGCAGCGACAGCGACGCACACACACAAAAATATTGCGCAAGATGCGTGGCGATGTGCTGCGTCGCGACGGCTGCCTCCTTCTCGATCCGTGCGGTCATTGCTCTTGCCTGCCGACGTCGTCGTGTTTTTCCAACAAACTAAGCCTCTATACCCCGAACGTTCGCACCACCACCAACCCCAATGGCGCGGTTCAACGACCCCCGAATCTAACATAGTCCGACTCAACTTTTCGCCGCCGCACGCATTTTACGTCCTTACCAATCCAAATATATATAATTCGTTTCGCACGTAGCCAAACAAATTCTAAACATATCAACCCCACACCGAACAACCCTTTTCATAATTGGGTTTGTGAATTTTTTTTTTTTTTTGTGATAAATGGAAAGATCATATATAAGTTTTATAGCAAAACTATTTTTTATTTTTTTATTTTCGCAATAATTTAAAAGTTATTTCAAAATAAAAATTAATTTTTGAATTTTTTGAATCTAGTACCGAAAACACGCCGACAGCTCCCGAACAAACACGAGCGCGTGTGACGTCCTAATGTTAGTTGTCAATGATTGCAGTTGATACAGAAATAATAAGTACACTGTTTTGATTGATTTAATTCTGTTGTGATAGTTAAATATTGAAATTTATATTGAGCATGTCGAACCTTAAAAGTTATCGTTCTTGTTTTGTACCATTATGAACGAATACTACAAAAATAACTCCTAACAAAATGTTTTTAAATGTTCCCCAAGATGGCAAACGTCGAAATAAATGGTTTCAAGCAGTGCAGGAATATTATCAGACTTTGCCTTTATAAATCATTTATCACACATAGCTAATTGGAATCAACTAACGACTCGTTTTTTAGCAATAAATTTTCAATATTATTGTCTAGTCACGTGTAATAGCTGTAAACGCTGTATTGTTATTAAATAGCTATAACATTATTACGTCACAACTATGGTGACCATTCATGGCGCGTTTATAGTCACGTGATTTTTTTTTAAATTTTATCAATTTTTAATCGTTTATAATTAATTGAAAAAAAATTTTTTTTAAGTTTTTTGCATTAAATATCAATATTATTAATAATAAAGTTTTAAAATACATGAAAAAAATCAATAATTTTTTTTTTTCAAATTCCCAATTCAAACATTCCACACATCAAATGCAACTTGCTTCCTCTGGAAATTTTCTCATTTCTCACACTTATTTATATAAGTACATAACATTATTTTTCTGATCCCTTCTTCCTCTAAATTTTTCAACCGCGGAGTCTAGAAAGTCTTAAACAAAGAAAATCTATACAAATTCGTTGGGAAATGAACCCTACGAACCCTAAATTAAAATGCGAAATACATATTAAATAGTGTTCGACCGAAACTAGTTTTTATTAGAGATGCCACGAATATTCGGCCACTATTTGGTATCCGGCCTATTCGGCTCCTTTTTTTTAAAAACATATTTTACTCAAAAATGTATAGTAGGATGCTCCTTAATAGGGGTGTTTTTAAATTTCTTTGCTCCTAAGGGCTCAAATGCTTCCAAATTGATAAAATAAAAATCCCTGAAAATTTGAGCTCTTAATATTAACTTTAAGATAGTCCGCCTTCCAACTTAAAGGGGGGAAGCTGGTCTAGAATTTTGAAGAAACCGATTTTTTTTTATTGTCTTAAAAGGTACTTTGGGGTCTTAAAAATAACATACCAATGGATGGATGCCGGCAAAAATGTCTAAATGCCCAAACTTTCGCAGATTAAAGGTATATACGCATTTAATATGATTTTATAGTACTTAAAATTTTAAACGCGTTTTTCTCGAAATCACTTTTTTTGAACTGGCCGAAGACATAACTCGAGCAAATCTTCACCGATCTATACGAAATTTTCACAGTACATTCGAAATACCTTTCTCCGGAGACGTACGTAGGATTTTTTTTTATACGGCATAGTTTTTTTTTAATCAACAATTTTGTCGTTTTTTTATAGTGAAAATTTTAATGTTTTGTTCAAACGTGCACCAATTCGCGAAAAAACAAAATATCGAAAAAATCCTACGTACGTCTCTTGCTGTTGTTATATAGAAACTAAAAATTTTCAGGATTTTGTTTCAGGACCAAAATAAAGGAGGTTACATCTTCGGCCATGAACCCGTCTAAAAAATGAGGCGCCTCCAAAGAAATGCTGGACAGCCGCCATTTTCAATTTAATTGACACGAAAAAATTTGTATTTGTATATTACAACCTAAATTATAAAACCTCTTTTACAGATTTTCGATTGATCTTTTTGTTGAGTCACAAAAAATTCATAAATTATGCCTATTTTTTCACGACCTAAACCAGCTTCCCCTTAAGTTTCTAATGGAAATAACGTCGGAAAAATGTAATTTATTCGTTGGAATTCCATAATTCAGCGACAAATAAATCGAAAGTAACTAATCTCGTCATATTTATTGTAAATTTAACGCTCTACAAAAAAGAGCTCATCTGATTTTTCGCTAAATCCATTGGTTTACGAGTTATTCGAGCTCAAAGTTTAATTATTAATATTATTAACTATAATTATTAAGTAAATACTTATTTTTACGAAATATATCAAATTTCTTATGCAAAATTTGTATTTACGATCAAAAAGAAGCAAATACAATGTTTCCTTCCCAAAGGACAATGTTAATAACTATTTCGCTTTAGTCAAGGATATATTTTTTTTTTTTGGTAAAATATCTTAAATGACCGATTAAATTTGTCCGACAAATCCAATAGATTCTATCCAATCAGTGGTTCAGAAACCCTTACATTACAATGAAAAATGTTCAGTTTTGTGGTACTATGAGTACTATTGTATACAATACAGAATATGTAATGAGGAGTTTAAACTATAGGTATTTTATTTGATATTATTGGAAAATATTATAAAAAGTTTTTTATATTCGATTGTTACGATTTAAAACCGTTATTTGAAGTATGAAGGTATTGAAGTATTGTTTACTTTTCCAAACAATACTTCAATACCTTCATACAAAATCGTAACAAAATATAAATTATAAAAATTAAAAAAAACTTAAATCACGGAACCCCAACAGGGGCGATATCGCTTCTCAGCTGGCACTAAATAAATTATAGGAGGTCCCAATTTAAATGAATGTTCATCTTCTTTATAAATTTAGCATTGTGAACTATTGTTCAACAAAAATTAGTCGAATTTTTCGTTTTTCATTGAGTATATTAAATGTTTTGCTCCATAATTCTAACCTATTACTTTAATTATTGGAAAAACTTATTAGAAGTTTTCTACATTCGATTGTTACGATTTAAAATTATTATTTGAAATATGAAGGTATTAACTAAATAAAAAACTTAAGAAATAAAATATACTAACTTAAGCCATGGAACCTCAACAGAGGCGATATCACTTCTCAGCTGAAACTAAACAAATCTTAGGAGGGTGACAACTAAGATCTAAGTTATCATCTGATACATTTAAACTATTGTAGGCAAAGATTAGTCAAATTTTTCATTGAGTAGATTAAATGTACTCCGTAATTTATCTATTATCATTTATATATATTTTTAATGAAAAGGTTATTTTATTATAAATAAATTTTAATTAGTAGTATACGGACGTTGATTCGACCACTGCAAAGGTACTAGCATTTCCGACAATTTAATGATCATTACAAGGAACATGTTATGTTTCCCTCTAATTGTGAATTTTTCCCCTTAAATTACGCGTCGCTTCCTTGCGAATATTAAATTTCATCAACTTAGTTCTTTACCTATTTTAAACTGCACTTACTACATATATAGTTAAACCGAGTGGAAAACATCCTCGTTACCAACAATTCCAGTTTACTTGACTGCAGAGGATATATACAATAATAAGCCATGCGCTTTATTCTCCTACCCTACACAGAAAATGGAATGAAAAGCACACCAACCCCAAAACCCCAGTTGCACCGGCAGCTCTGCAATACGACAGTGGCACAATGGTTGCCTATACGTTGCAGTCATATATCACATTAGTTTAAGTTGACGAGAAAAAAAATGTGATTTTACTTTACTGCCACAAGGATTGGGATAATTTTAAGATTTTCAAATGAAATAAACTGAATTTTTCCTTATTTCCATTAATTGATTGAATATGATGGAAATATAGAAATCCTTTAACAGTGTAAATTCTATTTAAATTTTAAAAAAATATGGTAACTTTTTCTGGAATTGAACAGGAAAGAAGATATTACCACAAGGCAATGTAAGAATTTGAAATTGAATGGGGAAACAATCGTTTGTATCGTTTGAACTTTTCGAGATGAGGTCATGAAAAGGGTCGATCAATAATTCGTTAAGGGTTCGGTTTGGCGTGCGAAGGGCTCTGGCATGTCGAGGAATGAAGAGCAAGCGGTGAACTTGATCATAAACATTCCTGCAGAGACACTAGGGCAATGACTTCTCTAATATTATTGAAATCTATATAAATTTTTATGTGCGTACGATATATCAAATAAAAAAGAAACGCAGAAAATGTCTTTATTAATTCATTTCGTTGAAAAAAAAATCTTTTGAGGAATAAACGAACAATTTTTTATCGTACAACTATTCAATTCTTGTACTAATTTCCTATTGTTAAACTAGGACAGTTTCAAATCATTGTTTTATATATATTAGTGGCCAATCCTCATCAGAATTTCCGACCTTCTAGAAAATCAGCAATAGAATTTATAATAGGTAATAGCAAATAATTCACCAGGAAATTTCCTTTTAACGATTTTTTTGAGAAAGTTTCAATCAAAGCTTGTAGATATTAACGTTAGTGATTACCAAAAAAAAAATTCAACAAAATCGTTAGAACCATTTTTGAGAAAACCGTAATCATCATTCATCCAGTAAAGTGATACTTCTAGTAAACCAAATCATAAACCTATATCAATGAAATACACATAAAATTTTTAAAAACCACTCTTTCTGTATCAAAGAATTTTACTATACTTTTGTTGAAAATTTGATATCAAATGTTTGCCCCAATCGCACTACGGTTTGTTTACATATATTTTAACGTAAGGGAGATATCAACCTTGCAAACTCTTGTGAAAACTGAAACTTGTTCAAGAAATGGAAAAACCTATAGTAGAACCGCGAGCTTATTAAATTTTAAGCCATCTATGTATAATTATTGCTACTGCTTTCCTATTGGACATTTCATTTGACCCGCTGCGGATATATCATCATGCGGATAATCATGATGGACACTCCTGGCCTACTCCATTTTTATTAATAAAGTATGAAAACATCTTATATATTAAGATTGCTGATCAATGAAACGTTTTCTTTGCTGCGGAGAAAGAGTCTCTATAGTCTCTCACTCCATCCGCATCCATTCCATGCCTATTACAACTTGCGTTGTATTTGAATTACTAAGTTCAACAGTTCTCATCGAAATTACATTTCGTTGAAGTTAAAGCAGCTGATCTCTGACCGTAATACTTTCCGTTAGAATGGAGCCTAACAGGTTCTACAAAAGTTTATTATTAATCACCCTATTAACCTTGAAAAACGAACACTAAAAGACTACCCTTCCTGAGAATATTATCTTAAGCAGGATGACCACTGAGAAATAATTTTAAAATTCCATGATAATTCCAAAATATTTCTTTATATTTTGCTATCACATGTATTAAATAGTGGAATAGGTTCCAAAAGGGCTATTGGTTAAGAACTGGCCTTGCCATCAGGATAACTCCTATTCGCTCCGTACACGATAGAAACGACATCTGACGGCTACACTAAATTATGCTAAATTATTCATTATGTGGAATGTTAACGAACTTTTGATAGTTCTCGTAATTGTTTAAACTATAGTTGGTTTAAAAAAAAAGAAGGAAATGTGAATAAAACAGGAAACAGTCTTAATAGTGAATTCTATGTTTGTTCTGACTTATAAAAATAAGGAATATAATTTTTTGCAGTTAATAATACAACCACTATTATGAACCATCTTTATATTTAATTTTGACGATTTTATTTACCATAAGAACATTATAAGCATAACGTGACGAAATTTCGACCACTATGAGCATCGCGATCGATTCAAATGTCCCCACCATGACTACGCTCCCGGCGAATAGTTCTCAACCGATTTTGATCAAAATTGGTACAATTATTCTTCATAAGGTTACCTTAAATGAGTTTAAAATTGAGTAAAATCGGATCACTAGTTTAGAAAGCGGTTTAAAATTCTTGAAATTCTCTATTATTTTTTTAGTTCCCTGATATATCCATAATATTTCAAGATTGAATTAAATTCCCCGATAATTCCAGGTTTTCCTGTTTTCACCCTGTCAATTCAAATATTTTTTTACTATTTACTTTAAATATAATTTAGATTCCCCATTAGTAGAACCATAAAAATTAAATAATGTTATTAAAATTTTGAAAAACTGTTCCCAATCGTTAGAGCTTTGGCTACTTTGGTGGACGAGCGGTCAAGGTGGCCGCCTCGAAATTGGTACATGATGGATTTAAATCTCATTTTAGTCAATTTCTGAGCTTACAAATTTTTATAAATTCAAGAATCGCTAAAGACTAATGGATATAAACCGTCATTGAAAATAAATTGTAAAAAAATATTTCATTGCTTGAACCCTTTTAAAAGTTTTCCTTGCGATCACTCGTATTATGTTTCTCATACGCGCCACTGGAAAATAAGTCAAGGTCATCGAAGTCTCCCTGCTATTATGTGCTGTTAGAGAGAGCTTTTATATGGTGCACTTCCCAACAAGTTAACTTTTAAAATAGATATTACTGGAACTGTGCATTGTCTAAAAATAATTTTATAAATGAGTCATAAACTAATAATAAAATGGATCATTTCAATGGAATTTTTATAAATGATAAGAAAATTATATCGGTAATTATTACAATGATGTCATACCACGTTTTACGATAAATATACAAAAAAAAATCAAAGTATGCGTAACATGAAAATTACGCATTGACAAACATTAATAACCTTATTGTATTTTTCCCGCCTTCAATTTTTAAAATAAATTTCAAAAAGTGGATCTAAAAAGCTTATTTTCTAATATTAAAATTAATTGGCGCGAAATTCAAATCAAATTAAACAATACCTGGATCAATCCAATATTTATCATCCCCTAACATCCACAAATCAACCAAATCGTCACTCATTGTTAACAAAAACCAAAATCAAATCACTACCACCATTGTTTCAATAACTAACAGAAAAATTAAATTAACTAAATTAAATTCATTCTTATCGATTTTCACCAATTGTTTTGTATTAAGTATCATACAAAACGATTTCAAATCAAAGACTAAACCAAATTCATTCAAATGCATCGACTCATTGGGCCAAATGGCCAACATTTCTTGGAAAAAATTACAATGACTAATCTTTGTACACAAGGAAGGAATCTCCGCTATACGTCATCTTCAGTAACAGGTCTCCCACCCGCCGTCATTAACGTAATACTCATACTGAATTCCAATAAGCAAAAAAATATCAAAATGAATCATTCATTCATAAAACTAGCAGTAAATACAACAGATTTTTCATAATCACCGTTTTCATAAAGAAAATCGTTATCGTTATATTCGATAAGCCAATAATTAAAGATAAACTATTTAATATCAATCTGAAACACTTTTTATTTATAATAAAGCATTTTTTATAAGAAGTTTTTTTCAATGCAAAAGTACCTGAAAAGGGGAACGTTGAATGAACGGTTCATAAACTATTCCAGATTTAAATTGACAAAATTTTTGTTGACATCAAAATTTAGCAGTGAACCGCATGCGCATCAAAAAAAAATATTTTTCTGAAATTGTTGGAATTTTTATAAACAATTTCGCTGTTGTCAGTACTTTGCCTATTTTCTGCCTGAATTTTCCGCGTAGTTGAATTCGTAATTTGGTTGTACGTAAATTTTGATTTGAAATTTTTTCTCAAATACAAAATAAAATTTTTAAAACAAATTAATTCCTCATTTTCCTCATTCCACAATAGTTATTTTCGATACATATGCGTCAAGTGAGGTTTTCTAGTAGGATGAAATTGATGCACGAGCTGAAGGGACTGATCACACACAACGAGATCGAGTGCGCTGTGTAGGGTATAGGGGGGGTAGGGGGTAGGCGCACGAGATCAAGTTGTGTATGATCAGTCCCTTTAGCAAGTGTCTCAACTTCGTCCTACTAGGTATCTCACTTTAAGCATAAGTATCGAACAAAATTTTTTGTAACGACTGCTTCTAAAGTTCAACAGAAACAGATTGAGAAATTAATTATTGTTATTTATATATGAAAAATTTCAACTCTATAATAAGAATAATTTATAGAAAATTTATGAATAAAAACAACATTTTAGTTTAAATTACAGTCTAAATAATTACCTATATTAATTATTTCTTATCAAAGTTTATTTAGGTATCAATTTATTTTACTTTTGTGCACTGTTATTTACTTTTGCGCACGCTTGCTACCACAATGAGAAAACGGCTCTTTACCCCCGCCACACAACGCACGAAAGTTCAACTTTAGAAGCAGTCGTTACAAAAAAACCATTTCTTTTTTTGTGTAGTAGGGGAACCTGGGGCTGAACGGGGTACCTAAGTTTTAGTTACAATTTACGAGAGCTTTAAAGAAACAATCTCAATGTTTTGTAATTTATATATTTAATTCATTCTTTATTTAATTCATTATTTATTTAATTCATTCTTAACAAATAAAACAAGGTTTTATTGATTTAAATTAAAAAATAATATTAAAAAGTTAGGTTTCAAAAAAAATGGAAATTTCCGATTCTGCCTCACCCCCTGGGGCACAATGGGAAATGAACCTGGAGCGCAATGGGGTTCTTGTTATTGGCATAATTCGCAAATGAAGACACTGTTATCATCATGTTTAGCTCAGCACATGTCAAATTTGCCCATTTTTGACAATTACTGCAGGAACACCAGCTTTCATTAGATTTGGAGTATAAATCCTGACAGTATAAGCAGATTACCTCTGCATCTTCCGACCTTTCTTATATATGGACTATCGGCTAGTTTTCCTTATATATGTGCGCACTATCTGCTGATAAAATAAAAATATCTATCTGAATGGGAAATACTATCTGAATGGTATATCCCATTCCGCCCCACCCATTGTGACCCAAAGCACCTTCTTCAGAAGCACGACTATTAGATCAGGATATATTGGTTATATTTGAATTATCACAAGGCTTTTAGTTAGTCAACAGTATGTTTAAAGAAACATGTCATGTTAATATTCCATTAATAAATAGTACATAGTATAATTACCTTAGTGTTACTTTGCAAAATTTAGAATTCGGAAACATTTATTTCGACTTTTGATAAAAATAAAAACAACTGCACTCTTTACTGGCGATAGCCACTTTTTATAATGCAGTACAGTTAATTGAACATTGAGTATGATTTTTACGCGTTTCTGTCACCTGTAACAAGCTCTAATTCCATTTCCCATTCCGCCCCATGTTCCCATATATTAGTTTGGAGGTAAAAATGTATTTCTTGCCAACGGAACGATATTTGAATGAATTTCAAGGAAGTATTTATTATCAGGAAGATTCTTCTACATAAAGAAGAGTATATGCAAGGAAGAAATTCTTGTCGGTGTTCTCTGTGATGACCACTGAGAAAGAATGCTTGGCAATCGTAATACGTATCTGGTGCAATACGTCATAAATATATTTAATTTGAACTATGGTTCAAATTTAAGATTAGATTGTTTTGATAAATAATATTGCTTGAACACTTTTTTTATCATTTGGTAATAAAAAACTTATCAAAAAGGGAAATGGAAACTAAAATCAGCTATCTTCCTTGGAAGTTAGTCAATTTTAAAAAAAAATATGTTTATCGTAAATGGCATCAAGAAAATAGGTGAAAAAAGATTAAGTATGTGTAATAATGTAAGATATCGTTAGATACATCCTTAGAAAAAAAAATCAGTAATTTTATGGTTGAAATTTAGTTTCGAAAAATAAACACACTGTTTACACATTTACGCCCATTTTGTACTAATTAAAATGGAATTTTAAAAACTCTTCTAAAGAAAATTGATTGGAATAAAAAACAGTTATTATAATATGGAATAATTTCAGTATCATACTATTCTTATATGCTTAAGGGTCGGTATTTTCACATCTAAATAGTGGCATTTATCTTCCAGATAAAAGTTTATCCAGAGGATAGAAAAAACTTGCGTATTGTTATCTAAGAATAGCGACATATGTAAAATTTTCTAACAGATACGTTATGATCTATTCAATAACTATCTTAAAAGTAAGGTCTATTTATCCATGAGGTCATAGATATTGGTCCTAAATGTGCTATTTTATATATTTTGTAAATGAACCCCAAAAGTTTCAAAATATTTTTATCGTAATGGTACAACAAAATTAGTTATTATCCACCTCAATGGTCACATTGGTTGTAAAATTCGTTAGTCTCCCCTACACTCGTATACGTAACTCCATTTATGATTACTTATTAAAATTGAAACAAGGTGCCCAATTTTTTCCCGTAGTTCTTTGTACAGTTGTAAAACCCTATACATGTCAATAGTCTCCAAATAAAATGATTGTGACATAGGAAAAGACAAAAAAAAAATATTTTTCCATTTAGCTAAATACCTATTAAAATCTTGCTTATAAACCATTATTAAATACTCTCATTATTCCGATATATTCTTTTAACTATTTATAAAATAAATTCCGTTTTTTCTTTAATAATAATAGCTCAATAAAACCTTTCATCAAATCAGTATCCATATTATTTGCTTTTGTCTGGAATTTTAAGGGTTTATTCTTCCTTTAAAAAACAACATTTAGGTCATTGCCTCCTCTTAAAATGATAACATAAAAAAAATGAGTTAAATATTTTCAAATGAAAACCACCCTTCTTACAATACTTTATACGTCCAAAAAAAAAAATCTCCCCTTTTTAACATCTGCAATAATCAAAAACGGGTTCATTCAATCTTGACCTCCACCACAATAACCGACAACCACCTGGCCTAATGTTTCCTTTATCTTCTTTTTCAATAACTCAATATAAAATTTATTTAAAAAATAAATTTACTAAAAACTTACCGGAATCAAAATCTGCGCCACCAGACTCCGCACCTTGCTGGTACCCTGCAAAATTATAGAAAAAAAAGATATATTTTTAAGTTAATGAAATTTGCCTCACTTTTTACATTTTCTGAAACTTTTTTCGGTTCCGTACAATAATTTTTCCCTCCGCCATAAGCGATATATATATCTTCATATGTGTGTCATATTGCCTATACGAATCATGCAGTGATGCAACTATGTTTGCCTATGCATATACATGAAACGCCCAGCAAAAACTTAAACAATCTTTGCCTATTTTCCGCTCATTTTTTCATCAAAAATGAAGATATATTCTCGCCATGATATTGAAATGGTGGCTTTTCGAAAGCAAAAAAAAAATCCAGAGAAAAATTTGTTTTAGTAAAAAATGAAAAATGCAGGAAATAAATGATCTAATAAGAATGTCGGCATTGCGACATATTATGCAATGTAATATTTAACTTTTTTCTAAAAGCGGCTGCTACATTTGCTATTGATTTCATAGGCAATTAAAGTCTATAAGTATCATCCCTAAAACCATGTCTGGAACATGACCTAAAATCTTATATATCTCACAAAGAAATCGGTTTTTATTAATTTTTTTGCGAAATAGAACCATCATGGTTTACATAGGAAAAATTATGACGGTGCCGCCTATTCCTCGCAACCATCCCTTCCAGGGAAATGAAATTCGAATATGTAATGGATATGATTTGATTGTATCGATTGAAAAAGAAACCTAGTCCAATGCAAATCGATCGGATTTCTCTACATTTAGAACAGAAAAATATATTACCAGGACAAAATTTCTAATAAAACATGATGTATGCTAGTTTCAAGAGGAATTATTGATTTTTTCAACTGTGTTAATGAAATAATGAGATAATAACTATTACATCAAGAATAGCTAATAGAAACATATCAATTAGAGTTTTCATAATAGTTTTTTTTTAATTTTCTATGGGAAAGTTGTTTGGATTGGCATTTTTATTGGGTATAAAGATTAAAAGGCTGATTTCTGAACAAAGAAACTTTTTATTAAAATTGAAAATTTGAGCTTTGCGTTTTTCTCGGGTTGGATTGAAGGATTTCGGGTGTTTTTTCGCTAGAAAATATTAAAAATGTAATGATTTAGAAGGAAAATTTATACCAAGGTCAGGACAGTCCTATGCCAATAGACGGCACAGTGTCCACTTAGACTTGAAACCAAAAACTAATTTATTGAGTGACATACATTTGAACCATGTTCAGGTGGTTACTGTTAACTGGTAGCTAAAAGATCAATTTTTCGATTTTAGCCAGTTTGCGGTTGAAAATTGCAAGGCATTTCTCAAATATTCGCGAGCGAAATATTTTTTTGCATTCTACAAAATAGGTCAGCCATATTGAATGTGAATAGGAAACGTCAAAAAAAGACAATTGATTTGGATGTTGCAAATACGTGAATATATAACGATGATATTTGTGATGGAGGGATGAAAATTTTCAGAAAATGTATAGATATTTGATTGAAACTCACGTTGACCTGGCATTCCTTCGTCTCCGCTGCCCAAATCCGACATTATATGCCCTTTCTCTTTCCTCGCACGACACTCACCAAACCAAAATTTTCACTCAACACACAGCTTGTCTACGGCGACCGATTTTACCGACTGAACTGAGTTATATATATATAACACTTTCATATATATACAGGATATATCACATACACATATATATTTCCTTCGCAACTAAACTAACTAAATAATAAACAAATATCACGAAAACACCATATTGTCAACAGAAAAATTAGTAACGAATCAGCGGCTGATAGAAAATGGAACGAGTTTTGAATGGATTTGTATTGAGGCGGTTTTGAAGTACCCGAGTTTTTGGCACCTGCACAATTCAATGTGCAAGTCGTTCTGTTTCTGTATGGTGATGGATGTTTTGCAATACCATTATCGCTATTGCCGCTATTACATCACCCGCGCCCAACATCGAACAGGAAGTCAAACTACGGTGAACGATCGCGAACATCGCGAATTTTCGCCAATATCAACCCACGCTCGCTCGCTATTGGTCGAAATATCAACCATTTATCAACCCATTCAAAATTTGCCAACCTGCCAAATTCAAATTAATTCAAGGCTTTAATCAAAAAAACTCATTTTTTTTTTGATGAAACTTAATAAAATTGATCCAACCAATATCTGAGTCGTATATTGTTATTCGTTATTACAGCAACCGATAAGACATACAACTTAAATACTAATTTCAGCGACTACTTTTTAATTTTTCCTGCAAACATCACGAACGAATAATTACAACCCAATTACTTTCAATTACATTATTTTTTTGTTTTTACTTAAGCTTTTTATAATGGAATTTAATTACATTATATAAACTCAAATAAAATAAGCAAAAAATCGTACATTTTTTTCTACTGTCCACAAGTCGTATTCCTCTATCTTTCTCATCATTGTTGGGTAAAGAACGCGGCTAAAGCTACGCACGCGCATTGCATGTAAAATGTCACATTTTCCATGTGGTCATTATTCCTTCGAATCGTACATTTTCACCAAATAATACAACTAATTATGAATTGATTGGCCACTTTATCGTTGAAAATGGCTCAAGTATTGCGACAAAACTTTACGTATGTAATGAACCATGTGTGTAACAATTGGACAGCATTGCAATTGTGTCTTGAACATGGCATGGGAGGACCCAACAGTCATCAAGTAAAACTAAAGAAATATTTATTTATTTATTGTAATTAATTGAAAAACTTTTTAGGTTGTACAACAGATGAAAGATTATATCGTGGACTTGTGTTGTAGTCGTAATGTTTCTGTCGAGGAAATTGAAGATGCTTTGACCGATATTCTCGACGAAGAATTCGATACTCTTTGCGAAGATAATAGTCCTAAAGGTTGATATAATTTTTCTTTGGAATTTTTTACTAGAGAAACTTGAAATGGGTAAAACAAAACTTTACTATAAAATGAATTCAAATGAGGGTATTGTTTTATATTACTATACTCCTATATATTATGTATACCGCTGCAAGTTTCCCTACTATTGTTATACATCTGTAGAAATGTACCTCTCACCATCTATTGATTCAAATGAAAATTCCTTAGGCAATTTTTTTACTAATTTTAAGGTTTGTTTTTACAAACGGTACCTCAGAAGATTATGTAAATCGATTTTATAATGTCTATGAGGTATCTCATTGATTTTTTTCGTGATTAACAGGATATACGACACTTAGTTATATCTAAAAACAAAATTACCTACATCAAAATCGGTAGAGCCGTTATTGAGTTAAATGATGTACAGATCTCTAATTCAATAGCTATAAATGGGCTTAAGACCATATATATTGGTTTTTATATTACGTACTATGCACAATTTACCCAACTAGTTTTTATAATAGTGCAAAGTGATAAGAAAATAAATTAAATTTCTTTGAACTATGCCGTTAGAGTTTTTTCCAAAGTCATCCAAAGTACCGTGTTTACTATTATATAGTAACAAAATATGTGTCCCACTAGAAGGCATGTAAAGAATCTTTACCTTACTTATACCTTATTTATTGTGGAAAAAATCTTTACCTCGAATTATAAGCTACCATGGAATATATGTGAAAAGTCACATTTGTTTGGTTTTTCTACCAAAAGTTAGTCAAAATGTCTAGTTGAAATTTGTTTTACAAATAAGATCAGAGTAAAAAGTGAATTTTGGTTTGAAAAGTAAAGGAATTTGTATTGAAGAAAAAATTAGGTTTTCTAACGAAATGTAACATATAAGGTAACATATAAGAAGGTATTCCAATCTTGCAATTTCTATGTGAGTAAATTTCTATGTGCGCAACTTTAGTGTAAGCAATAATGTTAGTGAGCGATTTTCTATGGGCAAATTTCGTGTGAGGATTTTTCTAGTGGGCAAGTGTCTGGTCATCGTTTCTTATATACTACCTTCAGCATTACTTCTTAATCTAACGCTCTCTAGTATTTAATTATCCAATTAATTGGGGAAAATATGTTCTTTTGATTACAACATCATTGTATGTAGTCTATGGATACCTAATTAAAGCTATACTCTGTCGCTAAGTCCATGTATCATTGTATATAATAACAACTTCTTATAAACCATCTCCCCTTTTTGAAAAGAAAAAAATGTTCACTTTACAAATGTCTTTAAAATAACATCTTCCCCAAATTATTTGGGAAGCTTTTATCCTCACTGATGGAAACTTTATCGCCTATAAAGTGAGGGCAGGGTGCTAACATCTCCACTTAAAACCAGTATTGTAGTGAATCCACGAATACAATTCTTTTTCAACAATGAAATTACCATATGATAGTTAAATTACTAGAAACTAGGAAGTATAATAAAGAATACCAGCTAATTTAATTCCCCTCAATCTGTGGTCCTAAACTGTACCGACACCGTTTTGTACCATACAAGCTAAGATTATGCCATTTACACATAATAGTGTTATGAAGTTAAACAAAAAAGAAACTAATCTGGTAAAAAAGCCTCATCCTTGAATATTTTCCGAATAGTATGGAATAGGACCTTTTCGCTAAAGATTCAAGTGGTTTTTAATATAATATAAGAGTTTTGACAAATGGTGGTCAGCTCCTTAAAATATTTCAAGTAGTTGAATCATTTATTTTTTGATATTATACTAAAAATTATATTGGGATAACTCAAACTTGATCTCAAATGGCAAAAAGATTTTGTTTTATCCAAATCAAGTTCTTATTAACTAAGGAAGCTAAAATTACTTTTTCAAACTCGTTTATTCAATTTTCAGAAGTGTCAATAGTTTTATTCAAATTTTTATCATTGTTGAAAGAAGGAAAAATGGACGAATTTAACACAGAAGTAGAAAAACTACCAGTTCGTACCTGTACGCGTAATCAAATGTTAAGCCAAATGGATGACTCTTCTTCCGATGAAGAAATCGAGGACGTAGAAATGGAGGAAAGCGATGAAGATTCTCCGCCAGAAGACGGTTGGACGAAAGTTAAAAGTCGAAAGAATAAACGATAGTGAAATAAATTATTTTATAGAAAGTGTATTTTTTTTATTATAATAAAAAGGAAAAACAAAATAAAATTTTCATAAAAAGGATGATAATAGATATTAGTATTGATCGATAAGATTTTTCAATGATAACTCGGATGATTGTTGCAAGCAAAAGCGTTGGTGTTCAACTAGCGATTCTTGTGTTTCGGGTTTTACAATGTCTTTGGTGCATAAATCAAAATTTTCGATTTGATTCAAAATTTTGGCATCGTTTCGCAAATGTTTCATGTCGACTAGTGGTACAAGACGTAGGGTTGGCAATTTATTTTTTATCGCCTCGGTTAAATTGCCGCTTTTTCTTCTTTTTACACTTGAAATCGATTGTAGCTGACCAAATCGGGTTCCATTATCAAAGCGAATCGTGGGTGTAGTTGATTCTAAACTTGGAAGTTTACCATTAAAACTGATGGTTTTATTTCTTGGAATTACAATGTTTGGGGTTTGTTTTCGATTACAAAATCGTTTAATGTTCCTCGCAACTTGTTGATAAACTTTGGTCGATACAAACTCTTCCCGTTCTTCATCAGGTTTAGTTGGACTCGGTGTTGGCATCAATTGAAAATTAGGATCTTCACGAAATTCTTTAAGAGGTGTTGCTCCCAATACCTTACTGTAACATCCATCAAAGTTAAACTTCTTTTTGCTGTTCGATCGCTTGATTATCGATTTTTGTGGATTTTTTAGAACTGTCGAAAATTCCTTCAACTCCTGAGGATCTATTTCACAATTCATCAAACCGTCCTGACCGCCTTGTTGCTTTTCCAATTTCGGTAATACTATCTCAAACTTATTCGTTTTAAATTTAGTGATATCATCTTCAAGACGTTTCAAAATTGAATCATATTCAATTCGATATACTTGATTTTGATTTTCACTAATGTAGGGACGAAACCCGTTGTCAACTTCGACACTCCAATCGTTGAAATAAGTTTCAGATTGTTGCGACTCTTTGGACTCTTCATCAGAAATTTCCGAAATTCTTGATAGGATTTTCTTCAACTGACAATATTCGTCTTCGACTTTCCCGCAAATTTCCTTTTTCTGTAAACTCAATTGATTTTCGTCTTTTACAAAGAGAGTCATCAACTCTAAATTTTTAATGTCTTCATTCAAACGAATACTGGTTTCGGTGAGTTTTTCTTTTAGTTCTTTGGTGGTGGATTTTAAGAAACCTGTGATTGGATCTTCGTAGTTATCGGCTTGGTTTTTTGTATTAAATGTTGTTATAGTCGATGATGAAGTCAGTGTTGATTGGGTTTGGTTATCCAAAATCGGAGTAGGATCACCTACCAGGTTTAAATCCGCTTTCAAATATTGTGATTTCATCACTTGAGAATATAAATCTTTGTAGTTTACTTTAAAGCACGATCGGATATTAAACGGGAACATACTTTCGATTTCGGTATCAAAATTTGCTTGAATTCCCTGGTCATTGGTCTCGGTTTCAGATATGATGGATGGATTTTTTTCGAAAACTTTTTCATTTGCTGATTCTGGATCGCAACTACCCGATTTATCAATAACTGCTGGTAATGCTTTCGCATTACTCGATTGTGCATCACTCAAATTAATTTGACCAGTTGTATAAGTATCAGTTGCCGACTTATGATTTTCGGAAAGTAAATTATTGTTTTCAGTCATTGAATTTTGCTTTTGTTGGTCGAAAAAATCCTTCAAATTGTTGATTTCATTGTAGTTTTCAAACGTATTGGTGTTGGATTCCAAAACTTGAGGCTGCTCTAGGTCACATTGGGATTGAGGCTTTGATAGTTTAGTACTTGATTTGCTTGAAAGATTTTTATTAGTTTCATCAAAAATTGTTGAAATCACAAAGCCACTGGTTGTGATAACATTGTTATCTTGTAAGAAATATCGGTTAGTTTGTAGTGTTTCTTCATTTAAATTGGATTGTTTTTCTGTGAATTGATCACTGAATTCCTGGGGGCTGTCTTCGATAAACGTTTCTATGGATTTGGATAAACTTTTTTCGATTTCCAACTTAGCGTTATTCCAATTATACGATTTCAATTTTCCAAGCCGGTTTTTCGCGATTAGATCATCAAGTTCCTGGTTTTTTTGCAACATTGAGTCCAAGTCTTTCTCTTGTTCTTGTAAATTGGCCAGCAATGAATCGATGTCATCGAAATTCATTTTCCGATCACCTTTCGAGTTGCAATCATTTGAGATTTCCGTCACTGTGGTTTTTACATCATTTTTTTTAACAATCGGCTGTTTTTTTTCAGCGATTACATCACCAACCCCTGCATTTTTATAGTCAGCGACTGACTTATATTTACATCTATTTTTTTCATTCGGTACAGCGATAGTTTCTCGACGACTTTCCTCGTGCGTTCGACTTACATTTCCCGATGAATGAATTTTCGAGTATTTCTCACGCAAATATTTCAATCGATTGTTCAAAGTATCCAAAGTGGCGGCAAACTTTTCATTTTTTTCTCCAATTTCTTTTAGTTTACGAGTTTTTACGGTCAAGTTTTGAGTTAAGTTTGATTCTTGGAAACGGGGACAAGGTTTCTTCTTTGAGTCGGTTTTTGTGAATAATCCAAGAGTTAAATTGGCGATATTTTCGTCGATGTCTTCACCCATTGGGTGCTCTTTACGAGTGTCTATCAAGTATTGAGTATTTTGCTTTAATTTTTCTGTAATTTTTGGCAATTGTTCTGTGATTTTTTTACCGGTGATTTCCTCGAAATCATCATCTGTTTCTGATGTTGGTTTTTCCCCTGAATGGCGCATTTTTCTTTCAAATTGCAACCGTTTGTTTTCGTCCAACATTTTCTGGTTTTCCTCAATCATCACTTGCTGATTTATAAGATGTTCAGTAAATACATCATGTTTGGGACAATCTATGTCTTGAGAACCCAAGTAATCAAACATTTTCGCTTTTGAAACATTTGATCCAAAACTATTGTAAAATTTGTCCAAATTATTTCGCGAAGAATTCATTTCCATTTTATTTTTTTCCAAATAATTTGTCGCAGCACTACTTTTTGGTTTTAATTTTGCCATTTCATTTTTCATAAAAAAAGCAAGTTTTTCCCGGTCGTTCAAATTTCGTGAGGGTGAAAAAATTCCACCAGAGGCTTGATCCAATTCGCTTTCTACTTCGCCTCCATTGTTCAATGGTTTAGAGTTCTTAGCCGGTTGTAAATGAGGTATTTTTGATTTGCACTTCTCAACTCCATTTATTGTTGAGTGAATTTTACCATTTTGATTATTCGTTCGTTTAGTAAAAGTTTTGAATGAACTTTTCAACTGATCCGGATAAGTTTTTGGGTTTTTGTTTTGAGAAGGAGACAAGTTTAACTCAACTGTAGTTACACTAAGTTTCGGTTGAAGATTATGTATTGGTATGGGATTAGCATTCCTTGGTGTATTACAATGAAAACCGTCGATTTCACTTTTCGATCCCTTCAAGTTAACAAACGATGGCATCGGTTTAATACAATTTTGATGCTTAAAATTCATCTAAAATGGAAAAGTTAACATTTCCGATTTAAAAAATTGAAATTTTCGGTCTTACTTTAGTCTTATTTCGGTCGACTTGGTTGGCATATGGCTGAAATTCACAATAGGACGTATCAGCATTTAAATGCATTTTTTTTAGAACATAATTGGAAGAAACTGCATTTGCATTACATGAAGATTTCATTTAAACAACAAAATAATTTAATTTAAACTTTCTATGACATTGACATTAAAAATTGATCAAAAAAAAAAATACATTCTTACAATTCAGTTCATTAAATGCTATTATCCTTTTTTCAACAAATTGGACCAAAAATTTGTGGAATAATATCTAACAAAATCGGACACAAATGATTAACTAAATTTTTCGTTCGAGAAACCGTTTTAATGACAAAACTTTGTCGTATTGAAACACAAAAATTTTGTTTTTAATTTTATAGTGCATCCAAACATGATCGCCCCATTTTAGTATTTTTAAGATATTTATCAATATTATAAAAGATCTTCAAATCGATTAATTTGGATAAAGAACGAAAATTATTGCGACAATCTAAATTTCATTCTTATAAGCAATATTTCCAATGAGCTATGCAATTTCAAAGCTCTGAGGAGTGAACTGTTGCCTATAACAATGGTAGTTTTTATTCAAAACCCAGTTAAAGGCATCATTTCAATTAAAATGCCTTTAATAACTTTGAACGACTTCTAATGGGTTTGAACACTAAAATAATTTTGATAAAGAACGAAAATTATTGAGACATTATAATTTTCATTCTTATAGGGACTATTTCTAATGATCCATGCAATACCAAAGTACTAAGGAGAAAATTGTTGCCTATACCAATAATGGTTTTCAAACAAATCCCTGTTAAAAAGGCAGTTTACAAATAAATATTCTGTGGTCTACAAAATCAATGATTTGAAAAATCGAAATTTTAAGATTCAAACAATTAATAATGGTTTCATAAAGATAATACACCAGATAGAAGCCCACCTTGCCCATTTTTCCGGCTTGCAAGGTTTATCACACATTTAAAAAATATATTTATTTATTTTTGTAATGACCAAAGTACAAAAAATTAAGGTCCATGTCCCTATAAGGAACATCAATATCTGGCAACGTTGCATTTTCTTCTTTGTTTTTCATTTAATATCGTATATTTTTCTCTTTTATATCTAAATTTTCATTACATTCCGATTAATTTGCGAATAAAATTAAAAACAAAGAAGTAAATGCAACGTTGTGCAGATATTGACGACCCTAAAAAGAATATGAGTCAGAACCAATATAAAATATCTACAGTGTATCTAAATTTAATATTATAATTTCACATGTGGCTTGCGGGGTTATGATACATTTTTAAAGTGACCCGCAATATCATTTCGGTTGGCCACCCCTGTATTAGACCAACGTAATTCCTGAAATCACAGCAGAAAAAACATTAGTTAAGAGAGTAGGTTAACCAGAAATCTTCAAACTTTTTACCCGGATACCCATACAACGAAAATGATCATAAATTGAGTCACCTACTTTTTTATTGCCAAATAAAAACTAAATTACCCTTTCGAGGATATTTCGGTTAATGCGACTTCACTTTGAAGAATTGATGATCTAACAGCTATGATGACGGTTTTGTGACCAGAAGATTTTGGTTCAAATCTTTCGAAGAACTTCTTTTTTCATTTTACTGAATTATGAAATAGGCCTTAGATGATATAAACTAAACATAAGTAAATTTTATAAAAACACTTCTTTTGATCCGTTTAAACGACTCCAGCGCCCATTAGGGGTGATAAAGCTTTCGTTAGGAACCAATGATCTAAAACAATTAATAAGTAGTTCAACTACTTATTATTATCAATATTATTATGAAAACAATAAGTTTTTGTTAGAAATTTGCATACTTACATTTTTTTCATACCTTCAATTGGCAAATTGAACTTGAACGATTTATTACCATATAAGATTCATGAATCAAAGTATTTTTTTTTAAAAAAAATGTTATTTTCTTCAGGTTACAATATTGAATGAAAAAGCATTCGATTTTTTCATATACAAATCGACTTAAATGGTAAATATAAAATAAATAAAGCTGTACAACACAAAAAAATATATATAATAACATCTCAATAAAACACATTTTCTTTTCTTATTTATAGAATCCTTTCTGCTTATTTTTTTCAGCTTAAAAAATACAAAACTCCGAAAAAAATGCATCACAATTATGCCTCGATATCCAAGTAAGAAGAATCTCAATATGAAATCATTCAGTTTCATAAAAAATTAAGTTTCGTTAGAATTAAATGCACAAATTGACTTTTTAAAATTTTCAATTTCTTAATACCTTATATCATTATTATTAAATATATTATAAAATTGGTAATGTTTTAAATCAGTCAGGTCTTACCCACTCCCACGAGAAAGACCCAGGCACTAAGTATGGAATTTTCGTACAATCTCTCCAACAAAAGGCCAAATTTTTTCGGACGATTTCAAGTCGAAACTATCCATTGATAGCACTTTGAAAAATATATGAGTTCGTCCTGCTTCTATTGCTTATAAAATAACGTTTCATTCATTTTAAAATTCAAAGTGAAAAATTAAATAATTTACAACTAAGATCCGATCGACGTTTCGGTTTCGGGCAAAAAACTACCTTCGGCTTCAGATTTGGTCGTAGTCGAAAGTGAATATTAGCTGCCAAAAACGAGTTTTTAGTATTTAATTATGGGTTATATTTATTTTGATCGTTTAGAATATTTTTGGCATAAAATTAATGAGAAAAGTTCGGCTTCGCCCGAAGGTTTCAGCCAAAATCTCACCTGTTCGATCGAACTTTCCTTGCAACGAATTTGTTAACTGTAAAACCAATCATGAAATAATCTTTTTTTCTTTCACTAAAAAACATTTTCCAGATAAAACTACAGAATCTCATTGAAAATTCCATTTCTTATAGCTTTGAACTAATTGTTAATACTCATATTTTGTAAATTGTTTCCTCGATGATACCACTTCCACGACGTCCCGGCAATGTACAACTATTGGGAACCTTTTGACTCGTAAACCGTTGCGAAGTGCCACTTGAAATCAAATCTGGTACATTCCTGTTGGCGATATTGTCGGATATTAAATCTCCACTAGTATCATCGCTATCCGTGCTTAAATTTTGTCGTCCATTTTTGCTGGAATCATCCTGTTCGGACGATAAATTTGCGTTACTCGAATCATCGTCATGGAGTCGTTCATATGGCGGATCTTTTCGTTTGTAGTACTTGACACTTTCGTAGTTTGGATCGTTTCGGTGTACAACTTCATAATTTGGATCGATATCGCTTTCGGCTCGAGATCTTCCTCCAGCCACCGACGCATAATTCGACTCATCACTTGGCATACTTTCATAGTTTGGCTCATCAATCAAATGTTCAGGTAACTTAACTGATTCATAACCAGGATCAGGTCGTACTTTATTAATTGTCGAATACAAAGGTTTCGATGAATTTGAACTTGATTTTCGTTTTAATTGTGAAAAATCACTCGTTGTCGGTTTCAATACCTCGTAATTCGGATCACAATCCGATGGAGGATTGTTTGAATTCTTATGTAAAACCTCGTAACCTGGATCGTTACTCAATAAACTATCTGGACCACTATTTTCATATATCTGTCCTGAAGACAACTTCCTTTCTTCTTCCTGATCTTTTGAAGATTTTCGCTTGTTTTTCAACGTTTCATAACAATGTTCTGTTATGATTTGAGAGTCGGAATTTTCGGTGTTCGAATTTAATTCTCGATGTTCTGTGCGTTGAAAAAGGGATGAGTGGTCGACGGATTCGCGACTTGACCAAGATTTTCGACCGAAAGCCGCATCTAATGATGGTCGATTCCGAGAACCATTTTCGTAACTCGTGTTTTGAACGGAACTTCTACGCGATTGCTCCAATCCACTAAGTCGCCGTTCGAGATCATCACCTTGGTCCCGTTTCTTTTTACTATTTTTCTGCACTTTGGCGTACATGTCTTCAAGATTTCGCATGATTGAAGCACCGGAACGAGGTTCAGGACTTACAGGTGGTCGCGGTGGTAGCGGGGAATTGGCTTGCCGTTTTTCAGGTTTTGGCGAACCTAAATTGGCTACAGAACTTGTACAACTGGACGACGAAGCTAGAAAATTGTTACTTTTATAATGAAGTATAAAAAAGGCTATTTAAATTTTTACCTTGTCGAGAGTGGACTTGGGCCACTTGGCGAAGACTATCTACGCTAGGAGGTTGTGGTGCAGGAGATTTGAGAGCGTCGACAGTATCGGATCCAGAACTTCCTGCAACTGATGGAACCTTTGGTTCCACATTGGAAGCACCGGCTGGCTGAATTTGAGCGTAAGTATCACTTCCACTTGTATAAAGTTGAGTTGGATCTTCAATAGCTGCATACATTTCATCTAGATTTCAAGTTGAAAAAAAAACGCAATAATTTGTATAAATTCACTATTCGTTTGGTAAATTTTACGCCTCTATGTGATATTTTATTGTCTTTCCCCTTTTAATAACGTCATCCTATGGAATTTTTACTTTGAACTTAATAATTAATTTGTGTATTATTGAGTGAAGTTAATATGAAAGTAAATTTATTGTCACAAGAAAAGTTTCCAACAATCAATAGATGTAACTAAGAAATGCACAATCTATGTAGAACTGCATATTTAAAAACACTGTTGAAAGTAGCTTGACAATTGAAATACGTAAGTGAAAACAATACGGTATATTTATGTGCTAATTTAATTGTTAATAAGTTAAATCAAAAGAACACCAACCTGAATCGTCTGAAACAACCGCATAATGATCGGTTAGTTCTTGTCTACGAGTAATTCGATGCGTTATCATCGAAGTTTGTAACAAAATATTAGCTAACGGTTCTCGAACACTAATGCTAGTGTATCCCTCTAAAAAAATAAATTAGAATTAAACGGAAAATTAGATATTTGCAGAAATTAAAATTCACTTGAAGAATCTTGCGAGTCGCCACTGAAATTTTGCTGCAAGGGCGGAGGAGTCATGTAAGGCAAATCTTGGCTAGCTGCTATTCTTCCAGCGACAGCAACGGCCGCTGGAATATCCGACGTACTTGTCGCCGGTAATGAACAATGTGAGGATGTACGTCGAGAACGTGGAGGTGCCACGGGACCCTCAATACTTGGCCCTGCTCGTGGAACTACCGACGTAGATGCCTCAACACTAAATAGCAGTAACCAAATAAAATGGACGATCAAATTTTTAAATTATTAGTCAAATACAAACCTGTTAGTATTGGTAACATTTGAACTTTCCTCCCGATCGGAACTGTCCTCTAACGTTTGAATGTTAGCATATGGGTGTTCCGCTTTTTTAAGCTTATCGTAAGGATGTTCTGTTTTAAGTCTCGAATACGGTCCATCAGCTTGGCTCAGTGAACTTTGCTGCGACAAACTGGGCCGGGCCGCTTCTGAATTCAACGTTTCCGAACCTTCATCTGCAATTTACCATAAATTAGTACAGCACTAAGCAACTGACCCGAATTATAATTCTACAAATTTTTAGTACATTATTTTATCGTAATTCTATAATTGTTTTATCAAGTCGTATGAATTCGAAACGACTATTGCCTCATTCGAAGAACGAAATGTTCCTCATAAATTCATTTCGTTATACAAATGTTTCGAATCTCTTGTATACTGACGTATCCGTTTGATGTAAATTAAAAGAATGAATACAAAGAATCTTACCCGGCCAAAATTGAAGAAGACCGATTATCGCGGGATTAAATAAATGTGAGGGAGAGAATAAGCTTTATTCGCCGTATGCATATGTCGCATTTGGATAATATTTGCAAATATTGATTTATTAAGAAGTATAATATTTGATGTATTATGACTATAATCCATTAAGTCATTCTGTCTTACATATAAAATGTAGTTTCTAAACACTTCGGTAGTAGTTTTGTTAAACTTAAATGGACGTTGTTCAATCGCTTTACTTAACGAAGCTGTTTTGTGTAATAGCTAGCGGTTTTGCAAAACATCTGATTTGACGATCCATATGCGACACATACATGCAATTATTTAGTTACTTTAAATTGGGTTTTCTACATAGTAATATTGCAGTTAAGGTTTACAAAATACAGAGATCGTTGTGAATATCTCACGGGAAGTTACGTTATTATATTAAGGATCAAAAATTGGCTTGACCTTATAACATCATTGCCATTTTGGCTCATGTCCCTTTTAGATTCGTCAAACTCTGGCAACGTTGCTTTTTTTACTTTGTTTTTAATTTAATTCGCCAATAAATCGGCCCATAACGAAAATGTAGCCACAAAAGAGACAATTACTCTATATAAGATTTTAACATTGATAAGTATTTTATTTATTTCCGAGTCACAATAAATTAATGGATAATAAATATATATATGTCTTTGAGACTCAATTAAAAAAATTACTTTATTACGACGCGTTTCAACAGTTTTTGACTGTCATTATCAGGTAATAATCATTATTACCTGATGATGAAATTGAAAATGAATGATGAAAAAAAAAACTGTTGAAACGCGTTGTAATAAAGTAATTTTTTTAATTGAGTCTCAAAGACATATATATATTATTATCCATTTCTATATAAGAATTGAATTAACAAAAAAATCGCGAACAGAATAAAAAACAATGTAGAAAATACAACGTTTCCAGTTTTTGATCGACCTAAAAGGGACATGAATCTATATTTTTATTAAAGACGTTGATTAATTTGTTCAAAATAATATTTTTTTTAAGGATCATGTTTTTATATACTCAAACTATTACAACATGATTCATTTGTGAATCATCACAAGGCAGTTACGGAGTGATCCAAACTACTTGATGACCACTGACGAAGATTACTTGGCAATCAAAATACGTATCTAGGCAATACGTCACAAATATTTTTGTTTGAACTTCTGTTCAAATTTATGTTAATGGTATGATTTTTATATATTATTATATTAAATTATACTACATAAATTGGACCGCAATATATTCTATATATTGTATACAAAGTACTAATTGTTTTAATGATGAACACGTATGGATACACAACTTTTCGTTACTTTTACTGCTTTGTGTGGGGAAAACATGCTGTACTACTGAGATGTAGGAGAATAAAACTTATTTGTTTAACGTATATTAACTAATGGCAATTGAGTTAATTTATCAGTAACGTTTATATAATTGGTTATAGTATGTTTACTGACTATAGATATAATACATGCACTTGAAAAATGCTAACAAAACATGAAATATTCTCTACTGTTTATAACTTATACTAAAGTTAGTTACACATATGAACCTTTTCGAAAAAAATAATAATAGTGAAAACAATTTTTAATTAAAGAATACCAAAAATATTCTTACAATTTTGGGTGATTGGCTGTGCATAAATATCCGAATTGGTGTCGTCAATATCATTTCCTAGGTCTGGCGGCCTAGGAATAGCTGGTAAGCTGCGATTCGAGTTATTACCACCACTTGGCCGCACCCTTTAAGGGATAAAAAAACGATAAAAATATCTCTAAAAATGCAGTGCAGAAGCAAACGTAAAAGCAAAATAAAAAGCCAAAGACCTTTTGATCGATATGTCCGAGCGAGACTCGCTATTAAGTGAGACGCTAGACTGAATTGTTACAGACACACAATTTGTTAGCGTTGGCATATGGTTGACATTTTCGTCAGGATT
Organism: Sisyra terminalis; assembly: GCA_958496175.1. Taxonomy (NCBI): domain Eukaryota; kingdom Metazoa; phylum Arthropoda; class Insecta; order Neuroptera; family Sisyridae; genus Sisyra; species Sisyra terminalis. Next base: position 18,472,624 of record OY292279.1, on the reverse strand, counting down.
TGTGATCTTTACCGAACCGTCGAGGCCTAGTAAATCATCTCTATAGGTGAAACACAATAAAACAGAAAGAAAAAATAAATAAACACAAATTAGCAAAATTAAACGGACAAAACAGAACAGAAACCAAATTAAATGACACATAACGTGAGTATACTGCAAAAAGTAAGCAAATCAAAAACGTATTCCTTCTGGCTAGTCGGTTTGATTTGGTGTAAGATAATTTTACATTTAGGATATAATCCTTATGGTTCCCAAAAGAACCGTTTGTCTAATGTAGTGGTCGAATCCCAGGGGTTCGGTAAGTCAGTCTCAAGGGTTCGGCCGAGGTCAAGCCTCATCCCCGACTCATATTATCTATTGGGTTGTTCGGAAAGTAATTTCGTTTATTCCCAACAAAAGATTTAATTGTATTTTTTTGCACTCATTTTATAATTAAGCCGTATAATCACTGTATGTTTTGAAAGCTAATAAAGCAAGGCTTGTATGTGAAAAAGCTCAAGTGATTCTACGCAATAGTTTTTGGTGCGTGTTCTTTTAAATACGGAGAGCAAAAACCAGAATTTTCCTCATATATTACTTTTTCACTATAGAAAAGGTAAAATACTGTTCAATCAAGAAAATATTAACCGATGTATATGCAGAAGATGTATTGGCAGCACGCCAGTGCCAAAACTTTGCAACTACAACCACGGTCTGGAAGACCGATTGAAGCTGATCAAGTCACAATGAAATCATTAGTTGATGCAAACCAGTGAATAACAGCACGTGAGATCGGTAGAAGGTAAAATTTACCAAATTCAATTGTTAATGACCCACTTGGAAGCCCTAGGATTAACCTCGAATCCCGATATATGGGTTCCCTATGTTTTTATGGAGAGAAATTTGACCTCATATATATATATATATAGGTGTATGCATATATATATATATATATATATGACCTCATACCAATGAATGATTACAAAATTTACAATAAACACCAAAAATTTGGTATTGGGACGTTAGACAAGCAACCCTTTTGGTATGAAAGCGACTTAAAGTTATCTTTCACTACTCAAAACTAATTTATATACAAAGAAAAGTTTTGGGATGACAATTTCTGTAAAATTTAGTCATTTTTTGCAGTATACCTACGATGAAAAAGTAGAAGTTTTGCATTTCAAAGTCAAAGTATAAACCCATTCATTTTTTGAACAATAGTGATACAGAAATGAAGTTAATGCTCTTCGAATTGCTATTATAAGCATCAGAAAGAATAACTACTTATGGGTAAAATGCAAACTTTCAGCTTTACAAAGAGGTACTGGATGAATTTTTGGACGTACTTTTGAGCTGATTTTTGCCAACAAACGCAGGCGAATAGCAATGTGGTTAAGGCGAACAACGCTGCTATTGAGATGAAAAATAACTGCTCGAAGCCAATAAAAACCATGTCAATTTCCAGAAAATTTAGATTGAGTTCCAAAAATGCAAAAACACAACGTAACGTCCAACATTAGAGTGAGGTTAGGTCGTAACGTTTAAGTCATTTTGAACGTTATTCCGTATGATTGACGTATTAATGATAAATTCCTTGCATTTTCCATACGAACACTTCACTGTTTTCATATTGATTATGATTTATTCCCAAGAGGCTCTTTGCGTTTTTACGCTTTAACTTTGCAATGATTCAACACGTAGCTGGCATTACTAAAAGAGAAAAAAATTAGTGGAAATGTCTATGAATACATTTAAATTTTACACACCTAAACATTAATTATGTAAAGAAGAAAGTTGTTTTTCTATAAAAATTCATATAAAACGAGATAAATACTTCAAACTCATCATTATTCATAGAATTTTCTGATGCTCACAAATTCGATTTTTGATCTCAAATAAAACAATCCAAATATCGATGTAAAAACCAATAAATTATTTTGTTTGGTTAATTTTCTTCTCACATCTAACTTAATTAGCATAAATTTAAAAAAAAATGATTTAATTCAATATAAATATTGACGATGACATAAACTTCGCCAATCTGTCTAAACATATTGTACATTCACTTAAGTGTAATCAACGTAAAAATATCACAAATACCAATCGTAAATTTTTCATTTTACGTTTTTTACTACCGCTTGCATAAGGTTAGCTTCAACGGCTTATGTTACGCTCACCATTTACGTATATTTACCATTTAAAATCGTATTTTACGTCATTTTTCATCAATTAAACATAGTGGTCGTTTAAAATATTCAAACTTACTTTCTATGAAATGCCTTCGGCATTTCATTCACAAAACCAATAAAATTGCTGATTGATCCGATTGATTCATCACAATTTAGAAAATTAAATGTTTTATAACATTCTATAAATCACTTACATTCAAATTTTCTTCCTTTCTCTTTCAAAATGATTCATTTTATGAAGACCAAATATCGCTTAATTTTTATGAGATAGCGAATCTTAAAGACTAAAATACCCATTTGGAAATAATAATCAAGACATTTTTCTTCCAATTTTAATTATAGATGGGTTGTTCCTCGAATATACTTCGCTTTGTGCCCTCTGTATACATATCCTATCAAAAAAGTTCATCTAAACTCATATGAATTTACATAGAAAATCATATGGAAATGGATGGATTTAGGTAGGAAACCACATGGGAAAAGAGGGATGGCTCAAGTCCCTTTTTTAACAATCAAATGTAACGTTACATTTTCTACTTTGTTTTTAATTTAATTCGCGAAAAAATCGTTCCATAATGAAAATGTAGCCACAATAGAGAAAATACCGTATTAGAATTGAATTAACAAAAAAATCGCGAATAGAATAAAAAATAAAGTCGAAAATGCAACCTTACCAGATTTGAATGTTCTAAAAGGGACTTGAGGCGGAGGGGTTTATGTGGGAAACTTCATAGAAAAACATGGATTTATGTGGATTCATATGGGAAGTAAAAAAAATGAGGGCTAGAAACAATAATCCAGCTAAAAAAGGCATTTTAAATGTTCAACAAACCCGTTAGACGGCGTTTAACGTTATTAAAGACATTTTAATAACCGCTTTATTCGCGAATTAAAATAAAAACAAAGTATAAAATGCAACATTGACCGATTTGACGGCTCTAAAAGGGATGTGGGCCGTTTAATTTTTTTTATCGACGCCATGAACTTGTATATACCTTTTAACCTTCGAAAGATGTGTTAATTGAATTTTCACACTTGGCTGGAATGTAACCGGCCTACCCATTTTGGAACTCAAGTTTTACTACCCGATTTTAACCCTCGAAAGATGTGTTAATTATATCACAGCGTATATTAGTTTTTTTGCGTCTTAAATTGAGTTTTTGCTTCTCTTATGTACAAATTAAAAAAACTTTAAGGAATTTGCCCTTATAGATTGCGATACTAAGCCCACTGATGGAGTAAGGCTTTTTAAAATTTTCTACCACTGATACATCTCTTAATGTATTAGTGAAAAGATAAAGTAAGTCGAAGAAAACATACGTAACTCGGAGACAGACCAAAGATTAAATATTTAGTTTACTTTAATAACAACGAAATATACCAAAGATAGTTTTATTTGCTTTGTTGTTAAAAACTATTTAAAATATCAATACCTATTTGTAATTCGAATTCTTTAAAAATCTTTATTATGAGTATTACAGTTTTGAATTAAGGTTGACGTCTTTAGAAAGCATTTTTCGCAGCATTCAGCAGAGGAAATTTATTTCCCGAGCATGCACCTTTGAAGTCGTCCAATGAAACATCGTTAACGGCAATTCCTCCCAAACCTTTCGACTTGATATAATTAACTTTGTTCGTAATTGTATTTGGGTCATCATAACCAGCCCAAATCCCGTGCGTGTCGTGTTTATGGCTTGGTAAACGGAATGTATAAACTCCTAAAATATAATATCCACAATTAAATTCATTAAATTTTAAAATTAATATTTAATTTTCACCGTAATTATTTTCCGAGCTTCTAACTTGGGTGTATAATCCAGAAGTGCTTTTGACTTTCTCGCAAATTTCCTGGTAACTTAAAAGTCCGGGTTGGGCTGTATTGATACCTTGCTCCCCAGGTCCGTCAACCGTCACTGGAGGAATTCCCGAATCATCAGAGTCACGTGTCATTTTCCAAGTGCGCGCAAATGTTGGGACTCCGTAGTAAATTTTATGGGCTGGAGTTCCGTGTTTCAACCAATATTCAACCAAATGACTGCCACCACATTGTCGGTGACGATCCGGAACTTCATATAAAGGAGCAGTATAATCAGCTTCAAGAGGATTTCGCGTTGGAGTGTTACAATCGAAAGATGATAAATGCACGTGTTTCACATGATTAATTATTGAATTAACATCGTAATATGCTAAAAAAGCCAATAATTAATAGTTACTAATTACAATTGCGTCGTTATTTTTACCGCTTGAATTAACGTTTGGATTGACGGTAATAGTAAGGAGAAGATTGTTCTTTTCCAATTCTTGCTTCAATGCCAAAACTAATGCTGAAAAGCCATCGCGATGCTCCTCTTCTTTGGCGTCAACGTTATTCGATGTAAATTGCTTTTTGGCCGAATGCCAAAGGCTCTCTAAAAAGTATAATAAGACTTATTTCATGGTTTCTTTAACGTTATTTAACTAAATACAGTTCTAGCTTTTATGATTAAGTATTAATCCTTTCGCAGCACTTTACCCAAAACATAACTTTGATAACTATCAACCTTTAAATGTAATTTCATATATTATACTTACGGAAAACTCCTCGAACTTTGTGTGGTTTGATTTCCGGAAATTGCCAGGCAAGATCCAAACCGTCAAAACCGTTTGATGTTAAAAAATGAATCACCGATTTGGCAAAAGTGTTTCTCGATTCGCTCGATTCTAACTACAAATAAATTTAGAGTTTAAAAATAGGGAAACTACTTAAACAATATGTGTTCTTATGATATTGTGGTCTTATTTTTGTAATATAATGTACAAAAGTAAACTACAAAGCTCAAATAAATCCCTTTTTGACGTATTGCCCAGATACGTACTTCGATTACCAAGCGTTCTTCCTCGATGGTCATCAAGTAATTTTATCACATAGCAGTTACGGAGCGATCTAATACTACTTGATCACCACTAATAATGTTACCTGACAATCCAAATACGTATTTGAGGTAAAACACCATAAATAGTTTTTTTGAACTTTGCTTCAAAGTTTATGTTTATAGTTTACTTTTGTAAATTACATTACATAAATAAGACCGCAATACTTTATATATATTATTTAAAGAGAAATTTTAGTTATAATTTGCTTACTAAAGTCAAATATTTGTCGTTATCGACGTCAGCTCTGCCTCCAACCGACAGCAAAACTTTGAGATTCGAATGCGAATTTTTAAGATGAGTTACCGAACGATAATTGTCACCACCTTCGACTAAATCTATGTTGGGATTGAGGGAAATTATCTTATTGGAATCACCATCAATTCCAGCATAGCCATACAGCAAATAATTGCAAAGATTTGCGGCCGCGTCCAGATCCTTGACTTGAAATTTGCCATCGCCTTTAAAAACAAAATGATATTTAAATTTAGAACTAAAAACTCATCTTCCATAGTTACCATCTCGAAAAAGGCTGCTGCTATCATAATAACAAACGATTTCTGCTGCGTGGACCAATTCCAAAGTGGCCAACACTGCAAAACCAAACCAAATAGAATTCATTGTTGTGTTTAATTCTGATTTTTTCAATAAAAAAAACTATATTTATATACAAATTTTATGTCCTTATTTCAAGGTTTATATTTTCAATTTTAAGATAGGTATATATTTATTTTTCACATCTCTCTTTGCACAAATGGTTAACAATTTTCAGAAATATATAAATCCAATAAAATCAATTCCAATTCTGAAAATCATAACACAATACTATTGTTGTCTGTTTATATATTATTGTTGTATAATTCAATTAGCGACTTCATAGTGAGATTCCTCTTAATATATTGTATCGTAGAATTAGATGTGATCATGAGGATTGAGAATGGATTCTCCGAAAGTGTAATAATTTGATTAATTTTAATTATTAGATAAGAATCACATTGATATTGAAGCACTGACACAACCAAATACAGTTAAGGGTTCCGTAGTAGGAAATAAATTTTGGTGAATTATTTTTTTAACCTTAATAAACGTAAGAAAAAATCAAACCACAAAGTTTCTTATTTTATATTTCCTTATATAATTCAAATTTGGTAGATCTTAGTTTAAATATGAATCTATGAGAATAGCTATTGTTATTTTTAATGCTTCACAACCCTTGATTGTTTTGCAAAATATAAAAATGTAATAAATTATATGAATGGAAACCCTAGAGTCACCTTGGTAGTTATAAAACGATGGTAAATAACAATTAAAAAAATAAATAACTAAATAAAATTAATTTCGGGTAAGTAATTTACAATGCTATCGTAAAAAAATTATGAAAAAATACTGTGAAAATCCATGTAAGAATCATTTGATATTTCTATGTGGATTCTTAAAGAAATGGAAAACTATATAGGGATACCAAATGATTTCCACATGAATTTTCGCAGTATTTTCTCATTCAAAATTTTACGATGGCATTGCAAATTACTTAATTTAGTTATGTTATTTACCGTTATTGTTTTACCGTCGTTTTATAACTACCAAGATCTTTAGCGACTCTAGGATTAATAAAAGTTCGTAAATCGATTGAAAATTTGCTCGAAACGAGAACCGAACCCAACACCTATCAGTTTTGGAGTGGTTACTTTGACCAGAGTTAACCATAGCGACCTAGAGGACGATAAATATATGTGGGAATCATTTGATATTTTTATATGGATTCCTATAGAAATGGGAAACTCTATAAGGATATCAAATGATTTCCACATGGATTTTCTCATAAAAATATAGAATGTGGTTGGAAAATATAGATTGAAAAATATGAAAAATATGCAAAAGTGGTTTCCCATTCCTATAAGAATCCCCAAACATAAGAAACCACATAAGAATCTACATGGATTCTTATGTGTATTGGTGCAACTATTGTTTCCTTGTGTAAATAAATATTAGTTCTAGTGTTCGGTACAAGTGGATGGTAAATAATTAAACATTAGATGATAAATTTTACTATGAATAAAGAATGTTTTAAAGCCTACTGGTGGCCAAGTGGTCAAGGTAACCGCTCCAAAACTGATAGGTTTTGGATTCGATCCTCAAATCAAGGAAATTTTCGATATTTCCGAGTTACTGATTTTTATTAGCTCTAGAGTCGCTAAAGACCTTAGTAGGTATAAAGCGACGGTAAATAATAATTAAAAAAAAAGAACATTTTGTAAGGAAATATCGGAAATACCTACAATTAATACCAGTTGTAGTAATTCAGAAATCATTACGAATCCATGAAATCGTAAAAACATTATATTAGATTTAGACCATTGGAATTTTTGAGGTACAATCTAATAAATTTTGTTACCATTTTGCTAGAGAACCCTAAAAAAATATTATTTTGATTTATAAATCCAATAAAACTCAAAAAATGATTATAAGTCGTCAAAGAAAACATTTTTGTAATAATTTACCTTTGCATTATCGATTTTACTATTGAACTCCGATACAGATGGAATGTAGATCTATAAATTGATAGTTTATCTTCTATAAATTGATTATTTTTCATTTCTACGATCATTGTAATAAAAATGTTAATCCCGTTAAACCCTAATAAACTTGGCTTTGTAAGTAACAGTAGGGGAGTTAACGTGGTTCTGTCATTTTGACAGATGTAAATGACTCATAATCAGATTCAAGTTTCCATCCGATACGACAGGTTGTTGTGGTTTTAGGGCTGTGAAAATTTGTAAATTTGGCCTTAATTAACTACTTGACACCAATAAAAATTTATGGTGAGTACCGTTTTATCTTTATAATCATATTTTTTTGTAAAAACAGTTGACAAGCCTTGAAATATAGAGATTTTTAATAAAGTTTTTAGGTAATTAGAGTACATATTAAGATAAGCAAGCATAGCCCGTATATACGTGTAGGGTAGCTAAGTTTGTCCTTCATCATTGTAAACCTGTTTTACCTTTGAGTAATTATAATTTTAATGCGAAGAAGAAAATTTTCTAAAGATTCTAGACATGTTAATCTACTGAATAATTAACTTTTTTCTAAATTAAATATAACTATATAGAAAGATTAATCTTATCTCAAAAGATTTGTTTTTGTTGCACCATAAAACTATTCTTTTACTGGAAAGATGAAAAATCAATAGATATTGGATCCCAATAAATATCACAACGAGTTTCTACAAAATTTGTATAAATTAGGAAAAGTTTATAACTTCTTTTCGTCGCCAAACTGTTACAACAAATGGAAAATTTCCGAAGTGACTCATTGATTATTTTTCTACGTTTATTTATGACAAAAAAATACTTTATTGATATGGTAAATTTGTTTTTAAAATGTATTAGCAAAAGGTCAATAAATCCTCTCGTTTGTATTTCGCAATGCACGTGGTTTATCAATGCAACTATTTGTATACATTCTTATTTGTTGTGACCGATTCTACAGAATCTTTTTTTATTGAGAAGTTAATTTTGTAAATAATTTCAATTACATTTGAAATGCCTTTTATACCTTAAACGACTTCTAATGGTTTCTTTGAACATCTAAAATGCCTTTAAGTACCTTTTTTAACAAGGATATTAGGATTGATTTACCCCATTTACCCAAAATCACCCAGTAAATGCAATAATTTTTTTTCGAATTTTGACGACATTTTTGGCTTTCTTAAGGTTGAAAACACTCAAAAATGAGGGTAGAAGTAATAAAATTAAAAGAAGTGCGAAATAAAAAGCGACAAAATACACAATGTATCTTGGTACTATAGTACAGTGGTCAGCGAAATTTAGAATATCAGGTAATTTTTTGTGTTGGGAAAAAATTCAGGAAACTTCACATAAAATTGGGGATTCTTTTATAATTTGATTGGTATTTAGATTGGAAAAGATGCCGAAGTCGTCAAAAATAAGAAATTATTATTGATTCCGATCCTGTAGTTTATTTTCAATTTGTTGTAGTTCCGAGGATTTTTGAGGAATTTTTATATATTTTTTGGGATCTTTTACTGATCTTTTAATATAAATAAGATTAAATTGTATAAATAATAAGTTTTTAACAAAATGCCATTAATGTTCTATATTTATGTTAGAATATAAATGACATTTTGTTAAAACTTATTCTTTATACAGTTTAATGTTATTTATATTCGCTTGAAAAAGCAGTAATAAACTACGAAACGTTACGCAAAAATAACAAAGTGTAAATTATTTCAAAATAAAAAATCCTCAAAAATCCTCGGAACTACAACAAATTGTAAATAAGAATATTATATAAAAAAGCCTAGTAAATGCAATAAGTGTTACCTGCATTTTGAAGGAAGTTTTGGCCTTCTTAAGGTTGAAAACACTCAAAATGAGGATAGTTGCCTACTAATTAACAAAATAGTTGTTACTAAAATATTCCTCATACGAAAATTCTCTACAAAAAGTTACACCCTACCATTGTTGCTCACTCGAAAGTTGCCCGCACGGAAAATTCCTCACACAGAAATTAACGCACAATGATATATCCTCACATGGAAATTAATCCACAGCAAAAAAATGTTACTATATTATTAGTATAGTAATACACTACTAATCTAAATAAAGAATAAAAAATAAGGGCTCATATCCCTTTTAATGACGTCAATATCTGGCAATGTTTCTGTTTCTACTTTGTTTTTAATTTAATTCGCGATTTTTTTATTAATTCAATTTTAATGTCGTAAAATATCGTTAAACTAACAATAGGGTAACCATTAGTTTTGTAGTATTGGTATTATGATACTATTACAATACTAATAATAAAATAATTTATAGTAAATTAAATATCAAATAAAATATATATTTTTTCCGGTGGGTTAATTTCTATATGAGGATTGTGCGTTAATTTCTGTGTGAGAATTTTTTTCTGTGAGTAAATTTCTATGTGGGCAACTTTCATGGGACCAACAATGGTAGTCCGCAACATTTATAATAGGGAATTTTCGTGTGAGGAATTTTCTAGTGGGCAACTGTCATAGAATCATTGTAAATATAGCACTGTACTTTGGAAGAAATGACGCCATATTAAACTACCACAATTACCAGAAATATTCATTAATTTTTTTAAAAGAATTCACTAAATTAAAATATTATATCAAGCAATAGTTTGAAAAATTTCAATTTTCGAAAAAAATAACAATTCCTTTTGGCCTTAACTGTTATTTATTTTTTCCAAGAAATATCCAGCCTAACTTGATAGTTGCAATTTTATTGAAATTGTTAAATACAAATCAAACTTGTGTAAAATATGCGATACATGTATGCATATACATATAGTACCGAGAAAACGCATTATCAGAAGATAAAGCTATTTATTTAACATTCAATACGATAATGAGATCATTTTATTTAATTATTTCAAATTGTGTGAAGCTTTTGTTAAAAGTTAATTTATTTTTATTTTTTTTATAATGGAAAAATTTGTATTTACTGAATCATGTGAAGATGCGTAAGTGACTAATTCACTCGTAATTATAAAAAAATAATTAGGCGTGGAATGACATTGAAATAATAATTTTTAGTTTAATGACCTAAATATTTAGATAAATAATGAATTGAAAAAAAATTGTAACATATAATTAATTGAATGGTTTCAAGGTTGGAATGTAACGCCAAGTTTAAATTTGTTGATGCCGAAAACTCGAGTTCTTTATTGTTATTGGAAGATGATATATCGGATAGCATCTTAAACAATATGACCTCATTGGGAACCCTAGTTTTCTTAGGTAAGTTACGTTTTGCATTTAGATTAGATAAAATGTTATATTGTTATCATAATTTGTATTATTTTGCTAGAACGATCGTTGCGACATAACGACGAAGATGATTCTGATCAGAAGAATTTTAATGATTCGCACCGTTTGACTTTGGCATACGAACATTTGAAGACCATTCCGTGGCCGTTGGTGGAAAGATTTTCGAGAACTGTCCGAATTTTAGATATCAGCCACAATGAGTTTAAGTAAACTAATCAGTACTGTTTTTTTTTGGATTTTTTTCTAAGTGTTTTCTTTTTGGTTGTAGCAATTTGGATTTTTTGTCGGAGTTTAAAAGTTTAACGTCATTGGTTGCGGATCACAATGATATTAAGTCGAATATTCAATTACCGTACATGCCAAAGTTGGAGTTGCTTTGGTTGAATCATTGCAAAGTAAGTTTCACATGCTGTAGGTACACAAAATTGACTATTTAGAAAAACTTTATCTATATACAATTGATGGTTTATTCATATGTATACATGCTAGTTTATGACTAAAATCCTTTTATGTGGTAAATGTTTTCAATAACTATTTTTTGAACAAGTGACACATGCTGTATTAATAAACAGTTAATTCCTATATGTAAGATAAAATTTGTGTAAGTAGTCAATTGTGTATAATATTGTGAAATACAATACAGTATGTATAAGTAGCTAATTTGGCTCATGTCCCCTTTAGCGACATCAATATCTGGTAACGTTGCATTTTCTATTTTATTTTTAAATTGATTCGCGAGTATAGATATTAGAATTGAATTAACAAAAAAGTCGGGAATTAAACTAAAAACAAAGTAGAAAATGCAACGTTGCCAGATATTGATGTCGCTAAAAGGGACATGAGCCACCAATTTAATCAATTATTTGAAAGCTAGTAACTTTCTGGGAAATATTCACAGCCCAACTCTGACAAAACTGACACATGGCAAAAATTGGCAATTGAAAGAAAACAATATGACAGTTGAAACCAATGACATTAATCAGTTAGTTGAAAATTGAGACAATAATCATTATATCTGATTTACACTCACATTAATGTTTTAATTTTTTTTTCTCTTTTTTAACGCCATACATATATTTGTCTAATATATTGACATTAAAAGCAAAAATTGGATATAAAATTGTTTCATAATTTAGTTATCACAAACTACTAATAACTGATGTACCATTTCAGGCACTACTGTAAGATGCTATGGCAGTAGATTAAAATGTTTTTTTTAATTGCTGTAAATAAGTATAACTTCTCACGCGCGTACATAAATACACAGACCGGTTTTTTCTGATAAAATATAAATTTTTCAAAACTATAAATTGGATTTTCTTCACTTCAATAATGCCTCTATCGATTAAAGAAAGATAATATTCATATAGTTAATTTCCGTGAAAATCCTTTCGTATAATATTTTAAATTATCACTTTTTAATTTTCCCTAGATTGACGAATTGTATCCATGGGCCATCAATTTACAAAAATCATGTCCGAATTTACGACACTTGTCCTTAATGGGGAACACAGCGGCTCCAAGCTACTTGAATGGAGGAACTTTTTATGAATACCTCGAATATCGGTAATTTTATCGGCTAAGTTTAGCCCCTTGGATAATTTTTCTTTTCTGAGCCAAAATCAAACTTTAGACTATTTCATTATTTGTATTTAGTTTACAGTTTCCAATGTCCACATATGTTCAATAAATCAAAGCTAGGATTGTAGAGAATCCTTTTCAACATTATTTTAACATTTTTGGTTTAAAATGTAAAAATATTCAGTATTAAACAAAGAATCATTTGTGAACGCTAAAAAAAACTAAGTATAAATAATGAGATTGGATTTTAACTCTATACCCGGAAGTTATCCATGGGATTAAAATATGCCTAGAGCAATTCATATTTCATATTCTAAGAAAATTGTTAACGGCTGTTATAACTTTTAGGGGCTTCATGATATCATTGTTCCCGTTTTTGGTACATTTGGATGACCGTCCTGTAACACCGGAACAACATAATGAGGCCAATAACTTACACGCACAATCGTTTTTGGCTAGATTCGGTCCGATGGCTGTGCAAATTTTGCCCCCTTACCTTCAACGACGACTCAGTAACATATTCCAGCGGGACCCAGGTCCTTTTCAACCTGGAATTTTGAAAAATTGTATCATTTAACGATATGTTAACAAACGAATGTTTGCAGGGAAAATGTGCCATAATAAATCTAAGACTAAACTGTACTTTGTAAATTTTTATTTAAATAAAGCATTTGTATGACTAAATATTGTCCCAGTGATTTAAATCAATACTTTCAAGATCGGCGCAATTGATTTGCTGGTTTGTTTGGGAGGGAATTTCAAAGCTTTTTGGTTGAATGTTGTCGATGAAATTTGCGTTGTCGCAAATGATTCGGGAAAGGGTAACTTTCTTGATTTCTTTAATTTGATCTGAAATTTATTAAATGAATAATAGTCGATTATTTTGATTTATATTTTACTTGGAGATAAAATTCCTCGGTTGAGATCGTAGAAAAAGCGGTCTCCAACTCGTGTTCGATAAAATTGTTCTGTAATGATACACTGAAACGTTGGTCCAACTTGAAGATTTTTGGGAATTTCTTCAACAGATCCACCAACCATTAGATCAATATCATCAACGCTTTGATAAAGTTCTTGTAAAATTTTCCGATTTTTCATTGAAATTTCGTTGGATAAATCCTCAAAGGACTTGGCTGCTTTCAATCCGCACAACTTTCGGTAGTAATTGTATGGTGCCAAGCCGTGGTCACGACCTCGATGGATATCAATGCTAGCCATATCGTCACCATATTTTTTATTCGATTTAAACAAATTTTCCGACATCTACCGAATTTAATCAATCGTTAAATGATTCCCTACGGTTTTCTATAAGTAACAAACCTCTGAAGAAAAATATTGATCAGTTTTTCCAGATCGAGCCACAATTAAGCCCCGTAAAAGAAAATCAAAATTTTCAGGCTTATTCAACAAAGTTGGACGATTAAAATAATCGCTTAGCTTTTCTTTAAGAGTAATTGAAAAATGAGGACATAAACTAAAATAAAAAAAAAAATATTTTTTATAATATAATAGGATTCCTAAAATGACCATTTTCCTGAATGTCCCAAAATTAGAATATCATTTTCAATTTAAAAAAATAGAATATGATATTTAATTATGGTGGGAATGAACAATCCGAATTACTTAGGTTGAATTATTCATATTGAATACACCAGGATTTTTGAACCTCCGCGAATTAACAATGTACAAAATCGAGTTACGTACTACATTAGGCTTATTAAAAATGGAAAATTCGAGAAAAAATCGTTTAAATAATTTTCTTTAATACATATTCACCTAATATAATCGGAAACTGTTGAATGCAAGAATCGAAAAGCTGCCGCTGCAAAATCATTGAGAACTGCCGCATTAATTGTTTCGTTATACAAATATTTACGAGTATTCTTCTTCAAGTCATTTCCTAAAATAATAAAAAGACTAAAATCAATCAACTGCTTTAATTAATTGCAAACTTTACCGATTAGTAGCGGCAACCACTCGTCATAAGTAACATGTTGAATTTCCGCGATAACAATAGCTCTGGCCTCTTGAAAAATTTTCTCATCATTCCATTTTGGATTCAATATTTCCAACTCTTTGGCTATTCGATTATGTTCCCGTAAAAAGAGTGTATGAAGCGTTGTTAATTGAATGTTTCTATTAGCTCGACTATCTCCTACAAAAATGCAGTATAAGTTGCATATCATTTTGCAAAAAAAAAAGGAGGAAATAATACCCGAATCAAAGCAAGTGTCTCCATCGCAAAGATATTGACTATCTCCTTGAGATTTTGGCAAAAAATCACCGTAAATCTCATTACTAAATGTTCGTAAACGTCCATTGGAAAATTCACGCAAATAATTCGAGTCTTTTTTAGATCTTCCATAGATGTGACTACCGTCCAAATAACTGCTACATCCATTTAACTAAACCATGGTAAATGTATCATTTTTAATAAGAGTTAGTCTTGTGAGGTTTAAGATGGTTTTAAAATTTCTATGATAAGATTTCCTTAATCTACAAAAGCTTAGCTTTACGAATGCCATTCTATCCCTGTTAAAAAAGGCATTTACAATTTAAATATTTTTAAATGCCTTTAATAACTTTTTGGAACATTTTTAACAATAGGCTGTATTGTAACATGGTTGACAGAAAAGCTGATATGCATGTAACCAAAAAGGACAAAAACATAAATATGGCCGGTGATCAGACATGCTACGAAACGCTACGCATTAGTTACATATTTTTACCATTGACTTTATACGTTTCTATACATTCTATTCTATTTCATGGCATATATTTAAACTCTTTTGTACTTCACCACAACATCAAGAATACAACTTTTTGAATATACAGTGTAATCTCACTAATCTGGCACTATTAAAAACCGGAAGGTGCCGGATTATTGGAATGTTCGGATTACTGGATTATAGTGAAAAGTCATAGGTAATGAATAAAATAAACCACTTCATAGAGGAAATAAATGTATGCTTAGGTATAGAGGGGCGAGGGAGGCGTGGGCGGAGGGTGCCGGATTATTGGATGTGCCGATCTATCGAAGTGCCGGATTAATAAGATTATACTGTATTTATAAATAATAACGAAATTAAAATTATATTAATTTCAAAACAGCTAAGAATTGAAAATATTTAGTAAATTTTTTTAAGATTTAAAAATAGATCTCAGTTGAAATTGTATTTTGCTGATCTCACGACTTCTCCTTCAAATAAATTATGTTATTTTATTTTCAAAACTCACCAGGTGGTGACAACAATTTCAGAGATATCAATTTATTTAGGTTTTGATACACCCCATTTATTTACTTCGAATAACTTTGATTAGCTTTAGAATTAAGTTATTTGAAAATATTTTATACAACTTCTGCAAAAGGACGTGTATCCTTAATAAATTTTTAATATATAAAAAGGATGCTAATTGAATTTGTATTTTACCCCCATTAATAACTCTACCCATTCCACTTTCAAAGGAGCAAATTAACAACTTCTGATAGAGTATAATGAAAAAAATATATACCTCTACCTCATGATTTTTTAGCGTTTAATTAATATTACAGTTGCATTTCCGCCATTTTGAAGTGGTGGCGAAAAGGCATTTTAATGTTGAAAAAATCCATTAGAAGTCATTTAAAGCATTTAAAATGTAATGATTTCATAATGCCTCTAAATGTCTATTTTTAACAGGGATTTTAATAGATTAACAACCACCTTAGACCACATGGATTGGTTCTATTAATTATTAAAAGAAAAATCTTTGGGAATATATATTTACTTGTTCTGCAGGTCCTAGACTACAATCTTCGCGTGGAACGCGCATTGATTGCACCGATTCCATGCAGGTTCTATTAAATTTAGAATAAAATTGATCGGTTGACTTAATGAAAATTGGATTGCAATGTTTATCCATCGGCACACCAGCCATATAATTGGCGCAACATTCAACTTTATAATTTTCTACAAATAAAAAATATTACCATTGTTAAATCACCAATTTCAAATATGAAAACAAACGGTGTTGGTATGGAATTTTGCAAGTTAAATCATGCGTTATAAACTGGCCCCACGCCATGAATGCATCCGAATATTTTTCACTGAATATTTTCTTATCTGTGAATAGTTTTAAACTGATTTCTCGCACATTAGGTAATTCGTTATTATGGACCACTGAGGTCCGAAATTTTTCTAGACCTGCAAAGAAATCGATGATTTTGTTCTTAATATATTTTCGAATTTTACCATCGGAATATTGAGCCGGGAGCAATCGAGCAAACGCCGTGTTTATTTTACCCCAATATCGGTGCTTAAGATTGTTGCATGATCCATCAAATGAACGATATTTACTTTCCCAACAAGGCAAATCTGGAAATATTTCATCGCAAATTTTAGCGCTCCCGTATTTTAATGAAAAATTCGTATTTTCCTTTAATGATCTAAAAGCAATATTTGCAAAGATTAAATTCAATTTTTCAAAGATCGAAAATTATTTATCTTTGTACTCATTGTTATAAAAATGTTTCGTAATTGCAAGAAGTTTTTTCGATTGTTGATTCAAATCGGCCACTTCTGGTGTTGGAATTGGCTCCAACTGAAACTTATTGGAGTAAACCAAAGATTTTTGAGGCAGAAAAATATCCCTTTTCGAATTGTAACTATAAGAAACATTTGCTAAAATTAACAAAAAATAAATAGTATCCATAAAAGTTGCGTTTAATTTTTGGAACTTACTTGAAATTAAGTATCGCACTACGTTTTGCGAATAAGTTTGAAGAAACACATAGGAAAAACTAATGAAAATAATTTTCAAGTGAAACATTTTACGTTTCACCAACAGCTTGTTCAACAATATTTTGGTTGAAAAAAAAAACGGAAGACTATTCGGACGTTTAATTCAAAAACATAAAATGTCACGTAAGCAAATGTGATTCAACTATACAAAATTTAAAATGTACTAAAATTTTTCCCCTAAAAAGTTTTTCTCTTAGAATCATCAAAGAACGTCAATGATTAATTCATTTTCTAAGTTTCTTTAACAAATTTGTTTAAGTTTAAAAACCTAATTATTGAACTGAAAGATCTTATAAGACTTTCCGTTAAATTTTCTTCTAATTCTGCTTGTAGAAAGTATTTTTTTTTGGTACGTGATTTTAAATAAGTATAAATAACTGATAAAATTATCATTACTACATGAAGGCACGCTTTTTAGAATGTTTTAATTAAAAAAATTAATACTAAGGAGGAAGTTACGGTAATTTTATAATTTATTTTGAAAAATAAACGCATTCCTATTGGATTCGGTAGCGGCTGCTTTATGCATTGTAGACTTATCCGATAAGCAAAACATCTAATTTCAGCATGAACTTGATGCAAAATTTAAGGCCAAATAATAATATTTAAATATTCATTATAATTAATATCAAATTGTATTAAATTTGATTTCAATAATTTACGAGGGAATAACAAAGTTGGCAGCTACTTATTTTATGTAGGTTTAATGTAGGTAGGAAGTGATTAATGCAATAACGTATCACTTATGAATAAATGTTAAAGGTTTAAAAACATCAGCAAATAAATTATCTGATAAGTTGTCCTTCATCTTCTTCTTTAGGTGTCTTGTTCTCGTTGAACATTGAAAATTATCAATGGTACTTATATTTTATTTATAGTCTGTCTAAGAAGATAACATCGATAATGTCACACACCACCTATTTATTATGAAAAAAAATAATTAAATTTGTTTAGTTAATAGTTTTTAATCAATTATTCCGTCAATATGCAAATCTAAACTAGTATTTGCTATTACCACGGAAAATTTCCTAGTGAAGTTTATTGAGTTATATCTCCATTGGACCTGTAGGGAAAAAGGATAGAATTAGTTTTATCTTTTTAATGTTTTTCATCCAAATTTTCCTTTCTTTTACTGTGTAGGATAGGCAGGATACAAAACCTATTATATTGGAGCGGTCACCTAGACTACTCCACCACCAGTAGGCTTTCCTTTTTTAGTCATCCTAAAGTAGCCGTAGAGCTATGTGGGATAAGTAAACATTTGCAGAGGTGGCAGGGTTAACGATAGATTTAAGAAGAATTATTTATTTAATTATTGATTAAATTAATTATATTATCCAAGCAAAAATGACAGTAAAAAGAAAGTAATATAGACAATTCAGTAAGGTACACTTTTACCCGGAACTGTGGGTAAAAGTGGGTGGGCGCATATTTTTTTAACTATCGTTTATAATTATTGCAACTTTTAAAAAATTCAACAAAATCAAAATTAATTGTTATTAAAAAACTCATTAATTTTTTGTCTTATGTAAAATTCTTTCATATAATTACATACATAAACGAAATAAATACAAATCGATATATTGATAAATTTAATCGCGTAGGAAATATTTTTAAGTTAAACAAGCTTAGATAAATATGTAGAATTATACTATTATCATAAATTATAATCATTCCTTTCCTTAAAATGACTGATAAGTTGGATAACTTTAAGTATAATCCTGCGTAAACAGCGCATTTTATCCCAGAGGGACAAATCGTGGATAGAAATCCATAACTTCGTCGGAACGAAATATAACTACTAATTTCTAAATTTATCAAATTATTTTTTTTGTTGTTGCTTTTGAACAGTTATACTGTTTAAACCAGGGGTGGCCAACCCAAATAATACTGTGGGTCACTTGGAAAATGCATCGTAACTCCACGGGTTGCATATAAACTTATATATCTTTTAACCCTAATTCCCGAGGTTGACTACTCTATGATATTATCCGCACCAAAAACCTTTCCGTCCTCTCTCCAAATCACCCGACCTATTGGCCTACTGATCACAATAGAACACCCGATATCGTGGATTTCTTTGTCGCTTCTGAAATGCATGGCATCAATACCTCCATAATACCTCCGTGGAGTGCATTACAGAGTTGTCCTCTGATCATTCGCCAGTGCTGCTTACACTTAGTATTTATCCCATTCTGAAACCCGAAAATCCTTCCCTTATTACTGGTCCAATAAACTGGGACGAATTCCAGTTAATCCTTGATAATTTCCTTGATCTGAACATCCCACTCAAAAATCCGAGGAATATTGACAGAGCGGTAGAATCTTTCACTGATAAAACACAAACCGCAGTTATCGTGTTATCCTCTTAAACTCAAAACCTCAAATCCCAAACAACAACTTCCTGAGCACATTATGTCCACGATGAGAGACAAAAGGAGAGCCCGAGCAATATGGCAACAAACTAGGTTTCCACATGATAAAACTACCTACAATCGATTATGCTCTCTTCTGCGAACTCAACTAACTGAACATCGCTCCGAAATATATTCCAAACATCTCGCATCCTTATCCCCAGAGGACAACTCTCTATGGAGAGAAACCAAAAAGATACTCGGATTTTATTCAATTCCTTCAGCCGAGAAGATGGCTCCTGGGCGAAAAGTGATACAGATAGATGCTTTACTTTTTCCCAAGTCCTTGAAAAATCCTTCACCCCTCACACGGACATCCAGGATGCGAGACATGATATACATGTTCTCGCTGATATCCAATTATCAGTTCCTTCACAATTACCTGTAAAAGCAATTAGACCTTCCGAGGTTAAGTCCCTCATTGAGAAAGCTCCATTACAAAAGGCTCCTGGTCAAGACCTCATAAACGCTTTAATTCTGCGACATTTGCCTCGGAAGGCCATTATATACTTTACCTCAATATATAATGCCATCCTTCGAAATGCTTACTACCCGAAGTATTGGAAGCACTCCATAATTATAATGAATCCTAAACCAAACAAACCTTCCTATAGCTCATTTTTCTACAGACCTATTAGTTTACTCCCTCTTCTCTCTAAAATTCTAGAAAAGCTTCTCCTTAAAAGAATTCTTCCTATCCTGGAAACCAAAAATATAATTCCACACCATCAATTTGGTTTTCGCTCCTTTCACTCGACTCAACAGTGTTTTAGAGTAGTCGATACCATTTCCGCAGCCCTTAAAAATAAGGAGGTGTGCCTTGGAGTTTTTCTGGATGTTGCACAGGCGTTTGATCGCGTGTGGCATCCTGGTCTCTTATATAAGCTCAAGGCACTTCTACCTTCCCAGTATTTCCTTATCCTACAATCCTACTTATCCAATCGCAGCTTCAGTGTGAGATGTGGAGCTACATACTCTGCCTCGTTTCCTATTCTTGCGGGAGTACCAAAAGGGAGTATGATTGGTCCTCTTCTTTACATCATCTATACGTCCGATATCCCAACTCACCCACATACCTGTATTTTCACTTATGCTGATGATACAGCAATCCTTTCCACTGACCCTAACCCCATAAAAGCAACCAATACGTTACAGCACCACCTCGATCTCATCTCGGGATGGTGTCAGAAATGGAAGATAAAAATCAAGAATGAAAAAAGCGTAATGATACCATTCACGCTAAGACGACTGACATATCCTCCTATTTACTTTGACAACGACAATATCCCAATTGCTTCCAAGGTTCGTTATTTAGGCTTCTACCTAGACAGCCACTTAACCTGGAACCCACATATTAAATTCAAAAAACAAATACTAAACCAACGATACGGACTATTACGTAGACTTTTAGGACCTAAATCTTCAGTT
This sequence comes from Sisyra terminalis, assembly GCA_958496175.1. NCBI lineage: Eukaryota > Metazoa > Arthropoda > Insecta > Neuroptera > Sisyridae > Sisyra > Sisyra terminalis. The sequence continues at coordinate 18,451,521 of OY292279.1, read as the reverse complement.
AATACAAAAACTAAACTCACCATTTACAAAACTCTACTACGACCTATCTGGGCTTACGGAGCAGAATTGTGGGGCTCTGCAAAACCATCCAAAATCGAAATTATCCAATGTTTCCAATCAAAAGTCCTTCGTCGAATAATCAATGCTCCTTATTATGTTAACAACCGAATCACACACAATGATCTCAACTTTCCTTTTGTCACTACCGTAGTCCAAGAACGATTCCAAAAATTCCACACAAAGTTAGTCGACCATCCTAACCCTAATGCCCAAATTCTATCCTCTGAAACTCATCCAGACAACATGCCACGTAGGCTGAAACGACGTTGGCCTCGCAACCTCATAACAAATTCTTAGAGAGTCCCAACATTGTTTGGGCCCTCTCAACATGTTTCGAAAATACCACACCAGGGTCGAACTACGGTTTTTACCTCAAGTGTGGTATATAAGCAACCAAAATTTGTTAGCACATTGCATAGTATATAAATTGTAAATATATAGAAGGCAATAAAGGATTTAAAAAAAAAAAATAATATTTATCTTCACATTAGATTTAGATACACTGTGGATATTGTATTAATTTTCCTCACTTTGACCATTATAAAATAAAAATATTTTCTTAAAGTGTGATGAATCTCGCGAACCGGAAAAATGGTCAAGTTGGGCCTCATGCGGCTCGCGAATTGTGGGTTGTCCACCCCTGATTTGAACAATATGTATTATATATTGTGGTCTAACTTATGTATTTTCTTATTTTTTTTACTGTACCCTTACAGCTACTAAGGTCTATAGCGACTCTAGGGTTAATAAAAATCCGCAATCGAGAAATATTGAAAATTTGCTCGATACGAGGGTTAAACCCAACACCTACCAGTTTTGGAGCGGTCACCTTGACCACTCGGCTCCCAGTAGGCTCCAATTTAAGTAATATAATTAACAAAAGTAAAGTGTCAAGATAAATTTGAAAAAAAGCTCAAAAAAAATTGTAATTTTGACGTATTGCCCATATACGTATTTCGATTGTCAAGCATCATCCTCAGTGGTCATCAAGTAGTATTAGTATTAGTAGTATAAGGTCCTTACGTTAGAACCACAAAAGATCTTCTGTTGGAGATGATTCGTGATGGAAAGGAGGCTCTTGTTACTTGGATAAATCTAGTAGAAAAATATGACCGTTTAAGCCTAGTAAAGATCCGGAATATATAGTTATATTTAAATAAATAAAATGATTAATGTGAATAAAATTATGGATAATGAAAATTTTTCCTGAAATCCCGAAAGTTGGACTTAGTACCTCTAGTACAAATCCAGCGCTGGCCACCTTTATTTTTCTTTGAAAATAAATAAAGAGTACACTTTTAATCGCTACGGAATAGGATCAATCTAGAAGATTAGCGAATTACGGACTTATAAGACTATAAGGCCAAGGATAACTAATATAAGATAACAACCGTTTTGTTAAAAGATTCAGGCGCTATTAATGCCTGAGCAAAAAAATTGGCGGTAGTGGCAATAATATTTTCCGTTTTATGTAATAGCATAGCGTTTTATATAATATAATAGCATTTCATAAAATTATTCCATTCAATTTTCCTCGATCATTAAGAAAAATTATACGACAAAATGGAAAAACAATTTAATATTTTCATTTTATTTGTTGATAAGATAAGAAAATATATTTCTACTGTTAATAATATTGACTTAAATAATATTGCAACTGAATGCTTCAAGTACGTTTTATTCAAATCAGCATCAAGTTAAACATTATAAATAATTAATATTTATCCTCTTAAGACTCGTAAATAATACCACAAGATTTAATATGCAAACAGCAAATTTATTTAATGCATTTCGAAGCATAAATTATTACCATAAAATATAAAATCAATAAAGAATATAAATATATTAAATAATCAATTGCATGCGATATAAAACTTATCAATTGTGCACAGAAAATGCGTCACAAGATAAAATAATATGTTCAATAGTTGGTCGTAGTTCTCACATAAGTAATTCCCGAGGGCATTGCGACTTTGTCGACTCCTCCAGGGAACAAAGTAGGCAAATCCTCATCCGGAACGGTTGGAAGAATCATCACTTTTTCTCCAGGCTAAAAAATGTATTTATTTCAGTTGAATATAATTAGAATTTTACCAATTTAGCGAACCGTCCAATTAGCTGGTGTGGCAATCACTTTCAATTTGTCGGTGAGTTGAAGGGAATCAATAACGCGAAGAATTTCACTAAAAAAAAATAATAAATATTGAGAAAAAAATATAATTGAATGGAATTACTCGACATTGCGACCAGTGGATGTAGGATATAGCATTGACAAACGCAATTTATGATTTGGATCAATGATGTATAAGGCTCGCACCGTCATTGCTTGGTCTTCATTATCTTTGTTTTCTTCATCAATCATATCCAGCATCACAGCCAATTCTCGTTTCTCATCCGATATGATTGGATATGGAAAATCACCAGGAATATCGCGGCAATATGATTTGATATCCTATTTAATATGCAATGCATGCGATTAGTTAAACTTATGGCCTTCAAGACTAATTAGATATTCTTAAAATAAAACCTACATCAACCCAATCCTGGTGGCTTTTCAATTGATCGCACGAATGCGCCAGAATCTTGACGTCGCGCTTTTTGAAGTAAGGATCATGAACGGCGATACGACCCAATTCTGTTGTGCAAACTGGCGTAAAATCGGCCGGATGTGAGAACAATAAGCACCAACTAAATAATCGATAATGATCATTATGTATCAGGAACTTGAAAATCGAGAAAAATTTGGAACAAGGTCGGTGGGGTTGAACCTGTTTTATGTGTTCATTGACAAGGTTTCCAAATTAAATTACGAGGTTCTTCAGTACTGCTACTTGCACGTCTAGGTCAATAAAGGATTGCAAAAACCTTGGCACCTATCAATTACCTCAACTCAATAACTCCACCAAAGACCCTTGTGAATCCGGCATACAGGAGTTTTATTACGGCGCCATTAACATAATTTACTTAATTAATGGCTTTCATTTCTCAAACTTTTCTCAAATTTTCCCGCTACCTACTGCTAATTTGTTAATCTAAGGATATCTTTAAAAAACGTTATTATAAGTGGTAAAAAATAACTGTTTTTGTGGAAAGTTATTATCATATTAAAAATTAAATTTTTAATAAAACTATGAGTAGAGAAAATTTAGAAAATAATAAAAGCTAGCCCTGTAATAATTTACAATATTTTGTCGGTTGCTCTAATTAACAAGTGCCTTGGAAAATAAATTTCGACCCTTATTCCAGAGGAAGGTTTCCGAAAAGTTGAAAATTATTTTAATGGCTAAATTAAATTATAAAAAAAAAAAAGATATTTAAGTCATTTTTAGCAATATAATTGCTTAAGGATGTAATAATTGAAATGAATTATCAACATTTAAAGAAATCATTACATGAGGCAACAATAAGTGTAACAATTTCAAAGATCTAGTGGTTGCAGAAAGTTTTAAATATTTTTTTTTGTGACTACTAGATTGTACTAGATCTTAAGCGACTCTAGGGTTAATTAAAATCCTTAAATCGAAAAATATCGAAAATTTGCTCGATATGAGGATTGAGCCTAAAACCGCCAAAACCTACTAGTTTTGGAGCCGTTACCCAGACCACTCGGCCACCATGTAAGCTATAAATACCGCTTATGGCAATTTTAAGATTAAAATTGCAGAAATCAAAGGATAAAGCCTTAAATTTTCCAAAATTAACTTACGAATCGCCTTGCCAATCGTAAAATTGAAGCGGTCCTTGTGTGGTTTCCGCTTTAAAATTTGGAATTGTCGCACCCAAACGCATTGTAATTGCTCGATATCAACAATGAAAAATGAACAAAAATTTGAACTATAGTCACAATTTTAATGCATAAATCTATAAAAAGATCCCATTTATATATTGGTTCCAGTGGATAATTCTTATCTCCCCCCTTTTACTCAATAAATTGTTCGACACTCCCTTAATTTAAAATCTAATTTAAATTAATTTCACTATTCAAATTTACCCAATGAAGCATCTCGACAATTTTACAGTGGATACGGAAAAAAATCATCCAGCCTTGAATATTATTTAAAAAAATTAAAAAATGAGGACATTGAATTATTATTTTAAATTTTTGAATTCAAAACAAAAAAAAAACGAGCATTTACGGAAGTGAACCGAAGGTGAGCCGAAGTAAAATTGAGCGAATTATATGGAAATGTTTTTAGGGTTGCGGTCTATGAGTTTGTATGAAAATTTGATGCGCATCACTAAATAACAAAAACAAAAGATGACGATATGAATGAATAAAAAAGGGATAAAACATTGTTTTCTACATTGGTGGACCGCCACTTTTGTCATCATCAGTCGCCATATTAGACGATTGATTTGGTTTTTTAGGAAATGGAAAATTAGATTTTCTTTCAAGAAAACCGATTAAAATGGAAATCGAAAATGTATGTCGAGCTTGTTCTTCAAGCTCGGACCAAATGTTTTCCCTATTTAGTCATTTAGACTCGGCCGACGTGCAGCTTCAGATATCGGAAATGCTTATGCAGTGCACTTCAATACAGGTAAATTAAATGTTTTTCATCAACAAACCAACATTGACTGGCTTTCTTTTAGATCGATTTAAACGATGGTTTGCCCGATTTACTATGTCAAAATTGTTTAATCGACCTAAACAATGCCTATTCATTTAAAATGCGTTGCGTAAAAACGGACCAGGATTTCCGTCAGCAAGTCCAACGCAACCAAAGAAAGATTAAACCGATTAAACCCTCCGACGATGAACAATTTTTATGTGCAAAATGCAATGAAACATTTACAGACTCCTCTTCACTGTGTGAACACAATTGTGGTAACGATTCGCCGTATCTTTTCCTCGATGTCAATCCTATTAAAGTTGAAAATGATGTAGAGGTCAAAACCTTTACGAAAAACGAAGATAAAGACATTGTAGACATTGACGAAAACGAAGACATTGACACAGACGCTTTGAAAGACCAATATTACGTGCTTGGTGATCGATACGTTTGTGTTACGTGCAAAACCACGTTATCAACAATGGGAAACTTACAACGACATCTAAAAATACATATGGGTAAAGCTGCCCGTATATGTCATGTGTGTAAAAAAGTATGTTCCCGATCCGACAGCCTTTCCGAGCATATGAAACGCCACGAAGTGTCCAAAAGTTTCGAGTGCCACATATGTAATAAAACATTCTTTACGAAGAGCGGCTTAAGATCCCACATGTTTTTACACAGTCCTTCCGAAGACAAAACTTCAAAAACACAACGAAACCACGAATGTTCATATTGTAAAAAGCGTTTCATGTCCAATTCAAGCTTAATAATTCATATTAGAACGCACACAAAAGTAAGAATTCAAACCAATTATTAGACTTTGCCAATAGTTTATTTAATTTTTCAGGAAAAGCCATTTTTATGCCAAACTTGCGGAAAAGGATTTGCAACACGTGGTGGAGTCGATTTGCACCAACGACGTCACACCGGCGAGCGGCCTTTTAAATGTGAATTTTGTGGACGAGGCTTTGCTGAGAGTAGCAATTTAAAAGTTCACATAAGAGCCCATACGGGTGATCGGCCCCATTTGTGTAGCTTATGTGGGAAACGTTTTACTCGAATGTTTTTATTGCAATTACATATGCGTACTCATACTGGTTAGTAGCTTACCGCTTACTATAGTACAAATACTTAATATACACGTTTTAGGTGAAAAACCATACAAATGTCCCGATTGTCCCAAGGCATTTGCTCAACAGGGCGACTTGGCTGCTCATAAAAGGACGCACACCGGACAACGACCTCACCAATGTTCTTTTTGTGATCAAGGTTTCATTAAGAGTAGTGGCTTAAAAAAGCATATACAAAGCAAACATTCAAATGATTTGAAAAATATTACCAAAGTTGAAACAACAAATTCAAACGATTTAATTCAAAGTAATGCAAATGGAATGAACACAGAGGTCCAAGGTGTGTTCAGCACGTAATTCTAGTGTAATTTAGGCGAAAAAAAGAACTTTTCAAAACCAATTTGGAATTTTTAGTTTCATTTGGAACTAATCAGTTCAAAATAGCAATTTTCAAGCTATTCAAATTGATACTCTTATTGTTAATTAAATTTAAGTTGTACATGAGATAAATAATGATTTGTATCATTTATCAGCTTTGCGATTTTAGTTGCAAATCAAAACTAAAATATCTGGTCATATTTAGGTTATTTAAAATTAAATCACTATAAATTTAAAATACGCATGCATATAATAGTGACTCTACTCTAGATTTCTTTGTGTTTAAAGTTTTCAAAGTAATGATAATAATAATGGTTTTACCAAAAAGATAACATAAGCGAATAGAGCCGTAGAAAAAGTTCCTCAACATTCTCAAGAACAATTTTTCTAAGTTGCAGTTCCATTTCAGTCGATCCGACCTACTTTTAAATAGGCCTTAGAACACAACTGGTTTACTGTTTAAAGGTATTCCCTAGTTCATCCTTCGGCGGTCCTAGAAATCTAAAGCCCCTTAAAGGCTAGAATGTATCAGTAGTAGAAAAAGACTATTCAAATTTATACCTTAGAAATCGTGTACATAAAATGCGACTATTTTTAGCGCTCAAATGATCTTTTTGAACAAAAAATATTCGATACACTTTATACTAATGATGAATCTCCTCTATTCTTGACAATAGTAGTAGGAATTATAAAAAGTTTTTCCTCAAAAACTATTAAAAGCAATGGATGTATCCAGTGCAAAATGCAGTGGAAGAGAGTCGATGACTCGATCAGAGAAGAGGGCCTTATATAGAAGTTCAATTCTGTTTTAAAAGTTTCAGCGTTTGGGAAAACCACGTGATCAGAGCTTTTGGGAACGGGCAGCACGATGGTGCTGTACAAAATTTGGTTTACCCACGCCTTAATTTAAATTTGAAATGAATGTCTAATATCGTCATTAAATTATGGTATTAAGAAAAGAAATAGTAGTTTTATAATCAAAATAAATGTTTTTAAGAAGAGAAGGGACTTGGCTCCATCTCAATACAGTGCAAAGTAATATTTTGCATGACAATACTATCTATTTATTTTAGAAACGCTTAATCACTTTTGCCTTCCATTTGAAATTCTATATAAGTCTCTCTGAATTCCATAAATTGAGAGGAAAAAACTTCTTAAATATTGGGTTTATGGAGCACTTTGCTTCTATAGTACACCTCATTGGTTACGACCCCTTTATTTTCAATTATATGGTGCTTAGATAGTTATTATCTAATGAGCCAACTATTTCTACTCAAAACATTTGTAAAGTTTGTAAGAAAGCTCATTTCTATGTGCTTATTCAATTAAATCTTTTGTTTATAATACAAAATTTCTGTAATACTATATTATATGCCTCTCTTTTTCTATTTAGTTTTACTGCGGTACATTCTATCTTATTAGTGAATACAGGATTTTAGTCTGGGAAAGGCTTGATATTGTTGAGGATGTTTTATCATGGTAAATAATAAAGAGGTACATCAATTTGAATTTAGGGGGAGGGTAGTTTTTAGCTCCCCTCGTGGATAATGTATACTAAAAAACTTAAAAAATAAATCTAGAGTGGAGCATTGTTATATCTACATTCTTTGTAAGAACTGTGAAAATTGTGAATGTTAAATTAAGCTTAAATTTTTATTATTGGTGTATTTAAGATTAAAAAAATACAAATTCAAATAAGTTTTAAAACTTCACTTATAAAAATCGTTTATGTTTTTGCTTATTTTTTTTAGTCTACATTTGAAATATAATTTATTTATTTTTTTTACAAATTTATGGTACCCATTATAAATAAAATTAATGCAATATTATAAATATTCGGAATGTTTTTTTAGTTAAATAATATGCGTACCTAATAAAATTAGGTGATACGAAACACACTTTTTACCTGTTTTGAAGAACTTTCTATAGTTTTCTTTTTACGAAATCATGCTATAGAATCGGTGGTTGATGAAATTATAGGAAAATTTTGCGAGTTTGGAAGGGTTGGTTCGGGTAATTGGTGTGTATTTTGTTCGCTTATTCCACTGGGAATATTTAAAACAGTTGTGTTGTGAAGGGCTAGTTGCAGCTGGGTGGTGGTGGCACCAACTGTTGTTGGAGGATTTTGTGAACCCGGCAAAAATCGTTCGTAGGGCTTTAGTCGACGTATGTGTGACTTAACATCCAGACCGTGCACTGTTCTTTTATGTTGGGTCAACAGGTATCCCATTAGGAAGCCTTCGTGGCAAATATCACAGTGGTAACGTTCGCCAGTATGACGACGAACATGGGCCTTCAAATCGTTGCCCTGAGCGAAGGCAGCGTCACAATAGGTGCATTTGTACGGCTTCTCGCCCGTATGCGTTCTCATGTGTACCGTTAAATTATAAGCCCTATGAAAAAAAAATTATGGATTAATCTTTAAAAACATTTATATTTAAATAGAGACAGTCTGAAATATTTTATTTAGTATGTGAAACAAGAAAATGCAGAGAATTCAGCGATCAGGGAAATTTGGAAAATCACGAAACCTTCATCAAAATTTGAGCAATATTTAGATTGGAGAAATATATAGACATCATCGTATAACTAAAATAATAATTCTATTGTTAAAAATAGTTCATTCAATATATTAAAAAGCTCATGTTCCTTTAGGAACCGTCAAATCTGGCAACTTTGCTTTACTTACTTTCCTTTTTTAGAATTGAATTAACAAAAAAATCACGAAAAGAATTAAAAACAAAGTAGAAGATGCAATGTTGTCAGATTTGGCGGTTCTAGAGCTTATAAAAAATCATAACATTGTTTGATTTTATTTTCCAAAACTAAATAAAGGCTTTAGTCCAGGGGTGTCCAACACGAATTTCAGAAAATGGAGAAAAATGAATGTTTATATTACCAAAACGGTTCTATAATTCTTTTCCAATTTCCCTCACTGCCTCTCGTAACTCCGAAAGGAAATGTTTCAATGAAAATTTGCTTCATATATAATTGCAAGATTCTTGTTTTAAATTTTGAAAATTATTTTCACATACCTTCCAAATCCTCGCCCACAAATCACACACAAATGCGTCTTTTCACCCGTGTGATACCTTTCGTGAACAGTCAAATCTGTTGTACGAGGAAATCCTAAAAAACGAATAACAATAAGAATTAATCATCCTTCAAGTGCTATATTGTTTTAAGTTAATTGTTAAATAAAAATATTTGTTTCAAACATAGACAGTTGAAGTTATTTAGCAAAGAACCAAATTATCGCTATTTAAACTAGTAACTACCCGTGATATATTCACAGTCCAACACTGACATAACTGGCAATTGAATGAAATCGAAATGACAGTTGAAACAAATTTCAACAATTAGTTAATTCAAATTTGAAACAATGATTATTATATTATTTCCTGTTCACTCACGTATGTGCTTAAATACATTCTTTGCTTTTGCCGACATACATACGTTAGCCTATTATTTTATTGATAAATATTAGAGTGCAAGTGTAAGTACATAGACAAAAGTTTTAGTGCATAAACAACAGTGTAATAAGGTAAGAAATATCAGTAGAAATGGCTAAACTGTGGCCACTTTAAACACTTTTACGAATGCATGATAGCAGGAAAATATTATATGAATACAATATGAAAACTTCAACTTTCTACGGCAACAATGATATCTAATATGTATACCTTTGCCACAATATTTGCACTTGAAAGGCTTTTCACCTCGATGTCGTCGCATATGTATCACCAGATAATCGTTTCGAATAAATCGCTGTCCACATTCGGAACATAAAAACTTCTTTGCACATTCATCATGGAACTTCATATGCTCATTGAGTTGCGATCGTGAATGAAAACTCTTCCCACAAGCCTTACACAAACATGTCTTTTCCGCATCGTGTGATTTAAAATGAAAATCTCGATACTTTTCCGTTGTGAATCCTTTCAAGCATATTTGACATGTAAACTTCTTTTCGGGCAATATTTTTGGACCAATATTATGTTTCACGGATTTATGCTTGGCAAGTTTTTCGCTGGTCGGAAGTCTTTCTTTACAGTAATCACACTCAAATATTTCACTTATTTCCGTAACGGTTTTCAATTTATTTTTCTAAAAACAATTTTAAAAGAATGTATTAATAAGGAGAAATTATTTTTTGCTAAAGTGTATAACTTTGCTTCATAAATAGGTCAGGATTTATAAGTTGAAACCCAAGTTTTAAATTTTTAAGTTTTAAAAGTTTAGTATCTAACTACCTAATTTTGTGTTCCAAGGAGGCTTGAGCATTTACGAAATATAACAAAAATTAAACAGATATACAAAGTTCAATCTCTTTAAAAGTTCTTATTTGGTTGAAGTTAAACATATAGATCAATGTGTAAACAATTTAACATAAATTTGAACCAAAGTTCAAACAAATAAATTACTGATAGTGCCCAGATAGGTATTTCGATTGTCAAGCAATCTTCTTCAGTAGTATTGAATCACTCCGTAACTGCTATGTGATGAGTCAATGTAATCAACGTAAATCAATTTTTTTTTAAATTTCACTTTATATTAACGATATCAATCTAGATTGATAAGAATCTAGGATTTATAGAAACCTATATATCGATATAAGTGGAAAATTTTCTCATTACTTTCAAAATTTTCATCAAGAGTAAAGAGCATTAAAGGAATGTAAAGTTTGGTCAAACCGACCTCTCAGCTATGACTAAGCTTTGTTTGGCTACTGAATATTCTATGCCTAATTGTAGTTCTATATAAGTCTCTCTTCTCTGGTATCGGTTCGTTTCCCCTATCAACAGTAGGAAAAACGACGCCAGCGCTCGTAGTGAGATCTATGATACAGAAAAGTGAGTCCTTCGGGTCCTCGGTTTCGGTCATTAAAACCAGTTTCTGTCGGACACTTCTGTGAACTAACAATAAACAATATAGTTTAAAACAAGGGTTTAACTCAGTAATTGCTAATCAAGCTATATACATTTAGGTTTATTTTTAGGGTATAAACTTTACTTTTTTCTTTCGAGTGGATTTGGTTAATTTTGGTGATGAGGCATCGTTTTTTCTAGGCCGTCCCACCCGGCGTTTTAACGGTGGCGTTTCCTGAACTAAGTCCTGAATCTCAGATTCTTCCTTGACAATAATCTCTGGCGTACAATGCAACTCGACCGGATTTTCCTCTGTCATCTCCGTATTGCTGTTGGAATTGTCGGTTGCGGTTTCGACTTTGCAAAATTGGGATTTTTCTAGGATATCTTCAGGCACATCGCCCAGAGTTTCAATTCGAAAATCGTTAGACGTGACAATGTCTTCGTCATCGTCGGAATCTGAAGGAACGTATTCTTGGCCCTCCCGCGTTTGACTATCGACTTCAAAGTAGTGATTTCGATAGTTATCGATTGAATCTAAAATGCACATATTGTCTCGAGCCTGGTGATTTAAAATATGTTGTTGTAGTTCATCTTCGCATGTGAAGCCTTCGTAACAAATATCGCAAGGATATGGCTGTTTTCCTTTGCAAATTTCAACGTGTTCTCGATAGCGTTTTTCCCGACAAAATCCTCGAGTGCATAGCTCACATTTGTAGGGTTTTATCTTTAAATGTGTCATTAAATGCCGCTTTAAATGTTGCGGTAATAGAACTGTTATGTGACATATTGTACAAATGTAATTCTTATTGGCACTTTCGTGAATTTGCATGTGACTTTGTAATGCGGCATGTCGTCTAAAACTTTCTGAACACTTGGGACATTTATACAAGTTCGTATGAAATTTACGATGGTGAATCTTCAACGATTTAGAGGAGGTGAAACTTTTCTTACAAACTTTACATTCGTTTTTGTTTGATTTAATTACAGGTTTTACGTCTTCTGAACTATTAGACGAATCATTAAAACATTCGGTTATCACATCGTCATTGTGGATTTCTTTCAGGAAGTTTTCCTTTTTAATTGAATTATTTTTTATATACTCGCGAAGGTACAAATCGGTTTCAATGCATTGCTTTTTGAATGAAAATGATCCATTCAATTGCTCAACACAAGTGTAACACAACATAGTGGGCATACCATCATCATCGGAAATCTAAAAGAAAATTAATTAATAATAATTATTGCAGATAAGTTTTTAATTACTTGTAAAGAAGTGCATTCCGTAAACATTTTCGCTAAACTGCATTCATTAAATTGAGGCTCGAGCACGGAAAATACGGAAAACATCATACTCGATTCCATTTTACATCCGCGACAAATTCTTTTCATATCAAAATCACTTTGTTCCATTTTTAATAAATTTATTTAATTAAAATAAATTGTTTAAATCTAATTTATTGTCTAATTTATTTATTTATAACATATTTTTATTTTTAGTTAAAAAAGATGACGCGCTCCACTGGTATTCACTCGTTATTAACTTCACTCCAGTATTTCATTCTCAAAATGTTAATTAAATTTGAAAAAAAAATATTTTTATTAAAGCTAAAATTATCAATTGATTCACGTAAAAAGTAGTACATATTGATTTAATTCATCTCTTAATGCTATTTACAGGCTTTTTCTAAGAAATAATCGAAATAATCAAAAATATAATGTGACATTGACAAAAGTTTGAGAAATTCATTTAAGGGAATTAGGAGTCCGTCGCTAACGTCATTTAAAAACAAAGCGCGTCATTTAAAATTATAAAAAAATTTGATTAATTCTTTTGAAATCTTTGTGTTTAAGTTATTGAGAAACTTAAAATGATTAGTTCTATTTATTTGCGAAAAATAAATCAATTTTAATTACTTGTTAATGAGAAAATTTGCTAGGAACATCATTTTTGGTATGAGAGAAGTGCGCTGCTGACTGAAGAAAATATGTTGACTAGCTTAGGAACTGTTTGATTTTTATGTTATAAACAAAAAGTTTTACTTGTTGAAAAAAATGGAATCAACGTTGAAGTTCAACTTTCAAAAAATGTGTAGAACTTGTAAAGCTGAATCCGAAAATTTACAATCGATATATGATCCATTGTCAGATGATAAACAAATCAATTTGGCATATATGTTAATGGAGTGTGCTTCAATTAAAGTAACTTTAAATTCTTATTGTAAAAATCGTTTTAATGAATTAATTTAATTTTAAGGTGAAAATTGATGATGGTTTACCAGTAGCGATATGTACGAGATGTGTTGATAGGCTGCAAAAAGCTTTTGAGTTTATATCGGAATGCCAACAAACTGATACTTATTTGCGTCTTCTGTTACAAGAAACCGATGAAGTTGTGATAAAAACTGAAAATCTCGATGATGGTACTTCTGGAAATGAAGATAGTATTGTTGTAGAAGAAAAAATCATTGTTGAAAATATAAAAAATGATACGGACACATCTTTGGATGAAACAAATCAATTAAATTTAGGTACTCAAGAAAATTCTATTAGAATTTTCTTCTGTAAACTTTGTAATAAAAGATTTAATCGTTTGGATAATGTAAAACGGCATATGGCAGTACATTTAAAAAAGAAACCTCATTTTTGTTCGATTTGTAACCGAGGATTTAATGATATAAACCGATTCAATAAACATTCAAAGAAGTGTAACAATCGAGATGTGCACGTTTGTAATGTTTGTAATAGAGGTTTTAGTCGACTTGACGCTCTTCAAGCACATAAAACCACGCATGCAGATGTCGATGATAAAGTGTTGGAGTCATTACAAAATATTGAGAAATATATTTTAGTGGAAAACATTGAATCGAAAGAGATGAAGGAGTTACAATCGCTTGATCGTTTCGAAGAAGTGACAAACCACGATAGTTCATCATCTCAAGATAGCGATAGTGACGATAGTCCAATTATCTTGAAATCAAATCGAGGTCGTCCTAAAAAACCTGACCCAGTTACTTCACAAGTTAACCGACGAAAAAAGGTGGTCTACCTTTCGGGAAATCCACCATGTCCGATTTGTCACAAAAAATTCAAATTAGCCAGCCAATTGAAGCGCCACTTGGCATGTCACGTAAAAACAAAACCGTTTTCTTGTCCGCAATGTGCGAAAAAGTTTGCACGTCGAGATCACATGTTGCGACATATGAAACTCCATGCCAACAAAAAGGAGTTCAAATGCGATATGTGTTTACGGGAATTTTATAAGGAATCGCAACTTGTGCAACATAAGGCTATTAAGCATGGTATTGGGCAACGGCAACTCCCGGAAAAACGATTCAACTGCGATATTTGTTTGAAGGCGTTTACGACGCAAAAGTATCGAGATATCCATGTCCGAGCACACGATGAAAACGCTAGAAAGGGTTATCGGTGCAACAATTGCGGGGAAACTTTTCTGTACAAAAGAGATCTTTTGCAACACGAAAAGCAAAACGTGGGTTGTTTGAGAAAATTTTTATGCTCTGAATGTGGGCAGAGATTCATTCGGAAAAACTATTTGGTGGTTCATATGAGACGACATCGTGGCGAAAAGCCCTATAAATGCAAATATTGCAGCAAAGGTTGGCATTAAAATAGATATGAAGTCAAAATATTAAAAAAAAAGAAGTTACCTAATCAAATTGTTTTAAAGTTTTGAATCAATTGGCAGCTATTCCCCAGTATTGTACATTACAAAAACAAGATATAGTAAGATTAATTTAATTCGTAAATCAACACACGTGTCATCATCATCTTCGATAATTCTACCGAATTCTTTTAAATGTGGATAGAATTGAGAGTAAAAAAATTAAAGAAAATTTACCATAAACTTGATTAAATTCGAATTAGTTAGTCTCTTTTCTTGTACAGAGTAGTGGAAATAATTTAAAAAATTTCTAGTAAATACCGAAAAAACGGTTAACAAACTTTTGAATACCGATATTACAAAAGTGTACAAATGGCTCAATATACCGGTTTTGCAATCCCTGGTTGTGACGTCATATAGTGATGATGTTTTTGGATTGTACAATTATAATCGTAAAACTATTGAAAAACGCGATACTGAACAAAAAGATAAAACCCAGATTAGTACCATAGATATTTGTTATCAATTGATACAAAATTTGAACATTTGCCAGCTTATAGCTATCTTTCTAATGTTGATACATTTTTCTCACATATAAATCCTGAGTCTTTACGGGTTTATTCCGTTATCATAATCTTTTTGGATTTGGGTTTGGCAAGCCCTGTACTATAATTTATTAGTGATATATATTCAAGATATAGCCACGAAGTATAAATAAGAAGAGAACGAACGCTGTATTGCAAACTCGCCCACAAAATGAGGACACAGTGCAGAGGGCTCTAGTGTCAGTATTGTACTTTAAGGTAATATATAAGAAGGTATTACAATCGTGTAATGTATGGTGGAAAATATGTCAAGATATGGCGCCGTCACAATTGTGCTTAGAGTACTAACTTTAAACGTTAATATAAAAGTACATAGTTTCGGTTAGTTAGCATTCTAGACACACTTGTGGCGGCGCCACATCTTAATACATTTCTCATCATGCATTAAAAGATTGGAATACCTTCTTTTATATTACCGTAATTATACTATATTTATAAGCACTAAAAATATTTTCATATACTTCACAAGAGATTAATAGTTTCTTAAGTTATAGAAAATTGTTTTCTAAATATAAGTAGAATTCAATAATAATGGTTTTATGTTTTATTAAAGTATATATCGCACATGAATGTAATATTTTGATAACTTTGACTTCAGTTCGAATAACAACTAAACAAGTTAAGAACCAATAACACTTCAGTACATTAGTTGTCTTCTCGACAATGCGCTGCTAGTGGCTGAAAAAATAACTAAGCCTGTCAGAATTTTTGAGCATGCAAGGATTAACAAATACCTATTTCATTCGTTCTTCTGTTATTTATTCAACGTGATATAACAATCAATAAGTTATCAAATAAATGAAATATTTTCTTTTTGTAGCATTCCCTCGATCGACTGACGTGACCAGGCACGAAAAGTTTCACACGGGTGAAAAGAATCACTTGTGCATTATGTGCGGAAAAGGCTTCGGACGGTAATTGCACAGAAATCTAAATACATTCTAAGTTTAATTATAATTTTCATTTCTTGTAGGGCATATAACTTAACGTTACATATGCGGACACATACTGGAGAAAGGCCATATTCTTGTACTTATTGCGAAGCAGCTTTTGCTCAAAGCAACGACTTGAGAGCCCATGTCCGAAGACATACAGGGGAACGGTACTATTGCGATTTGTGTTCCGAATCGTTCCTTATGGGCTACATGCTGAAGCAACACAAACGCAATGTCCACAAAATTGATTGCACCAATGAGAAAATCGAACCAAAAAAACCAACGTAATGAAATCAAAAGGAGTGAAATGAAAGAAGAGCTCTTTAAATGAAAATTCCAAAATTTTGATTATTTTTGAATGGATTTTTGTTGCAATTGAATTAGAGGATATTTTTTGTATGTTAGTATATAAACATACATTGATTATAGGTCTGTATCATATAGTGATCTTCGTTGTAATTACCTCTTGATCTTATTGACTGCGCCAGAAACAGGAGTAGACCGATTGCGCAGCTAATAAGTTTTGGTATTTCTATGAGTTTAATATCATGAGGTAACGCAAGTTGAACTTTTTAACCACAGTCTAAATTTGTTTGTATCTATTGTTTTTATTAATTAATATCTCCAATCATTTTGGTAGTTGATTTTCCTTCATATTATAAACTGCTGAAAAAACAATACTTACGCATTGGTTCATTGGCGCAGTTAATTTGACTAGAAAATAGTGGGAGAAAATTGATTTACCTCTAAGGTTTCACCTCCTGGAACTATAAAATACCAATAAGATTGTATAACTAGGGTGAACCTCGACATAAATGTGTTAAAAATATAGTGAGTGCCCTCGAGTCCCAACTTTCAGCGCTTTCTCATGACCGTCGTTAGAATTATTCCGCTATGACCTACATGCTGACTTAGAGGGGAGAAAAATTTTTTATACAAATATCACGTGGAAGGGGTACGAGCACTCGGTGAATTAAGGCAAAGAGAAAATTCAAATTTAATATGCGGTTTATGGAACACGTTCACTCTAGTCATAGTCTCAGTGTACAATAGGGTACACCTTATAATAAATGAAATCACTTAGATCACATAATTGTTATGATTACTAATAGAATTTTTGACAAAGACCAAAAAAATCATCTTTTAATTTATAAATGTGAATTTATACAAGCAATTTTTTATTTTATATTTTCTTTTTTGCAAATTGTAAAATACTTTAGTAAATATATATACATAAATTTTAAATAAAATAAACATAAAATGCTTAAGATAAAAACGCCGCCATTTCAGCCATTTTATCCTTTGGAATGAGTTTCAGAATATTTGTTTCGGTAAGAATTTATAATTTATTATAAACATTTAACTTGTATTAGTGCTAGGCCTGTGTTAAAAATAAGTTTGTACAAACGTTGGAAAAGGCAAAATCGGGATATAACAATTTGAAATAGTACATATTCTAAACTATCAAATATAAAAGGCATTCAGTTGTAAAAAGTACCTAATAGAAATTTATTGATTAAGTCGGATCGGATTTTATTGTTTTTAAATCAAAATCTGACGAAGTTTCTCCACTGTCTTTACTTTGGAAATCCTCTAAATTGGTTTTCATTGAATTTTTTGAAATTATCGCTAACGGTCGTTGTGATGGCGATTCCTCGATTCCGTGAACTTTTTTCTTGTGCTGCTTTAACATATATCCTACTAGAAAAGCTTCCGGACATAAATCACAATGATATCGTTCACCAGTATGGCGTCGTATATGCGTTTTTAAATCATTACTTTGGGTAAATGCAGCCGTACACATTGTGCAGGCGTAAGGTTTCTCTCCCGTATGAGTTCGCATATGTAAAGTTAGCTTATGAGATCTAAAAGAAAAAAATTATTAAATTCAAAAATATGAGCTTTTTGGGTTTCAAATACCTTCCGAAACCTTTCCCGCATACTATGCATAAATGATTTTTTTCACCTGTATGGCATTTTTCATGTGCTCTTAAATCCGTAGTACGAGGAAATCCTGTAAGACGAAATTAAAGAAGTCAACAATAATCCCGGATTCCTATGCATGATTTTCGTATTCATCTGCTTTTTGAGTAAAATGTACTTTTTATAAACGAAATGATCGTTTATATCTTATTAGTTTATGCTAACAATTGTACGAATATTGCACATAACACTTACTAAAAACGTACGATACGATCCGCTGTAATGTGAGCGCTTCTAAGTCATTGATAAGATTAGAGCTGGGGAGCCGGAGCTCCCCAGAAGCTAAACTATGCATTAAGATTTATACCAGCTCCTGCTGCTAATAATCATGTGTTTACTACAGAATAAAAATCTCAATCCTATATAATTGCATTGAAATTGGTGTTTTATGGTATAGCACAGGGGTGAGCAAACGTAATACTGGTATGAATATGATCGACAATAATTTTTCTTATTTATACGCGATCGACTTCGAAAAATGGGTCAAATTAAAAATAAGTACAAATTTCAAGAGAGAATGAGTCAAAGAGAGTATTAGAGCATTATTTGGGAATCGGTAAAATCTGTTGTAGAATAGATGCGATATTTTAAATTCTAGTTTCATTGTCTGCTTTCCCTAAAAAAATAATTAAAATTCCTGCGATCGATTACACCGGCACACAAAAAAAAAGTGCTCTGTACTTTTGACCGGACCTACATAAATCTACGTATTTTGACCCCCTGAACACGAATCCGGGGTCGGTTTGACCCGTACACCCTCAAAAATTCGAGAAAACTTTAAAAAACCGAAAAAAATGGTTAAAATCGGCAGTTTTGGTGACAAAAATTTTTTTGAACTAAACCGAGTATGATTTTCATGTTTTTCGATCCGCTGAATACAAATTCGAAGTTTATGTAGACCATAAGCCGTTTTTATTGTAAGAAAATTGCCTGCTTTGCGAGCCTGCTTTCTCATTCTGACCAGACGCCGACACAGGGGTTCCGAATCCCTCCATCGTAAAACACTTTTCGCTTGTGCCTGCCATGACGGCATATACGCCTTTAACCCAGGGACTCTGCCAGACGGTTCTGTTGCCCGCCGTCACCACGTGGAGGTGTCCTGGTTACAGACACAAGCGTCCAAACAAGAATTAAAAAATGCTTAAAAGCTACTCTTGCATAACTAACTAGCCCTGTACATAAGTCATTTAAAGACAGATGGGCTCGATATAAGCAAATGACGAATTGAAATGAAAGCAATTGGCCCATTTGTAATTTTCAGAGATTTTTTGCGGGGAATTTCAATTTCTTTAAAGATTTTGGCCAAATAATCTTCAAAATCATATTCCAGAAATAGAATAATATGCAAAATATCCTTTGTAGAGATTTAAAAGTTTATTTTCAATCTTATAATCTCGAATTTTAGAACAATAGCCGCAATTTTTTTACAATATTTAAGGGTTTTTTGTAATTTTCTTACAATAAAAATGGCTTATGGTCTACATAAACTTCGAATTTGTATTCAGCAGATCGAAAAACATGAAAATCATGCTCGGTTTAGTTAAAAAAAATTTTTATGTCACCAAAACTGCCGATTTTAACCATTTTTTTCGGTTTTTTAGTTTTCTCGAATTTTTGAGGGTGTACGGGTCAAACCGACCCCGGATTCGTGTTCAGGGGATCAAAATACGTAGATTTATATAGGTCCGGTCAAAAGTACATAGCACTTTTTTTTGTGTGCCGGTGTTATCGACTTGTTTGCGATCTATCGTTTGTCCACCCCTTGTATATAAATAAATACATCACAGCAATTAAAATGGCAAAAGGGTATAATAGGATTTTTATGGGAAACTGCCCCCGTGGTTTTTTCGATTGAAACTCTAGAGATCGTTTTGTTACTGAACAAAAGAAATTAAGCCAAATTTTCAGCTTTTTATCTCAAATGGTTTTCGATTTTTTTTCGAACAATTTTTTCCCGAAATCATGTTTACGCACCCATATTTATTTATTTTTTGGTAAAGAAATATAAAGGTAGTTATTTTTCAACAAAAAATATGTATGCAACTCATCAAAATATTTATAAAATTCAGAAATTGTCTTTGAAAATCACTTCTTTGTGCATAAATTCATTGAAATAGTAATATATTTTTATTATCTCTAATAATTGCACAGTAGGGTACAGGTCTCACATAACATACGCCTGATAATACAAAAGAGATTAATACACGATAGCGGTAATGTGAGAACAGCACCCTACTGTGCAATTATTAAAGATAATAGAATTATATTATTTCAATTAATTTTTGCATAAAGAAGTGATTTTGAAAGACAATTTCTTAATTTAATAAGTATTTTAATGAGTTGCATTTATATTTTGAGTTGAAAAATAATTACCTTTATATTTCTTTAGCGAAAAAAAAGTTTAAGTGTGCTTAAACATGAGATTAAGGAAAAAATAGTTTCTATTTTCTTTTCATGTTGTACCACATCAAAAAATTTGAAAAAAAATCGACGTTCCACCTGCAATTTATAGTAAAAATATTTTTTAAATCGTAGGTCATTAATTTTAAATTTTACTACAAAAAAAAAATCAAAAAAGAGGTTTTTTTGAAGTACTCGAAAACCGTTTAGGATACTGAAAATTTGGCTTATTTTTTTTTATTCAGTATCAAAACGATCCCCTGAGTTTCAATCGAATAAACCGTTGGAACAGTTTTCCGATACAAACCTTGCTATACCTTTTATTTCATATAGTTTATAAATAATCCTTTACCAGTTCAAAAACTATTTTAGCTTTCCAGAATACCATTTTATATTAGCTAATAATAATCAACATGAAGACAAATTCAAAAATCGACCAATATTGTGGAACATATGTCGCAGAATAAAGGTACAACTCAAAAATTGAACTTATCAGAAAATCGTTAATAAAGTTTTTGTTCTTCACTTTTGAATAGTCACTTCAATAAAGAACGATCCTCGTTACGTGGTTAGGGAACATACTAAAGTTACCCTTTAATTCTACGTACAAAATAGGCGATTTTCTCATTGTAAAACTTTTGCTAACTTAAAACTTGCAATTTTTGATTTGTACCTCTATTCGACAACAGGTGCGATATGTCCGTAAAGGGGCATCCATCAATTACGTGAGACAATTTTAGTTATTTTTCAACTCTTTCTCCCCCCTTGCTAAGATTTTGTGGGGTTTGCTTGACCTCCTCCCCTAATATCAGGTGAAATTTTTCAAAATGCGTATTTGCAATGAGCTTCGATTTCATTAATTTATTAAAAAAAAATAATTTTAAAAAATGACGTGATATTTCAACCATTCGACCATCCTCTTCCCCACGTGAGATTTTTCTCAACACCTCCTCGCTTCAAACGCCTCACGTAGTTAATGGATGCCCCTAAGACACGGATGCAATTTCTCATCACCATTGTACAGCGGGTTGTATACATTACATTTTTTTTCCAAATTTTAATCAATATTTTTTAGGATTAAATTTTACGTGTAAAATGGCAATGATATAAACGACAAGCATTTATAAGAATTGCGTTTTCAACAACAGAATACTAATTTGATCAAAAAGCAGACGACCATAGAATCTTGTACCCCAAAGTATACCTTTATCACAAAATGTACATTTAAACGGTTTTTCGCCGCGATGCCTCCGCAAATGAATCAACAATTGACTTTCCTTGATAAATCTTTGTCCACATTCGGAGCACAGAAGCTTCTTGGAACAGTCATTGGCCAAAGATAAATGCCGCATCAATTCTTTACGTGATTCAAAATCTATACCACACGTTTTACATCGAGTCATTTCATCTTTTTCCGTGTGGGCCTTCAAATGAAGATCCCGATACTTTTCGGTGGTGAACAACTTATCACAAATATCACACTGGAACTTTTTCTCGTGAATGACACGTTCCCCAACCGCATGCTTGGTAGCTTTATGTCGATTTAACAAATCCTTCCGCATAAAAACACTAGGACATATATCACACGGAAATGTCTCACCCTCCTTCTCCACATGAAGTCGAAGGTGCCTCAGCACGTGGTCCTTCCTCGTGAAATTCTTCTCACAAATTTCACACTGAAATGGTTTTTCATCCGAATGACTACGCATATGTCGCGATAAGTGATAGGAACGTGGAAATGCCTTTGAGCAAATTTCACATGAATATGTTTTCTTCTTCTTTTTTACTAATTTTTTCAAATTGGTGTAATCGCTGTCTTCTGAAGAATTGTCTTCATTGCTTACATTCATTTTTATTTCGTTAATTGCGATATTAGGGTCTAAAAATTCTTGTACAGATATTTCTTTGTCTTCTTCTTGAGGAGACATTTCTTTAGTTCCTGTAGGAGAACAATTGTTTTCTGGTTCGTCGAGTTCTATGTAGCCGTCAATGTCATCCATTGAGTCAAGCATTAATTGGTCTTCATGTTCGCTCATGTGCACCCGAAGACTATCTTCTCGTTTGAATCCCCGATTGCAAATAGGGCAAATGTTTGGTTTTTCGCCTTGACAATGTTTTTCGTGATTGAATAAATTATCTGCGTTGGTAAAGCCTCGTTTACAAACTTTGCAAGCGTGGGGTTTTGTCTTTAAATGAATTAGCATATGACGACGCATACTAACCATTCCAGAACATGAAACAAAACAAAGTTTACATCTATAGGTTTTATTTATTTTTCTTCTTGATCTTGTGTATGTTTTCTTTGGTTGGTGACTTCTTTGGTGGGAAATTAACGCAACGTACGAAGTAAAGTGGCTAGTACACGTGGTACACGTAAAAGACGTCAAATTATAGTCTTCTGATTCACTTTTTACTAAATCATTATCGTAGGTCCCATCAAAATCAATTATAGGTGTGCTTGATTCATCATCGATGGTAATTTCTTGTTTGATTTTGCCGATTTCGAATGTTTCCCGCAAACTGCTATCGACGTTCTCGACTTGCTTTTTAAAAGAATACGCTGCATATAATCGATCGAGACATAATTCACAGATTGATTTAGGCAATTCATCTTCATTGGTAATCTGAAAATATTTTACGAATAAATATGAAGTTTTCAAGTTTAAATAATTTTACCGAGACTGAAGCACACGCCATTATAATGTCGGCCAATTTGCATTCAACACCAGCCACTTCTTTGCTATCAAAGATGCTCCGCATTTGATCGCATTGGGATTTACAAGCACGGCAAATTTTTTCGATTTCTGTCACATCCATAGTGACCGTGACTGGGAAAAATCCAACGGGGAAAATTTGGATTTTTACGGGAAAATTTGTATGGTGGTGTTGGTGTGTTTATGTCCCAATCGACCAGTGGAACAGTCCATTTGTGTGGTACGCCATTTGCATTTGGCTCGTGTTGAATAAAGAATTGTTTGTCGTCGTTCTTCGATGGTTTGTTTACCTTCACCCTCCTCCCATATGCAGATTGTGGAAACTTAATTATGGATAATAATATAAATAAAACGGACATTTCGTCGCAATTTTGTGTGAATAAAATATGTCGAGCGTGCCTCAACGAAGACGGAGAAATGCGATCTGTGTTCCTGGTTGATGAATCCAGCGGACAATCAATGCGATGGTCCGAAATGCTAATGGGATTTTCCTCAGTCCAGGTCAGTTCCTGCACCTCCAGTGTTCCCTAAAGTAAAATCCATCCAAAAATCCTTATTTTCCTCCATAATTCACCCTAATTTTTAATCCAGAAATCCCTATCCAGGAAATACACTCAATTAACAACTATGCGACCCTAATTTACTTTTCAATTGAATCCAATTCATTAGTTAACTCTACTAATACATCCAACAAAGTCTTAATTCATAAATTCAATCCTCATATTATTTTTTTTTTTAGATATCAACTGGAGATGGTCTTCCAGAATTAATATGTACCCAATGTGCAATTCAAATCACTAGAGTATTTTCTTTCAAACAATTATGCGAACGCTCCGAGGCTACTCTTCGACAATATTTAGGCAAACCCCTTCCGCCTCCGGTGCAACCCCAACCAATTTACCAACAAACGACGTCTATAAACAATTTCAAAGAGGAAAAAAATGAGCATGAAAACTTCACCGATCAATTTTACCTGGACAATTTTGGCCTCGATTCCGACGATTCGGATGATTCGGACTCAAAAACCGACATCCTCTTCGACTCGGTTACATCCGCTGAGTTGGACGGCAACGATGAGAAAGCAATCGCCAAACGGCAACTACTACAAATGGGAAAACTGCACCAACACCGTATTGCCACCAAGAAGAAGTTAATGGCTGGGAAAATTTCCAAAAGCACCGCGAAAAAGTTGATCAAACGAAAGACAAATCAGTGTAACGTTTGTAAAAAATCCTTTATCAATTTGCAATCGTTTCGCAAGCATCTGCGTACTCATATCGAGGATCGACCGTACAAGTGTAAGATGTGTCCGCGAGGCTTCACCGAGGAAAACTATTTGAACAATCATATGCGAACTCATATTCCGGAAGAGCAAAAACCGCACGAATGTAGCATTTGCAAGAAGCGATTCATTCACATGTCACTTCTCAATAAGCACTTGATGAAACATTCGGGCGAAAAACCGTTTGTTTGTAAAATTTGTAACAAAGGTAAGTAGAAATGAACGATTGTCAATCTACTTTATAATATTATATCCTGGTAATTACTTTTGAAACATTGCCTGGTCGAACTTCCAGTTCTGGATCAAGTTGAAGATTCGGTTTCAGCAGCAAATCTACCGAAACTATTATACGTTCGTACAAGCGCGGATTCAAGATTTTTTTTCTGGGAGAGCACAATATTATCTTTCAATTGCAAGTGCGTGAAAGGAATCACGAAAAAAATTCGCAATTCTAGCCAGAAATAGACTAAAGTTTCACTAATGTTCTTTCCATTATTTTATTCACATATTTTCACAACTTTAATAATTTGATTTGCTCCTAAGCATGTACTGTTTTGGAATCTCCACAATACACAAAAATACCCTGGGAGGCATGTGCCCTCCCCCCTTAAATCCGCCCTTGCGTTCGTAGGCCTTCATTTTGTTTTGAGAATGACAGGCTTAGAATAATTTTATAGCGAAGAAACTATTACTTTATCAAAAAGCTGCTATTTTTTAATTGTTATTAACCGTCGCTTTATAACTACTAAGGTTTTTAGCGACTCTATGGTTAATAAATAATCGAGAGATATTGAAAAGTTCCTCGATACGAGAATCGAACTCAAAACCTACCAGTTTTGGATTGGTCAACTTTGCCACCAGTAGGTCCTACTAAAGCTGCTTTTAAAAATATTTTATGAGTTTGTAAAATAAGTAAAAATGAAAACGTTGTGTGTATTAATGAACAATAAAATATTTTAATTCACTGCCATAGCATATTTCGGTTGTGCCTGACATGATACATCAGTTATTAGTCGTTTGTGATAAGTAAAATATGATACAATTTTAAACATAATTGTTACTTCTAATGCGAATATAATAGGCAAATGTATGTTTGGCGGCAAAGACAGAGAGTAAAGATTGTAAACACATATATGTGAGTAATACAGATTTATTATGGTCTCAATTTTGAACTAACTGATTATTGTCATTGGTTTCAACTATCATTTCATTTTTACTTAATTGCCAATTTTCGACGTTTATCAGTTTTGTTAGTGTTGGGTTGTGAATATTTCCCAGAATATAACTACTTTTTAAGTAGTAGATTAAATTAGTGGCACATGTACCTTTTAGCGACACCAATATCTGGCAACGTTGCATTTTCTTTGATTTTTAATTTAAATCGCGACTTTTATTAATTCAATTTTAGAATTGTATAATTTGATCTTTTGTTGGTATATTTTCATTATGACCTGATTTATTCGCGAGTCAATTTAAAAACGAAATAGAAAATGCAACGTTGCCAGATATTGATGTCATTAAAAGGGACATGAGGCAATTTGGCTCTTTATACATACTGCATAGTTAGAGACATTAGAGATGAGACATTTCCAAATTCAAAAAGAAAAAAACACATTTTAGTTGAATCTTTCCATTTAATGCCCTTATAACCTGTGGGGTCCAAGTAGGGAGTGATTAATTCTGACTAAAATCAATTTTGGGTTCCCTTGTGGATTACTTTACATATATTTTACACTATCAATTTCCATTTCAGGATGTTACGCCGAAAACAGCCTATTGAAGCATATGAAAATCCATGAGAAGAAAGAAGGTGATCCGGCATTACTGAAGCACATCTGCGATTATTGTAAACGAGAGTTTCCCGATTCGGATACACTGGCCACTCATATTAAGCAACACACCGGCGACCGACCATTTTTGTGTAATATGTGCGGAAAATGCTTTCCACAAAGGTTTAACTTGGAGTTGCACCTACGCACCCATACCGGTGAAAGGCCATTTGTTTGTGAAGTCTGCAAAAACGGCTATGTTTCAAAAGCCAGCTTAAAAATTCATATGCGAACCCATACCAACGAGCGTCCATTTGTGTGCGATTTCTGTGGAAAAGCCTTCAGACAATCGGGCGATCTTACCAGCCATAAGCGGTTGCATGGAACCGAAAAGCCAATTGAGTGCAATATATGCCAAAAAAGGTAATGAAGATAAAAACAATTTGTATTTATAAGTTTTCTATTGATTTTGATTTGGTCTGAGAGTATTCTTAAGATACCATACATTCGCCGTTAGGAAATAAAAGTTCAAATAGTTTATATTTGCACGTTTCCAACGTTGATCATTTCGCAGAATTCTATTTTTATTCAAATCATATTTTACGTTCTTATAGTTAATATTAGGTCAGTATTTTTTATACAGAATATAATATATGTTATTCTTAGAATAACATAATTCTATCATCGTGTTATCATGTTTGATTGTTCAAATTCCATTTTATAATTCTACTTAGTATCCTAACTTATCTACTTAATGTTATTTTTGATATTTATAATTAGGTATTAATCCAAAATTTTTATCTGGGTGGAATTACTTCGAACTCAAAATCTTCAATGTTCTTTAGGGTTCAATAATTTTCTTTAGAAATATTTTTTTCCAAAGTTTTGAAAATTTTTATTTATAAAAGATCACATAGAATGACTAATCATCAGTTACCTGTTCTTATTTGCCAAGAAAACATACACCATCTATACTTTAAAACAGTGCTTCAAAATTAACTCAAAATTTCATTTGTTCGTTTCATAAAAAAATTATAAAATGGGTAAAGGAAAGGGACTTTCTGAAAAAACGGAAGGGTTAATCATCGGCCTTCATGGGTAACCTGGAAATTTCAAGATTAAAAAAATTCCGAGTCAAAAGATGGACTATATTGTGTGAAGTTTAGTACATTAGGTACTACTTCCAACAAGCAACGTTCCGGAAAGGCAAAAAGCATCTACTGAAAATTTATTTATCATAATTAGAAGCAAACATCAATAATAGAATCTCTACTGCTTCAGAAATAGCACCAGAATTTAACGCGGGTCACAGTAAACTTATAAGTATTTCTACCGTAGAAAGAAGATTTCTGGATTCGGGTCTAAAAGGATGCATAGCGGCATCTAAATTTTTTTTTAGTTATAAACAAACAAAAAAAGGCTCCAATGGGCTAAGGATCATAAAAGTTGGACAATTGGCAATTAGAAAAAGATGCTTTAGAGTAATGAATCAAATTCGAAGTTTTTTGTACCAAAAGAAGAATTTTCTTCCGGCGAACGAGTAAAAGAAGTCTGTACTAGACCTTCTGTTAAACATGGTGGAGGGTCGGTTATGGTTTGGGGATGTTTCGACGGTTCTAGTGTGGGAGAATTTGTACGAATTCAAGAAATTTTGAACAAAGAAGGACGACATTTTAGTGAACGATGTTCTGGCATCTGGAAGCTAGTTAATTGGTTCCCAATTTGTTTTTCAATATGATAATGACCCAAAACACACTTCAAAGCTTTGCAAAAATTTTTAAAGGAAAAAGAAGAGAAAAACAATTTAAAAGTAATGATATGGCCTCCACAGATAACTAACTTGAATTCAATCGAGCTTTTATGGGATAAACTTGATTGACAAGTATGACAACCATGCCCTATCTCAAGGGAAGTCCTTTGAAAAATACTTCAACAGGAATGGCAAAAAATACCGTCGACAACACTTGACAAATTAATATTTCATTTGCAAAATATTTCGCCATCTTGCTACATAGGCGAGTCAAAAATTTAAAATTTTATAATCTTTTTGACTGTTGTATAAATTATTTTTTAATTTTTATTTACCGTCGCTTCATAATTACTAAGGTCTTTTAGCGACTCTAGGGTTAATTAAATCCGTTATCGAGAAATATTGAAAATTTGCACGATACGAGGATCGAACCCAAATCCAACAGCTACAAGTTTTGGAGCGGTCACCTAAACCACTCGGCCACCAGTGAGCTGTATAAGTTATCGTTAATAGAAAAATATAAATACTTAAAACAGATTTTTATTTGAACGCGTTTTAAGTGGTAGTGTATGTCTTTTACGAGTAGTTTCTTAGTATTAAGAATCAGTAGACTTCACCCAATAATCATATTCCTTCTGCTTTCTTTGTTAAGTCTTCAAAATTATTATTTGGAACGCTTTTTTTTTGTGGGTTTAATAATTTTGTTCATCTTTTAGGTTTACAACTGTAATGAAATTGAAATATCATATGAGAAATCATACAGGCGAAAGACCTTATGTGTGTTCAGTGTGTGGACGAGGTTTTACCGTAAATACGATTTTGTTGCGACATATGCGAGTTCATTCTGGAGAGCGGCCTTATGTTTGTGTAACATGTGGAAAGGCTTTTTCGCAGTCGAGCACTTTAAATACTCACATGAAGGTAAAATGTTTTAAATATAAATATTGGATAAGTTTAAGAAGAATATTGTTGTAGGTACATGCGTCTTCGTCGCGGTATAACCAGCAGCAGCAACAGCAGCAAGCGGCGATTGAGGCGAAGCCCCGGATGCCGCAGTATCATGCACCCAACGATGCCAATTCACGGCTGATACCAAACGACGCTCGTTTAATGCAAAACGATAATAATGTGGTTCGAATGATGAACGATACAAATCGCATGATGACTACCGAAACCGCAAGAATGATCGATACCTCTCGCCTTATGACCAATAATGACACTACAAGACTGATTAACACGAATGACAACACTCGGCTACTAATGAACGAAGCACCCCGATTATTGCCTAACGACCCTAATCGGCACCTGGTTAATGACAACGCACGAATTCTCGACAATCGGATGCTAACCACCGATAATCGAATGATGGTAAACGATACGAACGCCCGACACCTAAACATTGACAATTCGCGACAACTAACTTCAATTGAAAGTACACGAATACTAAGCGACAAATATTTAGTTAACTACGACCCATATCACAGAGGCCATTTATAAGATTACTCTAAATCTTGTTCCTAAACGTACATTTCGACCAATTTAAAATTGACAAATAATTGGTCCTAGTATTATTAACTTTTAAGACATTCATATCATATAAGAGACTCTAGGCCTAAGAAAAAACCTATTTTGTATTTAAATATTTCGCCATAAATCGTGTTTTCAAATTAGACGATAAGAATTTTATATTTTACAATAAAGTTTCTATTTCTAAAATCGATTTTGAGTTTTTCGTGCTATTACCAAACCACCATCATTGGTTCCGGCGTAAATAATCAAGAGGCAACATACGAATATTAAGAAGTAAAGGCAAAAGATTGAAATGATTGCCAGTTGGTGGTGTCAGTCAACGGATGAAGTTGATGAAACGAGAATTTTCTCAGAAATTTTCCCAATATTTTCATTTTCCGAGTCGGTTATTGACACGGTAAAACTATCCTCACTGTTTTCTTCCGAAAAAACCGGCTCAATCTGGTGCATCGTGGACGTCATCTTCAGTGGAAACTCATTGAAATCAATCGGGGTTTGTGTGTAACTTGTATGGGAGCTTCCTGTTGAATATCCCAAATCTTTTTTACCAGTTTTCAACCTAAAAACATTTTCACTCAATAAAAAAAACAACAAATTCTAATGTTTTCTCAACCGTTTATTGCAAATTTGTCTGGTTTTATCGATTTTTTCAATCTTGTTTCTAGTGATCCTCTTCACAGGTCTATGCTTGTTGGAGGCTCGTTTTCGTTTATTTGATTTAGAAATAATTGAAATTGGGACCAACTCTAACTGTTTCTTGTGATTAATTTGACGATTCTTTCGATTTTCGCTGTAGATAACATAGAGTCGATATAATTGTAGGAGGATAACTAACGTATTTTTGCAAGCAAAAAATACGTTCATATAACTAATTATGTTGTAATGAACGATAATTAAAAGACGAAATGTAAGAAATGGCGCATCTTGAAGAACGATGTTTAACGCGATAGCCCAAACATCAATGTTGCAACAATAGTTTTCTGAATTTCTAAAAAAAATGGTCTTTGAATTAACAATTAACTATTTTAATGGTAGCTGTTACTTTTTAATTGTTGTAGTAGAACTAAGTCGAGATTTTCGCGCTTTCGTTGCTGTTAAAACAACGGTGAATTGTAACAAACTCCAAGACCTAGAAAATTATATTTAATTTCACTTATTCATAAGTTAATGTAATAAATATTTTTACTACCAAATGGAAAGAGTTAGAATAACTAAAAGCGGCTCTGATGCAATGGTTTCATCTTTAAACGAATCGAAAAATTCGATTATATCGGCAGCAGTTCCTAAAAGATATAATTGAGCATTTTTTTTAAGTGGAAATTTTAAATTTACCAATATAAACGAGCAGTAACTGGCTTAACTGGTCTCGTGTTAAATCCCCCTTGGGCAGTAACCAGCGCCCAATTATCAAAATTAGCATTAAAAATTGCTCGATTAACGTAATCCAAGTATCAGTGTTTAAATTGATGTCTGGTAGTTTAACTTGAGTCTACAAAAATATGAATATTAATGAATATTAATTATTGAATGTAATCTGAAGTAATTTTCTTCAATTTGATAACATACTCCGATAATTTTATGCAATTCTTTTAAATCGTGGAATGAAATCACGTTGTTGCTTACATTATGTTGTTCGTCTCTAAAACGAAGACGTTTTTCAACCTTGTCCAATTCCAGCAACCAAATGGCTGGAACTACACTTGTTAAGTATAAAAATACCGATGGACAAAACCTGAAAATTGTTAACAATTCAAATACTCATTTTTAAACAAACTTTTCTCCGAAAACTTCAAAACAATAACGGAATTTGAGTATTTTTGAGGGTAAAGCTTAGGGGTGTCCCTACTAGAAATAGCGCTAAGGGTTAATATAAAAATTGCACCTCTTTTTTTATAATATAAAGCCAATTATATCTACAATTTTCATTTAATAAAAAAATTATTAATTACTCTGTTTAAAACAAAAACCAACTCAATAAAAACCCAATTAAGTTCTGAGAATGAGGCGAGTGGACGAGTGAAGTGAATTACTTAATTAGTTAAGTCGATTGAGATAAGAATATAAATCAAGGGGTTAAGATAAGTATATCACTCGAGTAAATATATTGAGTGATAGGGATAATGATTTGAGAATATATAGTTTAATGAAATGGTTCTTAACATTGTTGGAGGTACTGACCCCATCAGTCCAATACACGCATTCATCGCACATTTCTTGATTGGAAAAATAAAAGGCTCAACTTCCTTTTAGGTCGGTCAATATTTGGCAACGTTGCATTTTCTACGTTGTCTTTAATTTAATTAGCAAATAAATCGGCCCATAATGAAAATTTAGCCATATAAGAGGATTTTTAATACCATATTAACTGCATTAACAAAAAAAAAATACGAATAGAATAAAAAAGAAAGTAGAAAATGGAACGTTGCCCGATTTTAACTGACCTAAAAAGTGCATGAACCATTTTTCCAAATTACAAGTATAGTTATACTAGTAAGTATATTTATAGATCATATGAGTCGGGGGTGTGTCTTGACTTTCGTCGAACCCGCGAGACTGACTCACCGAGCCTCTGGAATTCAATAGAACACAGGTTAAGAACCTCTGGTTGAATGGTTATGAAATTTTCGCGAGTTCGTATGGGGTTTGTGAATTAAATGGCCATAATAGTCACAATTTCTGTACATTAAACGAATAATTTATTTAATGCTAACAACATACTAAAACTAAACTAAATAATTCTACTAATTTTAATTGTAGAAAGTTAACAATAAGTTAATTGTCTACAACAATGCATTTCTTGAAGAAATCTAAAGTCTTTGACTTTGATTTTTACTTAAAGAAATTAAATTTTTAACTCACCATTTCCATTCTTGATGTTTTTTAATGGTTAAGGTAAATATGCCTTCGAAGAACAGCAAAATTAACGGGGTAGCCAAATACCAATACATGTCATTACCCTTAAAAAAACTCACTTGCCAAATAGCGACAAAACTGTGCATTCCAAACACAGCCCTTGTAAAAATTGCCTTGATTGTTGCCAAAAATTTAGCCATTTTTGCTAAAAGCTTATACGAATAAAAGTAACGAAAGTTAGACGTTAAATCGAAGTCAATTCTCCATTACAAATGATTTGATGTAATGACTAAATCGACAATCTATCTTTGACTAGAATGAAAACTAATTTCCTGTCCTACTAAATAAACTCCTGCTTCTCATTTTTCAACTTATTACTATAAAAATGTCTATAATATACGAACAATTTGAAAAGAAATGTTCTCATTTATTAAATTGTCTTTTATTATACTTACAGAAATAAAAATACATAAATGCAATTAGGCTGAATAAAAATGATGCATCTAATTACTTATTTCATATAAATCGAATACTTCAAAGTAAGAAACTCAAAGTTTGAGTTAATAAAAGCTCTTTGTTGCACGCATTGAGCCACTATCTTTAGACTTAATTTAAATAAATTCCATTTCTCTCGTAACACATTTTCCTTCCTGGTGGGTTTTCATTTATTTATTTTTTGCATTTAACAAACTAAACGCAAGGTTCTACGTAATTGCCCGGAAATAGACCGGTGATGCCATCCATAACTCCTTCCCACCACCCATCATCATTCTTCTTCAACACATAAATAACCGAGCTTTCTTGAAAGCTCAATTCGTCGTCTTTGTCTGCATAATAATCGTAAATAGCTACAACTAAAAAAAAAAACAAGAATGTAATTTTTTTTTTTTTTAAATATTAAAAGATATATATAATATACAGGTTCCCAATAATTGACGCCCTAGGAAAACTGATTCAAGTTCTTTAACATAATTGATAATGTTCATAACAAGTCTACATTTTATGCATCAGATGACAACACTACTAAAAAATAAAAAATATTTTTTTCGTGCCTTATTTCGCTTTTACTCTTTCTTTCAAATGAGACAACCTGTATATTTTATAAATCTGGGTATTTGTACCTTTTTCCATATAGTCTTTTGGAACCCATCCAGGTAGGTCCTCCTCGTCAGGCACAATCGGCATCATTCCGCCAGACGTACGTGGGCGTCCAAAAGAAGCATGTTCGTCGTCTTGCGACGGAGGCGGTGGCAAGGGTGGCGAATATGAGCCACTACTGGATCGAGGATTTTGCGAAATACGTTGCTGTTGTTGTTGCTGTTGTGGAAGATGATGCGGATGATGGAGAGAATGTCCATGCTCGATTGTTTCACCAGAATTTCCAATTAATAATGGCGATGGCGGAGCTAAAAAGTAAATTAATTACTCCTTTGCCGTACTGTTTTTTTTTAAGACTTACGAGGCATGCTGGAATGCGGATCGATTATATATGCATTTGGTGGAGGCGGTGGTGGCGGTGTTTGCGGATGCAACGAATGTGGTTGAGGATGCACCATTCCCACTTGGGGTTGTTGCGACGGCAACGTTTGTTGTTGCTGCTGATGATGATGTTGCAATGTTGCAGTATGATGCGGCAAAGTATGCACCATTTGATTCGGCAAGGCGACCGGCAATGTGCTATAACCAGGACCCCGTTCGCGACGAGGATGTCCCAAAGGATAGTTAGGAGCGTAATGACTTGGAACTTGTGGCGGAGCTACAGCCGGCGGCGTACGATATTCTCGCGATCCTAAACAATTAATTGCCAAGTGATTCAATTTAAAAATATAAAGTAATGATCAACCTTTGCTCAGTGTTCCTGAGGAAATTGATACTTTGCTTCCCGTTCGACTAACTTGAGGTGGAGTAGGAGGCTTGGTCGTAGGAGCCGGACCTACGTAACCACCGACAATCATTCCTTGTCCAGCCGACATCGTGCTCAACGATTGTATACTTCCTTGGCTAGAACCACGTTGTTTTTGTCGAGGAGTTCCTCCCGTGAGTCCAGTTCGGACTCCATGACCAATATCATCCAAAACTATACCAAATTAAGTAAGATATAAATAAGAAATTTTGATCTTGAATAGTTTGCAATTTACAGTTTTCACAATATATTACGATGTAAATTTATGCAATATAGGTACTTTATCGAAAATTA
Source organism: Sisyra terminalis (assembly GCA_958496175.1). Classification (NCBI taxonomy): domain Eukaryota; kingdom Metazoa; phylum Arthropoda; class Insecta; order Neuroptera; family Sisyridae; genus Sisyra; species Sisyra terminalis. The sequence goes on along the minus strand of OY292279.1, from coordinate 18,416,946 downwards.
TAACGATCGTATAAATACAAACTAAATGATTCCTTCTTTAAGTTTCACAGGAATAAGAGCACCTGAATTCGCAAAGGGGTATAACAGGGTTTGTATTGGAAAACTGTTTCCATGGCTTTTTCGATTCAAACAAAGGAGATCGTTTTAATACTGAAAAAAAATTAGCCAAATTTTTAGCTTTCAACCGCTCAAGCGGTTTTCAAGTATTTCAAAAAATCCTATTCGATTTTATAAATATTTACTATGAATTCCGGTAGAATGTCGATTTTTAAGGTCAGAAACAAAACTAAAACTAATCGTTTGAGTATGTATTTGAAAAGTGCTTTAATAATTGCACGGTAAGGTTAGAGGCGGATTAAGACCTAGACAACCTAGGTTCGTGCCTAGGGCCCGTAATTTTTGGGACCCAAAAATTAGGTTTATAATTTTATAGTTAATTTTTACTTATATTTAAGCGTGATATTCATAATTGTTGAAACATTCAAAGTATGCCGAATCGTTAATAAAGGTGACAAGTGTGATAGACCCCTAATTACAATGTTGCCTTGGGCCCGCTTTAACCTTAGTCCGACACTGGGTAGTTTCACGGATTGGCGATATGAAATAACATAGTAAAAGCTTGAAGGCCAAAATGAGAGAATGACAGGTTTAAATATGTCGTTTAAGAAATGTGAACCTGTTTGAGGTATTTATTATTTGTTGTCAATTATAACATAACACTAACACTACATTAACACCTTTTTTCGATTTCATAAATGACACTTTTGAAGCTACTCTTTTCTCATTACTATATTATTTATTATCGCCAGTTGAGAGCAGGTAAAATTCTTTTCAATTTTACACCTGTTTGGAATTTATCCAGTTTTGCTCACAATATTGAACATTATGGAACAAAGGTTAATAAAATTGAACGTTAATTCCTGCCTACCTGTATTCTTTCGTACGAGTAAAAAAAAGGTTTATTAATTTTGAGAATATTTTGTTTTTTCACATAAAAGAAGTTATGTTCAATATTTTAGGTAAAAAATATATAGAAGTTAATAAAGAATAAGTTTGGCAAAAAATTGCTATACAAAATACGAACCGTTATAGTCGATCGGTTTCCGAACATATTTAATCGGCTTCTCCGGGTTGGATGGTGCAATTATTTTATACTGACGATTTGTGGATTTATTGGCAGTGAGTACACCGATTTCTCGTCGGGCAACTTTTTCCTTATGTATCATAACCGTCTGGGCAATATGATTCATTTGACTTTCCATTTCGGCCATTTGGGTGGTTTGTAGTTCTAGTAATTGCAAAAAGTTATATGCAAGTGTATTAATTTGATAGGCTACACTAGCCAAAGATTGCGTCGTATAGTTCTTCGTCTCTTCCAATGCAATCCGCTTGTTTTCCGCTTGGAAATAGTTGGCCTCACAATACTCAGCCACCCGTTCCAGGTTTGTGTGGCTATCTGTTAAATTATTGCGTCCATCGGGAATTTCCGAGCGCAACAATGCAGCAAGTTCAGCCATTGTGTCACAATCGCTTCCAACGCCCGATTCTCGATTGGGACTTAACCGACCTAAAATTAAATCATTCTCATTAAAAGTACTCATAGGGATAACAGGAGTGGAAATAAATTCTACCTTGACCCGTTGCAATCATTTGGTCAAAATAAACAGTGCTCATTGATAAAATAAACGGAAAAATTAAATAATATAGTACCGCAAGAAATTACCTATTTAATTATTGTTAAACTTGAGAACATTTGGGACAAGATAAAAGACATTTAAGGCGTAGCCATTTTTATAACTGTATTTGTTGACGTTCTGTATTACCGACTTGATTTGACATAAGCGATTTTAGCGCCAGTTTAAACATAAAATTTATAAATTAATTAAAAACATTTGGTTACGAAATATATTTGATTTTGGCACATTTTCTCGACGTATTTGGTGCAATTTTCTTTATATTAAATTTGTTTCATTAAAATTGATGCAATTTTCCTTCAATAGATTTGAAATAATGAACTGAGCTTTTTTGTTTTTCTGTATTATCGACTTCATTATTGCGTGACATGGCGGCAAAATTAAAAGAAATAAAAATGGCGGAAATAAAAAAATAAGTTTTTCAAGAAAATCAATAAATTTTTGTTTTAGAAATTATTCGTTTGACGTTTTTTTTTTATCCTTTTTATTAATTTCATGATTTTATTGGTATAAATTGAAAGAAAAAGAATGACTAAAGATTTATCTGGTTAATTAGTAAATTCTTACAATACTACTAGATACAGAAATATTTATTGCTGTATTGATAAAGAAATTAAAAAAAAAAATAAAGACTTAAAAGAAAAGAACTGAAAATGAGAAAAGCGGAGATTTAATTGTTATAATTAATCGACGTGTTTACTGCTAGAGATTGTCAATTTTCCAATGGGAACTTCTTGTATTGTTTTCTTAAGAGTTCATTGTGGAGGTCGCGTAATCATATTCTCGGTAGCATCCGATGAATAATGATGGAAAAATGATTAGGTATGTTACGGAAGAAGATGATTTGAATATTAACAATGAACAAAGAAGGAAAACCGGTTTTCGAAGAGTAAAACGAAACGCATGCGTGCACCATTCATGAAAGTTCATCCACCACCTCCATCCGAAAACCACCACCTCCAGCACATTCAACAGACAAATCCATCCATATCCGATCAGTCTTTGCAATAGTGTCAATTGAATTAGTTTAATTTACGTATTGTCCTCGCCTATTCCTCCAAGTCTAATGTATCGAAACCAACAATATTGCCCAACTTTTATATTGGTTGATAGGTAGTAGTAGCTCGATGAAGTTGCTTCAGCTGATTGTGATTCGGATTGGTGTAATGAAGAAATTTGGGGTAACAAATGGCGTGACGAATTGTTAGTTTGCCAAGAGTTTGATGTGGTTTTGGACATAGAAGACATTGGGTTGGTGTTTTAAATGTTTCACGTAGTGTTGTCGTTAAAGAACAGTGAAAGGGTTTTGAATCGCGTTGAAAAACGGAGTTGTTGGCATGGGCACAAGTGGAGGAACAGCGATGGTGACGATGATATCGTCGCTGCTGGTTGTTGTCGTGCTATTTTCTTTGACCAATTTATCGAGGGCGACTCCACTTGATCCTGTGCCTCCTTCTTCTTTCCTATCAAAAGGTAAACAAACTTCTTCACCTCATCTTTGTTTAATCCCACCAAATCATTCCACTCTTCTCTTTCTCACCTCTGAGAGGCCCATTTACCTTCAATCTTGTGAGTCATTCAACACTACAAAGGTGATTGATTGAAATCCATGTTTCAGATGGAGGTGACGACAGCATCGCATTGAACACTTTCATCCGCCACTATAACATCGCCCGTTACGACCGCAAAGACCTGGAAAACCAACATCGTCGGAAAAAGCGATCCACTTTTGTTAAATCCAACGAGACTGTTGCACCCCTGAGATTTGATATTCAGACCAATGATCGGTACTTATTTTTTTTTCGAAGGCCATTTCCAAATTGTACGGCTTCCTTTTAAGGATTAGTCTGACCTGAAGCAGCTTAGCCTTTTCTTTTTTTAGAATAGATACAAGTTGAATGCCACGAGTAATTGGTTTTGTTTTCTCAGGGTTTTTCGGCTGCGGCTCCATCCAAATTCAAACAGTGTGTTTTCAAAGAATGTTGAGTTTCATTCGACAAATGGACCAATCACGAGTTTTGATCCACCGGCCGTTTATTCAGGAACTCTTGATGGTAATAATTTCTCATTAACTGAAATAAAAAAGGCTAAAAACACCATAGTACCTTATTAATGAATCAAGGCTATTGTCTTCTTTGCAAATATATCAGAAAAACTTTGATTTTTTTTAAATTTAAAAACAAAAAAAAATCTTTAAAAAGTTAGTTTTTGATTAATTTGTCAAGAAAACTAAAACAAAGAATAAGATTGTGATTTATTCTACAAAAAGATGTAAATCTTTTCCTCTTTACTTTTTAGATATCATGCTTACCTTGATATACCCCTTAAAAAGAATGATAAAAATTGGTAATTATTGTTTTCAATTGATGTTTTGGAAAAGGGAATATTTTTTTAAATTAAGTGAAATATTTTTAATGATATTCATTTCCATCACTTCTAATTTCTCTCGATTTTAAATGTCTAGCCAAATAAGCATGTAAATAACATTTGAAAAGAGTAAACCCGAAATCAGTCGCCTTTTTTATCTACGTATGTCTCATCTTAACTTAAAAACTGATTTTAGTGAAATTTAATATTCAGGTACAACGCATTGTTCCACTTACAATAGGGTTCATGTAACATAAATAATTTTTAATAACCCTCGAATCGCTAAAGACTATAGTAGTTATATAGCGATGGTAAATAACAATTAAAAAAAACATCTCCGCATATAATATCCCCGACCATTGATCTTTCGAATATTAATTACTATTTTTTTTACACTGTGGCTTTTTAATTTAAGGTTTCGATTGTAATCAATAAACATTTTATATCGGCATTAAATAGTTTAAAAATTCGCGAGAAATCGGAATTTAATGGTTAACAAAAATAGCTTTTGTTTTTCTTAAACTAATTAACAATGCATTAATAGTGTATACTTTAACGTTAAGATATACAGTGAAATCTAATTATGTGAGCCCTGGATATGTGGGAAATCTCTGCTATTTGCAGCTATTAATAATTACCATGAGATCCCGAGATTTTCACACTTTTATTTCCTAGGAATTTTCAAACTTTTTTAACTTAATTTTTTTCGATATTTACCTCCATTGAAGTTTTGCAGTTCATTATTCCGAATAGTAAAACAATTTGGTACGGGTTTACAACCCTGTTAAAAAGGCATTTTGGAATCATTACATTTAAAATACTTTTGATAAATTTAAACGACTTGTAATGGGTTTTTTGAACATTTAAAATGTTTTTTTTAAAAGGAAATATTCTTAGTAATTGGACATCCTCGATAGATGATATAAAGTTATAGGTCCCTTAGGATTCAAGTTATATAGGTTTTACTGCAAAAGTAATAGATAAACAAAAGGTTTAGATGGGGAGTAGAATTCTGAGAAGAAAAGTCTTAGACGTACGCATTTATTATTACTTTTTTAGTGATATTTACCGTCGCTTTATAGCTACTAAGGTCGTTAGCAACTCTAGGGTTAATAAAAATCCGTAAATTTTACTTAGTTTTGGAGCGATCACCTTGACTATTCGGCCTCCAGTAGGTTTCACTTATTATTATGTCTTCTAGATGGCCATAAGGCGAGTTAAAGGCCAACAATGGATCACAATTTCTAGATGCTATTTAATACTAATATATCAAATAACGTTTGATTTCTCGTCGTCTACTTGGCTACCTCCCTTAATTATAAAATAATTAATATTTAAAGGATCTTAAGGATAAAGGATCTTCAATCGCTTTCCATTTTCCCATTACTGTTGGAACTCATACCTACCATACCTGAATTCAATATAAAACAAAAATATTAAGTTTTTTTTAATTTTGTTATTACTTATTCTAATATTATAGATTAAAATTTGTCAAAGATAATTGGCCTAGGAAAACATAAAATCTTAAGATGAAAGTCCCAATTATAAATATAGTAGACGTAATAGAGAATACATTGAAAGTCTACTACAATAAGAATCTACAAAAAACAAACATTCTTAAAATAACCTTTAAAAGATAATATAATTTAATATTATTATTTAATTAAGAATAACTATTATACAGCTATTAAAAAGCCAACAATGCCTATATACAACAATTGGAATTAATGAACTTATCTATATTATTTCTATATTTTCTTACATTTTTAAATGATTGTATAAAGAAAATATTGAACATTTCAATAAATTGAAAAGTAATTATTAAAATTTAACATTATTTACAACAAAAAGCGAGAAATTTTAATTTTAAGCTCATAATCTTTAAATTTTTTACCAAACCAAATTATAAAGTCCGGAAGATGTTTTTTATTTATTTTCTGTTATAAAAATGCAAATAAGTTAAAAAATTAGTAAAAAAACTTAAATGTTTATGTTTTACGTAGGCGCGACTCCTTTAACGGTATAATACCAAGGTTGAATTTTTTTATATTTCCAACAAAGACTTAATTTATTATTCCCATAAAATTAAATGAATAAAACTAAAATAACGTTATATTTTATTGATAAGTATTTAATATTTTTTACTTAAGATTAATATTCGACCCTTAGTACAATGTACTTTTTACTATGAATCAAAGATTGAATTGGATTTGAATCTTTTAACCATACATATTTTCAATTTACGAATTTTTAGCTTTTGAATTACTAATAATTTAAGCAGTTGTAAACCAGTGACTGAAGAAAAACACTTTTCCTTAATTATCTTTTTGTTTTTAGATGATGAAAGAGCTAGCGTATATGGTCTTATTACATCGGAAGGCCTCTTCGACGGCACTATTTCCACAATGCTGGATGATTACTATATTGAACCTATAAGCCGTTATAGGCAAAATGTTACACACCAAAATATTCACAGCGTAATTTATCGGTTATCGGACGTCGTTTATCCCAACATAAATACGACGATATGTCCTTCGCAGTTATTGCATCAACGCCGTCGAAGTATCAACCAATCTCCAACCGCAGCAGCCCGACGTTGGGTCTACGACCGAAATTTGCCCGAAGAAAAACAAAGGTACGACTACTATACTAATTTAGAAGACTAGGAACAAAGAGAGTCAACAATGGATTCCCATAACGAAGGTGCATTGGACGATATAGTAATTTTTTTTTATTTTCCTCAAATGAACTGCGTAACACGTGAAAATCAACCAATTGCGCAGAAGTATTTGAAATTGTATTAGAACTAAATTAAAAATCGCAGACATCAAATAAAGAGATAAGTTTATTTCACTACATCGCCTTACCACCGCTATGGGAATGGAATCTCCTAGTTTCTACTCTTAGCACTAATTATTATTAATTTATTTCAATTAATCTATTTCCAGTACCGTTTCATTAAACATTGAAAAGAACAACGATTTAAACCTCCTAATAAACCGTGGAGATGTCCTCAATGATGATTTGTGGCGAAACGAGCAAAATCTTTTCGATATCCTCCCCAACGAACGCTCGTTGAACAATTCTGACTTCATGTTTCGTTTTATGAGCAAACGGGCGACAATTGATCCGAAGAAAACCACGTGCATGCTGTATTTGCAAGCCGATCATCATTTCTTCCAAAAATACGGCACAGAAGAGGCCTGCATTGAGGTGATGACTCGTCATGTGCAACGAGTCAACGCCATATATCGAGTTACCGGTAAACTAAAAAATAAGTTTACTCCGTATTTGAAAATATAATAATCAACTTATTTCTCTTTTAGATTTTAATCAAGATGGAAAACCCGATAATATTACATTCATGATAAAACGTATCAAAGTGCATTCAACAGAAGCGCTGAACGATCCGCTTTATCGATTTCCGGGAATTTATGGCGTTGAAAAGTTTCTCGAACTATTTTCAGGTAAGCACTTCGAAACTTGAAAAATTAGAAGAAACAGTTGCGTTATTTTAATCTGTTTTGTCAAATAACTATCCAACTATAGTCAAAGCAACTACAGTCTTTGACTATAGCCAAAGACAATACTGTTACCCCTAATTTGTTTGAAAAATAAACACTAGATAGTGCTGACTTCGGTAGCATTACGGCCCTTATATTTTATGCACAATTTCCCGGATTCAAAAAGTGTAGTTTTCAATAAACACGATTTAGTTATTAGAAACTTACCAATATTTATTTTTCAGAGGAGGATTACGATGCGTTTTGCTTGGCTTATATGTTCACATATCGTGATTTTGAAATGGGAACTCTTGGTTTGGCGTGGACCGGAGACTTAAAAAATGCAGGTGGTGTTTGCGAAAGAAATGGGGTATGCACAACTTAACAAATATAAAGAAAATTACGTATAAATAAATTACCTTTGAAATTTTAGCATTATCGGGGAAGTATGAAGTCATTAAACACGGGAATTGTCACTTTATTAAACTATGGAAAACACGTTCCTCCGGCAGTCTCTCATGTGACTTTGGCTCATGAAATTGGACATAACTTTGGATCACCTGTAAGAAAATTAAAGAGATAAATTAAAGATCATGGAACAATGGTGAATCGGTTCCAAAGAAGTATTTGGATAATTTTTGGTATGATTGATATGTTGGTCCTAAAAAAAATGTTTTTTTATTTGTGAACAAAAATAGCTGAACTGATTTGAATGAAATTTGAACATAAGTATTAAATGGTTAATCATCGTTGATTTTTCACGAAAATCGTTAATTTTTAAGGTTGGTTTTTTTTATCATTTAAGGGGTAAAATCAATCGTCAAAGTGCTAAAATTCACCCCAACTTCAAGTGCTTCTAACGTTGTTAAATAAGGGATGATTTTCGAAACAAGCACTAAAAAGAAGTATATAATGGTTGTACAAATTAAAACTTATATTATTTTGTGTCCTTCTATATGTAGTAATCTCCCAAAGTTATAAATTGATCGAAAAAGTATGTCATATTGAAAAAATTCAGCTTTTAGAATCGAAGCTTTTACTTCATTTTTTTTTATATCACCAACATAAAAATCAATTATGTTTGCATTTTCAGACTAGTTTGGAGTTTTACCGGTTTCTCACTTAATATAGTAAATTGTGGAACGCAAAGTTGTAAAAACTATACTCCGTTATTAGCAAAAATTATTTAAAGGAAACAATACTAGTTTTTAAAAAATCTCCTGTTTCAAATAGTTATAATAAACATTAAAGGCTGTTGTATATTCTGAAAATAGCCTTTGTATATCTATTTAATATGTTCACATTTCATTCAAATCGGTTCCGTAATTTTTGAGAAAAAAATATTTTCTGATTTCTCAATTTTTTCGTTTTATTCACAAATATAAAGAGGTATAGAATATATGGATCTTTTTTGGGCCAACATATTCTCCAAGTACCATTCTGGGGTCGATTTTCCATTCCCATAGATCCATGGTCTTTACTTTAAAATACATAATTGCTATGGTTAACTTTTAGTTTATTGTTTTTCAATTCCGGTACGTTTCGTCACGTATCCAATACATAAACATATTAATAGCGTAATTAAAAAACAATAAATTAAATTGATACATAAAACCTGAAAAATTTATGTTATGGATATTTAAATGGGATCTGAGGATAAATATTACAGCTATGGTTAACTTTTAGCATGATCCAGAGTTGTGTACTCCAGGAGGCGAAGACGGAAATTACATAATGTTTGCCCGGGCTACGTCCGGAGATAAAAAGAACAATAATAAGTTTTCGCCATGCAGTTTAAAGAGTATAAATCCGGTTTTAAACTATAAAGCCAGATCTACGAAAGGATGTTTCACTGGTAATTAAAGTATTATAGTTATTGTCAATGTATTCGCCTCTTTTATGCCTTTGTGAATTATTGCATAGTTTAACAAAACGTTTAGCAAATCTCTGATTTTATTTATTTGGATTTTAGAGCCGAAAACTTCGTTGTGTGGAAATGGTGTGGTTGAAGAAGGTGAGGAGTGTGATTGTGGATGGGAAGAAGATTGTCATGACAAATGTTGCCATCCTCAACGAAGACATCCTCCGATCGATGAGCCACCATGCCATTTGGTTGCTGATAGCATTTGCAGTCCTTCTCAGGTTTGTTTTCTTCTTCCCTTAACTGTGTATAGGATAGTTTCTATAACTTCAGGTAGTACATTAACCGTAAAATATAATGCTTTTCCAAAAACGGCAAAGGTTGTTGTTGATCTTGGCATGTTCTTTTTATGATCAATTCTTTTTTAAATATCTTAGTTATGTCACGCAGGCGAAGTTAAAAGTATAAGTTAGTTATAAATAACTAATTTTCAATGTTTCTTTTGATTTAGGGTCCGTGTTGTACGTCGGAATGTCAATTAAAATTCGGTGATAAATGTCGTGATGATAATGGATGTCGAGATGCTAGTTTTTGTAACGGTCGTAATCCTCAATGTCCTCCATCGGTTAATAAACCAGATAAGACAATTTGTAACAAAGAGTTTGTCTGCTACATGGGGGTAAGAAAATGATTTACAAATATTTGAGAAATCGATAGTAACTGTTCTTTTTAGGAATGCACTGGATCGATTTGTTTGGCTTATGGTTTGGAATCGTGTCAATGTATTCCGGAGGCAAATGAACCGAAAACCAAGGCTTGCGAACTTTGTTGCAAACTTCCTGGAGACAATAAGCCATGCGTGTCCTCATTTGAGTGGAATGAAAAGCCGTACGATGTTCCTGATATGTATTCGAAGCCGGGAACGCCTTGTAATGATTACAATGGCTATTGTGATGTGTTTCAAAAGTGTCGAGATGTCGATCCGTCCGGACCGCTGGCGACTCTTCGAAAATTGCTACTTTCAGAGGAGAGTATTGCAAGCTTTAAGAAACTACTGGCCGACTATTGGTATGCGGCCCTTTTGGTCGTTGGACTCATCCTCTGTGTTTTGGTAAGATTTGAGTATAATTTTTATGATTTTTTTTATTATTTTAATTTTTTTTCTTGAAAATTTAGTCCAGGTCCTTACGTATTACGATTAGTAAGTGAGGAATAACGTAAATGTAGATACTTTTGATTTGTAATTTGAATTCATGTAAAAATTGGCATCATTTAGGATTGAAGTAGCGAAATTCATTTCGTGGCCATACTTATTTTGCTAGGAAAACAGATATTGTAGTGCAATTTTTGACTCTGATTTAATTTTAGATGATGGGAGTCAAGTTCTTGGGAAAACGGCCGATGTCAAAGTTGAAGTCGGTGACGATAATGCACAGTTCAACGACCGAAACGGTGCGTTTGCCGTCTGATGGTGAAGCTGGCGCCGCCGTTACTGTGCATCCTGCTGTTCGTTCTAAACTTCCTTTGAAGCAAAAAGTTCGTAACGGCCGCAAGCGGCGCAATAACGAAAAGCGAAGTCCTGCGAAAGTGCGAAGCACGACAGTCCCTACCGAGACCAACGTTACCACGGACAAAAAGCCATCGATTTTCGCGAAAAACACTCGATTTTTACAGAAAAAGACCAAGCAACGAATAATTCGCGGTAGTGCGGTTGAAATCGATGCCGATAAGAAAAAGAGTCCGGTAAAGCATGCGAAAGTCTCCTCATCTCCGAATAAGAAAAAGAAAAAGAAAAAAACTATAGACTATAGTGGAGGGAATCAGGAGTCGCAATCTCATCACAATGTGATATTAAGTAATAATAGTAGTAGTAAGAATTTAATTGTACCGGGTACGACAGCGGCGTCGAGCGCACCTGGGGGAAATCCTAACGATGTCGATGCTGTGTTGGGCAAAGTGCAAAATTGGTTGTTGCAATCACACATGCCAGTTGCAATGTCTAAGTCGAAATCAACTCCTGCAGGATTTGTCGAAACGAATCGTCTGCACAATAACAACAATAAGCCGCAACAGCCATTGTTGCGAGTTCAGCCGGGTACGGAGAAATGTAAGAGTGTTGGACATTTACCGAATGGAAATGGGGACAAAGAGAAAATTCGGTTGCAAGTCATTTATAAGCCACCGTTTAAGTTTAGTCTGCGTTTACGAAAAGCTGATAAGAGTAGTGTAGTGGTTGATCGAAGTGGGCAGCGCGTTGGTGATCGCGGAGCAAAAATGCCAAGAAATAAAACGGCTCGAAGAGCCGGACTTGTTGTTCGTAAAGTTGAAAAGACCAATCGTGATCAACGGCACCAGAGTCGAGGATCGAATGAAAAAGTGAAGGTATCAAATAAGAGTATTCCAGTCAATTCTACGACTAGTCCAATGACGCCTCCAACTATTACACCACCTGGTGCACCTATCGCAGCAACGCCAACTACTTATCATACTCCAACCAATGACCACGAAACGCTACCTACTCCTCCAACACTCAACACCAGTTCTCGAGATCAACTCGAAATTGACTCCAATATTCATACCGTCCAATCCGACTTAGAGGTCCTTTTATCAGACAGTGAATTTTTATTCACTAACGAATAACCATCAAAACAAAACCAATTTTCCACTTACAAATTAAGCGATCCACATTCAAATCCAAATCATATCAATTAAAAATGTGAAAATCTCAATTATTTTTATTGAATCATTGAAGTTTTTTTGAACAATTATTTTGTGTCAATTGTTCGCTTAATTTGTAATGCGTGAAAATACTTGGGTTTTGGTGGTGATGAGATTAGAAAATAATTGTGACCATTGTGCCAAAAATATGATTAATTAAATTGTATTTAATTTAATGTAACTAATTTTTATATTATGAAATTCATAGATATATTTTATTCCTTAACAAGATATTGTAAAGATATAAGTACTTAAATAGATATAAATAAGTAGCAAAGTAAATTATAAGGTGGACGGTGGAAATAATATGTGAATATTATCTTTTGTGATATAATAAAACGTTCCGAAAATATAAAAAAGTAACATTGAAAATTGAGAGTATTTTCTTTTAGCTAAGATACAATTTTGTGGTTTTGAGCCACTTTAGGGTCTATAAAAATCTGTAAACCAAGAAATTTCATAGAACTTAAAAGGTTTAGAGTTGACTATCTCTCAAGATAATGAAATAAAACTTGAACTTTTAAGTAATAATAATATGCGTAATTCTCATCAAATTCCAAAATTAGGTAGAAAAAATGTTATGACTTCTTTTTGTTAATTTTGTAGTACTTGTATAACTAGATTTTACCAATATAGTAGTCACCGGAATAAACTTATTTTAGACGAATTATAAGGATTATTTAACGTTTTGAAAGTAAGGGGATGGTTTTTATAGGACATACCGTCATTGAATCGTGTCTGTTATTGTTTAATAGAGAGCAAAAAAGTTTGGTCTTAACAGAATTATTGTTACGTTAATAAAATACTCATCTGTAAGTGTTATTTGTTGTCCTGCACCGTTAAAATGAACTACTTCTATTTTTGCATTATACTTACAGCAATAATTTTCACTAAAGTCAATATGAATGATGTTTTCATCTTTAAACAGGAAAAGTCGATGAATTTAAGGATTATGTACATAAGCAAAGAAATAAAAAAAAAAAATATTTCAACTAGTTTAAAAGTCATTACCTCATATATCGTCATTCCCTCGTTTCAATTTGAAATGAGGGAATGAGAAAATCAAGTATAACTTCAAAAATCTTTGTACCTACTTAAAACTGTGCAATTGTTATTGAGTTATAGTAAATACCTCTGTTTTATTTCAATGTAAGGGACTTCTTGTCACCATATCGATGATAGTTCTTTCTTCGTTGACTCTCCTTAATACTCTATGTTTGTGATTCGATCCATCCTTTTATTTTTTTCCAGAAGCATGTCTCAAATCTTTCCAGATACTTTCTTAACTTCTTAGAGTTCGAATTTTCGATCAATATAATACTACACTCCAAAAATGGCATTTTCCCAAAAAAAAGTCCATATTTGAATTATTTTGCCTTACTAAAGGAAATGCTAAGTATTATAGAGAATTAGATAGTAGCTGGTAGGACTTATATATAAATCATATAAATCTTACAATATTTAAAAATCTGTATCTTTGGTTGCCTACACGTAAGTTTCAACATAAGGTTTGAGTCTTTCATATGGTTTGTTTCTCAATTATCCTTCATTTCAATATGGCGTCTAAGCAGCAATTTTTCCTATCTCTTTCTCACACAAAGCAACACCCATATTCCTTTCTTTGACAAACAAAAATTAAAGTGCCGGATGAATATGGCAGAACAATACTGGGCGTTGTGTCAAATAGATAAATATTAACTACAAAATGTGCGTATAAATCGTGTGAAATAACATTTTAGGCTTTTCCTTGAAAAGCTACAATATAATTCATGTGATTTGCACTATTTGAAACGATTAAAATCGAAAAGAAATGTCTCGGCAAGCAGCTCCGACCGAGCGGAAGCTGGCTGAAAAGCTGAAGATCCTAAATGATCGAGGAGTTGGAATGCTAACTCGAATCTACAACATTAAAAAGGCATGCGGTGATACGAAATCGAAGCCGGGATTCCTGTCGGACAAAACTTTGGAGTCGTCCATCAAAAACATAGTGCGGAAATTCCCGAGCGTGGACACCAAGGGCTTGCAGGCTATTCATCCGATTCGCAATGAAATTATGAAATCACTGTCTTTATATTATTATACGTTTGTAGATTTGTTGGACTTTAAGGATAATGTGTGCGAATTGCTTACGAGTATGGACGCGTGGCAGGTCCATCTAGATATAACATTGAATTTTGATCTAACCAAAGCATATTTGGACCTGGTGACCACCTATGTTTCGTTGATGATTCTTTTATCACGTGTTGAAGACCGCAAAGCCGTACTCGGCTTATTCAATGCCGCCCACGAAATGGTTCATCACCAAAGTGATCAAAGTTTTCCACGTCTTGGCCAAATGATAGTCGAGTACGATTTACCTCCGCGAAAACTTTCCGAAGAGTTTGTTCCACATGCTCGCCTCCTAATGAATGCACTGATGTCCTTATATACAATATTTCCTCCACGCAATACAACTGCCGACAAATGGAGATCCGACCAGAAATTAAGTCTCGTCGCCAATCCTAGTCTACTATTAAAACCAGCCCAAACTGAAACCATGTCCTGCGAATATTTATCTCTGGATACCATGGAAAGATGGGTCATTTTTGGATTCATGTTATGTCACCAGGCGTTATCCCAAGAACAAGCCGATAAAATGTGGGTAGGAGCCTTGGAGTCAAGTTGGGTTATCCCACTTTTCCGGGATGAAGTCGTCTATATTCATTCCTACATACAAAGCTTTTTCGACGGAATCAAAGGATACGGAAAACGGGTTTCCGAAGTAAAAGACGCGTATAGCCAAGCAATTTCTAAAGCTGGATATCAACATCGAGAACGAAGAAAATTTCTGCGAACCGCCTTAAAAGAACTGGGACTAATAACAACGGATCAACCAGGCCTTCTTGGTCCGAAAGCCTTAATTATTTTCATGGCATTATGCTGGGCTCGCGATGAAGTTTTGTGGCTTCTTCGACATGGCGACAATCCACCTCTACAAAAAGGAAAGGGCAAAAACGCCGAAGATTTGGTCGATCGCCAACTTCCTGAACTGCTGTTCCATATTGAAGAACTTCGGGTGTTGGTTCGCAAATACAGTCAAGTTATTCAAAGATATTACGTGCAATTTTTGTCGGGTTTCGATGCGATTGCTTTAAATCAAACCATGCAAAATTTGCAAGTATGTCCGGAGGACGAAAGCGTGATTTTGTCATCATTGTGCAGCACTATTGCGAATTTATCGGTGAAACAAGTTGAGGAGAATGAAATTTTTGATTTTCGAGCTTTTAGATTGGACTGGTTTCGACTTCAGGCTTATATGTCAATGGGAAAAGCACCACTACCGATTGTTGATCACCGTGATTTGGCTTCTTTCATGGATATTGTACAATTCCACGCGCGAATGGTTGACAATTTGGATGAAATGCTTGTCGAAACTTCCGATTTGTCTATCTTTTGTTTCTATAGCAAAATCTTTGAGGATCAATTTCACATGTGTTTGGAATTTCCAGCTCAAAATCGTTACATAATTGCATTTCCGTTAATCTGTAGCCACTTCCAAAGTTGTACTCACGATTTATGTCCAGAAGAACGACATCATATTCGGGAAAGAAGTTTATCGGTTGTTAATATGTTTCTCGATGAAATGGCGAAAGAAGCGAAAAATATCATCACCACCATTTGTGACGAGCAATGTAAAATGAGTGATAAACTCCTTCCAAAACATTGCGCTATTATAATATCCCAATTATTCAATCGAAAGAAGAAAGATAAGAACAAAAAAAATATCCTCGAAGCCGAGAAACCAGGACGGGAAAGTTATCGGAAAACTCGGGAGAATTTAACGACAATGGATAAGTTGCATATGGCGTTAACGGAATTGTGTTTCGCTATTAACTATTGTCCAACGGTAAATGTTTGGGAGTATACATTTGCGCCGAGGGAATACCTTCATCAACATCTGGAAACCAGGTTTACGCGAGCTTTAGTTGGGATGGTTATGTTTAATTTGGAAACGCATGAGATTGCCAAACCTTCCGAGTTGCTGGCCAGCGTTAGGGCTTACATGAATGTTTTGCAAACTGTCGAAAATTACGTCCACATTGATATAACTCGAGTATTTAACAACGCGTTGTTACAACAAACGCAAAGCGTTGATAGTCACGGGGAAAAGACCATCGCAGATTTATACACCCAATGGTATTCTGAAGTTCTTCTACGTCGAGTTTCCGAAGGAAATATTTGCTATTCGATGAATCAACGAGCATTTGTTAGTCTAACAGCCGAAGGCACTATTCCTTTCAACGCCGAAGAATTTTCCGACATCAACGAATTACGAGCTTTAGCCGAACTAATCGGTCCCTACGGCATGAAATTATTAAACGAGACCTTAATGTGGCACATTGCAAGCCAAGTAAGCGAATTGAAGAAATTAGTAGCTGGCAACAAAGAAGTTCTGATCAATCTACGAACCCATTTCGACAAGCCTGATGTAATGAAAGACCAATTCAAGAAGTTGCAAAGTGTTGACAATGTTTTACAGAGAATGACAATAATTGGAGTGATACTAAGTTTTCGTCAATTAGCACAAAGTGCCCTCGTCGACGTGCTCGAGCAACGTATTCCATTTCTTCTAAGCTCAATTTTAGATTTTCGACATCATTTACCAAGCAGCGATCCATTACAAATCGTCAGTGAAATGGCATCGGCTGCGGGACTTTCTTGTAAAGTTGACCCAACATTGGCAGCAGCCTTACGAAATCAAAAATCAGATAGTGAAGAAGAAGAACATATGCTCGTCTGTCTTCTAATGGTTTTTGTTGCGGTTTCCATTCCAAAATTGGCACGAAACGAGGGCTCGTTTTATCGCGCTTCGCTCGAAGGCCACGCCAATAACATTCATTGTATGGCACTTGCCATCAACAATATTTTCGGTGCAATGTTTACAATATGCGGACAAGGCGACATTGAAGATCGAATGAAAGAATTTCTGGCGTTGGCTTCGTCGAGTTTGCTACGTTTAGGACAAGAAGCTGACAAAGAAGCAACCCGTAACCGAGAATCGGTGTATTTGTTGTTGGATTTAATAGTACAAGAATCGCAATTTTTAACGATGGATTTATTGGAGTCGTGTTTCCCCTATGCGTTAATCCGTAACGCATATCATGCCGTTTATAAACAAGAGCAAAATCTAGCGTAAACCTATCAGTATCACAGCATTTTTTATATAGAATTAATAATAATGATTTATACAAATTTTTATCTATGTAATTTGTAGTTAGCAATTATTTACTTTATATCAAATAAAATAAGAAATTTATTTGCAAAAAGTAGTTTTTTTTTTTTATTTTTCGGCCGAAACCAACTATTCTTTCAGACCTCTCACAACGAGCGCTGGTGTCGTTTTATCTTTCGTTGGTAAGAGAAACGAACCGATTATCTTGTTTTTACTTTTAATCTTTGTATCGGTTTGTTTCTCTTACCAACAGAAGATAAAACGACGCCAGCGCTCGTAGTGAGAGCTCCTGTACTACAATTGACACAGAAAGAATGGTTGTATTCGGGTCCTGAGTTTCGGCTGAATCCTAATTTTTAATATTAAACTATTGGAACAAGAGTTATAAAAGCTGAAAATTTCTGTGTGGATATCCTTAACATAGGTAAGAACAATAAGTGACTATGGAGTTTGAATGGAGGTTACTTTGGTAGGTAACAAGTAGCAAAGGTGTATAAAATATAAGCTCAATTTCGTGGAAATATAAAGGTAATTTTTTTAAATATTTTCTTTGGAATATTAGAAATCACATCCTTTATTGCTAGACACTTGACACGGTTTCAACTCCCTGCGAGATACCCCTTAAACTTAAATAAGTCAATATAATAGGTAAACGATTGCGCATGTCAGCAAAGACTGAGAACAAAAATAATTGTTTTAAATTTGAACTAAGTTTTGTCTTTGGTTTCAACTGTCATTTTGATTTCATTCAATTGCTAGTTTGTGATTTGTCTGTTGTTTGTGACAAAGGATTGAAACCGTGTCAAGTTTCTGACAATGAAGGATGTGATTTGTAATCTTCCGAAGAAAATATAAAGAACTAACTAACTGACTGATCAACTAACTGATTGTTGTCGTTGGTTTCAACTGTCACTTCGATTTCATGCAATTACCATTTGTCAGCTGTGGCTAGCAAGGGATTGAAATCGTGCCAAGTGTCCGACAATGAAGGATGTGATTTCCAATGTTATTCCGAAGAAAATATAAAAAACTAACGTTTATATTTTGACGAAAATGAACTTGTATTTTATAAACTTTTGCTACATGTAACCTGCCAAAGAATCACCATCCAAATTCCATAGTTACTAATCGTTCTTACTTGTGTTGGGAACATGCACTAAAAAATTTTCAGCTTTTATATTTATAGCAGGCTCTTGGGCTATATTTAAGTATTTATCAAAAAATGTACAGGTGGTCGAGTAGCTATGGTGGTCGCTTCAGAACTAGAAGGTACTGCGTTGGAGCAAATTTTCAATATTTTTCGATCTATGGATTTTATTAACCCCAAAGAATGTTGATTGAAATTCTAGACACCTAAATTGTAAAAAAATCGGCTCAAGTCCCCTTTAAAACAGTCAAATCTGGCAACGTTACATTTTGTTTTTAATTTTATTCGCGCTAAGTCGGCCTCTAATGAAAATTTAGTCACAAAAGGGAAAATTATACCATAGCAGCATTGAATCTCGATTAGAATAAAAAAGTCGCCAGATTTGAATGTTCTAGATGAAATTTGAGCCTAAAAATCAATTCAAATAATTAAAATTGCCTGGAAAGAAATGATATACAAAATGCTCAGTTATAAAATTATGAATATTCCTTTTTATTATTGCAATATTTTCTTCAGTATACTAGTTATGAAATTTCATTATTAATTTCCTTTTTTCAAAGAATAAATTTACAGACTAGGATATGTGTACCTTCAACATTTCATGGAGTGATGTAGAAAAATAAAAACAAAAATGAATTAACATTAACGAAATATTCGTTATTAAATTGCAATAAAGTTGTCGACATTTAAAACATTAAATCTACAAAAATTATCTTCAATTAATAGTCCAGATTTTTTTTGTGTTCATTATAGTTACTAATTTTTTAAGAAAATAGATAAAAAAATTACAACTTCATTTTGTCAAATACAATTTGAGAAAAAAATATAAAACTTTGTCTTTTTAAACATAAACTATTCTTTTCTTAAAAAGATTAATAAAAATTTTCCCTAATTCATTTACAATTAGTAATTGTTAATAATGATTAATATTTGCCCCAAAATTAAGAAACACAAGTAAATGTTCTCCACTTTTAGATAAAAATAATTGAAACTATTAAATACTGATTGGAAAAATCCAAAGTTATCGATTCTTATTCTAATTTTACTTAGTAATCTAAAGGCGCAATATGTATTCAGTCTAAAACTTAGAATGATTTGATTCCATTATTTTTGATATCACGTTTTGGTTTTGATAATTCGATTAAATTTTTTTTTGTACATAAAACACGCAAATATTTGTCATATAAGTTTAGAAACTTATGAATGTTTACTGTACTATTTAAAACACGTTCAATTTGTAGGCACTAGTGAATACTTGGTAAAATATCCAATCATATTCAAAATCTTTTAAAAAAATTCTAATATTTAAGGCATTTTTTTTTAGGCTGAATGTTTATATTTTAGCAAACAGATCTTGTTAAACGTTGATTCAAAAAAGTTATTGCTAATAACTTAGTTTTACAAACCTATTGTCTTTCTTTTCAATACTTATAGTTTGTTAAATTTTTCATTTATGGCTTTTATATATATTATCTAATTGTTTTATTGGATTAATTTGTATTAATGTCTTCCGTGGAAGGGACAGCAAGTACTGAACGACTTGTCGCACTTCCTATAACGTCCATCCATCTAAAAATTAATTTTTCATTATACTATAAAACTATTACCCAGGATATTTTGTACATAGTTTATCAAAGAAATAAGAGAAATCTTATCCTTTTTCGCTATCTTTTAAGAAGTAGATTTTTCTCGAAATGCTTCGTCGAATTTTCAAACCTTAATAGCTTCGATTTGAATAGTATTAGAGAGCTTACATTTTTGGGATAATAAAAATCGCCAGACTTATTAATTACTCTAAAATTCATTTGTCTAACTTTTAGATTTCATTAATATCTGAAATACGCCGATTTTGCTACTAAGTCCTCAAAACCTATAGGCTATATCCGGAAATCCTCGAGATTGAAATTTGGCATGCAGGATAGAATTTGCACATAAACATCAAAGAAATCTATGGTTTTGATTCTTTAACTCCTAAATAATGAATGCAGATATATAAGTTCAATTACATGATTCCAATGTCAAATATCCAAAAATACAGAAAACAACAATTAGATTTGCAAAAAAGGCAAGTGCTCTTTTATAAGTTAATATATAAGGAAATATTCCAACCTTGTGTCTATTATGCATAATGGAAACAATTTTTAAGAAGTGGCGTCACCACAAGTAGGGCTGAAGTACTAATTTAAACTGAAACTCAAAACTTTATGTAAGGTACCTGAGAAGAGAAATTTAGATAGAACTTCAATTCTGTGTTAAAAGTGTGTAAGAAGTTTGGGGTAACTAATCGATAAATCTCAGAGATTTGTTAGCCAACCGTTAGTTGTCGCTGTACAAAATTAGGCTTTGATAGGCTTTCAAAGATACTTGGCAAAGTATCTAGATACCAGATAAGTTACTTTTACAAAAAGTATCCGAAAATACTTAGGGTATCTAGATACTCTTAAAAAAAGGAACTTATATACTTAAAAAGATACTATGTATTTCTTATCTACTAAATTAGGAAAAAGGAGAATATGTACGTCTAATCCCCTGTAAATACAATATACTTTAAAAATAATAGAAGATTAATAGAAGAGGCATAAATTGAATGTTATAAAACAAGATAAAATTCTATCTCATCTTTCGGTATCTTGGTAGCAAAGATCTTTTTAAGTTATAAGATAGTCCTTTTTAAAAAATATCTAAGATACTAAGTTAAATAACTAAGATACTAAGTTACTTTATACCAAAAACTAAAGTAGCATATACAGTATTTTAGATACTTTAATGTAACTTAGATACCTATTCTTTTCTGACCCCAAACTTCTTCCATATTTTTAACACAGAATTGAAGTTCTATATAAGTCTCTCTTCAATGTAAGGTAATTTAAATTATCCTAGACACACTTGTGGCGGCGCCACTTGACAAAATTCCTATCATTCATTGCAAAATAGGAATACCATATCTTAAACAGGCCATTCACGCTCCGACTTGCAATACTGCTAATCGGACTAGTAGTTGGATCGCCTAAATGATACGATTAGACATTCAACTTCCACCAACACCATTCACGGTTTGACTTTAGATCCAACTTCGAAAGTCAGACCACAAATTGAATTCCAAGTCGGAGTGTGAATGGTTTGCTTTAGTCTTATACTTTTGGTCATATAGTGTCCAATTCGTGGGATCGGAAAGTTTTCTTTTTTTTCGAAGAGTTCCAAAGTCCAAAAGAATAGGATGGTTATACGGCATTGTTTTGGTCGTTTGACTCCAGCTTTTTATTGTATACATTATTTTTTTATGACATTCCATTTGATTTAATTTAGAAGTGGTGAAATGTTTTTTTTTTGTTGCCATCTGAAATTTTTGGTGTGTATTTTCTAGAGGGGTAGTTGCAGCTCAAGGCTAAGTCCCTTTATTCTTTTGGGTTCAATCTTAGAACAAGAGACACGTGCTCATGAGTCAATAGCAAATCAAAAGACTTCAGATATCATAATTAAATAATTTGGATGTGGCAAGCTTGATCCACCCTCTCCAAGGGATGAAAGATTACCATTTCGTTTGAAGGTAAAATCGAAACGGCAAGTCGATTTCCTTTAGTAATTAAAAGAAAATCAAAATTGCTCGTGATTTTCAAATTTTGTTTACCATTTCTCTATCTTAATTAGTCCCTTTTCCAACAATAAACTACTTCACAATACTTCTAGAGATAGCAAATGGGGCAAATAGTTTCCTCTTTTTTTTTCTTTAATAAACTATGCACCAATAAATAAGTCATCTTATGTCCTTTTTGGAAAAGTCAAATCTGGTAACGTTGCATTTTCAACTTTGTTTTTTTATTCTTTTCGCGATTTTTTTGTTAATTCAATTCTAATATGGTATACTTTTCTCTGCTATGGCAAAATTTTCATTATGGACCGATTTATTCGCGAATTAAATAAAAAGTCGAAAATGCCACGTTGCCAGATTTGACTGTTCTAAAAGGGACTTGAACCAATAATTCAATTAAAATCTTACCGTTGAAACGTATACTCTGATTCAGCTCTAAAAAAATATATGTGATTTTTGTACTGTAACTTAAAAACGAATTCTTTCGTAATAATATCAGCAGGTGAAGGAGACCCTACAACGTAACCTAACAGCGGTAACGAAGCTAATGGGAATTCATCGCTGGAACTTTTATAGAAAAATAAACAGAACGATGTAAAGACAACCCAAAGTTTTTGCCATCCGTTACTATTCTTGAATTTACGTAATAAATATCCAGAAAGTTGATTCTGCAAAGAAATTATACTTTAGTCACTGTTAAATTATGTTTACCAGAAGGAAAAGTACCTTAACAGCTGTAAGTTGGTCGTTCATACTAACAGTAGTGTTTCGATGCCAACATACTTGCACTGTTGTATTATTTCTTTGCTGCGGTATTGGACGCTCTGTTGTATTTTCAAGTCCTTGTTTATCGATAATTTCATCTGAAGAACAACAACTTTTTAAGCTCAAATAAGTTAAATTAACATCCGTTTGGTCCCGGGCTTTTTGAATTGCGTCTTGCAAATCGGAGACCCATTCATCCTTTTCAATTTGGGAACTAGCTGCCACAGTTAATGCTCGGTTTCCACCTAAATATTTCATAACTTTATAGTTTAATTAAAGAAAAAATGAGTCAAGTAAATACCGTAAATTGTAAATGCAAATTTAGCGATTTTCTCGGGTTCATCAATCATTACACCTCGTAACGGCATGTGGCCGTGAACACGAAAATGAGATGCTCCGGATACTCGAGATGTGTATAAGAGAATATCGGAAAACTAGGAAAGATTAAATTGATAACGATTATTAGTAAGAATTTAATGTTCGAAAAGTAAAACAAATGTGTATTTTGATATATCAAAAAAGGTAGGGTCTTACGACCCCGCGAATTTAAATTGTGCAAACTAGATTTAAAAAAATCTAGAAGAGTCGACCTATGTTCTAATCAAAAATTTTACCAGGAAGAACATCCGTTGTTGATATCCTTTTCGTGAATATTTCAATAAACACCCATGCCGCAAAAATGTACGACCAGGTGTCCCCAGTATATCAAATCCTACTATATCACGTTGCAATTCGGCAAGAGTAGCAATATTTTCACTATGTTTCAATGTATCAGTTGCAGGCCCCAATAATGTCGTAAGAGCACTTCGAGCAGCTACACAAGCAGTTCGATCTGCATGTGTATTGTCATAATGTTCCAACAATCCTTAAAAAAAGAAAACCACAACCATTTCTATCGATTTTTTGCCCTAAAAGTAAAACACTTACGATCCAATAAATTTTGGTAATGAACCAATCGATGTAACGGTTTCAAAATAAAACTCGTAAACGGCAAATAACACACTTTCTGCATCTCAAAATCTCTGTGAAGTTGCTCAAAACGAGGATTTCGACGAAACGACAAATCTAATTGTTCTAACACTATTGAATGACCATCTAAATATTCTTCATACAACTGAAAATTTTTACACATTTAGATAAAAAACAAGGGAAAGTAGATTCGTGACGTATTACCGGAATTAAAGTAGAAATATTGTTAAGTAAAATATCACCAAGAGCCAAGGTTTGGACGTCCCATCCTTGCAAACAAATATCTAAGTCTCGTGCCAACGCTGAATGTATCGTGGCCAAGGGGGCTATTAACGATAGCAGAAGTTCGCCGACCTCCCCTGATTCTTCAACGCCAATTTCATTACGCCACCACTACAATTGAAAATGTGGTGAAAATTGGAAAAAAATCGGTTACTAATTGCAAAAACCAACCACGTTTATAACATCCAAATCTTTTTTATATGTTCGTTCAGTCATTAAAATTTCTTTAGCAATAAAGTATGCCTTGTCGTTAATCCATCGACCCTTAAAATAAAATAAGATCACATTAGTAAAGTTGCTTTAAAATTAAACTTAAGAAAATATAGGGTTCAAATCCTTTTTAGGTCGATCAATAAGTGGCAACGTTGCATTTTCAACTTTGTTTTTTATTCAATTCGCGATTTTTTTGTTAATTTAGTTCTCACATGGTACACTTTTCTCCTTTGTGGCTAAATTTTGATTATAGGCCGATTTATTTGCGAATTAATCCAAAAAAAAAGTAGAATATGCTCCGTTCCACACATTGACCGACCTTAAAGGGACTTAAACCCAATATAGCTTATGAAAAAATATATGTATGCATTACTATAGAAATAGTTCACCCTTAACAACTGAAAAGTGAAAAAAAGTAATTCAAAAAATGTTTTTAATCCACTACCATCGCATATTCCGATAGTACCTAAAATGGTACATCATTTATTAGTAGTTCGTGATAACTAAAATGACTAAAATATAGTGTAATTTTAAACACAATTTTTACTTTTAATGTCAATACTATAGGTCAGTGATGGCGAACCTATGACTCGTGGGTCAGACACTGACTCACGTAAGCTTTTTAACTGACCCATGATGGCTAGGCAGCCATTTATGTTTGTAGAAAGAGACTTCCATAACACGTTTCGTCCCCTCTCTGTTTTATCTTGTAAGGCGCTAATGGGTGTCATCCACATTAGTGACCCACGAGTTAGTACTAAAAAAATATGAACGAAATTTGACCCACGCTTCAAAAAATTTCACCATCCCAGCTATAGGCAAATGTAGGCATAGATTAGAAATATAGGCAGTAGGTTTTTACTAGTTTTATGTATGGCGGCAAAGATAGAGAACAAAGAAGGTAAACACATACACTCTCATTCTCACATATATGTGAGAATAATACAAATATAATAATAATTGTCTCAATTTTCAACTCGCTGATTGTTGTCATTGGTTTCTACTGCCATTTCGTTTTCATTCAATTGCCAATTTTTGTCATTTCTTAGTTTTGTCAGTATTGAGCTGTGAATATTTCCCAGAAAGTTACTAGTTTTCAAATAATTGATTAAATTAGTGGCTCATGTCTCTTTTAGCGACATCAATTCAGGTAACGTTGCATTTTCTACTTTGTTTTTAATTTAATTCACGATTTGTTTGATAATTCAACTATAATATCGCATTATTTGCTCTTTTGTTAGTAAAGTTTCATTATGACCTGATATACCCGCGTATCAAATTAAAAACAAAGTAGAAAATGCAACGTTGTCAGATATTGATGTCACTAAAAATACATGAGCCAAATTGGCTATTTATTTCACAATATTGTACACAATTGACTATTTATACGTATCTTACATATAATATCAATTAACTATTTACCAATACAGCATGGGCCACTTGTTAGAAAAACAGTTATCGAAAACATTTACCATATAGAAGTGAATTGTAGTCATAAACTATCATAAATAGATATGAATAAACAATCATTTATTGATACAGTTTGTCTAAATAGCCAATTGTGGGTACCTACAACATGTACAAATACAAATACAATGTACAAAGTGGCATAATTGAAATTAAATTAATACAATCGTAATTGTATATTTTTATTACTTATTTATAACTATGTATTGAAACTAATTTTTAATTCAAATATAGAAAAACATAATGCAATATAATGGACCAATCGATTTTCCTTGCATTATTTTACATATTGCACTGAATAATTTAAAAAAAATACCTTTCTTTTAAAAATATTTGAACTATTGTGTCTTGATATAGATATGATTCATACTATAAAAGATGAAAATGTTAATTTCGTCGTCAATAAATTCAGTTGATTTCCCTTACCAAAATAACAAAAAATGTGCTAACGATCGACTTGACCGCGTTTTTAGTACAATCAAAATCGGTCTAAAGTTGCTCGCTAGCCTTTGGAAGTAACTTCATACTGTAGCAACGGCGTTACCTTTTATTAAAAAATCAGTCCATTTTTTCATAACGCCACTGAAGAAATTTATAACTTCAAAAAATTTTTGATCTTAATATCTAAACCCTCAAAGTAATGAAACTATTTATTTTTGAATCGGCGCCAAGCTATCAAAGATACAAATTAATTATTTAAAGCATGGAATGATGACAATTGAAGGTCAGCTTAATATGCCGTACGATTGGTATGTAAGGTCTAGAGTGATATTTGTACATTTCTTTTTTGACTAATTGTTTTAATGGTTGTTGTTAAATTTATTTGGCGTCGACTCAAAAACAGTTAATATGATTAGTTTGGAATTCAGAAGCTTAGATTGTATTAGATTTGATTAGCTTAGATTAGAGATATTATGATTAAAAAATTTTTCTTTTAATTGCCACCTCTTAGTTCTCAATTTTTACTAATATTATCTTAACTTAGGAGACATGTCTCAAAGACCAAAATCGTACAACATGTCTACTAGACTTTAGAAAGATAAGATGGATAAGATTAAAAACCTAAGGAATATTAGAACCAATTTTCTATAGTAATGCTTAGTATAAGCTTAGAGTAACTTTAAGAAAATATACCAATTGAAATACATACTTTCTTCTTGACATCATCTGTATTTGAATAATTTCCGTTTATCGATCCATTATTGATACTTCCATTTCGTAAATTTGCCATTTCCGATGGACTTGTGGGACTCGACACCGAACTATCCGTAACATTTCCATTTTCCAACATCCCTGAAGATCCATTCATCATTGTACTCAACTTGGACGCGTCATTGTACATCGAATTATTGCTCGGATTCACTAGGACTTTCCCATTAACACTTTTCTCAACTATGATAAAAAAAAAAATGGAAAAAAATCAATAAAAAATTCCCACTTAAAAATTCCCACTTAAAAATAAAATAAATTCATGCCTTTACCACTAATTATTATAATATTATGTTTCATGCAGATTTAATCCAATATCTACTACGTGAATATTCAACTTACCTTAGTGTTAAAAATGGTAGCTTTAGGTACTAAATAAAACAAAAATAATTGAAAAAAATAATTTAACTTTACCATTTTTAACACTAATTCCTAAATTAAGTGAATATAAAAGCCCAAAAATAATAGAAACGAAAGCAAAAAATAACTTATTTACAAAGCTTGTGTTGGAAAAAAAATTCAACTTATTCCCCAGAGAAAAATTTTAAACGAAAAAAATTCAAATTTAAAAAGACAAATTATATTTTATACAATGTCACTGCTGTTTTCTTTTATTATTGCGAAGTGATAAAATTGCAATTGATCTGTTTTCAATTAATTTCGTTAAATATATAATAATATATATATTTAAATATACATAATATACTTTTATTAAATCTAAAATTCCAATATTTAAATCCTTATCTTGTCTTTATCTTAAATATGTTATTAACTACATCACCAAAATATTTAAAACCAATTAAATCAAATTAACATTTCTTTTTTTTTGGAAACAAATAAAAAAATTTTGGCACCTTATATGTTTCAGTTTTGTGTTTCTACAAATATGTAGTTTGAATTCTACTGATAATTTGATAAATATTGTATTTTGAATAAATATTTTCCCGTAACAATTGATTGAAAAGTTTTTTTTTCAATATCAAAATTAATAAAAGTATTGTAATCGTGAAGAAAAACAATAACTCATACAAAATTCGTTTTTGCGATTCTTTGTTATAATTTAAATTATTGCAACTTATATGTAAGAGAAATAAAAACGAATTTTGTGTGAACAAAACAATTTTTTTACATAAAAATATAATTTTTAACGTCATTTACTATCATTTGCACTTTTATATGACTTTCTTTCTTGTACTCGTTCTTACTATTACCCATTAATTTTCGGGTGAATTATAAAGATATCCTATATTTAGTGAGTATTGTACGAGATCTGGTGAATAGAGACGGAAAATAGGTTTCATATAATTTGGTAATCTACTGTTTTCACTACCCATCATGCTTTAAAATGAATATTGAGGTTTCATCGTTTTTGCTTAATCAAAATGGATTTCTAACTTCGAATGCACAGTGGTGATCCAATATTCCAAAACAAGATCGTCACTGCATTGCAAAAACAGAGCTGATAACTTTCGATCATATAAAAGAGGACAGAACGATCGTTCGTCTCCTAATCACTTTAGCCTCCTATAAAACAATATAAAAAAAAGTATGATGGGTAATGTATCAAGATGTGGCGCCGCCACAAGTATATCTAGGATACTAACTTTAACAGTTACCAAAAAGTACATAATTTCGGTTAGTTACTATTTCAGACACACTTGTGGTGGCGCCACATTTCCCATCATGTATTGCAAGATTGGAATTCCTTCTTTTATACTACCTTTTCATCGAATTTATCGTAGAGATGTAATAATAAGTATCAAATTAACTAAAATTAAGAGTATTTGAATATTTTGTTTTTTGTTAACCAAAAATGGCTGTTTTATTTTGAACGTTTTCACCAAACCTTGGAAGGAACCAAGGGTCCTTCATAAGTGAAATCGTTACAATAGCAAAAAAAGGAAACAAACTGCTAAACTTTTCTGTATTCTATTGATATTTGCATCACAATCACAATAGATTTTTCATTTATAAAATAAAATCGAGCAACCCTTGATGTTCAGCGAGCTGACGCATGATGGGCATTGAAAACTGTACCAAATTATCAATCGTAGAAGGCTTTTCCTTCTTTCCTTCCAAAACATCTTGCAAAATGACACTTTTGACTGTGGCAGATGCCTCAATGGGTTTAAGGATCAATTTATGTTATTACGGTATAAAATCAGGACTTACATTCATACTACAATTGTAGTTTCTTTTTAATTATTCTGAAGTAAAATAATATAATGTTTTTCTAGCTCCATACCTATCAGATATAGAATCTACAAACCTTTTTTGTAAGGAACTGAATGATCTACAAAAAAGGTTTCATATAATTTTTTTTAAATCATTTGTTCAAAAATTATCCAAAACTTTTAATACAAAAAATAAATATGTATTATTAGTTGTGTTTGGCTGATTTTGAAGTTTCGGCTTAGTTTCGGTCATAGTATGGTCGTCGTCAAGCCGAAACTACGACCGAAACCGAAACTGAATTCGTGAGATGAAAATGTTGATAAATTATCCAGATTCTTGCCAATTACATGAAAGTTACAGAATTCTTTAGGCATACGTAAAACCGAGTACAAGAAATTCATTCATATTTTAACGAATTGAGCGTGCATTTCACGCCTCATGATTAAATATTCTTCAATATGCATTTCCAGAAAAGATTGTCAGTCTCACTATGTTTAAATATAAAACTATATCCGAAAAGGTATCAAAAATTGGAAAAAATCTTCATTACATTTTCATCTTGCATTGATTCAAGAAATAAAATATGTTTATTGCACATTTTCGGATTGAGCGTTTTAATCGAATCGTCGTGTAATTTGAGCAAAATGAAAATAATTGCATCGGAAATGCATATACTTCGCGCTGAAAAACTAATGCAATAGAAAATAATTTCTAACATGTAATCATTTTTATATGTTCTACCATTATCAAAATGAACGCCTAATATAGTTAATCTAACAGTAAATATTTTATAGGTGACTCTATTATAATTTCCAAATTTTTTAATATAATTATATTATAATTAATAACATCCAATTTAAATGATTCAAAGTGAACAATTGTTTTAAACGCTATGTGCTCCATGCGTTTTTCTCTTTCATTTTCCACAACAAAACAATTTTTTTTTTTTTTTTTTGATAAATAAATTGAGAATAACTTAACACTAATTAATTAAGTAACCAGTAACAGTTTTTATTTCTCCAAAATTTTTTTTATATTATTTTGCCAAATCTGTATCGATAATTGCCTATTTTCACAATTGAAATGTCGCAGGTAGGCAACCCTTTGTACTCGCATGTAAAGTTGATATAAAAGTTACTTTTAAAAATAATAGATCGAGGTCCTAGGACACCCAAACTTTACTTACTTTTCATAAGCCAATGGTATGAGGTTAAGTAGTGTAAGTATGAATTTTAAGTGTATGC
Source organism: Sisyra terminalis (assembly GCA_958496175.1). Lineage (NCBI taxonomy): Eukaryota > Metazoa > Arthropoda > Insecta > Neuroptera > Sisyridae > Sisyra > Sisyra terminalis. Next base: position 18,386,531 of record OY292279.1, on the reverse strand, counting down.
GCAACTGCCACCTTTGGCCGATAGCCAATTAACAGGTAGCCGGTGCTAAAGCACCGGTAAGTACAAATACTATTAAATTTTCTTAAAAATTCAATGCTAATTTTAACGTATGAATTAGAGAATATAGTTAAAAATTAATAATCACTATTGCTAGACATTTCCCGTCGGTCGTAACTTTTACCAGACGCTTTCAAGCTTCTAAAAAAATTTTAATTTTATTAATTTGTAACTATATTCTCTAATTAATACGATTAAATTAGCTTTGAAATTTTAAGAAAATTTAATAATAGTAATAGTCGCTTTATAACTACTATGGTCTTTAGCGACTCTAGGGTTTATAAAAATCCGTAATCGAGAAATATCGAAAATTTGCTCGATACGGGGATCAAATCCACAACTTATCATCAAAATAAGATTTTTTCGCTGACTTTGAACAGTTATACTGTGTATACAATATATAAAATATATTGCAGTCCAATTTATGTAGTATAATTTAACATAATAATATACAAATTTAATATAATAATATACAAATTTAATATAATAATATATAAACTTAATATAATAATATATAAAAATCATACCACCAACATAAATTTGAACAGAAGTTCAAACAAAAACATTTGTGACGTATTGCCCAGATACGTATTTCGATTGCCAAGCAATCTTCATCAGTGGTCATCAAGTAGTTTGGATCACTCCGTAACTGCTATGTGATGATTGAATCAATGAATCATTGAATCAATAATGAATCAATGAATCATCAGTTATCCAACACTACTTGATGACCACTGATGAAGATTGCTTGGCGATCGAAATACGTATCTGGGCAATACGTCAGGAATATTTTTGTTTGAACTGCTGTTCAAATTTATGTTGGTGGTATGATTTTTATATATTATTATATTAAATTTATATATTATTATATCAAATTTGTATATTATTATATTAAATTTGTATATTATTATGTTAAATTATACTACATAAATTGGACTGCAATATATTTTATATATTCTATATACAACACAACTTATCAGTTTTGGAGTGATCACCTACTAGACCACTCGGCCACCAGTAGGCCCCATATATTTGGTTTATGAGAAAATAAGTAAGGTCTAAGGGCCTTGGGATCTCGGTCCAATTTTCCTAATCGATTTTTTTTTGAAATAACGTTTACATATTGTTTATATACTTCACGGAAATTACTTCTACGATACTTATACCACCCGATGCTTCTAGACTTATTGTAACCACTGTATAAAGCATTTTTTTGTAATTGTGAAAATAAAATAGTTTTTAAACACTTTGTGTTTACTTTAGAATGAATATAATCAACGACACTTAAAAGACAAGACACCCGTTTAAATGTGCCACTATTTACAACCACACACATGTTTGTAAATAATTTGATCCGCAAAAATATTGCTTTTGGAAACATCTTTATCTATGTATCATATATATACAGTTGATAATAGGTTAAATCAAATCAAAAATCGTAAAAGAAAATCATCTATCCTAATACATTTTGGCAGTGCATTTGATTTTTCTTTTGTGCAGAGGAAGAACATTATTAAATCGGTTTTCGTTTCCATTCAATAAACAGTTCTTTATTATGTAAGACATCCATTTTAAAATCGTTGTAGAAGCCTATTTTAGAGCCATTGTAGTGTTAAAAGTAAATAACTCAGAAAATAAAATTAATTTTCAATAAAATTCGTTTACTGAAATAATTAGGCATAATTAACTGTTTTTTTAGATCGCCTTAGGCCTCAATTGATTTGTGGGATCAATTATTTTCATTTATTAAATATTAAGCTAAACATTCAGTTCTAGGAAACGGTGGGAATAAAGTACATTTATCACACACAAATAGTTACAATTCTACATTTTTGTAAACTTTACAACCAAAATAACAAAAATAAATTCAAACTCTATTTCGTATCCATTACTGTAATATGTCAATAACTAGAAAACGTAACGGATACAAGTACATAAGTAAAGCAGTGGCTATTTTTGCATAGCACAACGTTTCGATGAAAATTTCACCTTCTTCCGGGTGCTTGATACTAAAAACGTCTGAAGAAGAGAAAATCTTCACTGATACTTTGTACTCTGTATAAATAGTTACTGTCTTGCCTGTATCCTTGTACTGTTTACTTTAAGGATCGTTCCAAAATATGTAACGTAAAGCAGGACATTTACGCTCCGACTTGCAGTACTGCTAGTCGAACTACTGGATCACCTAAATGATCCGACTAGTCCGACTAGACATCTAACTTCCAATAACACCATTCACGATCCGACTTTAGATCCAACTTCGAAAGTCGGACTGCAAGTCGAAGCGTGAATGGCCCTGCTTAATTTCTTTCTTTGGTTTTTGTAGATGTTCTTTTTGGTTCAAATAATGTTTCCTATAAAACCCCATTCCCATCCACAAATATGTAACAAACTTTTTAATCTTAAATTCTTTGATCTAAAACCATAATTGACAGAAAGTGAAAGGATAATAAAATTTCTGGCGTAATTCTGGCAACCACTCTTTCTGTATCAAAAATAGTAATATGGGACCTCTAGGCCCTAGGTTCCGATCGGACCCTAACTTTTAGTAACGACATGAAAATAACTAACGATATTATATAAGAAAATTTTAGATTAATGATCCCCGATTTTTTACCTTTTCTCTTTATTACTCAAGACTATCATACTTCTTCGTGGATGTCCACATTTCTCGAAGATTCGCTTTGATTTAAGGTTTGAAAATTGCCAATTAATTTTTTTGATTTTTTTATTCAAATTGGACGTCGGAAAGCAAATGACCGTTCTTCAAGGACTTTTCTTCCCTTGATGTCCTACTATGTTACATTTTCCCTCTTATCCTTTCTTCGGAGGCACGATTTACAATTGACCCCATATCACTAATTTTGTGATTACAGCCGCACATATACCCATAAAGCCGGCCATTCACGCTCCGACTTGCAGTTCAACTAGTCGGACTACTAGTTGGATCACCTAAATGATCCGCTAGAACTTGCAACAACACCATTCACGGTTTGACTTTAGATTCAACTTCGAAAGTCGGACCACTAGTTGGACTGCAAGTCGGAGCGTGAATGGCCTGCTTAAGAAATAAATGGTAATGATGGAAAAAAGAGGACATTTTATTTTTGTTCTGTTTTTAATACCAAGCATTAAATCGAGAAAAAATGCGTTAGTTATTGGGAAAAACCACGTTTAAACGTATACATACAATAATTTATATTTTGCGTATAGATTTGTTACATAATAATGGATATGGGGCAACATCTTATATATTAAGATTGCTGATCGGTGAGACGTTTTCATTGGTGCGGAGAAATAGTCTTTCTCACTCCACCCGCATTCATTCCATGCATATTACAGCTTGCATTGTATTTGAACTTTTAAATTTACTCTTCTCCACCAAAATTGCATTTCGTTGTAGTTAAAGCAGCTAATCTCTATCCGTAATACTTTCCGTAAGGGTAGAGCCTACACTAGTATCCTTATATCACCTTTAAAACCATGTACCTCCTTCAACGTTACATATTTTTGAACAATTCTCTATCTAGTTATTATGATCGATCGATTGCAATCGATAATTATTAATTAATCTTATTTACTTACTCATTCTTTTTAAAACAATTGTTCGTTTTCATAACAGCAAAAAAACATTAATTAATTAATCAATAAATAATTGGATATTTTTTTTCGAAAATAAAACAAATAGTAAATAGATATTTTATATACCAAAGTAATTATTTTGTAACATTATATCCAATTCTAGTCAATTTTATAAATATTATACGCTTTTTAATTACACATTGAGCATTATTTTACGATTGAAGTCCTATCGAACCAAACAACGTATGTACAATCGAAAAACCAAATCGATAACTTTTCGAATCAATATAGAGATAGTAAGGCAATATTTATATTAAACTGAAAAACTTCTATTCGAATAACTTTAAGTAATTTGTAGTAATTAATGTTTAAGGCTACGAGGAAGATGGGGGAGTAATTCGAAAGGAAAATGTGCCAAAGTAAAATTGGAAAATAAATTTTCAAACTAATTGCTGTCCGAATCGGAATCACTGCGGGGCCGATCTTTGCTTCTTTGGCGTAAAATTTTCATTTTTTTCGTTTGGTTTGTGTAGGTTTTGCGTTCACGTCGTCGATCGGATTTCGGGTAGTGGTGATGATGAACGTTGGCCATCGAGGAGGCGGTCGAAGCGATGGAATTGTCGGTGTAGGATTTTTTCGTGGAACTAGTTCGAGAGGTGCGATGCGAACGAATTAATGGAACTGTTTTGAAATTATTTTCATTGGAAACGGTAGTTGTGTGGGTCGATTCTTGTTGTATTTGGTGATGTTGAATCGACTGGTCGTATGACATACTTTTGTGAAGAATTTTCACGTTTGGATCTTCCGTTCCACCGGATCCAGGAAAGGCCGCTTCGCGGTTTTGTTCTGGACTTAACAAGTGTGGGATTTTCACTGGTCTTTCAGTCGATTTCGTGAACAATTTGTTAGATAAACTATCGCTACTGTCTCGTTTAATTTCACCCGAATGTGAACTTTTTGTCAGCGGAGAATTCGGACCTAACGGATGACTGTTACTGCTAGACCATTCCGAAAGTGATAAATTATCAAATAACGAACTATCGTCATCTTTCAATCCACTCAGTGGTTTATTGTAACTCTTACTTGTCCCACTATGTGATCCAGACAAATTTTGACATAGCACCGTTGTCATATTATTGGATTCCGTTAAACTAAAGGTCGATTTAGAATTTTCTTCATCATCTTCATTCTTTAATTTCTCTTCGGAAATTTGCTCGGCCATCGCTTCCCCACCGTCTTGCTCCATTTCCACAACCTCATCGTCAAAGCCTGGCGCATCCAAAACAGAAGTTTGCTTCAAAAGTAACGAAGGCCGCGATCGAGACTTAACCGGTTTATCTAAAACGTCATCAATTTCATCATCCCCATCGTTATTTGGAGTTTCCTCATCGGAAGACTGTTTTTTATCTAGTTGAGTATAACTTGGAAGTCCAGAAAAACTATCATCCGAACCCGAATTGGATGTTTTTTCGATTGTCGTACGAGTTGTGGAGTCCAAAAAGACTTCATCGGGTGTCGCTTCGGAAATAGAATCAGCCACAATTACTTTACACGCCTCCTCTTGCGGCAAATAATACGTTTCGATATTACCAACGACTGGTGCGTCGAAACATATCGACGACGGTGGACTGGGCCACTGTCCACTATCCTCACTTTGCAATGAGCTGCGAAGCCCGAAAATTTTTGGAAGAGGATAGTTGTCATCGATTATTCCAGGTAAAACGGGTTTCAATGGTGGCGACTTTTCCGATGGAGAACTTTTATCAGTTGGTGGCGTTGACGGTGGCAATGGTATACTTCCGGAAACTTCCGGTAAAGGCACACTTCCAGGAATTTCCGGTAAAGGCCAATCTTCCGATTCTTGACTACTGGTTTGATTCAATTGCGGAGTAACACATTCGGAATGTTCTTCAATAATTGTATCATCCGAATTTTGTCGCTTCAAAATCTTGTCATCTCCAATAACGATTTCCACGTCGTCCAAAGAAATATCTGCCATTTCCGCCGAAGTTCGTCGATCGTCCGATATTTGTCGTTGTAAATTCGAACCCAACAACACAATCGGTTTGTTCTTATCCGACAGACGATCCAAAGGACTTGACGAACTACTACTTTTCTTTTTAGTTTCATCAACTTTTACACGATCACTAACCAAAGCTGCAGCTTTATCACGACTGGAAGCTTCAGAACTCAAACTTACCTGCTGATCACTTGACGTCATCGACTCTTCATTCATACTATCATAGTGCGAATGTTTTGATGAATCTTCTAAACTCGATTTTTCTGAATTGGAACTCCGCTCCGATATTCGTGAAAGTGTACGAGCTAAATATGAAGTTCCATAATTTGGAAGAATATCACCCGAAGGTAACCCTAATCCTACCGTACTCAATCCAGGATAACTAAACGTTGAATTAACATCCGGAAAATTGGCATCCAAATTAGGCAATTCAACGTCATCGTCGTCAGTTTTCAATTTAATGGCATCACCCAACATGTATTCCTTATCTTCTATATCGTAATCAGGAGGTAAAATTCCATCTTCCAAACTGGAAGAACCAGAACTTTCAATTAAAAACGGCCGCCACGTTGAGCTTGGTTCTTGAATCGGGGCTTCGCCTGTCTTTTGCATTCGTATCGCAGCGCCTAAACTTCCCGAACTCGATTCGGTGTCCACCGAGTTCTTCGATTCTACTGAAAGTTTATCAAGCGACTGAATACGAGGTTTGTCTAAAGAATTTTTACTACCGTCATATTCTTCCAAAGATGAATGCAAACTTTTATCCGCAGATAGTTTTGGCATTGGTTTTAAATTACTCTTTTGTAATTCGGCTTCACTCAACCATTTTTGTTCGAATGGATATTTAGGTTTAGCCGGAATCTTAATTGAATCTATCGAACTTTCGCTAGCTCCTTTTACTGGAGGTTGACTTCGAAAATTAGGCGGAGGAGCCAAAATTGGTTTGGTTTGATCGGGAGAATCAGAACTTGATTCTTCGTCGACTTGACTTGATCGTTTTAGAGGGCTACGCGGACCTTTATCAGAGTCGGAATTGGGCGTTTGTGGAAGAACCACATCCTCAGAGGTTTCAACACTGCCTTTGAACACTTCCGCATTTTTTTCAAGTTGTTCTCGAGAATCGTACTGTTCGATATGTTGACTAATACCAAACGGACGAATTATGGCACAGCTTACACTTGATTCGTCACTTTTAACTGTATCCTTGTGATGATTAATAGGACTTGTGTCTTTTTCACCACTGGTCCACGATCCGGTTGTGTCACTGCTACGAGATCTTGTATCGCTAAATTTCAACAGTCGACTTTGGTTTAATGTATGCAAATAGTTTCGATCTTCTGTTACAATCCTTTCTTCATTTAAACTTAAATCATTGTCTCCCTCCTGACCAATCACCTCATCACATTCAACCGTCATCCACGATGCTGTGTCTTCAGATTTGCTTCGTTCACTGCTCATTTTTTTCAACAATTCACACTTAATCTCACTAACCTCCGTCAAAGATTCATCGTCATTGGTTATTTTTGGAATTATTCGTCCTTTTTCTTCAACATCCTGTCGTTTAGTTGATTCAATTTCGGAAATATCCAACGGGGACAATCCCGCGTCATCAATCATTGACTGTCCTTCATCGATTAATTTAATTGGATCAAAATGTAATGTTTGTAACAGTCGTGGAACTTCAATTTCTGGAAAAGCATCGGATGTAGATGTAGTATCGTCCATCGGAACCGGATCATTGGTTTCCGATTCAATATCAGAAGTTTCTTCTGAAGTGTCTCCCGCTTCTAAACTAAACGTCGGTTTTGGTTCCGAATCATGTTTACGCTGTTCCAGGTCCAAACTCTTCCCAAGTCGTCCAAACTGTTTTTCAGTACCGAAAGGATCATCCGGAAAGTTCAGTTCCAGACTTTTTGTTAGTTTTTTATCCAATTTTTTCGGGGATTTTGTAATGATGATTGCGTCATCAGGAATTGTGAAATTGGTTACGTCGATTTTAATTTCTAGTTTACCATCAGATACGGATACGGAATCCTCAACAACGGGGAATGTCGGCGGAATTTCTTTTACTGGACTTTTAAGGGTTTTTGTTTGTTTTATGGCTGTTTCGTAGAGCATTTGTTGTTTTTCTTTGCGTTTGGCAATGCTGACTTCGTTGTCGTCCTGCGATTTACTTCGCTCTTTGCTTCCCGTACGTTTTGGTTCAAGTTTCTCAAATGATTTCGATTTTTCTTTGGGACTCGACCGTTTCGCTTGCTCTTCGTGGCTTCGAGTTGTACGTAGTTGTGATGACGTTTTCAATTTCGGCGATTTTTGTTTTTCCAACGAACGATCCTTATGAAGAGCGCCAGATTTCGGAGGCTTTCCCTCGGCACTTTTTTGCGGTATAACAACGCGAAGCCCTTCTCCTTTTTTGGGGATTTCTGGTTTGGGTTTCGGTGGTGCCACTGGTAAGAGTAAGTCCATTTTGATTTCTTTTTTTGGGACTTGGGTTTTCGTTTGAACTAAATCCGGTTGAGGTGTAATTTTAACTTTTGCTTTTTCAACCAATTCTTCATCTGGAGTGTCGACTGTGTCATCTTGACTTGAAAATGCGGTGGGTGGTGGTAAGTTTGTTACGGAAACGACGGCGGTGTCGAGACTTTTAGCACGACGCGCCGATGTTGGGGATTGGATAGCGGCTTGACGTTGTACTGCTGTAAAACCAGATCCTTCTGAAAGGTTAAGTCGAGCGTGGGCAAATAAACCTGGAGTTACTCCTCGACGGATTACTGAGGTATCAACGTCGGCTAAAAATGATTTTAGTTTTGCTTGAGTCGCCACGGCATCAGTTGAAGGTGTAGTAGTGGTAGTAGTGGTAACTTTGGTGGTTTCTGCTTGTGTAGTTTCCACTTGAGGAACAACAGCATCAAAAGGATCTCCATACTGTTCTAAAACAGTAACCAATGATTTCTGATCAGTAATATCGGCTGTTTTGTCATCAGTATCATCATCACCGTAACTTCGTCGATCCAAAATTGGTTCATCCGGTACCGACAACAACGGCTGTTTAGTCGGCCCTCCCACATTAAAATCATCCTCCGAACTCGGAATCGAAAGTGATCTCTCTGAAATTCTCCTCAATTCCGTGTGCGTAATATCCAAACTGCGATCCAATGGAAGAATTTCTGTTTTTCGTGGTTGTGGTGGCGAACCTTCGATTTCTGTCGACGACATGGTATACTGTAAATGCGTTTGTCTTTCCGATTCATACTTCAATATCGATTCCATTTCCTTGCGATGTTGTGGAGGAGAGAATTCTGATTTAGTTGGTGTAGCCTCGGCTGTTCCAAACACGTCGTCCGAGTCCAGCGATTCATCATCCGAACTAAAAGAAGTGATTCGTATTTTTCCTTTGTTCTTCGTACCGGATTTCTTCCCCTGACCACGCGATTTACTTGTCCGTTTCGGTTTTACCTCTTTCGGATCTTTACAAATCCGATTTTTGCACAGTTGCGAATCAATTGCATATTTTGATTTTAGAACAGATTTTTGATCGATTTTTGTTTTCAGTTCAGCTTTTTCGTCTCTAATAGAATCAACCATTGGATGACGTTCAGTCATTGGAGGAGAATCACTTTCAATTCGACTTAATTTCATATTTAATGTTTCCAACACCGATGGATCAATCTTAGTGATATCTCGTTTCGGACTAGATAAATGATGCACCGGAAGTTCATTTTTATCGATTTCTAAAGTTACAGGATTGATATTGGAAAGGTCTACGTTTTGGGTAAATAAAAATCCTGATTGGGGTGGTGGTGCCTCATCCGAGTCAAGACTTGGTGGTTGTTCAGTCATTTCACTTAAAATTGGTTCCGGTTTCAATTTGGGTGACATTTCTGAACTTAATTTTCGCTTGTATTTTTCTTTAGGCGATTCGGCCACTCTTACCGGTTCATTAGGGGTGACATTTTCAACTTTGGGAGCGGTCCCGTTCATAACATGCCGCTTATGTAATATATAGGGAATATCAAAAGTATCTTTGGGTGGCAAATTAATCAGATCGAATTGATTTTTCGCTCCCAATATTTCAAATTGGCTTTTAGGAACTTCGAATTTAGTTTTGGTGCCTTCGTTTTCGCGAGGTAGAATATCGAAGTGGCCGAATTCGGCTGCCGGCATTTCAAAGCGGCTAGCCAATGCTTTTGTGAGGGGTGGCGCACTTGGGATTTGGCGGTAAATGTAATCTTCATCGCTAGATTCTGCTGGTGTTAAATCAATTGATTTTTGATGCATTAATGTATGGCGCCGCGAATTCAAACTCAATCGTTGCCGATTTGTCACAGTGTTCGGGTCAGATTTGGTTCTTTCGATCGGAGGATGCGTTTGATAGCTGCTAACGTCCCCTTCGACTAATTGCTCGGAACTTTTTGTTAAACTTTCATTTTCTTTAAACTCTAAACTATCAACTAACGGATAATCGGAAGGGATTGTTTCAGGAAATTCTGGATCTACTAACGGTAAATTTGAGGCATAATCATAGGCTGGACAAACTCCATCTGAGTAATCAACACTGCTAAGTTCCCGGATTTTGTCGTCATCAAAACTAAATATATTGCTTTCTAATTTGGAGCGTTCACTAGGTACGGGCGCCGATTTGGCATTTGACCAATCGGAAATTTCTGTAGGAAGACCATAAATGCTTTCGGGCCAAATGTGGGTGGTTGCCGGAGGACGAGAGGGTGTACTGTTTGATTTTTGAGTACGGGGCAAAGTATTCAATTCAGATTTAAGCAGTGCACGATTACGTAAACTTTGTTCGGTTTCAACATTTTGTAAACTAACCGAATGCACATGAGTTGTTTCTTTGAATGTTGGAAACGATTCATATTGACTACTTTTAAGAAATTCGGAACTGTTACTGGTTTTTTTCATTGTATATCCATCAAAAGGTTCGTTATTCAAAGCGGAGAAACTATATCTTTGCTCTGAAGAAGGTAACGGTGGCTTTGCCGCCGTTGATACGGGAGATTTTTTCGTTCCATCTACACTTTTCTTACTATGACTATGCTTGCCACCTTCCCGATCACTTTTCGATTCTATACTGGATGTACGCGAACCGGAACTAACTTTCGACAATTTCTTACTACTACTCAATGATTCGTAATAATCACTTTTCGATTCTAAACTGGAAGTACGAGATGACAATTTGACGTGCTTGTAAAAGGAACCGTCAGATTTTGGTGGATTTATTTCACGCGGTAAGTCTCTCGGATCGTCCATCGAAAAAATATCGTGAACATCCGAAGCGCTTTTGTAACGATGCAAATCGTCCGAATCGGAATCAGATACCGATTGTAAATAATTGCCAGAATCTAAGCTACCACTACGTGTTTTATCGCTGGGAAACGAATGTCGATAACGGTACGCACCTGATGTGCTTACATCATCGTCGGATCGTTCCAGCAATTCGTAACTATCATGAGATAAATCATCCTGAGATTCAGCCAACTCATAGTTGCCTGGATCTTCAACTGATTCCCGACTTAAAGTCATCGTACCAGGATAACTACTTGAATAAACTTTCTGGTCTAAATTAACAATATCTTGCTGTATATCTAAACTATTATTCTGTGATGAATTATAAAAGTTTTTATGCGAATCATCATAGCGCGTTATCGGCGACTCTAATTTCCGATCGGCCGAATAAATCTTGTCGCTCTTCCGATGCACGGATTTGGTCGATTTCGATTTAACCGGTGGCTCTTCTTTAGAATAGTCTGACAACTCCCGACAACTGGCGCTCCGTTGCCACGTTACATCTTGACTTCTACTGGGCTTATATGATAAATGGGTATATGAATATTCATTTTCACATTCGATATTTGTTTTCGGTAATGATTGATTAGTTTCGAAGTATTCGGTGGTTGTTTTCGATGAATCTACGGCGGGCAATTTGTACAAAGACCCTTCAGATTTCGGGGTATATTTATAAGATTGTGGTGAAATAGCGGTGTTAGAAATAGCGTTAGTTTTGTTAATATTAGAGTACATCGGTTGAATGGAAGTATCGGGAGTTGTGGTGAAAATAGTCTGACCTGTGTTGTCGGTGGTGACGTCGTCGGTGTCCTCCAGCCCCGTACTGGACACACCTTTCGCCAGTTTGCTCGTATTCGTACATATTTCCACTGATACCTGAAAAAATAAACACCATTTTATAATTGTCTTGGCTTTATAACGACTAAGATTCCTAATAATTAACTACATCGAAAAATAGTCTCACTAGTCACTAGATTTTGAACCCAAAACCTTTAACTTTTTCCTGGAAATTGGGCTTTTGATATACTTTAAATTATCGTCGTTGTGTCGCAGATTTAACCTTTTTTTATAAAATAATACATGGTCTCATACAATCCCCTGAGATAAATAATCAATTTGAATTCATTAACCCTAGACCTGGGCTTAGGTCTCACAGAATGTTAAACACCATGAAAACATCCAAAAATTATGTTCATCATGGTCCAAGAAACAGAATATCAAACCTAGTAAATGAATATGGCTCTATCATTAACTTCCACGAAGAATCTATATCAAGCTTCAATAATAAACTCAAAGAAACAATTCTAAGAAATTAGCACTATACATTAATATTGAGTCTCTGTGTCTTCAAGCATCATAATTATAATTATAATTTATACCATTACTATTATTGTTATGTCATCTCTAAAAATTTTGAATTAGATTATATTATCTGCTCTTTATTATATTTTTCTACTTTTTGTTCTGCCGATTCTTGTATCTAGAGAGTGACTTACTTACCGTGCAATAATTGTATAATTAGACAATTAAGCAACTATGCAATTTATAAACATAAAGAAAAATTCTTTTTTATAAATTATGTACACTGCCGATTGGCGTTCTTTTGTTAAATAAATAAATAAATACACTATAAATAATAATCGATAATATTTAACTTCGACATAATTCAAGTAAGAAAAAACCAGATTTTAATTCTGAAAAAATGATATTTTGGCAGAAAAAAGTTTTAATTTTAATGAGCAAATGAGACTCCGGAAACGATGAGTGCGAAAAAAATCTGTAGGATTTTGAAGTTTCTGTACTGTGACGTCATTTTAATGCCGGGCCAATAGGAGCTCGTTTTAGACATTTTTGCATTTTTAAATGAATATTTCATAGATTTTATCAAGTAAAATTAAAAATTAACAGCTACACAATGTTTTGATATTAGCTTTGAAGATTTTAAGGTAGTTTTAGAACATGTGCATTAGATCTATTGAGCTCTGGACAGTTTAAAACCTATATTGCTAGGAGTTGCCAAATTTTGTAGAGGCAAAAATTATGGTTCAATAGTTACCGATTGCGTCGTCAGAGGAGGTGAGGGCGAGCTCATCGTCGCTCGAGGGTCCTCCACCAGGATAGTGGGACTGTCCGGAGATTGGCACAGGATGATAGAGCTGTGAGGCGAGTGTGTAGCTGTGTCTCGGCGGCGATAAGCTGCCTTCGTCGTCTGAGAAACCCCCAGCACTCGTTCCGACTCCTTCCGCGAAGCTTTGTCGAGTTCCTCCGCTATAAACACCAAAAATTACATTGAACACGTGCCACCAGTTTAACATAAAACACACCTCCACATCAGATATTCGACCAAAACTACAGGGAGAGCAAAATAAAAACAGGACAACCAAATACGTTCTACGTAAAAATAAAAAGATAAAATCATAAGGATACCTACCGAGTGAAGGGTCAGCAAGAGGTAACAAAGGATGGGCAGAAATGCTGGTACCGACCGATGGAGTGTGAACGTTGACTGCGCTAGAGTGGGCCGAATGGCGGAAGGATGCCGACCTGCGCAGAAGAGAACGAGGAGTGAGTTCCTCAAGGAACTAAATCAAGGACACTCTGCTTAATTGATCCTTCTAGCCCTCAACATATCTCAGATTTACTTCCACCACTGTCTTAAACCGTATACTGTTAGCCTTTCTATATTCGCAGCAATAACAATTCGATCAACTTTCCGTTCAAATATTGAATTCCACTAGGTATTAATTAATAAAAGAAACACACTTAACAAATCATGCTGGATTCAATGAACAAATCAAATGATATATGAAACATTGAAAATTACCAAAAAAATTGGCATCATTTATCAAAAAATACAATCATTAGGGCAACTCACTGGATTAGTAATTAATTTTAATAATTGCTTCAATTTAAAATGATTAAAAGAAAGGTCTTAGTAAGTGGATAAAAATAAACATTCAAAAATTTTCCATTGATAGATAGAAAAAACATCCCCTTCCTCCTTCCCTTTGCGCAGCTCAAGAAAATGGAAACAGAATATTTTCTACAAAATCAAACAACTCTCAAAATTCAATCAACATTAGGAGATATTGAAACATTTCTTTTTCCTTTCAAACATGCGCTGAGTAGTTTAAAGAAAAAAAGAAATAAGACACATGCAAATTTACAAAAATAAATTTTCGAAAAAAAATAACTATTTTTAAAGCTCAAGAAACTAAATAGGAGAACTTTGGTCAAACCTTTGAAATGTTTGTCGTTTTACATAGTTATCTCGAACGAATTCCACCATTTGCTTTTGAGTTTTCCCACTGTATCTGTAACATTAATAAACATGTGTGATAATAAGGAAAATCTATTGCAATTTGCAATTGTACCTGAAGGAACTTCCACGTGATAACACGCGTGGTTTATGACGGGATACATTTTTTATGACCGTACAACGGAAGAAGCCATGATGTTCCACGCATTTTTTCCAAAAATTTTTACATTCGTCTCTTCCCTCGAAGAAAAACTCCACCAAATCCTTTACGAAACCCTGTTTTTATAATAGAATTAACTGGGTACAAAACCATGGATTTTAAGCAATAAAAAAAATCAGATTTATATATTCTAAAGCGGGTACTTGTTATTACTTTTGGTAGGTATACTTTGAAAAGCAAATTAAGAGAAACGATAAATGTTCACCCTGAAAAAATCATATCAACATAAACATCATAATCGTATTAGGGATCCGTGGGATTTAAATTATGAATTTAGTGGTTCGTGAGGTCAAAAATTTGGCGACCACTGCTCTATACTTTGTAGTTTGTACTATTATACATCTCTATGGTTGGAACTGCGATTACGCCAACTAGTAACAAAAACTTGAACTAAATCAGAAGCTTCCTCTGCACATGGTCTAATGTATAGGCCAATGTAGTAGTATGGTATATAGCAATAATGAATATTACATTGACCACACTAGGAAATATATATATAAGGAGTCCGAGAGTAATGATAAAAATGGCATTTATTTGAGGTCCTGTACCGGTAAAGCGAACTACTCTTCAAAAAACACGCGTTTGAATCATTATACGAGAAGTGTAGCTATATTTTTTTTAATTTAGAATTACCGTCGCTTTATAACAACTAAAATCTTTAGCGACTCTAGGGCTAATAAAAATGCGTAATCGAGAAATATCGAAAATTTACTCGATACAAGGGTCGAACCTAATACCTATCAGTTTTGGAGTGGTCGCCTTGACCACCCGGCCACCAGTAGGCTTGGAAGTATTGTTGTTATTAACAATTACATACTCTGGGAGCTCAAACATAACTCAGAGGTCATCACTTCATAATGGAAATACTAAAAGTAATTTTTAGGTGTCGCTTTTTTTCCTTTATTCTATGAAATTCTAATTATTAATGATTAAAACACGGAATTTTACAAATTAACATTTTAAAATGGTTAAATAAATTCCCAAAGGAATACAAATTCGGTATTATATGTTTCGAAGTTAAAGCTTGTGTAAAAAATTTGTGTTTTAATTGTATATTAAGAAAACGACATTGCTTTCCGGTTCTCTATACCTATACTTTTTTGAGTAAAATATGCTTTTTTTTAATGATTTGGTATTCGGTCGAATAGTAAGCAATATTCGGCCGAATACCGAATATTAAAAAAAGTAGCCGAATAGGCCGAATTCCGAATAGTGGCCGAATATTCGTGGCTTCTCTAGTATAGAGACAGTACGTGTCTCTATACAGAGCAAAAAAAGAGCATGATTCTTTCAAAGTCGACAATTTTTTTCTATGTGTAAAGAATTTGGCATTATTTTCTTGTGTCTTACACAAATCAAAATTATTCATTATTCATTATTGATCAATAATGAATTAGTTGATACTCTTATAATTTGTATCTATAGAAACTTCTTGTGATTATAAGGCTAAATAAATTTACCATCGAAACCAACTCACATAGCTTTCAGGGTGCAATTTGAGCAAGAAGCGCTTTCGTTTGAAAGAAATTTTCCGGATTTTCGCCCACGAAAATGTATTGATTTTGCTATTGTGTTGGAAGACAACAATTCCCATATGAGCAACAGACAACTCGAGCGGATCGCCCTCGTGGTCTTTAGCCGGATGCATTTTCATTCCGTAAAACTCACATCGTCGAGCCGTTTCCAGCAAATTTAAATCAGCCTCCGCCGGTGATTGCCCTCTATAAATGCAATTCAACTTAAGTGTTATTTCAATGGAATATCAAATGGAAATGCTTACGCATGTTTTTTGTGATTTTCCATGATTCGACATTCAAGATCATGATCTTGATGCGGCACAAATTTATATGACGACAAATATGTGTGGTCTGGATAGTCTTCGGGAACGAAATCGCCACACTCAGCTGTTTTATAAGAAAAGGAAAATTATGTTTTCTGAAATGGATTGAATGCAGAGATATGGAATACCTTGAACTATATAACTGGCCATAAGAGCGGCTGTATTATCGTTACATTGCAAATGGCCATGAGCAAGATCCCGTTTTATTTGTAAGCAAAATAAATATCTTGTAAACTCTTCTTCCAGCTGCCCCGGATCGGGAGTGTAAAATTTAACACAAAATCGTAACAATGGATCAATCAGAGATAATCCTAGCTGTCGTGAAACGGGTTTTTGTAAATCAAGCCAGTACTGGAATATAAAAATATTTTTCGTTATTTTTTTTTTGAAGTTTAAAAGGGAAATAGATCAATCATACCCTTGTGCCAGCAAGGTCGTGATATTCCAATCCAAAATAGTCGGCTTCAAGCAGGTGCAATTGTTTGCATACTTGTTCGAATAGGACTCGACCCAGAGCTTTTGCTTGGATTTGGAACATCGTAATCGAATCGTCCAACATTTGAACACGCACGGCTAGCATTTTGCCGGCTTTTTTCGGCGTCGCTGGCGGTGTCCTGGCGCCGCCGTCCACGCCGGCCGGCGTCGAATGAGAATGATGCATTGCTCGACCACTACCAATCAATCCACAACCATCAGCAGCTAACTCTCCAGTCGAACAAGCTCGCTGAGAGTCCATACCTCTCCACGTCCACGATAAACACTAATTTACAATCATCTGGAAACCAAAAAGAAAACATTTCTTCAAAAATCTTATTCTTCTATTATAAAACAATTAGTTGAAGTGGCGGGATTTGCAGGCCAATACCCAACGCGAGCAGAGGCCATACCCAACGCTACTTAGGCTTTTCAAAACTATTGATAGTTAGATACTTGGGGATGCAATTGGATTCCAGACTAAACTTTGCTGAACAAATCAAACTAGCTAAAAGCAAATTAATGGCCCGAACTAACGTTTTATATCCCTTGTTAAACAACCAAGGTTGTCTACCAACAATAAGATAATAAATTATAAAACAGTACTCAGACCAGTGTTAACATACGCATGTCCAGTCTGAAGTTCAGTAAGCAAAACCAAGTATCTAACAATACAAAGAATTCAAAATAAATTGCTAAGAATGCTGGGAAACTATCCAGCCAAATATAATACAAGATACCTGATCTTCATGAGGAATTAAGGATACTATCGCTAGACTTATATATCCTTGCCTTGTCGCGGATATTCTTCCCAAATTGCAAAAGTGGCCCACCCTCGATGACCTACTCCACAAATACAAACATAAAAGAATAAGACATATTGTCTTAGCAAACTGAAAGCAAAAACAATATTCGGCGTTTTTTAAGAATTGCCATCTATTTTTCCCCAACTCAATAAACAACTACAATATCGTAAACTAATCTTTATCCTAGATCAGGATCTACAGAATCTGCTTAGAGGGTTTATGCAAGGTACATCACATTTAAAAATTAATTGTAAATAAAAATATTTGTATGCCTATTATAAGAGCAATAAATTTTAGTTTATTTTTTTTTCAAAACTATTGATCGCTGTTTTTAATTTGTCTATTACTAGTGTTACTAACTACTATGTAAATCCGGCTGTTATCCTGACGTGGCGATATATAACCGTTAGATATCAAAAATAAGACATACATATACCAAAAGTGACAGAAAATAGAACTATGATCTGGATCGGTTTTTGTGTACATGAATTTGGTGAAAAAGCCTATTCCGTTCGGACTCCTGGTATCTATACTCCGTTGTTTAAACTCTAAGGACTATTCTGTTAACCCGGTGGTAATATTTGAATAAATCGAAAATGAAAGATATATTTAAAGAAGTTTTCACTACAAAAGGTTACTTCGTCCAAAAAAAGCAATGTTAATTCTTATGGAAGTTTCATTAAAAGTATGGAAAAAGTAAAGACCTAAAGAGAAATGGTAGATCATGTTTCCCTGTATGATTTTTGGATGTTACATTGAATTAGTGTGCTACATCAAAATCATCCCATACTGCAGATATGTTCTGTTCTGTTCTGTTTTTATTTATGTATCTAAAGAAGCACCTTTGAAGAACTTTAATTTTTGTAGTTAAAAGGTACCGCCAAAAAGTTATATTCTTAAGATCAAAGAATTCGATCCTTGATTACTAAATTAATTAATCTTTCGTTGACTTATATGGTAATCTATCGTAATAGTTGAATGAAAGATTTTAGGCTCGAAAAAGGTAATCAAAATGCGTGGGTTTTCTAACTACCGGATCCGATTTCTAGACATTCATTGCCCACATTTGTAAACAGTAATTAACATAATTTTAATTTAGAAAATACGATAAAAAATTCATAAGTATATTTAAAAAAATATAAGAAAACTTGTTTTATACAATTTCATTATGGTAATTAAGAATTCGTTTTGAAGAAAAGCACAGATGGTCTCTATAATTGTTACTGGCGGTAATTTAGCAGTAAAAATTAAAATATTTCACAAATAACATTAATCAATTTTTGTCAAATACAACTAAGCGTCCATTTTTGTTTTATTAGTTTTAATGAACCAATTAATTATTAGATGAGTTTAAAGTAGACCTCTCCCCCAAAAAGGAGATGAGTGATAAACTAATAATTCATTGACGATTATTAGATCAAAAATAAGGATCTATCTTCAGAGAAAAATTACAGGCCAAAGAATGAAAATTCAACCAATTACAACATAAACAATGTTAAAACTTCTGTAATTTTAACAATGAAAATTTATTGTACTCTACTTTGATATTATTTCTTCACTCTTTTGTTTCGCATTCCATAAATGTATCTATATTTATCAATTTCAATTTTGAAAATAAATGAAATAGTTTCGGGAAATTTTAAGGAACTTATCAAGCGATTTTTGAAGTTATACATCTTCAGCCATCTTTAGCGGCGTTATAAAATAATAATAATAAAATATGATGCCATTGCTACAGTATGAAGTTATTCGCAAACGATTAACGATAAACTTCAAGCGGATGAAAGCTAACCGAATTTTGGAAGCCATTTGCAAATTACTAAAACCACTTTGTTGCATTTCATTCAAACGTATGTGTTTACAATATTTGTTCTTTGTCTTTGCCGTCATATATGCATACATATTACATACGTTTGCCTATTATTATGAGAATTAAAATGCATTTAAAAGAAAGATATTCTTTTTGAAATTAATCAATGTAATATTTAAAACAATATAAGGAAAGTCGATTGCTACATTGCATTATATTATATTTTTCTATATTTGAATTAAAAATCAGATTCAACACATGGGTATAAATGGGAAAATAAAATATACAATTACTATTGTATTAATACAGTTTTTAGGACGTTACTATTTAGGATTGCTTAAACATATCTATAAATGATATTTTAAGGCAACAATCTACTTCTATATGGAAAATGCTTTCGATAAGTATTTTTCGATCATGTAATCCATGTTGTATTGATAAACAATTAATTCATATAATATCTAATTTACATTTTGTATAAGTAGCAAAATAAGTATACATACTGTACAGAATGTACTAACAGTAAAATGTGTAAACATACAGTATCTATGTATAAATAGTCAATTTAATATTTTAATTGAAAACTAGCAACTTTCCGTGAAATATTCATAGCCCAACACTGACAACTGACAAATGGCAAAAATCAGCAGTTGAATGAAATGAAAATGATAATTGAAACTAATGACATGATAGTTTAAATTTGAGACAGCAATTATAATATTTGTATTCCACTCAAATGGATGTGTTTACAACTTTATATTACGGTGTTTATTATGTATTTTGAGATTAAAAGCAAATTGTGTTTATAATTGGATCATATTTAAGTCATCATAAATCATTTATAACTGGTGTACCAGTTTATGCACTATCGGAAGAGGCTACGGCAGAGGATTGAAAACATCTTTTTAACTATACTAAAGAAGTATAACTTCTCTCGTTCGTACATAAGTACAATTTGTTTTATTCAATGTAAAATTTAGGTTTCATCCCAAAACTATTCACTTTATTGATATAAAAATTATTCGATTCAGCAAAATAAAACTCGCTTTTTCCCACTGAACTAATTTGTTTTAATTTGAACTACTTTGATTAATTTTAATGACAAAATATTGTGAAATAAAATCAAACAATGTGTAATTTTTCATTAATATTCTATTGAAGTTATTATTTAACGCATAGATGGCATCTACTATTCATCTACTTCTTAAATTCTCTGATCCAATGAAGTTCTTTTTCCAGATTTCCCTGACCACTGGTCACCCTATAATCGTAGCCTTTAACAGCCAATGCAGCCCTTAAAATCACTCTAGAGTGAAAATGTTAAGTTCCCAGTATTATATTAAAAGAAAATTATTGATTTTCATTGGGAACTTCAAATCTTATGGACCAGCCGCCACTGGTGTCTAGTATAAATTTAGTCTGTGTAAATAAATAAATATTAAAGAGTGTAGACAAATGGTGCCAATAAATAAGTCGTTAAAAATAAATATCCGCAAAAATGAGAAGTGATATTTTCACAAACCTTTTCGAAATGAAGATAAGACAATTGTTACAATATAACAGATAATTAGGTTTTACCATAAAATGGAATTATTTATAATATTGTATTTACACTTAATTGCACTGCAATTTAATTGTTACACTGTTTGACAGAATTAACTAGGAAAAAAAATGAACACTAATGGCACGAAATTTAAAATGTTATTATCAAACTATACTTTACCCATAAACATAAATATTAACATCACTGTTATCTACACAACAAATATGTAAGTTGATAGATAAGATTTTTCATATTTTCATAATTGAATTACATGCCCTTGAATAACAATATTAAATTTCACTTACGAGTTTTCTTTTAGAACATTACACCTGAACTATATAGAAAATGTAATATAGTATTACTGTGTATGTGTAGGAAAAGGGTGTAGAAGAGCGGAAGCTACAAACTTTATGCACTGATCAATATATAAAATAGACCTCATACAATATATAAATTATTCTCATTTCCGGACCAAACACAAACGACAAATTTAAATAACTTATATTTAGAACTAAGTCTGAACGGATTTATTTGTTTTATTTGGTTTTACATCCAAATATAGAGCTTGCAGCGTTTGAATTGACGTGAAATGCATTCAATTTTATTTCAACCCGTTGTGGCTCCACTAATTCAATTTTGCAAGCCTTACAATAATTCTTAACGAATTCTCGGACGCATTTATTATTTAACTAAGTGCAATTCTTCCATCCTCCTACATAAGTGTGGAGCTAATTGTTTTAATTAGTCAATGGCATGTTAATGTGGCAAAGGAATGATGCTCTAGTGTAAACAATTAGAAATTATAAATTAAACGGAACGCATCTGGACGATAAAATTAATTAATTGGATCATAAAATCGCTTGTGAAAAAAACAAGCCAAACCCCAAATCAATTGAAATATTACATCCAAGTCCAGCAAAACAAAAATAAAACCTCATCTGCGACCTACGGCATTGGCGTACACCGTGCGTAAGACAAAGATACACTGTGTAAATGATGAATTATGACATTTAAATAGTAACACACCCAACTTATAAAATATAAATATAAGTTAACTTTAATGATTTCCACCGAAAAATTGGTTTATTTTTTCAGCGAAAATCGTAATTTATGCAATAAGATTACTCACATTAATTAATTGTAATCCAAAATCACTGGAGGATGTTAAAACATCGCTAAACTCTAATCACAGAAACGACAGTCCCGTTGACATTAGCCGAGCTTGGTCTTGCTGGAATGAAATTTATGAATGTATTTTTATTGTTCGGAATGGTTCGTGAATGAAGTGGAACGTGCGCAGATTGTTCATAATACGAACAGCGCACAGTTTTCCACAGTTTTTCAAATAAACAAATGAGTGTAGTTGTTTTATGGCAGTTTTATCAGAATGCCAGAAAATGTTTAAAAAGTGACAATGGTGATAATCATTTACAAATTTTCATAATCCTAAATTTTTCCGAAAAGAAAACTTCAATGTTTATCATGGAGGGAAAAACAAACTTCTCGATAGAGGGTAAGAAATATATTCTCTCATAAACTATTACATATTAAAATTATTTTTATAACTTAATAGAGCAAAGATCTCTAGGGAGACTTTTCAGTCTATAATTAATATAGAAGAAATACGAACAAATATTTGAATATATTATAATTGACCCTAACGTTTGTAGGAAAAGAAATTAAAACCGAAAGTTCCAATATACAAAACGTTAGGAAGACAAAAGTCTTAAACACTCCAAATTTGCTTTCTCCCCATTTTCATAGCGATGATTTATGGAATTATGCAATTGATCGTACGTGCAATGAGAGGAATAATTACAAAACAATGAATACCATTGGAACCAAGGGCGAATTTTAATTTGTAAAAGACCTGTGATTGAATAACAAGTACATGGAATAATTATGAAAAAATCATAATGTCCTTTGATTTTATTCTTATAGTAACGTAAATCAAAATCTCTAGTTCTTGTATTATTATAAATAAGGATACCGAAAAAAAAAACATTTTTGGTTTGGAAAGTCAGGGAATTTATGCTGAAGAAAAAAAACTAGACATCCAGAAATCGTAGACCCCCTTCGTTTAAGATTTTCACTTAAAATTCATTGAGGAATTGATTTTTTACAACTAAACACTTGGTTTTCCTAATCACCTGACAAAATTTATATAAAGCAGGCCATTCACGCTCTGACTTGCAAGTCAATTTGTGGTCTGACTTTGGAAGTTGGATCTAAAGTCAGACCGTGAATGGTGTTGGTGGAAGTTGGATGTCTAATCGTATCATTTAGGCGATTCAACTAGTAGTCCGACTAGTTGGACTGTAAGATAATAAATAATTAACAAAATAGGAACTACCTGGTTAACACTAAGATAATATAAAAGAAGGCATTCCAATCTTGCGAAGCATGATGGGAAATATACTCAGATGTAACACCACCACAATTATATATGGAGAACTAACTTTAAGTATAGCTATATACTTTTATATAGAGCAACTAAGGTAATTCAAGTTAGTACTTCACACACACTTGTGATGGCGCCACATCTTAACACTTTTCCTATCATGCGTTGAAAGATTGGAATACCTTCTTTTATATTACTTTAGTAAACACTTACTGGTAAATGAATGATTAAGTTGTTAACTTCGAAATTGATAGATACCTGGTTCAAATTTTGTAACAAACAAATTTGTAATATTTGTAGGCTTACAGGTTTCTATAAATCGCTTCAGCTACTTAAAAAAACATAGTAGTTATAATGTGATAGTAAATAATTATTAAGAAATAACCATAAAAGAAATTTTAACGACAGCGATTCACTTGGTACCCAAGTACTCTGATACTTCTTAATAGTTTTTGAATACCCCCCCCCCCTAATATTATAGCTATGCACAAATATCCACAAAATTGATGCTCAAAGGTTTTTATTTTCAAGAAATCCAGTTACCTGCAATGGGAGTCCAAGACCCAGTGGCGTAGCGTATGATTTTATCGCCCGGAACCGATCAGAAATTTACCATCCCCTATATTTTTATCATTAGTTAAAGAAATTGGTATAAAAAATCGAATACTTTTAAGTTCTTTAACTATTTAAGAATTAATTTACTTTTCCTGCTTTTCTATAAGCAATTTTTTTTATGGAATTATCAATGTCAATATACCGCCCCATTTTATATATGCCCCCCTCCCGGTACCCACCACGCTACGCTATTGCCAGGATCCCCAATTTTATGAGGGACCTGAGTTTCCGATTTAAACCTTTTGTTCAGAGAAAATAATTTGTTCCAATTTGGGAAATATTTTCGCAGTAGTATTTTTTCTTCGGTATAAAGGGGTATTAAATTATTATTTATTCAAAAACTCTTAATGGTCTCATAGTCTATGATCCAGCTGCGAAATTAGTACATGAATAATGTAAATAACCAAAATCTAATTTAATACTAATTTCGCAACCGGATCTTGTACTATCATACATTAAGTATTGTTGCCAAAATTGTTAAATATTTATGATTTTAAATTAAATTGCCATCACTTCAATGCACCGCAGAACAAATGCCTTTGGTGAACTTGAAATTCTACAATTAAATTCCTGGCTTCTTAGTTGTTGAACTTGTCGTTGGAAAAGGTTAGTGACCTAAAAAAACAAGTACCAATATTGGCCATATTAGTGTCAACAGACCAACATGTTTATTTTCAACTTATGATCTTGACTTTGACTTTTCTAATACCAAAAATGGTATTACATTCTTCGGTTACATTTTACCTGTTTTTTGAGATATATCGAATGATAAATAGCCTCTGGCTAGTACTTTATTCATAGAATATAATCTTTCATTCGTAAAAATAATAACAATTAATACTAATTTGCACGTGATTCATAAGATTATTGGGCTTACTTGCACGTGTAGTATACACATAAATTAACCCAATTAAACTGATCTTCATATCAATGCATTGCTTGGGCTTCAAATAAGCAAAGAAACTATAAAAAGTAAACTAAATTGATTTGCATTTTTTTTTCAAACGTTTCTATTACCTGTTTAGTAAATTGTGTGTGTGGTTTATGGTTTTCTTTTGTGGTTAACAAATAGTGCAGCAATTATAAACTTTTACAAAAACGCTAATATTTTATTTTTACTATGTTTGAACAACTAATTATAAAAAAACAACGAATTGCTAACAACAACAATAAGTTAGACATGGATTTCCAGAAGGTATTTATCTTCCACATGTTGGTAAATTCACTTCAAAAAAAACATTCATTTCTATTAGGGATGCCAATATTAAAAAAGATATGTACATCAGTAAGCATGTTAAACCGATTTTCCAATCTAATCTGAAAAATTATTAAAGAAAATATTTAATTTTATTATTACTTTTTTTTCGATTTGAATATTTACTTGAAACGATTGATGATGAAGCTTAAATATAGGAGGACGAGTGATAAAAATAATGCAATAGCCGAATATTCAAGTCCACTGGAATTTATAAGTACATAGTGTTGGCCTTTCACGATCGGGAAGAATGTGCTTTTGATTAGCCATGGCAGGCCTAAACATAGTAGAATATCGAATGTATTTGATCCGATTGAACTGCTTATTCCCATGGCTCCCGATCCTAAAAAGAAAAGTAGTGAATGTGTATTCAGCGTTACTGGATTGTCATTTAATATAAAAAAAATGTATTAACTATTTAAGAAATTTTATGATCTTGGTACTGCTAATTGATGGAATAAGGCCTATAGAAAACTTTACACATATTAGGTGTACCGGAAAGTAATTTAGTTGCTATAGTCATTCAATTGCCATTTATCTGCTTATAAGTTATTTCAGAGTGGTATTAAAGACTTTTTATGATTAGAGTGACTTATTAACTTATAAAAAAATCCAAAATTTTTATTTCAAAATCTATATTGAAATGACAAGACAAAAAACCTGAAGGAATACAAATTCGGTATTGTATGCTCTTCGAGTTTCACAGGGTAGCAATGTAAAGTTGTTGCTAAAAACATTTTCATTGTTTATCTAAGTGCATTAATGCTAAATGAGTTTTTTTTAAAACTCCTAATATAATCGCCTCCTCCCCCACTCGTGGGTCATTCAGAAGTTAAATAAGACATTTTGGGAGGAGAGGAATCTTAATTTTCTTATTTTTTTATTTCTACTCATAAAAGGATGTTGTTTTAATAAGGAAAAAATAGAAAAGTCAAAAAAGGTAATATTTGTCTTACGTACTGATGAATGACGTCTTATTTCAATGTATTATTTTTAAAATTTTTGCTTTTCCATTGATCTGTAGTTTTTCTTTTAACTTAAGAACGACTGAACTAATTTTGATGAAATTCAGTAAGTAGGTTTATTGATTTATTTCTTAGGGTTGTATCGTTACAACAAAAAAAATAAGAAAATGTCTTCTCTATATTTTATTGGAGAGATCAAAAAAAATATTCTTTTCTACATAATCGTGTGGCGTATTAATCATAATAAAATATGCTGTAGACAGATTTTTTTTAGGAAAATGACTTAAATCGATAATGGCCAAAATAAGGGAATAAACTAATGCTGAAACCACTAAGTTTTTGTTTTATTTTACTGGAAAGGTTTGAAATCTTAAAAAAAAGAGTAAATCATCAATTTTGGCGGTTTTGGTTCTCGTTAAACTTAGAAAGGGCATACAATTAACATGCAGTTTTTAATTATAAATTTTGTTTACCTTGATTAGTTACAATAATACTGGATACCGCCTCAGGTAAACTACCTCCGGCTGCTAAAAATGTTAATCCCATCACCGAATCAGGAAAATTCAATGTGTCACCTGTAATTAAAATGTAATATCTTAATAATAATAATAGAATAATTCCTTAAATACATAGGAATAAATACATAGGAAATTTTTCATAAATACCTATTTTATCTCTAATTTCCAAAAAAAAAAAATAATGTAAAATCATGCTTTACCTCTCCCCTCGTTCTGCTTAACCGATTTTTATGGTTTTATGATAAACCCATTTTTGAATGCCTTTTAATCTATCCATATAATATTGATTAATGTTTTCTAATCTATTACACTCTTGGTAAAAAAAGATAGATAAAGGAAAATGTAATAAAAAAGAAAGAGATTGGTAATACTTTATCCTTTTTATGCTAGAGAAAGAAACGCAAAATAGCTTTCAAAAGAGTTTAACTTCTCATTTAACTGAACAGCTAAGCATTTAAGTAACTAAAAAGCTAAAGTTTAAACTAATTTTAATTAAAACGTGATTAACTCCTTGAAAATATAAATGTTAAGTCATTAATGACTTCATTGATAATTTTAATGCATAGTTTATAAAGATCTCGAAAAGAAATTCTATGATAATTTAAAAGTAAATTGACTGAGCTACAAGTAAAGTATTAAATCATATGTGACCTGTTATTCTAGTACAGACTACATTATAGCAGTAATGTAATTATGATTGCCTATACAATCAAAGTAAATAATTTGTTACTTTCATTATTAAACCTTATTATTGTAATATGAAACTTTTCAGTGGATGCTTAAATCTTTGTAAAGCTTATCAAATTTTTAATTTTCGAAAATTTTTAGTATGAAACCAACTAATCACCTTAATAATGAGTATATTTTATTGGCAAACTGCCGACTAGTTGGCATTTCTTAGGCGATTTTCCTATCCTTACCAATAATAGTTATAATCCAAGCCACCAAATATGAAGCTGTTCCTGTCCATAAGATGCACAAAAAAAACGTAAATATCGTCAAACGGGGATGCTTTCGAACATCTGGCGTTGTGCAAAACAGTACAAAAGAAATGGGCCACGTGAATAACCAGAAGCATTTATTCCAGAACGTCGTTGACCCATCGGGCCATTTCCATATTTCTGTTGATTCCTCTAAAACAGTTGAAATCATTAAACATTTGACTAACAATAAGTACGTGGCATTTTCTACTTTGTTTTTAATTTAATTCGCGATTTTTTTGTTAATTCAATTCTAATATCGTATAATTTACTCTTTTGTTGGTAAATTTGCATTATGACCTGATTTACTCGCGAATCAATTTAAAAACTAAGTAGAAAATGTAACTTTACCAGATATTGATGTTGCTAAAAGGAACATGAGCTGATTTGGCTATTTATACTTATTGTTTAGTATTTCACAATGTTATACACAATTGACGAGTTATACAAATTTGTATCTCACATATATGAATTAACTGTTTATCAATACAGCATGAGTCACTTGTTCGAAAAGTAATAATCGAAAACATTTACCAAATAAAAGAGTGGATTCTAGTCACAAATTATGATGTATAGAAATGAATAAATAGTAAATTGCATATAGATAACATTTGTCTAAATAAGCAATTGCGTGTATCTACAGCAAGTACAAATACTGACGGAGTAAAAATTAAATTTATATAATAGTAATTGTTTAATTTTATTACCCATTGATATTTATGTATTGAAACTGATTTTTAATTCACATATAAAAAACATAATGCAATATAATATATCAATCGACTCTCCTTGCATTATTTTACATATTGCAATAAATATTTTCAGAAAAATATATTTCTTTGTAATGTATTTAAACTATTGTGTATTAATATGGATATGGTTCAAACTATAATAATTGAAAATGCTAAGTTGACGATATCGATGTTTTAAATATAAAATCACAACTGATGGTGTCTGTTATGGCTGTTATCTCTTTCTGGCACTTTTTAACTTCTTCGTCGATCATTTTAGTTGGTTTCCCCTACCGAATAACCAAAAACCTGTGCTAGCGGTCAACTTGATAGCGTTTTTTTAATACTATGCAAATCGATAACAATCAGATTAAATTTGAGGCAGTGATTACTATACCAGTGTTAGGTTACTACACCATTGTATAAGGGATCATTATTGCCGCATTCTTAAGCCAATAGATTTAGCGAAAAATCATAAGAGCTCTTTTTTGTAGAGCATTAAGTTTACAATAAACATGACACGATTAGATACTTTAAATTTATTTGTCACTGAGTTATGGAATTCTAAAGAACAAATTCAATTTTTCCCACGTTATTTCCATAGGAAACTTAAGTTGGAAAGTGGACTATCTTAAAGTTAATATTAAGGGCTCAAATTTTCAGGGATTTTTTTTTTATCAATTTGGATGCATTTGAGCCCCTGGGAGCAAAGAAATTCAAAAACACCCTTATTAAGGACCACCCTAATGTATATGTTTCGGAAGGATAAAAATTTTAGAAACATTTAAGAGGCATATAAACAAAAAGATTCGGACACTTGATGGACAAATTCATGGGAAAAATATGGTGAATTTATAGGAACTTCATTTTTACTGGTCTACGGAACCCTAAAAACAAATCGATAATTTTACCTATTTCCTGTTCTCCTGACTGACTGTCAATTGTTTTTTTGGATGCATTGCTTTCCAAGCTTGTTATGGTAATGGAACCTATTGTAGATCCATTGTTTGGGTTAATTTTATCATTTTGTAGCAATGGTTCGAATTCGGATACTTGCTGATAAGTTTTACGGCGCTTACATACTCTTGTAACTCCTCGAACCGCTCTGCTTACTTGATCGTTGAAGTACATTACTTAAAGAAATAAGAGTTATAAAAATGGTTATCGCTTTAAAAGTATGATATACCTGATATATAGAGCATGTAAGCTGAAACAAGACCCAAAGCTTCGTACCAGGCTACTTTGCCGTCTTCCAGAACAAAGATCAAACCAATGACCGCAACTCCATACATGAGACTATCCCGACTTACCGGCCACCAGTCTAAATCTATCACCTGGAAAAAACGGGAATTAATTCGATGATTTAAGAAAATTGTTGGGAAATAACTTGTCGAGCGCAGAGGCCACAACAGGCTGGGACGGCCAAAATATTGAAAATTGCCGAGCCGACTATTGTTCCAACTCCAAGGTCTCCTTCGGTTATGAAAGTTCCGATTGAGTTAATGAATAGCTCCGAACTTGAAGAGGCCGCCGCCATGAAAGTGGCTCCGGCTACGTCTTCGGACATGTTTAAAACTAAAAGAAAAACGAGCTGAATTTTGGGCGTACAGAATTTGATGAAGTGATATTACTTTCGCAGAGCTTTTTGATGGCGGGAACGAAGTAATCGTCGCAGACGATTGCGATGAAAATAAATAAATAAATGGCGAGAAGTGCATGAACTATAATCCATCCCTGCTGACGCTGTTCTCTTGTAAATCCATCACTGAAAAATTCGTTTATCGCCGGAGGCGTGCAATTTTGTCCGAACTCGTCTAATGCTAGCAAATGTCTTCCAGGATCTACAAATTAAAGAAGTTCTACAAAAATACCCTCACATTTGCCGAACACTTACTATTCCTCTCAAAACTGTTTTCGTTAACATGCTTTCCGGCTAATCCCAACGTAGTATATAGACCAACAAAACCGAGGAAAAGCCCGATTTTCAAAATGAGCGCCGTTTGTACCCGCGACGATTTAATGACTTTACCCATATCACGTTAAATTGGAAATAAATTTCAGTTATTGTCAGGAGGAAAAAATCATTTTTTTTAGATTTTAATAACAATTTTTTTTAGTGCGCCTATTGGCGTGACACCTAATAACGACTGATTATATTTTCTTCAAGTATAGTCAATTATTATGGAAAATTATTTATCATCTTTTTGAAATCTTATCAAGTCTAAATTGATATTTATTTGCTTTTTGTATTTGCTTTAAAGTTTATATTATCTTTAATAAGTTAATATAAAGTAGATATTTGAAACGGTGATATGCAGAGGCTTCGAATCTTGTATTATATTTTCGAAAATATTGATTTTATGAGACGAACTATTGTCGAGATAATACCAGATTCCTGACATGTCTGTTTCAATGCAATTGGATTCAATATTTAAAAAAAAAATAAACATTTTATCATTGAATGATTCAATGATCCCATACATTCCTGAAATTTCCTCAAATTCCCGCAAAAAAAACTCTAATTATTTAATTTCTCAATAACCTACCTTAAAGTACTACACTGATGGGTTTTAAACCGAAGATTTGGATAAAATTTTTATTTTCTTCATCTTATTTGTTAGGTTGCATGTTTTTGAAGAAATATATAACACTAGTGTATTATTCAAATTGACAATGTTTGTATTATATCAAGATAAACAAAACATGTTTTGTTTTTTTTTCCGGTTATTTATTTGTTAATACTTATTAGATATAAATATTTTTTTTACCGAAAATTGTTTACATTCTCTTCAGTTTATTTTTGTTGAAACAAATGAAAATGTTGTAATATTCAAATTGAGAAATAGTAACAGAAGATAAAGATATAATTAGCAATTAATCTAATCGTAAAATTACCAATCAATAACTACTTAGGTACTAATAAAAAACTTTTCGATTCTTTCAAAATAAATGAAAAATTAGAGCAAATAAAGTTTCGGGTGATCTAGTTTTCAGAGGAAAATGATCCAATATGGAATTTAGCATTTATAGTAGAACATAATATCTATATTCTATATTCCAAGATCTAGCGACATTGAAAAAAAACGGTATGTATACACGTGTGAGAAGTCATACTTCTTTGGTATATTTAAAAGGATGCTTTTAATCCATTGCTGGAGTCTCTTCGGTAGTGCCTAAACTGGCATAAGTTATAAGGTTTGTAATTAACTAAAATATGATTGAATCATAAACACAATTTGCTTTTAATATCAAAATACAAAATAGGCAGACGTATTTGTTGTGGCAAAGACTAGAACAAAGAACATAAATTTGTAAACACATCCATTTGAGTGGAATACAAATATAATAATTATTGTCTCAAATTTGAACTATCATGTCATTAGTTTCAACTGTCATTTCAATTTCGTTCAATTACTAATTTTAGCCATTTGTCAGTTGTGTCAGTGTTGGGCTGTAAATATTTCACGGAAAGTTACTGGTTTTCAAATAAAAGATTAAATAAGCTATTTATACATAGATGCTGTATGTAATACAGTTGGATGTTTGTACATTCTGTATAATATATATACACATTTGGCTACTTATACAAAATGTATACTACATATTATATGTGTTAACCGTAGTGCTTGAACTAGCACACCAATTATAAGTGGTTAGTACTAACTAAAACATGATAGAATTATTAACACAATTTGCTTTTAATATCAAAGTACATAATAAGTAAACGTATGAGTTGCGGCAAACATAAGGACAAAGAATATAAAGTTGTAAACATATCCATGTGAGTGGAACACAAATATATTAATTATTGTCTCAAATTTAAACTATCATGTCATTAGTTTCAACTGTCATTTCGATTTCGTTCAATTACTAATTTTAGCCAATTGTCAATTGTGTCAGTGTTGGGCTGTGAATATTTCACGGAAAGTTACTAGTTTTCAAATAAAAGATTAAATTGGCTATTTATACATAGATGCTATATGCATATATACAGTTGGCTCTTTGTATATTCTGTAATATGTATACACATTTGGCTACTGATACAAAATCTATATTACATATTAAATGAGCTGTTTATCAATACGCCATGTTCGAAAAATACTTATCGAAAACATTTATCTTATAGCAGTAGATAGTCGCTATAAAATATCATGTCTAGATATTTGTATAAACAATCCTAAAAAGTTACGCCCTAGAAATTATATTAATACAATAGTAATTGTATATTTTATTTTCCCATTTATATCTATGAATTGAAACTGATTCTTCATTCATATATAGAAAAAAATAATGCTACATAATGTATCAATTGATTTTTCTTACATTATTTTAAATATTATATTGAATAATTTCAAAAAAGATCTTTTTTAAATGTATTTTAACTCTCATAATACCAATAGGGAAACGTATGTAATATGTATGTATATATTTTGGCAAAGGTAGACAAATATTGTTGATACCTAAGTGTGAGTGAAATACCATCATTGTCTCAAATTTGAACTGAATAATTGTTGTTATGGTTTCAACAGTCATTTTGATTTCAGTCAATTAATTGCCAATTTTTACCATTTATCAGTTGTGTCGGTATTGGGCGGTAAATATTTCACGGGAAATTACTAGTTGTGTATTAATGTGGATACTATTTAGACTATAAAATTTGAAAATTTTTAGTTCGAAATTTAAAAGTGGGATCGAAATAATAACAATAGTTTATGCTATTATAATTGTTTTTAGTTACCATGAAAACTGTATCCACATAGACGATGTTTCGTGTGCTACACTAGATTTTCCAAATTTCTATTTGACCCCATTTTGCTTAGCTTGCATCAAATTTATGTCCACGTAGATGGCGCTGACAATTGTTTGTACTACGGCTTGTCATTAATTGTACAGTAAATTACATAATCAACTGATAAATTGAAATGTTTTTAATCAAGATTTTTTTTTAAATTTGTTATGGAAATTGGCTAATTTTCATCTGGAAAATCAGGGAATTTGTGTAAAAGGGAAAACTGGATATCTGTTACAATTCGTTTGAATTTAATGCCTTTTATAGATGGAATTAAATTGAAATATCTGGGGCAAAATATTCTAGAGACTATGCTAAGGTTTTACCCTATAAATACTTCATCCAAGGATGATTCTAGGTACCCCGCTGGGCCGACATTTATACTTCATTTATACTTCAATATCGCTAGAAGTAATGAAAGATAGAATTGAGAGATCCATATAAAGCTTGAGTACTGAAAACGGGTAGATTTGGTAGTTTTCAAGATATTTTTTGTTTTTTGCCCCCATTTTTCGTCCAAACTTATCCAAACATTGTCGTATGGCTTAACGTAAATAAATAGATAATTTTCGAGTATTTATTTTTGTTTTTTTTTTTATTAATAGAATTATCAATTTTTGTCGATATTTCGATAATTCTAAAAGTTATTTTTATTATTCTCTTTACAATATTTGTGTTACAATGTTTCTAATAGAAGTGTGATGGAGAAAAAAATTATGTGCATTTATATTAAGTAGATTGAAATTCGCCAAGTGGATTCTCCAATGTCAATTGGAAAGTAAACTTGACAAATTTAGCAAAAAATCGTATCCTTTAGTCGTAGCCGAAATTCGAGTTATCAAGTTGTATTGGTTTCTTATTGTTTTCAAATCAGGAAATAATTATCCCTGTTACTCTCCAGCCAGCATTTGTTGGTCAAAAAAGCCGTTTCGCATTCATCGCTTCCCTCTGCAAAAAAAAATGCAAGATTTTTTTCATTAATCAAATTACCAGGTAGCAGGTGCAATTAAAATAAATTACTACTCATAATATGGTATTTTGCAACTGTTTTTAAATTATCAATAATTAAAACCTTTTGATAACAACTCTGTTGGAAGATTAAGTAAATAGATGGTGTGTCGTAGTTAAATAATTGAACTTTGCTTTGCCTTCTTGATAAATTATTACGTATTTTTTTTCAAGTGAGAATTTCGTTATTAATAATTTTCCAAGATATATTCTAAATAGTAGAAACGGTAAGATGTTATGGGAAAATTTCAGAGCAAAAGGCTTCTAGGGACTGCTGAATTTTTAATGCAATATATCAGAGATTCCCAAACTTTTTCGGTTTCTAGAGCCCTTAATGTATCAGCAGTTTTCCGCGGCCTCCCATATCAAATCTCAGGGCAAATTAATGCACAAAAATCTAATTTGCTACTGTCCCATAGACTAAATCGTACAGGGACACCGCACCTGGGTACTAAGGTTTCCCGTAAAGTTTTCTTGTCAAATTATTCCCTCCATATCAACGCTCAGGACAATTAGGGTTTAAGGAAGATTTTATGGAAAAAATAAGCTTCATGTTAATTATTAGGTACTAAAATTGAAAAATAGTTATTTTCGATACATATGCATAAAGTGAGGTTTTCTAGTAGGATGAAATTGATGCACGAGCTGAAGGGACTGATCATACACAACGAGATCGAGTGCGCTGTGTAACCCCACGAGGCTGCCAGGCGAGTGGGGGTAGGCGCACGAGATCAAGTTGTGTATGATCAGTCCCTTTAGAAAAGTGTCTCAATTTCGTTCTACTAGGTACCTCACTTTAAGCATAAGTATCGAACAAAATTTTTTGTAACGACTGCTTCTAAAGTTCAACAGAAACAGATTGAGAAATTAATTATTGTTATTTATATATGAAAAATTTCAACTCTATAGTAAGAATAATTTATAGAAAATTTATGAATAAAAACAACATTTTATTTTAAACTACAGTCTAAATAATAACGTATATTAATTATTTCTTATCAAAGTTTCTTTAGGTATCAATTTATTTTACTTTTTCGCACTGTTATTTACTTTCGCGCACGGTTTCTCTACTTTCGCGCACGCTTGCCACCACGATGAGAAAACGGCTCTTTACCCCCGCCACACAACGCACGAAAGTTCAACTTTAGAAGCAGTCGTTACAAAAAAAATATGAACATAATATAATTTATAAAATCGGTTTTTATTGTAAGATTTGACTTATATTTTTTTGAATATTGGAAACTTAGAACTTGACACTTAAGAAGTCATTGGGTTAGAACCAAAAAGCTCCAAGAGCCTCAAGAGCCGCTGGTTCCCGACCTCTGGCCTACATAAACGTGAAATTCTGGAAAAGGTTACATTGGTCCGAGTAAAATTTTACAAATTTTTAATATAAATAAGATTCTCGAATCTTGGAGTTATAGGATCGACAATGAAAAATACCATCAAGAAATGGGTGTACAAAAACCACTGTATAACACGGAAGAACATTACCGGATAAAAGCACAGTACAAGACTCATGGAAAACCCATCACAAAGACTAACTATTGAAATTCTTGATCTTACGAAGAAAACAGGTCAGAATGGTAACGGGTCTAATAACCGGCTACTGTGGAATGAAGAACCACCTGTATACAATGGGATTACATGTGGATGACCCAAGTGCAGGTTCTATCAGGTAAAGGATGAAACCGCTTTTCACATACTATGGAAATGTGGTACTCCTGAATCAATGGAGAAATGAGGAACTGGGAATAGAAGTTCTGGAACTAAAATTATCAGAAAGCACTTATTGCTGAGGTTCGCCTAGTTGCTTAGTCTTAACTAGGTGAAGTAGGGACTTAGGAAGCACAATAAGCACTGAGGCTGCAATATTGAGGCTCAACTAACCTCATCCAGGAAAACACAATTTAATAAAAAAAAAATAACAAAATTTTCAAGACATTTTAATATAACAGTGACGACTCCCTAAGGCGCCGCGGCGATTTCAGTTGGCTTCTTTGTCTTTCATGTAGTAATATTTAGGAAGACCAATGGTTCATGTATATTTAAGCGACGTAAAGATCTGGCAACCTTGCATTTACGTATTTTTAAAAATTTAATTCGTGGTTTTTTTATTAGTTCAATTCTTTGATCGTATAATTTTCTTTGTAGCAAAATTTTTCTTACGGTTCAATATATTCGCGAATTTAATTATAAACAAAGTGGAAAATGCAACGTTGCCTGATTTTGACGCCACCAAGAGATGCAAGAACCGAATCGATAGTCATTGTGTATATTTATGGAGGACATTCCAACGGTGTCTTCTATTAGGCGACCACTAACTAATTGATTGTTGTCGTATGTTTCAACTGTCATTTCAATTTAATTCAATTGCCAATATTTAACCATTTGTCAGTTGAGTCAGTGGGTCAGTCAATATTTCCCGGGTAGTTACTAGTATTTTCTGTTCTACAAACTAATGGAACAAAATTACAAATATTTTTCATCAAGTTTAGTATTATTTTACATACTTTTTCAATCACTTTCCAATATTCCCACCCTCTGAGAACTAATCCTCGATTCTTAAGCAATATATAAAAATATATTGTTTTGAACTTTCTAGTTTCTGATTTTCTTGCCTTGATAATTTAATATGCACCTAAATACATTTATGATTTAATTCACCAAAACTTGCGTTCAAAAAATTTCTAAAAAAATTGTACAAAAATTTGACAATATTTGTTTTAGCAGTTCACATCACAATTGTTGGTGTGTTTGTCCCCGAATGAATGTTTTGACCTAAAAATATTGTAATAGACCCGAATAATTTAAATTTGTGAGTGCTTGTGACCTGGTGACTGGCCTCCCGCTGGGTGGGCTTACTCAACTATACCTAAGGGGTTGGAAGGGCAATTGTTCGACCAATAGAATAAAATAAGACATGTTCTAGAATTTTGTTATAAGAAAAAAAAGGGTAGACAATATAATAGACCCGAATAATTTGAATTTGTGAGTACTTGTGGCGTGGTGACTGGCCTCCCGCTGGGTGGGCTTGCTCAACCAAACCTAAGGGGATGGAAGGGCAATTGTTCGACCAATGGAATAAAATAAGGCATATTCTGGAATTTTCTTATAAAAAAAAGGGTAGACAATAAAATTAAATGAATCGAGGGTGTTTGAATCGATGGTGATCAAAAAATCTAATAAACTCAAAATTCGAATATTCTTAAAAAGGTCAGAGTTCGTACATAAGAAGGTCAAGTTGATAGCTAGATAGTTACAGTTTAGAAAAGTTCAATACAGTAAAAGTAAATGTAACGCATCAACCGTTTACTTGATTATTGTTTTGTAAATAAGTAAACGTTTGTATAAAATAAATAGTTATTGTTGTCTTAAACACAAATCCAACGAACCTGACAATATAAGTATGGAAAAACGTAATATTTAGCAAAACTACCCAGCAGGAAGCCAGTCACCAGGCCATATACGCACTCATTTGTTAGAATATTTCGGATCTGCTACAATGCAAAGTTTTAGAAATACTGATGAGTTTTCGGAAGAAAGAAACATTTAAATTATTGATTTTTCTTGAGAGTGGCCTTATATTATAACTGTTATTACCTAGAAGAATTAACTGTTTTATTCTTTGACCATACCAGTCTACTATGTATTTCCTTATTTATTAAATTCATTTAGTGGAGAAGCTATCAATGCTGTGGAAATCTGTATATTAGGGTGATTATTTTTTGCCTTTTTTTTTTGGTCCCATCGTGAAATTTTGTTGGAAATACTAAAAAAAATATTCCCTGAAAGTTTGAGCCCTTAATATTAATTTTAAGTCCTCGACCAAGACGTGTAAAGATTTCCCATTGAAAATACACGGAAACTTCGATTTTTTATTTTTAAATTTCTATATCTCAGCGGCATTTCATGGGATCGCTTTTACCAAAGATGTTTTTTTCTCAGAATTAAACGCTCTACAAAAGTGCCTATTGCGACAAAGTTGTAACTCACACCGGTGAGGTAGTACGGGCCACTGAACCTGATTTTTCCATAAAATTCAAGGCTTAATATCTCGTTTAATATTGATCTTCGCGATTTGGTCTACAGGACCTTTTTGTAAGAAATCAAATTCTCTACAAGTTTTTTATTTATAATTTTTTCGTAGCTCTTGTTATTTACGAGATAAATGCAAAAAAAAAACGCGAATTTTATGGAAAAATCAGGTTCAGTGGCCCGTACTACCTCACCGATGTGAGTTACGACTTTACCACAATGGGCACTTTTGTAGAGCGTTTAATTCTGAGTCATAATCATCTTCGGTAAAAGCAATCCCATGAAATGCCGCTGAGATATAGAAATTTAAAAATAAAAAATCAGAGTTTCCGTGTATTTTCAATGGTAAATCTTTACACGGCTTGGTCGAGGACTTAAAATTAATATTAAGGACTCAAACTTTCAGGAAATTTGTTTTTTTGGTATTTCCAACAAAATTTCACGATGGGACCAAAAAAAGTAAAAAAAAAATCACCCTACTGTATATAGCGCACCTACAGGAGTCTTTTACGTATAATGAAGTGTCTTTTGTATAATAGATTTTACAGAAAAGTGGTAAACTGTTATTGAAAAAATTGAGATGAGTGTATATTTTGTAATGTATGGACTTGGATGTTTAAATTTATTTGCCAGACGACTTAATCCATTTAATACTTACGGATTGATCCACATTTGAGAACTACCGGACCAACAGTATCTTGGAATTCTTCAGGAAGTAACGCAACAATTGCCTCCGTATCGATGACTCCATCATCGCCCATACCAGCCATCTGAACCAGCAAACACTTCATGTAGCACTTCAATGCATTATCGTCGGCAAAATTTCCTTTTTGAGCAGCCGATAAAACATCTGCAAACCAAAAAGCACAGAGTATTGGTACAAAATCGCATCAATTTTTACCGAAATCCTTACCTTCGGATACTCCAGTTTCGTCACGGCACGAATTATGTAACATGTTGGCCATTTCTTGCATTTCCTCCGATAGACCCTGGAAAATCACCAGTTTAAGATAATCTTCCGTTAAGGCTTGTGATAACAAAATATTTGTTAACCAAACAAGATATCGGAGATTGTTTCGGAAACTTACCTGTACCAGTTCAAATCCGATCAATGGAATGAAGATATATAAGAAAAAATGCACTTGAAACATTATAAATTTCAGACTATCAGAACCATTCGATGGGAACTATTCGTCTGTGTTTTTCTATTGGAATGCTTGCCAGGATATTGATGCAAT
The DNA here is from genome assembly GCA_958496175.1 of Sisyra terminalis. NCBI lineage: Eukaryota > Metazoa > Arthropoda > Insecta > Neuroptera > Sisyridae > Sisyra > Sisyra terminalis. The sequence goes on along the minus strand of OY292279.1, from coordinate 18,347,081 downwards.
CTGCGTGCAAATTCTTTTATAACATGGACAATTTGTGACGATTTTTCCCCATTAATCATATGGTTAGATGAGCATTTATTTAATCACATACAATTAAAACTAATAATTCATATTGTTAACCATTCTTCTTCGATATGAATGAATCGACGTAAAAATTATAATGAATTTTTACAAGAGTCAATAATTACTTATCATTGAATAACTAAATATGGTGTATTTATTTACTATATTTTTATTTAGAAAAATGATAACAATTACGTGATTTATCAGTAATTAAAAGTAATTATAAGGATCGGTTTTTGTTATGAATGAATCGAAAATTATATAAATATTATCTGCTGTTTTCAACTTCCTCGGTAAACTAATATTTTTTCCTTAGAATCGCATCACTATTACTGATAAACATTTCGTGAAAAATTGATGTGTCCACTTTGGTATTACCGGAAGAGGTTACAGCACTGGATTGAAAACCAAGGTTTATAAAATACACAGGTGGCCTCATGGTGGCTACGTGACGTATCCAGAAGAAATTCGTACATATCTTCAGACTGATTCAATTTCAAAATTCTTCGTATGACGTCATTTTTTTTTTCTAATGGAGCAACCTGTGTAATTTACAAACCTTGATTGAAATAGTTATTTTCGATTCTTAAGCGTAAGTGAGGTTTTCTAGTAGGATGAAATTGATGCACGAGCTAAAGGGACTGATCATACACAACGAGATCGAGTGCGCTGTGTACCCCCACGAGGCCGCCAGACGAGTGGGGGTAGGCGCACGAGATCAAGTTGTGTATGATCAGTCCCTTTAGCAAGTGTCTCAATTTCGTCCTACTAGGTACCTCGCTTTAAGCATAAGTATCGAACAAAATTTTTTGTAACGACTGCTTCTAAAGTTCAACAGAAAGAGATTGAGAAATTAATTATTGTTATTTATATATGAAAAATTTCAACTCTATAGTAAGAATAATTTATAGAAAAATTATGAATAAAAACAACATTTTAGTTTAAACTACAGTCTAAATAATTACCTATATTAATTATTTCTTATCAAAGTGTATTTAGGTATATTTAGGTATCAATTTATTTTACTTTTCCGCACTGTTATTTACTTTCGCGCACGGTTTCTCTACTTTCGCGCACGCTTGCCACCACGATGAGAAAACGGCTCTTTACCCCCGCCACACAACGCACGAAAGTTCAACTTTAGAAGCAGTCCTTACAAAAACATCTTTTTAACTATACCGAAGAAGTATAACTTCTAACGCTTGTATAGAACTACTCACACCTAACTCACAAAAAAGAGGATAATATATATTATTTTCATGGTTCTATATCTTAGGAAATAGACAAAGAAAAATGATTGGCTCAAGTCCATATAAGCACACCCACAATCTGGCAACGTTGCATTTTCGATTTTGTTTTTAATTTAATTCGCGATATTTTTGTTAATTCTCTTCTAATATGGAACAATTCTCTCTTTTGTGGCTAAATTTTCATTATGGACCGATTTAATCGCGAATTGAATTAAAAACAAAGTCGAAAATGCAACGTTGCCAGATTGTGGGTGTGCTAAAATGGACTTGAGCCAAATGATTTTTTAATTTATTTGTTTTTCAATATTTGCTCATATAATAATTACCTTTAAAAATTGAATAACTGTACTAAAAGATAAGGAAAAACATCTACTGTTCAATATTTATTAAAATTTAAGAAAAAATATAATAATCATCGGCACTATTATTAATAATTAATAACAATTAAAATAGTTTGAATCTCAAGTAATCAGTACAAACTACTGAAACATAAATATATTAAAAAATCATTTTTTTTCTTCGTACATTTCCTGGGATTTAAAGGGGAATTTGGTCGCGAAATGTATTTAAAATGTGTTTATAAATCAAGTCGATATTTTAACATAAGTTTCGATATAGGTTCCTATTTGAGGGTCAACTCGCCATAAAGATCCGACTAAACTCTTTATATTAATTTCGAAAACCTATCCAACGATTCTTCGCACTGTTATGTAGACCATATTTTTTTTCGCTATACTCTGTTGTAAAGGAAACAATGAGTCCTAGTTAAATACCAAATTTCATCAAAATCGGTTGAGTCATTCTTGTTCCGCAAGAAACCAGGAAAAAATTAAAATAGTTAATTTGAAGAACTAGAATTTTACATTCTAGTAATATTCGGCACACCATAGTATTAATCAGCACTTATGTATATTAAAATTCGTAATTTTACACATTTTATACACAAAATACCCTCGAATTCATAACGCAACAACTTCGTAGGCAATTCTGTAATAATATCTCTAGCACCTTTATAGACCTTAACTATTTCTCTTCACTTTCGATTATTACTATAATTTTGACAAATTTTCCAACGAATTTACGAAAGTTCAAAATTAATAGAATAAAAGATAATATTTAAAATTTAAATTGTTTGATAAAACCTTAACCTTTGTCAACATAATCTTATACGAATCATATCTGCATATTGACCAGTAGCACGTATTTTTAAGATTAAGATGATTTGTAAAATGAAATCTGTCTAGATCAGGGCTGCCCAATCAATTGTTTCAGAGTCACATGTTATTTGTGGCTTTTTTTATCTGTAATGTCTAAAATTATTTGACCCTATAACATTTAATACCTATTGGAGTTAATGGACACCATTTTTTCCGGTGTATAACGAAGCAAAACATAAAAGTGTAGCACAATGGTAAAATAGAAGAATGCTAAAAAGAATTATGACAAAACAGAACAGAATATGACAAAACAGAATATTTCGAATTTGTTACTTTTAACTCGTTGAAAAAAATGCATTAAATATTAATATTGAAAATTTAAAAGAATATGCTAAAAAATATGTCACTTAATGCTTTTTCTGATTATTTGGCAAACTTTACGAACATTTCATTTAGTTTTAGAGTTGGAGATTATCTAAAGTTAGGTCGACAAGTAAAGTAAGGATAAAAGCTGTATTAGATCAATATTATTCTATACCACTGAAAAAATTCAATAGCCAAAAGAATGATAAGAACAGCGGATTTGAGGATATTAAAGAAGATCAGGGGCGTACCTCTAAAAAGAGGTTACGCAGCGTTTTTATCAGAGATTTACTTATTGTAAGATGAATTAGATCAGAGGTGGCCAACCAGCGTGTATGAGGCATCACATTTTTACAAAATATATGGCAATATAATAATAGATTAATGTATATATTCATGTATGGTATTTTTCGGCAAAGGTAAAGAACAAAGAATGTATTTAAATATGTACGTGTAAATATTAAGATCTAGGGACGAACAAACGACAATTCTTTTCCAACAAACGAAAATAAGTAAAAAATTAATGATTTAAACTATCCAACATCGGTTTCAATGTTTTATATTTCCAAAAATAAATGAAACATACACATTTGACCACTAAAGCACTCGCCATTTTGAAGAATTTTATTTTTTATTTGCCAGATTACAAAATTTTTAATTTATCAAACATTAATTATTCTGAAACTAATTTGTATGAATAGAAATCACCGCCTCCAATTTCCCATAGGTGTCTTAATATTTCATATTTAAGCGATGGAACATAATGGTGTGCTTTTTATGCAAATATTTTTTTATATTTTTGGCTTTTATTTAAAAAAATACAACAATTCAAGGACGAACAAACGGAAATCTATAGAAATACATCTATTCCAATGCAAAAAGGACCGTTTTTATAAATAAGGGGTTAACTTTAGTTTTCTGTTTCGTAAAATTTGTTTTTTTTTTTTATTAAAAAATAATAAAAACGAACAAACGAAAAAAATTGACGAACAAATGACCGATATGAACCGATATGCCGTGCGTCCGTGCAGATTAGGCTATACGCATGCGCTCTGTTATCCCCACTTACGCATTCAAAACGTTGGTACGGGTCAAGGTTTGTAAATTACACAGGCTGCTCCATTAAAAAAGAAATGACGTCATACGAAGAATTTTGAAATTGATCAGTCTGAAGATATGTACGAATTTCTTCTGGATACGTCACGTAGCCACCATGAGGCCACCTGTGTATTTTATAAACCTTGGGTACGGGTACTCACTCACTAATGTATTTATTTGTGAATACTATTTTGGATTTTCAGATTTACAATATGTGAAAGCCAAAAAAAATAATTCTCACTTATAAACTTAAACTTAACCATTTTCAGTTATATCTACTTATCTGAGTTTAAATTTTTAACCAGACCCTAATTTTTTGTTTCTAATAATAAATCAACTGTTTGATATTAAGCAGTCATAATGTTTCACTTTTAACGTACTTTGATTGATTATTAAATTTGAAATTTTGATTGTTTATTAAACGTTATCCCTTACAAACTTTGCTACCGTTTTTCACTCTTTTAGGGGAGAAATTTTCAAAAAACCTTTCTTATTATATATCTGCATCGTATAAGGAAAACATTTTCCAAATTTCATCGACACAAATGTGCACTTATATTTGAAAATACAATGTAAAACGAAAAAAAAAATAATTACCTTCTTTATGTTAGTTAAAATGACTAAAAAACTATTCGATTTCGGACATTTGGACGTTGTACATACAAAATTGTTGGAAATAGGTGGAAAGCGTGGAAGTAAATTCGAATATTTTTTTTTCTTTTCAATAACAATAATTGGTTTTCAAATTGTTCTAAATACCGAAAAAAATTTAGTATCGAAGATTTTATATTTGAATTGACAGTGAAATATATGGCAAAAAATTGCTACCTTAATGCTTTTTAGCCGAATATATAATTACTCCAGATCACAACCATTGGTTCATAAAATAAAATAGATTTTAAAAAGTTTGATTATTGAAAAACGAACCAAAATTTAAAATCGCCTATTTGGTATAAGTACTACATAAGTATTAAACTTTCATACTAATTTAGTGAAATAACGTTATTTAAAATTTTATTAAAATAATATTAACAAACACTTATATTTTATTTCTTAATATAATTTTAGATAAACTTTTTTTTAAATTAACAACATTTTGATTATTAAATTTAAAATTTCGATTGTTGATTAACTACAGTATCTCATATTACACATTTTATTGAGATAAAACCTTTAGTTGCGAATGCAACGGGCAACTACTAGTTAATACAAAATAATCTTTTTGATATGTAATGTGGGAACTGCCTAGTCTTCTTTGTTCTGTTATGTCATGTTCTATAATGTTCTGTTTTGTCTGGTCATTCTTTTTAAGTTAAAGAAGGCCACACATAAATTGCAAGCTAATTATGTGGTTCAATAGGTTAATTCAATAGGTTATAGGTTGATCATCTCTTTTCTGTTAATTCAAATTTATTATTTTTTTTTATTGAAATGTAACATTTTACATTAGTTATCACAAATATTAAATGAATGTTAAATAAATTAAGTATTGCAACAAAATTGTCAAGATTAAATTGTAGTTTGATTCATTCTTGGCATTGACTGATACTTGAGGAAAAAAATAATTGCAATCAAATAATGCAATTACAATACATTCTTTACACTACTTGTATCTTGAATTACAATAGTTACAAGACAACGACCTTCTAGTAATCTAATACAATTAAATATAAATAAATAGATAAAATCTTTAAGTATAAAAATTCTAAGTTTATAATAATTTAGTTGTTAACATTTTCAGTAGTTAAGGCTAAGGTTGTTAGAACACTTCTTCGGTTCGGATTAACGCCCAAATTCTCCCAATTGATCCACGATAATCGTGCGGTTAGATCTGAAACACAATGGGTACATGATTTAATGAAACATAATCTTCAATTCTGAACAGTAAAACCAGTAAAACAATATCTTTATTTTAGGGGTTGGATTTGTATGTACTATTGTTTTTACGAGGACTCACCGCTGGTGTTCCAATGCGCCTGGTCGGCTTTAATTTCACCCCGTAAACATTTTTCTACGTACGTCAATGGATCACAATCAACTCCCAAAACCTAAAAATGAAAGGAAAGTTACAAACGATTTTCATGATTGCCTACAAATTCTTTTTCGATGGTGGGCAAGGGAGAGTATTGGGATATATACGTAAATTTTGACAAGGCAAGAATATTTGCTATTTTTCCATAAATAAGATTCCTAAATGTATTTTTTTCAACTGCCGAATTTCAAAGTACTCAACATAGGTACTAGGGTGATTTTTTTTTTGGCCCCATCGTGAAATTTTGTTGGAAATACCAAAAAAAAAAAAAATTCTGAAAGTTTGAGCCCTTAATATTAATTTTAAGTCCTCGACCAAGACGTGTAAAGATTTCCCATTGAAAATACACGGAAACCCTGATTTTTTATTTTTAAATTTCTATATCTCAGCGGCATTTCATGGGATCGCTTTTACCGAAGATGGTTTTTTCTCAGAATTAAACGCTCTACAAAAGTGCCCATGCGACAAAGTCGTAACTCACACCGGTGAGGTAGTACGGGCCACTGAACCTGATTTTTCCATAAAATTCAAGGCTTAATATCTCGTTTAATATTGATCTTCGCGATTTAGTCTACAAGACCTTTTTTGTAGGAAATCAAATTCTCTACAAGTTTTTCATTTACAATTTTTCCGTAGCTCTTGTTATTTACGAGATAAATGCAAAAAAACGCGAATTTTATGGAAAAATCAGGTTCAGTGGCCCGTACTACCTCACCGGTGTGAATTACGACTTTGTCGCAATGGGCACTTTTGTAGAGCGTTTAATTCTGAGAAAAAACCATCTTCGGTAAAAGCAATCCCATGAAATGCCGCTGAGATATAGAAATTTAAAAATAAAAAATCAGAGTTTCCGTGTATTTTCAATGGGAAATCTTTACATGTCTTGGTCGAGGATTTAAAATTAATATTAAGGGCTCAAACTTTCTGGGAATTTTATTCTTTATATTTCCAACTAAATTTCACGATGGGACCAAAAAAAGTAAAAAAAAATCACCCTAATAGGTACCTACTCTTTATGGTTTGTATACTTTCTGTTTTTTTCAGTCGCGCTTTTATCTATGATAAACTTCTGAAAAGTTCTTTTAGTTACGCAAAGTCAATAGACATGGCAATGAAATTGGGATAAATAGTTTGTCAAATGGTTTAGCATAAGTAATGGTAGGGAGATAAAAGGGTTTATTATTTATATTAAGTACCACTCGCGAGAAAGGTTGGTACAATTAAACAATAAGCATACCAATGATTTTCCAAAAGGATCTCACAAATACGATTTTGTCAGTTATTTTTTTTAGGTATTAGAATCTGAATTCAATGTAAACTATGGATGACTCTACTATTGAAATTCTACTATGGTTTCAGTTGAAAATCAATTGGATGGTCTTAGACTTTGATATATTTGATGCTTTCGTGAGGAAAATTCTGCTGATATATCTGATTCCAAAATAAACAATAAATAAGGAATCAGTATGGCAAGCTCAACAGTTACCTATATGTCCATCCCCTTAAAAAGAAAACATTCGTATACTTATGACATCATTTGTATTACGAATCATTCGGTGTCCCTTTACAAGTGGTATCTACAACATAATAAATTCAGGCCTCTGCCCTTAATGCTACTGTTATGAATTTTTACACCAATTGGATAGCAGTGTATTTAAAATGAAAATAAATTTGTAGATGAGTAAATAATATTGCTAAAATATGCTAGTGATTTACAAAAACTATTCTCGATTATTTTTCCGGGGAAGCATGAAAACATGATGGTCCAATCATGAAAAATATTGCCAGAAGAAGTAGAAAACCAAAAGTTTTATTAAGGTGCTTATTTCGAAAAGATCTTCCAATTACGCAAAAAGCCTGAGTCTCTGGATCATTTTAAGGTGAGATTCATTAAGATTCATGAAAATATGAAAATGGTATCCCATATGTGATTATACGCTCCTAAGCACAAAAACCTAAGTAAACCCAAAACTTAAACGTTAAACATAGCAACTTTGGAGCGATCAAATACTACTTGATGATCACTGATGAAGATTGCTTGGCAATCCAAATACGTATCTTGGCAATACATCAATAGTTCTTTTGTTTGAATTTTTGTTCAAATTTATGTTCATAGTTTACTTTTTTAAATTGTATTACATTAATAAATGTAATATATATCTTATATATTGTATAAACAGTATAACTGTTCAATGTCAGCGAAAAAATTTAATTTGATTCCAAATCTAATTGTTATCGTCAAATGCTATCTTTAAATGATGATAATAATAAACGTGAGCTATGATTGAGTGCATTTGAATTTTTATTTTTTTTGTTTTAGAAAATGATAAGATTGATAAGAAAATATTTTTTTTTAAAATGTGAATAGTAAATGTGATTCATTAAATATAAAAGAAATGAATCGTTTGTTCGTATGAGAAAGTGAATTTACTTTTATTTAATTATAACAGACGGTCAGGGAAATGTAGAAGGTCAGGGAATTTCAAAAGATTGAGGGAAACGTTAGGGAACTTGACTAAAAATTCGAAAAAAAAAAAATTATAGTTTGATTAGGGTTTGGATTGGAAAAGAAGTAGAGGTACTTAAACTAACATATTATGGAAGAATCTGATTTACGTGTATAATTAATTTAGCAGAGATTTTGTTTTATTATTTCAATGAAGGTTTGAAGCTTTTAAGAAGGTAGAAGTTTTGTTGAAAACTGACAAAGATTCACTGATTTCTACCGCAGGGATACTGTAACTCATACAGTATAATATACCTTATCCAGAATACTATAATTTATACAGGGATTTCCTTCATCGGTGAAAATTATCTTCTAAATATACTGCATGTCGAAGTTGCGGGGCATAGTTGTTATGTCAAATGGGAACGCTCCCTTTTCGACTATGCATTGGAAAAATGATTTTCTAACACATACCTGGGATGGCTAGAAAAATGATTTTCCTATGCACATTTGTTTTTAACCTTCACAAGTATTTATAATTGTTCATAACAATGCTAAATATTATTTTTCAAAATTGATGAATGTTTCTAGTATGGAAGGTTTTTATATGTAATATCACAGATAAAAGTGAATTTTGGTCTGGAAAATTAGGAAATTTGTGTTGAAGAAAAAAATTGGACACCATTGATAAGATTGGGAAAGAATTTACCAGAAGAGGCAGAATATTTTGTATATCAGAAGTTAAACATCGATCTATGTTATACTGTATAAATTAAATTGGAGTTCTTCTTTAGGTAGTTTATATAAAGCAGGCCATTCACGCTTCGACGTGCAATCCAACTTGTCGGACTACTAGTTGGATCGCCTAAATGATTTGATTAGTCCGACTAGACATCCAACTTCCATTAACACCATTTACGGTCCGATTTTAGATCCAAATTTGAAAGTCGGACCACAAGTTGGACTGCAAGTCGGAGCGTGAATGGCCTGCTTTAGATAAACTACCTAAAGAAGAACTCCAATTTAATTTATACAGTATAACATAGATCGATGTTTGACTTCTGATATACAAAATATTCCGCCTCTTCTGGTAAATTCTTTCCTAATCTTATCAATGGTAGATGATAAAAATCAGATCTCAGCTTTAAAATTGTTTAAATAAGAGAAAAATTCAGGTTGTTTAAGATCTTTAATTTTTTAATATTTTATTATTTCAAAAAGCAACGTTTCGTTACGTAATCGTAACTTCCTCAGGCTTCTTGATTTACAAAATTTAATATTTTTAATTTGATTCAATAAAAAAAATCTATTTTTTTATTCAATAATTTTTTTTTATTGAATTAAATTAAAAATATTAAATTTTGTAAATCAAGAAGCCTGAGGAAGTTACGATTACGTAACGAAACGTTGCTTTTTGAAATAATAAAATATTAAAAAATTAAAGATCTTAAACAACCTGAATTTTTCTCTTATTTAAACTTATCAATGGTGTCCAGTTTTCCCTTCAACACAAATTTCTTAGCTTTCTTTAGCTTGTTGGACTTGCAGTCCAACTAGTTGGACTACTAGTTGGATCGTCTAAATGATTCGACTAGTCCGACTAAACATCCCACTTCCACTAACACCATTCACGGTCCAACTTTAGATCCAAATTTGAAAGTCGGACCACAAGTTGGACTGCAACTCGGAGCGTGAATCGTCTGCTTAAGCCTTTCTAAAATTCTTATTGTCCCCGATATAGTGGTATGTAATTTTAATTTGGTAAGTGCTGAGAGTTACTATATGATTAACCTTAACTCTGGTCCGATCTCTTCATAAATTGTACCCTTTGCGTAACAAATTATCAACGTGGGGCTAAACCCCACGTCGGGAAACACTGCCCTAAGGTCTTTCAAAACTTCTGGAATGAATTGTTTCTGATATAAACTATATTGCATGACTTACCTCTCGTAATAAAGCGATGTAGGCGATGGCCAAGCGTAGGGTATCTATTTTACTGAGCCGCTTTTCGTAGGGGAACGTTGGCACGTGAACTCGAAGCTCATCGAAAGCAGAGTTTATACTGCTAAAAACATGTAATAAACGAACTTAGTTCAACAAACTATAATACTTCAGACAATTCGAGTCGTTCATGCAAAGTAAACTAGAGAGTGATTTAAAATTACGAAAGATTCTATGTCTCTAAATGTATTAAAATGTTATTCTTTTTCTTTGATTTCTAATTGAGACCTCACGGTTTAAAGTTTATACCAATTTGGACTCCCAATAGCAGACCTCAGCATCCGTTTCCTTTCTCGGATGTTGGCAGCGTGGCGTTGCACACGGTATGGTGATCTTGAAAAATAGTCTACATTTGATGGGGATGCTGCCATTTCGTGCACCTCATTTGAATTATTCGTTTCTATAAAAAAATATGTGGTTAGGGAGCTTACAGTTCCTACGGAGATAGATCCCTCATCATATTTTTTACGAAATATTTTTTTTCGGCAATAAATAATATATTTAATCATCTCTCTCACTCAATCCGCATTCATTCCATGCATACTATAACTTGCGTTACTTTTGACTACTAAACTCAACAGATCTCACTTGCTCACTCTTCTCCACCAAAACGTTATTTCATTGTAGTTAAAGCAGCTGATCTCTATCCGTAATACTTTCCGTTAGGATGGAGCGTAACGAGTTCTATACTAGTACATATAAAAAATAAACACAAAGCTCTTAGGGTAAGCACATGATATTCTCAACCTTGATTGGTTTATCAACAGCATATAGGATAATCAGTGGAGTATAAGCATATAACTTCTAACTACATATAACAAAGTTAATATCGTACGCTTAGAACGCCTGAAGAAGCAATAAATCATTGCGAAACGTCGCGTTAAACAAAAAGTATTAACTCATTTGCCCGCTCCAACAACTATCCTCTGAATACCTATATAGTAAAGGGTATAGGCTGGTTTGTATGGTAAAAGTGCCCCCGCAGCTTTTTCAATTCAAACTCAGGGGATCGTTTTGATACTAAATAAAAAAAGTTTAACCAAATTTTCAACTTTTTATCGCAAGCGGTTTTCGAATAATTCGAAAAAAAACATATTTTTCGATTTTTTTTTTACCATTAAATTTTAAAATTAATAAAATGGATTTTTTTTTCTCATTTTTAAGAGTAAAAGGCATGAAAAAATATTTTTACTGTGATTTCCAGATGGAATGTCGATTTTTCAGGACCGAAACAAAACTAAAATTAATTTTTTGAAAAGTGTCCACCGCCATTTTTTCTCAAAAAACATTTTTGGTACTTCTCTATACTCAGTATTTTTTTTCAAATTTTTTGATGTGGTGGAACATTATGAAAAAAAATAAAAACTGTTTTTTTTCTTATCTCTCATACTTAAGCCCACTTATTCATAATTTTTTTTTTTGGTAAAGTAATATTGAAGATAATTATTCTATAATGTTTGCGTTTGCTTGACTATCATTATTCTAAAACTAATTATTTGACTTTTGTTGTATTTAAACTACATTAATATATCTCAAATTAATATATTTATCCTCTTCAATCAATTTCAAAATAGCAATATAAGGAAGGGCTCATTTTAATAGCCGCCTTATTCGATTTATAAACATTGTACAATAATTAGAGCTAATAAAAATATATTATTATGTATTTCAAGGAATAATTGCATGAAAAATAATTTTTAATGACAATTTCTTAATTTTCTGAATAGTTTAATGAAGTGTATATATATTTTGAGTTGAAAAATAATTACAATGTAATCTCACTAATTCGGCACTATTAAAAACCGGAAGGTGCCGGATTATTGAAATGTTCGGATTACTGGATTATAGTGAAAAAGTCATAGATAATGAATAAAATAAAGCATTTCATAGAAGAAATAAATGAAGGCACAGGTATAGAGGGGCGTGGGAGGCGTGGGCGAAGGGTGCCGGATTATTGGACATGTCGATCTATCGAAGTTCCGGATTAGTGAGATTATACTGTATCTTCATATTACTTTACCGAAAAAATGAATAAGTATGCTTAAGCATGAGAGATAGGAAAAAATCAGTTTTTATTTTTTTCATAATGTTCCACCATATCAAAAAATTTGAAAAACTAACTGAGTATAGAGGAGGACTAAAAACGTTTTTTGAGAAAAAATGGTGGTGGACACTTTTTAAAAACGCACTCAAAACATTAATTTTAGTTTTATTTCGGTCCTGAAAAATCGACATTCCATCTGGAAATCATAGTAAAAATATTTTTTCATGCCTTTTACTCCTACGAATGAGAAAAAAAATTGTAGGTTATTAATTTTAAATTTTATTTATTTTTAGTAGGATAGTGGACATGAAAGGATGTAGATTAGGGTGATTTTTATTTTTCTTTTTTTTTTTGGTCCCATCGTGAAATTTTGTTGAAAATATCAAAAAAAAATCTCTGAAAAATTGAGCCCTTAATATTAATTTTAAGTCCTCGACCAAGACGTGTAAAGATTTCCCATTGAAAATACACGGAAACCCTGATTTTTTATTTTTAAATTTCTATATCTCCGGGGCATTTCATGGGATCGCTTTTACCGAAGATGGTTTTTTCGCAGAATTAAACGCTCTAAAAAAGTGCCCATTGCGACAAAGTCGTAACTCACACCGGTGAGGTAGTACGGGCCACTGAACCTGATTTTTCCATAAAATTCGCGTTTTTTTTTGCATTTATCTCGTAAATAACAAGAGCTACGGAAAAATTATAAATGAAAAACTTGTAGAGAATTTGATTTCCTACAAAAAACTTTCTGTAGACCAAATCGCGAAGATCAATATTAAACGAGATATTAAGCCTTGAATTGATTTTTCATTGATTTAAACTTTAAATCAATGATCGGCAAAAATTTCACAGAAATATCAATTCAAGGCTTAATATCTCGTTTAATATTGATTTTAGCGATTTGGTCTACAGGACCTTTTTTGTAGGAAATCATATTTTTTTTCTTTATCGCACACATACATTACAAAGTTTTTATTTACATTAAAAATGTTTTTATGTATTAAATTTTATTTTCATTAAAAGTTTATAAGAGTTATATAGAAATTAGAGTTTATAAGTGCAATATACAACCCATGATTTGTATCGTTGCCTTTTTTAAAATGTTTAATTACCACGATTTTAACTAGTTTTATAAATAATTTTAATGAAAATAAATTTTAGTAAATAAAAAATTTGTAATGTATGTGTGCGATAAAGAAATAAAATTTCGATGGTATTGTGATTAAGAAGCCTTATGAAGGTCTAATAAAAGACCGAAACGTGTCGCAAAATTAATAATTAGTACATGGATCTACATCCTTTCATATCCACTATCCTAGTAAAAATAAATAAAATTATGTCAAATATGGACACAACCAATTTATCGATTAATTTTAAATTTTACTATTTAAAAAAAATCAAAAAATGTTTTTTTTTTCGAATTACTCGAAAACCACTTGCGGTAAAAAGCTGAAAATTTGGCTAATTTTTTTTTATTTATTATCAAAACGGTCCCCTGAGTTTGAATCGAAAAAGCCGCGGGGGCATTTTCACCATACAAATCGGCCTATACTCTTTGATTTTACTTGAAAAAAAAAGTTTCATAAGAAAAATGATGAGGGACTTCTTATGACTTATGGCTCTTATGAATTCTTATACTCAGAGTGTTTTCCTGCATTTTTTTATAGCTAGATGACGTTTTCAATGAAAACCATAATTGTTTCCATCGGAAATTGTAATTACTAGATAAGTTTTATTTAAATACATGCAATATTTTTTTTCAAACCTGAACAATGGTTGGAATGCGTCTGTAAGCTGTGAAGATAGGCATGCTGCAGCGCATGCGTTCGCGATCGATTAGCATATACACAAGATGGCAAATCCGAGACATCATCTTCATTAACATCAAAGCCATTTTGCACCGACGAATAGTTTAAACTGTAACCAAATAAATTTCCAATGAATCCTGGTTTTTTGTCTTAGGCGCATTTCACACCAACAGGATCAAGTTTAGTCGAATAATATACGCCCCGACTGGCAGTCCGACTAGTCGGACAACTAGTTGGATCACCTAAATGATCCGACTTGACATCCAACTTCCAACAAAACCATTCACGGTCCGACTTTAGATTTAACTTCGAAAGTCGAACCACTAGTTGGACTGCAAGTCGGAGCGTGAATGGCCTGCTTTACAGGTCCATGGTTATCCATGGATGAGAAATGGGCTTAAGTTTCCAATTAATAAAGATCATTTTTAACAATGGAATGAATTAATGCTAATTGCTATCCTAAGAACTTCATACTCTAGAGAAATGGCAACACATTTAAATCATCCTTTTCATTTAGTAGATTACAGCCCTTGACCATTAACTAGAGCTTTAGGAGCTTTTTTTCAGTATCAGGATTAATTATATGATTCCATCAGTATAATAATAGTTTATTACTATTAGGTAATTTAATTACAATTTTAACAATATATCAATGATGACGTGATATTACACGTGAAGGAACTTATCAAGGACTTACTTATATTGTATTACAATATAAGGGTTTTTTTTTTTTTACTTTTTTTGGTCCCATCGTGAAATTTTATTGAAAATACCAAAAAAATAATTTTCTGAAAGTTTGAGGCCTTAATATTAATTTTAAGTCCTCGACCAAGACGTGTAAAGATTTCCCATTGAAAATACAAGGACACTGATTTTTTATTTTTAAATTTCTATATCTCAGCGGCATTTCATGGGATCGCTTTTACCGAAGATGGTTTTTTCTTAGAATTAAACGCTCTACAAAAGTGCCTATTGTGACAAAGTCGTAACTCACACCGGTGAGGTAGTACGGGTCCCTGAACCTGATTTTTCCATAAAATTCGCGTTTTTTTTGCATTTATCTCGTAAATAACAAGAGCTACGGAAAAATTATGAATGAAAAACTTGTAGAGAATTTGATTTCCTACAAAAAAGTTCCTGTCGGTGTGAGTTACGACTTTGTCGCAATGGGCACTTTTGTAGAGCGTTTAATTCTGAGAAAAAATCATCTTCGGTAAAAGCGATCCCATGAAATGCCGCTGAGATATAGAAATTTAAAAATAAAAAAATCAGTTTCCGTGTATTTTCAATGGGAAATCTTTACACGTCTTGGTCGAGGACTTAAAATTAATATTAAGGGCTCAAACTTTCAGAATTTTTTTTTTTTTGGTATTTCCAACAAAATTTCACGATGGGACCCAAAAAAAAAAAAAAAAAAAAGTCAAAAAAAAATCATTCTTTATTGTAACTTTAGGTTTACGATGAGAAATAACTTTATTTATTACTTCTGAAGTATTTTTTTTTGATTATATTTTTTTGAGCATTTTTTCACAGAAGTTTATCTCCTTCAATTGAATTAGGAGCAATATGACCACCTCAAAGAATTCAAGCTTTTAGTCTGATACAAATTCCTTTATTAAATACAGTAATTCTTTTATCCTCAGGAATTACAATTACATGAGCTCTTCATGCATTAATAAGTAATAATTTCACACAATGTATTCAAGGATTATTTTTTACACTTTTATTAGGAATTTATTTTACTATCTTCTTTTTCAGATACTTTAAGGGAGGCTACATTCCGGGTTCCAAATAACGACAAATGGCGCAATTGCAAGATATTAAGGTATTTAAAGAATACAAACTAATAGTTTTAAAGTAATCCAGTAGCTGTTTTGTGTTTTAAGAAGTTCTATAACAATAGATACCTAAACTGGGTTTCAATAATACTCTCTAAAAACTTACTTAAGAGGTGGCGAAGATGATGAATCTGGTAGTTGAGATCGACTCATTGTCCAATTAAACACCACAATTTTTTAAATCGTACCAAATCCCAACAATAACAGGAAAATTATCGAAATTTCAATTGTTGCAAAACAAAAGCCAAACTATCACGTTCAGGGTGCACAAACAAATTACGCTGAATCCCCAGGGATCTGTTTTATAACGCAATAATCACTTAGGTACACCCACTCCCGACAATTGTCATCGCGAATTCCCTCAAATCGTCAACGTGCGAATTTCACAATTATGGTGCAACGGGAATAAGGGTGAAAATGGTATGGCTTGGTGTTATTGATTCAGGGTTGTCCGTGCTGTAAAGCACCACCAATCGTTGGTTTTCGCAAAAGGATAACGCCGTTTCATTGGCTTGGCACAAGGGTAGTTTTTGACAAGGGATGTGCGGTTTACGACTGCAATTGACTTGTGGAGGGTTGTTTTGTGCAGACGTCACAGGAGGGTTGATTGCTGCAAGTGACACGGCACCCCCAAAAGCTCGTATTCAAGTATCTGTGAAATTGCTCGTTATTTGCAGATCTCACGTTAATGGTTTTAAATGTTGTTGATGTTTGTGTGCGGCTTATTGATTTTTTAAACAAATTTCCTATCACAAACAGGGTAAACCGAAAAAAAACAATCTGGAAAGGGGTGAAATTGGCTTCTTTTTTATAAAAGGGAACCTCTTTTATACTAGCACAATGTATAAAATTATAAACTATTGGAATTTAACTACTGATAATGATTATTCAGTTTGTAATTTTTTAAATAAGTTCAATACTCGTAGGTTAGTTGGGTCCAATGACAAAACTAAAAGTAAAAGACATATCACTTAGGTCGGTCTATCAGGTCAAGTATGGCAATTCTTTTGAATTTGAAATACAAACTCAAAAATTTCCTTGATTCTATGAAATAAAAATATAAAATGTAAACCCGGTCCTACTAGCCTTTAGGCTTTAAGCTGATGGTTCTACCAGCATCATTAAGGAAGATCTTTAATAGAATATTGCTATTTAAAGGCATCGGATGCACTTGACCATCGGCATATCATAAGTTCACCATTGATTTTTCCTCCATTGGTTTTTGTCGTGAAAAACCTGCTTGAAAACTTTACTCGAACATGAAAATGCTAATACGAAATTTGTATAAGAATCTGACGTATAATCGCATCGCTACGGTAACCAAATTCATCCCCCTTTAAGACGAATCCGGGAAATGCAGCTACCTTGTCTAGAGGTTCGATCAATAATGAAAGTGATGAAAAGTGAGAAAAACTGTTGTTTTGTTTCAATCCGAAATTGGAAACCGATAGAACTCGTTTACTAGTAGATATTACTTTAAATTTTCATTAATTAATTATTCACAGTTGGACCATATAAAAGGTGACAAAATTTATCTCTCAACAACGTAGTGTCTTTTTGAAATGCAAATATTTTTATATATTAATTAGTGTGGGTCAAAAAAATCGATTATTTTTTTTTACAAGTGACACGGAAAAATGGGTTGCTAGACACCTTAAAAAAATTCTCACCAAGTATGAGCTCTTAATTTTAATAGGAAGATCCTCCGCATCGCAGTTTTGTATTTTTTTCTCAGTCCAATAGAAAAGAATTCATACCTCATCATTTATCGATTGTACAGAAAAAAGTTCTGAAAGAATTTTTTAGGAAATTCAATGCTCTACAAAAAAGGTAATCTTATATTTATTCCGTAAGCCTCACCATTTGAAAGATATTAAGGATTTAATTTTGATTATTTTGAGACAAATTTCATTTTTGTTTATGAATTTTATAACTCGACAATAAATGACTCTTATACAATGCGCAATACAAATTTTTGTTGGAAATTAACTGCTCTATAAAAATGGTTTCTTATGTTTTGGCGATTAAATTAACTCTTCAAAAGATATTCATCATCAAACTTTCATGTGTACGGGTTTTAAAAGTTTTTGATGAGATATTCGAAAAATTTCAATTTAATTTATAATTTTTGAGAAAATTTACACGAATTATAGTTTTTATCAACTGCGAAACTTCAAAGTATTTTTCAAGTTTTTTTTTATGCTTAAGTATATTGGTCTCCATTTAAAAAATATAAATTGTACATTATTTATCGCTAAGTTAAATATTTATTAATAAAAAAAGTAAAGTTTTCATTATACATAATTATGATATATTTCAGTATTAGAGAAAAACAATGTCCAATTAGTTATAAACAAGTTTTTGTTGCAAGTTGGGTAACTTTTTCGATGCTCTTTGACAACTTGCAATAAAAATCGAAATTGCTCTTCGTTTTTTGTTAACGATTTTTAAGTTTGATGATGAATATCTTTTGAAGAGTTAATTTAATCGCCAAAACATAAGAAACCATTTTTATAGAGCAGTTAATTTCCAACAAATTTTATATTGCGCATTGTATAAGAGTCAGTTATTGTCGAGTTATAAAATTCATAAACAAAAATGAAATTTGTCTTAAAATAATCAAAATTAAATCCTTAATATCTTTCAAATGGTGAGGCTTACGGAAAAAATATAAGATTACCTTTTTTGTAGAGCATTGAATTTCCTAAAAAAATCTTTCAGACCATTTTTCTGTATAATCGATAAATGATGAGGTATGAATTCTTTTCTATTGGACTGAGAAAAAAATACAAAACTGCGATGCGGAGGTTCTTCCTATTAAAATTAAAAGCTCATACTTGGTGAGAATTTTTTTAAGGTGTCTAGCAACCCATTTTTCCGTGTCACTTGTAAAAAAAAATAATCGATTTTTTTGACCCACACTAATATTAATATATATTAGCTTATTGGCACTTTATTAGCACTAATTAAAACGAAGTGGCAAACAATACATGTCACCTTATAACTCATATGATTAAAATGATACATGTCATATTTTTATTTATTTAGTATATAAACAGTACATATAATTGTACTCACGTTTACAACTGGTTCCGAATCGATAAATGTCATATTTTTCCTGCCTTCTTCTCGTTTTAGCCTTCAAGCATTACTATATTAATTCATATTACAAGTTGAGAACAGGAAGAAATATTGCAATTTCACACCAGCTTGGAATTCAACCGGTTTTACTCTCAATATTGAACAATATGGAATACAAGTTGATAAAATTGAACTTAGATTCTGTCATCATACAATTCAAGAACAGGTTTATCGACTTCTATAGTATTTTGTTTTTAGGTATATCTTAGTGTTTCGTCCAAAAAAAAATAATATAAATATCAGATAAATATAAAAATCAGATAATATATATATATATATATATATATATATATATATATATATATATATATATATATATATATATATATATATATATATATATATATATATATATATATATATATATATATATATATAGTCTCCATATCCAAATAGCTTACTAAAGTAGGGCGCCGTGACCAAATACTAACCTTGTAAATGCGCCGCGGGCTCAAAAAGATTGAGAACCCCTGATATATAGGATATATTGCGGTCCAATTTATGTAGTATAATTTAATATAATAATATATAAAAATCATACCATAAAAATAAATTTGAACAGAAGTTCAAACAAAAATATTCGTGACGTATTGCCCAGATACGTATTTCGATTGCCAAGCAATCTTCATCAGTGGTCATCGAGTAGTTTGTATCACTCCGTTACTGCTTTGTGATGATTCTCAAGCAGTCAAATCAATCAAATCAAATTTGATTAAATAAAAAAAAAGATTCAAGACAAAATTACTTTTTACTTAATATATTTAGGTACATAAAATAGAAAGTACTCTTTCTTATATCTTAAAAACAAAATAATTTCTTCTAAACTTTGATCAGTTTTCTTTCGAACAGAAAAAAAAATTGATGATAATATAAATATTGATCATCACAAAGCAGTTATGGAGTGATCCAAACTACTTGATGACCACTGATGAAGATTGCTTCGCAATCGAAATACGTATCTTGGCAATACGTCACGAATATTTTTGTTTGAACTTCTGTTCAAATTTATTTTTATGGTATGATTTTTATATATTATTATATTAAATTATACTAGATAAATTGGACCGCAATATATCCTATATATTGTATACACAATATATATATCTTATATATTGTATACATAATATAAAGGAGGTTAGAAACAAGACTAATCTTAATAGTTGTACCATTATTTTATTCTGGTTTTACTTTTGGTTCTAATTTAAAGACAGCTTTCTTGATTTGATTTTTCTTCAGAAGAAAAGGTTTCCTTTTTACTATTAATTATTAATAATAAAAGTACCATTCAAAAGAAGGCCGATTAGAATAAATTAATGGATACCTACTAGTTAAATATTAATTAAACCCTTTCATTAAATGTCTATGGTAATTTTTAAGATATCAAAAATCAGCATATTTTAAATCCGGGGTGGCCAACCCAAATGCTATTGCGGGTCATTTCGGAAATGTATCCTAACTCCGCGGGTCACCATTAAAGTTATATATCTCAAATTCTCCATACTAATTTTAGAAATATTGTTAACATTTTAATCTGTGAATGTTTTTACTTATTTTTTGTGTCAGTAATATACCTGAGACCGCAAAAAAACGGTATTTTCAACGGTCAATACAATAGCCAATAAATGCCAATACTTCATTACTACAATAATTTGGTGATTTTTAGAGGTATAGCAAAATTTCTCAAAACTTAATTGAAAAATATCTTGAGGGTAAGTTATAAAAGGTACTAACATAGCAAATAATTTAATCAAAGGCCTATTATTGTTCACAGTAAAAATGTATGTGTGCTTAAAAATAAAGAAAACTTGAACAGGGGGAAATAATTTCCGGGTTAATTCAATTCCCGTGTCCAGGATTATCCTTTTCGCCAATAAAACTTGACAACCGCTAGCATCGTTCATGGCGAGAGTTGGTTCAACAAAAAAGCGATTAATAAAATATACAAAGCCATTATCAATTGAGGGAACCGCTAATATTTATTCCCTTTTTTTTAATCGTGGTATCGTGGTTTTAATTCAGCGACCACATGAATTGCTGCTGATATAATTTGGATACTTTCTATAGTTCTACAGTTTTTTATTTGGATTGTTTTCGCTAAAATTACCTAGTAGAATGTATTTTTCGGGAATGGAAAATCAGTGGTGATATTTTAAAAATATTTTATTGAGTAGCATTGAATTGTGAATTGTATTTTTAGGAAGTGATTTCCCACGTTTGGGGACAAAGCATGAGCGGCCTAATTATCATTCATATTATCGTGGTTTGAACAGGGGCGGTTTTCATCCCTTGGTTTGGCGCGACGACCCCGTGTCAATTGTGTTTGGATCTTGTATCGGTTTTGTATATATTTGTGGCTTTATAATTAGAGCCACTCAATTAATTTTCAATAGCTACATTGTCGCCTCGATCGTGTGAAGTGCGCTCCAACTAAATTGATTTGTCACACGCAATAAAAATTAAGATTTCACATCGGATTTAGTTCAGATTAATGAATATGAGGCGTTAATGAATTGCTTATTTATTGAACTGTGATTTTTGAGCTAAAAAAACAACTGATTAGAACACCACATAACTTCCTTTTACTCTGGTGTACATTGTTGTTGCACTTCATTTTTGATTGCAAATTGGTGTCCGACCGAAACTAGTTTTTGCGGCCGAAACCGAATTTCGGATAAGTCTCAGTTTTGGCCGAAACCAAACCACCATATAAGGTCATGTTTCCGTTGAAAAAAAAAGTTAATCATAACACTGATCAACAAAATTTTGTAACAAGAAAAGTAAGCAGTAATTTCGAAATATTTACCTAAGCTCTCCACAAAATCATATGTATATTAATTTGAGTAGGTCTAGTTTCCGTGATATTTTGTAACAATGTGTGTGGTGTTATGAATATTTTTGTAATACAAAACAAGCTTAAAGACAGTTTTGTTACAATGGTAATAATCTTCCCTCTGTACCGGTAGATTATAGTGCTAACATGAAAGAATCCTATGAAACAATGAAATTTCTTTTAGAAAAGATTAAATATGACGAACATAAATGGAAAATTTGCGGAGATTTAAAAGTTGTTGCCCTTTTATTAGGATTGCCACTTGGGTATACAAAATTTTGTTGTTTTCTTTATGAATGGGACAGTAGGGATAGGGAAAACCATTACGTTAAAAACAAACTTTGTGAAAGCAATAGATAAAAATGGCACTGGATTTCAATGCCTAAAAGAAAAATTCCCTAAAATCAGTGACGCTAAGATTAAAGAAGGTGTGTTTGTAGGTCCTCAAATCAAGTAAGTGATAAAAGATTATATTCTTAAAGAACAACTCGATGGTCTATAATTGGTAATATAATTTGTAATTTAAGAAAAGTAAAAAAAATCATATAACAATAAAACTAGTCGTATCTAAAAGTTCAGACTTCTAATTCTACTCCACTTGACTTTATTCCTAACAGAATCAGCCAAAATTTTTCTTGTTTTGTTACACAGAAAAAAAGTTTTTTTGTTGAGTCTGTCTTTATCTAAATCCTATAGGTATTCATTACTCATTTAGTCCCTAATATTTGAACTAATCATTAGCATACGATATTATTGTCATCTCTTATTTCAAATAAATTATTTATGCGGAAATAAGGAGTTGATTTGAAAGAAATGCACCTAATATTTCTTTTTTATATTATTAACGAATAACATAAAATAAATAAAAAAACTGTTTATACAATATAAAAAATATATTGTGATCCAATTTATGTAGTATAACTTAATATAATAATATATAAAAATCATATCATAAACATAAATTTGACCAGAAGTTCAAACAAAAATATTTGTGACGTATTGCCGTAAATATAAGTGAAAAACAATTATTTTTTAACATTTTTATCTCACGAATTCAGTTTCGGTTTTGGTCGTAGTTTCGGCTTGATAACAGCCGAAACCGAAACTCGTTTTTAAGCTGAAACCGAAAGTTCGGTCGGACACTATTCTTTGGTACTTATAGTAAAATCACATCAAGTGGTCCACCTCTTTGTCATGGATTTCTTGTTCAATTATTTCATTGTGAAGTATTTACTACCCATAATTACAATTTGAAATATTTTTTTCAAAATTTTCATTTTCACAGCTCCCTCCTTTTGTAAACACATCAGCTATTAGTAGTTTGTGATAATTAAAATATAATACAAGTTTAAACACAATTTTTGTTTTTAATGTCAATATATTAGGCAAATGTATGTCGCTAAAGGGGACATGAATCAAATTGGCTATTTATAAATACTGCATAGTATTTCACAATATTATACACAATTGACCACATACATTTTTTTACATTTTATACATTTTTTTTTACATATATCAATTAACTGTTTATCAGTACAGCATGGGTCACTTGTTCGAAAAATAGTTATCGAAAATATATACCTATATTTATGAATTAAAATTGATTTTTAATTCAAATATAAACTTTCTTCTACTTTCCCTGCATTAAATAGTTTCAACAAAATGCCTTTATTTTAAATGTATTTAAACTATTGTGTATTAATATGGATATGGTTGAAAATATAAAAATTGAAAATGTTAAGTTCGAAGATATCGATGTTTTTATATAAATGAACAACTACAGCGCCTATTATGACTATTATCACAAAAATATTTGTGACGTATTGCCCAGATACGTATTAAGATTGCCAAGCAATCTTCCTCAGTGGCCATCAAGTAGTTTGGATCGTTCCGTGACTACTTTGTGATGATTCTCAAGCAGTTAAATCAATCAAATCAAATTTGATTAAATAAAAAAAGATTCAAGACAAAATTACTTTTTACTTAATATGTTTAGGTACATAAAATAAAAAGTACTCTTTCTTTTATCTTAAAAACAAAATAATTTCTTCTAAACTTTGACCAGTTTTCTTTCGAACAGAAAAAATATTGATGATATTATTAAACAAAATATTAATGAAATGTTAGTTATCAGTATTCATAATTGAAGAATCAAATAATAAGTGAAAAACAATAATTTTTTAAGATTTTTATCTCACAAATTCTCACAACTTCGGTCGTAGTTTCGGCTTGATGACAGCTGAAACTGAAACTTGTTTTTCCGCCGAAACCGAAATTTCGGTCGAACCCTACAAATCTTTCATGGTGAATGTCAGGGTAAATTTCATAAGTACAAGTAAAAATATTTTCCCTGACTTTCCAATCCAAAAAAGCCATAGTTGTCCATGGCATTTCAGTAATTCAGTGATTGTAAGTAGGCAATCTGAACAACCCTCTTAGAACTTAGAATCTTAATTACGTTATTATTTATAAATACATTTATAGTTATAAGTTGTATTCTTGATGTTGAAGCGAAATAAAAAACCATAAATAGACGCTATGAAATAGAATAGAAAATGTGAAAACGGATAGAAGTTAATGATGAAAAATAGGCAACTGATGCGAAAAGTTTCGTAGCATGTCTGATCACCGGCCGGCCGGTTTATGTCTTTGTCCTTTTTTGTTACGTACATAACAGTTTTCCTATTAACCTTTTGTTAAATATGTTGAAAATTAAAATAACTGATAAAAAACTATTGCTTTTTAAATGCCTTGTTTCAATCGGGAATAATAAGTCAAATTTAAGTTGATCTTTAAAGGCATATGGTACGTGGTAAATATTAACCCATAATGTTAATTATTCAAGTGTTAAAGTATTTTTTTTTATAGTTCACGTCAATAAAATTGTATACATACTTAGGTATTTGTTGTGCTAATTTCGAAACTACTTATCTCAATGTTGACTTAAATTTATATGTTCCTATATCACTGAAATATATGTTTGTATAGTTAAATATATATTTGTTTGTAAGTTTGAAACCAATGAAAATAAGGGTTGTATAAATTATACCTAGAATACTTTAAAGGCCTTCTGATGGCCAAGTGGTCTAGGTGACCGCTCCAAAACTGGTGAACCGATCCTCGTATTGAGCAAATTTATTTTTAAATTAATTTTTATTAAACCTAGAGTCGCTAAAGACCTTAGTAGTTATAAAGCGACGGTAAATAACTATTGAAAAAAAACAACTTTAAATTTGAGGATCTAAAAACACACAGTATGCATATATTTCGAGTTTTAATATGAATGTCTTGTTTTGTTTATTCAGCCAAAAATTAGCATATAATTGGGACTTTGAAAAAAAAAATATTGATTTTTTTCATGTATTTTAAAACTTTATTATTAATAATATTCCTATTTAATGCAAAAAACTTTAAAAAAAATTTTCAATTAATTATAAACGATTAAAAATTGATAAAATTTAAAAAAAAATCACGTGACTATAAACGCGCCATGAGTGGTCACCATAGTTGTGACGTCATAATGTTATAGTTATTTAATAACAGTACAGCGTTTACAGCTATTACACGTGACTAGACAATAATATTAAAAATTTATTGCTAAAAAACGAGTCGTTAGTTGATTCCAATTAGCTATGTGTGCTAAAAGATTTATAAAGGCAAAGTCTTATATATTTAAAGTCTTATAAGATTTATAAAGTTCATGAGACAAGTGCTATGACACGAGGGAAAGAGTTAGAAAAAGATGTAATCGAAGTTCTTGAGAAAGAATTAAGAGTACAAATAACGCGTCCGAGGATGTATCTTGTACCTAGTCATCCGATTTTTGCAGCATCTCCTGATGGAATGACTAGCAATGCTATTGTTGAAGTAAAATTTCAATATTTAACTATCACAACAGAATTAAATCAATCAAAACACTACTTATTATTTCTGTATCAACTGCAATGAGTGACAACTAACATTATGATGTCACACGCGCTCGTGTTTGTTCGGGAGCTGTCGGTGTGTCTTCGGTACTAGATTCAAAAATTAATTTTTATTTTGAAATAACTTTTAAATTATTGCGAAAAAAAATAGTTTCGCTATAAAACTTATATATGATCTTTCCATTTATCACAAAAAAAAATTCACAAACCCAATTATATTTAGATTTCCGTTTTGTATATTCCAATTGAAATTTAAACTATATGAGTCGTTATATTAAGTTTATAGACGATATTACGGCATTCTATGATTTACCGTTTTTGCAAGTATGTAGTTGTATAGCTTGTATGTACAGATTTGTATAGGCAAAAGAATTAAAATAGACATTTTCGTTGAAATCTCACAACCGATAGTAAAACGTGGTTCCTAAACAAAAAGCATTCGATTAACATACAAAAGTTCATGAAGAGCTTTCCTGAAAAATCATCTTCTCTTCAACATATTGATAAAAATCGACAAAAAAAAAAAAAACACTTCAGCCCTCTTCAATAACTGATAACTTGTTTGTTTACATATTGTTTGAAGAACTTTAAACGTTTTTTCGGAAAATTACATATCGAATTTGTGGCCGGAGGCTAAGGGTCCTGTCATCGACGGGTATCTATCCACGTGTGTACGAGTAGGAGGTCGTGTGGCAGCCACGTGGCACTCTCAAATAATTCACGTGTTTCGGATGTGGTCCCTCTTGTATTTGGCGGCAAATTTATGTTAATTTTAATGATATATTTTATTATATTATTATAGACATTCTGATCTGGCTGATGATGTAAAACGTATGTTGCAAGAGCAAATATTTGATCAAACCATTTAACAAATGAGACAGAGAACCAAGTTCATGTAACTTTAAATAACATTCTCCCTGTTTAGTAACTTTTATGGGATACACGCTCTCGATACTTTGGTCTTTTATCACTGAAGCATTTATTCCAAACAATCACTTACCCGTGATAAAAGGAATAATTTAAAGGGTGCTAACGGGAAGAGCTTTCAATTTAAATCGATGAATGACATCCAGGAAGGGGAAATAAAAATCCATTTTATTGTATTATGGAATTTAGACGATTAGAAATAATAACAAATAACGTTTTATACCATTTTTATATTTTTAAATTCAATATTTATACAATATAAATATCCTTAAAACTACAAAATTTGTTGTATAACATTCGGAAATAAATCCGTTTCTAATTAATGTAAAAACTATGCTTTATAACTTGAGGTCCGGCGTTCGGTCAATTAAACGATCTGAGGCTCCTTCGGCTAATAATTGCTCCTTGGACATCAATTCCCGTTGTTCCTTGTTGGGTTTTATTACGGTGAAATATCGATAAAAACGCCAACTAAGTAAATAGCAGCCATATGCTGTTACTCCAATACAAGCACACACCACCCCTTTGTGTAATCGGTCTAAAATGACACTGGATCTAGCAATTTTTCTCATTTTCCTTACGATTTAATTCGATAATACGATTTAATAATAAAAATATTTTCCGTGAGGTTAGGTCTGCTACTTTATAATTTGACAGATATTTAAAAGCGGCGCTTCAGTGAAACGCTGCGCATTATTCATTCTATCTTTGTTGCATAGATGTTTGGCCAACATTTAAAAAGAGAGATAATATATGTACGAAAAATCAATAACTAATTTTGCTTAGCTCAGAACAAAACCTTATTTTAAAAAGGTTAGTTTCAATGCTTACCTTTTTAAATTAATCTAAAATAATGTTAAAAATTATGCAATGGTTGGGCGGTAAGGCCTAACAACTGTATTTGCATTTTTCGACTGAAATATTTTTTAAATTTTCCTATACTTTATTAACTGATTTTCTTGTTTATTAAACCATTCTTCTAATATACGATTAGATTGTTCATCGATAATTTTTATTTGAGGGTCAATCCATATAAATTAAATACATTTTTATTTTCGTGATTCTTTAATTACGAGTTCCTTATAGGTAGTCATAAAAACCTATTTGAAAATAATTTATAAACTATAGTTTCTTCCTGGTGATCATTTAAAAATGGCGGTTCAGCAAATTCTAATGAAAAAGGTGGTCTGCGGAAAATTTAATTACGAAGCTATTTTTAAAGATATCACAATAATTCAAAAACCAATGTTCATACTATTGATTTTCCTATTAGGAAAGTAAATCGGTTAATTTTTTTGCAAAAACTCTTAAAATTGTTGTTTATACAATACAAGGTAAATCATCACATGTATGGAGCGATCTAATACTATTTGATAAACACTGGGGAAGATTGCTTGGCAATTAAAATACGTATCTGGGTAATATGTCTTTAATTCATTTGTTTGAACTTTTTGTTCAAATTTATGTTTATAGTTTGGTAAATTATATTACATAATTAGTACGATAATATATTTTACATATTGTAAAAACAGTATAAGTGTTCAAAGTCAGCGAAAAAATATAATTTGATCTTAAAATTGTTACTATTTATGACAATAAAATTTTATGAAAGGATAGTGACTCACTAATAATATTTTGTTTTTGTGTTGAATGCCATTTTAACAATCTGCTGTATAACTTTTAACCCTGAGCAGACACTCCTTTAAATTAAGCTAAAACTTATATTGCAAATTATATAGAAAAATTATAAGTATGTATACATACAGTTTATTCTGTTCTGAACGCATTAGTTTTTGAATTATTCTGATATCTTCAAAAATAGCTTCGTAATTAAATTTTCCGCAGACTACTTTCTTCACTGAAATTTGCTCAAACGCCATTTTAAAATGGCTGCCAGGGAAGAACTGTAGCTTATTAATCTTTTTCAAATGGGTTTTTGTGACTGACTAACTATCAGAAACTCTATAATTAACTATAATTAAGGAATCAGGAAAATAAAAAATGCTGAGCAATAATGTTTGGGCGATTTTAAATAGATTGACCTTTGGATATTTTTCAGGAATTTTTTTATTTTTTTTTCGGTTCATATCCTTTTTTAGGGACATCAATATCTGGCAATGTTGCATTGTCTCCTTTGTTTTTCTTTAATTCGCGATTTTTATGTTAACTCAATTGTAATACCATATAACTTCCTCTAATGTTGCTAAATTTTCATTATGGCCCGATTTATTTGCGAATTAAATTTTTAAAAAAAGGAGAACTTGCAACGTTGTCAGATTGTGATGTTCATAAAGGGAACATGAGCCGTAAATATATTCAATGACAATTATTGCTAAAAGTGGTTCAGTAAAATTAATCTTTCATCATAAAAAATACTTCAAAATACGTGTAGTTAGGCAATCCATTTTACATAGAGTTATGCATTATTGCTATGCCAGTGATTCTTCGGAGTTTCCGATTTGATCGAAAAATGTCTTTCAGTTTCGGTAAAAAATCAACTAAAAGTTAGGGTGAAGTCGAAAGGACTTATAAGTCATCAAAAACAAATTAAATTATATAATAGGAAGATTTCTGCGATGTGTTTTGCTAAATGGGTGCAAGGTTTAATAGTTAAGGGAAAAAATAAGAGGTAAATATATTTCTGAAAAAATATTCAATTATTTTATTTTTTCTAAATAATCGGAGGTTAACACACCGTGGTTATAGAGCGAGTGCCGAGGATTGAACTATCACTGCCATAGTATTTATTTTCTTTAGAAGAAAATGGTACTTTTGCTATGAGGGATTTAATTTCTTTAGACAATTAGTGTTTGGTTTTAATTTAGTAACTTTAATTTTAATTGTTTGGGATATTTTTACTCATTTTACTCCAAGTAAATACAATTCTGAATGGTTCAACCTTGGTTAAAACTTTAAATTGACGATGATCAATTAGTAACTAACTTCTGGAAATGTTTAGTTTCTATTAAAATCTGCTTTTCAAGCGAATCCCACTCTTTCCTTAACAATTTAGTTGATTTCCGACTGCTGAAGGTTTAGCTGGCACAATTTCCTGAATCGTTTTCAGGAAGTGTCCGAAAATTTTTGCATTTTTTTTACAGTCCGCACTTAGGAATTGTAGAGGTAGAACGCACCTTAAAACATTGTTACACTGAATGGAATTGTAAAGGCAGTTATATAAATATGAATCCATTTTAGGAGAGTTCATGAAATATTTTTAATCACATTATAGGACCTTAAATTCCGTTTTGGTTAGTTTCGTAAGAACCGGACGGAAGGAAAATGTATGGTTTTAAAATTCTTCGTTTAAAACTAAATTATACTTTGACCAACATATTTTCAATGGATTTAATCTTCCGATTTGTTTCATTCGAAAGTGAAATATTTTATCATTAAAAATTGCATAATAAAATACCTTTGGTCATTCATGCTTTATGAATACGATTAATGAATTGTTTTATTATAACGGAACCTAACTACTTCTATGTTTATGTATTTTAGCATATTTTTTTATATATCCCTACAAATATTGCAATGTTTTCTTAGGTTTTTTCTATGCAAATTTTAAACTTAATTCGTAAGCTCTCCACAATATCATAATGAAAGAAAAACTCCTTTAACTAGTTGTTATGTTTGGGGTAATAAAATCATATCGTAGATAGTGCAATTTACTTTCCTCTATTCCAGTGGAACATAGTTATTTTTCTAATGGAAAGAAACTAATCCTCTAGAAATCTTTTTTTGAATTGTTATTTACCGTCGCTTTATAACAATTAAGATCTTTAGCGACTGTAGGGTTTATAAAAATGCGTTATTGAGAAATATTGTAAATTTGCTCTATCGATCGAGGATCGAACCCAACACTTACCGGTTTTGGAGTTGTCACCTTGACCACTCGGCCACCAGTAGGCATATCTCTTCTTTTGTCGTTATAAAGCAGACCATTCACGCTCCGACTTGCAGTCCAACTAGTTGGACTACTATTTGGATCGCTTAAATGATCCAACTTGGTGGATTAGACATCCAACTTCCAACAACACCATTCACGGTACGACTTTAGATCCAACTTCGAAAGTCGAACCACTAATTGGATTGCAAGTTGGAGCGTGAATGGCCTGCTTAACATACTATCCATATTAAGTTATAACTATATCATATCACAGTAGGTATAAACGGTAGACAAAATCCATATATTAGCGTTGTTTTTTTTCGAAATTCCGTAAACGTCGAGCTTGTAGAATTTATAGCCGAAGTATTACTGTCTGATAGATGAAAAATATTTAAACGTGATGTCCCAAACTGTATTGAGATGGCGTTATTCGTTCTTTAATTTCTTTTGGAAATAAACAATCATTTTCACACTTTACAATTACTTTTTTTATTACACTTGTATACATTTTTTATTACACAATAACACTTGTCAAAACAATGACTCAAATGACAATAATCATTTTTAATTCAAATCACAATAAAAATCGCTTTTGTAACGGAAATTCACAACTGAATTTCTATACAGAACTGCCAACTGGTTTGACTGAGCGCCTTATATACCCGCAACCCAACATTCTAGAATGTACTCCATTGTTCGCCAACATTCCACCACCTACTAGATGTTTCCAGAACAATCTATATGTACATTCGCATTGGTGGGAGAGATATAGAAGTCGCTCAGCCAATCACGTGCCGGTATGGCACAAAAAGAGAGAGACTTTTTCCTTTTCTGTTACAATATCATATAATATCATATAAATTATATTTTTTTATGTTTACTTATGTATGATATAAATATAATGTATTGATTTTATACAATGACAACCGTTGTTAAAAGAAGGAATTTTGAAATCACTACATTTAAAACCCCACCAATAACTTTAAAACGACTTCTAATGGGTTTTTGGTACATTAAAATGCCTTCAAGTGCCTTTTCGTTATCACTTCAGAATGGCGGTAATGCAATTGTAATTTAATTTACTAATGGATAATAATATAAGTCTTATGACTCAATTTCTTCTTTATTACGACGCGTTTCAACAGTTTTTGGCTGCCATCGTCAGGTAATCATGTATGTATTAATGTATTACCTGATGATGACAACCAAAAACTTTTGAAACGCGTCGTAATAAAGAAGAAATTGGGTCATAAGACATATATTATTATCCATTAATTTATTAATTGTGATTCGGAAATAAATAAAATACTAATCAATGTTAAAAGCAACTGTAATATTGATTGAACGCTAAGAAATCATGGGATAAAGATATATGTTGTCTTTGTCATACTCCATAAGGAGTTGTCAATTTGCTTCCTGCAGTTTTCACTTCTTACAGTTTTGAAG
Organism: Sisyra terminalis; assembly: GCA_958496175.1. Taxonomy (NCBI): domain Eukaryota; kingdom Metazoa; phylum Arthropoda; class Insecta; order Neuroptera; family Sisyridae; genus Sisyra; species Sisyra terminalis. The sequence continues at coordinate 18,314,822 of OY292279.1, read as the reverse complement.
TGACTGTACGATCAATGATCATACTGTATGATCAAATTTTATGTGTAGCCTGGTACGCTTATAAATAAAGTTTTCATTGTAAAACTATAAAAATTGATAAAATAATTACTAAATATAGAAATGTTGCACTTATATGCTTGATATTTTGGCCAAATTTTAAAGTCCATATTTACCATATTGTGTGTATAGGTATACTACTATACCGAGAATAGGTATACTAACCTTCTGTTATATCCAAAAAATAACATTCTTTTTAAATTGGTTGGAAAATATTTTTCACAAATTGATTTCGAATAATATATTCTGCGATATTTCTTTTGTTTGACTTGGGTAATTTATAGAAGTATTTGTGTTTGCGTTGGGGAATATTTTTGGCAAATTATTTCGGGAGAACCAAAAATGTAACGAAAACAAGCAGCGACTTCTCCAAATGAATAAACAAATCAATTTTTTGAATATAGATTGAAAGTCTATTAATATAATGAATTTTGGATGGATTACACAACGTGGAGATATAGGAACATAATAATAATAATAATAATAATTTTTGGCGAATGATGTTGCGAGCCAATATGGGACCTATCAACACGTCGATTCGTTAATATTTGTCGCACCCACGTATCAATGTAGTGCTAAAATAAATCTCTTCTAAATTCACTCAATAGATTGTTGATGAGCTTTTTCATAATGATCAATTCCAAACAACGTTTGTATTTATGAATGAATTTTGCTTTGCTTCAGCTATGTAATTGCTCATAAAGACTAACAATAAGCAATGGTTTAAATGGTTGAATAAGTTCAGCGTTAAATAAGCAGAGTCAGGGGAATATACAACTTCATTTAAATTGAACACTTCACCGTTAAAACTGAGAATTCTTTTTCAATAAAAACAAACATTGTTCACTGCAATCATTAAAAAAAATCACATGTGTGCAGTTCACACGCGGTAGAAGTGAAACCTTCAAAAAAGGTGAACTTCAAGATATTGAGACGAATTTAAGATTTTATGAGTACGATAATTGTAGGGTTTGTTTTACGATTTATTAACATATATATTACATAATTTTATCCTGAATCCAAATTTGCATTTTCGATAAATGATACGAGAGCTTATGATAATGGAAGTATGAAATAAATCCAGTGGTGGTAAAGATGCAGGTATCGTTTAATATTTGAAACTTTTGTATTTGGACATCGTTGGAATTACATTTTCCTCGATTGCTTGAAAATACGTGCAGCACAGTAAAATCATTGGCATTAGAATTTTTAATTATTATCCATAGAAGATCTTCATGTTCTGGGCGTTGTGGTTTTAAATTTCGTTGGAATCACAATCGTTCACAAAAGAACCACATATTATGACCGAACATATTGTTAAAAAATTTTAACGAAATTCTACATGAGCAACTTTATTTCGACAAAATTGTGAGTACCTAAGGAATCGGCTGTACATTCATTTGAGTAGTACCTGAAAAACAGTTCGTAATATTATGTGATATCAGAATTAATTTTAAATTAGTTTTTATTTTATTGAAATTTGGTGATTAAGGACGAAATATCCGATTAGAAAATATTTAAGTACTTACTAGCATCATTTTCACTATTTTGCACAGTCGAGTCATTATTAAACGTATAAGAACTATTATTTTTCTTATTTAATAATGCTTTTCGGCGTGCCCGAAATTCACGAACATGTTCTGTTGAACCTTTGACGTCTTTATAGCCTTGTATTCTTTACTTTTTTTTGATAATCATGACATAATCCGTATTCATTTACGGCAAACTTGAAAATTAATTTTATTAAAATAATGAAATGTTTATTCTCACAACTGTAATAAGCAATTTACCACGGTTGTTATTGGTCGCTATGAAAATCATTCTCAAGTAGCGTAATACGCAGACGCGCACAACCATAAGAAATACTAATGTTTCCTACCTCATTCTCTCTCATGTTAAATCTTATAGATTTATGTATATGTTTCTCTTTTTATTGCCGCTTTCCGTTTCTGTTTCATAAAATTTCAAGTTACAACGAAGCTAAAGAAGTTTTCACCTAAAAAAAATGCGTTTCGTAACATGTTTCATCACTGGTCATATTTACGTGTTTGTTGTTTTTTGGTACATATATATCAGATTTTCTGTCACTTATTTTTCTATCAACCCTGTTAGAATGCAATCTACTGTTAAAATTGTTCAAAAATGTTATTAAAAGCATTTAAAAATATCTAAATTTTAAATGCCTACTTTAAATAGACGAAGACGGTGATAACAAGTAACTATAAATTGTAGACCTCTGTTTTCTGTGTCTAAAGATGAATTCAATGTAGAAGATTTGTTCTAGATAAGCATTATCTTTTCTGCTTAAACAGGCCATTCACGCTCCGACTTGCAGTCCAACTAGTTGTCCAACTTTCGAAGTTGGATCTAAAGTCGAACCGTGAATGGTGTTGTTGGAACTTGGATGTCTAGTCGGATCATTTAGACCAGTGATTCCCAAAGTGGTCTATATCGACCCCTAGGGGTCTATGACAACCTGCAAGGGGTCTACGTCAGCGAAAAAAAATTTGGGGGTCCATGAAATGAAAATGGAGGTCCACGATAGTGGATCTCAACACATACACTGATAGTATCTATTTACTTACATCATACTATCTTATAATATCAAGACATATACATTATTTATAAAAGTACCTATGAAGTTATAAAAGTACCTATGTTTTTACTTCAAGGTTTTAATACTAAACTTCAAACTTCACTGCAGTTAGAAATTTACAGGAAATCAATATCAGGTAAGTAGGGTCTACCCAACACGGAAAAACATGGCAAGGGGTCTACGACACAAAAAAGTTTGGGGAACTCTGATTTAGACGATTCAACTAGTAGTCCGACTAGTTGGACTGCAAGTCGAAACGTGAATGGTCTGCTTTATACTGTGATACTTGCTTAGTAGTTAATGTACTAGATTCTTCAAAATTCGAATAGTTTTGTTAGAAGAGATTTAATTTCTGTAATCTATGAATGAATCTATGCGTGTATGTAAAAATATAATTTTTTGAAGAGCAAATTTTTATTTTTATCACAGCCATTAAGGAAAGTGGCTTCAAATCGGTTGCTAAATTCAATTAACTTATTTACCGAGAATTTTTGCAGCTGTTCGAATATGAAATGCCTCGAAGACTAGGTCCACGCAAATACTTTACGATTTGGCCAATTAAAATTGACATGAACGCAATTCATCAATGAAATTTGAACAAAATTGCAGATGCACCAATAAATAACGTAACGCACATGTGCGTTGGTGGTGGATATTATTTAAGCAAATATTTTTGTGATTGGGAAATTTTTCAAGCTTTTAGTTCTAACAAACGATAAAGGTGGTATACTGGAGATTTACGAGTATTCTATTTTATTTTTATTTTTCTTTTTAGTGCGGGGATTATTGGAAATTTACAACTCGATCGTTTAATGTTCGGATGGAAGTATTTTTGCGCGTGATGAAAGAAGGAATGAGGAATGGCGTGGGCCTGACAAAATAGCAGGAATAACAGGCGACACCCAATAATTTACTACGACTTATCGGATTTTATGAGAAATTTGCGATTTTTTTATTTTTATCCAAAGCGTTTCCATCTAATTCGAACCACCGATCGAGAAGATTTTCGCGTGGGTATACAGTAATTTGTAATTTTCTCTATGCGTTTTGCTCTGCGGCTTACAATGGCTGCACTATTTGGCTACAAATCGTTACCAAAAATGGTTTTTTAAAATATTGCTTTACCCAGGGCCGACTTTCATCCGTTGAGGACTTATAAACAATGTCAGTGGTAGCAGCTAGGTTTTCTAAAAGATAAAAATCAGTATATTATGTACGCGCGTGAGAAGTTATACTTCTTTGGTATAGTTAAAAATAGGCTTTTAATCCACCGCCGTAGCCTTTTCCGGTGTTGCCTGAACTAGCACCAATTATAAGATTTGTGATTACTAAAATATGATACAACTTTAAACACAAATTACTTTTATTATCAAAATACATAATAAGAAAACGTAAGTGTTGTGGCAAAGACGAGGACAAAGAATATAAAGTTTTAAATACATCCATGTTAGTGGAATACAAATTTAATAATTATTGGCTCAAATTTGAACTATCATGTCATTTGTTTCAATAGTCATTTCGATTTCATTCAATTGCTAATTTTTGTCATTTGTCAGTTGTGCTTTGTGTTGGGCTGTGAATATTTCACGGAATGTAACTGGGTTTCAAATAAAATATTAAATTGACTATTTATACATAGGTATTATATGTTGACACATTTAGTTACTTATACAAAATGAATTTTATATATTAAGTATATGAATTAACCTGGGTCACATGTTTGAAAAATAATTTTCAAAAACCTTTACCATAAAGAAGTAGTTTGTTGTTATAAAAGGTTATCTATCTATTATTATAAATAGGAAAGATTTGATTGTTTGTTTGCTTTGAATAGGCTCCGAAACTACTTGACCGATTTGAAAAATTCTTTCACTGTTGGGAAGCTACACTATTTCCGGTGAACATAGACTATATTAAATTTTCAAAAAAGTTAGGGATCCATACTAAAACTCCAATAATGTAACCCTAGGTCTGAAAAAATTACCAAAAAACATTCTTTTATCGCGTGCGCTGCGAAAACTATTGGTTATGGAACAAAATAATGCAGTACGATTTTGCAGAACATATTATTATCTTCAAAAAATAGAGCGACAGCATATGTCTAACTATTATAGTTATGTCACAATAAGAGTTTTTTCATTTTAAAAATATATATAAATGCCACCGCTATAAAAGCTCTTTTATTTATGCTTTGGGATTAATCTTTATCAAAATAAATGACTTCATATTTAATTTTGCTTCAATAACATTATATAACTTTTTGAGTTATTCAATTTGAACATTCCATTCGAAAGATATCACAAGTTTAAAAATGTAAGTTATTTGAAAAATATCGCATGGTCACCGCTCTTTACTTATAATTAAGACCAACTTTATTAAACTTGGCGATATTTTTTATTTATGTATAGATGCTGATTGATTTACAAATTATTTGGTCTACGGTAGATACCTATCGTAACTATACGCAATAGACATACTCTTTTTAGATATTTATAAATATTTTTTGAATATTAATTGATTATTACATAGAACAATTTTATTCTTTGCAACAGTTTATTAAATGGGTCTTTTTAAAGTTGACAAAATAGTGTTTTTAAGTATGGTTAAGTTTGTCGTAAAAGAAATAAGAAAAATAAAAATTTTCATATACCACTACAAATGGCAAATTTGAAAAGAAAGCATAATCTACACCTACGTTACGCAGACGAAGTTGCGGGGATCAGCTAGTATATAGATATGTATAAACAATCCTAAATAACGATGTCATTAAAACTATATTTATACAATAGTGATAATTTATTTATCCATTTATACCTATGGGTCAGTCCAATTCAGTCGGTCCAGCACTGGTCGCTTGACTATTTTTTTATAATTCTGATTTTTCTTTGCTGTCACCCCAACATGTTGGTAGTTCAAATTCATCATTATTTTAATTTTATTGTTTTTAGTTTTCCGGTGGTGGCCATATGAGTTTTACTAGGCGCAGACATTTTCGCACTTTTAAGGGTTTGCGGAAACTTGATTATCTCAGGCCCTATTTGTCCTATAAAAATGAAACTAAAAGCAGTGTGTTCTTGAAAATTTAAAATATAAGGTTGTAATAAGACATTATATTCACCTACTGAAGTATGCAATATTTTGACATTTTGTGCTTACAATACCTCTGCTCTTAGTCAAATCTCAAACTCCAAATTTTAGGTGCATAATACTATCATACAGTACTATAATGAGGTGATATTTCAAATTTTTATCTGGTCTCCCACCAGAGATATTGAGCTCAGAAAATTGCGAACTTGACTTGAATGAGACTTGAAATTTTATGAAACGGAAACGGAAAGCGGCAATAAAATGAGAAACATATACATAAATCTATAAGATTTAACATGAGACAGACTGAGGTAGGAAACATTAGTATTTCTTATGGTTGTGCGCGTCTGCATATTACGCTACTTGAGATTGATTTTCATAGCGACCAAGAACTACCGTGTTAAATTGCGTATTATAGTTGTAAGCATAAACATTTCATTATTTTAATAAAATTAATTTTCAAGTTTGCCGTAAATGAATACGGATTGTTATCATGATTATCAAAAAAAAGTAAAGAAAACAAGGCTATAAAGACGTCAAAGGTTCAACAGAACATGTTCGTGAATTTCGGGCACGCCGAAAAGCATTATTAAATAAGAAAAATAATAGTTCTTATACGTTTAATAATGATTCGACTGTGCAAAATAGTGAAAATGATGCTAGTAAGTACTTAAATTTTTTCTAATCGAATATTTCGTCCTTAATCACGAAATTTCAATAAAATAAAAGCTAATTTAAAGTTAATCCTGATATCACATAATATTAAGAACTGTTTTTCAGGTGCTACTCAAATGAATGTACAGCCGATTCCTTAGGTACTCACAATTTCGTGAAATTAAAGTTTCTCATGAAGAATTTCGTTAAAATTTTTTAACATGTTTGGTCATAATATGTGGTTCTTTTGTGAACGATTGTGATTCCAACGAAATTTAAAACCACAACGCCCAGGACATGGAGGTCTTTTATGGATAATAATTAAAAATTCTAATGCAAATGATAATATTTTACTGTGCAGCACGTATTTCTAAGCAATCGAGAAAAATGTAATTCCAACGATGTCCAAATACAAAAGATTCAAATATTAAACGATACCTGCATCTTTACCACCACTGGATTTATTTCATACTTCCTTTATCATAAGCTCTTGAATCATTTAATCGAAAATACAAATTTGGATTAAGGATAAATTTATGTAATATATATGTTAATAAATCGTAAATTAAACCCTACAATTATCCTACTCATAAATTCTTACATTCGTGTCAATATCTTGAAGTTCATCTTTTTTGAAGGTATCACTTCTACTGCGTGTGAACTGCACAGATGTGTTTTTTTTTTTGGAAGCTTTAATGCAATTTTTACAAACCCAATTAATCCAATTAAAGACTGGATGCAACGTTTATTCAAATAAATAAGGACCTAAGGTGAATTTACCCCACGTATGGATTTACCCCAAAGCACCTTACTTACAAATTCTTTGCTACGCAAAGAAAATCGTACACATTTTAAAATTAGTTTACCATTTTCTGGTGGATTAAATTTTTGATTTTTATTTGTTCGTATTTCTTTAGTTTAGTCGTACGAATTGTTTTTCAAAAATATTTTCATTAAAAACGTCATATGTTTGTGAAAAATCATCGTTTTTTTGATCTTTCAACGATTAAATGTAAATGTCGCACGAATAGTTCAGTGCCAATTTTTGCCCCTTTAACGATCATGCGAATCTAAAAAAAAATGTATGCAATTAAATATGAGAATTTTTGTTTTAAAAAATGGGATGACTAAAGGTGTTCCCCAAATCATTGAAAAGTGTTCAGTCACACGTTTATTTTTGGTGTTCAAAAATGTTTTTATTTGTACAGATTTGTAGTTGGGATGCTTTCGGGAATTAGTCATTGTTGATTGGCGTGGGGTTTTGCTTTGAGATTTGACAAATTTTTCCTGTTGACGCCGTTTTTGATTCTGCTGAATATTATTTTGATTGTTATGAAATCGTTTTCCGTTTTCTATTTTCGAAGTGGTTGGGCGGCGGGAATTAGTCACCATAATTCATTCATTTTGGTCGAGCGCCCGACGAGAAGTTGTTTCGATTGTTGCCAGACAAATTAGAGAAAAATTAATGATTTGCAAATAATTGCCAATGAAACACACGTCAGCCGCCGGTTTCGCACCAAATTGTTGCAACCCTGAAAACACGTACCTGCCCCACAGGCCCCGGATTATTTCGTTTCATGGTGGAGACGATTTTTATTCGCGAAATTGACGTGTTTTTGTAAACGTTTCAGTTTGATACAATTTTAATTCGTTCAAACAACATCCGGTACATTGAAAATCGTCTGAATTATTGCGTGATATTTTTCGTAGTGGAATTTCGGCGGCAAGTTGACTCAAGGCTGCATAACTTCAAGTTCTCATCGATATATAAAAATAGAGTGAAGATAGTCGCGGGGAAAGCTTGCGAGCTTATGAGTGTATCGGGGAAATCGCGTCATTCGCGTCATCATCGGGACCATCGTCGTCACTAGGATCAGCACCACGAAAATCATTCACACGTGTTTTCACTGAGGAATTTTATTTATACGTGTGGGGAACTGGTGGGAACTGATTTAAAACGGCTACCTCAACGCGAAACACTGTCATTCAATCATAAACCACTGACAATATCTCCGAAAAAGAAAGTTCAACTACAAAGAAAGAAATTGTTATTTTTAATTTTTCTTTTTGGATTTTATTTCACATCAGCTGGACAATAGTGAAACAAGTGTTCTTGTTCTTAACAAAATTATTCACAATTTATTGAACCATGGAAGCGTCTTGTGTACGGTTTATGGTGAGTTTAATTTCACTTTTTCTATTGTCAATTAAAACTTTGCTTTAAGCAGGCCATTAACACTTCGAATTGCAGTCCAACTAGTGGTCCGACTTTCGAAGTTGGATCTAGTCGGACTAGTCGGATCATTTAGGCGATGTGGTCCGGTGATAGTGGTCCAACTTTCGAAATTGGATCTAAAGTCGGACCGTGAATGGTGTTGAAAGTTGGATGTCTAGTCGGACTAGTCGGATCATTTAGGCGATCCGACTAGTTGGACTGCAAGTCGGAGTGTGAATGGCCTTAGGGCTTTAGGGATTCGAGTCTTCTTCTTCCATTTTTCTTGAGTGCTTCCTTTCATGACTTCTAATTTCAGTTCATCTCCTCTCAGACTCAGATCTCCCCATTCGGCTCAAGTGTACTTAAGCACACCCACAATCTGGAAACGTTACATTTTCGACTTTGTTTTTAATTTAATTCGCGATATTTTTGTTAATTTAATTCTAATATGGTATAGTTCTCTCTTTTGTGGCTAAATTTTCATTATGGACCTTTAATCGCGAATTAAATTAAAAACAAAGTCGAAAATGCAACGTTGCCAGATTGTGGGTGTGATACAGTACACTTGAGCCCCCCATTCAGTTTTGGTAACATCACAAAACTTTAATTAAACATCTTGTTAAGAGCTTATACCTCAAGTCCATTTTAGTACACCCACAATCTGGCAACGTTGCATTTTCGATTTTTTTTATTCTATTCGCGATATTTTTGTTGATTCAATTCTAATATGGTATAATTCTCTTTTGTGTTTAAATTTTCATTGTGGACCGATTTAATCGCGAATTAAATTAAAAACAAAGTCGAAAATGCAACGTTGCCAGATTGTGGGTGTGCTAAAATGGACTTGAGCCAAGTTTATAATAACAACATTTTTTTTAAATCCTTTATATTCATTTTGACGGCGATAAATTTTGGAGTTGATAATTAATAAACTTCCAGTAATCCAGTTGAGGTGAAATTTTGCACATAGACTTATGCCACCTTACATTTTCCTCTATTAAAATTTCAGTTCGATCAAAGTTAGTTTAATTAAAAGTATTCCCATAAATGAGGAACATCAGCATAGATCAAAACCATTATGGCCCAATTAGTTTTCGAATTAAAATAAACACAAAGAAGGAAATGCAACGTTACTAAATACAGTATAATCTCACTAATCCGACACTTCGATAGATCGGTGGGTCCAATGATCCGGCATTCTCCGCCCTCGCCCCTCTATACCTGTGCATACATTTATTCCCTCTTTAAAATGCTTTTTTTTATTCATCACCTATGACTTTTTCACTATAATCCAGTAATCCGAACATTCTAGTAATCCGACACTCTCCGGTTTTTAATAGTGCCGGATTAATGAGAGTATACTGTATTGAGCTCCTTAAAAGGAACATGAGCCGATTTTATTGTATTTGTTGTGGATTTTGATTAAATTTTCGTGAATAAATTTACTCTTAATTGATCTGATCAACGCTTATGTGCCTGTTCCGCAGGAATACTTGTTATCCCCAGTTCCTCATTTTCTCCATTTTTTCAAAGCACCACATTCCCATTGTACCTAAAAAGCGATTTCATCCTCTACCTGATAGAACCTGCATTTTGGGCCATCCACATGTAATCCCATTGTATACAGGTGGTTCTTCATTCCACAGTGGTCGATTATTAGACCCGTTATCACACTGACCTGTTTTCTTCTACGACAAAGTATTTCAGTAGTTAGAATTTATGATGGTTTCCTCATCATCCTTTTACTGTGCTTTTGTCCGGTAGTATTCCTCCATGTTATGCAGTGCTTTTTGTAAACCCATTCCTTGATGGTATTTTTTACTGCCAATCTTGTAACTCCAAGTCCAGGTTGTGGGTCTGTGGAGAATGATTGGGATCTTTTCTGGGCAAAGGCGTCAGAATTTTTATTACCTTTGATATCCTTATAGCCTGGTACCCATCCCAAGATTACCTTGTTTCTAGGCTTGTGGGGGTTTCTTAATATTCCCAGGTCAGCTTAGAGCTGAACTATGGTTTTCCTAGTGTCATTATTACTGGTTTCCCAGTAATAATCGGCAATGTGGCTATCGGTGGATATGTGCATTGTGCAATCTAATAAACCTTAACATTTACTTCTGAAGACTTTTCTTTTCTTATCATTTCTAATTACCTCTCACCTACTTCTGAAAAAATATTTTCTTAAATATAAAATCGAGAAACTTTTAAATTAGAACAATATGAAATTAAGCATTTAATTAATACGCAGTTAAATAACAATAAAAACTTCCAAATTCATTTGGAAAGTGTAACTACACATAAATACAGTTAAAGGTCTTAATTTTCTGTATGATATTATCATAATTAAAATAATTCTCATGCGCTCGATTTGATTTAAATTTTAAAAGTCCGGAAACGGGGATTTCAAACAAATATCTAGAAACTATTTCTGATTTTTGATGGAGAATTAATTATTTAAAATTGCAAAGTTTCTTCTGCCCCTTACTCTCCTCGGGATTTTCTATCGGAGAAAGTTTTGTGGAAATTAACCAAAAAAAAAGAGAAAAACAAAATGGTATTTGTACTTATGTAAGCGCAAAAGAAGTTATACTTCTTTGGTGTAGTTAAAAATTGGTTTTTAAACCACTGCCGTAGTTTCTTCCGGTATTGCTTGAACTGGCAAAGCAGTTATAAGGGAATGGTGCTAGTTAAGGATGTTATGGATATATAATCGGAGACAAAATTTCATAAAAATAAAAATTCGTGAATAATTACGTCGTATAGCGTACCATAGGCAAATACATAGGTCGATACTTAAAAAACAGTATTCAGTTTAAAGGGAAAACCGAAAATTTCATTAAATATTTTAAACAAATTAAGAAAAAAACAAATACACAGAAAATGCTTTGGGACTAAATATGTCTTGATTTCAACTTAACAAGAATGTAGAACAAACTGTAGAAAATTTTAATATGATTAAATCAAAAATAAAACATTAAATTAGCATGTTTTTAAGACAATTATAACTTAAGAATAAAAATTGAATTAATATTTCAACATTATAATAAATAATGAAAATGTGATAACACTATCGAATTTATGGGTTGGCAGTGCTGACAACTTTAGTATGTCTCTCTCACATGATGTGAGTGAGCATGCGCGACATAGTCAACATTTTGAAAATAAATTATTTGACATATTTAATCCTTTTCCGGTTTATTCTGTGTACTCATCAGTGTGACCAAGATAAATTTGCGTTTCATTTTTATCTAACCAAATGTACTAACACACTATGTACATACACAGTATTATAATACTGAGACGGTACGTCTCAGCTGACGACAGTATTGCCGCATATTCGTATACACTTATAGTGAATTCAAATAAACTTATGCAAAATTAGTTCTCTAAAATTTAAACTACATATTTTGAAAGTTTGGGATCCCAGATAATATTTTTTTGCTAATAAAATAAATTTTGTCTATTCGATAATCGAATCTCCATAAGATTACCTGTGAAATTATATTTTTTTTCGATTTGCAATACCTTTTTTATGACTTAGTGAATCGATTTAAAATTTTCACAGTTGCTGTAGCATGAAATAAGGAACATTTTGCTAATCAACATTTCATTTTTAGTTGTCGGGAAGCATTTTGACATATTTCCTTAAAAGTTCTCTAATATGAGACAATTATAAACACAATTTGCTTTTAATATCAAATTGTAAAATGAGCAAACGTATGTGTTGTGGCAAAGATAAAGACAAAGAATATAAAGTTTCAAATACATCCATGTTAGGGGAATACAAATTTAATAATTATTGGCTCAAATTTGAACTACCATGTCATTAGTTTCAACTGTCATTTCGATTTCATTCAATTGCTAATTTTTGTCATTTGTCACCTGTGCAAGTGTTGGGCTGTGAATATTTCACGGAATGTAACTGAGTTTCAAATAAAAGATTAAATTGACTATTTATGCATAGATACTATATGTTTACACATTTGGTTACTTATACAAAATGTATTTTATATATTATATGACTTAACCGTTTAACTGAATTAACAGATTGTGTCACATGTTCGAAAAATATTTATTGAAAACCTTTACCAAATAGAAGTAGATTATTGTCATAAAATATCATGTATAGATATGCATAAAGCATCTTAAATAACTGCCTAAAAATTATATTGATACAATACTAACTGTATATTTTATTTACTCATTTATATCTAGATATTGGAACTGATTTTTAATTCAAGTATAGAAATATATAATGAATCAATTGGTTTTCCTTACATTGTTTTTGATATTACTTTGAATAATTTCCCAAAAAAATATCTTTCTTTTAAATATATTTTAATTTTCATAATAATAATAGGCAAACGTATGCATAATGCATATATTTCGGCAAATGTCTAAAATAAAATTTTGTCTAAAATGTGAACTGAATAATTGTTGCTATAGTTTCAACAGTCAGTTTGATTTCATTCAATTAATCGCCCATTTTTACCATTTGTCAGTTGTGTCAGTATTAGGTGGTGATTATTTCACGGGAAGTTACTAGTTATGTATGATATTGATATTGAGGCTGTAAATTTTAAAAATATTTAGTTCGACGATGTTTATGTTCTAAATATTTAATGCAAATGGCAGTAACTTTTAGTCGGCTGCAATGGCTGTAATTTTTAAACTTCGTATCAGGTTCGGGATTGTTCGCTTCGATCGATTCGGTTCATTGCCCTTATTGATAACAAAAACTCATACTGTAGCGTGACAGCATCATTTTATTTAAAATTAAGGTTCATAATTTTGCCGCTAAAGAAGTATAACTTCAAGAAAAGAAATAAAAATAAATTCAATGTTATGTGTTACATAAGGCGGTAGCTATGTTTAATGGGTAAGAAAAATAATTGGATTTAGTTGAGTTAATTTAGATTGAGACAGATTTAAATGTTTTAATTTTGGTAAATGATGGTAAATTTGATAACGAGTATTTCCAATGTCTTTTGCTGTGCGTAGAATAAGTAATTTGAATGTTCCATTAATTAAAAGGGATTACGGTCGAGTGGTTTATATTATAAATGTTTCATATTTTCTTGAGCGATTATTTATTTTATTTTTTTGTTTAGAGAATGAATGGAAGAGAAATTGGGATCTTTGGTTGAAATGTCTTCCGTTGTTTGATCATGACCATATCAAGGATGTCAATAAAATCTAAAAATATATCATTTAGAGAAAATATGCAACATTTTGTTTACTTTTCACATTCTGTTCGATTTTTATTTCGTCTCAACATTAAAACATTTGTGTTATTTATAGTGCTGAGGGTCAAATGTCGGTTTGCTTTTTTTGTTGCAGGACACTCGGCTCAGTGATAAAGTTGCCCTGTTCAACACACAGGCCAACAAACACATGCAGAATCAGGCGCTGAATCCTTTTTCGACTGGAAAAACCGCGAGCACATTGGAACGGCCGAAATTTTCCAAGGAGGAATACGGCAGGTGAGGGACGCAAATTCACCCACGAATCATTCATGTATTGACGTCAATGAGCAAAGAATTTTGGACGCAATTTGACAAACACTTGATATATTCGTTCCATAAATACCAAATCTTAAAAGCATCCAACACTTCAAACAAACCGAACGTTACATTCGAAAAAAATAAGTGAATAATTTTTCCACGACTCAGCAACGCATTATTTGGGAGGGAAATTTTTCGAATACTTATTATTGGAGAAAATATTGGGTCACCGGCGTGAAATAGTTTCACGTTGAGTCATTACCTTTCTGTTCATTGTCACCGAACGTTGCTCAACCTATCCGGGGGTCGTAACACGTTTTATTGAAACGTTTTTCATTGAGAATTTTCGGCGACTGAATACGATAAATTTAGCACTTATATTGAAAATGTTGTTTACACTTTTTGCGATCGACGACTGAAAATAAAGGCAAACAACTTTCAGTTAACTATGTGACAATTCTTTTATGTTTTCGAAATCAAAAATCGACATTAAGATTAACAATCCACAACATTCGGACAAAGAAATAACTATAAAACTACTTTTTAGCAAACAATAAAACATATCGATAATGTCCGACTGAATTTTCAGTTTCCGTTTCGGCCAAAAAACGAGTTTCGGCTGACACCAAGCCGAAACTACGACCGAAACTGAATTCATGAGATAAAAATGATATTTTTTTTTTTCACTTATTATTTGATTCTTCAGTTATGAATACTGATAACTATCAGTTCATTAATATTTCGTTTAATATGCACCGTTTGTTTTGAAAGTGAGTTAAGTCCATTTCAAGAACAATCCCTATAGTATTGTAACGTGACGTCTCAAAACTGTATTGAGATGGCGTTATTTGTTCTTTTAATTTCTTTTTGGAAATAAATAATCACTTCCACACTTAACAATCACTTTTTTTATTTCACTTTTTATACACTTTTTATAACACAATTACACTTCAAAATAAGATTTTTTCGCTGACTTTGAACAGTTATACTGTGTATACAATATATAAAATATATTGCAGTCCAATTTATGAAGTATAATTTAACATAATAATATACAAATTTAATATAATAATATATAAACTTAATATAATAATATATAAAAATCATACCATAAAAATAAATTTGAACAGAAGTTCAAACAAAAATATTCGTGACGTATTGCCCAGATACGTATTTCGATTGCCAAGCAATCTTCATCAGTGGTCATCAAATAGTTTGGATCACTCCGTAACTGCTTTGTGATTATTCACAAAGTGGGTGAATCACCCCTGATGAGATTGCTTGGCAATCGAAATACGTATCTGGACAATACGTCACGAATATTTTTGTTTGAACTTCTGTCCAAATTTATGTTGGTGGTATGATTTTTATATATTGTTATATTAAGTTTATATATTATTATATTAAATTTGTATATTATGATATTAAATTTGTATATTATTATATTAAATTTGTATATTATTATGTTAAATTATACTACATAAATTGGAGTGCAATATATTTTATATATTGTATACACAGCACAATTACACTTGTCAAAACAATCACTTAAATGACAATAATCACTTTTAATTCAAGTCACACTTATAATCGCTTGGTAATCGCTTTGTTGTAACGGAAATTCAAGATGACCTTCGATACAAAACTGTCCCTGGGCTTGAGCTGAGCACCTTATATACCCGCAACCCAACATTCTAGACTATACTCCATTATTCGTCAACGTACCACCATGTACTAGATGTTTCCAGAACAATCTATATGTACATTCGCATTGGTGGGAGAGAGATATAAGTCACTCAACCAATAGCGTGCTGGCATGGCACAAAGAGAGAGACAGACTTTGTCCCTTTCTGTTAGAGTATTATGATTTTTAACCATAGGAACTTAAGATACTAAGGAGGAGGGAATAATTGGCGTTTTTGTTAACAACTAAAATGAAATCAGTAATTTCTAAAAATTTAGCAGTTAAATAATTAACATACTTTGTTCTAGTTACAAGAAGAATAATCATATAGTCCGTCCTTGAAATGGACTTACGCCACTTTCAAAATAACAATCTTAAGTTCCTTCTTAACATTCTTATGTTCCTAACAATTTTATGTTCAACATAAAGCACATTGAATATTTACTTAGTACTTCATTCATTTAGCCAAAGTTTAATGATATACAATTAAATTTAAATTGATCTTTGATGGTATAGTGACTTATGATCAAAAAATTAAATCATAAGTTACAATAATGTAGACCGAAATAGAAGCCAGATTTGAAGCTAGATTATGAAATACTAGCTGATCCCTGCAACTTCGTCTGCGTAACGTAGGTGTAGATTATGTTTTCTTTTCAAATTTGCGATTTGTAGTGGTACATGAAAATTTTTATTTTTCGATAAATAATCCGTAAATCAATCAGCATCTATACATAAATAAAAAATATCGCCAAGTTCAATAAAGTTGGTCTTAATTATAAGTAAAATGCGGTGACCATGCAACATTTTTCAAATAACTTACATTTTTAAACTTGTGATATCTTTCGAATGGAATGTTCAAATTGAATAACTTAAAATGTTATATAATGGTATTGAAGCAAACTTAAATATGAAGTCATTTATTTTGATAAGGATTAATCCCAAAGTATAAAAAAAAGAGCTTTTATAACGGTGGCATTTATATATTTTTTAAAATGAAAAAAACACTTATTGTGACATAACTATAATAGTTAGACATATGCTGTCGCTCTATTTTTTGTAGATAATAATATGTTCTGCAAAATCGTAGTACATTATTTTGTTCTACAACCAATAGTTTTCGCAGCGCACGCGATAAAAGAATGTCTTTGGTAATTTTTTCAGACCTTGGGTTACATTATTGGAGTTTTAGTATGGATCCCTAACTTTTTTGAAAATTTAATATAGCCTATGTTGACCGAAAATAGTGTAGCTTCCTAACAATGAAAGAATTTTTCAAATCGGCCAAGTAGTTTCGGAGCCTATTCAAAACAAACAAACAATCAAATCTTTCCTCTTTATAATAATAGATAAATAGATAAAAGATTGGGACCAGAGCTGGAGCTGAAGTTTCAGTTAAACTCCTCAGCCCTGACTTTCAGTACTGTCAGTACTGTTTGTACGTTTCGGAACACATCCTCTACCAATGGTTTGCAACAGAAGCATGTAAACATCGGAAAGAAAAGTATCGATTCTTTTTAAAAATGTACAATATAATCACTAAAAGAATCGTTTAAGACCGCTTCACACGAGACCTGAGATATTTTGCTAGATTAAGCGTTAAGATCCTGCTAGCAACTAAGTTAACTTTGAAAATAGAAATTTCTTTTCTGCTAAAACTTTTGCTAGTGTTTACTATTAATAAATGGTTTTTGGCGCTATATTTGCTACACCTTTGCTATTTTCGATTTATTTTATTTCCTGTTTTCTTTTTTTATGTTTTTGTCTTCTCTAGATTTTCTATCTTCAACTCATAGCCAGCTCAATCACTTGCAGAGATATCAAAGCTAAATCTAGCGACCATGCCTAGTGTGAAGCGGTCTTTACCAAGTACACTAGCACAATACATTATACACGTTATACACTATGGCGTTAAAATAAATCGAAAACATTGTAAAACATCACCAATGATGACATCGATACACCGATTTCTTTAATAGAAATATCGGTGAGATTTTTGACTATGGTATCTCAAAATTTCAAGTATTTATTACCAAGTAATAACATATTTTATGTCCTCTTTTATCATTTAAATTAAATATCTCACATCATTGTCGCAAAAGCGTAGCGGATAACTTTGGTTTACTTGGTTCAACTTGTGAACTACTATCTGTTAACATTTAAGATCATAATGGAACCAGTGAAACAATAGAAATATTAAACATAGAGTAGTAAATGTTTCGATTCTCAATTACCGTTAATATTTTCTTTTCATTTCTACTTTTTGATTCGACAATGTCTTTAACATACAATATACGGCTTAAGTGTACTTTAGCACACCCACAATCTGGCAACGTTGCATTTTCGACTTGGTTTTTAATTCAATTCGCGATTAAATCGATCCATAATGAAAATTTAGCCACAAAAGAGAGAATTATTCCATATTAGAATAGAATTAATAAAAATATCGCGAGCTAAATTAAAAACAAAGTCGAAAATGTAACGTTGCCAGATTGTGGGTGTGCTAAAGTACACTTGAGCCGATATTCTTTGGTTCAAGTCCCTTTTTAGAACAGCCAAATCTGGCAAAGTTGTATTTTCTACTTTTTTTTATTTTATTCGCGATTTTTTGTTAATTCAATTCTAATATGGTATAATTTTCTCTTTTGTGACTAAATTTTCTTTATGGGCTAATTTATTCGTGAATAAAATTAATCATGTTATGGAGGTATGTCAAAATGCTACCAAACAACTAAAAATTGAGAAGAATGTTCCTTATTTCATGCTAAAGCAACTGTGAAATTTTAAATCGATTCACTAAGTCATAAAAAAGGTATTGCAAATTGAAAAAAAAAACTATAATTTTACAGGTAATCTTATGGAGATTCGATGATCGAATAGACAAAATTTATTTTATTAGCAAAAAAATACTATCTGGGATCCCATTCTTTCAAAATATGTAGTTTAAACTTTAGGGAACTAATTTTGCATAAGTTTATTTGAAATCACTATAAGTGTATACGAATATGCGGCAATACCGTCGTCAGCTGAGACGTACCGTCTTATTTATAATACAAAATGTGTTAGTACATTTGGTTAAATAAAAATGAAATGCATAATTTATCTTTGTCACACTCATAAGTACACAGTATAAAGCGGAAAAGGATGAAATATGTCGAATAATTTATTTTCAAAATGTTGAACATGTCACGCATGCTCACTCACATTATGTGAGAGAGACATACTAAAGTTGCCAATGCTGCCAACCTTTAAATTCGACAGCGTTATCACATTTCTATTATTTTATATAATGTTGAATTTTTAATTTAATTTTTATTATTAAGTTATGATTGTCTTGAAAACATGCTAATTTAACGGTTTATTTATGATTTAATCATACAAAAAAATATACATTCGTAATTTTGATTTAAGTTGAAATCAAAGCATATTCAGTCCCAAAAGTTAGTTACACATTTGCTATATTTTCTGTTTTTCTTATTTTGTGTAAAATTTTTGGTGAAATTTCCAATTTTTTTCTTAAAAGATATAAATTTTTTCAAGTATCGATCTATATATTTGACGTAATTATTGACGAATTTCTATTTTTATGTACTTTTTTCTCCGATTGTATCTCGATAATATTCTTAAAAACAAAGTATAAAATGCAACGTTGCCAGATTTGACTAATCCAAAAAGGACTTGAACCTAATTTTTTTATAAGGATTGCACATTGATATTATCTGGAATTTCGCATGTCTAAATTCCCACTGAGGATTCACCATTCCTTGTTACAGTCAGGAATTTGTCTTTAGTAAAGCTAGGGATTTTGGGGATTTGTAAAAAATAGAAGGACATCAAATTTACGTCATTTGGTCAGATTTACGAATATTAAAAAAAAATGTTTTTTTTTTTCGAAAATAATATTATGGCTATATGTCTGTATCAATTTGGCTGCGAAACCAAGCAATTAGTAAACAAGGTTCCCAAATTTCTTCCAATGCAATAAATAATATTTTATTATTGGTCGTATGTATATGATTTTTAAAAGCAGATTTCTGGCGCCTATCATTTCACATTTTTATTTACTTATTTTAATGTAAGTAAATGTTATAAATATTTTTCATTTCGCTCTTCCTTTTCACGACTGTTTTGCAAATGTTCCCCAAAAGAATGTTGTCATCTCACACTTTCAATGTCACGTGAAATCGAGTGGACGGGAAAGAATTTGTAGGCAATTGAAATAAATTACTTGGAGATTTTGTTAGTCAATGATTTACGATTGAGTGCGATTTAATACAAACAACTTTGCTTGGATGAAAGCAATTCCCTAACTTAATATATTTCATAAAATGTAATAGATTTGAATATAGTTTATTGAAGTTTTAGTTTTTATTTTTACATTTGATAGTTAGAAAAGCATTTATGGCTCATTTTAATAGTTTAATTTTCGATTAAATGAAAATAAATCGAGAAATTGAATTCTTTCAATATGGCGGCAATTTTCAAAATGGCCGACAAGCTATTCATTTTTTTTTTTGTTTTGAAAGTGCTTATGTGTTTGATATATTTTCAGTGGTAGGTTTTTGTTCAAAATTAGAAGATATGAGGCCCATTTGGTTTTCAATGTCAAGCGCCTGACTTTGTGGGAACATTGTGTGGGCACGTGGCTCCAACTCTTTCGCGTTCTTGCCAAAAAATTCCTTCAAGAGATTTCGCCGATTTCTATGATGCTCGTAGTCACGATGGGATTGTGCCAATGGTTTGTCTATTATGAGCCTCGTAACTCGCCACATTTTCGCTCTTTTCCGGCCAGAACCAAGAGTATAACTCAATTATACAAATCGAACAGTGAAGCTTTTAGTAGAGCTTTATGAAGATTAAACTGATGTTCTTAACAAATTAATTTGTAAAGACTTCCGAGTCAAACTATCAGAATGAATATCGAACACAAATTCTTGGCCCACGTCCAAACAATTCATAAAAAGAGTATCATTAAATTTTCAAACGTCCTATACTTTCTTTGGGTGGGTCACTGGTTTAGTTTCTAGTTCACATTATTTTTATTTCAGGAAGTTTTTCCGTCCCATTTCTAGTAATAAGTCATAAAACTGCTTATAAAAATAAATATTTACGCTTCAATTTTTCTTGCAGACCAGCTCCAGGTTCGCTGTCGGAAAAGCGTGGTCAAAAAGCTTCGCAACATGTATGGAAAGCTATGCTAGAACTGTGCGAAATAATCCATGAAAATGGAGCACAATATAATGAGGAAGGCACGCAAACAGTCATTTTTTTCGGTGAACTATTTAACGTAAGTTTCACTAAATAAAAATAAATAGATCAGAACCTAAAATATACGTTTTTTTTTTTAGATCTACACAGTTATTTCTGACAAATTAGTTGGAATGTTATTACGAGCTAGGAAACACAAACTTTTAGATTTTGAAGGCGAATGCCTGTTCCAGGTTGGTTGCATTTTTTTATGCCAAACAATATATGAACTGCCAATATATATCATTGAAATCTTAACGCTCACAAACGATGACCTCATATAGTGTAATCGAGAATCATCGACTTTGTAATAGTCACCAGCATTCTTGGTTATCATTTTATATGTGACCTACAAATGGTTAAATTTGAACAATTTGTCTTGAATACTTCTGGGGGGCATGGCCCCCCTAAAGGACCTTGGAGCTCCTTTCAGAGAGCCGCAAAATATTCATATAACAATAATTAATGGTACATAAACAAAGAACTGTTAGTCACTAAAGTCTCACAGTTTCGGGAAAACGATCCTTGGATTTTTTTCTGATTTAGAGGACCATCGAATGAAGAAGTTTTCGAAGCTCTGGCATACCTAAACAATGCTCATACTTTGTTATATATACATAAGTATTTAGCGAGGTATTAACGTTTTTTTTTTGTTATTTTAGAGACGCGACGATAACGTACCCATAATCTTATTGAAACCAATCAAGGAAATCCGGGAATTTTTGAAAAACAGAGAAACTACACCGACACCATCTTAAACTTTTTTGTGGCGTGTTAAAATCAATTGATCGATGAAAATTGTTTTCCAAAAGAAAAATCAAACGACTTTAGAAAATCTATTCCTGTTTGCCCCTTCCACAAATATAATTCAACTAAATTTATAAACAAAAAAAAAAATAACTGGACAAAGCGTGATGATTTTTAAGACATTAATTTATTATTAACCAAAAATTAAGTAGATTATTTAATTAATTAACACATTATTTGTACAAAGTTGATAGAAGAAAAGTTTTGTGTTCTTCATTTCAAATGTATAGGCAATCACACTTACCGTTAAGTATATAGAATGCAGCAAACACAGACTGGTTGCCTATACGTTACCTAAAAGCTGGATCTTAAAAATATTGATATAGTAGAGAATTGTATTTATCAGTATTGTTATCATTAGATTTCAACTTTCATTTATGATAAGAATCTCATATTTCATTCAATTCCCAATTTATTCGTAACGGTTAGTTTGTAAAATAAATGTATTGAGAGGAACGAATGAGGCGAGAATTGGGTTTACGGTTATGAGAATATACAATAATTAACTGTCGCATGGTCTCATGTCGGGGAACCGATGATTTAACGAAGGCTGCATTTAAACGATTTTTTTTTTGTAATGTATCATTGTTCAGCAATTGTGTAAGAAATAATGCAATAAGAGAGATGTTTAATTTAAGAAACAGTGAGAAGAAGTTGTATTAATAAATCTTTATTTATATAGAAACATTTATTCATTATTGCCTTTTTTTTCTTTACCTAATTTTTTCTTTTTTAAATCTCGACGTTTTTGCTTAATTTTTTGCTTTTCCAGGCGTTTGTTTTGTTTTGTTTTTTGTTTGATTCGGGGCATTAATTGACCAACTTTGGATCGAGCGTAGTTGACTATCGCTGATTTCATGGCATCGACAGCTTTTACGGTAGACTGGTCGTTTTCCGTTATGGGAATATTATTTAGTTGCATGGCAAACGTTGGATATTTGGACGTGTAACCCTTGGGAAATAAAGGTCTTCGAAGAAGAGAGGCCAGCTGCTTTCTTTTGATGTTCAACGTTCGTTTTTCTTGAGCTTTGTCCTCATTGTTTGATTCAAAATATTTGGCTGGCATATCATGCTCGTCAACAATTATATCCATTTCGTCAATGGCTTTCTGCATCCAACCAATTTCGGAATTTGCTCGTTTCACTTTCAATTCCAGTTGATCAATATCTCTAGCTAAGTGTATTCGGTCTTTAACAGCAGATAACATTTTATCTTCCACCGGAAACAATGGCAAATCTTTGTCTTAAAATTAGGAGAAAAAAATTAGTTACCATCAACAAAATCAATATAATAATGCAAATACCTCGACCCAATGTATGGCAAAGTCGATTATAATATTTGAGTTCTGTTGGTTCCATTATCAGAATGGTGATTCCTACAGCACTAGCTCGAGCTGTTCGTCCAGAACGATGCACATAATTTTCGGCAGTGCGAGGCACTTGGTAATGGATTACATGTTCAATCTGAGGAATATCTAAACCTCGAGCCGCGACATCTGTCGCTATTAGTAATGCTTGGTCATCGTCTCGGAATCTTAAAATGGAGAAGAAAAAAATCAAAATTAAAAATATTTAGAGTTCTGGGCCATAATATCAATAACATTATAAAACATAGCTGATGCCCGTGACTTCGTCTGTATTTGTGTCGCTATTTGTAGTGGTATATGCAAATTTTTATTTTTCTTATTTCTTTTACGAAAAACATAATCACATAAAAACACTATTTTATCGACTTTAAAAAGACATATTTACTAAACTGTTGCTTAGAATAAAATATTTGTATGTAATGATCAATTAATTTTCAAAAAATATTTATAAATATCAAAAAAGAATATGGTCTATTGCGTATACCTACGGTAGGTATACATGCTGTGAACCAAATAATCCATAAATCAATCAGCATCTATACATAAATAAAAAATATCGTCAAGGTAAATAAACTCGGTCTTAATTGTGACTTAAAACAGTAAAAAGTTTCCAAAATACTTCCGTTAAAATATCAGAAGTTAAGGGTCTAGATTTGTCAATATTAGTAGGAATCCCTAATTCACTGTCTCGATTGAACCTTTTTCCCAAAAATATTACCCTTCGGCAATGTACAACACTACCGCGAAATTGAAATTTATACAATTGCACGAAACCCAGTTCATCCATAATCGAGTATAACCAATTGTGTAACTATACACTTCTTATTAAAATATCTGAATTTCAACTATATAATTGTCCTGGAAGAGCATTTTAAATTTCTTTTATCATTATGACTTACTGTATATTTAACACTCTAAACATCCTCCCCTTTAAATTGTCATTCTTTCTTTGTCGATAGGAGCCAATTAACTTTAGTTCACAAAAATTTCGGTAAGTATTTCTTTTTTTCTTTTAGTTTTAGTTCGCCAAATTTCTCACTACTCGATATACGCTCACTAATGTATTTATTTGTGAATACGTATTTCGGATTTTCAGGATTACAATATGTGAAAACCAAAAAACTTAAAGCTCACTTATGAACTAAACTTAACTTTTTTCAGATATATCTATCAAAGTTAAAATTTTACCAGCCTAGGTTTTTGTTTCTAGTAATAAACCAACTGTTTTATATTAAAAGGCAAAATGTTTCGTCTTTGACTATGAAATTTGAAATTTCGATTGCTTATTAGATGTTATCCTGTACAAACTTTGCCACCATTTTTCATTCATTTAGTGCAGGAATTTTCAAAAACCCTTTCCAAATTTCATCGACACAAATGTGCACTTATACTAGAAAAAACAAAAAAATTATGACCTTTTTTATTTTGATGATTATGACTAAGAAGTTATTCGATTTCACACATTCGGACGTTGTACATACAAAATTGTTCGAAAAAGGTGGAAAGCGTGGAAATAAACTCGAATATTTTATTTATGTTCAATAACAATAATTGATTTTCAAATTGTTTTAAATACCAAAGAAAAGTTAGTATAAAGATTTTATATTTGAATTGACAATGAAATATTTGACAAAAAATTGCTACCTTAATGCTTTTCAGCAGAATATGTAATTGTTCCAGATTACAATCATTAATTTATAAAAAAAAATAGATTTTAAAAAGTTTGAATGTTGAAAAACGAACAAAAATTAAAAATCGCCTATTTGGTATAAGTACTATATATCAAACTTTCATATTAATCTAGTGAAATGACGTTATTTAAAATGTTGCTATTAAAATGATATATAAAAAACAGACACTTATATTTTATTTCTAAATATAATTTTAGATAAACTTTATATAAACAGCACTTTGATTATTAAATTTATAATTTAGATTGTTGATTAACTCTACATTATTTCATACAAACTTAGTCATACCTTTTTACTCTTTGAGGTAGGAATTTGCAAAAAAATATTTGTTCGTTAATATTTTCTAATTGGGCAACCCCCACAAACCACCTATAACTGGTGTGCCAATTCGGACACTTTTTCGGACACAGACTACCGAAAGAGGCTACAGTAGTGAATTGAATCTTTTTAATCATACCAAAGAAGTATAACTTCTTACGCGCGTACATAAGTACACACCAAGGTTCATAAATTACACAGGTTGCCTCATTAGGAAAAAAAATGACGTCATACGAAGAATTTTGAAATTTGAATCAGTCTGAAGATATATATGAATTTCTTCTGGATACGTCACGTAGCGCATGAAACCACCTGTGTATTTTATAAACCTTGAGTACACACACCGTTTTTATTTAATTATTAAAATTCCTATCATTATTAAAATATCACATATACTATTAATTTTTAGTAGCCTCACTACATCTATTCTGGAAAGAAGGGCTGCTAAAAAACCTTAATTTGCGATATTTCTAGTCAAAATGGTCGAACAGTTTCCTTTAAATACATATCTCACTCCTGTATTTTTTTAATTTGTACAGGTCAGACACCGCAGTTATTTATGCTACTCGATTTTGTATATTTTTAATTCGCTAGGGTAGGATGAAGAACATTGTAAAGGCTAGTTATCAAAGTAATTACTTAAGATAGGTACATGTTTCAAATCTTGAGACGTCCTAGTATTATTTTTTGGTTTACCGTATTATCATGAATCCTAGAGCCACTAAGGATCTTAGTTATCATACCTTTCCAAATTTTTTAGTCGCTGTCTTTGTTGCATGCTGGCATTAAGCGGTAACGGATTGCATTCCAAAATAGTAAATAATGTCGTCAAACGTTTCACACAACCGATAGAATTACAGAAAACCAAAGTCCTTCCAGGATGACGTTTCAAGAAATAATATAAGTAATAATCCTTGTCTTCTATTGGACATGTAATTCGACATTCAGTCAATCCTTCGGCAGTGGCTAGAATCAGAAAAACATTAATTTTAAATTTACGAAAGGAAAGTTCAACTGACTGTTTTTATTTGTAACATCAACGATTTTTGGATTTGTAACTCCCATGGTTTCAATAAACTGTTGGAGTTTTTGCCCGGGTGTTATTTTTAAAACTTTTTTCCCACGAATTTTTCGTTTTAATTCCAAATATTTGGGTACATCGTGCACCATTGTTAGGGTAGCAGAAAAGATGAAGTTTTGACGTAGTTTTTGGCGCTCTTCGTTGGAATTGAGTCGGTCTAGCAATTGTTGAAGTTCTTGGTAGTGTCCACGTTCGACCATTCGATCAGTTTCGTCGATGGCCAGAAAACGAATGTTGTCGATTTGTGACAAATGCTGGTTGCCTTCTTGAATCAATTCCCAGAGTCGTCCAGGTGTGGCTACGACAATTTCCGGTCCTTTACTCAAAATGCGCTCCTGCTTAACGGCGGCCATGCCGCCCAGAACTACAGCAATTTTAATATTTGTATATTTGGCGACGGCGAGTAAATGATTTTTTATTTGTACTGCCAATTCTCTAGTCGGAGTTAAAATTAATGCATAGAGTGGTTTACGCTTATCTTCGACTTGTAGACTCGTATTTGAGTCGGAATCTTCCCATTCCAACGCATCGGATGTATCCGATATATCATCAGAAACATCTTCAGTAACTTTTGTTGTTGGTAATTTATTTAAATTTACATTATTTGATTTCAAATGTAAAATTCCAGTTAAAATCGGCAATCCAAACGCTAGTGTTTTCCCACTTCCCGTTTCAGCGGCGCCCAGAATGTCGCGTCGTCCCAAAATTGCCGAAGGCAACGTCAACTTTTGAATTTCAGTCGGCTCGGCAAAACCTTGTTCGGAAATTGCTTTTAACAATTCAGAGGGCAACCCAAAATCAGTCCACGCAATCATATCCTCCGGATTTTCCAATTTACTTGAGTTATCCTTGATGCCGACTTCCACTTTGACTTTGGTCTCCCGTTTTTTCTTTTTTTTCGGTTTGATTCTCTCATTCGGTACTTTTGGAGAACGGACATATTTCCCTGGCTGGTCTTTGGCTATTTTTTTATTGGAAAGTGGCTCATCTTCGGATTTTCTCTTACGTTTTTCGATACTCCGATGCGGTTTTAAGTTGAAATCTGCTAAATTATAATCGGTTAGTTCTTCAATTCCGATTAGATTTTCGATATCTTGATTTAAAAATGCTCCTGCTAGTTGCAAAGGTTTCCAGGAATTTGTCTTTGGCATTTTTAATCACTGTTATAATTATTTAAACTAATTAAAACTTGAAACCACGTGTTTTTAAATGTCACCAAATGTCACTTTTAAAAATTTACAGGCTTTACAGGTTTCTTTCGGTTGTAAACCTGTATAAAAAATTACTAGAATACTAGAATCCCTTCGTTCCATATCCTACATTAGAGGAAGCAAGTGAGAATCAACTTAATGAGAAAACGACAGAAAAGAATATAGCATTTCTTTAAAACCATTTAAAACTAGTAGATTTTTATGGTTATAATCAAATATGTCAGCTACTTTGAAGGGACAATATTATTTATTTGAAAAATAATTATTTTTAATGTCTTTTAAATTATAAGAAAATGTCGGTTTACTTTGTAAACGCGTAAGTGCTCATTTTTTATTTCTAATTATTTTATTGATATAAACTTTTTAATTTAGAGGTGACGAATCTGAGATAAGGGATGAATCTCAATCGGACGCTCCAAGTCCCTCTCAAAGTGAAGCCCAAACCGCTTTGGCGGCGTTTTGGCCTCGAATCACCGAAGACATAAAAAAGATCACCAACATGGACCTGAAACAACAAGCATTGCCACTTGCCCGTATTAAAAAAATAATGAAACTTGATGAAGAAGTGAAAATGATTTCAGCCGAAGCGCCAATGCTTTTTGCCAAAGCTGCTGAAATATTTATCTACGAATTAACGTTGAGAGCCTGGGTTCATACTGAGGACAACAAACGACGCACTTTACAAGTATATATCCTTCAAATGTTTTGTTGTAGTGGTCCCTTTGGTCCTAAATTACATTACTATGTTTTGCCAGATACGCAACGTATTGCGATTGTCAAGCAACCTTCTCCAGTGATCATAAAGTAGTATTGGACCTCTCTGTAACGGTTATGTGACGAATCACAAAATTTAATATTCTTGATGAAAAAAAATGCTTGAAAATCGAAATACGTATCGGGCGAACATTGTTGCCTATAATTTACTCTAAGTGAAGTTTATTTTATGAAATTTGATAAACAATATACGATATTTATATATAGGCAATTCTCATGAAATATCAAAATTCTTGTTCTTTCAATTTTGACCAAAATCTGAACTACCTATGATGGTGTTTTTTCCTTAAAAAGAACATTATTTGGAATATTGGTGTTAGTTATAATTTTTGAACCACAGTAATACCTCTATAGAGTAATAAATAAATAGTACCCTGAAAATCATTCCCACACTGTCCCAAATTTTAGATCAGCACATTTTGGAACTTATAAATCAAAGATTTTTCAAAAAAAATATTTGCGAATTTGACTAATCGTTTAAAAACAAAAAAAAATCAAAAATCTTTTGTGTTTGGAATGAAAAGTAAAGAACAAGTTTTCAAAGATATTTTTTATGTGTCCCATAAAAAAAAATCATTCCCTTACACGTTTACTAACAGCCGATATATGAACGCATCTGTAATCATTCATGGAGGCTCTTTTCGGTTTTTAATTGTTGGCGATGCTATAAATTATTTCACATATTAAAGTCATTTTACACGTGTTAGAGTAAGGGTGGGCAAACTTAATACTGGTATGATACGGTCGATCGCAAGCATTTTAAATAATTTTTTAGGTAAATTTCAAATCTTTTAATTGGAAATGTATTAAAGACTAAGAATACTAAATTTGAATTTAAAATTCAACACGTATCTATTCTGCAACGGATATTACCGATTCCCAAATAGTGCTTCTGATACATCCTTCTACTTATTCTCTCTTTATATCGAAGGGTTTGTATTGGAAAACTGCCCTAGCGGTTTTTTTCGATTCAAACTCGTTTGATCGTTTTAATACTGAATAAAAGAAATTTAGCCAAATTTTCAGCTTTTCCAAATTTCCTTTTTTCGATTATTTTTTTGAGTAGTAAAATTTAACATTAATGACCTACGATTAATTAACGATAAATTAATAATTAATATTAAAAATTTAGGTTTCAAAAACAAATGGAAATTTCCCATTCTGTCCCACCCTCTGGGGCACAATAGGAAATGAGCCGGGCGCAATGGCATACTTATTGCAATAGTTCGCAGATGAAGGCCCTGTCATCGTCATCACTGTTTAGCCCAGCACATGCCAATTGTGCCCATTTTTGACAAATACTGCAGGAACACCAGCTTTCATTAGATTTGGAGTATAAATCCTGACAGTATAAGCAGATTACCTCTCCATCTTCCAACCTTTCTTATATATGGACTGTAGGCTAGTTTTCATTATATATGTACGCACTATCTGCTAATAAAAATATCTATCAGAATGAGAAATCAAAATAAGATTTATTCGCTGACTTTGAACAGTTATACTGTGTATACTATATATAAAATATATTGCAGTCCAATTTATTAACATAAACTTGAACAGAAGTTCAAACAAAAATATTCGTGACGTATTGCCCAGATACGTATTTCGATTGCCAAGCAATCTTCATCAGTGGTCATCAAGTAATTTGGATCACTCCGTAACTGCTCTGTGATGATTCATGTGAATTCTGTGAATCATCACAGAGCAGTTACGGAGTGATCCAAATTACTTGATGACCACTGATGAAGATTGCTTGGCAATCGAAATACGTATCTGGGCAATACGTCACGAATATTTTTGTTTGAACTTCTGTTCAAGTTTATGTTAATAAATTGGACTGCAATATATTTTATATATTGTATACACAGAATGAGAAATACATATATTGTCTGAGATGGACAACACAAGCACGACTGTTATGGAAGGATATATTGGTTATATTTAAATTATCACTAGGTCAACAGTATGTTCAAATAAACATATTATGTTAATATTCAAACAAAAAATAGCACATAGTATAATTACCTTAGTGTTACTTTGCAAAAATTAGGATTCGGAAACGTTTATTTCGACTTTTGATAAAAATAAAAGCAACTGTATTCTTTACTGGCAATAGCCACTTCTTATAACGCAGCACAGTTAATTGAACATGGAGTATAATTTTTTCGCGTTTTTGTCCCCTGTAGCAAGAGTACCGGTACCCGGTACCCCGTTACGCCCCGTGTTCCCATACCAAAATTTTTCTCCATTTCGTCATTCCCTCATTTCAAATTGAAACGAGGGAATGGCTATACATGAGGTAATGACTTTCAAACTAGTTGAACTTTACTTTTTTAGTTCTTTGCTTATTTAATCTTTAAATTGACCGTTTTTTCCTGTTAAAAGATGAGAACATCATTCATATTGACTTTAGTGAAGATTATTGCTCTTAGCACAATGCAGAACAACAAATAACTTTTTGCAGAAGATTGTTACATTAAAAATTATAAATCATCCTTTTAATTCGTCAAAAATAAGTGTATTGTAGGGGCCACTACAAAATTGACAAGAAAAAGTCATTTTTTTAAAAAAGAAATTATATATTACCTTCGCTAGGTAGAGATACCGTTGAATTGTCCAATTTGTTTATTCTATAAAATTCACGCCCCACGTTGAAGCAAATAAGCAACATATTTTTCTTGGTTTCGTTTTGAAATAATTAATTTTCTTTTAGCGTAATGATATTGCCATGGCTATTACAAAATACGATCAATTCGACTTCTTAATTGATATAGTTCCAAGGGATGAAATCAAATCGACAAAACCGCGAGAAGATGGTACAATTCGAACATCTATGAACGCCGATCAAGTGCATTATTACTTCCAATTGGCACAGCAACACCAACAAGCGTTGCAACAAACGACAGCAACCGCCATTGGAACAACCGCTACACAACCAGCTATTCAAATTGTTCAACCACAACAATTACAAGCCTTAACAGTATGTTTCTAAGGCCTTTATAGACCGAAATCCCAAGGTCCCCAGACCTTACTTAATTTCTAACTAACCAAATGTACGGGATTATGCAGAGTAAGTATGAACTTTAAGTGTATGGGTATCTGCTCCCTTCGGCCGACAACCAATTAACAGGTAGCCGGTGTTGAAGGTAACTAACAATATTATTTAATTTTCCTAAATTCTAAAAGCTGATTTTTACGTATGTTTAAGAGGATATAATCAAAAAATAATCACTACTGCCAGATACTTTCCGTGGACTGTAACTTTTACCAGACGCTTAAAAGATGCTATTTTTTTTTTATTTTACTTATTTTCTAAAGCTTGATTTTTATACATGATATTCAGGGAACTATTACAATACTTTACTTATAGGCCAAACAACCCCCAGACACACATAAAGTATCGCTATATAGTTCGGTCAATTTAGTAATTAACCTTTGCATAAAGTCTCAACAAGCGGACTCAAGGTTTTATTACCTGTTTTTAATTTTCGAAAGATGTTATAATTGCATTTTCACACTAGGTTGGAATGTGACCGATCTAACACATTTTAGAACTCAAGGTTTATTACCTGCTTTTAATCTTCGAAAGATGTGTTAATTGCATTTTCACAATAGGTTGGAATGTAACTGGCTTAACACATTTTGTTATTCAAGGTTTTATTACCTGATTTTAATCTTACAAGGTATGTTAATTGCATTTTCTAGGTTGAAATGTGACCGGTATGTGACTCTAGAACATCGAGAAGACCGTTAATTTTCCGTATATTTTCGAATTTTACAATCTAAACAATATCTATATTAAGACTAACAATATCAACTAAGTTATAATTTCACGTAAAATATTCAACTGACAAATGGTAAAAATCGGCAATTGATTGAATGAAATCAAAATGACTATTGAAACCACAGCTAAAATCATTCCGTTCTAATTTGGAACAATGATTGTATTTCACTCACACGTATGTGTTTACAATATTGATTCTCTGTCTTTGCCGACATATATGCATACATACTTACTTACGTTTGCCTATTATTATTATAATGAGAATTAAAATGCAATTAAATAAATGATCTTTTTCCGAAATTATTCAGTGTAATATACAAATTAATGTAATAAAAGTCGATTGATACATTATATTACATTATATTTTTTTATATTTGAATTAAAAATCAGTTTCAATACATAGGTATAAATGGGTAAATAAAATATCACTATTGAATAAATATAATTTTTAAGACATCGTTATTTCGGATTGTTTATAGATATCTATACATGATATTTTATGACAACAATCTACTTCTATATAGTAATAGTTTTTGATAAGTATTTTTCGAAAATGTGACCCAATCTGTTAATTCGGTTAAACGGTTAATTCATATAACATATCTATATATATAAAAGAAAGTCGTGTTAGTTACACTATTTATAACTCAAGAACGGCTGAACCGATTTGACTGAAAATTAGTAGAGAGGTAGCTAAGAACTAGGGAAAGGACATAGGATACTTTTTACCCCGTTCCTGTCGTTCCCGTGGGACGTGCCTTTTTGAAATGTTTTTATACTTAATAAACACTTAATAGAATTATACGGTAATAGCGTATCTGATATTCTAATGCGCACAATACTAGAGACGTGGGTTCGAATCCTAGAGTAACCTTTTTTTTTCTTTTTTTTTACAAAATTGTTGAAAATAAATCCTTAGGGTTGCTCAATAAGGAAATATTAACGAAAAAAGTAACAGTAGTAGTAAAAAAATAATTATATTAATAAAGCTTAAATGAAATACTTTTTTAAAACCGTGCATATATAAAAACTTGTAATTATATATTTCCTCTGCCAGATGAAATTTTAATATTCGGTGTATTCCTTATAAGAAGTAGGCATGTGAATTTTTTTTTTTTGGAAAATTCCTACCCTAAAAGAGTGAAATGGGGTGATTAAGTTTCTTTGAGAAAATGTAGAATTAATCAACAATCGAAATTTTGAATTTACTAAGTGTAATTAATAAATAAATAAATAATTAATAATAAGTTTCTGCTTTTGTTATAACATTTGCTTTTGTATGAAAGTTTGTGTAGTAGGTACTTATACCAAATACCACAGAGGCGGTTTTTAATTTTTGTTTGTTTTTCAACAATCAAACTTTTTAAAATCTAATTTTTATAAACCAATGATTGTGAACTGAGGGAATTATATATTCTGCTAAAAAGCATTATGGAAGCAATTTTTTGTCATATAACAACAATTGGTTTTCAAATTGTTCTAAATACCGAAGAAGAGTTAGCATAGAAGATATATATATATATATATATATATATATATATATATGTATATATATATATATTTATTGATGATAATGAAATATGATAAAAAATTGCTTCCATAATGCTTTTCTGCAGAATATATGATTGCTCCAGGTTGCAATCATCTATCTATTATTATAAAGAGGAAAGATTTGATTGTTTGCTTGCTATAAAAAATTGTATATTAAATGTGTCTTTTTAAAGTCGACAAAGCAGTGTTTTTAAGTATGATTATGTTTTTCGTAAAACAAATAAGAAAAATAAAAACTTTCACATACCACTACAAATAGCAAATCTAAAAAGAAAATATAATTTACACCTACGTTACGCAGACGAAGTTGCGGGGATCAGCTAGTAAAATATATTTTGTGTAAGTAGACAAATGTGTAAACATACAGTATAACTACATACAGTAAAAAAAAAACAGTGTAAAAATGTATAAATAGCCAATTTAATCTTTTATTTGAAACCTAGTTACATTCCGTGAAATATTCACAGTCCAACACTGACACTGCTGACGAATGACTAAAATTAGCAATTGAATGAGTTCGAAATGACAGTTGAAACTAATGACATGATAGTTCAAATTTGAGCCAATCATTATTATATTTGTATTCCACTAACATGGATGAATTTAAAAATTGTATATTCTTTGTTTTTGTCGTTGCCGCAATACATACGTTTGCTTATTATGTATTTTGAAATTAAATGTAATTTGTGTTTAAAATTGTATCATATTTTAGTAATCACAAATCTTATAACTGGTGTGCCAGTTCAGGCAACATCGGAAGAGGCTACGGCAGTGGATTTAAAGCTATTTTTAACTATACCAAAGAAGTATTACTTCTCAGACTTGTATATAATTACACACACTGTTTTTTTTTTGTTTTTTTATATATACTTATTATGCTAACGAAATATTGAATTTAATAATTGTATTCATTTTATTACGTTATTAAAAATTTAAACTAAGTAGTTATAATATTTATTCATAAAACACTACGCGTTCATTGTTTGTTAGGCAGTACAAGGTAAATAATAAAACTCATTTATTAGAAAGTAAATACAATTATTTTTTTAGCAGCTTTAAAGCGTCTGGTAAAAGTTACGGCCCACGGAAAGTGTCTGGCAGTAGATAATTATTTTCTGACTATTTTTACCAAAAATACGCCAATCAGCTTTTAGAATCTAAGAAAATTTAATAATATTTGTATTCATCTTCAGCACCGGTTACCTATTAATTGGCCATCGGCCGAAGGTAGCAAATACGCATACTCTTAAAATTCATACTTACTTTACACAATCCCATACATTTGGTTAGAAAATAAGTTTGGGGACCTTGGGATCTTCGTCTATTATCGCAAACTCAATACTAAGCAAATTTATTATTAGGGAGCCACTGCGAATGGTTCTACTAGTGGAACCCAACAAGTCTTACTCCAACCCGCCAATGCCACCTCGGTTGGACAGACTACATCAGCAGTTTCGACATCATCTCCACAGTCTCAAGGCGGTATACAGATTGTCCAACAAATAGTTACGCCTAATGGCGAAGTACAACAAATCCCAGTAAGAATACTCTTAGAAATCAAAAAACAAGTTTATAACTATTTTTTTTTAGTTACAACTAACACCTCAACAACTACAAATGATTCGGATGCAAGTGCAAGGATCTGGATCGTCGCAACCTATTATAATCCAAACAGCGCCAATTCAAGCCACCAATGCTCAACCAACCCAACTTGTACAAGTATCACAGCAAGGCACATCACAACCTGTCTTTTTATCACAAGGAAACCCAACTGAGGAAACGGACTAATTAATACACTAATTGTAATTTAATAAAAATAATTTATATACATAAGATAACAATAGCGGAATTATGATACAGTTGCATAAAATATTTAAATATTCAAAATATTTTCTTATCAAATTAATAATACTTCATCTCCCAAATCCATTTTACAAAAAATATAGTAACATTTAAAGTTTTAGTTAAGTACACGTTCTCATTTTTAAATACATGCGCCGCATAAATGAAAATAAATTTTAGGACGCGCCCATGTACAGAAACGCACTTTTTGTTCTTATAATATTAAATTTGTATATATTAGTATAAATATTTCGAGGATTTCATATTTTGGTCCTTGCTATCACAATCCTTACTTGACAATGACATTGTTTTTTGAATCGCAATCGATGTACCCGAAGGGTGCACTTTTAGATAATAAAATAACATTAACATTATCGTTAAAGCAAACGTTGTTAGTTGAATAATCGGTGGCCCATAGTATAAAAATGTGCTTCCTTCCGAATTATTCATAACGCACCTAAAATATTAGAAAAATAAAATTAATATTTGTAAAGCAAAAGAACAAATTTTAAACTTACCATACAACTAAAATGCCTGTATTTTCCAAGAAACAAACTAAATAATACACAAGGTATGTGTATCGGGACGGTCCATCTTTTGGGGATATAAATATAATTAAATAGGCCACCCCCAACATAATGCTCAGTACAAATTCTTCACAACGACCAGCGCAAAGTGCTGTTTGGTGATATCCTAAAAAAATAATGTTTAAAATATTATTTAAGCTATTTTGTAACAATAATTCCACTTGGTTGGAACATTATTTAAATCAATTTTTTTCGTTGTAGTTTGAACTATTTTTCTTAAGTTAAGACTAACTTCTTCGTTTCATCAGTTTTTGTGGTTCAATTTAAAATATATTTACACAAGAGGAAGGACATCCATATTTCACAAATCGAACAAAATACCACTAATACGATTCAAAATCGAACCACAAAGTACTTATAACAAGAGAACTTTCGGCTTATGTTTCTTTTAGATCGCTCAACATCTGGCAACATTGTATTTTGTACTCTGTTTTTAATTTTATTCGCAAATAAATCGGTCCATAGTGAAAATTTAACACCAAAAGAGACAGTTCCACTATATTGAAATTGAATTAATAAAAAAATCGCGCATAGAATTAAAAAAAAACAAAGTAGAAAATACCACGTTGTCAAATTTGACCGACCTAAAAGGGAACTGAGCCGAAATTTCTATTTATTTTTATTATAAAATATCAATAAATATAAGCCTACTGGTGGCTGAATGGTCAAGATGGCCGCTCCATAACTAGTAGGAGACCGAGTGGTCTAGGTGACCGCTCCAAACCTGGAGGTGTTGGGTTCGATTCTCGTATCGGGCAAATTTTCAATATTTCTCGATTATGGATTTTTCTTAACCCTAAAGTCGCTCAATACCTTAGTTCAGGGGTTCTCAATCTTTTTGAGCCCGCGGCGCATTTACAAGGTTAGTATTTTGTCACGGCGCCCTACTTTAGTAAGCTATTTGGATATGGAGACTATATATATATTATAGTCGAAAGTAATATGTACCTATAATAATAGTAGTTGTTGTAATTGTTGCTTTATAGGTACCCGCGAATATTTGTGGTTTCGGATCATTTTAGATAATGATAGAGGATCGACTCGCGGCGCCCCTTTTTACTTTCTACGGCGCACCAGGGCGCCGCTGCGCACACTTTGAGAACCCCTGCCTTAGTTGTTATAAAGCGACGGTAAATAACAATAAAAAACTAGTAGGTGTTGGGTTCGAATCTCGTATAGAGCAAATTTTCTATATTTCTCGATTTACGAATTTTTATTAACCCTAGAGTCACTCAACACCTTGGCAATTATAAAACGACATAAATAACAATTAAAAAAAAACAATAATATAATAATGTAATTGCTTTTGATAGCTTTTTGGAAATAATAATAACAATAGTGACAGAAACAACTCTACGGTAGATCAAAGGCGTTTAATCCATTTCATCTAACATATAAGTCTTCCCGTGACAAATCTTAAATTGATCACATTTACAATTACATTTTTTGGGTCTCTTTATTGTTTAATTTGACAAAAACTACCCTTAACGAAATTAAATTTCCTCCAAACTAAAATCAGGAACCGCTACTGAATAGCAATGAAAAATAGTGGACAACCAATAGCAAATCAGTACCCTGGAGATCTTATGGTAATATCTACTGCGAGTGGTCGAAATAAAAATGATAAAAGCTAAGATCTTTCCGAATTTAATGTGGAGTCGCCACAAGAGTGTCTGGTGTCCTAACTTATGTTACCTTAGTTAACTTACATAAAATACATAGTTTCGGTTTATGTTAGTAGTGCAAATACGCTAATGGCGGCGCCACACCATGATACATTTTTCATTATGCATTGCAAGATTAGAATATCTTGTCAAAACCTTATGTACGTTCTGAATAATTGCGCTGCTAGTGACAGAAAAGAGAACTATGATCTGGATCTGTTATTGTGTACATAAATTTTGTTAAAAAGTCTACACCGTTTGGACTCCCTGTATGTATGCTTTGTGATCCTCAGAATCACAACGAATTAGATCACTAAAAATTTTGCATAGAATTGTTAACACAACTAGGATGTAATTTTATTGTCATTTACATTTTTTGAACAGAGAAACTTTGAATGAGATTGTAGATAGAAATAAAATTCCCGTAAATTATCGTAATTGGGCCATTTCACGTGAAGCGGACAGCAAAAAAAAAAGTGACGTTCTGAAATTTGTTCATGTTCGGCATACTTATACATCTAGTAAGTATGAATGTGCACAGAAAATATTTTTTTCGAATGATGATTATTCGTCAAATTATACGCTTCTGAAGAATTATCGTTATTGAAATTCGTATTTTTTGCAAAAAAAAATCGATCTAAAGATTTTTTTTTAATATATTAAGTATTGCGATTTAAATAGAACATATACTATTTTATCTAAATTCAAAATAAAACTAGATGTTTTTTTTTTAATATACAAAACCGGAAGTAAACTTTTCAAGTTAGAATCTTAGTAAATTCGACCATTTTATTTTTTTATTTCAAAATATCGCCAAAGTACATTTATAATACACCAGAAATTTCATAATGGGATCTACAATAGTTTAGGAGATAGATGAATTAAAGTACATATGTGTCGTACTTAGCGTCGTACCCTTGCTTCCTTAGGTCAACTGATTTACGCGATATAACTTTTTTTAATATTCGGTATTCGGCCGAATACCGAATGTCGTTTTTTTAACATAAAATTAAAACACGAAATTTTTACAGAAGCATTAATTTCGGGATATAATACCGAATTTGTAATCCTTTGGCAATTTATTTTACTATATCAGTATAGAGCTTAGAATAATAAATATTTTTAATCTTTTGTGAGTTACTAGTCACGCTAATTAGAAAATGTCTTTAGGTACGACTTTGAAATTACTTATAAATCGATAAATGGCAATTAAATGTCGATAGGTTCAGAAATCATATTACTTTCTGATCCTCTTAATAATTATTTTAATCATAAATTTCTACACTTATAATAAAACAAAAATCAATTCGTGATATGTTGTGATGGGAAAAAATTAGAAATGAAACTAATATTCGAAAACTATTCGGTGTTCGACTATTCAAACGGAACAGTAAATTAGGAAAAAATGCATAATATTACTCCGAAAGGCTTTTTTTCAGCAATAGCTTAAATTTTAAGTTTTAACTATTAGTTAAACTATAAAATAGGTTTAAACTTTAAACCTCACTCGCTAATGGTAGTAAGTGTCGCTGAATATTCAGCACTTCGGCCAAGAGACTCGCCGAATATTCGGTATTCGGCCAAATCACTATTCGTGGCATCTCTAGTTAAAATGCGTTTGCAGGCCACAAGAGAGCGCTGAGCTTACAAAAAAGAAAAAAAGTGGGGGCATAGTTGATTTACTTATATGTATAGGAGAATATATTTTGTAAAAATATGCTGTAGAAGGGGTACGATCACTCGGAAAATTGAGGGGAAATGAAAGTTTAAGTTTAACATGGGATTTATGGAGGACGTTCACTCTAGTCTTTCAACCTCTTTGGCAGACGATTTTATTACTTATCACGAAATTTATTTTTTGTAACGACTGCTTCTAAAGTTGAACTTTCGTGCGTTGTGTGGCGGGGGTAAAGAGCCGTTTTCTGATCGTGGTGGCAAGCGTACGCGAAAGTAGAGAAATCGTGCACAAAAGTAGATAACAGTGCGCAAATGTAAAATAAATTGATACCTAAATAAACTTTGATAAGAAATAATTAATATAGGTAATTATTTAGACTGTAGTTTAAACTAAAATGTTGTTTTTATTCATAATTTTTCTATAAATTATTCTTACTATAGAGTTGACATTTTTCATATATAAATAACAATAATTCATTTCTCAGTCTGTTTCTGTTGAACTTTAGAAGCAGTTGTTACAAAAAATTTTGTTCGATACTTATGATTAAAGTGAGGTACCTAGTAGGACGAAATTGAGACACTTGCTAAAGCGACTAATCATACACAACGAGATCTCGTTCGCCTACCCCGATTCGCCTGGCGGCCTCGTGGCGGTACACAGCGCACTCGATCTCGTTGTGTACGATCAGTCCCTTCAGCTCGTGTATCAATTTCATCCTACTAGGAAACCTCACTTTACGCATATGTATCGAAAATAACTATTAAACTATTGCTTTCTATTTATATTTTTTTCAATAAGTACTATTTTAATTTGAATAATAATTACTCCAAAACATTGTTAGAGGTTTAAATACGCTTAAGTAGGATAGTAAATATAAATATTGTAGTGTTATATTGCGTAAACCAGGTGACGTAAGCAAGCTAGGGTACGACGCCTCAGTACGACACGTATGTACATTGATTCATCTATCTCCTAAACTATTGCAGATCCCATTATGAAACTTCTGGTATATTATAAATGTACTTTAGGCTATATTTTGAAATAAAAAAAATAAAAAAACAAAATGGTCGAAGTTATTAATATTCTATCTAACTTGAAAAGTTTACTTCCGGTTTTGTATATTAAAAAAAAAATATCTAGTTTTTTGTATTTAGATAGAATAGTATATGTTCTATTTAAATCGCAATACTTAATATTTTTAAAAAAATTGTTTAGTTCGAAAATTTTATTTCAAAAAATACGAATTTCAATAACGATAATTCTTCAAAAGCGTATAATTTGACAAATAATCATCATTCGAAATAGTTATTTTCAATACATATGCGTGAAGTGAGATTTTCTAGTAGGATGAAATTGATACACGAGCTGAAGGGACTAATCATACACAATGAGATCGAGTGCGCTGTGTACTGCCACGAGGCCGCCAGGCGAGTGGGGGTAGGCGCACGAGATCAAGTTGTGTATGATCAGTTCCTTTAGCAAGTGTCTCAATTTCGTCCTACTAGGTACCTCACTTTAAGCATAAGTATCGAACAAATTTTTTTGTAACGACTGCTTCTAAAGTTCAACAGAAACAGATTGAGAAATTGATTATTGTTATTTATATATGAAAAATTTCAACTCTATAGTAAGAATAATTTATAGAAAAATTATGAATAAAAACAACATTTTAGTTTAAACTACAGTCTAAATAATTACCTATATTAATTATTTCTTATCAAAGTTTATTTAGGTATCAATTTATTTTACTTTTGCGCACTGTTATTTACTTTTGCGCACGGTTTCTCTACTTTCGCGCACGCTTGCCACCACGATGAGAAAAAGGGTTTTTTTCCCCGCCACACAACGCACGAAAGTTCAACTTTAGAAGCAGTCGTTACAAAAAAAATATTTTGTGTGCACATTCATACTTATTAGAAGTATAATTATGCTGAATATGAACAAATTTGAGAAGGTCACTTTTTTTTCGCTGTCTGCTTCACGTGAAATGCCCCAATTTGTAGTTGATCTTTTTTTATTGAAATTAAGGTTTCAAATTATTAGAATTGGTATTTATT
This sequence comes from Sisyra terminalis, assembly GCA_958496175.1. Classification (NCBI taxonomy): domain Eukaryota; kingdom Metazoa; phylum Arthropoda; class Insecta; order Neuroptera; family Sisyridae; genus Sisyra; species Sisyra terminalis. The sequence continues at coordinate 18,273,370 of OY292279.1, read as the reverse complement.
TAAATTTCTTACCTAATGTGAGCCATATAAGCATAATAAACCAATGCAGTAAACAAACTGTTGCGAACCACGCAGGAAAAACGCAAGCTAAAAGACTCAAGGCTATAATTCGAGATGCAACACTGACAAAGTGCCACAAAAATTGAGTGATTGCTGCACTAATTGTTAACTTATCCTTGTCATCCCGCGATAAACGACTGGCACGATGATAGGATGTTAAGCCCCAGGATATTGAAACAATCCAACTCGGAATAGCACCGTACAGGACATAAACTATATCTAAAAAAAATGAATCATCATTGTTAGGTAAATTACCCTTTTTGTTGATCTTACTTGAGTGTAGTCGATATTTATCGTCTTTTTGGTACCAATGGTTGAAGAAAAACGTAAGTTGTAAGACAGCCAAGGGGGCTGCGTGTACAAAACAGTGAATTAATCGTAGCAATGACCCGTCAGTATCTTCATCAAGCATTTTTCGATAAAACTTGATTTGTTTGTTGCGAGCGTTGTATTTTTTTGCTAGATTTAACCGAACGCCGTATATAAAAGTATCAAAATATCGCAATAATTGTCCAAGTTGCAATAATAGTAAAATTATTCGAATAATCCAACGAGTGGTAGACGGACGATTATTTAACGCGTGATTATCGTCATCCATAATATACCTAAGAACAAAATAAATCTTGATTTTAATGACGTAACGAGAATTAAATAATCTTGTAAAAATATAGTCTCGAGTTACATATGTTTCGACTTACGTACGGTAGAGATACCGCATAATAAACATTGATTTTGAGTAACCTTTTCTATATTCTTTTAATATCAAATACGTTAGAGTACGTACCAAAAAGTATATGTAACTCGTAACTCATTTGTGGTATATTTTAAAAAAAAACATTCAAATAAAACCTCCCTTTTATAACCAATCTTTTATCCTTTCTTCATTGTTAACATCCAAATATAACAATTGACTACAGCGCCACAACGAGATACATAATTATTTGGTAGTGTCCAACCAAAACTAGGTTTTACGACCGAAACCGAAACTTTCATATAAGGTGATGTTTTGATAATTAGCCTGTCTTTACTTTTAAACTCTATAAATATTCATTAATCATTTAATCCCTAATATTGGAGCTAATCATTAACATTAGGTATTATTATCATCTCTTATTTCAAATAAATTATTTATGCGGAAATAAGAGATTGATTTAAAAAAAATGCACCTAATATTTCTTTTTTATATTAGTTACGAATAACATAAAATAAATAAAAAAAAACTGTTTATACAATATAAAAAATATATTGTGATCCAATTTATGTAATATAATTTAATATAATAATATATAAAAATCATACCATAAGCATAAATTTGACCAGAAGTTCAAACAAAAATATGTTTGACGTATTGCCGTAAATATAAGTGAAAAACAATTATTTTTTAACATTTTTATCTCACGAATTCAGTTTCGGTTTCGGTCGTAGTTTCGGCTTGATAACAGCCGAAACCGAAACTCGTTTTTAAGCTGAAACCGAAAGTTCGGTCGGACACTATTCTTTGGTACTTAGAGTAAAATCACATCAAGTGGTCCACCTCTTTGCCATGGATTTCTTGTTCAACTATTTCATTGTGAAGTATTTACTACCCATAATTACAATCTGAAATATTTTTTTCAAAATTTTCATTTTCACAGCCCCCTCCTTTTGTAAACACATCAGCTATTAGTAGTTTGTGATAATTAAAATATAATACAAGTTTAAACACAAATTTTGCTTTTAATGTCAATATATTAGGCAAATGTATGTCGCTAAAGGGGACATGAATCAAATTGGCTATTTATAAATACTGTATAGTATTTCACAATATTATACACAATTGACCACTTATACAAATCTGTTTTTACATATATCAATTAACTGTTTATCAGTACAGCATGGGTCACTTGTTCGAAAAATAGTTATCGAAAATATATACCTATATTTATGTATTGAAATTGACTTTTAATTCAAATATAAACTTTCTTCTACTTTCTCTGCATTAAATAGTTTCAACAAAATGCCTTTATTTTAAATGTATTTAAACTATTGTGTATTAATATAGATATGGTTCAAAACATAAAATTGAAAATGTTAAGTTCGACAATATCGATGTTTTAATATAAATGAACAACTACGGTGCCTATTATGACTATTATCTCTTCCTGCCACTTTTTAAAATCTGTTAAAACATTATTGGTTTTTTCTTCCGAATAACAAAATACTTGTGCTAACGATCAACTCAGGCGACTTGATTGCGTTTTTGAATATTATGCAAATCAACAACAATCAGTTAGTTCAAATTTGAGACTGTAATTACTACACTATTTTCACCCAAACGTATGCATTAACATCTTAACCGACATTTGTCTAATATTATATTGGTATTTTTGTACTTCATACAGTATAAAACAGGGGTGGGTAAACGGTCGATCGCAGGCATTTTGAATATTTTTAGGTAAATTTAAATTTTTTTAATTGAAAATGTGTATTAAAAATTTAACAAACAAAACCTGAATTTAAAATTAAACACCTTTTATCTATTCTACAACGAATATTACTGGTTCCCAAAAAGTGCTTCTAATATTTTTTCTACTCATTAACTCTTTAAGGGGTTACATAGGTTTCACGGCTTCAAAAAATTGACTTTTTTTTTGTCTTATTAGTTTCTAAAATATCTCTAGAATATTGTCCTAAATTTTCAAATTGACCCAAGAAATAGTTTCGGAGGTACAGCCTTGAGAAACTCAGGACGCCACAGGTTAATCGGTGCACCTGCTCGTCTATTCAAAGACGGTTGTCAAAATTTTTATAGAACTACTCAACCGATTTTGATGAAATTTTTCACAGATTTTCGAGTTACAATTCACAAGGCCATGGATAAAGGATTTTTTTTCTATAATAACTACTTAAAACACAAATGTTGAGCAAATTTCACCGAAAGTTTTGTAAAATTGTTTACCATAAATCCATTTTTCACTTCTTTTCCTTTGTTCAAGTTTTGGTTTATAGTCTTAACGGTCTTAACTAAAACGCATTTTTTTTTTCACTTATTTTCACGGATGATCCTGTTATAAGTTCTGCTGTTAACGCGGACACATTTTTTCCGAAGGGTCACCGGAAATGACGTCGCAATGGCGGAGTTTTAAATATTTTTCTATGAAAATTTCTTAAATTCTTTGTCAAATGTGTATGTTTAAGACAATAATAAGTTTAAAGAAAATATTTGTTTTTTTTTTTATATGGAAAAACAATTGTTGAAAAAAGGTCAATTTTTCCTCCGGTGAAAACCATATTACCCCTTAAATATACACTTGTTTTTAATTTAACCCATTTTTTGAAATCGATTGCGTGAAAATAAGAAAAATTTTTGCCGATCATACCCTTATTAAGTTTGCCCACCTCTGGTATATCTGGTATATAAATCTAGTACTCTCGAGTGCTCTACAAAAAAAAAAAAAATGAAAATAGAGGACTGATTCCATAGAATGATCGTGACCGATCAGACTAGACTTCAACGTTATTTTTAAATTTTAATAATGAACGACGTAATTGCTCAACGTCCAAACCCGATCAGTTTCGATCGTTCATCGTGATTCATCGTACACATTGTACCAAACATACAATTCAACGGTTTTCATTTTTTTCTCTAAGTCTGAAATTAATCTAAGCACTTGTTTAAAAACAATATTTGGAACGATTTTGGTCTGGAGCCCTAATTATAAGAACTTAAATATCAAAATTATTACCATCTCATGCTGAATGCAGTCAAAATGACATTGGAGAGGACGACGAAGACGATTGTAAGTACAAAATTCAAAATATAATCGTTCGTGAAGTAAAAATATGCAAGAAACGATGCGAATACAATGTCGGAAATGTATGTGAGAATCGATATTAAAATTGATGTTATATGGAATTTGGAAAAGGATAAGTCGGTGACGATGTCATTGTCCCATTCGATGTCCACCCCGCTGGTGCGGCTCGTGTTTAAATTTTCCAAGTTGATTTGAACTTTGTTGTGCGACGAATTACTATCGTTAAACTTTACGGTTACGTTGGCCATGTTTGAGGATTCTGTCATGTTTTTAATATGTTTGCAACTTTGAAAACAAAAATAAATAAATTAAATGTTTAATTGGGTGTTAATTGCCCGAGTTTTCACATGATTTCATCTGTGCGAAATACGCAACAACCTAAGTGGTATGAATCATTTTAAAACGAAAAAAATTCGATTCTACAATTTCGAGAAACGTCAATTTTCCAATGACGTCTTTCAAGTAGCAGCTCTAACTTACCGGCCGCTCTTAGCCACTCTAACTTATCGGCTTTTATAACAACGGTAATTGAATTGAACTTATTCAACTGATTCAACTAAAATTGTTCTACAAAAATCTTTGTAAACTTTATTTTATTTGCTTCTCAAAAATGCTAGTAAATAGTTGGATTCGTATTAGTTATTTGTCTTTCAAAGTTTTATTTCAAACACTCACAAAAAACCAATTGATTAGTGTTTTTTTTTTGATTTCCCAACTATATGAGCCAAGCGAGCCAAGCATTCGACAAGATATGGCATGTGGAGCTAATGCAGAAGATCAAAACAACACTACCCGAGCCGTTTGTAAGTATACTCCAATCCTATCTACATAAGCGCAAATTCTACGTCACCTACGGTGAGGTCACCACTGTAGAACATCAGATAGAGTCTGGAATACCACAGGACAGTGTCCTCGGGTTTCTTCTCTATACCATCTTCACAGCAGATGCCCCAATAAACGAGGAAATAACACTTGCGACCTTTGCTGATGACACTGTGCGTTACTGGCTGCCCATAACTGCCCTAGAATAGCCTCTGAGAGGGTCCAAGCTGCGCTAAATGAACTCTAGTTATAGATCTGCAAGTGGAGAATCGTCATTAATGAAACCAAGTCTGCCCACGTGACATTGGCCACAAGAAGAGAAACTTGTACTTCTGTTTCTCTAAATGGTCACGCCTTACCCCAGGCGACGGAAGTCCAGTACTTCGGGATGTACCTAGTTCAAGCACTTTCTCCGCAAACGCAGCCAGCTGAGTATCACCTCCAGGAGCTCAGCAATTTCAGTCGAAAATCCTGAGATCAATCACTGACGCCCCTTGGTACTTTACTAACCATGATATACACAAGGATCTCAAAGTGGCTACGGTAAGGAGTGAGATAGCCAGATACAATCAAAAATATCTGAAAAGACTGAAAGAACACCCCAACTATCTGGCTGTCAATCTTCTGGACAATTCGAGCTACCATCAAAGGCTGAATCACGTCTCATTTCTGGAGCTACCATTCAGAGACCCTGTAACACTCTAAGGTACCTCTCTCCGGTCTTCCCTCACCTGTTCTCTCAGCCCATTCGCTTAATATCCGGAGTCAGATTGCGAATCAATGACACGAAAAGAAAAAAAATCCCAACAATGGTCTTCCACCTACGCTTAAAACCAGATCCGATAGGTCCATATAAATAACAATGAACAATTATGGGAATTAAGTAAGCTCTTAAATTGTTCATTTTTGCATAAAATGCTTTAAATCTCGGCTTCATTTTTCAAAACAATAATCCTTTAAATAAATTTTTAAAAAATCGGTGTGTGTACTTATGTCAGCGCGTAAGAAGTTATATTTATTTGTCATAATAAAAAATCACTGCCATTGCATCTTCCAGTAGTGCCTGAAATGACACATATTAGTAGTTTGTGATTATAATATAAGGAACATATAAGAAACCTACTTCAACAACAACTTCAAATTTTACAAAACACATTTATGACGAAAATCATCAATGCTTAAATTTCGAAACAAATTTTAAGCCACTACATATTTGCAACAATGGATCACATATGAACACCCTAGAAGAATATCCCTTTTCTTGTTAGTGTATCTGTAGAGATACACCAGAATTAAAAAAAAATCTAGTGTTATTATTTTTAAGCGAAACCATGATATTTTTTTTAAGAATATTTAGGCCATTTCTTAGTTTCGGAAACAACTTAAGTTTTTTTTAATTTTTTTTCTAGACCCCTTGGGTCATTAAAGTTAAGTGCTATGAATATTATTTTTATATTCGAAAAAATAAAATTCTGCCAAGTTAAGGGATATGAAATATACAAAGCACACAAACTAGATCCAAATAACATCCATTAACCCTTAACTTGGCAGAATTTTATTTTTTCGAATATAAAAATAATATTCATAGCACTTAACTTTAATGACCCAAGGGGTCTAGAAAAAAAATTAAAAAAAACTTAAGTTGTTTCCGAAACTAAGAAATGGCCTAAATATTCTTAAAAAAATATCATGATATATATATATATATGGTGTATCTCTACAGATACAATAACAAGAAAAGGGTTAACGACAAACTATATAAAACAAATAATATACAGTGTAAACTCTATATAACGACATTCAAGGGAATGTGCTTATTTTGACGTTATAGAGAGTTGTCTGGAGTTGTCATTAAATGGAGAGAAGAAAAATCTTTATTAGAAAAAGAAAATCTTTATATTAGACTAGTATTAGTAGTTACATAAAAAACAATACTTATTTGATAATTATTGGGTATAGTCTGTTATTTTCGTCTGACGTCTTTTGCTGAACCAGTACTTTTGTTGTATTTTTTTACTTATTTTATTTATATCTTGTGATATCGAGGCATCTTGGTGATAAAGAAAGTACGTTTCCAATAATTTAGCTGCTTCCAGAGCTTCTTTAATGCTCGGCGGAGGCTCATCTTCTTCATCGCCTTGTTCTTGATCCTCAGTTTTTCTCACCGAATCCAAAATTTCTTTGTCTGTGAATGAAGTCGTTCTAAACAGGCAGTCGTCTGCTTCGATGTAGGCTTGAAGATTTTCTGTAAATTTTCCTGTCATGTTGAACTGTTGAATCCACTCAGTTAATGGAAGGTCACGTCGCTATTCAGTTCCGTTTTCACCTCATCACTTATAAAGTTTGTACAAAGTCCAGCATGTCGAAAAGAGTGCTGTATAGTTGTGGATGTCACTTCTTCCCAGCCTTTAGATAAAAAATTTACTGCATGTAGTATATTAATAGAAGTTTTACCCTCAGATTCGACTAGCTTCATCAATAATTTCCTTCTATAGTGACCCTTGAGGCTTTTAATCACGCTTTGGTCCATTGGCTGCAAGACACTAGTCGTATTTGGAAGAAGAAATGTCAACTCTATGTTTTGAAGGTCTGATAGAAGAAGGTAGGCAGGGCAGTTGTCAACAAGGAGTACAATTTTTCGTCCATTTAATTCTGCATCCCACTTTCGTACTTCTACTTCAAAAAACTGACTGGTCATCCAAGCTAATTTATTAACTTTATACGTCACTGGCAATGTTTTAATGTTCTTAAAACACTGCGGATTTTTCGATTTTCCTATTACTAACAACTTTTTTTTTTCTGTGCCATCCATATTAGCAGCCACAAACACTAATACGCTTCTTCGAGAGCTTTCCTCCCACACACTTTTCCCCTTTAAATTTCAGAGTTTTGTCTGGAGTCAACTTATAGAAAAGTCTTGCTTCATCAGCATTAAAAATGTTACTTGGGGCGTATTTTTCTGTCAATTTTTACCACACTCTATTAATCCAGTCGTGAGTAACAATCGTATCAACATTTCGTGCTTCTCCACTCGGTATTCAACAGTATTTATTAATTTTGGCAACTAAAAAATTACTTTTTATTCTTTAACTAGCTGATCCCCGCAACTTCGTCTGCCTAACGTAGGTGTAGATTATATTTTCTTTTTAGATTTGCTATTTGTAGTAGTATATGAAAATTTTTATTTTTCTTATTTGTTTTACGAAAAACATAATCATACTTAAAAACACTGTTTTGTCAACTTTAAAAACACACATTTAATAAACTGTTACTTAGAAGAAAATAGTTGTATATAATAATCAATTAAACTTCAAAAAATATTTATAAATATCTAAAAAGAGTATGTCTATTGCGTATACCTACGGTAGGTATACCAACAGTGAACCTAATAATCCTTAAATCAATCAACATCTATACAGAAATAAAAAATATCGCCAAGTTCAATAAAGTCGGTCTTAATTATGAGTAAAAAAGTCGAAAAGTATCAAAATATTTGCGTCAAAATAACAGAAGTTAAGAGTCTAGATTTTTGAATATTAGTAGGAATCCCATCTCACTGTTTCAATTCCCGAATGAACCTTTTTCCAAAAACTATTATACTATGACAATGTACAACATAACCGCGAAATTGAAATTTGTAAAATGGCATGAAACCCAGTTCTTCCATAATCAAGTATAAGCATTATGTATCTATAAACTTATTAATAAATATCTAAATTTCAACTATATAATTAAACCATATTGGATAGTCTAGTTCACCATACACGATTTGGCGTATGTCGTTTGTTCTAGAAGAGCATTTTAAATTTCTTTTATCACTATGGCTTACTGTAAAAACGTCAGTATATTCTTTTAGTTCACCGAATTTCAAATGGTACTCGCTCACTAATGTAATTATTTCAGGTTTACAATATGTGAAAGCCAAAAAACTTAAAGCTCATTTATAAGCTTAACCTTTTTCAGATATATTTATCAGCTTAAATTTTTAAGCAGACCCCAAGTCTTCGTTTCTAATAATAAACCAAGTTTGTTTTATACTAAGCAGTAATAATGTTTTTCCTTTAACGGACTTTAATTATGAAATTTGAAATTTCGATTGTTTATTAGACGTTATGTCGCATAAACTTAGCCACCCTTTTTTCACTCTTTTAGTGGGGGGAATTATCGAAAACCCTTTCTTATTATATAACGGCATTCTATAAGGAAAAAACTTTCCAAATTTCATCGACACAAATATGTAGTTATATTTGAAAATACAATGTAAAACGAAAAAAAAATATAACTTATATTTTAGTTATTATTAAAAAACAATTTGATATCGCACATTTGGGCGTTGTACATACAAAATTATTGGAAATAGGTAGAAAGCGTGGAAGTAAAATCAAATTTTATTTATATACAGTAACAATAATTGGTTTTAAAATTGTTCTAAAAACCGTAGAAAAGTTAGTTTGGAAGATTTTATATATTTATTAATGATAATGAAATATATGGCAAAAATTGCTTCCTTAATGCTTTTCAGCAGAATATATCATTGCTCCAGGCCACAATCATTGGTTCATAAAAATTGGATTTTAAAAAAGTTTGATTGTTGAAAAACAAACAAAAATTAAAAACCGCCTCTGTGGTAGGTATTTGGTGTAAGTACCTACTACCTAAACTTTCATAATAATTAAGTGAAATGACGTTATTTAAAATGCTGTAGTTAAAATTATATAACAAAAACAGAAACTTATTATTAATTAATTATTTATTTATTAATTGCACTTAGTAAATTCAAAATTTCGATTGTTGATTAACTCTACATTTTCTCAAAGAAACTTAATCACCCCAATTCACTCTTTTAGGGTAGAAATTATCAAAAAAAAATCTTTTCACATGCCTAGTTCTTATAAGGAATACACTGAATAATTTTATGTATGCACGGTTATAAAAACGTATTTACTTTAAGCTTTATTAATATAATTATTTTTTTAGTGCTACTGTTACTTTTTTCGTTAATATTTCCTTATTGAGCAACCCTAAGGATTTATTTTCAACAATTTTGTAAAAAAAAAAAATAAAAAAAAAAGTTTATTGTAAGATTCGAACCCACGTCTCTTCTATTGTAAGCAGTAGAATATCAGATACGTATTTTTTTTTTTACAAAATTGTTGAAAATAAATCCTTAGGGTTGCTCAATAAGGAAATATTAACGAAAAAAGTAACAGTAGCACTAAAAAAATAATTACATTAATAAAGCTTAAAGTAAATACGTTTTTATAACCGTGCATACATAAAATTATTCAGTGTATTCCTTATAAGAACTAGGCATGTGAAAAGATTTTTTTTTGATAATATATATATATATATATATATTATTATTATTATCCATTAATATGTTTGGTAATTTTCTCATAAAAAGTTGTTTTGTTTTGTTAACTTTTTAAAAAGCATGGTGGCTTCGACCAACTACCACTATTCTCAATGAGCCCTTGCAATCGTGGAAACCATTTTAACACATTTTGTTTATTCATAAATCTGACAATGAATGTAACGTGGATTATAATTGTTGTGTGTTTAATATTCGATGGAATTAATACCAGCTATGGTAGCGATGGTAGCTATCGAGTACAACACGATTGTGACCCAAAAAATTGTGATGATTTCGGCATTTGTTACAAAGAAGATAATAAACATAAATGTTCCTGTCTAAGTCAGTACCGACAAGGTGATACGTGTACAGATACAGTGGATTTGTGCAAAGAGTCTATAGTTGGAAAATGTTTTCCACGTGGTACAGCTCGATGTGGCTCTTACTTCGGTTTTATGGAATGTGAATGCAAAAGTTTTAAATACTACGGTCGATTATGTGACGTTGAAGGAAAAGGTACAAATACCTACACTATACCTACTCACTTCGACGCAGTAATATTCCTCTTCTTTTTGTTTAGCAAATTATAAATCGTTGTCAATGCCGATGGTTTATTTGTCGCAAGAATCTGATAACGGAAGTTTGGTATTTGCAAGCTATCTACCGAATCTTACCACAAACTACAAGCTATCGGTAGTATTCAAGAATCGCAGAGATGTATTGGCCATTCATATAATTGCCGCTGGTTATCGAACAGTACATAATATAACTAATAAAAAATTCAAAATGATAGACCCTAAACTTGTACAAGGATTCCCATTTCCTATAAGTAAATGGCATACATATTAGGGGTCATATGCAAATTAGCTATCTCTGTATTTCCTCATATAACAATTTGCAGGAGTGGTAAGTTTTTAGTATGTACACACTACATATACACAGAAGTGACTCTATACCGATTAGTCAACAAAATTTTAAAAATTGAATAATCCAAAAAAAATTTTTGCCAATCGATGGGAAATCGTTCGTAGAGGTTTGTGAAAAAAACCATTTCGTTTATGACACAATTCATATAGTCATTGATAAAGTAAAATGTTAAAAACATAGAATTTTTAGCGACATATAATAACAAAAATGAAGGAAAATTTAGAAAACTGTTGTTAAAAAAAAAAAATTGTAGAAAACAAAGGCATTGATGAAATTATATTTTCACCAAATTTTCCAAAATAAAAAAAATCGAGACATAATTAAACACACTTTTCACCCAAATATTTTCATCGTTTGTGAAAATCAATTTTAATTTTTGCGTATTGCTAAGAAACGTAATCAAGTCGGCCGAGTTCACAGTTCTGGCACATGTTTGGAAGTTATTTGGAAGGGGAAACCAACTGAAATGATCGACGACGACGTTAAAAAGTGCCAGAAAAAGATAACAGTTGTAACGGGCACCGTCCATTGTTATTTTATATTTATGACATCGGTATCGTTGAACTTAATTGAACTTACATTGAAAAAACAGCTTTTTTTTAATTATTTAATTCAAGGAAGTCGATGGATTATATTGCATTGTTTTTTTTTTCAATTAAAAATCAGTTTCAATTTATAGATATAAATAGGTAATAAAGTTAAACAGTTACTAACTTACTTTTTGCTTTGTCGCTATTTGTTCATGCTGTTAGTACACGTCTATTTGACTATTTAAACAAACTGTATCTACATACAATTGATTGTTTATTGATACCTATACATGAAAGTTTATGATTAAAAGCCACTTGTATATGTTAAATGTCTTCGATAAGTATTTTTCGAACAAGTAACCAATGCTGTATTGATTTTTAATTTATTTGGTAGGAATTGAACCCATAGGGTCCCTAGCCTACATTAGTCTGACTTTACAAAATTAGAAAATATTTACATTCCTCTGACCATCGTCATGAGGGAACAATGGTGGCAAATGCTGTATTGATAAATAGTTAATTCATACATGGAAAATACAAATTTGTGTAAGTAGTCAATTATGTATTATATTGTGAAATGCTACACAGTATGTATAGCCAATTTGGCGTATGTCCCTTTTCGCGACATCAATATCTGGCAACGTTGCATTTACTACTTTGTTTTTAATTTGATTCGCGAATAAATCAGTCCATAATGAAAATTTACCAACGAAAGAACAAATCATACGATATTAGAATTGAGTTAACAAAAAAAAAACACGTATAAAATTTAAAAAAAAAAAATGTAGAAAATGCAACGTTGCCAGTTATTGATGTCGCTAAATGGAACATATGCCATCAATTTAATCTATTATTAGAAAACAAGTTACTTTCTGAGAAATATTCACAGCCCAACACTGACAAAACTGATAAATGTCAAAAATTGGCAATTGAGTGAAAACAAAATAATAATTGAAACCAATGACAACAATCAGTTAGTTGAAAATTGAGACAATAATTATTATATCTATAATACACTCACTTGTATATATTTGCATTCTTTGATCGCTGTCTTTACCGCCATACGTACATTTGCATATTATATTGACATTAAAAGGTAAAATTATATTTTAGTTATCACAAACTACTAATAACTGCTGTACCAATGGCAGTGAAATAAAAGCTTTTTTTAATAACGACAAATAAGTATAACTTTTTACGCGCATACATTAGTAATACCTACATCAATGCAAAGTTAGCACCCCATGGCAATAATCGCTTTGTTGTAACGGAAATTCACAACTGAATTTCTATACAGAACTGTCGACTGTTTAGAACTGAGCGCCTTATATACCCGCAACCCAACATTCTAGAATGATCTCCAAGGTTCGCTAATGTTCGAGAACATTCTACGTTGGTGGGAGAGAGATAGAAGTCACTCAGCCAATCGCGTGCCGGTATGGTACAAAGAGAGAGACGGACTTCTTCCTTTTCTGTTACAATATATTAAAAAAAAAACGGTGTACGTATTACCAATACAAAGTTAGCACCCCATCGAAGGATTTGCGAACTGGTAATGATCTTAATCGTTAGGTCCCTTAAGGTCCGATATTTTTTTCGTTAGGTCTCCTATAGTTTTTTTATAAATAATAGTTGAAATTTTGCATAAAAAAATTTGCAGGTTAGCACCTCATTTAAAAGGAAACTAATTTATTTTGATGTTTTTGCATTCCTTATCGTTAGGTCCGTATTGGTCCATCAAATTTATCATCCTATTATTTGTTTTACTTATTTTATTAGTAATTATAAATTAATTAAAATTAGCACATGCGCATATTGTATTTGTTTTCAACATCGGTCATATGCGAGAAGCACGCACCAATTATCCCATACGATATTATTCCAATTTGCCATTGCGGAACAGTTTCGAAAAGTGGAATAATATCGTATGGGATAATTGGTGCGTGCTTCTCGCATATGACCGATGTTGAAAACAAATACAATATGCGCATGTGCTAATTTTAATTAATTTATAATTACTAATAAAATAAGTAAAACAAATAATAGGATGATAAATTTGATGGACAAATACGGACCTAACGATAAGGAATGCAAAAACATCAAAATAAATTAGTTTCCTTTTAAATGAGGTGCTAACCTGCAAATTTTTTTATGCAAAATTTCAACTATTATTTATAAAAAAACTATAGGAGACCTAACGAAAAAAATATCGGACCTTAAGGGACCTAATGATTAAGATCATTACCAGTTCGCAAATCCTTCGATGGGGTGCTAACTTTGCATTGGTAATACGTACACCGTTTTTTTTTAATATATTGTAACAGAAAAGGAAGAAGTCCGTCTCTCTCTTTGTACCATACCAGCACGCGATTGGCTGAGTGACTTCTATCTCTCTCCCACCAACGTAGAATGTTCTCGAACATTAGCGAACCTTGGAGATCATTCTAGAATGTTGGGTTGCGGGTATATAAGGCGCTCAGTTCTTAACAGTCGACAGTTCTGTATAGAAATTCAGTTGTGAATTTCCGTTACAACAAAGCGATTATTGTCATTTAAGTGATTGTTTTGAGTGTAATTGTGTAATAAAAAGTGTGTACAAGTGTAATAAAATAAGTGATTGTTAAGTGTGAAAGTGATTATTTACTTCCAAAAGAAATTAAAAGAACGAAAAAGGCATCTCAATACAGTTTTGAGACGTCACGTTACAATATGTTCAATGTGGAAAGCAGACTACCCGAATAGTAACTGTAGTTGGGAATAAATTTGAACGCAAAAAAAAAGAACATTTTTTTTTAAATTTCATTTAATTAGGCTTTTGTTATTTTAAATGGGTAGGTACCCAATCGGATGCTCGCGAAGCAATAGCAGATTTTACTTGATATTAGTATTGTTAAATGTGGAGACAGCTACTTTGCAACTAAAACCCTTATATACAATTTTAAAATTCGAAGTAAAACCTGATAGATAATTAATTTTATTAGTTCAAACTATAACTGTTGAATCTAAAAGAATATTCCGACATTCAAGTTTGAAAAACATATCAGTGTTTGCTGAATTCAAGAACCACCACGAAAGATTTGATTTTCAGTTGTATCCAATAACACCAAGTAATTCCTGTGCTACAATAGTTCGTTTTGCTGGCGGACCATGCAGGTATATTGCATCAAATATTAACTTAATTTTGTCATTTAGATATTTTTTTTTATCAGTACGGTTAATTATATTACACCTAAATTGATTCAAAATATGACGCATCGATTGAAAATTTACACAATTCCTATGTGTGTTGAAGATGAAAATTCCACTGATATAAAACTCGGTTATTATCTATTTGATATGTTTAATAAAAGTTTAGAAGGTTGGTTTTATCTCTTAAATTTAATAACTCTATATTTATTTATTTCATTTTTAGATTTACCTTTTAGTTTCGGATCTTTTAGTCCAAGTTCGTTTACCCAAAGAAATTATGCAGCCGAACTATATACTATTACAGTGAAAGCAGAAGACAGGGGTGGTGGTGAAGCTAATAGCAGCTACGATATGGTAATATTTAACCCTTACCACTCCAGAGCATTTTTCATATGAAATTTTAGCAAAAATATTAGAAAAATTTAGTATACTTTTAAAAAACTGAAAGAAAAATTTCCAATGAAATAATGAATAAAAAGTTTTAATTAAGTTTAAGAATTATATATTTATTGTCATTTAAAATTTGTTAATCCGCGACATCGGAGTTGTTTAAATATTCTCTATGTCGCCATAGCGGCGCCAGCGGAGTTGTAAGGGTTAAAAGCGCATCAATGCACATGAGACGAGACGAGATTTGCATGGTCTCGTTTAAAATTCGATTTTTTTACAAAACTAACGTCTTGTTGTCGATTTTGGAACTACGCGAATTGAAATTGAGTTTTGTTGTAGGATTCTGAAAATACCGATGTAATTTTTATTCAAAACAATTTACATTTATTCAGAGAAAGAGTTCAAGATTCGAAATCTTTTGTCTCGTCTCGTCTCGATTACATGTCTAGCAATCTAGGGCGTGGTTATACAGAATTGTTTAGTCCAGGGGTGGGCAAACGATCGATCACGAACAAGTCGACAGTAGATCGTAGGCATTTTAATTTATTATTTTTTTTGGTAAAATAATACGGTTTTGTAAAATCGACTTTTTTACTATCTTATTAGTTTCTACAATATCTGTAGAATATTGACCTAAATTTTCAAGTTGATCCGAGAAATAGTTTTGGAGATACAGCCTGGGGAAGCTCAGGACGCCACAGGTTGATCGGTGCTGCTCTTCTCTTGTCGCGTTTTTCTTGAAACTGTGTTTTAAAGTCGGTTGTCATGATTCCTCGAGAAATACGCAACCGATTTTGATGAAATTTTACGCAGGTTTTTGAGATACAATTCATAAGGACTTGAGCGAAGGATTTTTTTTTCAATTACAACTATTTAAAAAAAGTATGTAGAACAAATATCACCGAAATTAGCATTTATTGCGGCAAATCCATTTTTCATATTTTATTTCCTTCGTCTTAGCTAAAACACGTATTTGTATTCACTTCTATATAAGAAAATATCTATAAAATAATGAACAAAAAGACGAATTCATGAAAAAAAGAAAATGAATTTGGCAGAGATATGCGTGAGTAGCATTCACTTTCATGTAACCCATCTCTCTCCTCAGGTTTGAAAATGCGGCGTTGCCGTGTATGCCAACCACTTGCTCACTCGTGGTGAATTTTGACGCGATTTTCTATCTTTTCGTTGAAATATTTTGCTTATAGTCTAGGATTCCACGACAGAAAAGTGTAGTGATCGATTTTATGCTAAAAACCTAGTTTTTACGCATATTTATCATCAGGAGAATAAATATCTACTAGGTTGCCTATCAAAATGTGGCCGCTAGTATTTTTAATTAAATTATTTTTAATTGATTTTTCGCAAAAATTAAATTGATTTGTTTTTAAAATAAAATATCGTTCACTTCACGGCAATATATATAAAGACTTTGAAAAGTCAGGGTTGCCGTTGCGCACTTGGCCGCACCTCTTCGCAGCCAGGTGTAAACAGGTAAGATTTTGGGCCCTTTTTTCGTTCATAACGTGCATTTATGATTTATATATCAAATTAAAGCTAATTTTTTCCTCATTATTATTATATACGGTTGGCTTATTAAATCTGGCCGCAAATAAGGGTTGCTGGCTGCTAAAGATGGCAAATTTTAAAAATCGAGTGAAAGAGAGCTAGCGCGTAACATCACCAGGCAGACGAGGACAGCGATTGGAAGCTGTACGACAATCCCGGACAAGTCGACATAGAAATCATTGATGGTTTCTATTATTTATATCAAAGTGGGTCTACTTGGCCACAAACATTTGGAAAAGTAGCAGAAGCGATATTGATAAAACTTTGTTTAAAAAACACTCCGGAAGTACTTGAGTGGTTGAAAACACTATCATCCGACGCATGTGCAATGGCTTTAAAATGTCGTACAGCTGCCAATCGCTGTCCTCGTCTGACTGGTGATGTTACGCGCTAGCTCTCTTTCACTCTATTTTTAAAATTTGCCATCTTTAGCAGCCAGCAACCCTTATTTGCGGCCAGATTTAATTAGCCAACCGTATATAATAATAATGAGGAAAAAATTAGCTTTAATTTGATATATAAATCATAAATGCACGTTATGAACGTAAAAAGGGCCCAAAATCTTACCTGTTTACATCTGGCTGCGAAGAGGTGCGGCCAAGTGCGCAACGGCAACCCTGACTTTTCAAAGTCTTTATATATATTGCCGTGAAGTGGACGATATTTTATTTTAAAAACAAGTCAATTTAATTTTTGCGAAAAATCAATTAAAAATAATTTAATTAAAAATACTAGCGGTCACATTTTGATAGGGAACCTAGTAGTTATTTATTCTCCTGATGATAAATATGCGTAAAAACTAGGTTTTTAGCATAAAATTGATCACTACACTTTTCTGCAGTGGGATCCTAGATTATTAGAAATCTTTAAATATTGATGCTTTTGGTATTGATGGACACGGAATATTTCAAAAAATTTGTTACTATTTTTTCAAAAAATGTTTATTTCTACGAAAAAGCTATTACTAGTTGATTGCATTCACGCATGACTTTCTCCATAAACACGGTGTAAGCGGTTCAAAATTACGCAACTTTACGATTTTTTTACTCCGTTAATAATCCCCTAATTGACTTGAAATTTTACAGAGACATAGCTCAATTAGTTGGCAACCTACAGTATTAATTTCATTTTTTTCTCATTACTTGTGATTTTCTTCTAGACAACCTTAATAAGCACCTTTGGTAGCTTTTTGAATTTGAGATTTATAACCCCTTTTTCAATATTATAAACACTATACTGTGTACAATTTATATATTACAATTATTACACATGGAAAAGCCACTAAAATAGTTTTTCAAAGTTGACAGAAAGCAGAGAATTAATTTCACTATTAATGTGAAGATTCTACATCTCCCTGTCAAAAAAAAAAACACTAAAGAATTCATGTGGATTCCTGTAGGAATCCACATAGGAATATCAAATAATTTTCACAGTATTTTCCCATAAAAACTTACAGAACAGCACTGTAAACAAAATACTGTTACAAATAACAGAATATTAATACTTTAAAAATAACTTGCCACAAATTTGTTTTAGTTATTGTGGTATGGATTTGCCGATTAGTAAATATGTTGTAATTCTTTATTTGATTAACGCATGTGCAGTTTATGAATTCTCAGACAATACTGACTGCTTATCAAGGTTTGTAAATTACACAGGTTGCTCCATTAGAAAAAAAAAAATGACGTCATACGAAGAATTTTGAAATTGATCAGTCTGAAGATATGTACGAATTTCCTCTGGATACGTCACGTAGCCACCATGAGGCCACCTGTGTATTTTATAAACCTTGACTGCTTACTACTTGCGCTTCTTATCTATTTGATCTTCTTATCGCCAGACGGCGCCACACACGACTCAAACATAAGATCAAGTTTATAAATTTACTATCCACCGGGAGAGGTAATCCAAACCAACTAAAAATCATAAAAAACTGGTGTAAGGCGGAAAGTCTCTCCGTCATCCCAAAAAATACTTCTCTGATCCCCTTCATGAGAAAAAAAATCAAAGAAGATGAAATAAGACCAAAACTCTTTGGCAAAATACTTGTGACACAAAAAGAGATAAAATATCTGGAAATCACTTTAGACCAGACGCTTACCTGGAACATGCACATGGAAAAAATTATCAACAAGACCACTATCTGCATGAATATGTGCAGGGGTGCCTTTGGCAAAACATGGAGTCTAAAACCAAGAATGGTATAGCGGCTTCATACCATGATAATTAGACCAACATTAACCTACGGTGCCATCGTCTGGTGGCCAAAAGTAGAACAAACAACATCACATAGAAGACTGGAAACCATACAAAGGCAGGCCTGTCTTGGCATTACTGGAGCTATGAGCACCACTCCAACAGCAGCCCTGGAAGTCATTCTGAACTTGCCCCCTCCTGAGAATCTTTATCAAAGGAATGGCAAGGAAGGGATCATACAGACTGCAGCTCAACAATAACTGGAAACCCAAAAATCCAGATTTGGGACACGCCAGAATTAACAATGTAATTGACAATCCGAACTTCTGGATGATTCAAAACTTCATGAAAACCAAATTTAGTTTTGAAATGGCTTTCGAGATCGAGATAAGTCAAAGAGACGATTGGCAGAAGAAAAACAAAATAATCCCAAGTGCCATAATATGGTTGACTGACGGATCAAAGACAAATAATGGCGTAGGCACTGGAATATGGGGGGCAAATCCCAGGAAACGAATATTTGTAAGCCTGGGTAAAATGCCTACAGTATTCCAAGCAGAAGTCTGTGCCATAATCATCTGTCTTCAAGAAAATATGAGAAGAAATTATCACAATAAAACTATAAGAATCTTCTCAGACAGCCAAGCCGCAATTAAAGCGATCGAATCTTACCAGACTAGCACTAAGCTGGTCTGAGAATATAAATCACTCCTCACCCAGTTGGCGACATTCAACAAGGTTACACTTGCTTGGGTGCCGGGGCACTCTGGTATCAAAGGCAACGAGGAGGCAGACGAACTCGCAAAGGCGGATTCAAAAATGTCATTCATGGGTTCAGAACCGGCTATAGGCCTACCAAAGTGCATAGCAGTGAGTAAAATAGCCGAATGGACGCAGAATGAACAAATAAAATCCTGGAATAACTATGCAGAAGGCAAGTTTTCAAAGGTCATGACAAAGAATCCTTTGAAAGAACATAACAAAAGACTTCTAAATCTAAGAAGGAAGGACATCAAAACGATGATAGGCCTATTAACAGGACACTGCAATTTGAGAAAACATCTCCAAACTATAGGGAAGAACACAGAGTCAGCAGCTTGCAGGAAATGTGGCGTGGAAGATGAAACTGCCTCCCACGTACTATTTGATTGCCCAGCCATGACTCAAAGTTGTCACAATTCGCTTGGTCCACCCGGACATGAGCTGGGGAACATACACAGAGATCCAGTTGACTGTCTGCTGAGATTCATATCAGAAGCAGGCCTGACCAACTGGAACTGAAATTAAACTGGAGCACAATAGTCCTTTTAGGACGCAGCGCAGAGGAACTCTCAGGAGAGGCCCCCAGAACAAAGGAAAAAAAATCCACCGGGAACAAAGACACGGTGGGGACAACATAATCGATCACAGCGCTACCAGTGGTCGAAATATCGTTTGGTTATGCTCGTTATGCTCTTATTGTAAAGAAACCCCTTAAATTAAAAAAAATAGTTAAAAGTAATAAATAAAAAATAAAAACATACAAACCTCACACTACGTCTCGCGTACAAATCGCACCATATTGTAAGCTGACTTTTAAATTATTATTATATTACATCATTTAATTAAATAACTTGTGTTTGATTGTTTGGCGTCGACTCAAAATAAGTTGATTTTAATGATAATCTTATATTAATATATACAAATAATATACTATCGTAAATGACGTAATCGTACAAGTAACTTAAAGGATTAATTTTTAGTGCTGGTTTGAAAATCGTTACAGCTATGCCCGCTTCAAAGTTCCATATAAGATGGTTTATAATCCCGATTATTCTTTTCCAATTGTGGTCAAATTTGAGCACCAAGAAAACACTATTGGTTACAACAGGAGAATCAACATTACATGTACAACGATTGATTTTAGTCCTAAGCCTAATGAATATGATTTGGAAGGTTCCCCTTGCAGTTGGTATTTTTTAGGTAATTTAACCTTTGTGTGATAAAAAAGAACAAAGACAAAACAGAACATATCAAGATTTATTTCACTTGCGTATCTCTTTATATACATACCTCCCAAGCAGTGGCGTGCATTCCATATAGACAAAAAGACACTGCCTACCCTACATAATTCAGATAAATAGTTATAATTTTGTTCTGATATCTAGTTTTATTTTATTTACCAAATACCAATAAAGAAAAAATCTTAACGGATATCATCTATAGAGTATACAGATTATGTCAGCTCATTCGTTCGTTCAATTTCAAGTAAGCGACTGATAATATTTGCATTGCAATGCACTAGCGCTCCTGGCAACGCGGCGGAAAAGACACAAACTATTCGTGTCTAAATATTTATATGTGTGCACTCATAGCACACATACGTGTCAGTGTGTGCGTTCGTATAAAAACAATAATACAAATATACAATTCCACACATACAACCTCATAAAAAGGCACTGTCTTCTTACAACACGACAAATTACGATAATTACCGAAGTAGCATCGTTTATTATTCATTATCGCTGAAATTACAAGTTTGAATTTGATTCATCTCAATAATCGATTTAACGATCAGTAATCTACGTACATTGTTATTATTTAGTTCTAATAAATTTTGATAATATTTTATCTATTATCTGTATTATTTAATCCTGACGATTATATTGTATTTCTTTAATAAAGTTTACAAATTGAATCTATCTATGGATTTGTGGTTGAAAATATCAACATCATTATTTAGCCTATACTGATTAGCCAACAAAATTTTAAAGTGTGAATTTTCCGAATTTTTTTTTTACCAATCGATGGGAAATCGTTCGTAGAGGTTTTTGAAAGAAACTGTTTCGTTTGTGACAAAATAGTTGAGCGGTAATTAAATACATAAGATAAATTAATTAATTAGTCATTGATGTAGTAAAATGTTAAAAAAATAAGGTTTAAAGCAATATACAATAACAAAAATGAGGGAAAATTTAGGAAACGGTTGGTTAAAACAAAAACTAAAAAAAAAGTCAAAGAAAAATATTTTTCGAATTTCAAAAAACACTTACTTAATGTTCTACTTCGTATATATGTATATTTTTTCAAAATTTTTTTGTGTGATTAGTGATGAAAAATTTTTGGAGAAAAGCCTCTTTAATTATGTTTCGATTTTTGTTATTGTGAAAAATTTTGGGAAAATATAATTTGAGGAAAAAAATTAATTTCTCAGTTACCCTTTTTTCTATTTTTTTTTCGAAGGGGGGAAGTTCTGTTTAGTTTCTTAACTTTTTTTTTAGTTTTACATTTAACCAACTGTTTCCTAAATTTTCCCGCATTTTTGTTATTGTATGTTGCTTTGAACTATATTTTCTTAATATTTTACTATATCAATGACTAATTAACTAATTAATTTTTCTTAATTAATTTATTAGCGCTAAACTATTTTGTCACATTCGAAACGGTTTTTTTCACATACCTCTACGAACGATTTCCCATCGATTGGCAAAAAAAAAATTCAGAAAATTCACACTTTAAAATTTTGTTGGCTAATCGGTATAGGGTTCATTATTTACTCATCATAACGACGAACTAAAACCAACATGCAGCATTTTTGATTATATTGAAGTAGCTTTTAAAAATTTCTGCCTACCCTACCTAAAATCTCTGTGCACGCCACTGATAGATGATATCCGTTAAGATTTTTTGTTTTTTGATATTTTATAGTATTCGTAAATAAAATAAAATTAGATATCAAAACAAGATTATAAATATTTATCTGAATTATGTTGGGTAGGCAGTGTCTTTTTGTCTATATGGAATGCACGCCACTGCGGTCCAATTGATCTAGTATAATTTAATATAATAATATATAAAAATCATACCATAAACATAAATTTGAATAGAAGCTCAAACAAAAAAAAATTCGTGACGCATTGTCCAGATACGTATTTCGATTGCCAAACAATTTTCCTCAGTGGTCATCAAGTAGTTTGGATTACACAATTCGCGATTAAAATTTAGCCACAAAAGAGAGAATTATACCATATGGAATTGTTATTATACCATATGTAACTATACCATTAGAATTGAATTAACAAAAATACCGTGAATTAAATTAAAAACAAAATCGAAAATGCAACGTTGGCAGATTGTGGATGTGCTAAAATGAACTTGAGACGAAAATGTAATTTTAAATATTATAATATAAATACATATTTGAAAATTACTGTCGCTTCGGTCGCTTCTTCATTTCTGGCATGTCAAAGTTTACGTACAAATTGCATTCGAGTGAACAATACGTACCCATTCGGAATAGTTCTCTTCAGTTTTCTGAAAATCTCGACGTTCCTGGTCCAAGCTTATACCATTCAATTTCGGTTTCGATCGTAGTATCGGTTTGACGATAGCCGAAACTAGACCGAAACCGAAAGTTCGGTCGGATACTTATGATCTCTAATATTTGCTTCTTTTTTTCAACAATATTTATTTGTTAAGCTGGTAATATATCTTATCCGGACGATGTTACGGAGGGCGAATGGGATATAAAGGAAAATTTTGTATGGCACAATGCAGGACAATATGTAATAGGGATCCAGTATACGTTTTATAATTCTGAAGAAAGTAATGTATATGATTTTAACATTTCCGTTGTGACAACTTACAATGAAAGTGAACGTTTATTGACAATTGAATGTTTTTACAATTGCGGTGATGGAAATAGGTATTCAGTCGATGTGGTCGATCGAACCAAACCAATCTATTTAAAGGCCGTGTGCCAATCTGTGGGTGGTAATGGCTGTAGCTCTTCAATTCAATATCGATGGGATATACTTGACTTTGAGATGCGAGATAAAAATTGGGTGAATATGGATTTCAGTGATTGGCTTATAATTCCGGCCAACACTCTGCCGAATCGAAACGAGTTTATTGTTACTCTTTCAAGTAATTTAGATTAAATATAAATTACAATTTCATTTTCACTGAGATTTTCAGCTTTGAAATCCGGCGGTTACAGCGAATATTATTTATGCACACGAACTCCACTTCTACTTTCGTATAACGATCTGTACAGTATTTGCCAATATGATTACCATGGAAGAAAATTTATAAATTTTATTGATCGAATCGATTTATGCTTAAATGTTAAGCTATTTAAATGGGAGTACGGGTTCCACTACCAGTTCTTTTACAGAGTATTCAGTGATCCGAAACGACTTGGAATTATGGTCGATCATGGTTCTTCGCCTTATATTGCCGATGTCCTTCTTCCAAGTTCTCGATCGCTTGGAAAATTAACAGTTATTGTCCTAACGAACAATTTTGTTGAATCGCAATTTGAAAAAAATATTCAGGTTTATATTTTAATACTCGTTTACAGCGCTGTCCAACTTATCATAGCTCGCAGGCCATATTTTTTTCACCAAACATCCAAAATGTCTCAATTTTGGATATTTCTATTCCAGTTACTCCAAGAGATGTAAAAAATGGGGTTGCCTGCAGGTGACATAATTCAATTTCATATTTAAGATCACCGGAGTTGATGTCAATATAAAGAATGTTATGGAGATACAATCAGAGGCAAAAGTACACAAAAATAGAAATACGTGAATAATTACGTCGTATAGCGTATTATGAGCCGCATAAATATGTCGATACTTAAAAAACTATATGTAGTTTAAGGAAAAATCGGAAATTACACCAAAAATTTTAAACAAAATAAAAAAAAATAAAGAAAATTTTTAACTGATTTAAGGAGTAAATATGCCTTGTTTTCAATTTCACAAATCAAAATACTATAGATTTGATACTCATAAATTATGAATGCAGATTTTTTTAATATGATTGAATCATAAATACAACACTAAATTTGCACGTTTTTAAGACAATTATAACTAAAAAATTTAATTAATAATTCAACATTATACAAAATAATGAAAACGTGATAACACTGTCGAATTTATAGGTTGGCAACTTTAGTATACCTATCTCACATGATGTGAGTGAGCATGTGCGACATGCTCAACATTTTGAGAATAAATTATTTGACATATTTCATCCTTTTCCGCTTTATACTGTGTACTCATGAGTGTGGCAAAGATAAATTACGCGTTTCATTTTTATCTAACCAAATGTACCAACACACTTAGTATTATAAATAAGACGGTACGTCTCAGCTGGCGACAATGTTGCCGCATATTCGTATCCACTTAATAATTTATCAAATATAAACCACATTTTCGGTCTGTTTTTAATTTGTTTCTTAAAAATATGTAGTGCATTCAAATAAATGTATACAAAATTAGTTGCTTAAAGTTTAACTACATATTTTGAAAGTTTTGGATGCCTGATAGCATTTTTTTTGCCAATAAATTTAGTTTGTTCGATCACCGAATCTCCCTAAGATTATGTGTAAAATTATAGTTTTTTCAATTTCCAATAACTTTCTAACAACTTAGTGAATCGCTTTAAAATTTTCACAGGTTCTTTATCATTAAATAAGGAACATTATCATATATGTTTACTTGTCCGGTAGCATTTTGACATATCTCCATAACTTCCTTAATTGGATCACAAAAAAAATCAATGAACGGTTTAAAGATCATCAAATTAAAAAGTCAATGAAATTGAAATTTATTGATTGTAAAATTTACTAACCGTAAAAATAATTTGGCGGGGCGTATATGGCCCGCGGGCCGCCAGTTGGACAACCCTGCTCGTATATATCACGGTGCGAGGCGATTTAAACTACCCTATACCATTGTATATAGACAATATATTATAGTCGAAGTATCATCTACGTGAAAGTGGCACCAGAAATGTTTTTTTGTCATTATTGTAACAGGAATCATGTTAAGTTGATTGTTGGAAATTTTCTCCTATCTGTAGTTAAATAAGCACAAAATAAAAGTCTCATACACGCTAGAACATCGATATTTTTAAAAGTGAAACATCGATGTTAAAATCATCGACGTTTATGAATGGTGTATCGATTTTTTCGATGGTTTTTATCACCATTTAAATATAATTAAATAAAATATTTCTAAATCATATACGATACCGTAAAATTATAAAATCCGTCAATTTACAATCTAATGTTATTGGATTACAGTCTAATCTAGCCAATCGTTAGTTGTTAATCTCACGCGTTATAAACTGACGTGGAGTTCACAAATCTACGTTAATAATTGAAGTATATGTTTGTGTATACCTATGTGTATACCCATATCATGAACGGGACGAAAAATGGCGCTATAATATTATATAGTTCTTAAAATATCGCTCATGAAGAACGATGTATTATCGACGTTAAAACATCGATGTTTATGAACAATATATCGATATTTAAAATTATCGATGTATCGTTTGCATCCCTTGTTGAAAATTAAGATTCAATCAGTCTTGAAGTATTGACTCCATGTTCCTTGCTCAAATTTGGAAAATGTAGGTAAATTTATGTAATGACAAAAGAAAATATTTTCATTACAGTCAACTACAAATAATTATCGGTAAATTAGAGGAAAAAAATAATTTCGGGTGCCACCGTCATGGAACTCTGTAATTAGTTATGAATTCATAATATATTTTGTGCTATTTTCGTCAGAAAAATAACTCGCAGTTCATAACAAAAGTATAAATATAATTATTTAATATATATATATATATATATATATATATATATATATATATATATATATATATATATATTTTAGTTGGTTTCACCTATTTCGGACTCTAAGCCCATCCAAGAGAAGTTAAATTTTATTGAAGAGATATTTAATGGAAAGCATAAAAAATGGCATCGCACGTCTATTAAGTACAGTATGGATAATGACGAACTGGCCCAATTTGTTCAGAAATTTTATTTCGTTTTTAACGAACTGAGAGCTTTACCGATTCCCAAAAACAAAAACATGTTTGAAAAAATCGTCAACTTTGAAACCGAAGTGCACAATCTTCTCTATACGTCATTCTCTAAAGTATTATTAATTCGTCCGAGGAAGAATAGCCAACAAAATTTCCAAGATTAAATTTCCCTTTTTTTATTTTGAGTCTACAAAATATTTAGAATTAAAAAAATTACTGGGAATACTTATACAATATATAGAATAAATTGTGGTCATATTTATGTAGTATAGTTCATAAAAGTAAACTGGGGACATAAATTTGAACAAAAGTTCAAACAAATGTAATACTGAAGTATTTGCCCCGATACGTATTTCGATTGCCCAGCAATCTTGCTCAGTGGTCATCAAGTATTATTGGATCGCTCCGTAACTGCTATGTGCTCAGTGACAAAGTAATCACGAATCGACCTGTAGGTGGGACTAATTTGTATTTGGCGCGTTACTCAGTTCTCGCTGTTTTTCTTTTATAAAGAAAATGCAACTTGATTGTGAAAATTTTGTTGCAAATGTATTGTTCAAATTATTGCCCATCATTAGCTACATCTTTCTGATAGAAGCTCGATTACCGTTACGATAAAAGTGTTTATCTTTTGAGGATATCTTCTCGTAAACGGTAAGATGTATCAAAAAAAAATGACAAAGAATGTTTTCATATTTGTTTTTCTAAGTATTTTCATTCCTGAGATATCATGATTCGAAAAGTGGAAAGAGTTACATCCTATATAATATGCACACATTTCCACTCCACCTGTGTGGTAATGCACTTGGCGCATTTTTATCAACGTAGTTTCCCCGGTACGCATACATGTATTTACGTGGTATATTCGTGTATATTATATAAAACTAGTAACTTCCCGTGAAATATTAACAGTCTAACATTAATACAGCTGACGAATAACTTTCCGTGAAACATCCACAGTTCAACACTGTCAAAACTAGCAAATGTTAAAAAATAGCAATTGAATGAAATCAAAATGACGGTTAAAATCATACCAACGGTCAGTTGGTTGAAATTTGAATTAATTATTGTTTTTCACTCACACATATGTGCTTACTTTATCTTTGTTCTCTATCTATACCGACATTCATATTTTTGCCTATTATTATATTAATATAATTCATTAAACTCTTAGAATCGCAATATCTTAGAAATGATGATTCTTAATAAAAAGTGTATAAAGACAATTTTTATAGATTATTTTATGACCAATAAATTTTGTCTAATATATTTATTTTGGCATTACCGTTTTCGAGAAAAATCCAAAAAATCGAAAATTTGACTTTGAATAACCTTTTTAGCAGACATGGGCTCGATGGGGACTTTTAGTATTTCAAGGATGTACTCACGAAGTATAGATACAAAGAATCCGAACGTTATAGGTTTTTTCACAATGTTCACGTACACCAATAACAGTAGAGAACATAGTTCTCCTTTCTGCCACTAGCAACGCAAATATTAGAGGTACCGGAAAGTGTTGTCGTTTTTTCAATTTACAATTAAAACGCAAAATGTGGTTACAACTATTGATGCTAAATCAATGATATAATATAATCGATAGTATCAACGGTTTGACATTTGGTGTGAAAATTTTTAATGCCATATTAGTAAAATTCAATTGATTGGCAAGGAAAATATCAAAAAAATACATTTTGAGTTTCACTTAAGCTTTCAGTTTTTTTATTACTTAGTAAATGTGGTCACGAATTGAAACAAATAGAAATCCGATGAAATAACGTTGGACGATTATAGTGGGTACGGCAATAGCACCTCCCCCTTAATTAAATAGTTCTTTCCAAGGCTTTTCCTCTGCAGAGGAGTCTTCCATTACTGTGTTACAATGTGAATGGCTTTCATTAAAGTATTAATGCACAGAATTTTATCTTTTAACAGTTTTATGACACTTGGATATTTGGACGATAGATCAATATTGATTAGGATTATTTGAAAGTTCTTTGTCTTTCTGGCATACATTTGGCACCATTTCCCTTCTTAACTTTTTATTGGTTAATTTTTTTGTTGTATTTTGTTGGTACCGGTTGGAGAAATGAAAATTATCTAATTTGAACTTAAAAATCTCATTTAGCATTAATGAACATCTAATGCACTTTGATAAACATTGAATTTGTTTTTAGTAACAACTTTTCGTTGTTATCCTGTGAAACTCGAAGAGCAGACTATATCGAATTTTTATTCTTTCGGGTTTTTGGTTCAACCATTTCAATATGGATTTCGGAATGAAAAAAATTTTACTTGGTTGATAAATTACTCTAATTATAAAATGCCTTTAGTACCGCTTGGAAATAACTTATAAGCAGATAAATGTCAATTGAATGATTATTGGTTTAAAAACGACATTCTTTTCCGGTACACCTAATATTTGAATTAAAAATCAGTTTCAATATATTAATATAAATGAGTAATAAAATTAAACAATTACTACTGTATTACTTTAATTTTTACTTTATCGCTATTGGTACATGCTGTTAGTACACGCAATTGGTTATTTAGACAAACTGTATCTTTATACAATTGACTGTTTATTAATACCTATACATGCAAGTTTATGACTAAAAGCCACTTGTATGTGGTAAATGTTTTCGATAAGTATTTTTTGAACAAGTGACCCCATGCTGCATTGATAAAAAGTTAATTCATACAAGTAAAATACAAATTTGTTTAAATAGTCAATTATGTATTATATTGTGAAATGCTCACAGTATGTATAAATTGCCAATTTGCACATGCCAGTTTTAGCGACAGATATTGATGTTACTAAATGAAACATAAGCCACCAATTGAATCTATCATTTGAAAACTAGTAACTTTCTGAGAAATATTCACAGTCCAACAATGACAAAACTGACAAATGGCAATAATTGGCAATTGAGTTAATACGAAATGACAGTTGAAACCAATGACAACAATCAGTTAGTTCAAAATTGAGAAAATTATTATTATATCTGTTTTACTCTCACATGTATGTGTTTACATTCTTTGTCCTGTGTCTTTGCCGCCATACATTTAGTTATGATAGTGTCATAAAAAGTAAAAAATGTGTTTAAAATTGTATCATATTTTAGCTATCCCAAGCTACTAATAACTGATGTACCATTGCAGGCACTACCAGAATATGCTATGCCAGTGGATTTAAACATTTTTTTAATCACGACAAATAAATATAACTTCTCACGCGCGTATATTTGTACACACAATGTTTTTTACATTTTAATATAGTTTTTGTTGTAACTGTTATTATTAACGACAACATTTGCCGCGTAATGATTTAAACGTATGCTTTTTGTTGAATAAGCGCCCTCTACCGGTACTGAGCCTCAAATTGATGCCATTTTTTCAACAATACTTTGTATCTACACTTTGCGAGTGTATCCAAGGTCTACCAAATTTCAGTTCTATTAGACTTTTCGCTATTTGACCACTATTTTCCTAGCTAACTTGACTAAATGTATATCTTTTAAATTGAAACAATGTTTTGTTGTCTATTCTTTTCGAGATTTATCCGTTTAAAATATTTGTTATAAATTAAATACTTATAATTTTAAGTTCACTTTTGTCAACATTTTCGATTTGATGCAATATTATTCATTAATTGAAATGCACTTATTGACAATGGAACATCCTTTAACATTAGACGAAGTTAATAGCATAGGAAAGCTCCTGGTTTCGCTTATTACAAAGATAAAAAACATAATTGTCGCTGACCTGATTACATTTAAACATCAAAGAGATCTATTAATCAAAACTGTCATTATGTATGTGATTGGAAATGATAATTGTTGAAATATTTATTGAAAATTTTGAACAATTACAGACCATTACTGGAAGGAATCACCGCTTTGAGTGATAGTCAATACCTTGATAAGGATTTGTTAGACAAAGGTCTACAAGATCGAATGGTTAACATTAAAACAAGAGAGGAAATAGACCTAATTGGAGATTACAATGTTCAAGTGGAAATTCCTGTGCTTCCTCCAAATTTTACTTTTAGCACCGAGGTATATTGACTTAACTTTTGATAGACTGGGAGGCTTTGTTGGAAATCAATTGTTTTATTTCCTTCAGAACTGTCAGGGAAAAAGTTTCTTCGTTACTTTAAAGTACTACGTTACTGTATCTCAGTGGCGTGCACAGAGATTTTAGGCAGGGTAGGCGGAAACTTTTAAAAGCTACTTTAATATAATCAAAAATGCTGTATCTTGGTTTTAGTTCGTCGTTATGAGTAAATAATGAACCCTGTACCGATTAGCCAACCAAATTTTAAAGTGTGACTTTTCCGAAATTTTTTTTGCCAATCGATGAGAAATCGTTCGTAGAGGTTTTTGAAAGAAACTGTTTCGTTTGTGACAAAATAGTTTAGCGGTAATAAATTAAATAAGAAAAATTAATTAATTAGTCATTGATATAGTAAAATGTTAAGAAAATATGGTTCAAAGCAACATACAATAACAAAAATGCGGGAAAAATTTAAGAAACGGTTGGTTAAATGTAAAACTAAAAAAAAAGTTAAGTAAAACTAAACAGAACCTCCCCCCTTCGAAAAAAAATGGAAAAAAAAGGCAACTCAGAAATTAAATTTTTTCCTCAAATTATATTTCCCCAAAATTTTACAAAATACCAAAAAGCGAATCTTAATTAAACAGTGTTTTCTCCCGAATTTTTTCATCGTTTGTGAAAATCAACCTATCACACAAAAATTTTTGAAAAAATATATAAACGAAGTAAAACATTAAGTGTTTTTTGAAATTCGGAAAATATTTTTCTATGACTTTTTTTTAGTATTTGTTTTAACCAACCGTTTCCTAAATTTTTCCGCATTTTTGTTATTGTACGTTGCTTAAAACCTTATTTTCTTAACATTTTACTATATCAATGACTAATTAATTAATTTATCTTATGTATTTAATTGCCGCTAAGCTATTTTGTCACAAACGAAATAGTTTCTTTCACAATCCTCTACGAACGATTGCTCATCGATTGGCAAAAAAAGTTTCGGAAAATTCAAACTTTAAAATGTTGTTGGCTAATCGGCAGTGGCGTGCATTCCATTTAGACCAAAAGACACTGCCTACCCTACATAATTGGGAATTTGAAAAAAAAAATTTATTGATTCTTTTCATGTATTTTAAAACTTTATTATTAATAATATTGATATTTAATGCAAAAAAACTAAAAAAAAATTTTTTTCAATTAATTATAAACGATTAAAAAATGATAAAATTTAAAAAAAAATCACGTGACTATAAACGCGCCATGAATGGTCACCATAGTTGTGACGTAATAATGTTATAGCTATTTAATAACAATACAGCGTTTACAGCTATTACACGTGACTAGACAATAATATTGAAAATTTATTGCTAAAAAACGAGTCGTTAGTTGATTCCAATTAGCTATGTGTGATAAAGGATTTATAAAGGCAAAGTCTGATAATGTAAGTGCACTGCTTGAAATCATTTATTTCGACGTTTGGCATCTTGGGGAACATTTAAAAACATTTTGTTAGGAGTTGTTTTTGTAGTATTCGTTCATAATGGTACAAAACAAGAACAGTAACTTTTAAGGTTCGACATGCTCAATATAAATTTCAATATTTAACTATCACAACAGAATTAAATCAATCAAAACACTGTACTTATTATTTCTGTATCAACTGCAATCATTGACAACTAACATTAGGACGTCACACGCGCTCGTGTTTGTTCGGGAGCTATCGGCGTGTTTTCGGTACTAGATTCAAAAAATTAAAATATTAATTTTTATTTTGAAATAACTTTTAAATTATTTCGAAAATAAAAAAAAAAAAAATAGTTTTGCTATAAAACTTATATATAATCTTTCCATTTATCACAAAAAAAAAAAATATCACAAACCCAATTCAGATAAATATTTATAATTTTGTTCTGATATCTAGTTTTATTTTATTTACCAAATACCAATAAAGAAAAAATCTTAACGGATATCATCTATAGAGTATACAGATTATGTCAGCTCATGCGTTCGTTCAATTTCAAGTAAGCGACTGGTAATATTTGCATTGCAATGCACTAGCGCTCCGGAAACGCGGTGGGAAAGACACAAACTATTCGTGTCTAAATATTTATATGTGTGCACTCATAGCACACATACGTGTCAGTGTGTGCGTTCGTATAAAAACAATAATACAAATATACAATTCCACACATACAACCTCATACAAAGGCACTGTCTTCTTACAACACGACAAATTACGATAATTACCGAAGTAGCATCGTTTCTTATTCATTAACGCTGCAATTACAAATTTGAATTTTATTGATTTCAATAATCGATTTAACGATCAGTAATCTACGTACATTGTTATTATTTAATTCTAATAAATTTTAATAATATATTATCTATTATCTGTATTATTTATACCTGACGATTATATTGTATTTCTTTAATAAAGTTTACAAATTGAATCTATCTATGGATATTTGTGGTTGAAAATATCAACATCATTATTTAGCCTATACTGATTAGCCATCAAAATTTTAAAGTGTTAATTTTCCGAATTTTTTTTTACCAATCGATGGGAAATCGTTCGTAGAGGTTTTTGAAAGAAACTGTTTCGTTTGTGACAAAATAGTTTAGCGGTAATTAAATACATAAGATAAATGAATTAATTAGTCATTGATATAGTAAAATGTTAAAAAAATAAAGTTTAAAGCAACATACAATAACAAAAATGAGGGAAAATTTAGGAAACGGTTGGTTAAAACAAAAACTAAAAAAAAAGTCAAAGAAAAATATTTTTCGAATTTCAAAAAACACTTACTTAATGTTCTACCTCGCATATATGTACATTTTTTCAAAATTTTTTTGTGTGATATATTGATTTTCATTAGTGATGAAAATTTTTTAGAGAAAAACCTCTTTAATTATGTTTCGATTTTTGTTATTGTGAAAAATTTTGGGAAAATATAATTTGAGGAAAAAAATTAATTTCTCAGTTGCCTTTTTTTTCTATTTTTTTTTCGAAGGGAGGAGGTTTTGTTTAGTACCTTAACTTTTTTTTTAGTTTTACATTTAACCAACTGTTTCCTAAATTTTCCCGCATTTTTGTTATTGTATGTTGCTTTGAACTATATTTTCTTAACATTTAACTATATCAATGACTAATTAACTAATTATTTTTTCTTAATTAATTTATTAGCGTTAAACTATTTTGTCACAATCGAAACGGTTTCTTTCACATACCTATACGAACGATTTCCCATTGATTGGCAAAAAAAAAATTCAGAAAATTTACACTTTAAAATTTTGTTGGCTAATCGGTATAGGGTTCATTATTTACTCATCATAACGACGAACTAAAACCAACATGCAGCATTTTTGATTATATTGAAGTAGCTTTTAAAAATTTCTGCCTACCCTACCTAAAATCTCTGTGCACGCCACTGCTAATCGGTATAGGGTAAATAATGATGTTGATATTTTTAACCACAAATATCCATAGATAGACTCATTTTGTAAACTTTATTAAAAAATACAATATAATCGTCAGGATTAAATAATACAGATAATAGATAATACATTATTAAATTTAAATAATAACAATGTACGTAGATTACTGATCGTTAAATCGATTATTGAAATCAATAAAATTCAAATTTGTAATTGCAGCGTTAATGAATAAGAAACGATGCTACTTCGGTAATTATCGTAATTTGTCGTGTTGTAAGAAGACAGTGCCTTTGTATGAGGTTGTATGTGTGGAATTGTATATTTGTATTATTGTTTTTATACGAACGCACACACTAACAATTATATATAGCTATGAGTGCACACATATAAATATTTAAGCACGAATAGTTTGTGTTTCTCCCGCAGCGTTGCCAGGAGCGCTAGTGCATTGCAAATATTACCAGTCGCTTACTTGAAATTGAACGAACAAATGAGCTGGCATAATCTGTATGATCTGTATACCGTATAGATGATATCCGTTAAGATTTTTTCTTTATTGATATTTTATAGTACCTACTCGTAAATAAAATAAAACTAGATATCAGAACAAAATTATAAATATTTTTCTGAATTATGTAGGGTAGGCAGTGTCTTTTTGTCTATATGTACTGCACGCCACTGCTGTATCTTAGTTCTTAGTATTCTGTGTTAGTAAATAATCTGTTAATATTCAAATTAAGAGGGATTCAATTAAAACTTTTGAAACAACATTGCCTCTCATACATAGGCATTTGATGTACACATTACATTGTATGTACATGACATCATTCTCTATTCAATTTAATTATTGCATTTCTTATCTTTTAGAGTGAAAACCAAACAGCAAGCGTTGTAACATGTTATAAGCTAGTTTTGGATATAATGGGATTTATAAATCACAGGATTACTAATACAAGTAATGTGAAAGAAATTATAGAATATAAACCTAAGACGTTTGTGAATTCTACGGAAGCCGAGTTTCCAACTGGATATGCATATGTTGAAGTATTTCATTTTCAGAGGGGAACATTCCCAGTGATAAATGAGGGATTCTGTACACTTGCAGATCTTGAGCATAAAAATTTTAATGATATTTTCGTCTTTCATTTACTGGTGTCGGACGGTTGGATTTTTTGGCGACGATTTAAAAAGATTAACAAAAAAGTGTTAATGTCGAAATTTCAAATGTTGGTCTATATACGAATACTAAGCGATGTGGGTTCAACCGATTCAACTATGAGTTATACAGCTAAAGTTCATTTTGAAATTCCCAATACGTTTCGTTTTATGTGCATGTGGGCGACGGTTACGAGGTTGAAAAAGAACGAAAATAACGATATGTCTATTATGAGTTTTCTGGTTCCGAAGAAAAGCTCCTTATCAGTAATTGTTGAGATCAATGTCCGCGGAAGAAAAAATGTATTAACAGTAAGTTTTTGTTGCTATCTGGTTTTAGTTTTAATCTATATTCTAGTTGATGCCCGCAACTTCGTCTGCGTGACGTCTATGATGTTACTATTTTCGGTAATTTTGTCTTATCGCGGCTTTTCTCAAAAAAAATCGTAGACACATAAAATTAGGCTTAAAATATTCAGAACACTTAAACATGCAATATTCCGGTGGCGGAAATGTAATTTCTATTACAGTTTTTCCAAAATAAAGCCAAAAAAAATGCATTATAATAGACTTTAATAGACGTCAAAGTAATTATTAAACTCATTTACTTTCAAGTACGCATGTGCATTAGAACAAGCAGATAGAGCAGATATCTATTTGAAGCAAATTTGAAAAAGCCCGGCAATATCTATATGAAACTGTTAATTGAGAAATATTGAAAATTTGGTTGGTTTGATTTTGATTCGATTTTCGCAAATAAATTGCGCCATAATGGTTATTATCCACGTTGTATTAGTTAATTCAGGAGAATACCCGAAAATCGTTATATTTTTCATTACAAAAGATTGCTATAATGGAACTTTTAACGAATTAAAAGTGAAATCTGGCGTAAAACAAAACTCGTGTTTAGTCTCGCAACGTAATATTATTGGTCTAAAATAAATTAACTAAAATTTAACAATAAAAAGATAAAAGGAACAAAATAAACATGGACTAATTTTAATTACTAAATAGAATTGTTTTCAACTATTAAATTTTTATTAGTAATTTATATACAAATAATTATATGACAACGTCCCATTTTCTATTCCGGTTTTAATTCAATTCGCGAATAAATTGGCCCTCATAAAATTTAGCACTAAAGGAAAAATTAGAAGATGTTCGAAGTGAATTAACAAACCAAATATCGAATAAATTCGCGAATTGATTTAAAACACCATACAGTAACGTTAATAAAAGCTATTTCTAACATAAAACTATGTAACCTGTTGGTCATTACTTCGTATCAGATATTTTACTGTAATTTGGTTAACTTTTACTTTCCAGGACGCTTTGTCAAATTAAATTCATATTTGTTCTCTTTGTCATTTTTGCATCTCTTTGTTTTTATTGCACATGCGTACTTGTAAGCAAATGCGTTTAGCTGTTACTTTGACGTCTATTAAAGTCTACTATAATGACATTCTTTTTTAGACTTTTTTGTAATAATTGTCAAGAAAATTAGCGTTCCGCCACCGGAATATTGCATTTTTAAGTGTTCTGAACATTTTAAGACTAATTTTATGTGCCTACGTTTTTTTTTTTTGAGAAAAGCCGCGATATGACAAAATTACCCTATTTTCTTTTGAAATTTGCATACATAAGATTTATATATTGGCAATTTTATATTCCTACAAAAAACGTATTCGAATCTAAAAATCAAAATTTTAATGTCTTTAAACAGGCACACTTTATCAAATGTTGGTTATTTTAAAAAAAAAGTCTCTTTAAATATTTTTTTAATTTTTAGAAAATATCCGATGAGACACAACACTATTATTTAAATTGATATTTTTTACATCTTATGCGTAGGATGCATGCTTATTACATATTTAATCCGCAAATAAATCAGTAATACATAAGTAAAAAGTGTAATAAGGTCGATAAGTCGGCCGAAAGTTAAAATATGACTTAAAGTAAACAAATAGAAAAATATTTCAAAACTCCTCTTATTTTAAATAGATATATTATTTTTAACATTGATAAGTATTTTATATATATTATATATATAATAAATAATCACCAATCACCTCACCATAGTTTCTTTATAAATAATAATAACAATATTATTCTCATTTTACATTTGCCATATTAACAAAATACATTTATTGACTTTAAAATTCGATTTATAATATTGTCTGTAAATTAATTTTATTCTTAAGAAAATACATTAAATAATAGTTATAAGTGAAGTTACCTGTAAATTAAAATCGAATTTTAAAGTCAATAAATGTATTTTGTTAATATGGCAAATGTAAAATGAGAATAATATTGTTATTATTATTTATAAAGAAACTATGGTGAGGTGATTGGTGATAGGTGATTATTTATTATATATATAATTATATTTATCTTTAAATAGTTATGGAAATGGGGCCAAAAATCCAAAATCATTCGAGTCCTGGTTTTTTTTTTTTGTAAATTATACGATTGTCAGACACTGCTCCAATTCCCGAATGAATATTTCTCCCAAAACCACTACCCTACTGAGCACAACCTCGAGTTTGAAGTCTTAATAATTTTACGAAACCTAATTCCCGATAATCACGATCAAATGCTCATATACAAATAATCATAACGTAATCGTATTATATACATATATATATATATATATAATCGTATTATATAAACATTCAACAACCACATAATTTCGATTTTGAACCCAATTTTAGGGTAAATATTTATTTCGAGAGGCCCTTATTCCAAATATTTTTGAAATTTTTGTCTGTCTGTCTGTGTGTCCCGATTTAACTAAAGAACGACACAACCGAATTTAATGAAATTTAGTACTAAGATAAAACACAATTACCTACTTACAATAAACTATTTATCATTACTTAAAAATAATAAGGGAAGGTGTTCCCTAGGGATGAAACAAAAAAATTTTACTTTAGACAGGCGAGTTATATATAATTGGAAAGGTAATTACAAGTTAGAAAATAATCTGTAAAAATATTTTTAGTTGAACTGATAAAAAGCACAGTAAATTCAATTTAAAGTTCAAAAAATTGACTCTTTGAAATATAAACCTTAACTCCCTGATTCCCGTGACTTCGTCTGCGTAACGTAGGTGTAGCTTATATTTTCTTTTTAAATTTGCTATTTGTAGTGGTATATGAAAATTATTATTTTTCTTATTTCTATTACAAAAAACATAATCATACTTAAAAACGCTATTTTGTCAACTTCAAAAATACACATTTAATAAACTGTTACTTAGAATAAAATTGTTGTATATAATAATCAATTAAATTTCAAAAAATAATTATAAATATCCAAAAAGGACCTAAAAAAACCGTATACCTACGGTAGGTATACCTACCGTGAACCAATTAATCCGTAAATCAACCATAATTGTGTGTCTATGCACTTATTATTAAAGTATTAGAATTTCAACTATATAACTAAACTATTTTCTTTTAGTTCGCCGACTTGCTCGCTACTCGATATTCGCTCACTAATGTATTTATTTGTGAATACGTATTTTGAATATATATATTAGAGTTTAAATTTTTAAGCAGATCCTACGTTTTTTAATCTAATAATAAATCAACATTGTTTTATTTTAAGCGATAAAACGTTTCGTCTATAACGAACATACTTTGATATTTAAATTTGAAATTTCGATTGTTTATGAAACATTATCCCGTACAAACTTTGATACCGTTTTTCATTCTTTTAGGGGAGGAATTTTCAAAAACCCTTTCTTATTATATAGCTGCATCGTATCAGGAAAACACTTTCCAAATTTCATAGACACAAATGTGTACTTATATTTGAAAATACAATGTAAAACGAAAAAAATTATGAGCTTTATTTTGATTATCATTACTAAAAAGGAAATCGATTTCGCACATTTGGACGTTGTACATACAAAATTGTTGGAAATAGATGGAAAGCGTGGAAGTAAATTCGAATATTTTATTTATTATCAATAACAATAATTGATATTCAAATTTTTATTAACACCGAAGAAAAATTAGTTTGGAAGATTTTATATTTTGATTGATAAAGAAATATATGACAAAAAATTGCTCCCGTAACGTTTTTCAGCAGAATAAATAATTGCCCCAGGTCACAATCATTGGTTGATAAAAATTAGATTTTAAAAAGTTTGCGCTTATTGAAAAACAAACAAAAATGAAAAACCGCCTCTTTGGTATTTGGTATAAGTACCTACTACCTAAACTTTCATACTAAGTGAAATGACGTTATTTAAAATGCTGTTATTAAAATAATATAACAAAAACAGAAATTTATAATTAATTAATTATTTATTTATTAATTACATTTATTAAATTCAAAATTTTGATACAAACTTAGTCACCCCTTTTACTCTTTTAGGGTAGGAATTTTCAAAAAAAAAATCTTATCAAATGTCTACTTCTTATAAGGAATACATTGAATATTAAAATTTCATCAGTCAGAGGGATATATAAATACAGGATTTGTATGTATGTACGGCTTTAAAAACGTATTTACTTAAAGTTTTATTACTATTATTATTATTACTACTACTATAATTTTGTTGCTGTTAATATTTCAATATTGAGCAACTGTAAGGGTCTATTTACATCAATTTTGT
This sequence comes from Sisyra terminalis, assembly GCA_958496175.1. Classification (NCBI taxonomy): domain Eukaryota; kingdom Metazoa; phylum Arthropoda; class Insecta; order Neuroptera; family Sisyridae; genus Sisyra; species Sisyra terminalis. Next base: position 18,233,449 of record OY292279.1, on the reverse strand, counting down.
AAAAATAAAAATAAAAAAAATGTTTATTGCACAATTCTTATACGATGCAGATAATATCTTATCAGATAATTTCTTATTATATACCTATTATATAATAAGAAAGAGTTTTTTGATAATTCCTCTTCTAAAAGAGTAAAATGGTGGCGAAGTTTGTACGGCATAACGTTTAATAAACAATCAAAACTTCAAATTTCATAGTCACAGTATCGTTTTAATATTAGAAACAAAAACTTTGGATCTCCTTAAAAATTTAAACTCTGATAGATATATCTGAAAATGGTTAAGTTAAGTTTATAAGTGAGCATTAAGTTTTTTGGCTTTCACATATTGTAAACCTGAAAATCCGAAATACGTTTTTTCAAATAAATTTATGAGTGAGCGAATATTGAGTAGCGAGAAATTCGGCGAACTAAAAGAAAATGGTTTAATTATATAGTTGAAATTCAGATATCTATTATTATAAAGAGGAAAGATTTGATTGTTTGTTTGCTTTGAATAGGCTCCAAAACTACCAGACCGATTTGAAAAATTCTTTCACTGTTGAGAAGCTACACTATTTCCGGTGAACATAGGCTATATTAAATTTTCAAAAAAGTTAGGGATACATACTAAAACTCCAATAATGTAACCCAAGATCTGAAAAAAATTACCAAAAACATTCTTTTATCGCGTGCGCAGCGAAAACTATTGGTTATAGAACAAAATAATGTAGTACGATTTTGCAGAACATATCATTATCTACAAAAAATATACCGACAGCATATGTCTAACTATTATAGTTGTCACAATAAGTGTTTTTTTTCATTTTAAAAAATAAATATAAATGCCAGCGTTATAAAAGCTCTTTTATTTATACTTTGGAATTAATCCTTATCAAAATAAATGATTTCATATTTAAGTTTGCTTCAATATCATTATATAACTTTTTGAGTTATTCAATTTGAACATTCCATTCTAAAGATATCACAAGTTTAAAAATGTAAGTTATTTGAAAAATGTCGCATGGTCACCGCGACCGTAAACCTGAAAATGTGAAATAATTATATTAGTGAGCGAGTACTCCTTGAAATTTGGCGAACTAAAAGAAAATACCGACATTTTTACGATAAGCCATAATGATAAAAGAAATTTAAAATGCTCTTCTGGAACAAACGGCATACGCCAAATCGTGTATGGTGAACTCTGGACTATCCAATATGGTTTAATTATATAGTTGAAATTCAGATATTTCAATAATAAGTTTATAGATTCATAATGATTATACTTGATTATGGAAGAACTGGGTTCCGTGCAATTGTACAAATTTCAATTTCGCGGTTGTGTTGTACATTGCAATAGTGTAATAGTTTTTGGAAAAAGGTTATCGGGAATCGAAACAGTGAGATTCCTACTAATATTCAAAAATCTAAACCCTTAACTTCTATTATTTTGATGCGAGTATTTTGATAACTTTCGACTTTTTTACTTATAATTATAAGACCAATGTATAGATGCTGATTGATTTACAGATTATTTAGTCTACGCTAGGTATACCTACCGTAGCTATACGCAATAGACACACTCTTTTTAGATATTTATAAATATTTTTTGAAAATTAATTGATTATTATATGGAACAATTCTTTGCAATAGTTTATTAAATGGGTCTTTTTAAAGTTGATAAAATTGTGTTTTCAGGTAAGATTATGTTTTTCGTAAAAGAAATAAGAAAAATAATAATATTCATATGCCACTACAAATAGCAAATCTGAAAAGAAAATATAATCTACACCTATGTTACGCAGACGAAGTTGCGGGGATCAGCTAGTCTTATATATATCTTATATATAAATTGACTATCTTGCCGTCCGTGCGTGCAGAATGAGCTATGCGCATGCGCTTGACTATCCCTACTTACGCATTCAAAACGTTGGTAGGGGTAAAATGGACTTTGATTATTAAATTTGAAATTTCGATTGTTTATGAAACATTATCCCGTACAAACTTTGATACCGTTTTTCATTCTTTTAGGGGAGGAATTTTCAAAAACCCTTTCTTATTATATATCTACATCGTATCAGGAAAACACTTTCCAAATTTCATAGACACAAATGTGTACTTATATTTGAAAATACAATGTAAAACGAAAAAAAAATACCTTTTTTATTTTGACTATCATGACTAATAGCTATTCGATTTCACACATTTAGACGTTGTACATATAAAATTGTTGGAAATAGATGGAAAGCGTGGAAGTAAATTCGAATATTTTATTTATTATCAATAACAATAATTGGTTTTCAAATTGTTCTAAATATCGAAGAAAAGTTAGTATGGAAGATTTTATATTTTAGTTGACAATGAAAGATATGACAAAAAATAGCTCCCTTAATGCTTTTCGTAATTAGTGGTTCATAAAAAAATTTAATAAAAACATTTTAAAAGTTTGATTGTTAAAAACAAACCAAAATTTAAAATCGCCTATTTGGTATAAGTACTACATAAGCATTAAAGTTTCATATAAATTTAGTGAAATGACGTTATTTTCAATGTTGTTATTAAAATGATGTAAAAAACACTTATATTTTGTATCTTAATATATTTTAGATAAACTTTTTTTACATTAACAACACTTTGATTATTAAATTTAAAATTTCGATTGTTGATTAACTCCACATTATCATATATTAAACTTTTTATTGAGATAAAACCTTTAGTTGCGAATGCAACGGGTGACTACTAGTTTTAATAATAAGTGCATAGTTACACAATGGTTATACTTAATTATAGAGGAACTGGGTTTCGTGCAATTGAACAAATTTTAATTTCGCGGTAGTTTTGTACATTGCACAAGGGTAATAGTTTTGGGAAAAAGGTTCATTCGGGAATCAAGGCAGTGACATGAGATTCATACTAATATTGAACAATCTAAACCCTTAACTTCTGATATTTTAACGGAAGTATTTTGGAAATTTTTTACTGTTGTATGTCATAATTAAGACCGAATTTATTGAACTTGACGATACTTTTTATCTATGTATAGATTAGGGTGTTTTTTTATGGGGACTATTTTTTTTCTTTTGCTCCCATGCCGAAATTTTGTTGGAAATACTTCAAAAAAAATTCCCTGAAAATTTGAGCTCTTAATATTAATATTAAGTACTCGCTCACAGCGTGTGAATATTTTCCATTTAAAATACACGTAAACTTTGATTTTTTTTTTTAAATTTTTATAGCTCAGCGCCATTTTATGGTATCGCCTCGCTCAAAGTCGGGATTTTTTTACAATTGTATGCTCTACAAAAGTGCCTATTTTTATAAGGGATAAAAAAAACAATATTTTTTAAATTTTACTCAATAATCCGTAAAAATTTTATAGTAAGAGAAATTCAAGGCTCAATATCTCGAAAAATATCGATCTTAGCAATTTGGGTTTCTAGAACTTTTTTGTAGGAAATTAAATTTCCTATAAATTTGATATTTACATTTTTTCTGTAGGTCTTGTAATTCATGAGTTACTGAGAGAAAAACGAGAAATCTATGAAAAATCTAGGTTTAGTGACCCGTACTACCTCGCCCGTGTAAATTACGATTTTGCCGCAATAGGCACTTTTGTAGAGCATACAATTGTAAAAAAATCCCGACTTTGAGCGAGGCGATACCATAAAATGGCGCTGAGCTATAAAAATTTAAAAAAAAAAAATCAAAGTTTACGTGTATTTTAAATGGAAAATATTCACACGCTGTGAGCGAGAACTTAATATTAATATTAAGAGCTCAAACTTTCAGGGATTTTTTTTTGAAGTATTTCCAACAAAATTTCGGCATGGGAGCAAAAGAAAAAAAATAGTCCCCAAAAAAAAAACACCCTAGTATAGATGCTGATTGATTTACGGATTATTTGGTTCACAGCAGGTATACCTACCGTAGGTATACGCAATAGACCATACTCTTTTTAGATATTTATAAATTTTTTTTGAAAATTAATTGATCATTACATACAAATATTTTATTCTAAGCAACATTTTTTAAATGTGTCTTTTCAATGTCGACAAAATAGTGTTTTTAAATATGATTATGTTTTTCGTAAAACAAATATTTATATAAATATAAATAGATAATATAAAGATTTTTGATATAAAATCTAAAAAGATAATATAATCTACACCTACGTTACGCAGACGAAGTCGTGGGGGTCAGCTAGTCATAATATAGAAGTATTTCGTTCATGAAATTTTTCGCTACGTTTACTTAACTTTAATTTATTCAATCCCGCGACTCATTCACTCACTTAATCGACTGACTCAATCGTTTTTGTTACTCAATTTATTTACTCGATTGAATCATTCGGTCCACTTAATTGAGAAAGAAGTGATGCAGCTTTAATTATTACCTTTGGTTAAATACCATTAAATTTCCATTTTTGTGTAGGCTTTCAAATGAATTGGTCGTTTCTTAAAAAAATATATTTTTATTTTTGTATTATGATTTCTTATCATTAATTTGGTTTAGGTTGTGGTAACGAAACTTCAGCCAAGCGTTAAAGATTTCAAATCTAATTCAGCAATATTCAGAGGGATTGTTACTGGGAAGAAACAAATATTAGTGGACAAAAATTTGAAGTCTTTTTACGTGGGAGTTGCTACAGAAGTAAGTTTCCTCTTTGGTAATTGTTAAGGTAAAAACATACACGATCAGTAATTTATATGACAAATACATTACATGTCCTACAAATGAATTCGACTGTTTGAATCGATTGTGTGTATTTGCCCTTACTTTACGAAAAACATTTAATAAGATTTTTTTTCCTCATAGAACAAATCGGTTTTCTTCCAAGCTTGTGCTTACCACTTTGCATGCATTTCAAGTAAAATTGATAAAGAGGAGAATTCGCACTACGTAAGAAACGCAAGTCCAATTGATTATTTTATAGTATTTTTAATATAATTCCATTTTCAGTCACCCAAATCAGATGACTATGTTTATTGCGAGATGACCGAAACCACTGATTTATTATCCTACATCACTATCCCAGTACGCTTGATTGCCACCGATTATGTAAAAGTTTCGCTTAAATTTCACAGAACTCCGTCTTTTGTGATTTACATATTTTGGTTTATTGGTCTGATTATATTATTTTGCTTAAGCCTCTATGGATGGCGAAGAGATATGCACGATTCCTATGAGGTTTTTTGTTCTTTTTTTCTCGTTTTCTTTTTTGAAGTAAAAACTTTGAAATATCGTTGTGACTTAAAATTTCATGAAACGAAAAATCGACAGTTAAAAAAGTTAAACATATTGAAGATTTAACACGTGAGAGAATGAAATAGAAAATATAAGATTTCTTATGGATGCGCGCGCACGCATATTACGCTGCTTGGGAATAGTCGTCCTAACCAGAGAAGAGAAACTAATATAGAAATTTAATTCTGTGTTAACAATTTTGGCGGTTAGAAAAACCATATGATCAAAACTTCTGGTCGCCGGCACTTAGATGGCGCTGTACAAAATTACGCTTAGCTACCTCGCAATTTGCAAAGCGCATGCGTAGATAAAGAAGGGAATTTAAGTTTAAAAAGAATTTCATTATTAAATTATGGTATTAATTATGAAAAAACCTATATCTCAAGTAACATTTGAAGTCTCTCTTCTCTGGTCCTAATGACCGTGGGGATTTGTGTATTGTTTGCATAAAAAAATCATTATTTTATTAATACCTTTTTTAAAAGCACGCTGAAAACCTATACAGAATACTATCGGGACTATCGAAAAAAAAAGAAGAAGCATTAGTAAAAAAAACCATATAATAAAATATACACTCCAGATATATCGCAAATTATTAACAAGATAATATACCATAGATCTTAAGTGGAGATTTCATAGAAAATATTATATTAGACACAATAATCTCTTTAATTGAGTTTTGGGACACCAAATTTATTTTATAAATGTTCAGCATTTTTAACAACAATAAAATCAAAAACATTAATTGGCGATGTATTACGTAATAACGAGTAATTTTCGATCACCCAGCTGTGATTGGCTGTTGGTGAGAACGCCTTTTATATGTTTTCTGTTTGGTTCTTTCACTGGTTTTCGATCACCCAGCTGTGATTGGTTGAAGCTGGGAACACCCTCTCGATGTTTTTTGCTTGGTTCTTCCTCTCGTCGGAGTTAGTCGTATGCCAACGATATTACCATAAGCCTCTCATATCATTTATCGAAAATGCAAACTCGGAGTCTAGAAAAATTTTTAATATATATATATATATATATATATATATATATATAAAATGTAAAATAATTTTAAATCTTGGTATCAACCTGATCATAACTAAACCCTGTAATTATCCTACTCTCGAAATTTCACATTCGTCTTATTATCTTGAAGTTCATATTTTTGAAGGTTTCACTTCTATCGCGTGTGAATTGTACACATGTGTTTTTTTATTTTTTATTTAACACTATTTTTTTTATATTTTCAGAAAACAGCTCACTATTTAGTCGATAACCGGAAATATGAAAAGTATATGTATGTTATAATTGTAATAACTGGACATTATCCGAATGCTGGTACAACTTCTAGAGTGGGAATCAAGCTGTATGGAGACAAGGCGAACAGTAAGGTGAAAATAAACTGTTCAATTTTTCATATTATTCATTACATACATTCACGTTAATGTATACATTAATTTAATAATATATGACATTAAGAATTCATATGTTATAGAGACATGTGCTGCGATCTGTGATGGAAGTTGAAAATACATTTGAGCGTTGTAGTGTGAACATGTATACCTTAACGACAGGGACTCACTTGGGACGAATTGCCGCAGTTGAATTGTGGTTAGACCATCGTGGACATTCCCCTTCGTGGTATTGTGAAAAATTGATCGTTCGTGATTACGTACGTAAACGAGAATGGGTTTTTATGGTAAAGCGTTGGTTCTCTTTTATCAAAGATGCCAAAAAAATTCATCAAATTATCTATCAAACGTTTGTTAAACAACAATCAATACACAGAAAGATATTCAATTTGGAAGATTTCTATTACCACCATAAGTGGTTTGGAATGTTGACTCAGTAAGTATCAGACAAGTAAGAGTTCATGTCCCTTCCAGGTCGGTCGAAAGCTGGCAACGTTGCACTTTCTGAGTTGTTTTTGATTTAATTTGCGAATAAATCGGACCATTATGAAAATTTAGTCACATCAGAGACAATTACTCCATTTTAGAATTGAATCAACAAAAAAATCGCAAATAGAATACAAAACAAAGTAGAAAATGCAACGTTGCCAGCTTTTGACCGACCTTAAAGGGACGTGAGGCCAAACAAGTTTAGGCGATCAAGTAGAAGAAAAAATATGATAGTTGAAATAAATCAGTTGTTCATCCTCCCGAAAACGTATTACCTCTTGTAAATTTCACGTAGATCGCCCACTTAATATGGGAAAATATTCCCAAGGTGATGATTTCGTCAAAATATATTCATGCATTTCTCGCTCAATCACTCTTCTCCGCCAAAATAAAGCAGCTGATCTCTGTCTGTAATACTTTCCGTAAAGATGGAGCCTAACGGGTTCTACACAAGTTTGTTCTTAAAACGAGAAATATATTAGTAACATTAACATTAAATGTCATATTTTGTTTTCTAATGATACACTTTGTGATCCTGAAGAAACGTATTGGCAATTTGAACCATAAAAACCTTCAAAAGCACTATGGTTCAATGCTGGTGCTATTTCATTCATTTACTCTAGCAAATGCCAATTGTGGTCTACAAAAAAAATTTTTTTTTCATTTTTAGTGAACCATTTGGATCCTTAACACGGACATCGAAAATTATATTCTGTTTCACTTATTTGACAACTGCAAGTCACATAATTGCTGCTAAATTGGGATTGCACGTATATGATAAAGATGCGAATGATGACTATGCAGAAATCTTTTGGGATATAACTAAAAATGCGGCAATCGAAGGTTCGATTATTGCCGCTCTTATCACCCACATTTTTGTGCTAATTGTAAGGTGAGCTTAGTCATTTAAAATTTTAGTTATACGAAAGACTCTCTTCCCTAGTTAAAAGGTTTAAGCCTCTAAAGACATCGGGTTATAGCCAGTCTACAACGCAGAAATACAGTATAGAGCAGACAAGTAGAGTATTTATGTTGTACATGGCGAATTTTTTCTTCATGGTCCAATAATTGACATCAAAATTCGGTGATTCCATCTCTGTTTACCAAAAATGATCATGCGCATAACATGAAATGTGCATCTGCCTACTGCTGCCCACTGACGCTGACCATTAGTACTATCGCAGAACTGTTCTGTACAGTTCCATACAGTGCTGGATCATTTTTGTCAATTATTGTTGAGGCCGTTTGGGCCGTTTATATAAAAAAATATAAATATTATCCACGAGTATTAACAATAAATAAGAAGTACCCTACTTCTTATTTTGTTGAAATGACCGCGCTTCGACCGAGTTCGTTGAAGTGAAAAGACATTAGGAGAGAGATAGGACCACCGAATCGAATACGGGGTCAAAAAAACTTAAATATGATTCCTCAATACTTGTCCTCTGTATTAGTACTAGCGTAGTACTGTTCCATACAGTTCTGTACACTGTTGGATCTCTATTGTCAATTATTGTTGAGGCCGTTGATATAAAAAATATAAATATTATCCAAGAGTATCAACAAAAATTGCCTTTTTATCTTTTGTCTTAATATTGTCATTCATGAATTTTATTACAAATAATATTTGAAACCAGAGAAGAAAAACTTACAAAGAAAATCAGTTCAAATGCAAGACAAAAACGTGATCCAGCGTTTCTAAAATAAAGCAATAGATGACATTGTCAAGCAAAATATCTATTTGTACTGCACTGAGGTGGAATCTATATTTTCACCATATTCATTTCACAAATATTCACCATATATCGTTGATTGATATATAAATATATTTGATATATTCAATTCTAAACATATATTTTGAGGCTCAAGTCCCTTTTAGCACAGTCAAATCTAGCAACATTCTATTTTCTATATTGTTTTTATTCTATTCGCTATTTTTTTTATTAATTTAATTCTCAAATGGGATAATTTTATCTTGAGCGGTTAAATTTAGATTCGGGCTGATTTATTCGCGAATTAAATTAAGAACAAAGTAAAAAATGCAACGTTGCCAGATTTGACTGTGCTAAAGGAGACTTGAGCCTCATCAGCAATAAATGTTAGTTTTTTCTTAATTAATACCATAATTTAATTATGAAATCAGAAATTCTTTTCAAATTTAATTTCTCTCCTTTATCTATTGTTACGATGTTGGCATCGTGCGCCTCCGAACGCATTCGGATAAATCCGTGACGCCACTGTCATGGCGGCGAGGACTATAAAAGGGCGTGGATTCCCACGTTTAAGGGCTTTTTGAGGTTATGTAAAAAGATATTAAGTGCAGAGCACGTGGTTCATCTTTAAAATTGTTGACCATATCAATTAATTGTAAGCTATTTGTACTGATTGTGCATGGGTTGCAGTTGGTTAACCCTGCATTTCAGGTAGCGTTGATAGTAATTGATAAAATGGTACAGCTAATTAATTATTTATATTAATGATAACCTCTAATTATTGATTAATAAACTCTTGTGTGTGAGTGGAGAATTTGTGGCAGCGTGTCAATATTTTGTTGTTTTTTTTTAACGTATAAAACAACGAAAACCAGAAATCGTGATTTACCGGAGCCCTGTTCACCTGCCCTGTCCATGATACCAGCGGAGGATCCAACCAGCCACGTCCAGGACTACATCTGAACATGTTTATGGAGCTAAGTGCTAGTCAGGCTAACCCACGAAAACGAGACACTTTGTTAGATCTCGAATTACGTTTCCCCAACGTAACACTATGCATTTTAAACAATTTTAAAGAAATGGAAACCTAAAGTAAGCCCATCGTTTTTTATTACGGTCTTTTTTCCCTTGGAATTGAATGTACTTCTATAGAATTTCGTTTGTTCGTGTAAGATTTACGTTTGTTCGTTCCTAGATATTAATATTTCTCAAACTAAAAAGTAGCGTTAATACAAGTGACAAGTGATTTAATGATCACAAACTATTACTATGTTCCGTCATTTGTCGGTAGATGACGAGATGTGGGGTCGGTAATAATTAATTAAAATAATATATAAGAAGGTATTCCAATGCTTCAATATATGATGGGAAATGTGTCAAGATGTGATCCTGCCACAAGTGTGTCTAGAGTACCTACTAACTTTGTCAATTACCATAAAATTACATAGTATCGGTTAGTTAGTATTCTAGCCTCACAGTTGGCGGCGCCACGTGTTTACACATTTAATATCAGGGGAGGCTAGCTCAATGTTAATTTTGTGTTCCTCCAAATGGCTATCTTCCGGGCGTCATTTACTAAGGGCGCTAGTGTAGCATAGCCGATAATAACGATAACTACTTTTAACCAATTTTAGAATTTTATGCGCCAAATTCAAATTTAATTTATTCCTAAAATATTTAAAATATACTAACGAAAATTTGATTGAAAATTAAATTTTATTTATTAAAATTGAAAAAGAAAATATAACATTATTTCACATTGTAAAATTTAATTAAAGTTAATTACAGACATGCTAATGTATATTTACTTAATGGCGTCAATGGCGTTAGTTTAGAGATGACATTTGAATCCTGGAAATTGTCCTTTTCTATCGCTATGAATTGTGACTGCCTATTTTACTTAAAAAAAAAAAATTCAAAGTTTGAATTAAAATCATATTTTTGTCCCATAAAAACGTGGGTATTAACTAGTAAATAAGTACTTACCTTCATAATGAATTTGGGCAGTAGAAAAGTGTATTTGATGTTGATCTTTTGACAAAATGCACACAACACTGCCATTAAATGTGAAATACGTTATCCATGATCGATATTGAAAAGAAGACCGCGATTCCAAATAATCAAATTCGGCACTTGCTAGTTAGCGGCGTCAGTCTTATTTTAAAGTTAGTCAAAAAACTTTCACCCCCCTAATTTCTTAACTACCAACTTCAACACTTCTACCAACTTTACACTTTACCTTCGCTAAAAGTCACTTAAAACTTGAAATATTGCTTAGCGCGCCATCTGCATTTGACGCCCCAACTATTAATTTTTGGGAACCAAGTCTGCCATAAGAGCTTGACCCCCATGTTTAATATCATGCATTGCAAGATTGGAATGATTGGAATATTATCTTTTATATTACCTTAGGTATTGTAAATCAAATATTATACCTTAGATGCATCAAGGGCAAACTTAATATTAGCATGATCGACAATAGTTCTTCGTATCTACACGCGATAGAGTTCGAAAAATGGGTTAAATTAAAAACGAATGCATATTTAAGGGGGCACATGGGTTTAATCGGTGAAAAAATGGTTTATTTTTAACAATATTATTTCCATATAAATAAAAAAGAAATATTTTTTTTAAACTTTTTACTGTCTTAAACATACACATTGGACAAAGAATTTATGAAATTTTCATAAAAAAATATTTCAAACTCCGCCATTGCGACGTCATTTCCGGTGACTCGTCGGAAAAAAGGTGTCCGCGTTGATAGCAGAACTCATGATAAGATCATCCGTGAAAATAAGTGAAAAAAAAACGTGTTTTAGTTAAGACCGTTAAGACCATAAATTAAAACTTGAACGAAGGAAAAAAGGGAACAATTGATTTTTGGTAAACAGTTTTACAAAAAAATGCAAATTTCAGTAAAATTTGCTCTATATTTCATTTCTAAATAGTTGTAATCGAAAAAAAATCTTTTGTCCAAGTCTTTATGAATTATATTCCGAAGAATTTTATAAAATTTCATCAAAATCGGTTGTGTAGTTTTTGAGAAATCGTGATAATCGACTTTTTTTTGTGGTTTATTTTGTAATTTTGCCCCAGTTCAGCGATGTGTCGCTATATCATGGTGGTGATGGCAGGCAATTGGTCTTTAGCGGCGTTTAAGTAGCTGGAGGAGTTGAACTTAATTTTTCTGTCTTTTGTATTTTTTTATTTGTTGGTTGGTTCTTGATCTTGTGGTCAAACATCTACTATTTCTTGGAGCTCTTGTGGGAGTTTCCGCTTTAGCCTTCTATGATTTATGGTTTCTCCCAAGCCTAGTTCTACTGCACTGGACAATTTTCTAGGCCGTTAAGGAAGTTCCTTGTGAGTGCGGTCAGAAAGTCTTTTAAGCATGGGACGTTCATTTCGTGATGAATTTGGTTGTTTCTCACATACCATGGAGCTTTAGTGATGATCTTCAAAACTCTATTTTGGAACACCTGTAGATCATTGTGATTTTTCTTTGAGGATGGAAGCCAGACTGCGCAAGAGTATGTGAGAAGTGGTCTAATAACTGATTTGTATATCATCAATGAACATTCCTTACTTAGACGAGACCTTCTGTTAATAAGTGGGTATAGTTAGATGAGTCGAGTGTTGGCTTCTCTGATTTTACTTGAGATGTGGTTTGGCCAGGTTAATTTCGAGTCCAGAAGTATGCCCAGATATTTAACAGGCGTTTTTTTCTCACACCACGGAATTTCCATGTGATCCAACACGATAGGCTCCAGTTGGTTGGAGAAACGTCTTAGAGAGAAAATTTTTGCAACACTTTTAGATGGATTTATGAGAATTTTCCATCTACTGAACCAGGAAGATAGGTGGTTGATAGACTGCTGGGTTTTGTGGATGGCCCTTTGAAGATCTTTGTCCAGGTTGAAGATGACGATGTCATCCGCGTACATTGAGGTGATGCAGTGGTCTAGTGACGGAAAGTCCGCAACGTAGAGGTCGAAAAGGATTGGACCCGATACTGACCCCTGAGGTACCCCCGAGTGGATAGGTTTTTCCTCTGATTACTGATCGTCCATTTTGATTTGGAAGCATCGGTTGCTCAGAAATGAAGAAATTATGTTGTATAGATATTCTGGGATATGGTAGTTCTGAAGCTTTGTGAGTAGCACTTGATGCCAAACTATCGATAAGCGACTTTGAAACCACAATTTCGAGAAAAACGCGACAATAGACAAGCAGCTGCACTGATATACCTACATCGTTCTGAGCTTCCCAGGGCTGTATCTCCGAAACTATTACTCGGGTCAACTTGAAAATTTCGAACAATATTCTAGAGATTATGTAGAAATGAATAAGGCAATAAAAAAATCGATTTTGTGAAGCCATGAACCCATGTAACCACTTAAAGAGAGAATGAATAGAAGGTAGTATTACAAGCACTATTTAGGAATCAGTTATATCCTAGAATAGGTGCGTCTTTAATTTTTAATTTTATTTTAATGTTCGTTAAATTTTTAATACACTCTTTCAATTAAAAAAAAAAAAATACCTACAAATTTTTCAAATGCCTGCTATCGAATCGACCTTTTCGCGATCGGCCGTTTACCCACTCCTAAGATACATCAATAAATTATGTTTCATACGGAAATGTATTAAATTTTATGTCATCTAATTTTTAGATCTTCTATCTGAGTTTTTGTATTTTACTTGCCATTTATTGACCTACTTAACAGTTAGAAGTATATGTGCAATTCTATATGGTAGATATTATTGAGCACATATTAACCACTGAAAAAAGCTCCCTCTTCAGGGAGCTTCTCAAAATTACCGTAGGTACTGCACTATGAAGGAACTCAAGTAATTTGACCCTCTAGATCAGAGTTCCCCAAACTTTTTTGTGTCGTAGACCCCTTGCCATGTTTTTCCGTGTTGGGTAGACCCCCTATTTACCGGATATTGATTTCCTGTAAATTTCTAACTGCAGTGAAGTTTAGTATTAAAACCTTAAAGTAAAAACATAGGTATTTTTATAACTTCATAGGTACTTTTAAAAATAATGTATATGTCTTGATATCATAAGATAGTATGATGTAAGTAAATAGGTACTATTAGTGTATGTGTTTGAGATCCACTATCGTGGACCCCCATTTTCATTTCATGGACCCCCAAATTTTTTTTCGCGGACGTAGACCCCTTGCAGGTTGTCATAGACCTCTAGGGGTCGATATAGACCACTTTGGGAATCACTGCTCTAGATATTTAGCTGCCCATTAGCACTCCGTAAGTAATCCATGCCTGATTTACGTAAATAGAATTCGAAATTGAATGAAAAATAATATTAAAATAAAATAGTGTACAAATTTTTAATAGTTTTACTTATTTTTATTTTACTCTTGAATGAGAATTGTATTTAAACATTTTAGTAAAATCGTTATTTTCACTTTTAGAAACTCCCAATGGCTACCGTCTTCTGCTCCATATGGAAATGAGAAAACTCCTGGAGTCGATCCAATGGCACAACCTGGATCGCAGCTTCCATTTATATTTCGATTGGTGGCTCTGTAATTTTGATATATTCATCCAACAGCACAGTTTGCAAATAACTTCCTTCATACTTTCAGAGGTATCTGTGGTGTTTTGGTGGCATACAATGTACTATTTATGTTTAGTATTGGCTACAATTTTGGAGTTTACAAAAGTTATATGTGGTTGCTCGCTATGGGCATGTCGTTATGTTTTGATATATTTATCATAGAAAACATTTTCATAATGGCTCGGTCTATTTTCTGGCGTGTTATACGCAATGTAAGGTTCATTTCCATATGTAAAACTGTACTTAAATTTGATCATTTTTAGAGGGAGGACGTTCAACGATTTCGTAACGATATGGTTGATAGATACATTGAAGATGAAATTAAATATGCGACAAACGAACATAGAAGACATTTAATACGAAAAGATCAGATTACTCCTCTTCCCTGTTATTTTCGCCGGGTAAAAATTAATAAAGACACCTAAGAGTGGATTCACATTTTATCATTTTATTACATGTAATCCATCTAAAAATTAGCCACAAGCAACACCAAATTTAGTCGATTCGACATGTTTATGTACAAATATTAGGGTTCGACCGACACTAGTTTTTTTCGGCCGAAACCGGGGACCCGATGTCAACCACATTTTCTGTACCAAAAATGGTAGTGCCGGACCTATCACTATGAGCGCTGGCGTCGTTTTATCTTCTGTAGGAGAAACGAACTGATACGAAGTTTAAAAGTGAGAGCAAGATAACACGAAGCAATGATCGTTGTTTTCCTGGACCCTTGGTTTCGACTGAAAAAAAAATAGTATCGATCGGACCGTAACAAATACACAATAAATGCATCACCAGGAGATTGTGTGAAACTCATTTAAAATGGAACTACTGTGGGTCCACTTCGAGATTGACAGAAAAATGATAGAACATTATTTTTATGTTTCCAGGCTTTGGCTGATCGGGAATTCAAATTTTCTGAGTATCGCAGAGTTACTATTGAATTATTGATGTATGGTTTCTTTTTGATTACACTATGCTTCGTGTTTATGACTCATCGTGATACATTTAGCTACCACGCAAAAAGGACCATAGAGAAGAGTGTCGTGAATGGATCCTATACTGACACGATTTCGTTCAATAAAATCGCATCAGTCAGCGAGTAAGAATGATTTTTTTTTTATTGCGAGAATATGAAAATAAACACAAAACAAATTCTTTCTAATATTACGTAACTCCCGAATGTTATCCCATCGACTTTTAATTTTTCAAATTTTTTTTTGCTCATTGGTTTGTTTGTTCTTAGTTTGTTTGGGCTTATGTGTACTTTAGCACACCCACAATCTGGCAATGTTTCATTTTCGACTTTGTTTTTAATTTAATTCGCGATTAAATCGGTCCATAATGAAAATTTAGCCACCAAAGAGAGAATTATACCATATTAGAATTGAATTAACAAAAATATCGCGAATTAAATTAAAAACAAAATCGAAAATGCAACGTTGCCAGATTGTGGGTGTGCTAAAGTACACTTGAGCCTTTGTTTGTTCTTAGTTTGCTTTTCTTTTTTTTTGGGTCAAGTCCATTTTAGCATACCCACAATCTGGCAACGTTGCTTTTTCGATTTTGTTTTTCATTCTACTCGCGATATTTTTGTTAATTCAATTCTAATATGGAACAATTCTCTCTTTTGTGGTTAAATTTTCATTACGGACCGATTTAATTCTGAATTAAATTAAAAACAAAGTCGAAAATGCAACGTTGCCAGATTGTGGATGTGCTAAAATGGACTTGAGCTCTTTATTTCCTTGGAGTTGACGTATTCCTATAGATCTTTGTTGGTTCGTGTAAGATCTACGTTTGTTCGTCCGTGAATTGTATTTTTTCCATCGCTTTAGTATGGAATATGAAGACACTTATGGAAAATTGGTGGCGGTGATTTCTGTTCACGTGAATTAGTTTCTCAATAATTAATATTTGATATATTATGAAGTTTGTAGTATGAAAAAAAAATTAATTTCGTCCAAACGGCAAGAGCTTCAGTGAACAAATGTTGGATATTGGAAACTTTAAATCGTTAAATCGTTAAATGTTTATTTATTTTCGTTTATTCGAGAAGAATTGCCGTTTTTTCGTTCCTAGATATTAATATTTCTCAATTAAAAAAGTCGCGTTATTAAAAGAGATTTAATGATCACAAACATTTACTATGTTCCGTGGTTTGCCGGTAGATGGCGAGATGTGGGGTTAGCATTGTTAATGAAAGCAAATAATTCAAATACTTCAATAAATAATGTTTCATACGAAAATGTATCAAATTTTAATGTTATCTCGTATTTTAAAACATCTATTTGAGTTTTTGTATTTGATTTATCATATATTTATCTACTTAGATAACAATTAAAATTCTATGCAATTCTATATCTATATATATATAAAAGAAAGTCGTGTTAGTTACACTATTTATAACTCAAGAACGGCTGAACCGATTTGACTGAAAATTAGTAGAGAGGTAGCTAAGAACTAGGGGAAGGGCATAGGATACTTTTTACCCCGTTCCCGTCGTTCCTGTGGGACGTGCCTTTTTAAAATGTAAATGTTTTTATACTTAACAAACACTTAATAGAATTATGCGTTCATAGCACATTCGCTTACGTATCTGATATTCTAATGCTCACAATAAAAGAGACGTAGGTTCAAATCCTAAGTAACCTTTTTTTTTTCTTTTTTTTTACAAAATTGTTGAAAATAAAACCTTAGGGTTGCTCAATAAGGAAATATTAACGAAAAAAGTAACAGTAGTAGTAAAAAAAATAATTATATTAATAAAGCTTAAAGTAAATACGTTTTTAAAACCTTGCATACATAAAATCGTGTAATTATATATTTCTTCTGCCAGATGGAATTTTAATATTCGGTGTATTCCTTATAAGAAGTAGGCATGTGAAAAGATTTTTTTTGAAAAATTCCTATCCTAAAAGAGTGAATTGGGGTGATTAAGTTTCTTTGAGAAAATGTAGAGTTAATAAACAATCGAAATTTTGAATTTACTAAGTGTAATTAATAAATAAATAAATAATTAATAATAAGTTTCTGTTTTTGTTATATAATTTTAACTACAGCATTTTAAATAACGTTATTTCACTTAATTAGTATGAAAGTTTAGGTAGTAGGTACTTATATCAAATACCATAGAGGCGGTTTTTAATTTTTGTTTGTTTTTCAACAATCAAACTTTTGAAAATCTTATTTTTATGAACCAATGATTGTGTTAATCTAGAACATCCATGTTTTTCCCATGGTCAATTATATGTGGCATGTTCACGGGTCGGGAGACCCTCTGCGTCATTTGTTTTCGCGCCTGATAACCAAAAATATCGTTTATCACAGGGTGCTACACTGAAATGTGCAACCCATGCAAAAAAATAAATGGAAAATAAAAAATCACTGAATTAATAGATTTTTTTATTTACAATTATTCTTATTTAAAAAGTAAACAAATGTGATCATTTGTTGCCTATAGGGCGGAACAAAGTTCGCCGGGTCAACTAGTGGTAGATATTATTGACCACATATTACCCACAGAAAGAAAAACTACTTCTTGTCATGATCATTAGTGTGAATTTCTCGTTGATTTTCATAAATTCGGAAAAAATGACAACACAGGAATTATTTCATTACATTAACAATGCTGACTCCACATCCCGTCATCCATCGACAAACAACGGAACATAGTAATTGTGATCATTAAATCACTTTTCGCTTGTAATAACGCAACGGCTCATGTATACTTGAGCACACCCACAATCTGGCAATGTTGCATTTTTGACTTTGTTTTTAATTTAATTCACGATTAAATCGGTCTATAATGAAAATTTAGCCACAAAAGAGAGAATTATACCATAATAGAATTGAATCAACAAAAATATCGCGAATTTAATTAAAAACAGTCGAAAATGCAACGTTGTCAGATTGTGGGTGTGCTAAAGTATATTTGAGCCAACGCAACTTTTTAACTTAAGAAATATTAATACCTAGGAACGAACAAAAGTCAATTCTTCTCGTACAAACGAAAATAAGTAAACATTTAACGATTTAAAGTTTCCAACAAAAACACACCAATAATGCATTTCAGCAGCTCTTAGCTAACGTTGATCACACTCAATGCACGGACTATTCATTGTGGAAGTTACTTAAAAGCACAAAAAAGCCTGTTTTAGCCAACTCACCTATTCGTGATCCATCGGGCGGTTGGCTTATTACAAATCATGAAAAGACGGAAGCTTTTGCCACACATTTGGAGAAGATATTTACACCAAACGATGCTATGGATTCGACCTTTGTTCCAATCTCCCAAGCCCAAAAACAGAAGTATGTGTTCGTGCTTAAAATTCAAACTGCCATCACTGCTCAAAAAGGTCAATGATTTACAAATTAATAAGGCTCCAGGGTACGATTTACTGTCGAGAAAAATGATTAAGGAACTGCCAATAGAAGGCCTACGGGCAATCCTTTTTATTTTTAACGCCATCCTGAGGCTAGGCCACTACCCAGTAGTTTGGAAAGAGGCAAAAGTAATCATGATACCAAAACCCGGAAAGAATGTTACGAACATTGATTCCTATCGGCCAATCAGTCTGCTGCCTGTTCTTTCCAAGCTCTTGGAAAGGCTCATTTTAGACATGATTGATCCAATTTTAACAGAGAAAAACATAATACCGAGTCACCAGTTTGGATTTAGAGCGCAGCACAGTACTATCGAGCAAGTGCATCGCATCACCAACTATATTAGTAATGCACTAGAGAAAAAAAAATATTGTGCAGGATTGTTTTTAGATGTTTCTCAGGCATTTGATCGTGTCTGGCATCAGGGTCTGTTGTATAAATTAGTAAACATTTTGCCCACCCAATTATTCAATCTTTTGGAGAGCTATCTAACGGATAGAAAGTTCTATGTTCAATGGAAGAATGAATCTAGTTCCCAACACAAAATAGCTGCGGGGGTTCCACAGTGCAGTGTTCTTGGACCAACGCTTTATATAGTTTACACGGCGGATATTTTATTGGAGCAAAATATATTGACGGCAACATTTGCGGATGACACTGCGATCCTGTATGTAGGTCCAAGCCCACACATTACTACAAGGGAGCTGCAAGCTCACATGAATAAAATAAATGAATGGCCAAAACGATGGAGAATCAGGCTAAACGAGACTAAAACTAAATTGGTTACGTTTACTCAGAGGAAGAACTCTTGCGGACCCATTAAAATAAACGAGCACTGTATCACAAATGATGTCTCCGTGAGATATCTAGGTTTTCACCTGGATCGACGCCTCAACTGGAAAACCCACATTAACAAGAAGGTTGCTCAGACTACAGCACTGCATCGTAGGATCACTTGGATGACAGGCAAAAAGTCTCCGTTAAGTCTGTCATCCAAGGTAATGCTGTACAAGGCAGTGCTCAGACCAACATGGGCATATGGGGTCCAACTCTGGAACGTGGCAAAGCCCAGCAACATTGAAATGATCCGAAGATGCCAAAGTAAAATCCCTCGATCATTTCTTGGAGCTGGTCGATATATCAGGAATGACATCATTCAGCGGGACCTAAACGTTGAGGACGTCATTCAGTTCATTAGTTCTCACAATTCGATACGTAAAAAGGGTGAAAGAACACCCAAACAAGTTGGCCTTGGGAACACTAAATGACCCCCCCCACAAAAGATTAAAAAGAGGGCACATAAATGTTTTCTTGTAATTTTAAGAATGTTAATCAATTTTTATCAAGCCGTTGTATGGTTTTAGATTGTATGTCTTGTTTATTTTTTTTTCTCTTGTATATAGTTGTTAAGATTTTTGCTACCATTGTTCCCTCATGACGATGGTCAGAGGAATTAAATATTTTCTAATTTTGTAAAGTCAGACTAATGTAGGCTAGGGACCCTAGGGGTTCAATTCCTACCAAATAAATTAAAAAGTTAAAAAAAAAGTTTCCAACATCGGTTTCAATGTTTTAAATTCCCAAAAATAAATGAAACATACACACTTGGCCTCTGAAGCACTTGCCATTCTGAAGAATGTATTTTTTTTATTTTTCACATTACAAACTTCTTTATATATGAAACATTAATTATTATGGAATTAATTTATGTGAATTGAAATCACCGCCTCCAATTTACCATAGGTATCATAAAATTCCATATTTATAAAGCAATGGAACATATCGGTGTGTTTATTTTCATGCAAGTGATTTCTTTATATTATTGTCTATTTCATGGAAAATACTACAATTCAAAGACGAACAAACGCAGACCTTATACGAACGAATTAATGTCTATAAAAATACATTAACTCCACGGAAAAATAGACCATATTTAAAAATGGTAACGACCAAAAAAATTGACGAACAAACGAATTAGCAGAAAAAAAAATGATAAATCAAAAGTCGCGGGGCTCACTTTTGGGAACTATATTGCGCTATTCAAACACTACCTTATAAATTTTTGTAGCCTTGTTTTTTAAACTTTCAGTAGGAATTAAGCTTCACCAATTGGGTTTGTGATTTTTTTTTTTTTTGTGATAAATGGAAAGATCATATATAAGTTTTATAGCAAAATTATTTTTTGTTTTTTTTTTTTCGTAATAATTTAAAAGTTATTTCAAAATAAAAATTAATTTTTGAATCTAGTACCGAAGACACGCCGACAGCTCCCGAACAAACCCGAGCGCGTGTGACGTCCTAATGTTAGTTGTCACTCATTGCAGTTGATACAGAAATAATAAGTACAGTGTTTTGATTGACTTAATTCTGTTGTGATAGTTAAATATTGAAATTTATATTGAAAATGCCGAACCTTAAAAGTTATCGTTCTTGTTTTGTACCATTAGAACGAATACTACAAAAACAACTCCTAACAAAATGTTTTTAAATGTTCCCCAAGATGCCAAACGTCGAAATAAATGATTTCAAGCAGTGCACTTACATTATCAGACTTTGCCTTTATAAATCCTTTATCACACATAGCTAATTGGAATCAACTAACGACTCGTTTTTTAGCAATAAATTTTCAATATTATTGTCTAGTCACGTGTAATAGCTGTAAACGCTGTACTGTTATTGAATAGCTATAACATTATGACGTCACAACTATGGTGACCACTCATGGCGCGTTTATAGTCACGTGATTTTTTTTTTAAATTTTATCAATTTTTAATCGTTTATAATTAATTGAAAATTATTTTTTTTAAGTTTTTTGCATTAAATATCAATATTATTAATAATAAAGTTTTAAAATACATGAACAAAATCAATAAATTTTTTTTTCAAAATCCCAATTCACATCGTGATTATTAAAATTATTATTATTCTTAACTTCTTTTAGTATCTGGGATTATTTCAATCGAACTCTTTTACATTCCGTACATTGGAGACCATACGGTTGGCTTGTTGATACAAATTTCAAGCTAATCAGTGTTCCAAGGTACTTAGTATTTGTAACAACAGTTTTGAGTATTAGTTTCTGATTTTTTTACAATTTTAGAATGCGTCAAATTCGAATGAAACCACATACGTGCCGAGTTCCAGATGATCTATCAACTGTTTTGCATGCGCCCGAATGCTATGGAATTTTGGATAGTAAGAAACAAGAAAAAAAGAATTTCAATCCCGAATGGGCGAAAGAAGACCTCAGTAAAAAAATAGAAAAGAAGGATCGGTTGCCGTTTTTATATATTAAACCAAAGGAGACGTCAAATGATTTGATTAGTAATAACTTAAAAATGGAATTTGTATATCATAACTTTTTGCGCTTTTTGTATGCTAGGTAGTTTTTATGTAAATCCAGCGGGTGGGTACTATACGTTTCTCACTCGATCCGCATTAGATAACCGAAAATGGTTGAACCATTTAAAAAAAAAAAAATGGATCGATGAAGCTACACGGCTTATTGTTGTTGAATTAAGTACTTACAATGTCAATGCAAAGATTCTTAATTCCATTCAGTTGGTTTTCCGAATAACGGCAATGGGTGACATTCAAACGGAATATAACGTAAGTCGATGAAAATTTGAAAATTTACTGACCAATATCTTATTTGAAATGAAACTTTTACTAAAATTTTAAATTCTTTTTGGGTCTTATTGATTATATTTTGATAGTACACAAAGGCAACAAGGAAAAGTGGCAAAATACCTATAATAAACCTACATTGGTGTTACTGGGGCCATATGATTTACCCTGATAGCACCTCCCTAAAGTTAGCCCCTCGACTTTTGATTTTTCAAATTTTTTTTTGCCTTATTCGTTTGTTCGGCATTTTTTTTTCGTTTTTTTCTTTCTATAAAAGAACTAGCTGATATCCGCGACTTCGTCTGCGTAACGTACAAGTAGATTATATTTTCTTTTTAAATTTGCTATTTGTAGTGGTATATGAAAATTATTTTTATTCTTATTTCTTTTACGAAAAACATAATCACACCTGAAAACACTATTTTGCTAATAAACTGTTATTTAGAATAAAATAGTTGTATATAATGATCAATTAATTTTCAAAAAAATATTTATAAATATCAAAAAAGAGTATGGTCTATTGCGTATACCTACGGTAGATATACCTACCGTAAACCAATTAATCCGTAAATCAATCACCATCTATACATAAATAAAAAATATCGTTAAGTTCAATAAAGTCAGTCATAATTATAACTTAAAACAGTCAAAAGTTATCAAAACACTCGCCTGGATATTTAGAATATTAGTAGAAATCCCATTTCATTGTCTCGACTTTCGGTTGAACCCTTTTCTCGAAACTATTTCACTATTGCAATGTACAAAACTACCGCGAAATTAAAATTTGTTCAATTGCACAAAACCCAGTTCCTCCATAATCAAGTATAACCATTGTGTCATCTATGCACTTATTAAAATATCTGAATTTCAACTATATAATTAAACCATTTTCTTTTAGTTCGCCGAATTTCTCGCTACTCGATATTCGCTCACTAATGTATTTATTTGTGAATGCGTATTTCGGATTTTCAGGTTTACAATATGTGAAAGCCAAAAAACTTAATGCTCACTTATGAACTTAATCTTTTTTAGATAAATATATTCGAGTTTAAATTTTTAAGCAGATCCTACATTTTTGTTTCTAATAATAAACCAACATAACAAACACACTAACGGCGGCGCTACATCTTAAGGGTGGATCACCCTTACCCACGAACGTAAAAAAAATGACTTTTTTAAAACTGCTCCCATTTTTTTTTTTTGAGATATTAAAAATCGGTCTTCAGCATGTAAAAGTTGAAGTTTTGAACTATTTTTTTTTATTTGCCCCGATATGTCCCCCTCCCCCTTTTACAGCGCTTTGAGGGTCCTCAAAAATAAGGAGGCAAACGGGAGACAAGTTTTCTCGGAAACCGGAAGTCGGATCATGATTTTCTAAAGAATGTAGTTTTTGGTAATGCGTCTTCTTGGTATTGAATCTCGAAAATCCGAAAAAAGTTGAAAATTCACAAAAAGGCGCGACTTTGAAAAAAAAGTTTAAAAAAACGACCTTTTTTTGGACCTTTCCGTCTCTTCCACTTTTAGGGGGGGGGGGAGATTTGCCAATTTCAGAGGTTCAGTACCAAGAAGACGTCTTGAACTATAACACTCTTCAGTTTAAAGTCAATCCGTCGGATAGTTTCTGAGAAATTTTGTCTCCCAGTTTTAAAAAGTTGATTTCGAGAAAAACGCATTTAAAGTTTTTTTAAGGTATTTTTTTATGTCATTATCAATTTATTCAATTTTTATCAGTGAAAATACATTAGTCAGCTATTCCAATCCTTTTAACACGTTATTCTTCAATGTTATAAGAACACATTTATGGAAAAAAAAAATCGATTTTTTTTTCTGACGGTGATCCACCCTTAACAAAATTCCCCCATTGCATTGCAAGATTGGAATACTGGAACTAGCTATTACGATTTAATTTAGAGGAAAAAGAAGAGGATCCATTTAGAACCTTTTATATCCTAATGGTATATTGTACCCAAAGAAATTTTTTTAGGCATACAACTTATGTATAGTATGTAAGTTTATACATATTTTATTCCGATTCTTTTATAATCCTGATTTATCGAGTCGTTTATAGAAATAAAGTATTTAATCACTAGGGAAACTGATCCTTCGTTTGGTGAGACACTGAATAAGAATAATAATTTAATTGATACCTGAGTAAAAGTTTCAGTTTCATTCCCATTACTTTTGTAAAGTGATGGAACTTTTCAAAAATGGTTCAAGAATCTATTAACTTTCGCTTTTTTTCTTTTAGATCTATTCGTTAAAGTTTACACAAAGTGGAGCCGTGTTTAATAGTATTGAGGATTTTATGTATAAACTGTTTATACTTACTGTGAGTTTAATATGTGTTTACCAGGCGTTTCTCTTCGCCTTCACTTCGTGGACCGAATATTTTACTACTTTTTGGAACTACTATGACATTGTTGTGATTGTTGTGGGATTCATTTTAACAAACTACATATCGACACGAGTTGAACTCGTAGCAAGAGCAATGGCCAATGCCGAAATGCATCGTTACGATACGTACATCGATTTTGTGCCAGCAATCGCCGCTCAATACTTGGTGGAAATCTTTTCCGGATTGCTTCTGTTCATCGTCATATTTCGAATATGGCGTCTTTTAACCATCAATCGATTATTCCGGGCAAATCATTACACAATAGAATATTCGTTATGTGCTTTTGCTGCGATGACCATTCTCTTGGCGATTACAGTGCTGGGATTTACGACGGCTTTTTACTACTTGTTGGGACCGTACTATGAATTTGCGTCTACTTTTGATAGAGCTTTGTTACTGTTCACGAGTGTTAGCCTGGGACTAAGACCTCGACTGGATTTGAATGAATTAAACCATCAAGGCTTGGCCACATATGTCATTTATGTGATGTTTTATCTCATATTTCGTATATTTTTTGTAAGCATATTCGTAGGAATTGTTGTGGTGAACTTCTCATTAGTCAAACGAAGAATTGTACGAGAAGAATTATTGAAAATTAGATACTGGCATTATATCGTTGAAAGAATTTTCTGCAGTAAGATCATGGCGGAAAAATATCGATACAATTTACGACTTAGAGCCAAATATAAAGCTCAGTAAAACTGTTACTAAGGCACTGATATATATTACAACTACAATTTAGGATTAAGTTTATGAGCAATACAACCTTAAATTTATCTAATTTAACATAAGTGTAAGAATAATTCAATACTGTAAAATATTTTTCAATTGTCCTTCTTCATTGTTAATATCTAAATATATAATAAAATTTGCCGTTACTTGTTGAATGTTTTCAGAATACTTCTCTTGACTTAAGCATGATTAAAATTACGAAATTTGTAGAATTGTATCGGATTAGGGAAAAAATTTCATCAAAATCTTTTCTTATATATACTCATAAATACTGGAATAATTATACAAAATATATAAATTTATAGATGGGTGAAATTATTTTTACCAAAATGTCTAGCAAAACATGGTCGCTAGTATTTATAATTAAAAAAAAATAATTGATTTTTGGAAACAAAATTCATTCACTTGTCAAAGTAAATTAAAATTAACTTAAAAAAATGATGTGTGTACTTATGTACATGCGAGAGAAGTTATAATAATTGTACCGGAAAAGAATGTCGTTTTTAAACCAATAATCATTCAATTGACATTTATCTGCTTATAAGTTATTTCCAAGCGGTACTAAAGACATTTTATAATTAGAGTAATTTATTAACGAAGTAAAAGTTTTTATTCCGAAATCCATATTGAAATGGTTGAACCAAAAACCCGAAAGAATAAAAAATCGATATTGTATGCTCTTCGAGTTTCACAGGATAACAACGAAAAGTTGTTACTAAAAACAAATTCAATGTTTATCAAAGTGCATTAGATGTTCATTAATGCTAAATGAGATTTTTAAGTTCAAATTAGATAATTTTCATTTCTCCGACCGGTACCAACAAAATACAACAAAAAAATCAACCAATAAACAGTTAAGGAGGGAAATGGTGCCAAATGTATGCCAGAAAGTCAAAGAACTTTCAAATAATCCTAATCAATATTGATCTCTCGTCCAAATACCCAAGTGTCATAAAACTGTTAAAAGATAAAATTCTGTGCATTAATACGTTAATGAAAGCCATTCACATTGTAACACAGTAATGGAAGACTCCTCTGCAGAGGAAAAGCCTTGGAAAGAACTAATTAATTACGGGGGAGGTGCTATTGCCGTACCCACTATAATCGTCCAACGTTATTTCATCGGATTTCTATTTGTTTCAATTCGTTACCACATTTACTAAGTGATAAAAAAACTGAAAGCTTAAGTGAAACTCAAAATGTATTTTTTTGATATTTTCCTTGCCAATCAATTGAATATTACTAATATGGCATTAAAAACCAAATGTCAAACCGTTGATACTATCGATTATATTATATCATTGATTTAACATCAATAGTTGTAACCACATTTTGTGTTTTAATTGTATATTGAAAAAACGACAACACTTTCCGGTACCTCTAATATTTGCGTTGCTAGTGGCAGAAAGGAGAACTATGTTCTCTACTCTTATTGGTGTACGTGAACATTGTGAAAAAACCTATAACGTTCGGATTCTTTGTATCTATACTTCGTGAGTACATCCTTGAAATACTAAAAGTCCCCATCGAGCCCATGTCTGCTAAAAAGGTTATTCAAAGTCAAATTTTCGATTTTTTGGATTTTTCTCGAAAACGGTAATGCCAAAATAAATACATTAGACAAAATTTGAAGATCATAAAATAATCTATAAAAATTGTCTTTATACACTTTTCATTAAGAATCATAATTTGTAAGATATTGCGATTCTAAGAGTTTAATGAATTATATTAATATAATAATAGGCAAAAATATGAATGTCGGTATAGACAGAGAACAAAGATAAAGTAAACACATATGTGTGAGTGAAAAACAATAATTAATTCAAATTTCAACCAACTGACCGTTGTTATGATTTTAACCGTCATTTTGATTTCATTCAATTGCTATTTTTTAACATTTGCTAGTTTTGAACTGTGTGTTGAACGGTGGATGTTTCACGGAAAGTTATTCGTCAGCTGTATTAATGTTAGACTGTTAATATTTCACGGGAATTTACTAGTTTTATATAATATACACGAATATACCACGTAAATACATGTATGCGTACCGGGGAAACTACGTTGATAAAAATGCGCCAAGTGCATTACCACACAGGTGGAGTGGAAATGTGTGCATATTATATAGGATGTAACTCTTTCCACTTTTCGAATCATGATATCTCAGGAATGAAAATTCTTATGAAACAAATTTTGAAAACAATTTTTGTTGTTTTTTTTTTTTGATACATCTTACCGTTTACGAGAAGATATCCTCAAAAGATAAACATTTTTACTGTAACGGTAAGCGAGCTTCTATCAGAAAGATGTAGCTAATGATGGGCAATAATTTGAACAATACATTTGCAACAAAATTTTCACAATCAAGTTGCATTTTCTTTATAAAAGAAAAACAGCGAGAACTGAGTAACGCGCCAAATACAAATTAGTCCCACCTACAGGTCGATTCGTGATTACTTTGTCACTGAGCACATAGCAGTTACGGAGCGATCCAATAATACTTGATGACCACTGAGGAAGATTTCTGGGCAATCGAAATACGTATCGGGGCAAATACTTCAGTATTACATTTGTTTGAACTTTTGTTCAAATTTATGTCTCTAATTTACTTTTATGAACTATACTACATAAATATGACCACAATTTATTCTATATATTGTATAAGTATTCCCAGTAATTTTTTTAATTCTAAATATTTTGTAGACTCAAAATAAAAAAAGGGAAATTTAATCTTGGAAATTTTGTTGGCTATTCTTCCTCGGACGAATGAATAATACTTTAGAGAATGACGTATAGAGAAGATTTAAAACGAAATAAAATTTCTGAACAAATTGGGCCAGTTCGTCATTATCCATACTGTACTTAATAGACAAGTATAAATTAGTTTTTGTTCAATTAAAATTCTTGTTATTTTAAGATCAGAAATATATTTTTATTATTTTTTAATATATAAGTACGAATAATTTTATTGTATAGTATTATGAATCCATCCCAAGTATTCTGAAACTCGAGTGAAAACACTTGTACTACTCTGGTCGTCACTTTTGGAATCGATGCCAGCAACTCCCACAACAATTGGCGTTTCCATTACATTGACAACGAATAAAGGAAGTCCTCTTCGAGCCACAGATGTATTTAGTTGCACATTAACACACATTTTTCGTAAATCTATCTGTACCTCATACTGTTCACAATGACTATTCGACTCAATTTTTACAGCAATTATTTCCCAAAAAGGTTTGTAATCGGAGGGATCTTTACTTGCAAATGTTTCAGCTATTTCATTATCGTAATTCATATACCATTGTGGAAGCTGCACCGGTTTATATCCAATGGAATTGATTTGAATCAATGCAATATCATTGTACAATATTTGATCAACCAATTCAAAGTCATAGGGAATTATTTGAATAATGCTGCTACTAAGTTTTTCATCAAAGTGAATTTGTAAACTCTGAAAAGTAAAAAAAAATGATTATTTTTGAACTTATACTTTTTAGCGACGTATGAAAAATAATCAGACTGCATTTTTACTAAAATGTGACGTCGTAACGCTACAGTAGGAAGTTGCTCGCAAACGATTAGTGAAAAACTTCAAGCGGGTCAAAACTGGTCGATTTTTGGGAGCGATTTTCATAGTACTAAAAACGCAATTAAGTCGACCGAGTTGACCGCTAGCACAGGTTTCTTTTTATTATTCGGTAGGAAAATCAACTAAAATGATCGATGATGAAGTTAAAAAGTGTCAGGAGGAGATAATAGTCATAACACGCACCGTTAGTTGTTATTTTATTTTAAAAACATCAATTTCGTCGAACTTAATATTTTAAATTTTTAGTTTGCACCATATTCATATTAAAACACAATAATTTAAATACAACAAAGCAACATATAAAATAAAACAATAGTCGATTGATGTATTATATTGCATTTTTATATTGCATTCAAAAATCAATCTGATTATTTTTTCATATATTCGCTAAAGAAGTATAACTTCAACAATAATACATTATTTGAAAACTAGTTAATTTTTAGATAATATTCACAGCTCAACACTGACAATACTAACAAATGGCAAAAATTGACAATTGGATGAAAATTAAATGACAGTTGAAACCAATGACAATAATCAGTTAATTCAAAATTGGGACAATAGTTATTATATCTGTTAACATTCTTTACCGCCATACATACATTTGACAAATAATTATAACTTCTCCCGTGCGTACATTAGTACATACACCGTTTTTTTTAACTTCTTTATTTTTGTTTTACTCAGGAGCTGTACGAATATTAAGTCCATTTCAATAAATGGAAACAGAATAAGAATAAAACAGATTCTGTCGAATCCTCAGATCCTCTGTTGTTAAAATGTCCAATTGTTGTCGAATTACAGGAAGTTTCAATGACATTCAATGGAAGAAAGAATGCAACCATATTTGAATAGGGGAGACTGGGTACAAAAGTAACAAATGCTTTTATAGGTTTATCCAATGGACGAACATCGTTTTGCTGCCATCAGGTGATAGCCTAGAGCCCCCCCCCCTTAATCGCTTTAAGTCGGCGCGTGCGCAGTGCGTTGTTAGGTTATATAATAGGACGTAATGTGTTTTAACGAGCCAAAAGTAAGTTTTTCGACGTTTTTTTTATTTATTGTTTACATAGTTGTAAAAGGATCATAGTTATCCGAATGTTTGCATACCGATTCTTGATTAGATAAATTGTACATTGTTTAAATTCATTTTTGTCTAGCACGTTCCGTTTTAAGGTTATGTTACACGTTTTATTAAAAATGAGAATGGGTACATAAGTAACATAGCCCCCTAGGGTACAAAAATAATATATCACTTTTATCCTCGAAATGATTTTATTGCTAACATCATATTTTTATGGATATCTACTTAAATAGAATGGTTTTCGATACATTTCCGTGTCGGTAGTTCTTCATGCAGTAGTTCTTATGCGTTGTCGCGGCATTCTATTGATTCATTTCCTTAAAAGATATATTTTTTGAGTATTTAAAATGCTGAATTTGGTTTATATCATTAATATCAAGTCTTTAAATAAAATATTTGTTTAATCAAAATAAGATTTTTTCGCTGACTTTGAACAGTTTTACTGTGTATACAATATATAAAATATATTGCAGTCCAATTTATGTAGTATAATTTAACATAATAATATACAAATTTAATATAATAATATATAAACTTAATATTATAATATATAAAAATCATACCACCAACATAAATTTTGAACAGAAGTTCAAACAAAAATATTCGTGACGTATTGCCCAGATACGTATTTCGATTACCAAGCAATCTTCATCAGTGGTCATCAAGTAGTTTGAATCACTCCGTAACTGCTTTGTGATGATTCATAAAATAATCACGGATTAACCTCAATTTTTTATGTTAAATTATACTACATAATTTGGACTGCAATATATTTTATATATTGTATACACAAGTTATTTGCTGATTTAACTTATACTTTTGTTTTCATTAACATCCCTTAGCAGTTTTGTTACTTTCGACCCGTTTACGTGGTCGAAAGTAACATCTGACAATATTTTTTTTACTCTATGTTATTCATATAAAACACACCATAATTTAATAAATCAATTTATTATTGTGATGAACATAAACTAAATTTATATGTGGTTATATTCATTTAATGACAATAATAACACCCAGCCAGAAATCAAGGTAAAAGTACAAGTTGTTACTTCTGTACCCGGTCTCCCCTATCTAAAACGGATGCAGAGTATCAAATAGAAAAATTTACTTACGGATATATTGTGAACCAAATTATGATGGTCTGAATCGAAAAAGCAACTGGCTGCACTGATCACCCAAGTGGGATAAATCAAAGATCCATAGCATATGTGTTCCTCACTATTTAAGTCCTTTTTAGTTACTTCTCCAATCCATGAAAAGTCTACACCTCCTAAAACTGAATAAGCTATTGAAAAAACTAAAGTTTACAGTATAAATATTTTCCCTACCTCCAATTACTAACTCAAAAATTAACAATAAGTATAATTTACCTTCCATTTTTATCTGAGGATTGAATCAAATAATTTAGATCTTTTATACAACGAAGTTATCAATTTTATTATTAAATTATAATTAAATTAATGATAAAAATTAAAAGTTAATTAAAATGTTATCTATCCACAAAAAAATATTACTTTAAAGGTATCAAATCCGACTTTGGTAAGAATATTGATAAAATACCACACACTAAAATTAAAAAATTAAAAATATTAATTTTTTGGCACCTAATCAACATTTAAATACTTACGGAATGTAATTATGGCTAAAAAGATAAAAGGGGGGAAGCACCCTGATTGAATTAGCATTGGGAAAACTAAATTTCCAAAAAGAGCGCCAGCTCGGCCGCACATCATTGTTAGCGAAATAGTCATTGCTCTAAAAAAAATTTTTAAAATATGAATATATTATACATAGACATGGAGTTATGGTTGGCTGACATATGAACACACGCCAGTTAAACATGGACAGTTAATCGCATGCACTTAAGTAATATAAGTTTTGGGACATTCCATTTAAAATCGGCCAGACTATGTTACTCAATATTTGTTATTTTCCTGCTTCTTTAAATACAAGTTCCTTATTGGTAGACAGTCACAAAAAGATGTTTGAAAAAATAATAATAAGCTATAGTTTTTCCTAGGCAGCCATTTAAAAATGGCGCTTGTGCAAATTTTAATGAAAATCTCCAATTGTATCTCCATAACATTCTTAAGGATGTTATGATGTTTAGATACAATCGGAGACAAAAGTACAGAAAAATAGAAATTTGTGATTAATTACGTCGTATAGCATACAAGCATCGTTAGTACATTTGGTTAGATAAAAATGAAACGCAGAATTTATCTTTGTCACACTCATGAGTACACAGTATAAAGCGGAAAAGGATGAAATATGTCAAATAATTTATTTTCATAATGTTGAGCATGTCGCGCATGCTCACTCACATGGTGTGAGAGAGACATACTATAGTTGTCAACGGTGCCAACTTATATTCGACAATCTTATCACGTTTTCATTGTTTTATATATTGTGAAATGTTTAATTTAATTTTAATTTTTTAATTATAATTGTCGTAAAAACATACTGACTTAATGTTTTATTTGTGATTTAATTATATTAAAAAATTCTACGTTTAAAAGTTATAAGCATCAAATCAATATTATTTACCAATTTATTCACCTGGTATACCATGAGGTGAATAAATTGGTCGATACGTAAAAAACTATATACAGTTTTAAGAGAAAATCGGAAATTTGACCAAATATTATAAATAATATAAGAAAAAAAACAATAATATAGAAAATTTTAACTAACTTTTGGGACTGCATGTACCTTGGTTTTAACTTTAATCAAAATATTATTGATTTGATGCTTATAACTTATAAATGTAGAATTTTTTAATATAAATAAAACATTAAATCAGCATGTTTTTAAGACAAATATAACTAAAAAATTAAAATTAAATTAAAAATTTCACATTATATAAAACAATAAAAACGTGATAAGATTGTCGAATTTATAAGTTGGCACCGTTGGCAACTATAATATGCCTCTTTCACATCATGTGAATGAGCATGCGCGACATGCTCAACATTATGAAAATAAATTATTTGACATATTTCATCCTTTTCCGCTTTATACTGTGTACTCATGAGTGTGACAAAGATAAATTCTGCGTTTTTTTATCTAACCAAATGTACTAGCTCAGCTTGTATTATATACAAAATGGTACGTCTCAGCTGACAACAGTGTTGCCGCATATTTGTATCCACTTATTAATTTATCAAATATAAACCACATTTTCGGTCTGTTTTTAATTTGTTTCTTAAAAATCGTGTAGTGAATTCAAATAAATGTATACAAAATTATTTGCCTACAGTTTAACTACATATTTTGAAAATTTGGGATGCCTGGTAGCATTTTTTTGCCAATAATTTTAGTTTTTCGATCAGGGAATCTTCATAAGATTTCGTGTTAAATCATAGTATTTTTAAATTGTAATAATTTTTTAACGAGTTAGTGAATCATTTTAAAATTGTCACAGGTGTTTTAACATTAAATAAGGAACTTTCTACTAAATTTTTTTGGTTATCTGATAGCATTTTGACAAACCTCCATAACATCCTTAAAACGTCAATTTTCTCAAGTAATTATCGGAAAAGGAGCCTTTTAGATATTGACTTGAGAAAATTGACATTTTATGGTTTCCAGCCATTTTTGTAAGGCAATTATGAAAAGTTTTAATAGTTATTTAGTGTTTAAGTGTCTCATGTTCAATTGTAGTATGCTTTCTGTTAGATCGGACAGATTTTCGTTATTTTATAAAAGCTGCTTAGTTATTTACATAAAAATGTTTGATAAGATGTAGAAACCATCTTTTGATAGTTACTCAAGTAACACACTATATAAAATTCAGCTATAATGCTTGGACCACTATGATGTAATTATTGTTATAATTTATTAAAGTTTAAAGATGTCTGGCAGGAGGTTGAAACCGTGCTAAGTGTCTGGCAATGTAGGTGATTTCTGCTATTATTCCGATGAAAATATATAACAAAAACTATTCTCTATACTTTGACGAAAGTGAGCTTCTATTTTACCTTTGCTACTTGTTATCCCCCCCCCCGCATAAGTAACCACTATCCAAACTCTTTAGTCGCTGATCGTTCTTACTTGAGTTGGGAAAATGCGCAGAGAAACTTTCTGCTTTTATAATATAACAAAGGTCTGGCCGTCGCAGAGTTCTGTAGGATTACCGAATTTATATTTCAGTTGAATATTTCTTTAACATAAGTACCTTAAATTTGTTGGAATCACATCGATAACGACTGTGATTAAAGTCGTTACACTTATCGACACCAATCCACAATAAAACGAGGGAACCAACAACGTAACCAATTGATTGTTGGCGAAATAGAGTGATCCAACCAAAAAACCCGAACCCATATAGAAAAGAACTGCAAAATGGAAGTTTTGATATTTTCTGGAGAAAAAAATCAAAATTTTCTCACCTAAAATTGGCTTCTTCCCCATTAAATTAACGATGCTACTGGCAAAAATGCACATCACACCCTGAATTGAACCCATTATTATGTAGTTGATGAAAACTCTATCTTCCATGCTTATCTGAAATCCAGCGATATAATAAATTTTTGCGTTTGAAAAAAAAACACATGTGTGTAGTTCACACGCGATAGAAGTGAAACTTTCAAAAATGATGAACTTCAAGATATTGAGACGAATGTAAGATTTTATGAGTAGGATAATTGCAGGGTTTATTTTACGATTTATTAACATATATATTACATAAATTTATTCTGAATCCAAATTTGCATTTTCGATAAATGATACAAGAGCTTATGATAATGGAAGTATGAAATAAATCCAGTGGTGGTAAAGATGCAGGTATCATTTAATATTTGAAACTTTTGTATTTGGACATCGTTGGAATTGCATTTTTCTCGATTGCTTGAAAATACGTGCAGCACAGTAAAATATTATCATTTGCATTAGAATTTTTAATTATTATCCATAAAAGATCTTCATGTCCTGGGCGTTGTGGTTTTAAATTTCAATGGAATCACAATCGTTCACAAAAGAAAACCACATATTATGACCGAACATATTGTTAAAAAAATTTTAACGAAATTCTTCATGAGCAATTTTATTTCGACGAAATTGTTAGTACCTAAAAAATTGGCTGTACATTCATTTGAGTAGCACCTGAAATACTGTTCGTAATATTATGTGATAACAGAATTAATTTTAAATTAGCTTTTATTTTATTGAAGTTTCGTGATTAAGGACGAAATATTCGATAAGAAAATAATTAAGTACTTACTAGCATCATTTTCACTATTTTGCACAGTCGAATCATTAAACGTATAAGAAATATTATTTTTCTTATTTAATAATGCTTTTCGGCGTGCCCGAAATTCACGAGCACGTTCTGTTTGACCTTTTGACGTCTTTATAGCCTTGTTTTCTTTATTTTTTTTGATAATCATGATAATAATCCGTATTCATTTACGGCAAACTTGAAAATTAATTTTATTAAAATAATGAAATGTTTATGCTCACAATTATAATAAGCAATTTAACACGGTAGTTCTTGGCCGCTATGAAAATCATTCTCAAGTAGCGTAATACGCAGACGCGCACAACCATAAGAAATACTTATGTTTTCTACCTCATTCTCTCTCATGTTAAATCTTATAGATTTATGTATATGTTTCTCTTTTTATTGCCACTTTCCGTTTCTGTTTCATAAAATTTCAAGTCACAGCGATGTTAAAGAAGTTTTCACTTCAATATAGAAAATTAATATTCTGATTCTAATTTTTGATTAAATCTTGAAGACCATATAAGTTATATAAAGTGTATATATAAAAAAAAAACCTAGAATTAGTACTATTATTAGCAGTGAATTATACCGTTATAATTATACCGAA
This sequence comes from Sisyra terminalis, assembly GCA_958496175.1. Classification (NCBI taxonomy): domain Eukaryota; kingdom Metazoa; phylum Arthropoda; class Insecta; order Neuroptera; family Sisyridae; genus Sisyra; species Sisyra terminalis. The sequence goes on along the minus strand of OY292279.1, from coordinate 18,197,392 downwards.
TTAACGTTATTGGAGGTATTCCTCGAATCATTCATATTTATAAAACTTAATATGATTTATCAAATTCAAAACAACGGTATATATTAATTACAGCGGTGCACAAAATGAATAAAACCATTTAAAAACCGCTGAACCCGCGAGACTGACTCATTGAACCCAGGTTAAGAACCAGTGGTTTTTACAATATACAAAATATATTGTGGTCTTATTTATATAATATAATTTACAAAAGGAAACTATAAACATAAATTTAAACAAAAACACAAGCAAATGTTTTTTGAGACACAGTCAGTGACTCATCACATAGCAGTTACGGAACGATTCAATATTACTTGATGATCACTGAAAAAGATTGTTTGGCAATCGAAAAATTTTTCAGAATGACTTAATGAAAGATATAGATAGTACTCAATGCATTTTCTTACATTTTCACAAAATTCAACCGTTGTATTATCCTCAGGAACCGATTTTAAATATGGAGACTCTTCCATTATTTGGCAAAGGGGAGCACTTTGTCCTTCATGGCTCAATTGATACAACTCAATGATTGTATATAGTTGAGGAAGCCATAGTCGCAATGTATTAATTCTAAAATGTAATGCTTACAAAATATTATTTTGTAATTTATATGGTTACAAATTCTTACCCCAACATCCCTAATAGTTGAATTAAAAACGCCAACAGTGCTTTACTAACGTGCGGCGGCTTAAACAGTGGCCTCACTTGGTTCCAACCACTCATGATTTTCACGCCTAAACTCACTTTTGGAATTGTTTGTCCTAAATTTCCATTTTGAGCTGATTTCTTCGCCCCAAATAGTGATATGGTGGGTGCGTTGGGTGCTGCTCTTTCGTCTATCAACTCTTTAATCTGATTTCTTCATTGAAGAAACGTATGGTCTTTTTTCTAGGACTTACCGGATATGATTCAGGGGGATTTCCTGTGTTCAGGGTGTAAATATATTGGAAAATTCTCAACGCATCTTTGTTTCGCCCCATTGTCATGAAAAATTTAGGGCTCTCGGGCATGAAGTAGATGCTTAGTGCTGCAACCGCCGACGGAATTGTGCAAAGCGCTAGGAAAACTTTCCATGAATGGAATACTAAAATAAGACACATAGCTTTGAAATATTTTGATAGATATTACTAGATATAAATAGTATCTTACCATACCATCCATTGAAAATAGGCCATGAAATTTTCAATGGCAAAATTAACCACCCTAAACAGGGTAGAATAACAGTGGTCGTACTGAAACATACTCCAGTAAACAGCACCAATTTCGCTCGATATTCTTTGCTATGTAATTCCGAGACATAAGTCGTGAGTATTGCATATGGACCACTAATACTAAAATTTGCGACTGTTAAGTATCTAACCATATTGATTTTAATTCCACTTTACCAGAATCCGTCGAAAAACTTTAGAAACAATAGAGTCCAATAATCAAAACTAAGAACTACACACAAATTAAAAAAACTCGAAAGTGACAATCCTAACATCAGCATTTTGCGACGGCCCAATGTATCAGCCAAAAAGCCCCAAAAAAATGCGCTACAAATCATCCCTAAAAAGACATTTAATTTATGTTTTTTAAACTAGTTCTTCCTAAGAAATCACCAATTTTGTAACCTGAGTACGTAATAGCGTTTAGGACGCCTTTTTTGAAGAGTGTAAGCTCCAAATCACAATGAGCCATGGGGATGATGAATGATAGGGTAGTGCTGGAAAAACTCGTGCTCATCGAACATGGTAAACATACAAGCATTAGAAGATAATTGAATTTTCCAAATCCACATGCTTCAACCGCTTTTTCAAATGCAGCCGGCTCGTCAAGTTCTGTAAAAGAATAATTGGTTACAGTTTTAAATTTTGTTCCACGTTTAATTGTTGGGAAATGATTGTTAAAATTGGCCACAATTGTAAAAGAAAAACAAACGTTCTAGTTGCTAATCGAAAACTAAAGGGTATTCGTAATGGTTTGCTTCGAGTTGCGTATATACGTCTAACAAACCTTGGTCGAGTTACGTATACCATCTGTAACAAATCTACAACCTTAACTACCTAAACCGACTTTTGTTATAGTGTAGTTGATAATTTTTAATTCGATCCCGTATCAATATAGATCAGAGTTCCCCAAACTTTTTTGTGTCGTAGACCCCTTACCATGTTTTTCCGTGTTGGGTAGACCCCCTACTTACCTGATATTGATTTCCTGTAAATTTCTAACTGCAGTGAAGTTTAGTATTAAAACCTTAAAGTAAAAACATAGGTACTTTTATAACTTCATAGGTACTTTTATAAATAATGTATATATCTTGATATTATAAGATAGTATGATGTAAGGAAATAGGTACTATCAGTGTATGTGTTGAGATCCACTATCGTGGACCCCCATTTTCATTTCATGGACCCCCAAATTTTTTTTCGCTGACGTAGACCCCTTGCTGGTTGTCATAGACCCCTAGGGGTCGATATAGACCACTTTAGGAATCACTGATATAGATAATCAGAAAGTCATCTACACTAATATATAAAATTTTTACGTCTACCTGTACATTTTAATTTTAAACCCAATTCCAGGATAAATGTTTGTTTCAAGAGGTCCTTATTCCAAATATAACAGTTTTGAAATTTTTATCTATGGTCTCTTTATACCTAACTAACTGATCCCCGCGACTTCGTCTGCGTAACGTATTTTATTTTTCTTATTTCTTTTACGAAAAATATAATCATACTTAAAAACACTTCACATCTCTTGAAAAAGCCACATTTAATAAACTGTTACAAAGAATAAAATATTTCTATGCATAATCAATTAATTTTCACGGTAAGTATACCTACCGTGGACCAAATACTCCGTAAATTAATCAGCATCTATACATAAATAAAAAATATCGCCAAGTTTATTAAATTCCGTCTTAATTATGACTAAAAAAAGTCGAAAGTTATCAAAATACTCGCGTCAAAATAACCCCATCTCTCTTTTTCGATTCCCGAATGAACCTTTTTCGAAAACTATTACACTCTTGCACTGTACAACACAACCGCGAAATTGAAATTTGTCCAATTACACGAAACTTAGTTCTTCCATAATCATGTATAACCATTATGTATCTTTAAACTTATTATTGAAATATCTGAATTTCAACTATATAATTAAACCATATTGGATAGTCCAGAGTTCACCATACACGATTTGGCATATGCCTTTTGGAAGAGGATTTTAAATTTCTTTTATCATTATGATGATATGATTATTTATTATTTATCATTGTGATGATTTCTGACTGGAATTGCGAATTTTTTTCGTGATCCCTTTCACGCACTTACAAATAAAAGATATTGCCCCCCCCCAAGAAAAAAAATCCTGAATCCACCCTTGTCTGTTAGGGTAGGAATTTTCAAAAAAAAAATCTTATCATATGCCTTCTTCCTATAAGGAATACACCGAATATTAAAATTTCATCAGTCAGAGGAGTATATAAATACACCATTTTATATATGCACGGTTTTAAAAACGTTTTTATTTTAAGCTTTATTACTATTATTGTTATTAGTATTACTATTACATTTTTTTCGTTAATATTTCCTTACTGAGCAACCCTAAGGATCTATTTACAACAATTTTGTAAAAAAAAAGTTTAGTGTCAGATTATTATCTATAAAAACATTTATATTTCAAAAAGGCAATTTTTTGTACTTTAAATTAAATTACTGTGCTTTTTATTAGTTCAACTAAAAATATTAATACAGATCATTTTTTAACTTTTAAATACCTTTCCAATGATATATAACTCACCTATCTAAAGTATTTTTTTTCATCCCTCAGTTTTTACGTAGGGGATACATTCCCTTATTATTTTTAAGGAATGATCGTTCATAAATTCGGTCTTAATTATGACTTAAAACAGTAAAAAGTTTCCAAAATACTTCCGTTAAAATATCAGAAATTAAGGGTCTAGATTTTTCAATATTAGTAGGAATCCCATCTCACTGTCTCGATTCCTGAATGAACCTTTTTCCCAAAATTATTACCCTTCTGCAATGTACAACACTACCGCGAAATTGAAATTTGTACAATTGCACGAAGCCCAGTTCCGCCATAATCAAGTATAACCATTGTGTAACTACACATTAAACATTTATTATTATAATACACATTATAATAGTACACATTTATTATTATAATATATCTGAATTTCAATTATGCATTTATACCATATTGGATAGTCTCAAGTTCACCATACACGATTTGGCGTATACCTTTTGCTCTAGAAGAGCATTTTAAATTTCTTTTATTGTTATGACTTTCCGTATATTTAACATTTTTAAGTCCCCCCCCCTTTAAATTGCCATTCTTTCTCTATCGATAGATGCCACTAATTTTAGTTCACCGAATTTCAGGAAGTATTTGCTCACAAATGTATTTATTTGTGAAAACGTATTTCGAAAACGTAAACGTATTTTCGAAACGTATTTCGAAAACGTATTTTGAACATTACTAGTAAATAAATACATACCTTCATAATGAATTTGGGCAGTAGAAAAGTGTAATTGATGTTGATCTTTTGACAAAATGCTCACAACACGGCCATTACATGTGAAATACGTTATCCATGATGGATATTGAAAAGAAGACCGCGATTCCAAATAATCAAATTCGGCACTTGCTAGTTAGCGGCGTCAGTCTTATTTTAAAGTTAGCCAAAAAACTTTCACCCCCCTAATTTCTTAACTACCAACTTCAACACTTCTACCAACTTTACACTTTACCTTCGCTAAAAGTCACTTAAAACTTGAAATATTGCTTACCGCGCCATCTGCATTTGACGCCCCAACTATTAATTTTTGGGAACCAAGTCTGTCATAAGAGCTTGACCCCCATGATTTTACATATGCACGGTTTTTAAAACGTATTTACTATAAGCCTTATTACTATTCCTTTTTCTGTTAATATTTTTTAATTTAGCTACTCTCAGAGTCTATTTACAACAATTTTGTAAAAAAAAATTTAATACTGTAAGATTTGAACCCACAGCTCTTTAATTATGAGCATCAGATATGTAAACCAATCCGCTATTAACATATCTATAAATTTTATGATTATTATCGATAAAAACATTTATATTTCAGGGGCAATGTTTTGTACTTTAAATTGAATTTACTGTGCTTTTTATTAGTTCAACTAAAAAGATTAATATTTATTATTTTTTCACTTTTAAATACCTTTCCAACGATATATAACTCGCTTGTCTAAAGTAAATTTTTTTTTCATCCCTCAGTCTGTACGTAGGGGGTACCTTCCCTTATTATTTTTAAGGAATGATAAATAGCCTATTATGAGTGGGTAATTGTGTTGTATCTTAATACCAAATTTCATTAAATTCGGTTGTTCCGTTCTTTAGTTAAATCTGGACACACAGACAGACAGACAAAAATTTTAAAAATGTTAAATTTGGAATAAAGGTCTGTTGAAACAAATATTTACCCTAAAATTAGGTTCAAAATTGAAATTAACAGACAGACGTAAGAATTGTAGTATGTATTAGCATCGATTTAAAATTAAAACCTGTTTCAAAATTTAAATAAATAGAATAAAATGGTATTACTTTCCGGTGGCCTTAATATTTTTTTTTGAGTTTTACAGGATATTTCTTACCTTTTTCTTGATCAAACTTTCGTACAATTTGCCCGTTTTGGTGTTCATACAAATATCTATCGTCACTGGTTTTTTGATACGATATCGTCGATATTTGGTCACAATTTTCAAGCGGTAAATCATTTTTCATTGTTGTACAATAATTATTTCTTTGGAAATTCAAACTAGTCTAAAAATTTATTCATAAATGCAAAGTCACACTAAACGCAAACGAAATGCATCATACCCCCATCCATTTAATTGTTGTAATCATCTTCATTAATATCCACCCATAAAAATATAATAATTTATTAGTGATATTATTTACGTAAATTATTTTAAATTACAATAGAAACGATTGCAAGACGAAACTATATCCTTTTTCACTCGCACTTAATATTTAAACATGTCGCGAATCTTCTTCGTTGCTAATAAATGGAAAATTTAATGTTTTTTTTTTTCTAGTTAACTTTTCCCGTGATTTCAATAAATGACTATAGTGAAATTTCAATGGAATTTAACTCAAAGATAGTGTCAAATATTAATTACTTTTAACTAGTTTTATTTGAAAGAATTAGGCGACTTAATTACCACCAATGATACACATATTTAAAATAAATGTTTTTGATAATAATATTCTTTAATTTACTTAATGACCATTTTTGAATTGTTACGGGATATTATGAAATCAAAACAAAACTATTATAATTTAAAAAAAAAATAAGAAAGAAAGTTTGACTATATACAATGTATATGAATGGTAATAAAACACTTGATAGAATTTGCTTTAAAACCACCAAAGCAGTAATATCTTAATTACCAAATTGGTGTTTCGAGTATACTATTTTTTACTAATATAAAATAGATTTAGTATTTAATAAAAATATCTGAATTTTCAAATGAAATCACTAAAAATTTCCATCTTTTGATATCAAAGTAAATATTGAAAACGTAAAATAAACTTTGATGAGATTATACTATTTGATTAATTTAACACAACTAGGTACAATTCGTTGAGATTCTGTAGATATTAACAAAAATAACGAACGCAAAAATTATAAGAATTGCGTAAAACTGTATTTTTATAATTATAAAATTTACATCTATCAGTAATATTTAAATAAAATTAACACTTTAAAAACATTTCATATATAATTGTCGAAATTTGAAAAGATTGCGATGAGTCCTTCGGATTTCCACCTCATGGCAACAATCTCACCGGTTTCGGAATACTAAAGCTTAAAAAGCCACTTACTGAAAACGAAAAAGAAATGTTCAAATACTAAATTCAATTGCAATAGGAATTGTACTTACAAATTAAAAGTCCACCAAACGTGTATATTGGAATTATGCAATTCAAATCGACCAACAAGCCAAATATTACGTTACTCAATATCGCACCAATTCGTCCTGAAGTTACTGTCAGCGAAAGTGCAACAGCCCTAAAATTATAAAAAATTAATAATTTACTGTAAATACAAATTTACAATGGAGCATGAACATGATTCTGTGGAAAAAATGTCCAATAATTTTATGTTTTCCATCATTTTATAGAACTTAAAAAATTGCGTCGATCGTTACCAAGCACATCAAAATCAGTTGATTCATTCAAAAGATATCGAATTTTAAAAATTAAAAACAAAAGTGTTTCACCCGATATTTACCGAATTTTTCAACTCGACAAGCTCAAAAACATAATATTCGTTCTATTTTTGCATTTTGGATAGTTCAGAATATCACAAAAACCATATTTTTGAGCTCGAAGAGCTCAAAACATCGTAATGGAAAACATTTGTAGCACTTTTTCTTAGAAAATAGTGGGAAACTGCAAGAATGGTCTGTTGGGTTAACCGCTTTAAGGATGTTATGGAGACAATCGGAGACAAAAGTACATAAAAATTGAAATTCGTGAATAATTACGTCAAATACTATACCATGAGGCGAATAAATAGGTCGATACTTAAAAATTTGTGTATAGTTTAAAATAAAATCGGAAATTACACCAACAATTTTAAACAAAATAAGAAAAAACAATATTATAGAAAATTTTAACTAACTTTTGGAACTGCATATGCCTTGATTTTAATTTAACAATTCAAAATATTATTAATTTGAAGCTTATAGCTTATAAATGTAGATTTTTTTAAAATAATTAAATCATAAATAAAACATTAAATCAGCATAATCAAAATAAGATTTTTTCGCTGACTTTGAACAGTTATACTGTGTATACAATATATAAAAATATATTGCAGTCCAATTTATTAACATAAACTTGAACAGAAGTTCAAACAAAAATATTCGTGACGTATTACCCAGATACGTATTACGATTGCCAAGCAATCTTCATCAGTGGTCATCAAGTAGTTTGGATCACTCCGTAACTGCTTTGTGATGATTCACTGACTGTGACTCAAAAAACATTTGCTTGTGTTTTTGTTCAAATTCATGTTTATAGTTTCCTTTTGTAAATTATATTATATAAATAAGACCACAATATATTTTGTATATTTTAAAAACCACTGGTTCTTAACCATTAACCATTGTGAATCATCACAAAGCAGTTACGGAGTGATCCAAACTACTTGATGACCACTGATGAAGATTGCTTGGCAATCGAAATATGTATCTGGGCAATACGTCACGAATATTTTTGTTTGAACTTCTGTTCAAGTTTATGTTCATAAATTGGACTGCAATAAATTTTTATATATTGTATACACATTAAATCAGCATGTTTTTTAGACAAATATAACTGGAAAATTAAAATTAAATTAATAATTTCACATTATATAAAACAATGAAAACGTGATAAGATTGTCGAATTTATAAGTTGGTACCGTTGGCAACTATAGTATTACATGTCTGTCTCACATCATGTGAATGAGCATGCGTAATATGCACAACATTATGAAAATAAATTATTTGGCATATTTAATCCTTTCACGCTTTATACTGTGTACTCATGAGTGTGACAAAGATAAATTATGCGTTTCATTTTTATCTAACCAAATGTACTAGCTCAGCTTGTATTATATACAAAATAGTACGTCTCAGCTAACGACAGTTGCCGCATTGTACCTCTGTCAAGTTAGCACCCGACTTTTACAAATTAAAATTTTAAATATATTTTTAGATAGCCTTTTGTTTGTACTTGATTGTACCAAAAAAATTTCGTTTGTACCTCAACCGAAAAAAAGTTATTAAATTTTTAAAAATCGATAGCCCCCCATTGTTACATTTTTCAAAAAATTTTACGGTCATAGATAGGCCTTAGCACATAGAGGATTGTACCGAAAAAAATTGTTTCAAAATTGTTTAAAAAAATTTTAACCCAAAAAAAAATATGAGCGATTTTTTGAATGCACTTATTCTATTGAAAAAAGAGTTTTCCGGCTACTACGGATTTTCCTTGACAGATTTTCCAAATTTAAAAGCAGCACAATCTAGCTACTTTGCCGCTGAGGATTTTACCGAAAAAAATATCCTTCTAACTTTATTCCAACGGTAGTTATAAAGGATTTTGTATGAGTAATTAGATTCTAATTACTTCATTGTTGAAACCGCAAAAACGGCCAAAATTTTGTTTCTGTTGAGGTACAAACGAATTTTTTTGCGGATTCTCTCGGGTGCTGGTCTCTAGTTGGTGAAACCGGTTGAATTTTCGTTTGTGCCTAAACCGGAAAGAAAATAGAGTTTTCCGGCTACTACGGATTTTCCTTGAGAGATGTTCCAAACCCAAAGGTGGTACAATCTAGCTACGGAGGCGCTGAAGATTGTACCGAAAAAATTATCCTTATAACTTTATTCTAAAAATGTAACAATGGGGGGCTATCGATTTTTAAAAATTTAATAACTTTTTTTCGGTTGAGGAACAAACGAAATTTTTTTCGGTACAATCAAGTACAAACAAAAGGCTATCTAAAAATATATTTAAAATTTTTATTTGTAAAAGTCGGGTGCTAACTTGACAGAGGTCCGCATAGTTTATATACTTATTAATTTATTATATAAACCACATTTTCGGTCTGTTTTTAATTTGTTTCTTAAAAATCGTATAGTGAATTCAAATAAACGTATACAAATTTAGTTGCCTAAAGTTTAACTACATATTTTGAAAGTTTGGATTGCCTGGTAGAATTTATTTTGCTAATAAAAATAAATTTAATCTGTTTGATTTCCGAATTTCTTTAACATTACGTTTAAAGTTATAGTATTTTTAAATTTGCAATAGCTTTTAAACGACTTAGTGGATTGGTTTAAACTTTTCACAGGTGCTTTACCATTAAATAAGGAATATTCTACTAAATTTTGTTAGTTATCCGGTAGCATTTTAACATACCTCCATAACATCCTTAAATCGTTCCAGACAAAAAAACAATTCAATGTAGGTAAATGATTCAAAGTAATTTTTTCGAACAACTGACACTCAGGCAATTGAATTTTGAACAATTGATAATTGTAAAAGCTTTTTCCTGGTAGTCCCTGACTTTGTTTTAGGTATATACTAACCGTAAACTTGTTGGAAATAAATCAACAACAACACAAAAAATCACGGCTTCTGTCATACTGGTAATCGATTCAAAAATGCATGAAACTATCAAATTTTGTGTCGAATTTCGAATCCAATTCAAGCCAAGTGCTGACAATCCAGCCGCTATCAAGCTAAAAACTACACCAAACATTAAGTACAAAAATTAAAAATTATGATCACCACTCAATCGAAAACTCATACTTAGTAGATTCTTCTTTCCAAATTTATTAATGCAAAGTCCCAGAGAAATAGCTGTCGGAATACAGCTGGCACCCACGATCATGGTGTAGAGGAAGACCTTCTGGTCGATTGGCTTATCGCATAGACTTCGATCGAACATTTCCGTTTCATTTTGGCCCAAAACTACTGTTGTAACATCGCAAATTCCAGTCGGCTCGTTAACGTGAGTCGCCTGATACTGATTAAATCGGTCGAATAAATCGGGAAACCACATTATCAATGTATAGTAACTAAAACGAAATTATTTTAGATTATTATCATTTCTAAGATTTACCACTTTTCAAATATACCTCGACATCAATCCAAAATCGGTGAAACAAGTAAGGCACAAATATTGAATGTAAGGACGAGAAAATAAATTTTTCTTTTCTTTCCAAACTGTAGTTAAACGCACGCTCAACTCGTGCAAATTGGAAATTGAATTAATTACGCTTCCGATACTATTATTGTTAATACTATTTTCTAATTCACTTTTTAAATGCACAATCTAAAAAAAAAAACATAAAATTATAGAACAATAATAGCGCAATTTAGGGCTCATGTGTACTTTAGCACACCCACAATCTGGCAATGTTGCATTTCTGACTTTGTTTTTAATTTAATTCGCGATTAAATCGGTCCATAATGAAAATTTAGCCACAAAAGAGAGAACTATACCATATTAGAATTGAATTAACAAAAATATCACGAATTAAATTAAAAACAAAGTCGAAAATGCAACATTGCCAGATTGTGGGTGTGCTAAAGTACAGTTGAGCCAAATTTAGGATGAAACGTAACTGGATAGTTATCCTTTGCCCGGCCAGTATTAAATGCATACATGGACGATAAAATCGAGTGTGCTCTTTCTCCCCGGCCTTTGTTAAGCAAAAAACGAGGACTTTCCGGGAATATGCAGAGCAACAATGCTGTGGTGAGACTTGGCATGCCGCAAATCGCCACGAAAATCCGCCACGATTTGAGCGTTAATGTTGGCGAAAGTTCTAACACAAACGACTGTGGTATAATCAACCAAGCTATTCCTGGAATCAAAACGAAAAAAAAAAACACTTAAAAAAAGGTATCGTAAAATCAAAATTAAATATAAGTAAATGTAAGATTTCTAACCACTGAGTTGTATCACTAGAGTAAACCAGGTCATAAATATACCAAAAATATTATGAATACCATGAGCCCGCCACTTCCAAACTTTTTTTTTTTAAATCAACACTCTCTCGTGGTCGTCGTTAGAACTATTAGAACTATTGCCAGACAATCTTCTTCAGTGAACATCAAGTGGTATTGGATCGCTCCGTAAGACATGCGACTCATCACATAGCAGCTATGGAATGATTCAATACTACTTGATGACCAATGAGGAAGATTGCATGGCAATCAAAATACGTATCTGGGCAATACGTCAATAATACATTTGTTTGGATTTTTGTTCAAATTTATGTTTGTAGTTTACTTTTGTAAATCATATTACATAAATAAAACCACAATATATTTTTTATATTTAAAGCTGCAAATATTCATGACGTTATTCAAATGGTGCAAGTTAACAACGGTTTATCATACAAAAAAGCTCACATAAATACCAAAGATCAATCAAGGGTTAAGAAATTATGAGCATAACATTGGCTGTCCCATTTCCAAAGAAATAAAAAAAAAATGGCAAGCATTATGTAGTGAAATTCTTTTTCCAAAAAGCATGGCTCTTTCATAAAAAAAAATCCGGTTCCAAGCTTATACCACAAAAAAATAAGTAAAAATATGAAAGTCTTTGGAAAATTCCGTAGACTTTTAGTTAAACGATTACTTACCAGGCAGTACCACCATTCCCAAAGCCCAGAATACCTCGAGACGGCACAGCATGACATCCCGATGACGTTCCGATAAGAATTCCCCAAAGTAACTAAAAACGAGACTGGTTGCACCAATTATCCTACAAAATAGTAAAATTTATATACTTTTTCATTTCATTTTTTTTTATGTAATTATTACTAAATTTACGTGAATAGACAAAACAGAACATCATTTAATAGGCCTTAATCTATACTTCTAAAATTGTCCATTTAAAAAGAAATATTTCGGGAAACACGGACTTTTGTTCGACAAAGTGTTAGTGAAATAGAATTTTAACTCCTCGAATATGAAATGTTCTGTTCTGTCATACAATCGGAAATTTGGCATCTCGATTGGCACAATCGAGATAATAAAATTAATGGATGGACAATTCATAACAAGAAAAACAACTTCTAATGTTTCACTGAATACGAAAACCGAAATTCAAAAGTTGCTTTTCAAAGAAAATTCTATCATGTTTTAATGATATGTTTGTTTTGTAGATTCATTAGCTCTTCTAATTATTGCGTAAAACTTATACTTTGGATAACGAATTATTAAAGCAGGCCATTCACGCTCCAACTTGAAGTCCAACTTGTGGTCCGACTTTCGAAGTTGGATCTAAAGTCGGACCGTGAATGGTGTTGTTGGAAGTTGGATTTCTAGTCGGACTAAACGGATCATTTGATCATTTGATCAAACGGATCAAGCAGTTGGACTGCAAGTTGGAGCGTGAATGGCCTGCTTAAACACCACGATATTCTAATCAACAAAATTATTTCAAAACTCGTGAATAATACTCAGAAACATTAAATCTATGGATCCAATATGATTTTTTTATATTTTATCATTTCTCCATGGTTCAACCCTTTAACTATAAACCCTTTTTGGTTAACCCTTTTGGTTTTTCAACCCTTTAACTATACTAGTAGAGTATCTTGTTAATTGCATACCAATAAAAAATTGGGTTTGTGAATTTTTTTTTGTGATAAATGGAAAGATCATATATAAGTTTTATAGCAAAACTATTTTTTGTTTTTGTTTTTTCGCAATAATTTAAAAGTTATTTCAAAATGAAAATTAATTTTTGAATCTAGTACCGAAGACACGCCGACAGCTCCTGAACAAACCCGAGCGCGTGTGACGTCATAATGTTAGTTGTCACTCATTGCAGTTGATACAGAAATAATAAGAGCAGTGTTTTTATTGATTTAATTCTGCTGTGATAGTTAAATATTGAAATTTATATTGAAAATGTCGAACCTTAAAATTTATCGTTCTTGTTTTGTACCATTATGTACGAATACTACAAAAATAACTCCTAACAAAATGTTTTTAAATGTTCCCCAAGATGGCAAACGTCGAAATAAATGGTAAATAAATATTATCAGACATTGCCTTTATAAATCCTTTATCACACATAGCTAATTGGAATCAACTAACGACTCGTTTTTTAGCAATAAATTTTCAATATTATTGTCTAGTCACGTGTAATAGCTGTAAACGCTGTACTGTTATTAAATAGCTGTAACATTATGACGTCACAACTATGGTGACCACTCATGGCGCGTTTATAGTCACGTGATTTTTTTTTAAATTTTAACAATTTTTAATCGTTTATAATTAATTGAAAATTATTTTTTTTAAGTTTTTTTCATTAAATATCAATATTATTAATAATAAAGTTTTAAAATACATGAACAAAATCAATAATTTTTTTTTTTCAAAATCCCAATTTCACATTGTTTTAAAACATTGTCCCAACTCTAGATCAATATACCATTTCTAAGAACTGACCAATGAATATTAGTACTAAGTCTGGAGAGCTGGAGCTGAAACCCAACCTTGAGTTACGGTATGGATTTTAGAAGACCTGGAACTTTCAAAATTTGTACTGATTCTAGTTCCTAACAATCTTATGTTAATAGTGAATATTTAAAAATATTTTCTTTGAACCTCAAATTTCTAGTTAATTCTTAATACCATAAAATTGCATTTAGATATTTGCTGGCAGTGATTTGGGACCAAAATAATAAGCTTATAAGCTTTAATAACCTACATTGAAGCAAAAACAATCAAATATTAAACTCCTGAGCCGGAGACTTAATTAAATTAGAACAGCTCCTCCAGTCTTGTACCGCCACTACCTACTGAAGTAGTTCTCAAAACTAGGATATAAGCTCAGAATGATCAAAGAAAATCCTGAATCAAATACTCAAAAAGAAAATTCCCTGAGATTATAAGTGATTAGCCTTTGAGAAAATACAACAAAAGACTTTCAAATTTGGGAAGGAAAGAAATCAGAAAGGTGTAGACTTGTTAACCGGACCCTGTAATTTGCGGAAACATCCCCAAACTATAGAGATAAGTATTTATACAAGCGTTTATAGGAAATGTGAAGGGAGAGAAGAAACTACTTCTTAGCCATTTAGGGCCCGGAGACCACCTGGGTTTGAATTGGGTAACATAGATAAGAACCCATTTGGCTGTCGGCTTAGATTGGTCTTAAAAGCAGGTCTAGTCAACTGGAACCAGGAATAACGATGAGGTGCCATGGTTCTAAAACGCAAAGTAGAGGAACTCACAAGAAAGTTTTAAAAATCAGAAGAATCAGATGACCTACTGTAGTCAAAACTAATAAAAACTATGTCAATTAACGATAGGAAACATTAGTCTGATGCTTACAACAAAACAAGCAGTTTCTTAATGGTATAACGTAGTGTTTCCTAAAATTTAGTATGGGTATTTCCAGGAGTATGAAAATAGTTTAACGGAAGAACACTCCACTCCATATTTTTTTTGCACCGGGTGCAAAAAGAAGTTCCGATAACAAAGTTTACTAAAAATGGCAAATTTTGCATTTTGTATATTAACGGGAGGTATCTAACTATAGGAACTAGGATTATTGAGAGATTAAAAGTTTGGGGTATACAGATATAGTGGCCATGAGTTCAAGTTTTGCGTACGGATTTTTTTTTAATATCAAATCAATACTGATAAACTGATAAATTCTAAGCTTTTTTTTTGTTATTTTCTCTTCAATAAATCAAGCCTATCGGTCATCTAAAACCAAACCTTCAAATATATGGACTTGTATCCTTCATTAATGCACCTAAATTTTCCAATAAATATTCTTTAGTCCAACTGATCGATTCTCACGCGTTTTTCCACCAATTTCACGCTCAATCCGAATGATATTTGGTCGGATATTCTAATTGACACGAATAATTGACCTCCAATTAATTTGAACACAATTAGACGTTGATATCCACTATTTGTTTACCATTGAAATCTTTGACCCGTAAATGTGTTTATTTGTAGCAAACCGCGCACCAAATCTCAGTTCCACTGATAGTGAACTTACCCGAATCCATTGAAAAAGCGACACACCAAAAACACATAAAAATTGGGAACCACTGAAGAGATAAAAGCGGCAAAAGCGTCGAGGAAAAGGCACGCGACTATCACCCATTTGCGTCCTTTCAAATCGGCCAATGTACCCCACAGATACGAGCCGAATATCATTCCTGAAATTATATTTTTCTTATTTTTGTCTTTTTTTTTGATAATTTAGTTAATGGGGTACCTATTAGTGGAGTTGCGCTGAGCTTTCCTTTGTCAGCGGAACGTAGTTCGAAGTCACACTCAGCCGCGGGCAGGACAAAGGATAATGTGGTGGTACTAATGGCACACGAGGCGTAAATCGCCCCCGAAATAACCAGTAGAGCTCCTTGAAACCGGCCATATCCTTAAAAAAATAACTGGACCATGCATTAATCACTGGAAAATTATCCTGGTAAATTCAATATTATTTCCGCATCAAAAGTTTTACTCACAATTACGGTTCCGATAGTAAAAAAATACGTTTTTTCACCAAATAACTATAAAACGTGGCTCATGTTCCTTTTAGCGACATCAAGATCTGACAACGTTGCATTTTCTACTTTGTTTTTAATTTAATTCGCGATTTTTTTTAAAGTCAATTCTAAAATCGTATAATTTGTTCTTTTGTTGGTAAATTTTCATTATGACCTAATTGATTCGCGAATCAATTTAACAACAAAGTAGAAAATGAAACGTTGCCAGATATGGATGTCGCTAAAAGAAACATGAGTCAAATTGGCTATTTATACAAACTATATAGTGTTTCACAATATTATACACAATTGACTACTTGTACAAATTTGAATCTTACATATATGAATTAATTGTTTATCAATACAGCATGGGTCACTTGTTCAAAAAAATAGTTTTCGAAAACATTTACCATATAGAAGTGGATTGTAGTCATAAACTATCATGTATGATTTTTTTTTACTTTTTTTCTTTTTTGGTCCCATCGTGAAATTTTGTTGGAAATACCAAAAAAAAAAATCTCTGAAAGTTTGAGCCCTTAATATTAATTTTAAGTCCTCGACTAAGACGTGTAAAGATTTCCCATTGAAAATACACGGAAACTCTGATTTTTTATTTTTAAATTTCTATATCTCAGCGGCATTTCATGGGATCGCTTTTACCGAAGATGATTATGACTCAGAATTAAACGCTCTACAAAAGTGCCCATTGCGACAAAGTCGTAACTCACACCGGTCAGGTAGTACGGACCACTGAACCTGATTTTTTCATAAAATTCGCGTTTTTTTTGCATTTATCTCGTAAATAACAAGAGCTACGGAAAAAATTATAAATGAAAAACTTGTAGAGAATTTGATTTCCTACAAAAAAGTTCTTGTAGACCAAATCGCGAAGATCAATATTAAACGAGATATTAAGCCTTGAATTTTATGGAAAAATCAGGTTCAGTGGTCCGTACTAACTCACCGGTGTGAGTTACGACTTTGTCGCAACGGGCACTTTTGTAGAACGTTTAATTCTGAGAAAACTCATCTTCGGTAAAAGCGATCCCATGAAATGCCGCTGAGATATAGAAATTTAAAAATAAAAAATCAGAGTGTCCGTGTATTTTCAATGGGAAATCTTTACACGTCTTGGTCGAGGACTTAAAATTAATATTAAGGGCTCAAACTTTCAGGGATTTTTTTTTTGGTATTTCCAACAAAATTTCACGATGGGACCAAAAAAAAAATAAACCACCCTAATAGATATGAATAAATAAACCAAATGTATATAGATACAGTTTGTCTAAATTGTCAATTACTTGAACCTTCAGCATGTACAAATAGTGACGGAGCATTAGTATAACGATATTTTGCGACATTAAAATTAAATTTACAAAAAAAAAATGCGAATTAAATTAAAAAATAAATATTTTTCAATATAAACAATTTGCGTGTGTGAAATTTTCAAGTGGGCATAGAACCATAGAATCATACATTACAACCGTTACAGAAAAAAAAAGTTTTACCCATAAAGTAGCAAATTTCTACTACTGTATTTGTATTGTTATACTTTAAAAACGTTTTTTTTAATACCAAAACGTGTCCTTAATTGTTACTTTTTAATATATGATGAAATTCAGATTGTAGCTTTTATTAAATAAGAAGACAATTCAGATCGGTTTTTTTATTTTATTTTATCGGTTTAAGATCGGTTTTTTATTTAATATTTTTTAATATACAAATTTGCTACGTTTCGTTACGTATCGTAACTTCATCAGGCTTCTTGAATCAAAAAAATATAAAAATATATAAAATATTATATTTTTTGTGATTCAAGAAGCTTGATGAAGTTACGATACGTAACGAAACGTAGCTAATTTGAATATTAAAAAATATTGAAAAAAAAAGATCTTAAACAACCTGAATTGTCTTTTTATTGTTACTTTTTAATTTCTAGGATATAGTTTCGGAGTTTTATTATGACTTACCCGCTTTTCGCACTGCCGTTTCAAAATCAGCGATTTCGATTTTCCGCAATGCTTCCGTACCTACAGTCGAAAAATGAGTGTTATGATTGAATTTTTCCGTTAAACGTATGGAAAATTTATTGAGCAAAGTTCAAATATGAATGGAAAAAAAAAAGAATTGATTTATTAACTCACCCATTGTCCTTGGTCTGATTCTTGGGAATGAAGTTCAAGAAATAACTTTTTCCAGTTGCCAAATTCGGTGAATTTATTTTTTCCGTATCGGATACAAATTTTTATTATATATTAGTTCCTTATGGAATAGCGAATCGGCCATTAACCGAACAGATTTCAATATTGGATTAATTTTTGGGAGTGTTGATGGAAATTTGGGAGGAAAAATTGTTGATTCAAAATCGGCGATCGATTGTTTGGGATGGATGTGGTCCAAATGGGAGACCAGTGGATGAGATACTGTCGGTGTTAGGATTTGTGTATATTTATGAACATTATCCGCCCCTCTTTGTGGATTTATCGTAAACTATTCTGTTATTGTCTTAATAAAAATAATGGAGAGATATTTGTTATCAATCACGTAGGAGATTTTCGGAGCGTACGAGCCTCGTTTATTGGACGAAGGACTTTTCTTTTTTCTTTGAGAAATTCACTTGGTAATCTTCAACGTCACAGCCTCTAATCTGCCGACAGTACTACACTACACACAAAGACAATGTTTCAATGAGAAATTGGAAGATTGCAGCAACATTGAATGAATTTGCTTTATCGTAACCCATTTTACAAACATTTTTTTTTAAATTTTTCAATCAAAACGCAAACGCTGAGAATATACTTATTGATTTTTTTCGATAAAATCCCAAACACTCTGATCTCTGAACCACATTATTCCAGTTAATTGTTTTCAACTCAAAACTGGTCCGAACCAAAACTTTCGAAACACGAAAGATCAACAAAATATTTTCAAGATCCGTAACACTAATTTTCCCATATAATTTTTTCCATCAAAATCAAAAAGCAAAACGTAAAACCTCCAAAAAATATATATTTTAATTTATTAAATCAAAATCAACGCAATCGATGCTAATGAAAGAAAATCGTACAATTTATTCCGGAATGACCAAAATTTTCTGGCAGCAAAAAATAAATAAATACAACCCTTATTTAATCAAAAATCCTGAATACTCTTCAAAAAAATTGCTTGTTTTCCAAAACAGATCATTTAATTTCAACTCGTAGCTCAGGTGAGTCCAAATTTTTACATCGAGAATATTCGATTGGAAAAAAACCGCTAACACATTATCCGACAAATATACTTTAAAATTCTCAACGATTTTATCTATAAATAGTGCATTATTGTTTGATATACATTTTAAATCAATACATAATTGTTTTAAGAACCAACGACCTTTCAACTCTCCAATAAATCGTTATCTTGAAAATATTTCCACTAGAAAAGATCCGACATCATTCCAGTCATGTCCGCTTCAAATGCTTATCGCCTCCCTTAAAAAATAAAACAATCAAGTTTCTTTTCTTCTAAAACCTAATGCGTATTAAATCTTTTTCAGGTTCAGAAAAAAAAATGAAATTAATTCATTCACTGATAATTTGGCATTGCTTTTTGGAAACCTTCGGTTTCGTCCACTTTGCCCGCAACCATTTCCCCGACGAGCACCAAACGTCGACGATTCCTCCTCGGATTTCCGTAACGACCGAAAAATGTTTGGATTGTCCCCGCAATTTTCAATGTGTCAACTTCATCGAATGTCCACAACATGTCGAGGACTCCACCAAAATCGAATGCCACTTACCACAAACGCAAACAATTGGAATTTGCTGTTCATTGACAAATCAAACTAGTAAGAAACCCAAATTTAAACTTCTCATCAAAAAATGACATTTTTTGCTTTAAAGAATTAAAACCACGTGCTGCGGACACTCTTCTCGATGAAATCGATATAAAATCAATTGATCAAAAGCGTAAAATGAAAATGAAAGAAATTAAATCACGCGAAAAGGACTTGATTCACAAAAGAGAGGCGATCGTATCTCGAGGAACCACCGGATATGAGCACTACCGTAATTTCCGGGTACCAGAACAAAGCGATTTGGAAGAAGTGATTTCTTTGGCCGACAAAGCTCTTGATTTGGCGATGGCCACCAAAGCCATAAAAGAACAGTAATTAATACTCCTCGTATATAAAGCAGGCTATTCACGCTCCGACTTGTGGTCCGACTTTCGAAGTTGGATCTAAAGTCGGACCGTGAATGGTGTTGTTGAAAGTTAGATGTCTAGTCAGACTAGTCGGATCATTTAGGCGGTCCAACTAGTTGGACTGCAAGTCGGAACGTGAATGGCTTGCTTAAGGATAAACATTTTGGGGAAAAACATGCCGACTTAAATGCAAGATTGCAGCTTCATTTTTTCATGATTTTTGATGAAACTTGACTCAAAATGATCTTGAAACTTTGAACTTTAACTTAGTGGAATGATTTTCCAACATTAGGGTTTTTTTATTTTATTTTTAAAGTGAGAAATGTTTCATCGTTTTGTAATTACGACAAAAAAGTTCTAATCCGCTAAAGCCAAAAGTTACAGGATCATTTTAAACAGTTTCATCAAAACATACCATAAGGGTATGAAACCGTTCCATTTCCCCTTGCTGATGTGTTTCCTGGGTATTAATTCAACTTTGCACCAACTCGGAGCAAATCTACGTCGTTGACTAATCGCTTATTTATTTATTTTTTGGATAAAATGGAATGGAATGACTACGTGCTGTAAATCTTGTATTACAATCGGCAATTCATATTTTAAAAAATATTTGTCCTACATACAATTACTTCAAATATTTCAACGTATTTTCCTCGATTTAGCAACGATTTAAATAAGCGGCAAGTCGATATTTTTCAACTGCAAGGACCACTTCCGGGATTAAATGTGGAATGTCCTCCAGCGCCTGCCTGCTCCAATCATTTACACATATATCGAACCATTGACGGCTCCTGTAATAATATTGAACGTCCAAAATGGGGGATGAAAGGATCGCCCTATGGGCGACTCTTGCCACCGTTATATCGCGATGGTAAATTCAAACCAAGGTACTTGAAACCACTATTGCTTTTTTTTCTCTTTCTTTTCTAGACGTTTGGGAACCTCGCGTGTCTGTCAGGGGGCATGTACTTCCAAGTGCACGCGTTATCAGTGCCACCTTATTTCCAGATTTGGACCAGCCACATGCAAAATATTCCCAACTTTTGATGGAGTTTGGACAATTTTTGTCGCATGACATAACACGAGCCGTAACAACTCAATTTGGTAAATAAAAACTACTATTATATTTATAACTATCAAAATCCTTTAGGAACTCTGGGTATCCTATAGGGTATCCTAGGTATTATTCTGGTAAGCCCAGAAAGTGTACAAAGTCTTTCTCACCACAAAACTTATCTACTAATGATTTTATAACAGCCCCTTAACAATTTCGTTTTCCAATTTACGGTGTGGAAAACATGTAGATAGTTGTGAAAAATTTGCAAATAGTTGGAATGTTTAAAGTTTTTGATTTTGATAGTAATCACAAAGTTATGCGATAGCGATTGTAATCCAGTCATATATGTAACGCTCAATCGCACCACCTTGCTGTCCACCCCATCGTACAATTGCACGATTACATTCAATAAGGACAAGACCTAAAGGTTTCCAATCCCAGTCCTTCCATTCTGGAAGAATTACATGCAATTCTTTTATTTGCCTCACCTTAATGATGTGTTCATTGTGCATCTATTACAGGGGACTAAACAAAAACTTAAAAGTTAGAAATTGGTTAAATTTAAGTACCTACTGCAGTTATAAGTAGAAATAGGAAAGTAATTGAACCTGTTGCATCCTTCTTCGCTTAATAGAATAGGTACGCAGAATAGAAACTCGATGTGTAAAATCTCTAAAAGGTCTACACATTATCATTCCATTCCACGTAATCCATCAACTCAACGGTAAATGTACAGTCTATACATTATTGAGGTAATACGTGGAATCTTTTCAAAATGGAATTATTGTTTCCCACCCAAAAAGTTCAAAATCTCCGAAACTCAATGCTTTTCAACAATATTTGAGGATTGTGACAAAAAAAAAAACGTTAGAAATCGAAAACAGATTTTTCTTCATTTTACAGTCAACGGAAGTGGAATATCGTGTTGTTCGTCTGACGGAAAATTCGAAATCCATCCGGAATTCCGCCACTATGCTTGCATGCCAATTTTAATTGCACAAAATGATATATTTTTCAAGGATTTCAATCAAGGATGCATGAATTTTGTGCGTTCATTTCTTGCCCCAAGTGTCGATTGTGCTTTGGGCCCAGCTCAACAGGTACGTATAACATCATAGAATATTAAAGAAGTAAGTGCCTCTGAAATCTCCGCAAAAAGAGTATATTAAAGGATAACTCAAAAAGTGATACCTTCGATTGAACTTCAATCTCTTGGCAAAATCCTTATTTATCAATTTTGTTGATATCCAAAAGGAAATACTCTTTTAAAGAAACATTATTTTCAGATGAACAAGGCAACTCATTTTATTGATGCATCAATGATTTATGGTTCGGATCCAGAAACATCAAGTGCATTACGATCTTTCGAAAGGGGACGATTACGTGTTCATCCTGATTTTGGTCGAGATTTATTACCATTTACAAAACATAAGCAAGATTGTATTACAATGGAAAGAGGCTCAGCATGTTTCACAGCAGGTACCCTTAATACCTATTTAAAGGCTTAAGACTTAATCGGAATGAAGATAGAAAGAATAAAAATTTTAATCTTTAGGTGATCCCCGTGTTAATCAAATTGTTTCATTAACGACACTCCACTTGTTATTTGTTCGGGAACATAATCGAATTGCCGATACCCTATCGCTAATTAATCCCCATTGGAATGATGAAATCATTTATTTGGAAACTCGTAGAATTGTCATTGCTGAAATTCAACATATTGTTTATAATGAATGGTTACCACTTCTTATCGGTGAGTAAGAAAAAAACATAGAATATAATCATTTGTATACTGTTTTGCTAATATTTTGTAAGTACTGCTGGTTCAATATGAGTCCCCAAACTTCTTTCTCTGCAACTTCCTTGCCAATTTTAATCGTGTTTGTGCATTAATGAAACCAACCTCGGGCATCCCCAATAATTTCATCCATGATAAGTTTCCAAAAATTTGGTACAATTTTAATGTAAACTGTCGCCAAAAATGAGGAAAAGTTTTAAAAGAATATTAAACTTTAATTTAAATTCCATTTTTTTAAGGTGAACAAGCTATGGCTGAGTTTAATTTGCGCGGTCAACCTTTTGGATATTCGTCCGACTATAACTCAAAAATGGACCCTTCAATTTTAAACGAATTTGCAACAGCTGCGTTTCGTCTGCACACTTTGGTCGATGGAAAATTTGCAATGTTTGAAAAAGAGGATATGGAGGAACTCATTGATATTTCTGATGTGATGTTTTATCCTGCGAAGCTTCGTCGCCGAAAGTTCTACGATGAAATGTTGAACACATTGACGTCGAAGCCAATGCAAGCCTTCGATCGATCTTTTTCGGAAGGGGTAATAACTCGAAAAAAGAGTTTATGTTTTACTGATTTTTGTTCTTTTTTAGATGACAAGATATATGTTTCGGTCAGGAAATCCTTTCGGAGTAGACGTCGCAGCATTAAATATCCAACGCGGACGTGATCATGGGCTAAGGCCTTACAATGATTACCGCCAATTGATTGGATTAGAAAAAATTACCTCGTGGAACCAATTCAAACCGGAGGTGATTCCAAAAATAAAAAAATAAATAATTGTATTTCAAATAATTTTTTTAGGTTGCGAAAATTTTGCAAAAATTATACGCAACTCCTGAAGACATTGATTTATTTGTTGGTGGAATTTTGGAAGCACCAGAACCGGGCAGTGTGGTCGGAAGAACATTTCGCGATATTCTTGCCGCTCAATTTTTGCGTTTACGTCGAGGTGATCGTTACTTTTATGAACACAGCCCCGAAATCAATCCCGGACACTTTACCCTCGGTAAAAACATTACAAACCAATTGAGTTTTGTGGTTTATATTTATTTTTTTAGCTCAATTGAATGAAATCAAAAAGGCTTCGATGGCTAGAATTATTTGTGATAACAGTGATAAAATTTTATTGATGAAGCAAACATTACGGGCATTTTTACTACCCAGTGATGAGTAAGTAAATTATATTTTATTTAGATTGAAAAAAATGGGCTGTTTTGCTTCTTTAGCAATCCGGAATGAGTAGAATTTTTGGCTCATAAAATAAAAATCCCAGTAAATATAAAAAAAAAAAAGATTAAATGTTTAATATTTAAAGAACTTTAACGTAAAGGGAAGAACTTTAACGGGGTGCGTTTCTTTATTTATATTTTTTTATTTGCTTCGAAAGAGGGTAGTGATTTCTAAAAATTTAAGAAGTCCTACTTTAATTGTTTTAAATTATTTTCTAAAAAAAGAATTAACAATATAGTATAATGTAATTATGTATATATTTTTTGCAGAAATTCATATTTGGATTGTTCCGATCCGTTAATTCTTCAACTAAACTTAAATTTGTGGGAGGACATATAAAGTTGATATATTGATAGATCGAAGATTTAACCATTAAAGTAAATACAAGATGTACTTAATGATAATTTAATTTATTTAAACAGTTGATTATATAAATTTTATAAAAATCATATTTTTATTATTTTTTTAAATAATATCTCCTTGACCAACCAACCAATCACATTTGTAATTTTCCCGTCACTGCTCGTGATTTTCCGTAAAAACCGAGCCGTCAACCAATCCGTGAAATCCTGGACAAACCTAACCAAAAAAAATGTGTTAAAATTTAAATTCTTATTTTACACAATTTGTCACAATGTATCATAATCATCAGAGCCAAATTGCATTTTATTCACATTCATTTCAATTTCACTAAACATTTTCTAATTATTTACAATAAAAACAAGTGGTAGAAATTTGAAGAAAAATGACGCAAAGTCCTAAAACAGCTTCGTTAGAAAATCTACCCTTTGACTTGGATGATCCTCGTTTTCGATCGACTCCAGCCCAACAAATGTTATCGTCATGCTCCGGAGCATTGCTAACATCATTTTTCGGTACTTTTGCAACATTTTTCCGAACTCCTAAATTATTTATACTCTTTCAGTAACTCCATTGGATGTGGTTAAAATCCGGATGCAAGCCCAACAAAAAGCTCCAGTTTCCAACCGGTGCTTCCTCTACTGTAATGGTCTGATGGACCATTACTGTTCTTGTGGCCCAGAAAATCCTATAACACGAACTTGGGTCAACAAACCTGTACAATTTAATGGAACTATTGTAAATACTTGGAGCAATTTTTGCGTCATACAATACTTATCGCTGCTTTGTAGGATGCTTTCATAAAAATTACTAGGAATGAAGGAGTTGGCTCCTTATGGAGTGGGCTTAGTCCTACCTTAGTATTAGCAGTTCCTGCGACAGTCGCATATTTTGTCGCCTACGAACAATTACGCATTAAAATGAAAGACTGGCATAATCGCAAAAGGAAAATCACCGATCATCAGTTAAAAACTCAACCGATTTGGATTCCAGTTATAGCTGGTGGTTCGGCAAGAGTTTTTTCCGCAACGATAGTCAGTCCTTTGGAACTAATCCGAACAAAAATGCAATCAGCACAATTAAGCTATGGCGGTTAGTTTCAAAAATATATATTTTTAATTTGTCTTCATAGAAATTAATTTCTTTAGACATAATCGAGGCTCTACGTGGTTTATTAAAAAACGACGGAATTATAGGCTTGTGGAAAGGCCTCGGCCCTACACTATTACGAGATGTACCGTTTTCAGCAATTTATTGGACGTCTTACGAATTTTTTAAAAAAGAAAGTTATTTACAATCTTCGTTATATTCCAGTTTTATTTACGGAGCTATTTCCGGATCAGTAATTTTATATAAAAATCATAAAAAAGGATTGTATTATTTATATTTTGATTGTAGATCGCTGCAACACTGACAGTTCCTTTTGATGTGGTAAAAACTCACCAGCAAATCGAAATTGGAGAAAAGAAGTTGTATTCAAGTAAATATAATTTTAAATTTTGACTTAGAGGGCATTCATGTATCACTTTTCCAATAGGGTTCATAGTACACCACTCCTCCTATTATTGCTTGCAAAAGGAATATTATATCTTTTTACTAAGGGGGAGGATGGAAATAGCAAAATATGGCTTATAATTAATCAATAACCCTTTATTATTTAATTACAGATCAGACAAATAGAACATCATCGATGCGGGAGATTTTTCGAAGAATTTATAGTAATTATGGAGTGCGAGGATTGTTTGCCGGGCTTACGCCTCGTTTAATAAAAGTGGCACCTGCATGTGCAATAATGATATCAACATTCGAACATGGGAAGCAATTTTTCCAAAGGTACAATTATTATATGTACCAACAGTCATCACCAACCAACCGAAATCATATTCTGAAGTTGGATGCTCTTAGTTAATTTTTATATTAACCCATTTAAATATTTTATTATTTGATTAGGATAGAGAAAGATTTATATAGAAACGTATTAGATTATTGTTAAAATTATATTACTAATTTTTGCATATGGTTATAATATTTTACAAAAAAATCATAATGAAGGAAAAATTTTAGACGATAAAGAACATTGTGATAGATTTTCAAGTAATATGTTATTTGAAATTTTAACTAATATTAAGTTGCAATGAAGAAAATGTTTTAACTACAACTAAATTTTAGTTCCTTAACTCCGGTGTCATGTGAAAAAAAAATCAAAAAATTAACGTAATTTTGGGGAAAACATTTCGCTAAAAATACATGTTACACTCAGTCCATTAACTTTTTGTGGAGAAATTGCTGATTCTGTGAAATGGTTGAAAATATTTTCGGTCGGTCAATGGGTCTGGCAACGTTGCATTTTCTATTTTTTTTAATTTTATTCGCGATTTTTTTCTTAATTCAATTCTAATATAGTATAAGTTTCTCTTTTGTGGATAAATGTTCATTTTGGGCCGATTTATTCACGAATTAAATTAAAAACAAAGTTGAAAATGCAACGTTGCCAGATATTGATCGACCTAAAAGAGACCTGAGCCAATATTTTCAACATCGAAAGTTTGGGCTTAATATATAATCTATCATATCTAAAAAATATGGTAAATCAGGGATACTACGATTCTTCCGGCGCCACGATGTTTTGACGGATTCTTATAGATCCCGACGAAAAAAACGAAAATGAAGAATACAATTTTTCGATATCTCGCTTAATTTACGAAATATCGACCCCTAAAAAATATAAAAATTAATTGATTTTTTACTCTTTTTTAGACGGATTTCTCAAGATTTTCATGAAAAAAAGGTAAATGTTTGCAACCGTAGTTCCATCAATTATTTTTGTGCAAAAAAAAAATCATAAACAAGGGGTCCAGGGGCGAAGCCCCCCAAAAAAAGAAAATAATGAGATGTTTATTTAATTTTGGTCTAATTGACTCGCGAATTAAATTAAAAACAAAATCGAAAATGCAATATTGCCAGATATGGCCGACGCTCCCCAACCCTCACCGGGGCTTCACCCCTGGAATCTTTGTTAATAGTTTTTTTAGAAAAACAATAATTGGTGTAGTTACGGTTGTAAACATTTACCCTTTTTTTTTATGAAAATCTTGAGAAATCCGTCTAAAAAAGAGTAAAAAATCAATTAATTTTTCCATTTTTAGGGGTCGATATTTCGTAAACTAAACGAGGTATCAAAAAAATGTATACTTCATTTTTTTTTCGTCGAGATCTATAAAAATCCGTCAAAACATCGTGGCGCCAGAAGAACCATAGTCTTGCCGGTAAATATATATTCGTTTGAATCCTATCAGTTTCGAGTAAGAGATTTGCATTATTTGGATCATTCCCTATTTCACTGATTTGATATTTATGGTTTTTGAAAAGTTTTTTGATAAATATTTTTTTGTTGGAGTAATAATAAGAGTACAATGAAATTTTACATAGTAGAAGTTTAATTATAACTTGACTAACAAATGAATAAAACTTGTTTTTTTTTTAAGAACATTAGTAAATGAAGTTCATTAAAATCATAGATATCACTTTATATCGCTTGTTGTATCTATTTTTAATAAGAAAAATATATATGTACTTTGCAATATATATATTCACTAGAGATTGTAATAGTACAAAAAAAATCGTAAATAAATTAGCTTAAGGTCGTGACGAATAAAAAAAAATCGTTATGAATTAAAATAAGTAAAAAGGTAAAAACTACATTTTCTTCTCTAATAGTAAAAGAAGAATAATTAATCGAGTGATTGTTGCAAAGTATGTGTTGATTATTAATTAAAACAAGACATTCCAAAGTTTGATTTTCATAGATTTATTTCTCGAAATATTTTTCAAAAACCAGTCAACTGTCGAAATTATTTGCTAACTTAAACTTGCAAAATATTTTTTCCTCAATTACATACTCTTAATTTCTAATTTCACTTGTAATTTTCAGTCAAGATTTGAAGAAAAATTGAGCCTTTTTCCTATATTTTTCGAAGTTTCCTTCGTTTTTAAATCCTTGAGAAAAGTTTGTTGATTTATTGTTAAAATATTTTTTTAAATAAATTTATATAAAAAAAAATGTTTTTTTGTTTTTGTACGCCCGAAATTGATAGATGAAGGGTCATTGTGAGTACTCAAAAACATGTAGAAGCTGAGTTAATTTTTGTGAAAACTTGGTATGTATTGTAGATTTTTGAAAGGTCTAGATTTGGTTAAAATTTTAGTAGTTACAAGGAAACGATGCATAGCAAAAAAAGAACGTAGGATATGGTAACCTTAGAAACTAATTAGATAATTTAATTTCAATTGAAAAAAACAACTTGGAAGAAAAGGTTTGTAATTGAAATTTTTTCAAGTCTATAAATATGATCAAATTTTAGTTTTTAGTTGATAAATTGAAGAGAAACAAATATTAAGAAAAAAAAATCAAATTTCCCTGGCTCGATAAAAATACGTTGTACGGTGGTGGCACCTGGTGGCGGTAATTTGAAACGTAGCCTGATGTCATGAACTCGACGGAAGTGAGAATACAATTTCGTAGAGCTGCGCACTGATTATATAAATATTGAATCGATTCTATATTATTATTATTTATTTTACTTTTATGGTGTGCGAAATTGGGAGTTTGAAAAGGGCGAATAAATTGGATAGTGTGCGTCAAGAAATAAGGGGTGCGTGCCGCAAATCATTCCATCAGCAGATCATTGTCGAGCCGAACGCAACGCCATTGAAAAATCTGTTTTGAACTTAACCCAAGTGGCGCTGTGCGTTTCAATAGCAGCCATCTTTGCAATATTCCAATCAAAGGTCCTTGGCTCGCGTTTTCATTGTCTGGTGAAAAACCAGCAAATATCAAATATACATTTTGTCAAATGGCATTAAAACGAATTAATAAGGTACGTGGATTATTCTCAATTAACCGTGAACTCATTCCACACCGATTTCGTGTCCCATTGTCTTCGTCATTCATTCCACTCGAGGTTTTTTTATGAAACGCCCTTAACGATCGCTATGTAATAAGAATTGTTCAACATTTCCATATTTCGCTACTCCAATTCCATCAAAACTCAACATCCAGCGATATCCAATAACTGGAAAAAAATTTCGACAGAAATTTCCATCATTACCATATATGTATGCATATGCATATATATGACTAACACTGTATACACTCAATACATTTATCCAAAAAATCGTATTGAAAAATCCAATGTGTGACCTATTTTTACCAAGTACCTCATGGAAAAAAATAATTTCATCACTCCATGTCTACAAAATCTTTACATTACCAATAAATTAATATTCTCACGTTTTCATATTTAATCCACCATTTTCTAATTAAAACCACCAAATCTAATCTTTTTTTTTTTTGTTCAACAGGAACTTCAGGATTTGGGCCGGGATCCTCCAGCACAATGTTCTGCCGGACCTGTAGGAGATGACCGTAAGTCATTCCGAAAATACTTTCAATTAAAAAAAATATAATAAAATACTAAATCAATTATTTCCCTTTTTTTTCAGTTTTTCATTGGCAAGCCACAATAATGGGACCAGTAAGTGAATTTGAAATTTTCAAGGGTTATTTTTAAAATGAATCTCAAGGTATTTTCGGTTATCGCTCAATCTATCTTTTGAACGGTTTTAGATGAAAAATGAAAGTGAATCCGTGTAAAATTCTCTGTTGTGTGCTTGTTTTAACTTGGCTTTGATTTTTTTTCCAAGAAACAGTGGTTAAAACCAGTTCTTTTTTCTGCAAATGTGTTTAGTGAAGGAATTGCAAAAGCATTTATTTACTATAATTTTTTTTTTTTGGATTTCAAGTGTTGAAATTGTTTGCAAGTGATTGACTTCAACTTGAAGTTAAAACTGAAGAAATTAACCAAGGCTATTATTAGTTAGAGTCTATCAAAGAAAGTTTAACTACTAATTCGGAAAAGAAACGTAATACTTGCGGATATAGCATTGGAAGTTTATTTATATAAAGGTATATTTTTCAATTCGAACAACTCTTATAAATTCGTGAAAATACTCTTTAACATTTTCTTTTGGCTTCTTTGTCTTTCATATAACGATAAACTTGAGAATAAGATATAACGAAACAATTTACTTCATTGAAATTCGACATATAATTGTTGCTAACTACGGACTTTTAATTATTTTCATTACTATTGGTCTTTATAAGTGACATTAAGAAAGTACTAAGGATGTTATAGAGGTATGTCAAAATGCTATGAGACATATAAAAATTTAGTAGAATATTCCTTATTCAGTGCTTAAGCATTATGGTTTACTATAGTACTTTGGTTTTACACGTAATCTTATGGAGATTCGGTGATCGAACAGTCTAAATTTATTAGCAAAAAAAATGGTACCAGGCATTTTATACTTTCAAAATATGTAGTTTAAATTTTAGGAAACTAATTTTGCATAAGATTATTTAAATTCACTGCATGTGTTTTATGAAACAAATGAAACTAATAAATGTATAAGCAAGTGTGGTTACACTGTAGTCAGCTGATACCTATCGTCTTATATGTAGTACAAGCATGTGGTAGTTGAGTTAGTTAGATAAAAATGGCACCCTTAATTTGTCTTTGTCACACTCATGAGTATAGCTTAAAGCGGAGAAGGATTAAATATTCCTGTCACAATCACCGAAATTAAGTATCTTAGTTGAGTCTTTGTCGCGCATGCTCACTCATATCATGTGTGGGACATACTAAAGTTGCAACCAATCTATAAACTCGACAACGTTGCCACGTTTCCATTTTTTATATATTGATATAATAATAATATTTTGATTTGTGAAGTTGAAATTAAGTCATACTCAGTCCCAAAAGGTAGTTACAAATTTTCTATATTTCTTGCTTTTTCGACGTAATTGTTCACGAATGTCAATTTTATGTACTTTTGTCTCCGATTGTATCTCCATAACATTCTTAAAAGTGTCATTATTACTTTAGCAAAGCACTACGTTTTAGAGAGGATTTCGCCTATATCCATTGGTAGCAAGTACCAGAAGAAGGTGAAAATCCTCGCCGAACGTAGTGCTATACTTAAATAATCACCGTTTTGCTAATACGACATTTTGTATGTTCTTGTAGTTAATTATTTAAAAGTATTTTTTTTGTAATTCGAAAGAAGCAGCATTAAAGAAACTGTTTACAAATGACAAAGATTTTATTAGTGAAGGAAACTACTTAACAAATTTATGAAAAAATCTTACGTTAATTTAACTCTTCTTAAGCCAATGGTTCTCAAAATTGAAGTAGCCTACTGGTGGCCGAGTGGTCTAGGCAACCGCTCCAAAACCGCTAAGTTCAATCTTCGTACCGAGCAGAGTATAGCGGGGGTCGTATGGGAAAACTACTCTCGCGGCTTTTTCAATTCAATCCCAGGGGATCGTTTTGATACTGATAAAAAAAATTGACAAATTTTCAGCATGTTATCTCTTTAAATTTAATACTCTTCTATACTCAGGATTTTTTTCCAATTTTTTGATGTAGTGGACCATTATGAAAAAAATAAAAACTATTTTTTTCCTAAATCTCATGTTTGAGCACATTTATTTATTTTTGTAAAATTTTCTTTAAAAATTACTTTTTTATGCAAAAATTCATTGAAATAATAATATATTTTTATTAGTTCTAATAATTGTACGGTATGATGTTGTTCTTAGGTTATAGCTATCGTATACTATCTTGCGTATGCTATGCGAGAACAGCACGCTATAACTTTACCCTAGGGTAAATAACAATTAAAGAAAAAGAGGTTTTCATTTTTTGGCACATTTAGCTTATTTATAGTTGTATTTAATGGATCTTGTAATCTACGAAAATCTTTGACCATTCAATGCATGAGCTGGTCAAAGACTCATTTACATGAAGTTACAATATTGATGTCAGATAGTAACAACCTCTGACGTTTTTCAAATGCTTGCAACGTGTTTTAACAATTAATTAGCAAATTACGAGGTGCTACTGTGTAACAAAGATTTAAGTACGATCGTGAAACAATGAGAATCGCAAGAGCCGATATTTTACGATCATGTTATGACGTCACTATCAGTGGCCGTTAAAATTTCAATGCTTCTCGGAAGCGTGTAACTTAAATTTACTGCTGATTTTGCAAACAATTACGATACAAAAATTGAAATTTCATTTTCTTGCGCTTTGGTTTTCAAGTAGTTGGAGGTTTAGTTAACACAACTAAAGCAAGTTTCATATTTAGTTTTTATTTAGTTCCATCTGTATTCTATTTATATTTGATAGGTTCTCATAAGTGTGAATGATACACTCGTCTTTAAGAAACTGATCAAAAACCAATAGTTACCGAACTTAAAGTTATTGATACACTAACTTCATATTGCGTATAACAAATACACGACAGATATATTTTCTGATCTGTGACAGGACAAAACAGAACACCTCGTTGTCATATGTTTCAAAACTTGCGAAAAGAAAAAGTAATATTTTGAAGGCGAACGAAAGTGAAAAACCCAAGCAAAATTTGAAATAAACAACATAAGTACATGTTCTGTTTTGTCATATAATTTAAAAGAAAATTTTATATAACGGTGTTCCTATGAAAGTAGATTCTTAAAAATTCACAACTTTTTCTAAGTGCTCAAAAGATTTCCGCAACCCTAAAATGGTCGAGGAAATTTAATTCTTAGAGATATTTATATTTTGGAACTATCTTAATGAAGAAAGTGCCCGACTACTTGCCATTCTTTCGATTTGTATCTGGAATTGTTTTCAATTTTATTAACTAAATATTTCTGTAATAGCTGTCACATTAACGGGATACTGGTAATCGATAAATTTTCCTCGTCAAAACACGTGTTAGAAAACGTCGACCAGTAGAATTTTCCCCCTGAAACGCATCGCGTTTACAATAACTCACGTAGTGGATTCAGGTGGCTTATGAATTTGTTATAAATGCTTCGTTTACATGGACATGTGAGTTACGTATTTTATTACTTGTACAAATCGAACGTGAGAAAATAGTCGTTACGGAAAATGTTGCACTCATGTAAACGAATACATCTTAAGTAAATGGAGCATTGGAAGACTAAATTATTTTTGTTTGTTTGATGTTGAAAATACATTTTTGCCGTTCAATTTTATTCAAAAAAATTTAAATATTTATTGTGTTTACTTATTGAGAACTTCAGCGTTTAATTTTTCCCATACGCTGCTGTATTTTCAGGCAAGAAAGGTAGCCAGTACTGTAACTGAGCTTTTGTGCACCCAAAGTGAACTTCAAAATGTTCTATTCTTAGGTCCTATTTTGATCACATTTGCTTTTCCAGAATCTAAGCCCGGTGCCTGGTAACCAGTACCACCCTTATTACGACACTGATAACATCAATATCCGCTATTATTATTTCAAATATGAATTTCTTATATATTTTTTAAACTTGCACTGCAGTCTTTTAATTCATAATTTAAATCCTGCGGGCCACTTATAGGACTTTTTGAGTGTTAAATATATTTTAATAAATGTATTCCACATTTCTCCAGCGAAATAAATCTCGCGAACCAACAATGGATCAGTTGTTGTCTTGAGAAAAATATTAGTTAGAATACTAAATAGGTTCACGTCCCTTTTAGAACCGTCAAATCTGGCAATTATGCATTTTCTTCTTTGTTTCTTATGCTATTCGAGATTTTATTTGTTAATTCAGTTCTAATATGGTATTATGACTAACTTATAGCTAAATTTTCATTATTGGCCGATTTATTCGCAAATTGCATTAAAAATAAAGTACATATGCAACGTTGCCAAATTTGCCGGTTCTAAAAGGGACATGATCCGAAAGTTTAACCAACGATGCCCAATTTATACAAATTTATAAGTATTTTAAAGCAAATTTAAACTTTTTTACCGAAGTCGAAACTTCGGCCGAACTCGTAATTGCAACTGTTAATTGCATTATTTGTAAACATATTTACAGCACAAAATACCTTTATGAGGAATCATTAAAATTTCAAATAGAATGCAAAGGAAGTGCCTACCATACTCACATTTTTGAGTTCTGAGTCATCCTCCATTACCTCCGTTGTCATCGTTTAACCAAGGAATTTTCGGTTCAGGGAATTTAAGATATTTAAAACTTATAGTCACTGATTTCCATAAATAGATAAACGACAAGCCACACAAGAAGCAGAAAAGATTGAATATAGAAGTTCAATTCTGTGTTAACAATATAGACGAAGTTTGGGCTAACATGTCGGTAAATCGTAGAGTTTCCGTTAGCCGACCACTAGTTGTCACTGTACAAAATTAGACTTGGCCAAACCTACTACACAGC
This sequence comes from Sisyra terminalis, assembly GCA_958496175.1. Classification (NCBI taxonomy): domain Eukaryota; kingdom Metazoa; phylum Arthropoda; class Insecta; order Neuroptera; family Sisyridae; genus Sisyra; species Sisyra terminalis. Next base: position 18,162,370 of record OY292279.1, on the reverse strand, counting down.
GACATCTGATAGTCGGCTAACAGAAACTCTGATATTTATGAAGAATAAGATAAGCAATTGGTTCGTGGTTGTTTCCTCAAAAATTCAATCAAGACTTAGTTATTTTTTCGGCCGCTAGCAGCGCATTGTCGTGAAAAAACCTTGACCAACTTGACGTACTGAATTGTTATTGTTTTTTTGCAATTTTGTTATTGTTATTCAAAGTAAAGCCAAAGCTGTCAAAACATTACATGCATGTTCTTCATATACTCCAGTAACTTTAATATAACAAATTCATTATTATTTAATTCTTTTTATATTCAGAAAATTTTCCATTGATACTATTAGCCCCTTGTGAATTATATGAAAATGTTTCTGACGCTTATATTCCATACTTGGTATAATAACACTAGAGCAGTGGTTCTTAACCTAGGTTCAATCGAGCCCTAGGGTTTCGGTGAGTCAGTCTCGAGGGTTCGGTCGAGGTCAAGACACCCCTCCGATTCATGATTCATAATGACCCCATTTTCCTCTTCCCGCCCCTTTCTCATTAATAACTATGTTTTGAATTTGAAATTAAGAAGAGCTCTATGAACGCCCATGTAATTCTAGTAAGGGTCAATACCTCCAACAAGATTAAGAACCACTGCACTAGAGCAGTGATGCCATCTTAGAGGTTTTTCCTTTAAACTTAGGAAATTATGGGAACATTTTTTTTAGGAAGAAAATTAATAATTTTTTCAATCAGATTTTTTTGTTTAATCAATCTAAGGAATTAAGTTTCAAGAAAAAAAATTAAAACATTTTAAAAGTCAATTTTAATTTAAAAAAATACTTTGTCGTCCTCTATAGTGCAACTGTTAAACTTGGTTTTACTATTGTGTTTGTCATCTACTAATGTAATTATGTTATAAACCAGGGGTGGGTAAACAGTCGATCGTGAACAGGTCAATAGTCGATCACTAAAAGGTCTAATTTTTTCGGAAAATTTTAAATCTTTTAATTGAAAATTATACGAAAAATTTATTTATCTATTGTACATACAGCGGATAGTACAATTCCCAAATAGTGCTTCTAATACTCCCTTCTACTCATTCTCTCTTGAAATTTGTATTTTTTTTTTTTTTTTTTCGAAGTCGATTATGTACAAATAAGAAAAATTATAGTCGATCATATCAGTATTAAGTTTGCCGACCCCTGTTATAAACAAGAGAATATCACTAAATGATATTTTACCAAATTAATTGAAAATTTTATCACGTTCGAATTTAGGAGTATGGGGGGAAAAATTTCGACTAGTTGGCATCCCTGCACTAGAGCCTTCTGTAATGTGTCCTCATTTTGTGAACGACTTGGCAATGCAGCGTTCATTCTCCGAAAGCTGTATTACAAAGCCGTCCATAAAATAAGGACACAGTCCAGATGGTATTTTTGATAATTTTAATAGTTTTGAAAGCTCTTAGCTTAAGTTTGAATTAATAACAATGACAATAAGCGAACAACTAATACACATTCAGTAGGTGTTAAGTTCCTAGCGATAATGCGTCACTAGTGACCAAAAAAATAACTAACCCTATGTTCGAGTTGTTGACGTCAAGAGAACTAACAAATTGCCTATTTCGTTCATTCTTCTGTTATCTATTCTTCGTGGTTCTTCTGTTAAGTATACTTCGTGATCTGATTTTTTGAACTTCTATATTGATCTCTCTTCTCTGATTAAAAGCAACTACTAGCGCCGTCTACATAGACACAATTTGAACTGAACTAAAGAAAATGCAACAGCGCCTATGTTGGAAGATACTTATGTCTATTTTCTCAGATGTGAGCAATTGGAGCAATCGAAACAAGTAAAATGCAAGCGCTTATTTGTGTAGGCTGGCGCTCATCGGCACTCAATTGTCAGTTGTTGCAAGGGCGAATTCAGGATTTTTTTTCTGGGAAGGGGCACAATATCTTTCATTTGCAAGTGCATGAAAGGGATGCAACGAAAAAAATTCGCAATTCCAGGCAGAAATAGACCAGTTTCACTAATGTTCTTTCTGTTATTTTATTCATATATTTTAGCACCTCTAATAATTTGATTTACTTCTAAGTATGTTCTGTGATGGAATCTTCACAGTACACAAAAATACCGTGGAGAGGGCACGTGTCCCCGTGCCTATTTAGATGGCGCTTCGTATACCTAGGTTTTTCTTGTTTATATTTCACGGGTTATGCACGTTTTATTCATATATAAATATCAATGCTTATAGAATGTAATTTTTTCTTGAAATTAATTTGAAAATACCTTGATTTTTTTTGAATGAACATGTTTTTTATTTTTATATTTTCTTTTTGCTTACAGCCCGATAGTCCATACCAGGGTGGTGTATTTTTTTTAACTATTCATTTTCCAACAGACTATCCATTCAAGCCACCCAAAGTGGCGTTTACAACCAGAATTTATCATCCTAATATAAACAGTAATGGTAGTATTTGTCTTGATATTCTACGGTCTCAGTGGTCGCCAGCACTTACTATTTCAAAAGGTATTACCAAGCCAATGTGATTGAATTGTTTTATGTATTAATTGTTGTTTTATTGTTTTTAGTTTTGCTTTCAATCTGCTCACTGTTATGTGATCCAAATCCAGACGATCCTCTCGTACCAGAGATCGCTAGGATATATAAAACAGATCGGGAAAAATACAACGAGTTGGCTCGCGAGTGGACCCGTAAATACGCTATGTGATGTCCCGGCCCCATCAGCAAATTTGCATTATAAAACTAAAATATGGAAAACTAAAACAACATCAAATACAAAATCAAAAACCTTCTCTAAAACCTCCAATCTCTCAACTTGTATCCTACCACACCCACCTCCCTTGCACTTATTATCTTATTAATATAATTTGACAAACCTCCACTCTCCTATTGTCCACCCTTTTCCCCCTGTTTCCCACATGTGAAGACCTTAGAAATCAAACTCAATTTATTTAAATAATACTATACGAATGTGAATTCATAAAAAAAAAAACATAATTAAAGGGGTGCGCCTCAAATGTGGGTATTTTTTCTAGATAGAATATTACTATTATATTAAATAATTTGAAGGAAAGTAACAAAAAAAAAAGTTTTTTTTTTTTTTGAAAATGTCTCTTTTTGTGGCTAGCCCCTCTTAATGCAACTTTCATGTATAAGTAAATATTTGTTAAAAGAATTTAGCTAATTTTTTTATTGTAATTAAATGTAATTCATTTTAGATCACTTGTTGAAGGCTATTATATGCAGATTTTTTTTTGTGTGAATATCTTTTTCTCGTTTAGGGGAATGAGAGCTCTCGTTAACGATTTAATTTGTTTAGAGACACCGCTGCGGTTAAATGAAAATTGAACACTGCTGAATTCTTTTCACGAATTAAACTCAATAATTGTAATATTTTATTTAAAAACAATTTATATATTCAACTTGATGGTCATGTTTATTTCTTTTCGTCCTCCAGCTCCAGTTTAGCATATACTTACATTGTTATACGGTTTTGGAAGGTTTTGATTTTTATCAGTGTTTAAGTTGGAGTCTTCAATTTATTTATTCAATTTTTTCTTTCTTGAGTACTACTCATGGGGCTAACTGAGAGAGATATTGTTTTTAGAAATAATTTTGCGATAAAAAAAAGGAGTTTCTCCTTATATGAAATCAAGTTTTAAATCTATTTAAGTACTACTTCTTTTCTGGGCGCTCTTTAAACGGAAAATCAATTCATTTTTTTTTAATCGAAAAAAATTAGTTTAAATTTTATTTATTTTGTGATGCATTTTTGTACATTTTCTTGTACTGTTTCATTGTACTGTTTAGTATTTTACTTATATAATACATAATTTAATAAATTAAAATTGAAAACAAATTGCTGCAATGTCGGAATGATATTATTGCATTGGGTGTGGTTGATTTTTATTTGAACTAAACCATAAGTGATTTACACGACGTAATCATCACAGAAAAAAATAAAATTTAAAGTGGAATCAAAGTAAGATTTTTCCGCTGACTGAAACAATTAGCAATTTATGAATGTGTATTGTGATGCAAATTTAATGCAATCCTATTTACTAAAAGTGAACTATTTGTAAAGCTTACCTGGCAATCAAAATACGTATTTATAGAGTAATATGTCGGAAAATTAACTTATGGCAAATAAGGTTGCGTAAATTTTTTTGCACAATATATATATTATTTGGTATAGTTTTCTCAGAAGAAAAAAATGTTAAAAAAAGTAAGTCGGTCCCAAAAATGTATTTCTGGTCATACTTGCTTTCTTTTTTCGAAAGATCACAAAAAATTCAAGCTTTTATTTTCCAAACAATTAACTTAAATTGCCAGTTATAGTTTTAATGACTTTTTAAACAATTGTATCAGAACTTGTCTTGATTATACTTGGTGGATTAAAAAAAAAAAAACACTAACATAAAAATGCAAAGTAGATAGACACTGATATGTCATTAATGTAAATTTAGATTTAAACACATTCGTGCTCGATTCGCTACGTTCGTGGCATCCAGAAAAATCATATTTCTATTCCCACTGTTTTCATACTACTTTACTTTAATGAATTTGTATCCCAATAACATAACAGTGTTTGCCTTCTTTGGGTATATTTGTTATTCATCAACTATAATTTGGACGTGGAAATTAGTAAAACAAATGAGTTTTTATCATATTGATGGCAAAGGTAAACCTGGATAGATTTTAAGAGGCTATTTTTGGGAGTAATAGCAATTTTATGATAGTTACTGTATTTTATTTTTTTCAGAAAGTAAATTGTTTATCGACGAACGGTTTTCTGTACATTGATAAATATTAATATAATACTAGCAAGGACGAGGTAATATAAATAAAGGTATTCCAATGGTATTGCAATGCACTATGGGAAATGTGGCGCCGCCACAAGTATGTCTAGAAAACTAACTCATCGAAGCTTTGTACTTTGATGTTAACGGTTAAAGTTAGTACTCGAGGCATTTATTATTATGCATTGTAGGATTGGATTACCTTTTTATATATTACCTTAAAGAAAGGCGTCGACTTTGGTGCCCTCTATCGAAAAAAAATATTTAAAAAATCGTGATTGTATTCATGTGTCGATAAATAAGTTTATTTTTGAGAAAAATATTGCCATAAAATAATCATTATTCCCAAAAATAGATTCAAAAAATGAAAATATATGTGATTAAAAATACATTATTGGTGCTGATAAATAACGATCTCGTTTCCTACTTTACTTTCGAAGACTTTTTTGACAAAACAGATATACCAAATATTTTGCAAAAGTTTCAAAATGGAAATTTAGTCAAATCAAGAGCCTATTTTTAGGATATTTGAAAATTGAGCGTTTGTTGTGTGAATTGGTTACGTCTTGAAACAAAATAGAGCCTTCATTTCCCTGATATGCCCTCTAGGAGTTAACAATTCCTTATTTTAATATTCCTAATTTTAGTTTTCTTTAGATTATGTTATATATTTTTTGTCAACATAGCTTTAATTCTGACTGATAATTTCGCTTTAATGAAATGTCTTTTTCTATATAGGGAATACTCTTGTATTAAAAATTTATTTGATGCATTCAACTGGGAAATTTCAAGCAAAAAAATAGAATCGAATGCGTGAAATAAATTTAGGTGCATTGATCAGCTTTAAAACAATATCATTAACTTTTGCTTTGTTTAAAAAAAAAATAGAGAGATTAATGAGAGAAAGAAGCGTTATCCTTAAAAAAAAATTTTCCAAAAAAAAAATGGAGAAAATATGAACTCTTCTACCTCTTATTTCCTCTATAAATCAACATTTCTAGTTCATGTGATTTTTTTTTAAATTATTAAATAATTCGACGGAAATCAAAGCGTCAATAAACACTACAAATTATTCTTTTTTCTTTTGAAATTGTGTGAAAATTTGAAATATTTGTAAAAAAAATTACAATGAAAACGTGTTATTTGAACACGAAATTCATGAGAGATTTTTTCTTAGCAAAATATAGAATTAAATTTAATGTTGTCTTGGCGGTTTTCTTGATAAAATAATGTAAAGTAAAAAAAAAACTTAGATTTTAATTATATACAAATAATATAATGAAAAAAAAAATAAAGAAACTTAAGATTTATATATACATATACTGCAAACTAGTTAAAAATGGCATATTTTTTTTCTTCAATTTTTATGGAAAGTTTTTTCAAGTTCGTGTTCAATTTTGTTAAATATGGTGGGAAAATCTATGCATTAATATGTGTAATAGCATAATATTTGAATTTCATTAAATATTTCAAATGATTCTTCGTCTTAATCACCGTATAATAAAACAGTAATAAGAAAAATGTAATACAATTTTTATACATAAAAAATACAATAATGTGTGAAAAACCCCGTTTTTCTTTCATATTTCATCTATTGATTGAAAATTTAAATAGCATTCTTTTAACGACTGACATGTTTTCGTACTAGAAAGTATTATTTAATTGCGAATATTTAATTGTATACTAAAGGTGTGTTAATATAAAACCGAAATTTTTTAAAACCAAGGGTCTGCTAAACCATGTTATTAAGCCAAATTTTTCAATTCCCAAAAGTGTAAATTTCTCACGACTTGATGATTTTTAATAGCATTGAACATATCGAATTTTGTGATTTGATTTTCTATTACCATTTACAGAAAAATTGCTGCGAAATCGCATCAAATACTTGTCGAAGTTTACGTTGAACATACTCTAAAGAAATCTCAACATTTTAAAGGGTCTTAAAAAATTTAAAATGGCGATATCGACGTGGAAGACCAATGAAAAATTTTCAGGACATCGAATTGTTATACGAAAATGGTAGTCAAACGCAACAACTTACGGTAGTAGATTTGAACCAAACTTTAGCGCAAATATCAAAATAGGCAATACAAAGGGATCTTGATGTATTAATTCCCCTGGTCACCCAGAAAAACGAGCGTAGGATATGATGGAGATATGATTTCGTATGCGGCTTACTCCCCAGACTTGGTCCCTTAAGATTAACAATTTTTTAGGCATGATATCCACAAATTGTCAGAAAGGTGGCAAATATGAATAGTGAAGAGGGAATTATTTTAAATAAAATATGTATATCCATGTAATAATAATGAAAGCTTATTTTTCAGAAAAAAAATATGCGTTTCATATTAACACACCTAGTATATAGACAATGAAACAATTGCAGAGAAAGTTTGTTGTTCGGGATTATTTAGATTTTTCTAAGGATACACAGGATAAATCAAATGAGTGAATAATTGGCTCAAGTCCCTTTTAGATCGGTCAATATCTGGCAACATTGCATTTTCTGCTTTGTTTATTTTTCGCGAATTGTTAATTCAATTTTAATATGGTATAATTTAAAAATAGAAAATGCAGCATTGTCTGATATTGATCGACCTAAAAGGAACTTGGACTCAAATTTGGAGCCGGCTCATGTGTACTTTCGCACACCCACAATCTGGCAATGTTGCATTTTCGACTTTGTTTTTAATTTAATTCGCGATTAAATAAGTCCGTAATGAAAATTTACCCACAAGAGAGAATTATACCATATAAGAATTGAATAAACAAAAATATCGCGAATTAAATTAAAAACAAAATCGAAAATGCAACATTGCCAGATTGTGGGTGTGCTAAAGTACACTTGAGCCTTAGAGCCATTTATATATGAAAATTAACATATATTTTTAATTTTAAGGAATAGTCTCTTTCCAATTTGAATTTGCAACAATGAGCATCATAAATTTTATCGCCATCTCTAAGATAACCAGTGAACACATAATAATTGCCGCATTATTAAAATTGTTGAACGATAATTATTGTAATTACCATTGGCTTAATGGGTTTAATATTCGATTTTTTTAAATGATACGCATTAAGTTCCGAGAAAAATGGAAATTTACTCATACAAACTTTATTGATTGGTAAAAATTGGGTCCAAATATTACCAATTTTCAGGTAACCACCCGCGCATCTCATTCAACCCCCAGATCTTCATCTTAGTTTTTCAACATGTAGACTAAAATATTTATTCTCTGTATTTTCCATTTTCAATCCAAAAAGCTCCACAATTTACAATCGCTCAGATAAATTTTCGCTAATGTAGAATACAATTTATTTTTGTATTCATAGAATAATAAAAAAATAATTTTCATCTCTTGTATTAATATTACGTGCTGGGAAAATTTACCACCTAAAACAGGCTGTTCATCATCACCAACTTGCTTTACAATGTTGCGATAAAATCAAAGTGTAATAAGAATTGATTTTCAATTTTTCTTTAGTATATGCAACTTTAAATACATAAAAGTAAAGCTGAGCAGTAATAACTAATTTAATACTCAGAAATTTAATCGTATTTTACGATAAATTACTACAATGAAAAGATAAACAGACGTAGATAAGATTACTTACGATGTTCGTTAATTGAAAAATAATTAAATAACTGATAAGAAAAGATAATATGAATAATACTATGAAAGGTAAAGGAAATATTTTAAAATTAATAGGGCCCGACCGAAATTCGGGGTCCGAAGCAAATAATTTTTTCTGTATCGAAAATGGTAGTACCGAATTTTTCACTACGAGCGCTGGTGTCGTTTTATCTTCGGTTAGTAGAAGAAACGAACCGATACGAAGTTTAAAACTGAGAACGAGATAACATCAATCGTTAGTTAGTTTTATTTTGGAACGTATTGGTTCGTTACTTCTATCAACAGAAAATAAAATGATGCCAGCGCTCGTAGTGACAGGTTAGGTACTACCATTTTCGATACAGAAAAAATTGTTTGCTTCAGGACCCGAGTTTTGACTGAAAAAATTAGTTTCGGTTGGACCTTAAAATTTAATCATTTTATTAATAAAAATAAATACGCAGAAATATTATAATTTTAGGACTTCATAAAATCATAAACACAAGCCCACTGGTGGCCGAGTGGTCAAGGTGGTCGCTTTAAAACTGGTAGGTTTTGGGTTCGAATCTCATATCGAGCAAATTTTCAATATTTCTTGATTTACGGATTTTTATTAACCCTAGAGTCGCTAAAGCTATTGCTTTAGTTACAAAGCGAATAAATAACAATTGAAAAAAATGATAAAAAAGACGCAAATAAATTTTTCATTTAAATCAATAGTAAATCTGTCCTTTTCTCGTCTAAATTTTAAATTGGGCTCATGTGTACTTTAGCACACCCACAATCTGGCAATGTTGCATTTTCGACTTTGTTTTTAATTTAATTCGCGATATTTTTGTTAAATCAAGTCTAATATGGTATAATTCTCTCTTTTGTGGCTAAATTTTCATTATGGGCGATTTAATCGTGAATTTAATTAAAAACAAAGTCGAAAATGGAACATTGCTAGATTGTGGTTGTGCTAAAATACACATGAGCCTTAAATTGTGAAGTGAAAAATTGAAGAAAATAAAGATTTATAGTTTTTGATCACTTTCTTCACGGAGTATAGATACAAGGAGTTCGAACGCAATGAAAAAAAATCAATTTGTGGTCCATTACCGGTAGAGCGCGCTACACTTCAGAGTACATCTAGTACACATTTGAATTATTACGCGGGTAGTTTTGTTGTTATTAGAAACTGTAAACTCCAATCTACTGTACTATCAAGGTTTATAAAATACACAGGTGGCCTCATGCGCTACGTGACGTATCCAGAAGAAATTTGTACATATCTTCAAACTGATTCAAATTTCAAAATTCTTCGTATGACGTAATTTTTTTTCTAATGGGGCAACCTGTGTAATTTATTAACCTTGCTGTACGATGGGAAATGTATCAAAATATAGCGCTACCACAAGAGTGTTTGAAGTACTAACTTCTGTTACCATAGTTAACTAACAAAAAGTACATGATTTCGATTTAAGTTAGTACTGCTAACACACTAATGGCGGCGCCACATTTTAACACATTTTCCTTCATGGATTGGAATATCTTCTTAATATCTTAGTGACCTTTGGTAGGTTCCAAATACTTGCGCTGTTAGTGACAGAAAAGAGAACTATGATCTGAGACCGTTATTATGTACATGAATATTGTGAAAAAGTCAATACCGTTCGGACTCCTTGTATCTGTAATCCTTGATTTTGGTTTTCGATTTTTACAAGAAAAATTGATAAATCTAAGAATTACCGGAACATTTTTTTTTATTTCTGACTTAGAAAAAAAATCCGTTTTGGTAACTTTAGGGAAACAACTTCCTTTAGTGTTTCAGTGTTATTTAATGTAAGTCAAATTGTGATAAATTCATGGAATAAGGGATGTGAAGATAATGGTATAAAATTCTCCCTTTCTTATTCTAAAATAAGAGGAGAGTAAAAGACGTTGCCAATTTGCTTTCATAGAGTATTGAAATTTTAGTCATTTATTATTTAATTAATATACATTTGGTTTAATAAATTAATGTATAACTTAAACATATTGTTTACTAATGGGTCGGAAATAAAAAAATCTTTTGCAGAGCGATGTTAATTTAATGACGGATATGATGTGAGCGCATAGATATCCCATGATAGCTCCTAGGGAACAGGGAATGGGCCATGCTTGCCACGCACGATCCCAATCCAACGGAATCACAATTGCTCCTAACCAAGCTCCAAATAATGTCAATTGAACAATACTCTGCATCATCTCCATTACGTAGTCACCTGGAGCCGGAGCCATTCCCGTTAGTAAAGCCAAAGTTACATCTCCACTTAAGTGGATACAACTGGCCACCACTGTTAGCACATTTACCAACGCTGCAAACATGAATGTTTCCTCAAACTTGGACGCAATCGGAGCCCCAAACAACACAGCCGTGATATAATAAACAGCCATTGATCCCAGCACTAATGCCAACGATTTGGTAATGTCGCGAATCTTCAATTTGTTGCATTTCTTCGTCTTGATTTTCGAATCTTTTGAGTTGCTTTCAATGAATGATGTACTGAACGACAATTTAACAAATTCAATGATGACTAGTAGAAGTAAAATGGGAAAACATTTCAGCTTGCCAATTTCATATAAACAATCAGTGTAGATGAGAAACAGTAGAATTAACGGTATGGAAATACACGTCAACGAACTGTGTAAAGTGACCACCCGTTTTCCCAAAATTTCATCACTTTCAACCATTTTTCACGCGAAAAAAGCCGCGAAAACAATAATGAAGATTCGATTATCAAAGGTTCTTTAATTGATTTTCCTCTTGAGATTCGTCAAAGTTCATGATGGTTCTTGAGACCTTTTGAATTGTAATCGATTGTCATTGCCGAAATTTTTGTCAAAAAACACAATTTTCCTTTGGAATATCAATTTTTTAAAGTAATTACCTTCAATAAAGGAAAAAATTACGGTTAACACTAAATACAAAACCTTAGAAATTTGTCAATTAAATTACAAAAAATTATATACCTTAAACAGTTCAATATATACGATCTATACTTCAGTACAATTAAATTGTTTAAGCGTATTAAAACGTGGTTTACTTGCTTTATGTGAATACGATACCCAACGATACCGACAAAACATGAGATAAGCAAATAGGTAAACAAGAACAGTAAGAAGGATGCCAAATTCAATCATTTACGATTGCAACTTGTATCAATCAAGTGGACCATATCTTAAGTCATTTGATTTCTCGTTGTTATCGATGACGTCGATATAAGTGACATTATTATGAATTTTCACTAAACTATAAAAAAGTAATATTTTTTTTTGAAAACAGCCATGAATTTTGTATATAAATCGTATTTGTCTCTCATTTTTATTGTACTTACAACAATATGCCTTGAAAAACATATTTGTCAGGCTAGCAGCTTGGAACAGGTCACCGACGATGAACTGTTAAATTTAATAAAAACTGAAAAATATGTTGTTGTTTTGTTCAGTAAGTAATATAGAAATTAAATGGTCAATATATTTTCTAAGATTTTTTTTTATTTTAGCAAAGAAAGATTGTGAGGCGTGCGATAATTATGAGAATGAGGTGATTCAATTGCGGGAAGATTTGGTCGATTCGCTAAATGCGTGGGTCGTAAAGACTGTGGCTAGTTCCATGGTTCGATTGTATAGTCCCATGAAAGAACCAGCTTTGGTCTTCTTTAGACATGGAGTACCGCTTTTATATGATGGTTTGTATAAATGATATGAAAAACGGATTAGAATATTTTTCCGTAAAATTTTATAGAGATATTGTAGAAGCATAATTTACTACTTTAAAGTCGGTCTTAAGATTTAACACTTTTGAAATTTAAAAAAAAGAAATCTTAAAAAAATATTTCAGAGAAGAGGGATTTATAAAGCAGTTTAATTCTGTGTGGAATTAAAGGCGAAGTTTGGGCTAACCTGACGATAAATCTCAAAGCTTCTGTTAACCCACCACTAGTTGTCGCTGTATAAACTTAAGATAAAATAAAAGAGGGCATTACCATCCTGCAATGCATGATGGGAAATGTATCAAGATGTAGTGCCGTCACAAGTGTGTCTAAGATACTAACCAACCGAAACTATGTACTTTTATGCTAATTGTCAAAGTTAGTACTCTAGACACTTGTGGCGGCGTCATCTTGGCACATTTCCCATTATGCATTGTAGGATTGGAATACCTTCTTATATATTACCTTAGCCAAACATAGTTTTATACAGCGACAACTAGTGGTGGACTAACAGAAGTTCTGATATTTACCGGCATGTAAGCCCAAACTTGGTCCACATTTAAAACACAGAATTGAAGTTCTATATTAGTCTTTGGCCTGTGACTAAAACTTTATCTTTATATATTAGATGGCTGAAAAAGTCACGAAACGTAGCGGAATTGAGAAATAATAAACTAAATTGATCCAAAAAAAAACCTGAAAAATGTGTTTTATGAATATTTATATGGGATATGAGGATAATTTATTATAGTATAAGGTATACTTATATGTATATTGGGTTGCGTATATGGTTCTACAAAAATAAGTTTTTGACCTAGAAGGTAGAGGTTTAACTGTTAAAAAACTTCAAATTTTGGTTCAAGTCCCTTTTACGTCAGTCAATATCTGGCAACCTTGTAATTTCTACGTTGTTTTTTATTTTATTCGCGATTTATTCACGAATCAAATTAAAAATAAAGTAGAAAATCCAACGTTGCCATATATTGACGGACCAAGAAGGAACTTGAGCCCAAATTGAGTTACCTTTTTCTCAGTTGATACTGAACAATTATCAAAATAAAATAGTTTTTTCTTTTTATAAATCGATTTCCATATAGATAATACTGTAACTAGGATCTTAAGAAAGTCGTTTTAATTATAATTAATACTAACATTTTTCTACTTTTTGTACAAATCATACTCCATTGCGTGTTACATTGACGAGTTATATTATAAAAATGGAAAGAAGTTGTCTTTACCTTACGGAAATTACTGTCAACTCATATTTGAAAAAAATATACTTAAACGTCTTTTAAAAATAACAGTTCATATGTTTAAGCAATATATAAAACAAATTGTAGTCTAATTCGTCTAAACTATACAAATAATATATTTTACTAAATATTTACAAAAGTAAAGAGAAGTTCAAACGAAATATATTTATGGTGTATTACCCCAGATACATTTTTCGATTGCCACGCAAGCTACAATAGTCATCAAGTAAATTGAATATCTTCGTAACTGAGTCACGTAACGTATCATAGTTTCTTCAATTTCCATTTGTTTGCTATTTGTCAGTGTTGAGCTGTGAATATCTCACGGGTAATTATTAGTATTATATATTGTTTAAGCGGTATATACTGTATAAAGTTAGCGAAAAAAATTAATTAAGTGCATATATTGATTTAATAAATATGTATATTAGACTGATTCAAAAAAAATTATGATTTTTTTTTTAATTATATCGAAAATATTGTTGGAAATGACAAAAAAAAATCCTGTGAAAGTTTAAGCTCTTAATATTAATATTAAGAGGTGCTACATCGCAAATTTCGATTTTCCATTTAAATAACATGGGAACAATATTCTCTTGCACTTTGGAATTTTGTAGCTCACGTTGGTGACCATATTTCGGAATGACCAAGGTATATTCTTGTAGAAAATTGAACGATCTACAAAAAAGGTCTCTGACAAGTTTTTAATATATTTATTCCTTCAAAAGTTATTCGAGGTCAAAGTTGAACTAAAGAGAAATTTTAATATTTTTTCAATTTTTTAACGTGACCATCAATTTTATGAGAAAATTTTATAGGACATTTTTTGTAAAGCATTTTTATTTCTATAACTTATCTCTATAAAAATTTTTGATATTTTTCACAGGTCCTAAGTTATTTAATTAAAATAAAAATAATAATTTTTATGTTAAAAATGTAATAATTCAGGGAATTTTCAGTTTAATGCAAATAACTTAGGACCTGTGAAAAATATCAAAAACTTTTATGGAGATAAGTTAAAGGAAAAACAGTGTTCTACAAAAAATGTTCTATAAAATATTCTCATAAAATTGATGGTTGCGTCAAAAAATTGAAAAAAAAAAAAAAATTTCTCTTAACTTCAACTTTGACCTCGAATAACTTTAGAAGGAATAAATATATCAAAATTTTGTACAGACCTTTTTTGTAGATCGTTCAATTTTCTACAAGAATATACCTTAGTCATTCCGAAATATTGTCATCAACGTGAGCTATAAAATTCCAAAGTATAAGAGAATATTGTTCCCATGTTATTTAAATTGAAAATCGAAATTTGCGATGCGGCACCTCTTAATATTAATATTAAGAGCTAAAACTTTCACAGGATTTTTTTTTTGTCAATCCCAACAATATTTTCGATATAATTAAGAAAAAAAAAATTTTATCTAAAAGGAGTGTTTTGAAGAAATTTAAATTCAGTATTTTTTTGCGAAGTAGAATTTTCCTTTAAGTTGTTTTAATTTTTCAGGACCTATCAACGATGAATTGATATTACACACTATCACTGATAATAAAGAACCAATCGTCCGAGAATTATCAGATGAGACATTCGAACATTTAACACAAGCGGCTTCAGGAGCAACAACCGGAGATTGGTTTGTTATGTTGTAAGTTATTGATGAAATTCCTTTTTTGTGATATATTTTTTATATTGTTGGATATTGTTTTAGTTATAACAACGAATGTATTGATTGTCAAAGACTACAAGCACGTTGGGAGGCGGTTGGAGCTAAGCTTAAAACTCGAATGAATACCGCTCGAGTAAATATCGGAACAATCGGAGCCGCAACTGGGCGTCGTTTTGAAATAATTGAAGTTCCCACTTTTGTCTTGTATTTTACATAAAAACTACCCAAAATTATAAGAATAATTGTGAAAATAATTTTAGATTCCACCAGGGAAAATTGTATCGATACACGATTCCGAAGTATGATGTATCATCGTTTGTATCTTTCGCCCAAGATTGGTATAGAAATGCTCGCGCAGAAAAAGTTCCCATTCCTATGTCACCATTGTAAGCCTTGCAATAAATTTATAAATTAATTTTCATCAAATATTTACATTTATTTTTAGTGATGACTTTACGGCCGCCATTGCAGACTACTTGAGAAAAAATCAATGGTTGTGGAAACTGGGCTCCATTATGTTTGGAATTGGCGTTATTTTAGCCGTTTTGACCCGATTACGAGGGGCCAAACCGGCTGAACCAAAAAAGAAAAAATAAAAGTAATAACTATAAACTAGCTTTATGTTTCTTGTAATATATTTTTTTAATAATTAATTCCAATTTATGTCATTACAAGTTTCGGTGAAATATAAGTTTTTTTCATTTAAACGTTTAAGGATAAAAAGAATGTATATACCACTTTGATTTTTATTCAGCTTATTATTTGATACATAATATGACACATAGAAGGTTTTTTTGGGTAAATGATTATTGCAACTTATATATTTAACTCATAATACGTGCAACTCGTGAAAATTTGGAATCAATAACATCAGTCCTAGCGGCTGAAGATGTTAATTTCTCCAATACTAGAGGTCAGTTTAAACACGTAAGGCAAGGTTTCTCATTTTTAGACCTTATTTCCCCTTTTAACAAGATAAAAGAGGATAATTTTTTAAGAGGAAAATAGAAAAAAATAAAAGATCCCCACCCCCTTTAACAATAAATGGTAAGAACAATATAGTGACCAGACACATACCTACTAGAAAAATCCTAACACGAAAGTTGCTCACATAGAAAATTCCTCATACTGAAATAGATGCACCATGATATTCTTCACATGGAAATTAACCCACATTTGTTTTTTAAATTTATAACTTTTTCAAAAAATAAGATTTTTTTTTCCAAATAGATAAGAAATGTATAACAATACTAATCATAAAACAGCATTTAATAAAACATTTTTTTTTCTGTGGATTAATTTCCATGCGAGGATATATCACTGTACGTTAATTTAATTTCTGTGCGAGGAATTTTCTCTGTGGGCAACTTTCGTGTGAGAAATTTTCTATGGGGAAATTATCATAGAACCGAAAAATAAAATATATCAGAAGAGTTGAACGTACTACAGTTATGAGTATTTAGTTACAGTATTTTTTTTTTGTAGTTAAGTTTGTAACATTGAGTTTGTGTTTTCCCCGGTTTTTAGTAGACAATAACCAGGTGCAGTTATAAGCATCAAGTGTGTCTTAAAGTGCTAAAAATGAAAAGCGTTTTTCAAGCGCTAAAAATTAAGAATTTTTAATTCTACATAATTTATATGAAATAAAGCACCAGATAAAAGGAAATTATAATTGAAAATAAAGATGATATAGAAAAGTAGGAACTGTTTGCAAAATTAAATTATGAATGATTACTATGGTTACTATTACATGACAAAACAGAACATTTCTTTCGATTAATTGAAAAACATGGCAATGAAAGAACAATAACAGAAGTAAAGTTACAGATAAATTTAATCGCTCCAATTTTAAATAATAATATTGCTTTTATAGTCCTTATACCTATTAAACGTTAACTAATTTTGAAAAAGTGAGGCAAAATATATTGAAAGAACGTAGAAATTACAAAAACTGTTAAGCTTCGTTGGGATAGTTAAGTATAATACATGAAGAAACATTTATCTAAATATTTTTTCTACCGAGCAGTATTAACGAATAAATACACAATGTTCTGTTTTGTCTTTGTCCTCTTTTGATACTAACTCATAACAGTACGAAAATGAAATGCTTTAATCAGTTTCTACGTTTATATATTTCCTTTCATTTACAAAAAGTATAAATTTATAAATATTTTTCATTTTTTTTAGCGATTTTATTTATTTTTTATTTGAAAACTTTGTATAATGATTCCCAGAGAAAATTTCAAATATTTTAAGAATATATAAAATCAAATTTTTGTCAAGAAATATTACACAAAGTTTTATACAAGTATTTGCAGTAATAATAGTTATGTTCCAGCATTATTATGTTATCTTACAATTTCTATTTCCTATATTCTAAAATCTAGTAGATTAAAGTTTAAAGCTCGAGAAGAATATATAAAATTTAAATCAAAAGCTCAAAGTTCCACGCGCATTGAGCTCAGATTAATAGATTGGTGTTGTTTTACAGTATTTAAGAAGGATAAACTTATCAATAAGATTCATTTTTACAAGTTTAAAAAGAAAAATTGACTCCAGTCTTTTATAGGTTGGTCAAATTTGGCAATGTTGCATTTTCTACTTTGTTTTTATACTATTCGCGTTTTTTATTAATTCAATTTTTTTATAGAATAACTTTCTCTTTTGGTTTAATTTTCGTTATGAGCCGATTTATTCGCGAATTAAATTAAAAGCAATGTAGAAAATGCAACGTTGCCAGATATTGCCCGACCTGAAAGAGACTTGAGACGAAACATTTACATACCTATTAGTATTTATTTAAAAATATGTAATAAACATTGACTGTCGTTTAATTTTATAAAATATGATTCTGGTTAATATTTTGCAAAGATCGTAAAAAATTATTTTCAACTCTTTTTATATTAATCCACCATTTAATTGGTTCTTCAACGTATTCTACTAAATTAGTAAGTGGCGTCACATGTACCGTATTATATAATGACGTCATAACTTACTTAATTTTATAATGTTATACAAAAATGCCAACTAGTGGATTTTGTATGACGTCACATCACTCAAATAAGGCAGTTTTACAAGACAAGGATGAAACAAGAATTTGTAGAGCTTTTAATTTGTTAAAAATTAACAATATTACAAAAAATATTTAACTACTTTTGCTCGCTTCGCTTGCCTAGCTTACACCATATAAAATTATATTATATCCAAACTGGTGGCCGAGTGGTCAAGGTGGCCGCTCCAAAACTGGTAGATTTTTAGACAAAAATGGTATCGAGTAAATTTTTAATACTTTTCGATTTAAAGATTTTTACTAACGCTAGAGCCGCTAAATATGTTTACACAAAGTGACGAGAAATAACAAAAAAAATATTTTCTTGAAAAGATTCTACTTTTAAATATTTCCAATTATATCTAATAAATTTCTCGTAAGTATACTACTTATATTATATAAAAAAAAAAACAAACGATTCTTTTCTTTGTTCTTGTACGCCACTGATACAACAATAGGAACATCAATAGAACCAATATTATTTAGCGCACTTAAAAGTATCGACAGTGTAAAAAAAAATAAAGATGTACCTATTCTCCACTCATCGTAACCAAACTTAACAAAAAATCCTCATATATATAAGAAAATTATATTTTTTAGTATATAAACAATAAATATATCTAATAATAGTCAATGAATAGTATAAGACAATGATTTTTTGGATGCCAGACGTCATACAATATAGAGTATCTTTTTTTTTTAATTTTATTATTTAATTACAAAATTCATTTTCGTAATTTATTTTTTTTTTTTGCAAAGATTTCTGCAAAAATATATTCATTTATTGTTTTTTTTTTTTACTTAAGGTTAGTAAAACAAATATTGGTAGAAATATAAAATTCTCTGACTTAACATCCAATTAGTATGCAGGAAGTTGTTCAACTTCTCAATTAAATTTAATTATTTTAATTACGTAAATATTATATACAAAATCACATTTAAAAATAGCACTTGGGACCTTTTTCTCTTAGATATTTTCAATGGAAACATTGATTTTGAAGAACGTTAACGGATTTGTTAAGGTTTGTCGAATATTTTGTTCGAACTGGTCGTGAATTCGTGAGAAGTCCATGATACTTTTTGGGATTGATTCGATCCAGTATTTATCGAACTCGTAGAACAAATAGCAATAGACTTGATGGAAAATTCTTAGGGTTGGTAAACTTTTCGAGTAGTTGTAAACGTGGGTTTTTAGACTTCCGTCTTTTAGTAGCCGATAGGCCATACTGGTGAGATTGATTCCAACAATGGCGAAGGCATACCCGTAGGATGGATGATGTGAGTGGGATAGCACGTGTTTGGAAGGGCCTGGGTATTCTTCGGCAAAGTAAATTAAATTTTCTAGTCCTAGCATTCCCATGCCTCGAAAATCTGTTTTGGGATCGTCACCTTGGAAGCCGATGTCTTGCCACATTTTACTAATTCGTCCATCGAGTTCTTCGCTTGGTTTCAACAATTTCCATAGCTTAAGTAGTTTTGCCTCGTGATCTAAATTGTTGCTGTCGTAAGTGGTAGTTCGCAACGCCTCCACTTCGCTATATAATTGTTTGTATCCCCATATTTGTTCGACACACTTGCCAAATAAAATTGGAAATCGTGGATGCACTTGCGGATTGATATTCTTGATACGAATCACCGTGTAAATGGCCATTTCAAGAAGATCTCGTTCAGTGGCACCCTTCAAAAGTCTATCTTCACTAATCTTATTCAATTTGACCAACAATTGCTTGATTTCAGCATTTCGGGATTGATTTAGGGAATGTTCGACAGCGGCAATTCGCGGGGTTCCAGATATCTCTCCGTAACAAATTCGTTGTAATTCACACAGTCCGGTGGTTCGGCGCAATATCCACTTTAATAACAGACGAAAATAAAACAAAACCCACGTCCAAATCGAAATGAAAATCCCAATCATTTTAACGATGGAAAACTTCACAGCACTGAACGGTACCGGTCGCAACCAACTGCTATCGTTGACTAATTCGCACCAATTCTAAGGCAACACCATGGCGAACGCCCATTAAACGCAAACACACACCAACCAAAGAGAAATCTCCAGGAAAGCCAAGCATAAATTCAAATTTTCAAAATTCACCTCACGTCATTGCTTCGGCCATTTTATGTAAACAAATATGGCGCACGTCATCGACAGCATACAAATTGACTTTTTAATCTTCTGACAACGAAATAAAACTCTCACTTTTCAAATAAATTTGATGCAACGTTTTAGGAAACTATTCAAAAACTTTTTGCACAATCTAAAGCAAAAATATCAGTGAAAAAAGGCGAAAAAAATGACATTTAAATGAGACTACGTGTTACGTTGATTGGCCGACATTTATCTGGTTGCCATGGAAACCCACCAGGTTGACCTGAAGGTGACGCATGACGCGAATTTCCCATTCATTTAAAAACTTCCCGAAAATCGATAGTTCGTCGACTGACGCAAGTTTACCAACAAACCAATGTTATCCATCGTAAAAACGTAAAATATCATATCAACATTAATTTCTTATTTTAAATAATAATGGAGGATAAGCAAACAAATCGTTATATGTTTTGTGTGTTTGTTGTGGGATTGTTGTTGTTGATGGATTTGATTATCAACTCAATATTGGCTTTTCACTATCTGTCGAATAAAAATCTTCTAGTCACTTACATGTAAAATAAAAGAAATTAAAACCAGAGATAAATATTAAGAAAAATAATCATATTTTTTTTTTAGAATTCAAGATGTGGGAATTATACTTTCGTTAATCCTTTTATTTTGTATGTTCTTCTCGACGTTTATGTTTAAGGTATGTTCTATATGATAGACGAAAATTGGATATCTGTGTGTTATAAGAAAAAAAAATGCCATACCCAACATTTATATTTAAGTATATTTAAAATGGGTTACTGAGTATACAATATATAGAATATATTGCGGTCCAATTTATGTAGTATAATTTAATATAATAATATATAAATATTATACCACAAACATAAATTTGAACAGAAGTTCAAACAAAAATATTTGCGACGTATTGCCCAGATACGTATTTCGATACCCAAGCAATCTTCCTCAGTGGTCATCAAGTAGTTTGGATCACTCCGTAACTGCGTTGCGATGAATCATCAAAAAGCATTTACGAAGATTATTTGAGACTACTTGATGACCATTGAGGAAGATTCCTTGGCAATCGAAATACGTATCTGGGCAATACGTCGCAAATATTTTTGTTTGAACTTCTGCTCAAATTTATGTTTGTGGTATAATATTTATATATTATTATATTAAATTATACTACATAAATTGGACCGCAATATATTCTATATATTGTATACACAGTATAACTGTTCAAAGTCAGCGAAAAAAACTTACTTTAAAATGGGATAATAGCACAACGAAGTTGTGTATACGGTCGAATAGATTTGTTGAGCGAAGCGAGCAAGGATAGATAATCAAGTTTAAGGTGATAAAACGATTATAAATTAGCAATAAACGGAAAATTAAAATAAAAGTTTTATAAATTAGAAGATTAATGTCCCTTTTAGATTCATCAAATCTGGTAATATTGCAGTTTCAATTTTGCTTTTTATTTTTTCGTGATTTTTTTGTTAATTTTCGATTCTAATCTGGTTTAATTTTCATTTTTATGTCTAAATTGTCATTATGAACCGATTTATTCGCGAAATAAATTTAAAAAAAATATCTAGAAAATGCAACGTTGTCGGATTTGAGGGTTCTAAAAAGGGACATGAGTCAGTTAGAATTTAAACAATTTATTTATGTTTAAGGTATGTTCCATATGGTTGTATGATAGTTGCCCACTAGAAAATTCCTTACACGAAAGTTTTCCGCATCGAAATTTACTCATAAAAAAGATGCCTCTCACAGAAATTAACGCACAATGATATATGCTCACGTGGAAATTAACCCACAGAAAATTTATTATTTAATTAAATGTTAGTTTAATATTAGTATTGTAGTACAGTATCAACGTACTTGCAAAAAAAATTATAAATCGGTTTTTTGAAATTTATAAATTTTAAATAAAATAAGGACTCATGTTCTTTAGAGTAGTCCAAAAAAAAAAATGTTTTTTCTCAAGTGATATTGTCTCAAAAGCTTCTCTTAGGTATAAAAAAAAATCCGTCCAAAGCGCAGCTTGATATCTCAATTCTTCATGAAGCTCAATAAATTTCTATTTTCCCATTTAAATAACATGTAAAAAAAAATTTTACGTTTTTATCCGGTAAAACTAAGATTTTTTTTTAATTTGGATCAATTATTCTTGTAGGAAATTGAATTCTCTTCAAAAAAGTACTCTAGTAATTTTTTCGTAATTCTAATGGGGAAAAAGTTATCCAAATTGTAATAAAAACAATCATTCATAGTTCATAGTTCGTACTTCGCCAAAAAAAATATATTATAATTAGTCTAGAGTTTGATAAATTTTGAAAGAAATACATGCAATCACAAAAAAAGTTATCTTGTAATATTGTCCATTCCTTTAAAAAATTACTTTGAAACTATCTTCTTTCAAATTTGCTTAGTAGCGAGTTTTAAAGCCTAATAACTTTTTACCCGTTAGAATTACGAAAAAACTACTTCAATACTTTTTTGTAGAGAATTAAATTTCCTACAAGAACAGTTGGTGAAAAATTAAAAAAAAAAATTCGTAGTTTTACCAAATAAAAACGTAAAAAAAAATGTTTACGTGATATTTAAATGGGAAAATAGAAATTTATTGAGTTTCATGAAGAATTGAGATATCAAGCTGCGCTTTGGAGGGAATTTTTTTATGCCTTAGAAAAGTGTTTGAGATGATAGGCAAAAAACTTTTTTTTTTGGAATTGTCCCTTTTAGAGATGCCAGTATCTGGCTATTTTTTAATAAGTTCAATTTTAATATCCTTAAATATTTTTATACTAACAATACTAGTAATAAAATAATACTAAAATAAATTTTTAATATGTTTTTTCTTGTGGGTTGATTTCCATGTGAGGATATATCATTGTGCGTTAGTTTCTGTCTGAGGAAATCTTCGGCTCAAGTCCATTTTACCACACTTACAATATGGCAACGTTGCATTTTCGACTTTGTTTTTAATTTAATTCGCGATATTTTTGTTAATTCAATTCCAATATGGTATAATTCTCTCTTTTGTGGCAAAATTTGCATTATGACCCGATTTAATCGCGAATTAAATTGAAAACAAAGTCGAAAATGCAACGTTGTCAGATTGTAGGTGTGCTAAAATGGCCTTGAGCCGAATCTTCTATGTGAGTAAATTTCTATGTTGGCAACTTTCGTGTGAGCACTAATGCTAGTGAGCAAGAATATTGCTATTTCTACTTTGTTTTTTATTCTATTCGCGATTTTTTTGTTAATTTTCAAATTTAATATGATATAATTTGCTCTTTTGTGGCTAAATTGTCATAATGCACATACACTGATTTATCCGCGAAAAATTTAAATAAAAAAGAAGAAAATGTATTTGTGCTTTCATTGTCAGATATTACGGTTATAAAAGGGACATAAGTCAATTAAAAGTGTGGCTCATGTGTACTTTAGCACACCCACAATCTGACAACGTTGCATTTTCAGCTATGTTTTTAATTTAATTCGCGATTAAATTAGTCCATAATGAAAATTTAGCCACAAAAGAGAGCATTGTACCATATTAAAATTTAATTAACAAAAATATCGCGAATTAAATTAAAAACAAAGTCGAAAATGCAACGTTGCCAGATTGTGGGTGTGCTAAAGTACACTTGAGCCAAAAGTGAAGCATTTCATTTTACGGTTAGCTACAATTGACTAACAATTCTGGAAACTATGAAAATAGTAACATCAATGTTGAAGTAGAATGTTGGTGGGATATTTTAATCGGGAAAAATACTGTTTTTTAATATTAAAATTTTTCTAAAAAATATTTATATTTAGCGGTAAAACACTCAAAAGATAAGGATAA
This sequence comes from Sisyra terminalis, assembly GCA_958496175.1. Classification (NCBI taxonomy): domain Eukaryota; kingdom Metazoa; phylum Arthropoda; class Insecta; order Neuroptera; family Sisyridae; genus Sisyra; species Sisyra terminalis. The sequence goes on along the minus strand of OY292279.1, from coordinate 18,138,289 downwards.
GGCTTTTTTTTAATATTACAAATATTTAACATTCATTGTTTTTCGTGTTTTTTTCTTCTTCTTGTGAATTCGAAATTTCACAAGAATAATGTGTGACAGTTTAATAATTGATGTGAAATATTATGCAAAACTTTCTCTTACGTAATTCGTGACCATTGGTAAATAAATTAAAATTGAATTAAATTCAATAAAATATTTTTTTTGTACAACGAATGAATTGCTTGTTTATATGCAACCCATTTTACTTTAATAAAGCCCTGGTTGCTTATGCTTCCAACAGATATATAAGCCATTTATTTTGGAAGTGGCATAAGTCTATTTCAAGGATGGTTTCATTATATTTTTTTCAATTACGAGAAAATAAATTTTATTGGCAGAAAAGTGACTCATGTCTCTTTCAGGGACCTCAATACCTTGCATTTTCTACTTGGTTTTTAATTTTATTCGCAAATAAATCGGGTCATAATGAAAATTTAACAATAAAGACAAAATTATTATTATATTTTTTTCCAATTACGAGAAAATAAATTTTATTGACAGAAAAGTGACTTAAGTCTCTTTTAGGGACCTCAATACCTACAGCATTTTCTACTTGGTTTTTAATTTTATTTGCAAATAAATTTAAATTAGAAACAGTGAAGAAAGTTCAATGATGTACAAATATTTACGTCTCTAAAAGGGACATGGGTCAAAAGTTATTACTGTTATGACAAAAACTTATATCAAATCATCAATTTAAACATAATAAATAATAATAAACCGAGTCATATACACAAAATTTATCGTATGGAGCTCTTTTTGAAATGGAGTTAATGCACTTTCAAAATAAATGGCTCATGATAAGCTTTATGACGAAACAGAACAATGACAAAACAGCATATTTGTATTCGATACAATTTGATTCGAAAAATTTGATTTCAGGTTGGTCTTATTAATCTTATCCTTGACCGATTCAAGTGGACCATTACCATAGCCCTTGTCTACCTGGGTTTAAGCGTCGCCCTTCACATCTGGATTTTACTCTTAATTTGGAATAAAGATAAAAACCAAAGTGTTTGGCGGAACCACAATATAATACTCTTTGGAATTCAACGTTTTGGTAAATTAATAAAAAATAACAACAAAATATAGAACACATTTATGAAATTTATGTTTTTTTTTTTCAAGTGAGTCCGTTCTATTATTACTTTTGCAAACGAGCAGCCCTACGTGTGAGTGATCCTAGATTTTATGAAGATGAATATTGGATTCAAGAGGAGTTGAAAAAAAGAAATTTTAGTTCGGAATAATTTAAATAAATATATGAATAACAAATATAATTGTGTTTTTGTGAATTATTTATCCCACGGTTTTTATTTTGGCGAAAAATGTTTTTGTTTCGAATTCGAAAAAGAGATATTATTGTTTAGTACATTGTTACGAACTCGAAACTGCTCTTGGTTCGAAAATCATTCCTTATATAACAATATTACATGCGATTGAACTTTGGATGATTTTCTATGATTTCTTCAGCCACTTTGATGGTCGATTTCATACCTTAAACGTGGTTTGTTTGGGGAAAAATTTGCATAGCATGTACAGATGGACTTATACTTTCGATTGCCATCCTAAAAAATTTAAAAAAAATGACGTTTTTCGTGAAAAATCAACGATGGTTAACCCACGTTTTTTTTTGACGAAAAATCCTTTTGCTTCGAAATCGAAAAAGATTGTGATATTATCATTTCTATACATTGTCACGAACCCGAAACTGCCTTTGGTTCGAAAATCATCCCTTATATAACGATGGTACATGCAATTGTTGAAGAAGCCTCTTAGTGGGAAACGTTCATCCCTTTAACTGCCTGTTCATCCCTTAAACGTGGTTTGTTTTGGGAAAAATTTGCACAGCATGTACGGATGGACTTATACTTTCGATTGGCATCATAAAAAACAAAACTTAAATTTTGACGATTTTCGTGAAAAATCAACGATGCTAACCCACGGTTTTTTTTGACGAAAAACTTTTTTGTTTCGGAAGTGAAATGTTTCGTTATATTATCGTTTAATACATTTTTACGAACCAGAAACTGCTCTTGGTTCGAAAATCATCCCTTACATTTAACGATGTTACATGCGATTGAACTTTGGATGAGTAGGAAAAAGTGATATCAGAATAAAATAATCAGTGATAGTTTGGAATTTTTGGTGTTATTTTTAAGTGTTAAGTGATGAATTCAAAGACGAAGAATCCCTTTGGATTTTTTTTGTAGTTTATAGTAGAAATGGCAATGATTTTCATTATTACTATATAGTGTTTTTTTTTTGTAATATCTAAATAAAATATACCAATTGGAAATTTTGTATTTAAAAATAATATCAAAAAATTATTATAAAAAAAATATTTTTATTAATGAATTACAGATTTGGCAACAAATATTTTGTTGAAAAATCAATTAATTATTGAAAATGTTTTCTGTATTTCAAACCGTTTATTGGACGTTGTCCCATACAAACTCTGGCTCTATTTTTCACTCTTTTAGGGGGGAAATTTATGAAAGCCCTTTCTTATTATATATCTACATCGTATAAGGAAAACTATCTCAAAATATAAAACTATTTCAAACTATCTTGAATTTAATAAATATTTACTTTCTGTGGAAATTGTTGTTTTATTTATTAAGTATTATATTTCAAGGTATCCTTTTCTTATTTCAGTATTTTGTTTTTATTACTTAACAATAATTATATTAAAAAGAAATTGTTTGAGATTATTGCGAAACTTAGTCGAGTAAAGATTTTTGGTAATGATAAATAATTCTTTTAATGTTTTTCAAACAACCCTTATTTAATATTCTTATTATTTTGTGATTAAAGTTTGACATTTCGAGTGCCAATTTCACGGATCAAGGAAATTTACGTTTGCGATAAATTAAATAAGGTATTTGCTAATAATTCAGCAATCGTAAGAAAGAAAAAATTGAAAATTTTATATATGTTTTAATGCTTGGCTAACAGACTTTATATGGCTAAGGGGGTATGAGACGGATAATAGAAAACTCAATAATATATTCGGAAAATTAGTTACAAAATAATATTTATATTACTTTGCCGCCATACATATATTTGTTTATTATATTGACATTAAATATAAAAATTGTGATTAAAATTGTATAATACTTTAGATATCACAAACTACAAATAACTGATGTACTATTTCAGATACTACCAGAATATGCTATGGTAGTGAATTAAATTATTTCTTTCGACAAATAAGTATAACTTCCCACATGCATTTTTTTTTCTCCGAAAAAAGAACATAAACAAAAATATTGTCCTTAATCTCAAGGATCTCTTTTAAAAGAAACAGTTCTACAGAATCAAATGTTCGTACAAAGATTGTGTAAAACTTAAAAAGAAAATGGTAAAGCGACTATCATTGATTGAAAAAAAAATAACTGTTTTTGGTAGAAAAAAAATATTAATATTAAAAAAAATATTTATTATGCGCTGGAATTATTTGATTCTGATTCAGATTGACTTTCTAATTCAAATTGTAACTCTGATTCAGATAGAGAATTTCCTTCATTTTCGTTAAGGGCAACATCCTCCGTTTGTGATCTTTTTGTGAATAACTCATAAATTCGGGATAGGGTTACATTATCCTTGTTCCAGTCCTCTGAATTGCTTGACACAGCATTGAAAATATTTTCCTCGATTGTATCTTTGATTAAAAATCGATGCACAAAAGTTGGTCTAGAAAAGACAATCATTCAATTTTTGTTTTTAAATTAAAATAATAGATAATACTTGGTTTGTCCAATTCGGTGAACACGACCTAAAGCCTGCATTTCTTCTGCTGGATTAGTTAATGGTTCCACTAGGATCACATGTGTGGCTTCAATAATATTCAACCCTTTGCTGCCACATCGAAGGGGAAGTAAAAGAGCGGTCACATTGTTTTGTGGGCTTTTAAACTTATCAACAATTTTAGGATCGGCGCTTTTAGTGAATTCCGACGTAATACTGTTCAATTGTAAAGCTGAATTGATAACATCCAAAACTTTTTCCCACGTGGAAAAAACCAAAATTTTCACGTCTGGATCTTCTTTACGTAATGTCAAAATGTGTTTAACGATTCCCTCGATTTTGGTTGAGAACGAACCGATGATTTTTAATTCCTCGTTCGAATCGACATTTTCGTTTAAGTTCACATAGGATATTTCTTCGAGGTGTTGTTCTGCCCGACATACCGAACATTTCAACGTCTTCCCGATACAACGTTTCAACAAATTGTGCAAACAATCCAAACAAAATGAGTGGCCACAAATCAAAACACACCACTGCAATTTAAAGGAAAAAATAAGTACTTTTACTTTTCTTGACATAAAATTACGGATTTACATTGTTCTCCAACTGATTCGTACAAATTGGACACGGATCTGGTTTCAATCCTGTCGTGTTTCGTTTGCGCAACATTTTCAAATACGCCAAAGTGCCTAATTTTCGCGTGAGTTCTCCAGCTTCACGATCTTTTTCTTGTCGCAACATATCAAGCTGAAAAGGTACCTAAAGATCCACAGTAATTTTATTAAAAAAATAAATATTAATAATAATAATAACTCATACCATAAGAGGATCGATTACGTTTATGGTATCCATTTTATTTTCAATGTTGTAACTCAAGTTTTTCAATGGAATTAATTGGTTCGGACCGGCTTCGTCAGGAAGCCGAAGGCGTAACCGTTGCTTACACATATCAACCTCGTCTTGAGATGCAACAATATCTCCGTAATAAGTCCATAATCGTCGTAACTCCTAAAATGAAAAAAAAAACATCAGTTTGGCTAGATTTAAGGTAGTACGAGCACTGGGACAACCATCCGAAAAAGTTGCTTTTTTGCATGTATATTTAACAAGTTCCAATCTATTTTTAAAATTTCAGTTGTAGAATCGAAAAAGCAGTAGCATAAGTTAAATATGACAAGTTTTGTCAGTTTTAGATCCGTCAGTTGCTCCATTAGAAAAAAAATGATGTCGTACGAAGAATTTTGAAATTGATCAGTCTGAATATATGTACGAATTTCTTCTGGATACGTCACGTAGCCACCATGAGGCCACCTGTGTATTTTATAAACCTTGGGCTTGACCACGCTTTAATTTGCAAAGCGCATGCGTAGATAAACGAAGGAATTTAAATTTGAAAAGAATTTTTAATTTCATCATTAAATTATAGTATTAATTAAGAAAAACATTAACATCTATTGCAGATAAATTTTTAAAAGTATAAATTATACCATTAAACATTATAAATTCTCGCCAGGATTTGGTAGTTCTAAAATGAAAATAAATGTTTTTAATAAAATAGGAGGGTAGGTTCCACCTAGATTTTTGTATGACAATGCCATCTATTGCTTTATTTTAGAAACGCTTGATCACGTTTTTGCCTTCCAATTGAAGTTCTATATAAGTTTCTCTTATATGTCTTCGGGCCCCGAGTTTTGGTCGAAAAAACTAAATAGAAAACTAAGAAACTAACTTTTAAATCTAATAAGAATTATAGTTGAATATTGGCTATCTTTTTATAAAATACAATTGGAGTACATGTGATTAATACAATATGCAGATTCTCTCAGATAGGGAACGAAACCGCTTTTATATTAGTGAAGATGTAGTAATCAGAACTATTCGTACAATTATCCAGGATTAGTCCAGTCCCCACTCTGGGTCTTTTCTTATCCATCTTACTATATAATACGAATGCACTATATAGATATACTATTTCTACGCGATCTGATGACGATATCGATCTTAAACCATACGTTGCGGTACTTTTTTTCTCAGTTAACACTCACCGTATGTCATTCCAAAAAAAGAGCTCTAAAAACATATTTCAAACTTCAAATGGCGTCTATCTATGATGGCACAACGATTTAGAATAATGGCTTTAAGATCTACTTAATGATGGTTAATGGGTTAACCACCCTTTTTATCGCATCCTAATAATTGTTCCCATTTTGTGTCTATTCCCCCAGGATATAATGCTGGTACTACTTTAACACCAATCTTTTATTCAAATCAAAAAAACTTACTCGAAATTCTTTCTTCAATGCTTCGCAAAGCTCCAAGTGAACATCACCGTCTTGAATGGCTTCGGCTGTTGTACATTTTTGTCGACTGAAGCCCAAAGTAGCTAAAATTTAAAAAAAGGCATTTAGAGAATTTTAGAAATCATTACATTTCAAATGCCCCTAATAATTTTAAACGACTTCTAATGGGTTTTTTGAGCATTTAAATGCCTTTAAAAGTTTTTTCGTTATTACTTCAAAATGGCCGAAATGCAACCGTAATAATGATTAAACGCAAATAAATCATGAGATAAAGCTATATATTATTATTGTTATACTCTATCAGGAGTTATCAATTTGCTCCTTTGAAAGTGGAGCTTTATGGAGTCATTAATGGCGGTAAAATACAAATTCAATTAGTATCCTTTTTAAATACTAAAGCCACTAAATGTACACATTCTATTGCAAAAATTATGTACAATATTTTCAAATAATTTAATTGCAAAGCTAATCGAAGTTATTCGAAGCCAATAAAAGGCGTTTATCAAAAATTAAATGAATTGATGCTACGAAATTATTATCGCCATCTGGTGAGTTTTGAAAAGAACCAAACAGAATCTATTTGAAGGAGGAGTTGTGAAATCAGATGTGTTATTAAACGCGGCAAAATACAAATTCTTTAAGATCTAATTTTTTTTCTTAAAAATTTTTTTAGTATATATTCTTAACTTTGCTGTTTGAATTTAAAAGAACCTTATTTACGTTATTATTTATAAAGTTGTAATATTAATCTTGTAGCTAAACAATTAATATTTAAATATACCTTATGAAATAAAATAAATATTGAAACGTATAGAAATTAATGGTAAAAAATATGCAACTGAGTAGCGTTTCGTAGCATGCCTGGTTACTGGTTATATTTGTTTTTGTCTTTATCAACCTTGTTAGAAGGCAATCTTTTGTTAAAACGTTCAAAAAAGTTATTAAATTCTTTTAAAAAGATTTTAAATGCCTTGATTTAACAGGGACTATTATCGCAATTTTTAAACGTTTACGTTTAAAATTTACAAGAAATAAATCCTAAACATAAATTTTAATAATATTCAAAATTTTGTGTTTTTCCATATACTTAACTTCCATTACATACTTTGATTGCCAAGTTTTTTTTCTCAATTACCTTCAAGTGGTTTTAAGTGTATTTCTGACAATCATGTGATGAATTACAAACCACTGGAGATGATGGCAACCAAGGAACATATCTGAGGCAATACACTGTACTGTTTTTGGACTTAAATATAAAAATTTGTGTACTCCCTTTTTATATAAAAAAAATACATAAAATTTTGTTCTGAGATTGAGAAATGAATTATTAAATTTGAAAAATTCTAGAAAAGATTTTTTTATTCCATTTAAAACAATTGAAGAGTCAGAGAACAAACAGCGATATCAAAGTGCCTAGGTATTTGTTAAGCAGGCCATTCACACTCCGACATGCAGTCCAACTAATCGGACTACTAGTTGGATCACCTAAATGATCTGAATAAACATCCAACTTCCAACAAGACTATTCACGGTCTTCGAAAGTCGGACCACAATCGGTGCGTGAATGGCCTGCTTTAAAGAGCCAATGGGAGTAATATACCCTCGGTATATCTCACTTTGCTTCATCTAGAACAGTGATTCCCAAAGTGGTCTAGGGGTCTATGACAACCTGCAAGGGGTCTACGTCAGCGAAAAAATTTTGGGGGTCCATGAAATGAAAATGGGGGTTCACGATAGTGGATCTCAACACATACACTGATAGTACCTATTTACTTACATCATACTATCTTATAATATCAAGATATACATTATTTATAAAAGTACCTATGAAGTTATAAAAGTACCTATGTTTTTACTTTAAGTTTTTAACACTAAACTTCACTGCAGTTAGAAATTTACAGGAAATCAATATCAGATAAGGAGGGGGTCTACCCAACACGGAAAAACATGGCAAGGGGTCTACGACACAAAAAAGTTTGGGGAACTCTGATCTAGAAAGTATTGCTAACAATATTAAAATTATTTCATTAAATAATTAAAAAAAAAGAAAAAAAACACATACTTTTCAGGACGATTTCTTGTTCGCTCGATTTCCATGAGCCTTCCGTTTGCTTTTCAGTCTCCGACAAAATCTCTCGTTTTGTTTTAATTTTTTTCTGTGCCATCAAGAAAATCAAACATTCATATTGCAACATTTGAATTTCCGCGGCACACATGAAACATTTGTTTTTCACTTTTTGGTTTTTATGCGGCCGTAAATGACATGCCACGGCCTCGGAAACTTTATTCCTGGAAAATCGTTCGTTTTGAAGCATGGCGGAAAGTTTTTCGAACTCCTTACGTATCTTTTGTCGACTGTCAAGAACTTTGTCCCACCATGTGGTAATTTGATAAATAAGCGTCCAGGGACTTTGTAGGTGTTCGACCATCGTTGACTTTGTCGTGTAGTCGTTTAGAACGTTACTTAAACGATCCATTAACTCATGGGTTAAGTCAAGCGTTCCAATTTCTTCAACAAGCGCAGGAAACCAAGCTCCTGGTTGTAGTTGGAATTTCGATAAAGCGTCATGGGAAACTTTAGCGACTGCTTGATAATCCTGATTGGCTTGGATACTTCCTTGAATGTGTTTTCCAATGAATTTATCTTCAAGTTTTAGTGCATCGTCTCGTAACGAACTGTCGCGTAAAGTCTTTGGAATAGTAACCGGTAAATCTGATTCAAGTAGTTCAGATAAATTGTATAGAGTATGAATTTGCGGAAGAGTATCCACTGAAAGTGTTTTACTCTGTTCATCAATTGTCCGAAGAGCCTCCCGATACATTTCTGCCGCCCTTTCAAATTCGTTTTGTATTATGTAAATTCCGGCTAATCCATTTGATGCAGCAACATGAGCACGAAGGGAATCAGAACAATCGTTCAAAGCCTTCAGAATTAAAGCTTCGAGCAGATCGGAAACGCTAGTTCCTTTATTTTTTTGCGTTAAATAATGGCCGCGTACAACATTGGCGTGGATACAGGCCTGGCGTATTGACAAAAACGGGCGAAGAATTTTTGTTAGTAAATGCCGATCGATTGATTTCAATGTTATATTCCAAGAACAAAAATCTTTAAGTCGTTCGTACAGCATTTCCATGCAAGCTTCGTGTTCGCGAACATAAAAGTACGTTTCCACTGGATTGAAATTGAGCCAGTGCAATACCTCCGTTTGTGGTGGAATATTGATTTGGTCCAGCACAGAACTTTTCATTGTTCTCCACAAAAATCGGGAAAGAAATTCAACCAGTGGTTCTCTATGACCAAATTTGTATGATAAATACAATGAATTGTGCCATATTTCTTTGATATCGTACGGGTATATTTTCAGGAAAAATATAAGTCCGTAAAGATCTAAAATAAAAAAAAAAACAATATCAAACTGATGAATGCATAGTGGGTAGATAAATAGGTAATACTATACATGGGTTCTCAGGAAATATCGAAGTTTTTGTACTGAAGTTTTAACAACAATCTAAGCGACCTAAGATGGTTTTTTTCCCTTGAAAATAACACTACTTGGGCTAATGGTGTTAGTTATAATTTTTGAACCATATGAATATCTCTATACAATAATAAATTAATAGTACCCTAATTTCAGTTGTTATTCTCTTACATTGAAGAAAAATAGAGGTATTTACAATATCTTAACAATAATTGCACAGTGTATACTACGGTGATTTTTTTTTTGGTCCCATCGTGAAATTTTGTTGAATATACCAAAAAAAAAAAAAAATCTCTGAAAGTTTGAACCCTTAATATTAATTTTAAGTCCTCAACCAAGACGTGTAAAGATTTCCCATTGAAAATACACGGAAACTCTGATTTTTTATTTTTAAATTTCTTTATCTCAGCGGCATTTCATGGGATCGCTTTTACCGAAGATGGGTTTTTCTCAGAATTAAACGCTCTACAAAAGTGCCCATTGCGACAAAGTCGTAACTCACATCGGTGAGGTAGTACGGACCACTGAACCTGATTTTTCCATAAAATTCGCGTTTTTTTTTGCATTTATCTCGTAAATAACAAGAGCTACGGAAAAATTATAAATGAAAAACTTGTAGAGAATTTGAATTCCTACAAAAAAGTTCCTGTAGACCAAATCGCGAAGATCAATATTAAACGAGATATTAAGCCTTGCATTTTATGGAAAAATCAGGTTCAGTGGTCCGTACTACCTCACCGATGTGAGTTACGACTTTGTCGCAATGGACACTTTTGTAGAGCGTTTAATTCTGAGAAAAAACCATCTTCGATAAAAGCAATCCCATGAAATGCCGCTGAGATATAGAAATTTAAAAATAAAAAATCAGAGTTTCCGTGTATTTTCAATGGGAAATCTTTACATGTCTTGGTCGAGGACTTAAAATTAATATTAAGGGCTAAACATTTAGAGATGTTTTTTTTTAGTATTTCCAACAAAATTTCACGATGGGACCAAAAAAAGTAAAAAAAAAATCACCCTAGTGTATACAATATATAGGATATATTGCGGTCCAATTTATGTTGTATAATTTAATATAATAATATATAAAAATCATACCATAAACATACATTTGAACACAAGTTCAAACAAAAATATTTGCGACGTATTGCCCAAATACGTATTTCGATTGCCAAGCAAACTTCCTCAGTATTCATCAAGTAGTTTGGATCACTCCGTAACTGCGTTGTGGTGAATGTATGATTTTTATATATTATTATATTAAATTATACAACATAAATTGGACCGCAATGTATCCTATATATTGTATACACAGTATAACTGTTCAAAATCAGCGAAAAAATCTTATTTTAATAATTGCACAGTAAAGTAGGTTATCAGGGACAGTAAAATTACACCAAATTTCAGAAGTAACAAAAATGTATGTACCAAAATTTTTTAAATTATAGTTCAATTCGTCATTCCCACATTTCAAATTGAAACAAGGAAATTACGATACATAAGGTAATGGCTTTTAAACTAGTCGAACTTGCCATTTTTTTATTTCTTTGCTTATACTTTTTTTCGAACAAGTGACCCATGCTGTAACTGTTAATTAATATATGTAAGATACAAATATGTATAAGTAATCAATTGTGTATAATATGGAGAAATACTATACAGGATGTACAAATACTCAACTGTTTATACATATAATATGTAAAAAGGCCGGTTCAAGTCCATTTTAACACACCCACAAGCTGGCAACGTTGCATTTTCGATTTTTGTTATTCTATTCGCGATATTTTTGTTAATTAAATTCTAATATGGTAAAATTCTCTCTTTTATGGCTAAATGTTCATTATGGACCGATTTAATCGCGAATTAAATTAAAAACAAAGTCAAAAGTGCAACGTTGCCAGATTGTGGGTGTGCTAAAATGGACTTGAGCCAAAAAGCTAATTTAGCTCATTTTCCTCATAGCCACATCAATATTTGCTAACGTTGCATTTTCTACTTTGTTATTCAATTGATTCGCGAGTTAGTTAGGCCAAAATGAATAGTTGCCAACAAAAGACGAAATTATAGAATTAGAATTGAATCAACAAAAAAATCGTGAGTTAAATTAAAAATTAAGTCGAAAGTCCAACGTTGCCAGATATTGATATCGCTGAACGGAACAAAGTCACCAATTTAATATATTATTTGAAAACTAGTAACTTTCTGGGAAATATTCACAGCCCAATACTGACAAAACTGACTAAAGAAAAAAATTGGCAGTTAAATGAAAACGAAATGATAGTTGAAACCAATGATAACAATCAGTTAGTTTAAAATTAAGACAATAAGTTTAAAGATTAGGAGATCATTCATATTGACTTTAGTGAAAGTTATTGCTGTAATTACAATGCAGACGTAGAAATAGTTCATTTTGACGGGGCAAGACAACAAATAACACTTTACAGAGGATTATTATATAACCGTAACAATAAGGGCCGTTAGGGCCCAAATTTTTGGCTCACTATCTAACAATAACAGACACGATTCAATGACGGTATAAAAACCATTCCCTCACTTTCAAAGTTATAAATCATCCTTATAATTCGTCTAAAAGTAGTTTACTCCGGGGACCACTATATTGGTAACATCTAGCTACACAAATACTACAAAATTAAAAAAAAAAATTTTTTTGTATCTAATTTCGGGATTTGGTGAGAATCACCCACATACATAAAAATAAGAGGCAATTTATCATTTCATCAAACTAAAATGAATCCACGAGAAGACAAATATTCCATTTTTGCAAACTAAAACATTTAATACAAAATGACCATAAAAGTAGTAAATACCATTGATGCTTTTTTCTGCCGGAGTGCCAGTTATGGCCCACTTATGAATAGCAGGAATGTTATGAGCCAATTGAGCCATCAAGGTGGTGGTTCCTTGAACTAGTTGAGCTTCATCGAGGCAAATTCTCCACCATTCCAGCGATGTTAATGGCGAGGTGACTGAATTATACTTCTTAATATATCTTAAACTAATAAAACAATTAAAATTTTGAGCCTCATTTTTTTTTGATTTATAAATACTTTCGGGACACTTCAACGTTTCCTTCGTACTTAATTTCCGATTGTAACGCTTGATACGTAGTTAAAACAATATCATATTTGGAAAACTTTGTCGGATATATGTATCCATTATGAATCACCCCTCGATAAATGAAAACCTTAAGTCCGTTTTTCTTAATGTGCTTCTTAATTTCCGTAGCCCATTGGCGACTGATCGATTGAGGTGAGATAATCAATGTGGCCTTTATAGGAATGGGAGTCTGGAAAACATGTGGATAAATTAAATCTAGAATTGTCCTACTACAAGAGTTCATTTTGATGGAAAAAAGGAAAATAAAGACACATTTCCATGTTCTTGAATTTTTTCTAACTTTAATTATCAGTTCGAGGGGGGCAATCTTAATCAGTAATGAAAGAAGAAATGTTTTAGTTGGATTCAAACTTTGCAAATTTAAATATAAAAAACGAGTCTGAAACTCCATCGCCATTTCCATTTTTTACCTGTTGTTTCCAACACTGTGGGCAGCAAAATTCATCAGCTTCTCCTTCATAGTTAACACAAACTTTGTGCATGTTTTTCTCGCAAAATTTGCATTTAATTTCATTATTTGCCACGTCCGTTTCTCCGCAAATACATTGAACATTTAAATATTCAATTATACGAGGTTCGTACGGATTTATGGCCACTTGGGACAATTTACGCAGGTACCAATTTTGAGCTGCTTCCTTACAAACCGACTTCTTCGGTTTACTTTTCGCGACATCGTCACAAGTTGGGTTATCGACAATTTCTGTTTCAGATCTTTTGCGAGATTTTTTCGGAATGTATTCTTCCGTGTCGTCATCGTCCGTTAAAGACTTGCGTTTTTTACTTTCTCCATCTTTATTTTTGAGCAAATTAGATAACAGTTTTTTTGTCTTTTTTTTCGAAATTCCCGCCTCGACAACAACTGAACTGTTGGCAACGTTGTCTTCGGTATTTTGCTCGTGGAAACGAGTGTTTTGTAGGATCAATGCAAGAACCTCGACGGTTTTTCCTAGACCCATTTCGTCGGCTAAAATTCCGCCAGTGATTGTGTTTTGACTCAATTGAGGTTTTTCTGTTTTTACGTGGCCGTAGTATGAACTGTAGTACAGTTCGGTTCCGGAAGGAAGTTGAACCAGCTTGTACAAAGGATTTAGATATCCTAAAAATAAACAGAAACGATTTTAATGGTTACAATGAATGAAAAAACTACTTAAAGATTACTTGATTGATAAGGACTGACTAAAAAATTGATGAAAAAGATTGCTTGGTAATCGAAATATGTGGCGAAAAGTATGAGTCAAAGCGCGTAAAGAGAATGGTGAAGACTATTTGTCTTTCTTCCGAAATGTTCAGTTTTTCAGTTTTTTGGCTGAATCCTATAATAATCTATAAGTCTAATCCTTTTAGTCGCAGAAAATTAGTTTTTACATTTTTGATTAAATAATATTTCGTGTGATTTATCAAGTTAAACAATAAAAAAGTATTTTAAGCAGGACATAAATGGTAGTGATGATATTGATTCATTATAAATATACCATCCTACTTTAAGGATTGATCCATAGATAGAAACTAATTTTTTCTCTATAAGATAGGACTTTATATGAAATTATAGTCTTCTTTAGTCTCCCTCCTCTCTGTCCCTTTGATACAAACATACCTTGTGGCAAAATTGAGGTTTTTTCGCGATATAACATCCATTGTACAGCTTCGTTTTGATATTCCCGTAATGTTGGTCGAAGAAATGGATGATGAATTACTTCCTTATTTTCCTGCTGTTGAAGATTATTTCGAAATTCATTGCTGCTTTTAACGGCCGTGTAGAGTTCTTCTAAGTTTTCTTTCTCCCGCAATAACGAATGATTTTTGTATTCTTTATCTGGAAAATAAATAATTTCTAAGTTAGTTTAAAGTTTAATAAAATAAGAATTTTAATTCTTATAAAACATTTCTATTTAATGGTATGGAATGGTTTTTAAAAATTGTTATGACCAGTAGTTACAGCAACGGAAGAACTCTTTTGAAAAAAAAAGAATTTAGATGCATTGGAAAACTATTATATTTAAAATGTCTTTAATACCTTTAAAGAACTTCTAATGGATTTTTTGAACATTAAAATGTATTTCTCCCACTGCTTTAAAATAACAAAAATGCAACTGAAGCATAATTGAACGCAAAGAAATAAAGAGATAGAGGTATATGTTGTCTTTTTTTTACTCAATCGGGAGTTGTTAATTTCCTTTATTGAAAGCGGAGCCGGTTGGTCATTAATGGCGGTAAAATACAAATTCAATTAGCATCCTTTTTATATACTAAAAAGTCACTAAATGTACACATCCTCTTACAAAAATTATGTACAATATTTTCAAATAATTTAATTCTATAGCTAATCGAAGTACATAAAAGGCGTTTATCAAGAATTGAATAAATTGATGTTACGAAATTGTTATCGCCACCTGGTGAGTTTTGAAAAGAACCAAATAGAATTTGAAAAAGGAGTCGTGAAATCAGCTAAATGCGGCAAAATACAAAATCAATTGAGATCTATTTTTATATCTTAAAAAAATTATTAGTACATATTCCCAACTCTTAGCTGTTTTGCAAATTAATAGAATCTTAAATACGTTATTATTAAAAAAAACATTTAAAAATAGTATAAAGTTGTATTTTTGATGTTGTATCGAAAATAAGACTTAAATATACGCTGTAAAATAGAATAGAATATGTGAAAACGTATAGAAGTGAATGGTAAAAATATGCAACTGATGCGTAGCATTTCGTCGCATATCTCGATCACCAACCGTTTTATGTATTTGTCCTTTTTTGTTAAATGCCTCAGTTTCTATCCACCTTTTTAAGGGAGGATCACCGTCAGAACGTAAAAAAAATGACTTTTTTAAAACTGCTGCCATTTTTTTAGATATTAAAAAACGGTTTCCGGCATGTAAAAGTTGAAGTTTTGAACTATTTTTTTTATTTGCCCCGATATGTCTCCCCCTCACCCTATTACAGCGCTTTGAAAAAGGGTCCTCAAAAATGAGGAGGCAAACGGGAAACAAGTTTTCTCGGAAACCGGAAGTCGGATCATGATTTTCCAAAGAATGTAGGTTTTAGTAATGCGTCTTCTCGGTACTGAACCTCGAAAATCCGAAAAAAGTTGAAAATTTACAAAATAGCGCGACTTTGAAAAAAAAGTTAAAAAAACGACCTTTTTTTGGACCTTTCCCTCTCTCCCACTTTGAGGGGGGGAGGTTTGGCCAATTTCAGAGGTTCAGTACTAAGAAGACGTGTTGAACTATAACACTCTCCAGTTTCAAGTCAATCCGTCGGATAGTTTCTGAGAAATCTGGTCTCCCAGTTTTAAAAAGTTGATTTCGAGAAAAACGCATTTAAAGTTTTTTTAAGATATTTTTTTATGTTATTATCAATTTATTCAATTTTTATCAGTGAAAATATATTAGTCAGCTATTCCAATTCTTTGAACACGTTATTCTTGAATGTTATAAGAAGACATTTATGGAAAAAAAAATCGATTTTTTTTCTGACGGTGATCTACCCTTAAAATGCAACGCATTGTTTCAAATGTCCAAAAAAGTTATTAAGGCATTTAAAAACTTTAAATTTTAAAGCAGGCCATTCACGCTCCGACTTGCAGTTCAATTAGTCGGACTACTGGATCGCCTAAATGATCCGCTAGACATCCAACTTCCAACAACATCATTCACGGTCCGACTTTAGATCCAACTTCGAAAGTCGGACTGCAAGTTGGAGCGTGAATGACCTGCTTAAATGTCTTATTTTAACTGGGATTTAACTTCGCATTTCCTATGAATGAAAAACGATAACCGTAGCTCAAAAGATCAAAATTTTTAAAATAATGAACATAAAAAGTGTAAAATTATTTAAAAATGGTGGAAATGTTTAATCCGTTTCATCAAATTTATAATGTTCAAAAATTGCCTCCTAATGGGAATTCCTTAAAAGAAAACTCGACTCAAGTGTACTTTAGCACACCCACAATTTGGCAATGTTGCATTTTCGACTTTGTTTTTAATTTAACTCGCGATATTTTTGTTAATTCAATGCTAATATGGTATAATTCTCTCTTTTGTAGCTACATTT
Source organism: Sisyra terminalis (assembly GCA_958496175.1). Taxonomy (NCBI): domain Eukaryota; kingdom Metazoa; phylum Arthropoda; class Insecta; order Neuroptera; family Sisyridae; genus Sisyra; species Sisyra terminalis. The sequence continues at coordinate 18,121,527 of OY292279.1, read as the reverse complement.
TCATTATGAACCCATTTAATCGCGAATTAAATTAAAAACAAAGTCGAAAATGCAACATTGCCAGATTGTGGGTGTGCTAAAGTACACATGAGTCGAAAACTCTAATAATCTTAAACCTACCAACAACTTGTTCTTCAAATATAATACTGAGGACTTTTTTCAATTTTTTATGATCCGTAGGTGATAAGTTATCCTCGTCGTAGCGTGATAAATATAATCTCAAAGAAATGTCGTTTTCCTTGGAAAAAAATGGGATATAATATAATAAAGGGCAGGCCAAAATCTCTGAAAAAAAATGTATAATTAACAGGACAATTTATTGGCTTATATAATGGGGTGGAGAACCTCTAACTGACGTTCGTGGAATGGTTAAGATAGCTTCGATGGGTTTTCGAAAACTATAATCACTATATTTTGAGCAATCGCCATCGATTTTTTCAACGTAAATGATCGAATCGCGTGGGGTTAAGAATTCATTCCTAACTCGAGCAATCAATTTGTCACCCAAGCATATGTGGTTTGATTCGTTCGAGGTCTTTAATTTAATTATTAGCTTTTCAATTTCTTTTTTAGGATTTCGTCGTCTACGAGCCATTCTTTCGTTTACATTAACCTCACTTTCGGCTTCGTAGAATCGGCATTATCTACAATAATTTTTACTTATCATACTTATCACAATGTCAAACAATTCTAAAGTAAATTAAAAATGTTTTTAAAAGAAAACTTTGATTATTTTCTTCTCGATTAAGCTGTTTTAGATGAAATTGTTTACATGAAAGTCAAACTGTACTTTCAAATGTCACAAACAATCACAAACTTATATTACTTATGTTTTATTTTTCTTTACTAGAGTAGAGAATAGAATAAGAGAAACATTTTTATCTTTGTTGTGCGGTATGATTTACAATTAACCCATCTCACTTTATCTACCTCCATATTATGTTACATAATGAAGTTGTTTACAAATAGTTAACTTGGCTGAGGAAAATTTGTTTGGAAAAAAATTATATTTCATTAGATAGCAAAAAGTAAATAACAAAGGTAAACATTAAAAGCATACAATTTTAAAATTAAGTCACAAGTGCTATGATTTCAGTGATTTAAATAGTAATAGGTAGTTAGAAAAAAAAAGAAGACAATCACTTAATTGTGATTGGTCAAATATTTTTGGAGGTTGTGATTAGTCATTGGGTTTCGGGAAAATTAATGCCCAACCCAAAAATCGAGGAATTATTCTTTTCGCTGAATTTATTCAAGTTTTGTTTATTTTTTTTTAGATAATTTCAAAAATGTCTTCCGGCAGACCTATTAAATGCGTTGTCGTCGGGGATGGCACAGTAGGAAAAACTTGTATGTTAATTTCCTATACGACCGATAGTTTTCCTGGAGAATATGTTCCAACAGTGTATGTTTCCATTATGTGGTTGTGATAAAATAAAATATCTTAAGATTTGATCAAATTTTAGGTTCGACAACTATTCGGCACCAATGGTGGTCGATGGTATTTCAGTTAGTTTAGGACTGTGGGATACAGCTGGTCAAGAAGATTACGACCGGCTAAGACCTCTTTCATATCCCCAAACAGACGTTTTCCTCATATGCTTCAGCGTAACAAGTCCATCTTCGTTTGAAAATGTCACATCCAAATGGTATCCAGAAATAAAACATCATTGCCCGGATGCTCCAATGATATTAGTTGGTACGTACCAAAATTTGAAGTAAATGATCACAAAAGAATACCCGGAGAGAAAACTCAAATAGCAAACATAGTTATCATAAAACCGTACAATAATTTTTATTCTAAATGACTCATCCGTTCACGCATCATGGTTTACAATAAAACTGCTAATTTGTTATATAGTTGAAAGAATCCATAGATATGTACACTAGATAACTTAAGACCAATTCCAAAAAGTATTGGTCAGAGATTAGCGACTTATATAGAAGTTCAGTTGATATGGGAAAAGTCTGGGCTACTTTGTCGATAAATTTTAGAGCTTCAATTAGCCGACTACTAGTTGTGGCAGTACAAAATTATCCTTGGTCAAATGCAATTTTTTACAGCGACAACTAATGGCGGACTAACAAAAGCACAGATTTACTGACAGAGTAGCCCAAACTTCCTCTACATTTTACTACATACGCGGACTATAAATACAAGGAATCCAAACGGTATAGACTATTTCACGATATTCAAATACACAAAAATAGACCCAGATCTTAGTTCTCTTTTCTGTCACTAACAGCGCAAGTATTCAGGGGGTATCAAAGGCCACTAAGGTTTTATGGAGGTATTCCAATCTTGAAATGCATGAAGGGAAATGTGTCAAGATGTGGCGCCGCCCTTAGTGTGTTCACATTACTAACGCAAATCGAAACTTACGTAAGGTAACTACGGTAACATAAGTTAGTACTCCAGATACTCTTGGGGCAGTGCCATATCTTGACACATTTCCCATCGTGCAGTAGATTGGAATTTGTAGTTTCTAATACCAACAATACTTCCTGCGTAATGATTCAAATGCATACTTTGTGAAGTGTAGCGCCCTCTACCGGTATTGGACCTCAAATTGATGCCATTTTTTTAACATTGCGTTCGGACTCCTTGAATCTATACTCTATGGGATTATCTATTATTCATCGTTATACATTGTATTTGTATATAGATATATATATATATATATATATATATATATATATATATATATATATATATATATAATATATATATTTTTTATATGGTTTTTGTTTGATTTTTGGATGAGGTTTCGTCACCTTTCGGGACTTTATCAAGCTCTCAATCTTAAATCATTAGACTATTAGTTTATTAACGTTAAGTACTTGATAAAGTCCGAAAGGGTGACGAAATGTCTTACAAAATCGATTGAAAATCATTAAGAAAAAAATTGGTTATTTTTTTTTAGTCCAAAAAACACTATGAAAATAACTAAATTAGCCAATAATGGGTATTAACCGATTGAAGTCATATATATATATCTGGACAAATGGTAGAGTAATATAATTTTATTTGTCATAAAAATAATTTATATTCAATGTTTTTTTTGTATAATTTTTAAAAAAAGCGTACTGGTGGCCGAGTGGTCAATGTGATCGCTCCAAAACTAATTGATGTTCGGTTCAAATCTCATATCGAGCAAAATTTCGATATTTCTCGATTTACGGATTTTTATTAATTCTAAAGTCGCTTAAGTTCTTGGTTGTTATAAAGCAATGGTAAAACTTAATACAAAAAAAGACTATAAGAAGCAAAACAATTTTTATTTTTCAAATGTTTGCACTAACTATTGAACAGGAATTTGAACTTGAAACAAAGAGGAATACTTCATTTCTAAAAACCCAATAATGTACTTCTATACTCCCTCCGTAATTGTGTTTCATCCAAGGAAGATTTTCACTCCCCATAATTCATCCAGAGAAGAAAGACTTATGTAGAAGTTCAATTCTGTTAATAGTTTTAACGTTTGGGATGGCCACGTGATCAGAGCTTCTGGGAAACGGCATCCAGATGGCATTGTACAAAATTAGGCTTGAACACGCTTTAATTTGCAAAGAGCATGCGTAGAAAAATACGGAATTTGACTTTGAAAAAATTTCTTATTATTAAATTATGGTATTAATTAAGGAAAACTAACATCTATTGCAGATAAATTGTTATAAGTATAAATTATAACATTATAGCATTATAAATTCTCGCTAGTATTTGGTAGTTCTATAGTCAAAGTAAATGTTTTTAAGAAAAGGGGGCTAGGTTCCATCTCCATACAATGCCATCTATTGCTTTGTTTTAGAAACGCTATATCACGTTTTTGCTTTTCATTTGAATTGTGTTTCTGTATAAATCTCTCTTCCCTGGTTTCATCTTGTAAAAGTTGCACCTACTGATATATTGTGAATTGTTGCAATGCGATTTAAGTGCGATCGGGAAACATCGATGATTATTGAAAGACCCGATATTTCTCGATCAAATCAAAATGTCAATGATTCGTTAAATTTATTAGTAGTCTGTGTACAGTTTGGCTTAAAATCTAAAGGTCAAAATTACATAAAAATAAGAAAATATTTTTACGTACGCTTACGCGTACCTAGAACTCTTACAATCCATTTGGTTCATTTTTTTTTTCAAATTTTCAGGAACAAAAATCGATCTTCGGGATGATCGAGAAATGCTCACCGGTCTAGCAGAACAAGGTTTGTCGCCAATAAAACGTGAACAAGGCCAAAAATTGGCCAATAAAGTACGAGCCGTCAAGTATATGGAATGTTCAGCTTTAACGCAACGAGGTCTAAAACAGGTCTTCGATGAGGCAGTTCGAGCTGTGCTTAGACCTGAACCCCAAAAACGACGTCAACGAAAATGTACATTACTTTAAAAAAAAACAATCCTGTTAAACGAAAAATCAAAACGAAAAGCATTTACGAAAACCTCAACACCAAATATTAACAAATCTCAGGATAATTTTTTTCCTTTAACTTTTATATATCATTGAGTAAGAATTATAAGGTCTTGAAAATTGCACGTTTTTAACCTGATTTGCGCATCTGCCATCAATAAATGATTTGATTGGTTGTAACTATTAAACAAATGAATGCACCTTATACTGCCTACTTGATGATTGAATTACACGTATATTTATTTAAAAATATTTTTTTTCTTTGGAAATCTTCAATATTATACTAACTGTGTGTTGCTCGCTAATAATTTTTTATAACGACTATTTTTTAACAAAAGTGTGCCATTTTTGGATTTTACATTTTTAAAACTTTTTTCCTACTGACGCGAAAAATACCTCGAAATATTCTAAAAAAGTGAATAATTTTTTATATAAATCACAATAAACTCTATAGGAATTGTATTGTCTTCTCGAACATTTAAAGGTACATGTTTTTCATTTTTATTAGGGTCACTTAAAATTCATTGTACCTTTGAATTTAGTTTAAGATTTCAAAGTTGCATTTATTCTGATACGAACATTATGTATGCTTATTAGAAACTTAAATATTTAAAAAAATTAGAAATTTAATTAAGGAAATGAACTCATTTACAATTTGTATATATCTATTATTATTATTAAAATATCTGTATAAAATATTTATAAAACGTAGATCATTAGGAGTTACCAAGGGCTGTTTTTAAGGGCAGCTTTTATATTCAATAAATCCAATATTTGAATTTGTCAACACCAATGATGTAATATATAAAAAAAAAATAATAAAACTGTTTTTACCAAAGGACAAATTTTGAACATTGAAGGGAAAAAAATTTCTAGTCTTGTTGGCAAGGAAAATATATGTCAATTTATTGTTTATACCTTCTTTTATTGCAAATGAGCTGATAAACAATAAGTAACAATGCATTTTGTCAATTTTATATAAATATATTTAATTGAAATAATTATTGAAAAGAAAAACTTTAAATAATTTCGGCATTTTTTTAATTTACTTGTACTCGTTTAAACTAATGATAAGACTTTGATATTATTTTTTATTCTATTATGTATTTTAATCTTTTTCATGGTCAATAAATTTTGAAATTAATATTTTCTATTGGATTTTCTTTCCTGGGTATATTTTTTTGTTTAAAATTAGTTTTTACGACGCCTTTATTTAGCGAATCTAGAGCATTTAAAAATCGGTAAACCAAGAAATATAATATTTATTCATCATGAAATTTGAGCCCAAATCCTACCATTTTCAAAAGGTCTACTTTGATCACTCATTCGCTAAAAGTAATTGGCGAAAAAACAAAGGTTTTGGGCAAACGTAAGTAATATGTATGCATATACTTCGGTAAAGGTAGACAAATATTGTAAACACATACATAAAAATAATTTAAAAAATCATATTTAAGTTATTTAACTTAACCCCCCCCCACGCTTCTCGTCCTGGATTTGAAATAAAAAATATAGTGATCTTACTTTTTGGTCATTGCAAAGAGTATCATTTGTTACATACCACGGTGCATCGGCAATGGTTCGGAGAATCTTCAACTGGGTTTGCTGGAGCACCGCGATACTTCAATTGTTTGAGGTCAATAGTTCTATCCCATATGATTAGATGGGTATAACTATTGCTTTTTTTAATTTGTTATTTACCGTCGCATTATAACTACTAAGGTTTTTAGTGACTCTAGGGTTCATAAAAATCCGTAATCGAGAAATATCAAAAATTTTCGCAATGTAAGGATCGAACCCAAAACCTTAAGTACAAAAATGTTTCCAACCTCGTGTGAAAATGCAATTAACATACCTTTGAGCAAGGGTGGATTTAGGGGGGGGGGGGGGCACGTGTCCCTCCACGGTATTTTTGTGTACTGTGGAGATTCCATCAAAATACATACTCTATAGCAAATCAAATGATTAGAGTTGTTAAAATATATTAATAAAATAACAGAAAGAACATATATGAAACTATAATCTATTTCTGGCTGGAATTGCGAATTTTTTCGTGATCCCTTCCACGCTCATGCAAATGAAAGATGATATTGTACCCCCCCCAGAAAAAAATCCTGAATCCGCCCTTGATTACACTGCTATCATTTCCGGAAATGATGTACTTTGTTGTTTGTGTACTGTGAAGATTCCATCACGGTACTTACTTATAAGTAAACTAGCTGATCCCCGCACCTTCGTCTGCGTAACGTAGGTGTAAATTATGTTTTCTTTTCAAATTTGCCATTTGTAGTGGTATATGAAAAATTGTATTTTTCTTATTTCTTTTACGAAAAACATAATCATATTTAAAATCATTATTTTGACAACCTTTAAAAGACACATTTAATAAACTGTTGCAAAGAATAAAATTGTTCTATGTAATAATCAATTAATTTTCAAAAAATATTTATAAATATCTAAAAAGAGTATGTCTATTGCGTATAGCTACGGTAGGTATACCTACTGTAAACCAAATAATCTGTAAATCAATCAGTATCTATACATAAATAAAAACTATCGCCAAGTTCAATAAAGTTGGTCTTAATTATAAGTAAAGAGCGATGACCATGCGACATTTTTCAAATAACTTACATTTTTAAACTTGTGATAACTTTCGAATGGAATGTTCAAATTGAATAACTCAAAAAGTTATATAATGGTATTGAAGCAAACTTAAATATGAAGTTATTTATTTTGATATGGATTAATCCCAAAGTATAAATAAAAGAGCTTTTATAGCGGTGGCATTTATATATATATTTTGTATATTTTTTGTAGATAATGATATGTTCTGCAAAATCGTACTACATTATTTTGTTCTATAACCAATAGTTTTCGCAGCGCACGCGATAAAAGAATGTTTTTTGGTAATTTTTTCAGACCTTGGGTTACATTATTGAAGTTTTAGTATGGATTCCTAACTTTTTGGAAAATTTAATATAGCCTATGTTCACCGGAAATAATGTAGCTTTCCAACAGTGAAAGAATTTTTCAAATTGGTCAAGTAGTTTCGGAGCCTATTCCAAGCAAACAAACAATCAAATCTAAAATAATAATAGATAGATAGATCAAATTATTAGATTTGTTAAAATATATGAATAAAATAACAGAAAGAACATGTTCAACAATGTTCTTTCTGTTATTTTATTCATATATTTTAACAAATCTAATAATTTGATCTATCTATCTATTAGAAAGTGAAACTCTTGTCTATTTCTGCCAGGAGTTGCGAATTTTTTTCGTTATATTTCTTTCACGCACTTGTAAATGAAAGATTAGAGCACAGATACTGTGAACCACCCCCCCACCCAGAAAAATATCCTGAATCCGCCCTTGCCTTTGAGGATTAAAATCACGTATTATAACTTTAAATAACAAAATGTATAAGACCGATCACATTTCAACTTAGTGTAAAAAGGCAATTAGCACATCTTTCGAGGGTTAAAATCAGGCAATAAAACCTTGAGTACCAAAATGTGTACGAGAGATAAGGCCAGGTAGATGAAAGTAGATTTCAGTAGAAATGTTTTATTCTTGATCCGAAACCAGTTATTGTGAATGCAGTGAGTTCAACTAGGCACGGTTTTCTAGACTCTAGAGCCTCTAAAGTGACATATTTGAACCGGCAGTAGTGTACCTTCTATTACCTACCACGTAAACATTTAGTTTCTTAAGATTTCATCATCTTGCTACATATCACCAACTGAGAGTTGAATCGTTTGCATTCCTGACCCGTATGGTATTAGACCGGTTTCGTACAAATTCGAATAATGTTCGAAGGTCAATAGTTCTATCCCATATGATTAGATGGGTATAACTATTGCTTGTTTTAAATGTTTATTTACCGTCGTATTATAACTACTAAGGTCTTTAGCGACTCTAGGGTTCATAAAAATCCGTAATCGAGAAATATCAAAATTTTTCTTGATATAAGGATCGAACCCAAAACTTACCAGCTTTGAAGTGGCCACCTAGACCATTCGACCACCAATAGGCTCAATTATTGATTTATTGATCAGTAGTTTGTTTAATTGAACAACTATATCCAAGAAAGATTGATCTATTGCAGGGTTTCTTGAACTGGGGGGCGCGGCCCCCTAGACAATCTGGAGCTCCTATCAAGGAGACACGAAATATTTCAATAATAATATTTAAAGTTCTCAAATAAAGTACTGTCGATTACTAGGCTAAAACATTTGACCAGGGAAGCCTTGGATTTATATTCTTATTTAAAGACCCGCTGTAAGAAAAAAATGAGAAGCTCTGATCTATTGAACATTAATCAACTCAAGTCCCATGTAGGTCAGTTAATATCTAGCAACGTTGCATTTTCAACTATATTTTTTATTCTATTCGCGATTTTTTTTTGTTAATTCAGTTCTAATATGATATATCTTGCTCTTTTGTAGCTAAATTGTCATTATAGGCCGATTTATTAACGAATTAAGTTAAGAACAAAGTAGGAAATGCAATGTTGCCAGATATTGACCGATCTACAAGGCACTTGAGCCTATCAATCTAATAAATTAATTTTCCAATAATGTTGATATTCTTTGGATTTGTATAGCTGAAAAGTGGAGAAATGAGGAAAGGATGAAATAAAAAAATCATGTTTTTGTATCAATTGATATCAAGTTGTATTTATATAAATTATTAATGAGGTACTATCTCCTCCATTGTGCTGCTCTATATACAACCATTTTATTTATATATATAATATATATATGTTACGGGTAAAGTTAGATTTACGAGTAAACCTAGGTTTATCCGGGTAAACCGCGTTCCACCCATTGGTTAAAGTTGGGTTTAGGAATTATTAAAGTTATCAAATTATCTCCGTTTGTGTGAAGGTTCCAAAAGAAACAGAAATCTGCCAAGAAAGGACTTGTGGTTAAATCAATAGTGTTTTCGGAGATGAACAGCCGTTGTCAAGTGGACCTGACAAATTCATCATGGTATATAAAAACCACTTAACAAAATTTGTTCAAATACGTGCATTAAAATCGAAAAGGGCTGGGGAAATATGTCCAATTTCAGTTATATTTCGTACTTTACCCGTGTTTCTTGAGTAATCTGCAGTTTACCCGGGTAAGCCTAGGTTTACTCGTCAATTTAGCTTTACCCGTAACATGTATATATTCATATAAGTTATTTAATTTGTTTTAATTATTTTATGTACAAAAGTTGTTTTTTCTACATGGGACATTTTTTCTCAACTTAATTTTTGGTAGTAATTTTTCGATGTTGTACAACAAATTGAATTGATTTCATAGTAAGAATTATCAGAAATTTTATTGTCATGAATTCCATTTGCTTTAATCAAATGACTAATATCGAAAATTAAGTTGGGGAAAAATGACATTGTATTTACATCGAAATTAATATTAAATTGAATTATTCTTTTTAAATCGCATACATACACACATACATAAAAAAAATATCAATTTTTACAGGAAAACCTCAGCGATGCTTTCTCCCATTTTAATATAAAATAAATATGTAGTAAAAATCGAGGTAACAAATATATTTTACATCATTTTCCTTGTTTATTACTTAAAAGAAAATCTCTTTTCATTTGCCATTATTTCAATTTGTAAACACTCTGTTAAATGACTTAGATTTCATTACTTTTGTCGTCGATTGGGATGATAATTTCATTTTCGGTTCGAATAAATTAACTATATGGCACTCGCGTTTTGATGCGCTCGTTTTTCAAATTGAGATAATTGATGAAAAGTTGAGGAAATTGGAAAAGAAAAAATAAATAAAATTTGGCACGTGAAAACCATATGGAAAAAACAAACAAAATTTCGATGGAAAATTTAACAAACAAAATAATAGGGATAGTAATAGGAGAACCGCCAAATGTATTGCTTTTCTTTCATTAAAATCTACAATTTATTGCTAGAAATTGAAGCGTATTTAAAACTTGTACCAAGAGACTTAAGTACAAAATTGAAAAATTGCCTTTTTACGCTTCTCTATAGGCCTCGGGTTATTAATTTCTTATTTATTTATTTTTTTGGAAAAGCCTTTATTTCATGTACAAAATTAACTTTTAAATATTATTTTTCTTTTTATTTGTGGTAAAAGGCACTTTAATAGTCACATAAAATATTTTCATTCGTTCAGGTGCGTTTTAAAATTAAATACCATTTCTTCATACAAATGTCATTTATTTATAATTTACTATTTTTTTTTTCTTTCTATTCAGTTAAAGTAAAATATATTCTTTTTAAACGTATAAATTAAAATAAATCACAGCATTGAAATGTTTTGAATATTGGAACCAATTCGCAACATTTCTCAGAGACATTTTCATATATCGTTCGATTATTAATTTTTAATTGCTCTCAACAATCAAAATAATAATTCAAGGGGTCGAATCTATGGCATTGAATTTTCCAAAAATGCGGTTCATCAGCTTGCTTTTAGTCCCTTTTTATTTGGAGGTAATTTTTTTTAATTATTAGATTTTATTTCGAATTGTTATCGATTTTCAACGGAAACTTATATTTTTTCCACATTTAATCAAAGTGGAAAAGCGATGAAACTAGTAACAATATAAAATTCATGAAGAATTTGTCATTTTATATTTCCTTTAAAAAAATTCCAGAATTTATAATTCAATTGTTATGAAAAATCAGTGGTTTTTCCAGAAAATCAAAGACGAACTGTTAAATTTACGATTAGTACATAAAAGTATTGAATATTTTTACATAAACAATAATTTGATCATATAATGAAAAATACTGCAAATCGCTGGATTTGAGTAATAAAGTAATGCAAAAGTTTGATTTTCAAATGTGATGTAAGAGTATTTTTTTTAAATAAATAGAATAAAGTACGGAAATATCATACAACCTTTGTCGCATGAAATATAGAAGCAGCACTGCTGCCGAAGGCAGCGCTCTCTACTGTTTGATTATCAAACAAATTGTGATATCCTTTTCTTTTGACTATCATTGTGAATATCATTTTATCTGTATAAGTATTATAATTCATGAGTACAACAAATTATTTTCGGCAATGACAGTTATCACAATTGAGGGTATCTTCCGAATTATGCTTCCAATTCTGGTCAGAAATTTTAAGTATCGTATATAAGCATCATAATACTGCAATTATCGCTGATTAAGGCATAAGATTTACTGTATAATATGGGCATTAACTTATGATGTCAATCAATATTCCATAATAAATTCATTACAAGTCAGAAATCACTCTAAATTGTTTGTAATTTTAATAAGCCCCCAAAAAAGTTCATATTTTTGCCACTATGTGACCAAAACTTATAATGTAAGATTTTTATACATTAATTTTTCACCCTCCCCCCACATTAATTTTTTAACTTCATTTTAATCTTAGTGTTTCGTTTTTCAATTCAAACTTTTGCAGTGAATATTACAAAAAGGAATACGAACTGTTTTTGTAGAAAGAGAAAGACACTTAACAAGTGATACTATAGCATTCGATTCTGCTTATAGAATACTCAGATTATGAACTACTCAAAATTCTTGATAATAATAATGCAATATTAGTTATCGACTCATGAACTTCATTACATTACACTTGTCAGATATCCCTCTTTTTTCACACAAATATTGACAGAATCAAATACTGCTCTCTTGAAGAGAAACGTATTAAATTCACTAAATTTGCAGTTTTTTCCACCGAAAATTCCAATAATTCAGTGATTTTTTTTCTTTTAATATTAAGTAATATTTGGTGTTTTTTCTTGTAAATTAATGGACCAAATTTTAGAGAATATCGTTAACAAAAAAAAAAAAAAAAATTGGAATTTACATTAGCAGCAATTCACTTTAATTGTTTTTTCTTCTAATAACTCAATATTTTTAGTAAATGTGTAAGAAATTAGTTTTTGAAAACAATTTATAACAGTTGGGTTCGAATCGAGCAAATTTTTGATATTTCTCAATTGACGGATTTTTTATTAACCCTAGAGTCGCTAAAGATCATAGTAGTTATAAAGTGACGATATAAAAAATATGATCATATTATTATATTCCTCTTGGATTTGATACAACAATTAAAACACCACGTATTTTCTTGTCCACTGATTTCATTGGTTCACTGGAAAATTTCATTGATTTTTCATACTGAAATTATAATATAAAAAATATGGAATTTTTAATGACTTGTTTCTTCATTGAAGCAATTTCTAAAGATTATGTATGGTAAATGTACCAATTTCAAATTATGTCTTGAAAATATAATTTTCCGAGGAAAATCGAAACAATTAATGTTAGAAGCTTAAAAGCTTATTCGTTAAACTCTGTACATTATTAAATGAATTTCAATACAAAAGCCATTTTTTCTTTCGAAAAAGTAGTTACACAATGACCAAAAATTAATACAAAATTCAGGTAACGAGAATTCGTAGATTTTTTTCTCTCTTTAAATGTATTTATATAAATATTTTTGTTACATGAAAATAAAGGACGGAAACATTTTTATGCCCTTTTGTCTTCTTTTTTGAAATTATTTATATTCTTGTTTTCACTTAAAAACATTGCCTTTTCTTTGTTCACTTCCATTAGCTTTAAGTATGTTTTTTTTTATATTTTTTAATATAGTATTTACATTTTTCAAATAGTAATTTTTTTTAAAAACACCTTGCGCAACGTTCGATAGTATAAAAATATGTAAATTTTTCTTTTTCTTTTGTGTAAAACATCATATTTTTAACAATCACAAATCAAAAAAAAATATCTTTTATGTACAAATATTGATTTTTGCAACAGTTTTTTTATTCTTCTCTTTAAAATTAGAAACGGAAAGTTTTTCATTTATGGAGTTCGTTTACAGTCGTTATCACCTACACGGCGCCAATAGCACTTCTAACCAACACGGACACGAGGTGACCTCTTGTCGGGAATATTTCGGACCCCAACCTTTGGCGAAACTGATGCGCACGGAATTGCGGTCCACGGGACCATCACAGCTGCGCTTCGTGAAGTTCCAGCCAAAATTGCAAAGTGCCGCCTTGGCCGGATCGTAGATACATAGACAATTTCCGGGAGGTACCCGGTACACGGTGACCGCATGCGGTGACTCGCAATCGTCCAGCGTCGGCGAATTCACAAAAATCGGCGACTCAGATCGATTATAAACCCACACACCGTCCGCTTCTTGTGACAAAGTAACACCTGAAAATAAAAAAAACCTATTAGAACCGAAGTACACATACAAATCAGGGGATATGAAGCCATAAATCTCAAATTAGAAGTTCCAATCATCCAAAGAAGGTCCAATCATATATAGCTCTACGTGCCATGGGAAGAACGGGAAGGATTATCAAATCAATGAAAAAAAAATAATCGGGACTTCCGTTAAAATAAAAAGTATAATAAGATTTCCGGATACATTCTACCAAAGGCGTCTTTGGCAGTGGCGACTAATATTTTTTATAAATTTTTTACTACCACTTTAAATTGTCTATACTGGCTTATCTATACTTAAATAAATCAATTTCAATTGTTGCGTAATCTATAAACTTCCAACAACCTCTTCTTTTTTCAGTGAAATCGGTTAACAAAGTATATTCAAAGCATTTTTTTAAATTGAACAACACTTAATACTTAGATGTATTCATATAATAACGAGCACCACTGAATTCGAATTCGTTTTTTTTATCGAGAATTTAATTTGATTTTCAATGTTTTTGAATTCAATACGTACTGGTGAGTGAATACGAAAAATAAAGGAATTCAAGCTACTCTTACTACTCCTAACTAAACATTCAAATGATACACTTATTTGTAATGAATACGAAACAAAAGAAAGTCTTAAAGAATCGATTCATTATTCGATGTTCAGAAAAAAATTGTTGGTTAAATTATTGACTATGCAAGCTGAATATACTATTATTACCCAATTCATTCGTTTATTTCAAGAAGTCGAAAATATATTGCTTCATAGGGTTTATTCTTGAATATTTTCGAGTACACCGAATTCAATACTTGAATTCTAATACCCTGAATTCATGAATTCGATTCGTGTGCAATAACAAGATGAGTAACAGTCCACTTGGTGTTATAAAAGGGAAACCGGAAACTCCAAGAAAAAGGAAGAAGATAAATTGAAACCCTGAACCTATTGAAACATGAACTACCAATTTTAAGAATCATGGCAAAAATAGATGACGCTGGAGGGAGGAATTCAACCACGCGGGAAACTAAACTCACTGCCAGATAAAAATTTGAGTCGTGAGATCAACTGTGTTATTAAACATGGCAAAATACAAATTCAATTGAGATCTATTTTTGAAATCTTAAAACATTATTAGTACATACTCTCAACTCTTAGTTGTTTTGGAAATTAATAGAATCTTAATTACGTTATTATTTATAAATACATTTATGATGTAGCGGAATAAAAAATAATAGATTGCTAAAATGCTCAAAGGACTAAGATCAAAAATTATCGGTTAAAACTTTATTTATTACATGCGACCATTTTGACTCTTTTATTCAGTCTTCTTCAGGCGTTCGTAAAAAATCATTTTAACTTTGCTAATAATTATCGTTATCATAATTCATTTTTGTAGACACGGTACAGTTGTGTAAAAACAATAATAAAACTTCAAAGATATATAAAAATTTTCAATAAAAAATAAATATTTTTTTTGTCGCAAAATTATTTATTTTTATTGAAAAATTTCTATGACTTGGAAGTTTTATTATTGTTTTTACAAACTGTACCGTGTCTACAAAAATGAATTATGACAACGGTAGTTATTAACAAAGTTAAAACGATTTTTTATGAACGCCTGAGGAAGGCTCAATAAAGGAGCCAAAACGTCGCATGTAATAAATAAAGTTTTAACCGATTATTTTTGATTCTAGTCCTCTGAGCATTTTATCAATCTATTATATATCATCGAGGATCTGAAATTTTACAAAAATGGAATGAAAAATATTTAAATATACCCTATGCAATAGGATAGAATTTGGAAACCTATAGAAATCAAAGTTAAAAAGTATACAACTGATGCGTAGCGTTTTGTCGCATATCTGATCACCGGCTATATTTGTCTTTAACCATTGTTGTTACATGTAATTAGCTTTCCTATCAATCTTGAAGATTGCAACCAATTGTTAAAAATGTTCAAAAAAATTAGTAATGGAAATTGAAAGTTTTGAATTTTAAACTTTTTTTTTTGAGAGGGAACATCTAAGTTTCTTAGTTCCTTCAAGTTTGTAAAGTTTTTTCGTTTTTATGCCCATATTTGTGGTAGATAGTGATCGTTCGTTCCTCAAGGTAAAGATCTTCTTAAATACCTTTTCAAGAAGTCTTCGAATTGTTTGTGAAGAACATTAAGAAGTTCAAATCCTAAATAAGGCCATTTGAAGAACTTATGACGTCATATTGTTAACTGGGTTATTATTTATTCTTAAAATTCTCACCTAATCCGATTTTAGCGCGGGTCCGTCTCACAGGTTCCGGTGGTGGACTAAAGCTATGCTGTGCCAATGTGTTAAGGCACAAACCATCTCCGTGGGGCTGAGCGCTGAACACATTTACGGCTGGAACTTCGACGGGAAAGAGGCGACCGACGCGCGTCGTCAACTCCCAATACGCCAACGTGCACCAAACCTTCGAATTCATTTCCGAATCTGAAACAACAAATACAAACAAAATTAAGCACAGCTTCACTTCGCGGGTGGTCTCGTTCACCATCATCTCTCATACAAGTGCACAGCTCAACGATAAATATTAAGCAAACGCATGCACAGGTGTACAAATTCTTTCATCTCTCATTAGACTTAAAAATTTAAATATTGGCCCACACACTTTTCCCGTTATAAAAACTTCTTGTTATAGACGAAGAGCTCTTTTCCCTTTTCGTCTTTAGAATCTTCTCAACGCTTTTGATGAAGGTGAAGATTTAAAAAAATAAAAAGATATCTTTGGCGCCGCGACGCTTCATGAACACTAAGCATGCATAACCAAATGACGTCATGGACTCAAATCTTTTTTGTGTCACGCAACTAAATCGATTAAGATTTTAATGGGTATTGAGTAAAAAATGCAAACTACGTTGTTTTTATGTAATCCTACTTGTAGAATGTATTGAAACTTAAGCAGGCCAGCCACGCTCCGACTTGCAGTCCAGCTAGCCGGACTACTAGACATCCAACTTCCAACAACACCATTCACAATCCGACTTAAGATCCAACTTCAAACCACAATGTGGACTTCAAATCGGAGCGTGAATGGCCTGCTTTATGTTATTAAAATAAGAGTATACCACACAAAAGAAATCACGAGAACAGCTAATATATTAGCTGTATATTGTATATGAATTATAGTTAGTATATTGAATATGAAATATACAAAGCTCACAAACTAGGTCCAAATAACATCCCTTAACTTTTATCTTTTTTAACTTAAATCATATAAAACAAACAACCTATATTAAATTGGTTTACAACTGAAAAAATAATCATTATCTGATGATGACAGCCAAAAACTGCTAAAACGTGTCGTAATAAAGAAGAAATTGAGTTATAGGACATATATTATTATTCAATAATTTAATAATTTAGAGTTTTTGAAAAGAAAAGGATCAGTTTCCGGATTGAAAGTCGGTATAAAAAGTATTTTACCTCATACTTTTCGATAATCTTTCGATTTCAAGTTTACAAAGTTTGACTTTTGATCATTGAAACTTACTCTTAATTTAGTATGATTTAGTGTTTAACAAAAAGGGTATAGCAGAGGCTGTATGGGAAAACGGCTCCCGTGGAATTTTCGATTCAAACGACATTCTTTTCCGGTATCCCTAAAATTAAAGAAATTTCCTTACAAAAGAAAAAACGGTTATATCTCCTCAAATATTTGTTTAAACGGTAAAATGGTAATGGCATGTTTTAATTAATTCTTGATGTCCTATCCAACGATACACCACGCTATTGAGTAATCTATATTTTTGTTTTTGATCTCTTTATACGTAAGGGGATAATAAAAATAAAATCAAAATAAGAGGTTTTTTGATATACTCGAAAACCGTTTAAGATAAATAGCTGAAAATTTATTCAAGATTAAAACGATCCCCTGAGTTTGAATCGAAATGCCGCGGGGGCTTTTCCCATATAAACCCGGCTATACCCTTTATTGAGAAACCAGGACGTTTAAAAAGGACTTTTGTATTCTATTGGCGAATATTAAGTAAATGAATAATATGCAAAAAGATTATAGTTCGATAATGCTGATGATGACGGCTTAGGCTGTGGTAATTCTTTTGGTAAGAGAGTAAGTGATTGACCCAAATTCCGGCGACGCGCCACTTGCATTGTTTGGCATGTGACTGACGCCTGTGGCGCCACCTCCAACCGGCCAAGGTAGCGGCGTCGCACATATACATATACAATCCCCTGTACACATATGAAATACACATGCTTATATACATATACACTCATAAATTCACATTTACCAAGCCTCAAAGAAATTTTCATACTCAATAGCAAATGACGCGGGACGCGGTGGGACGTGTCGAGACGAATTACTCCGCACCGCGGCGCGATTAAACGACATTTTCAATTTCACCATCCGCCATAATATAATTCATTTCCGGGACACAAATCTGTCACTTTTCAAATACCACATTTCCAAACCAATTAGCCAAAGACACGAAGCGTTTTTAACTTTTTTTCTTTTCCTTTAACTATTTAGCATTCATCATAGGCATTTAGAATGTGAAAAATAACATTTTTCAAGGATTTTTTGGCTAATTTTTAAAAATAGCCAAGACACAAACCAATATAAACTTCAAAGCGTCAAAGACGCTATTGAAAAATTTGCGCAAAAATTCAAATTATTTGTGTATGCTATTGAATTTCAATATTTTCAAAGCTATCAATCTAATTGCTTATAAGTTAATCGTAGAATGGACCAAAATTATCAACAAACTGCACAATGGTCGATAAAAAAATTTATAAACATAACTCATTAACTACATTACCTAACAAAATTTAATTTAATTTTTGAAATGCTAAAATTTTCTAATAGTAACCACAAAAATTTGCAACAATTACCGCATGGAAAGAGATCCAAATGAGGCATTTTTATTACTCCTACACATATACAAAATAGTTCATATATCTACATATCTTTTGTATATAGGTATGTAATTCTATTCACCTTTTTCGACATTATACATTTATGTACTATGGTTTCGTGTGGCGCCTCTTCCATTATCAATTAGAGCCGCGCCGTGCCGTCCGTGTCCTCCATTCACAAATCACAAAATAATCTCACACTCTTTTTTTTCTTCAATGAAACTTTTCAAATGTCCATATCATTTTTAACACACAAAAATACAAATACTAGTCCTCAATTTTGATAAATTCAATAAAACGAATGCCTATACTTACAATACTTTTTAAATTGTGGCGCCACGTTGTGGGAAAATTAAGATACTATTCTCAATTATCCCATATCTCTCATACTTAGATCTAATTAATCTTATGATCTAAATTAAAAAATTAAAAAAAAATGATTGGTTTTGAATAAAATATTAATATTTTTCGACAAATATTTTCACTAATGTGCCAGGTAATAAACACATGTAGATATATGGCTCATCAAGTAGGCTGAGCGTAATAGTCTTCTTTTTTTTAGTAGGCGCCATACATGTTTAAGTAGGCGTCGCTTTTCATTTTACTACCAAAATATCATTATTTTTACGTTTTTGGTCAGCGACCGTTAAACGAAAAAAAATCTGAACTATGTAAATTGTATTAGCCAACATTTCCACGGTTTTTTTCTCTACTAACTTTATTCAGAACTATATAAGCGTGGGTATTTCGTTTAGGCTTGGAACAAAAGCAGAAGAAACCTACGTTCGGAAACGGACGGAAAAAAGTTGGTAGAATTTTGCCAAAAGATTATCAAACCCAAATTAAGTCCTGCTTTACCAAATCTTACCAATATTTTACTGTTATCTTCAAGTAGTAGTAAAGACCTTTCTTCAATAAAACGCTGTTATTACCAAATGTCTTTTACTGTAATTTTGACTGAATTCTCTATCTGTAAAATGCACTTTTTGGATTCGCTTACTTGATTTTAAAACTGAATTGCAACGAAATGCAATTTTGGTGGAGAAGAGTGAGTAAGGAAGACTATTTCTCCGCACCAACGAAAACATCTCACCGATCAGTAATCTTAATATGTAAGATATTTCTGAATTAAAAATCCTTTTAAAAATGAGCTAATTTTTAATTCGTATTAACTATTATAACTACTAAGATCTTTAGTGACTCTAGGGTTAATACCGTCTTTTTCCGAAAATAAAACACCGTCTTACTTTCTTTTTTGGTTCAAAATACGCGCCATGGCTTATTTTCGATGGGGAGCAAGTACTGGCTGAATTCCAAACTAGTAAACCTCTATTTCGACCCCTCAACAGTGGTGGCAGCATATAATCAACTCACTTTCTTATAACTACTTGGGTGCACCAGGCTTTTTTACTGTCAATGACATAAATTCCTGAAATGCGTTAAAACTGGTCTTTTTTACCTTTAGTGATTAAAAATGACGAATCGCCAAAATACAGGTAACACGTACACTATCGTAACCGGTAGAAGAAACGTAAATTCACGAGGAAGTCTTGTGATGAACCCTCGTTTGGGCTCCTTTCTTTTTTCACATTATTGAAACCATGGCTTATTTTCGGGCGATGGCTTGTATTAAAAAAAGTTCTGAAAATCATGATATGGCTTATTTTCGGAGGATGCCTTATTTTCGGAAAAAGGCGGTAAAACTCCGTAATTGAGAAATATCAAAAATTTGCTCGATACTAGAATCGAACCCAAAACCTACCAGTTTTGGAGCGGGTACCTAGACCATTTGGCCACCAGTAGGCTTACGTCCTTACACCTAAAGCAGGCCATTCATGCTCCAACTTGTAGTCCGACTAGTGGTCCGACTTTCGAAGTTGGATCTAAAGTCGGACTAATCGGATCATTTAGGCGATTCAATTAGAAGTCCAACTAGTTGGACTGCAAGTCGGAGCATGAATGGCCTGCTTAACGCTTTTTCGTTGACCTATTACTTTTGAGATATTCTATAACTACACCAACTAATGTCTTAAATTCCGATAAAATACACTAGATTGCTTTGAAAATAAAAGAATATTTACTGACATATTTGAAGTTCAAAGATGTGGATTCCAGGAGATCAATTGATCGAAATCGTTCAATTCGATTGATAAATTTAAGCGGCGACTTGATATTTTTGATTGAAAAGAAGTGCGCGAATAAGAGAAGAGTGTTAGAGATTGAGAAAATAAAGCATCTCCGCATTTTATTTTGTATTTTTGAATCGGATAAAAATAGCCATTACAAATTTACACTGAGAGACTAATACACACATTGACTGATAAAATTGTAAACACGAAACGGCCAAGAAGAAAAAACCGAACCGCCGGCGCCAACAAAATCGCACACCAAACGTTTCGCGCTCCAATTTCGATTCGATCATCATAAATAGTTTGGACGCTGGTGTCAAAATTCATGTGTAGATTCCACACTCAAATTCCACACCCTCTCACACCCATTATTCCATTTTTCAAATAATATTATCAGTAAGCAGACGGTTTTTATCGGCCAGATTTATCAGGCCACCAAAGGTTATAAATCAGATCAATAAGTCGCGCCATGCCGCTAGCTTTGATCTCCGTATTTTGATAGTATAATCGAATCGGATCGAAAACTAAATTATTTTGGTACTAAAATAATGAACTTTTTTTGATTGATTTATGGCTTAATTTAAGTATTTTGCAAGGCACAAGAAACTCAAGAATCAAAGATGCTGATAGGAATCATGAATGCACTGTGGTAAGTTACAAATGGTATCCTAAAAGGATTTGGAAATCTGGACCCAACCGAACCCATTACCCGAATTTGTTGATGTCTTTCTTAAACAGGCCATCCACACTCCGACTTGCAGTCCAATTAGTCAAACTACTAGTTGGCTCGCCTAAATGATCCAACTAGTCTGACTAGACATCCAATTTCCAACAACACCATTCACGGTACGATTTTAGATCCAACTTCGAAAGTCGGACCACTAGTTGGACTGCAAATCGGAGCGTGAATGGCCTGCTTTATAAATAACAGAATAGAAGATAATCAAACAAAAAGTTTTAGGGGTTATTATAGAAATATACGAAATATCAATCTTTTTTACTTCACTTCTATTAGCTCACTTTGTCGTTAGTTTGTAGGGCACGGTACTTATAATCTCATTTTTCACCAATTTCCCAGCACTTTATCGTGATTTTGACACGCCGGCTTACTTTCGATGAAAACACATGAATCCATCATAAAATTTAATAACCATCAAGTATTTCTACTGTAATTAAATATTTAACTTTTCAAAAAAAAACATGGATTGTCTACCTACTTAGGCGCATATAACAGTTTCGTGAGTCAATTTAATAACAATCGAAAGGACGGTTGAAACAAATGACAACAATCAATTAATTCAAATTTGAGACAAATGGTTGACAAAATTGATATTAAAAATATACTGAAAGATTAAACAGTAGAAAATAATAATTAAAGAAGTATTTTAAATTTTTTGCTTCTGTTGATAAAATGCACTAAAAAGGTAAAAAATAAATTCATGAACTGAATTTTCGTACCGATTGCACCATCGATATTTAGGCGACATTAGCCAATTAATGAGAATCGTAAGCTATCTAGTTGTATATCAAAGAGAAGCTTTGCTTTTATGCATAACTAGATAGCTTGCGATTCTCATTAATTGGCTATTTCGCCTTAATATCGTTGGTGCAATTGGTACGAAGATTCAATTCATAAATTTATTTCTTACCTTTTTAGTGCATTGTATCAATAGAAGCGAAATTTTAAAAATATTTTTTTTTTCTAATAGAAGAATTATTGTAGGAATTTTTAAAGTATTAGGGGGACCGGAAAGTAATGTCATATTTTTAACATAAAATTAAAATCTAAAATTATGATTTTTAATCAATGATATAATCAGCCTTAATATTATCAAGCTTTTGACATTTAGTGTGCAAATTTTTAATGTCAAATTAGTAAAAATCACTAAGAAAAATATAAAAAATTATATTTTGAATATCACTTAAGCTTTCAATTTTTTTCACCCCTTAGTTAATTAGTAGGTACGGCAGTATCACCCCCCCCCCCCATTATTTACTAGTGATTCCAAGGCTTTTCTTCTGCAAAGGAGTCTTGCATTACCGTGTTGTAGCATAGAATTTTCTCTGTTGTTAACAGTTCTTGGGTATTTGGTTGGTCGACCAAAATTGATTAGCAACGTTCAGCTCTTCGACTTTCTGTCATACATCTAATCCCCTTGGATAAATATTGAACCTGTTTTTCGTAACAACTTACATTACTACCCTGTGAAACTTGAAAAGCATACAATATCGAATTTAAATTTCTTCGGGTTTTTGGTGTTACCATTTCAATATAGATTGCGGAATACAAAGTTTTTTGTAACTTTTTATCTGTTAACAAATCACTCTACTAAAATGTCCTTAGTAATTTGAAATAAATTATAAATATGTAGATAAATGGCAATTGCAGGACTATAGGTTCCAAAAATTACATTAATTTCCGATCCTCCTAATTAGTAGCTCCCGATTTCTTTTGGACATTAGAGAAAATAAAGAAGCTGAACTGGTGACAAAAGTAAATTCAAAAGTTCCATTTAAGCTACCAAAGTGCATAGCACTAGATCAGTATAGATCAAAATATGTATGGTTTTTTTAAGTTTAATAAAATACAGATTTTGCGAAATTTATTATCAAAAATTTTATAATTTGTATTGTTAAGGACTTATCTAGTATCCCCAAAAATACTTTCCCGTACCCAAGATTAAGAAACACTGCACTAGATCGTACGTTATGCAACAACCTTTCAGGACAAAGGTTCCCAATTAATTAGTCTCCGGCTGCAGAATCAATTGTGGTAAAACTCTGCGAACGAAACTCGAAATACGTATATCGTGTGATTTAAACCCCAAGGATTTAAAAAATATACTTCTATGATACATATCCCGGGAAAAAGATAATTGATATTGAATTAAACTGCATAAAAATAACGTGTTCTGTTTTGTCATGAACCAAAAAAATGCGTTTTTTTTTAAAGTAAAATTGTTCCGTGAAGAGAAGAACAGTTTTTGATCTGAGTAACTCTGACTTGCTGTTTAAAAATCATAATTAATTACTCTTTTGTTTATGTGTCGAGTTCAAGTCGAGAAAGATCATAAATCATTAGGTTTTTTTTTCGTGGAAGCTCAAGTTGGCTCTTTGGTCTATTTGTAACCTTTTGACCATGCGTCGCGATACATCTGAAAAAATTATGTTTGCGTAAAATTTACTGGGAATCCAAAGCAAAAAAAGAACAGGAAGGCGAAATGTAGGAAATTGAAGGATTGGAGAGTTTCGTTTGTTGAAATCAAGTAGGCTGCGACTGGAGGAAAGTGGCTAACTAGATCTATCTGTTTTTGTCTGGCCGTGATATGATCTATGGGCGGTCGAGATCAAAAAGATCGACATCGTTAGAGATTGCCTCGTCATATATGTATACACATATGTATCTCTGAAGTATACATATGTGTTGGTAATATTAACGGAAAAAACGGAGGCTACCAAGAGGCCAACTGCAGGCGATTTTTTTTGCGCTTCTTCTTTTACTCATTTAGCCGTATTACTCCAATAAATGAACAATTTTGTGGAAAACATTACCGCAAATTTTTCTCTATTTGAACAGAAAGAAAACCGCAGATAAAAATGGTTTTGATTTACACATTATTTTTTCTGGCTTCATTAATCTGGACCGCGGGTGGTGGCACAGTGCATACCAATTTATTAACATTTAATTATGTCAATAAAAATATTTAAGATTAGAGTTTATATTTGCACCAATTGAAAAAAAAACAGCGATAAAATTGCTAAGATGGCTGGTTTTTTCTTATTTTTATTTTTGAGGTTAACCACTAGTAAACTAGTAGTTCATTTTGCTTAAAAACATTAATAGAAAATCGTAAGAAAAAAAAGTGTATAAGTAAAGTAAAATGACTCATAAATAAAATTTTTGCTAGACTTCAAACAAAATTTTATTTGAAACTCCTAAAAATATTATAACTTCCCAGTTGTATGACAAAACAGAACATGTCATATTTATATAGGTCGTTAAAGAACAATTTCATTTGCGATTTTCCGATATAGTACTTGCGGTTCTTGTGTACTCTTTTAAATTAGTTTAAAGTTCATGCCATACGTTACTTCAGTATCTATTAGTCGTGTTTTCATGTTCTGTTCTCTCTGGTCCGGTCCATTGAGTCTGGTTACGTGTTTGGACAAATAAACATCAACATTATATTAGTATACTAGTTATTATCTGTGAACTAATCAAAAATTGGAAGAAATTGAATGAGATCAAAATGACAGTTGAAACCAATGACAACGATCAATTAACTTCACTCCTACGTATGTGTTTAAATACATTATTTCTTCTCTGCCTTTGCCAATGTATCCCTACATATTGATAACGTTTCCATGGAAACACAAATCAAGTAAACAAAAAGATCATTTAACTGTAGACTAGAGTGAATGTGCTCCATAGGTCTAAGAAATAAGGAGTTTCAATCCTACAATGCATTATGGGAAATAAATCAAGATGTGGCGCCGCCACAAATATATTTATAGTACTAACTTTAACAGTTGACAAAAAAGTATACAATTTCGATTAGTTACTATTTCAGACACACTAATGGTGGCGCCACTTCTTGACACATTTCCAGATACATTGCCAGATTGAAACATATTTTATATTACTTTACATAAGCCCAATATTAAATTTTAATTATTTCCGCTCAATTTATCGAGTCTTCGTACCCTTTCCACAACATATTTCTAGAAAATATATTCTATCCTCTTTAAAGCAGTGTTTACATCACTGAGATGTGAAACTGACCATAAATAAGTCAAAAAATATAATGAATGCAATCGTGCCATTTCGTGGCCGTTATTAGAACTATTCCGCTCTGTTTCATATGCCAATTTAAAGAGTAGAAAATATTTTTGTACAATTGTACAGTGGAAGGGGTGCAAATTGAGGGGAAATAATAATTTAACATAAGACTTATTCATCGATTCACATGTGGTATTTTCAGTTCAAATTTAATTGGCTCGATAAGAAAAATTGTTAAGAAAGTGGGGACTCGATATTTATTTTTGACAGTTTTATGATCAAGTTCACTCTAGTTTATATCCCATTGAAAAAAAGCACATAATTAAATTTCTTTGACTAAAAATATTCATAAATTTGTGAACCCATTAGGGAACCTTTTTCTTTTGAGAAGGGGAACTTTAAAACAACATAAAGAACCAATGAGGAATTGGAAAATTGTCAGTAACAATGCGCCATCAACGTTTTTCATAGAAAAAAATGTAGTCAATTGCAATATGAAATTCATGGAAAACTTTGGACAGTTAAAGATTCTATTGGATATAGCAAGTATGTTTTTTGAGCAACTAAAAAGAAACTAAAATTTTCAACTTATTATTTCCACCGAATAGAAAAATCTATATAAAATATTGATTAATTTACAATATTTTTGACAGTTTTATGATCAAGTTCATTCTAGTTTACATCTCATTGAAAAAAGGCACAACATTAAATTTTTTAACTAAAAATAGTCATAAATTTGTGATCCCATTAGGGAACCTTTTTCTTTTGAGAAGGGAAACAACATAAAGAACAAATGAGAAATTGGGAAATTGTCAGTAACAATGCGCCATCTAACGTTTTTCCAAGAAAAAAATGTAGTCAATTGCAATATGAAATTCATGGAAAACGTTGGACAGTTAAAGATTTTATTGTATATAGACATATAGTAAATATTGTTTCGAATAGTTAAGAAAAAAAACTAAAATTTTCAAGCTATTATTTCCACCAAGTGGAAAAATCTATATAAAATATTGATTATTACAGTAGGAGCCAGCGTCAGAGGACTATGAATGTTTTTTTTTTTTATAGTCTTGTGTCATTGTCGTTATTTATGTCTTTTACTTTATTATTATTATACTTGTACTTGTACTCGGTATCTATCTTTATGTGTAGTATGTTTTGTGTTTGCGAAATATGCTGGATAAATGGCGCCACTTAAATTAAACAACACATTGCAAAGTGCACAAACCCAACACAAACATCGCACACAAAGATACCATATGCATACAAAGATACATTCAATGTATTTTAATAACATTATCAAAGGCATTTTTGCTATAAAAAGATGTTCGTTTTTCTTCGTATGCTACATCCACTAGTACAGGTGATTTTCTCAATACTTTTTCTTTCTTTCTTTCAAAAAAAAAAAATTGAATCAAAATATTAACAATATTAGTAATAAAAATCAGTATTAGTCTTAGTGTTCTTCTTCGTCTTCATCCTCATCATCATCGTCAGAAAGCAGCGAGGTTTGAAGCAGGTTTTTCCAGTTTTAAATACATGTACATCATTACACCAACAAAGATACCCAGAGGATGTGTTGTGTTGTATGTGTGTTATGTATATGTGGAGGAGACTGTGGAATACCAAGAAACAATACGATTAGGAGAACGTCAGACGCCGGCCGTCGTCGTTGCCACACAAGTCGAACAGAGACGTAGCCATTTTTATTTCTTCTATGTCTATACCACATACAGAATGATCATCAATTGCATGTCCAAACTCCGGCAAATTTTCTGGGTCACCTAATTCAAGCAAAATGAATTTGATTTACTTAAATAAAAATAGGCATTACCTAAACCATCCAAAGTAATATTTCCTAACAGATTCAAATATTACCTGTTAAAAGTTAAGCTCTGTTAAGCTACCGATTAAGCTCTAATTATTGGCATTAGGAGATTGTACGTCACATCCATTGTTTTGTATGTATGGATAGACCGTGCAGATCTCATAAAATAAAAATAAGGGAAATCTAGTGAGGTGTTTTTTTGGTAACTAACTACAACAGCGGGTGAGTACCTATGAGCGCCAGTTTACACAAATTAGCGCTTGCATGCGCTTTACTTGCAACAGTTACCCACACTGACACCAAGGTTTATAAATTACACAGGTTGCCCCATTGGAAAAAAAAATAACGTCATACGAACAATTTTGAAATTTGAATCAGTCTGAAGATATGTACGAATTTCTTCTGGATACGTCACGTGACGCATGAGGCCATCTGTGTATTTTATAAACCTTGCACTGACACTCCGTTAGACCGTTCTGTTAGAAAAAAACTCAAACAAAAGAATGCTAGTTTAAGTACTAATCTTTTACATCCAAAATGTCTAGTCGGGGGATATATAATTTTAGGTGACCAGACAATTGTTCACTATAAAAACTCTCATACAGAAATTAACCAACAGAAAAAAAAAACTTTATTATTTAATTAACTACTATTTTATTATTAGTATTGTTAGTTTTACGATATTAAAATTAAATTAACACAAAAATCGTGAATTAAAGTAAAGACAAAGTAGAAACTAAAACATTGCCAGAAATGGACGTCAATAAAAAGGCCATGAGCCCTTATTTTTTTAAAATTTATTACTTTTCCAAAAAACAAGATATATTTTTAAAAAGGTTAGTAGTATATTACAGTACTAATAGTAAAATTTTACGTTTAATTAAATAATAAATAAAATATTTTTTCCTGTGGGTTAATTTCCATGTGAGGATCTATCATTGTGCGTTAATTTCTATGTGGAGAATTTTCTCTCTGAGTAAATTTCTATGTGGGCAACTTTCGAGTTGCCGAGTAACACTGACACTTTAGTAATTATCACCATTAAACAACTGTACAGCATCTTTACAGTCTATATTTAAATTAATCTTCATTTCCATTTTACACAAAAATTCTAATAAGCAATCGTTTTTGTATATTATACGTAAAATGAATCCCTGAGAAATCAAATCGTGAGAAATAAAATATTTTCGTGTACTTTATTTTCTTATAAAGTGTAAAGTACAATTAACCTAAATAACGTACAATACTTCATAATCAAGTATGGGTGGGAACCGTAATATTTTACCGTGAATATTTTACGAGAAGTTACTAAAACATAAACAAAGTACTTGATCACTAAAGCTAAAATTTTTGGGGAGAGCCTTGGATTTTTTCCTGCTTCGTGGTATAAAAATAAATGAGAAGCCCTGCTTTAGCTATCCAGTGGTGAAAAATTTGGATGGAGATGATAGATATGTAGCTATAGTACCAAACTATATCCTCCGATTTTGTTATCATTCGTTTTTTGAATTGATCTTCTCTATTGGGGCAATTTTGAAGACGTATTTACGATAAAATCACAGAATTTTTGAAAAAATGTTGTATTGTGATACATACGCATTTTTTTAGTTTCAACAAAAACTGTTGATTGTTTTTTGCGTAATTCTTTACTATAGAGAGCTCCGTTACATAGGATTTAAATAGACAAGATTCAATTTTGTTTTTAAGCGAAGCGAGCAGAGTGACGCTATGTTTTGAAACACCACGAATTTTTCAATTTCAACAAAAACTTAGGGTAATACCGGAAAAATCCCGAACAGTTTGTGAACTATTCATTGTTTTTTTTTTGCGTAATTCTTTACTGAAGAGAAGTCCATTAAGTAGGATCTAAATGGTCAAGATTTGAAATGGTCAATTTTGTAAATTCACTCGATTAATGTCCATTGTTTGTTGAATTGGTTATTATCATAGGGTTTTGAACGAAAAAAAATAAAATAAAATTTTCTTCTTAATGATTCATAATTGATTTTTGTACAACGTTTCGTTGCTCTTTTAGACTTTATGATTGAGTACTTGATAAAGTCCTGAAAGACGAAGAAACTTACACAAAATCAAATATAAATCATTAAGAAGAAAATTTGATTTGTTTTTTTTAGTCCTAAATCCTATGATAATAACCAATCCAATTTTGTTTTGGTGAGCGAAGCGAGCATGGTGGCGCAGCCTATTAGTTTTGATTTAAAAAATACCCAAATGCCCTTAATTTATCCTCAAACTTTTTTTTTCTATAACAAAAGATAAATGATACTTCTTTGGTTTGGTATTATCGTTAAGAATCCCCTGTATAAAGCCTACATCATTGTATTTTCAATGCGTGTGGGTTTCGTTAAATTAATTCATAATTTTAAATGATTCGAGCAAACTTTTTCAATGGTAAGTGTACCAGGAAATTTTCCAATTTTCCTTAAGCAATTCGAATTTTCTTTGGTATGATAGAACAATCAAAGGTCAACGTTAGTCGATCATTTTTGTCATAGAAATTTTCGAAATTCGAATTCTAGGCAACATTGAAATAGTTTCGTTTGAGAAAAGCCAAAAAAAAAATAATACGTCGGCCATGGCGCGTGGAAAATGTATTTGAAAATAATAATAATAATAACATAATAAAATTGTCTATCAGTTTCCGGCGCCTATTTCAATATGCATGGCAGCCTAACGGCGCCGCATCACGGTCACGTATGTTCCACTTAAAACTCTCTCCAACACACTAACACACCGATACAACACACATAGCGCACTAGCACACAACACACACGCACACTAGCACACATACAAATTCACAATCACATCTCTCATAATACAGCCTTTCCAATATTTAAATATTTAAACATTTAAAGATTAAAATGTTACCTCTCCCCGTCTATAAATAAACTCATCTCACATCATTTTATTCACACATTTTTTTGCTTTGCTTTGCTAACTCGGAAAAAAACGATAAATCCCACGAAAAACATTGAAATTTAGCCTACTTGATTTTCACCTAACTTCCATATAACAATTTTTGTTTTAGTCGATTTTTTTTTTGTACAGTTGCTCGCTTTGATATCTTCACTACATGAGTAAGAGAATAAGAGTAAGTGAGTGCGGGAATAAGAGTGAGCGAGTGAGTGAGTAATATGTATGAGTAAGTGTACTGTAAATATGATCGGTTTAGATTGGTTTGGCTTTGTCGCGGGCCCCTATTGTCCAAGCCGCGTTGTCCTCTTCGCCCTCTCGCGTTCATTTGTTCCCGACAATATTTGGCGCCCGGCGCCACAATCTAAGAGTCACTCAACCCACACCAACACACATACACATACATATACACAAATCACTCACATCAAATGTGCATATTGCTGAGATAAAAAAAAACTTAAATCATTCACTACAAAGCATTTCTATGGTTTTTTTTAATCGAAACAAACTTTTCTCGGTGGAAAACCAAAGAGAAATTGGATCAACAGTAGATACCAGAAAAGAGAAAAATCAAATGATACATTTCAAATATAACAATATTTCTCTAAAAAAAATTACTTAAAAGTATTCGCGAAGGATTTCGTACTTCTGTACATTCGACTTATGTATATCCGACCGTTAAATCAACAGTTTCCATGGAAACTTAATTTTGATAGTTTCTATCACGGAGTATAAATGTTACAGTGAATTTGTATTAACAGTGAGAATATATTAGATAGAGTTAAGATATATTATCTATTAGGTAGACACCAGCGAATTTAAAAATAATTCGCGGGGGGAGGCGCGATACATTGTCCCTATGGACACGTACTATCTCTATGTACGTACAGATACTTATATTGTTCTTTTACTCACTAAGGTCTACCTAAAATATTAACATACCTAATATATCTAATATAAAAGATATATATTAGGTTGGGCAAAAAAATTAAACAATTTTTTTTTGTTAAAGACATATGAAAAATATTATTCAAAGTGACAAAAAATAAAATATTGTGATATTTTGAGCTCTTAATATTGATACTAAGAGGTCTATCATCGCAATTTTCGAGTTTTCAATCCAAAACGCTTTTGAAGCTCAAAATTTTTGAACCATTACACTGAGAGAATTAAACAACGTATATTCCTGAAGAAAATTAAATGTTCTACAAAAATGTTTCATTGTAAATTTTCGTAAGACCAACCGTTTGCTTATAATCAAGTCTTGAACATTGACTTATTTTTCCGATTTGATTTTTTAACTTTAAAATTTTTTTAATTAATGAATGAGCCATTATTTGAAGCAAAATTTGTATACATTCTTATAGGAAATAAAATGCTCTACAAAAATGATTTCGTAGCATTCTTTGGTAAATTTATTTCTCTCAAATTTATTGAAGGCGAATTATTCAACAATGACTTTGAGAAACTTAAAATAAAATAAATTTATCAAAAAATGATACGAGATCTTTTTTATAGAGCATTTGATTTTCTTTAAGAATATATACAAAATTGGCTTTAAATAATGGCTCATTCATTAATTAAAAAAATTTAAAGTTAAAAAATTAAATCGGAAAAATAAATCAATGTTCAAGACTTGATTATAAGAAAACGGTTGGTCTCACGAAAATTTACAATGAAACATTTTTGTAGAACATTTAATTTTCTTCAGGAATATATGTTGTTTAATTCTTTCAATGTGATGGTTCAAAAATGTTGAGCTAAAAATGCGCTTTGGATTGAAAAATCGAAAATTGCGATGATAGACCTCTTAGTATCAATATTAAGAGCTCAAAATATTACAATATTTTATTTTTAGTCACTCTGAATAATATTTATGATATATCTTTAACAAAAAAAATTGTTTAATTTTTTGGCCCAGCCTAATATATATCTATTATATTAGATATATTAGGTATGTTAATATTTTAGGTATCCAGAATAAATTTTACCTGTCTTACAGATCGAGTGTATCGGAATTTTATCGGTGAGATATAGTACGCCAGAACTTTTAATAGAAAATTTGCATTTGTAGTTTTGTAAAAAGCCTATTTTAGTCTAGCAAGAGTTGAGTATCTCCAATATCTTCCATTGATCTGCTCTATCATTATTGTTGGTGAAATATGCTTTGATTAATCATCAGAAGTTTACATATTTTGGGTGAAAATACAGATGAGGTTTATCAATTACATAATTATCCCAAAGAAATGGTCTATTCAAGACTGCAAATACCAACCCTTAAAGAAAAGTCATTTGTTTAAAATTCAATATGAATAGTAATTCTACCTATATAGTTTTCCAGACACAAGGCAGTAATAACTAGAATATTTGATCAGTTTAAATTTTGCTTCAAATCTGTAATACCTCTCGCATGTTTAAGGATTAATTTTAAATGACTTAGGGTGTGTTTTGATCTGTAAATGGAAAAGCTGGATTAAATTCTACTGTTTTTAAATACCCATTATGATTTGAACTGTTGAATATCTAGATTTTACCATTAATGCGATTTATGCGAAAAAAACGTTTTGAATCCACTTCATAGGCGATCGAAACAAATCTTTATCGAAAAATGATTTGGGGTTTCTATTTTTTAAGCAATCGAATGCACATATTAAAGAAAATCCCCGGGCATAACTAGGACTGTTAGACTGTTAGAACATCAGATAATGTGGGCACCGGAAGAATATCCATTGAATGATCATTAACGTATTATGTATTAATTCAGAAGAAAAAATATCAATTCACACATGATTACGTTCACATGAATGAAAATATTTTCTTGAGAATATTTCCTTATTTTCTCGGTTTCAATGCAAACAGTTTTTTCCAACCATTAATTGTTTGTACTACTCGTATATAATAACTATGTAATATGTTCCCTGCAATTAATCAATTGAATAAATGATATAAGATATGAAAAACTATGAGAAAGAAAAAGAAAAAAATATATAATACCGTAATTAATATTTAATGTAGTCTTTAGCCTTTTGATCAAAACCATCATAATAATGTAATTTCCCATTCATTATAAACTGATACCTGCATTATGCAGTGCTGTTCGAAGTTTCTAACTTTTAGTTACATATAAGTTATATTTTACCTAAAAAAAGTATATATTTATTAATATATAATATATTTAACGTACACGTTTAAGTTTACACGAATAACAATCGACTCCAGTGGAGATTGTTGAGGTTATCCTTGGACTTCGACAGAAATTTTCCCAAAACCGGGCCATTTTTCTCAAGATGGCGATTTATCCAAATCGTGTCTTCATTGACCCAAAATTTGTTAGTTTGCTTTAAATATTTTTCAAAGATTTTCAAAAGGGGGGCATTGCCCCCCTTATCCATAAGTGCCGGTGTACATGAGGGTATCGCATTTAAAGAAAATCCATCGTTCCATTGAAAAGTTAATATTAACCACTAAACAACAATTTTCTCAATTGTTTCGCCTCATTATAACATTGCCTTCGTATTTAGACAGTTGAAATCAACGAATTCCACAAATGGTAGCAGTACTTCTATTGACTTCGGTTGTCCATTTTCATCGACTACCGTGCTCAATTCAAGGATAATTAAAAATGCAAATTTAAATACATACGTAAATATTTATTGTTCATAAAGAGGAAAAAAAAAACACTAAAACTAAAATTATGAATACCTAATAAAATGCATAAATAATAATGTTAATTATAATATTATGAAGTGGCGCCAATTTTCCTATCTCTTCTAGTCTGTATTATATTAATTACATTAGATAGTATATTTGTAAATAGTATTTTAAAAATGTAAATCGATTGCAATCGAATGTCTAGACTCGAGACGCTTGGGTATTCATTAAATATAAAAATACTGTAATAATAGTAGAAAAAAAATAAGAGTAAAAAAATGGTCTTCAACAATTGATTATTTGCCAATTATAAACCTTAAATTTAAAAAAAAATGCTAAGAAATAATTACAGTAGATTAATTAATATTTATTAGTTCCCTTTTTTGAGGTCAATTTTAAATACTCTATAGTAATCTAAAACCAATCAAATTAACCTACTAATATTATACCAGGGTTTATTTGCACAACTTAATTTTTATTTCTAAATAAATTACCACTTTTCGTGAAATAAAATGTAAATTAATTTAATCTTAAAACCTACGGTATGAAGGAAAATGATTTATACTTGCTTCTCTAGAATCGAAAATGGAAGGTCTCAAGATAAGAGAGGAAGAAGACGAATTAAAGTCCTGGGTTTATTGAAACGCGAAATGGACTACCTCAATTTAAATAACCTTTCTAGGGATGATGCTGGAGAGAAGAATTGGTCAAAAAAAAGAAATAGTTAGACAACGTTGCATACATCTATACATCTATCGAAGTGTCGGATTAGTGAGATTACACTGTACCATATTCTCATAAATAACCTCGTAAATTTTAAAACTATTGTTTCTTAGTAGAAGTGTTTGTCTTTTTCGGTTGAACTCTTCCCTCAAACACTGTTTGGTTCAAGTCCCTTTTAAAACAGTCAAATCTGGCAATGTTGCATTTTCTGTTATCAGATAGGGTTAAATAGGGCTCATGTGTACTTTAGCACACCCACAATCTGGCAATGTTGCATTTTCGACTGTGTTTTTAATTTAATTCGCGATTAAATCGGTCCATAATGAAAATTTAGCCACAAAAGAGAGAATTATACCATATTAGAATTGAATAAACAAAAATATAGCGAATTAAATTAAAAACAAAGTCGAAAATGCAACGTTGCCAGATTGTGGGTGTGCTAAAGTACTCTTGAGCCGAAAATAGTATGGTTCCAGATATAAGACAATTGTTTTTCATCTCTTTGATTCTTTTCCTTTCAGAGGAAATGAAACTCCAAAATTGAACAGGTCTTGGTACCCAAAGTGACCATCATATCAGAAATGGCAACTGAGTAGAAATGAATGAACCATCTTAAGATTTGGCGGCAGCATCAGATGATTATCGTAATAATGTAAAGTACATAGAAGAAAGACATTGATGATGAAGATTTGATCGAAAGGTAGAAGATGGCTTTTTACCAATGGAAATAGGCAAGAGTGACGACGAAATAAACAAGAAAGCAAGCAGGCGGTGTGAGAAGGTCCGGAACGGACTAACTGATGGCTGCGGGGGGTGGGTGAGGTGTGAGGGGCGCTTAAAGTCTCGACATACGCCAGTTGTCTGGCGCCATCGTTCAAAATACGATATATACACACATCCAAGACCGAAAGACCTCCACACAACGACAAAGACAAAGACACAGACACCACAGCCCATCTCATTCCCTCTTATCCTTGATTCGGGCCCAAGAGAGAGTAAATCGTTTTCTTCGCCGACTAAATCATTCTGTCGACATCCACTCAATAACACTACCAACATCCACTACCTCGATATTATCTATTCACTTCTTCTCATATTATCAAATCCGGAAAAAAATGAGGGAAAAATCAAAAACTCATCTTCTCTTATACATTATGTATAAGTAAATATTAACATTTTTAACATTCGCCTAATTGGCTATTTATAATATTAATTTTATGGCTCAAACGTGACATCCATCGAGACCAAGAACCACCAACATCAACTCCGTTTTTTTCTTTTCTTTATTTTAAATCAATCTTTCATCGGTGCTAATAACAAAAAAAATCGTATAAATCAACAACTGAATCAATTCCCAAAATTGGGTTGAGCAAGTTTAGTGTGGGATAAAAGACTATCATTATGATCATCTTGGGAGTTTTAATCGGTTGAAAATACTATGGAAATGGAAGCTGATATTGGTTCTCTGAAACCCCAATGGTTTCTCGAGGAACATGTACACTAAGACAAGACCTAAGTGTAAAGAGTCATACTTGAATAAATCTGGGTTAAAAGTTAGGACGTATGGCAATTAATAGTAGCTAAAAAATTGATATTGGTGGACGAGTGGTCAAAGTGACCTTTCAAAGCTGGAAAGTGTTCGGTTTGAGACTCGTATAGAGCAAATTTTCAATATTTTGGCGAAACTTTGTTTTAAATCTGTGTTAACAGTTGGGACATACGGAAATTAATAGTAACTAGACTCGATATTGGTGGACGAGTGGTCAAGGTGGCCGTTTCAAAACTGGCAGTTACTAGATTCGATCCTCGTATCAAGTTAATTTTCACTAATTCTCGATTTACAGTATTTTTTTTATTAATCATAATTATAAAGCAACGATAAAGAACAAAAAGAAAAAATCAATGCCATTTTAAGATTTGCACAAAAAAGATCTATTTTGGGTCCAGAATCCGGAAACTGGAGTAGAAAATTTCAAGTTTGCTTAAGGATTAAACCAAGGACAGGTTAAAGGATTATCAGAAAAAATCAACTAAAAGTTTTGATAGACCATAATCAGTTACTGGACCAAAAAGTTGCATCAGTTGCTGAATTCGATCCTTGTATCGAGTAAATTGTCACTAATTCTTGATTCACAGGATTTTTTTATTAACCCTGGTTATAAAGCAACGATAGGCAACAATAAAAATAAAGAATTGAAGGTTTGCACAAAAAAGTTCAATTTCGGAGTCGAAATCCGGAAACCGGAGTAGAAATATTCAAGTTTACGTTATTAAGAATAATCAAGGATTGGCTTAAAGATTAACAATAGGAATCAATTCATAGTCACGATGAACAATAAACAGTTACTGGACCAAGAAAAAGCAGGATTTTGAATTGCGTTCCTTGACCAGAAAAGTATCCCCTTGTAGGTCGTGGTCTCACGTTGGAACATTGATTTATAAAAAATACAGGATGTCCTGACCTTTCTTCAGCAAAATTCCTTTCGTTTTCTTGAGCTTCTTTATAAAAACTTTCTGATTAAACTAAATTATCACTAATTCTCGATTTACAGTTTTTTAATTAACCCTAGTTATAAGGCGATAATAAATAATAAAAAGAAAGAATCCGGAAACCGGAGTAGAAATATTCAAATCTACGTTATAAAGAATAATGAAAGATTGGTTTAAAGATTAGCAGAAGGAATCAACCCCAAGTTTTGATGGACCATAATCAGTTACTGAACCAAAAAAAAAGCAGGATTTTGAATTGCGTTTCTTGATTAGAAAAGTATTCCCTTGTAGGTAGGGATGCAACATTGCAACATGTCATAAAAAACATCGAAAATTTTAAAAGTTAAACATCGATGTTAGAAACTCAAAGTTTAGGAACAATATATCGATTTATGATAATACGATATTACCAGAAACATGGAATTTAGAATAACCACACACATATATATCCAACAGGATATTCCATATTTTGATCAATTTTACCCCAAAAATTAAAAGATGATCTTTTAAACAGATGCCACCAAGCGATTTTTGATTATTTATACAGTTTTTTCCATAACTTATAAACAATAGATTGTTATTGAAAACTTATCCAGACCTCTTTATGTAATTAACATATTTTTAGTTGAGTTTTAATGAATTCGAAGTAGTAAAAATAATAGACCCCATTTAGACCCCAAATAGGGTGAAATTGGCGCAGATTTTACTTTTGATTTTCTCATTTTACAATCAATTTAATCAATCTAGGCTTTCTAGCGAAAAATATTTGTTACAATTAAAATATTTCGTTTTTTTGCATTTAATTTAGTTGCATAGATATTCAGTGTAGATAGGAACCAACCCTTCTATTATGAGTCAATCATTAATTATATTTTATGAAGTGTTTGGTTTGAATTATGCAATCCCAACACTTATCTCATAAATAGATCATTCATTATAAAGAACTGATGTCATTTTATAATTAAAAGACATTCTATTTGAAAAAAAATATACAACAATACTTCATTTAATATTTTCTAGGAGATATAGATGAAAAGAATTGTACAGTAAAGCCCTTATTTTGTATGGCTACTATGTATAAGGATTTCGGTAGGTTATAGCTTTTTTTTCCCCAATAATTTAGAGTTTAGATTGTAATGAAGTGGGAATGAAATGATATTAATTCTCGCATGAAAAATATCAAATGTAGCCAAGTAGGTAGAGATATTAAGTATTATATGAGATAAAATGTAAAAATCAAGAGAGCTGAAAGAAACAAGATGAGGCCCCAATGAGACTTGGTCACCTTGACTAGCGTCTAAAACTAAAAACTCTATCGTTCCGTATACCACAACACATATTATGTATGTATCTCTTTTACATTCAAAAAATTCATCAAATTCACGAATGACCAAAAAAAAATCAACAAAAATCACGTCAACTCACCCTCGCCATTTGTCGTCAACGATCCGGGATAGATTCGCCTAAAGTCTTGCGATCCTTCGCTGGGTGCTCGATCTACAAAAAGAAAAGAAACACAAATTCTTTTAGAAAAATGCATCCAACAAATATCCACAAGTTTGAAATGACATTTTTTTTTTCAATTGGCCACCCATCATGACCAGAATTCAAGACTTCCCGATTAGGAGACCAAAGGTTTTACATTCCTAATTAAATGTGAAAAAATCCACAGACCATTTTGGGCGTTCCACACCAATCTTTATGATGATACTTTAATCAAACTTATATATTCCATAAACTAGCCAAATCATATTCCTCCTAGTCTATTCCTAAGTTCGTAAGTTTCGAAAAAATAAAAATGTTGTTCTAACAATAACAATAATTGGTAAAAGTACACGTATGTCGGCAAATACTTTAAACACATACGTGTGAAAACCAAATATGATTATCTTAACTGATTTTTGTCATTTGTTTCAACTGTTATTTTGATTTCATTTAACTGCCATTTTTTTAGTTTTAGTTGTGTCAGAGTTGGCTGTGAATATTTTACGGGTAGCTACTATTCATAATAATAATACGCAAACACATGTATGTATATTGGCAAAAACGGAGAACAAATATTGCAAATACATACGTGTAAGTGAAATACAATCATAGTCTTAAATTTGAACTAACTGTTTTATGGTTTCAACTGCCGTTTTGATTTCATTCAATTGTCATTTTTTTTTCATTTGTCAACTGTGTCAGTTTTGGGCTGTGAATATTTCAGGGGAAGTTACTAGTCAATATAATAATACGTAAATATATATATGTTAATAGCAAAGACAGAGAACCAAGATTGTAAACACATACGTGTGAGTGAAAACCAAATATAAGTGTCTCAAATTTGAGCTAACTGATTGATGTTATTTGTTTCAACTGTCGTTTTAATTTCATTCAATTGTCAGTTGTGCCAGCGTTGACTGCAAATATTAGCACGGGAAGTTATTAGTATCATCAGGATTATTCCATCTTCATTATTTAATTATCTACGTAAAATAAATAAAAAAATATAAAGAAAGTTTCGGTTATAAATACTATTCTGTAGCAAAGACGTGTATTTGGGAATCGTCAGGGTTGCCACGGTAATCCCTAAGTGAATTTTTTGGAAATTTTTATGAGGAATCTTCCAAACGATTTAAAAAATTGGGAAAATTTACCACCTTTGCGAAAAAACAATTTGAAGATGATTTTTATCAGTTCCAGCTGATTAAAAGGGAACAAATATTTTCAAAATTTTACAAGATGGATTTCGGTGTCCTCAAATCTGCTTAGGTTTGCCACGGTGCCATATATTTTGGGTCACTTTAAAGTCAGAAGCATCTAGAAATTGAGCTTTGACTATCCCAAAAAAAAAATACTGTGCACGCCAGTGCTTTTTAGAATTGGGTTGGAATGTAGAAACGATCCAGGAATTTCAAGATTTTCAGGAAGTGAATTATGGTCAGTGGACTAGATAACACCTTCGTAATCCCTACATCCTGGATGGAGGAGAGTTAAGATCAAGAGTTAATTTTAAAATTTAATATCAGGAAAAATTCAATCATTCAATCATTTGAATATTCTTCAGCTTGTATGCTTAAAAAATATTTTATTTTTAGATACATGAGCATAAGTCGATTTGAACGGAGAGATGAGGAAAAATAAGCTACGCTACTGATTACAGTTTTCATATGTAATACAGTGGTTTTTAACCGTGTTAGAAGTACTGATACCCATTCACCGAACCCTCCTTAGTTGGAAAAATAAAATAAGATTTTTTCAAATTCCAAACATAGGTATATTAAAACGAAAAATCCGCCAAACCCGCGAGACTGACTCACCGAATCTCTAAGATTCTATCGAATCCAGGTTAAGAACCACTGGAGTAGTATCTAACTTTTACAACCAAAACTGACCTTCGGGTCATGTCTTAGTCCCTAGTACCCCATTGTAACATTCTAAGTGGGTAAAAGAGGCACAGGCATACTGAGGGGGAAAGATAGAGTTGGTTATACTGCTTTCCTTTTAGTAAATTGGTTTAACTAGCCAATATTAAAGATAACGATGTTAAATAAAAGACTGGGAACGTAAACTTAAAAGCAGCGATCGGGGAACCGGGATAAATTACCCCAAATGGGGTAAAAATGAAATTTTTGTGTGTACTAAAGAAATTTTTAAATTTGCTATTTTATAAACGTGTTAGTATTTATGCAGATTCTTTAAACTTAAATAATTCGGCAAGATATACGAAACGGGCCATTCACTCAACATTACTGAGGGGGTAACGGAGAAATATTGACTTAAAAATACTTTGAGGTTATGGTAAAGAGATCCCCGATCGCTGCTCTAGAGGGTAGGAATGGAATTTTTTTAAGCAAATTAGTGAAATAAGAAGAAAAGAGTGTAGTATAAAAAGTATATATTGTGGATTATTGGTTTACAATCGCCATTTTTTCCAGGGAAGTTTTCCAACTATAAGATCCCAAAATTTTTTAAGAAACAATTAGTATTTATCATGCAGACGAGGTCTTATAGTGCAGACCTGTGGAACTTGAAAGAAATCGACTTTGAATTTTTGACCACCCAAAATGACAGCGAAAAAAATCTAACGGTATTTTTGTTTTTTGCTTTCAAAAGTTAAATAATTCCTCTAACGAGCTATTCGATTGAATCTTGATATACTTATATATATACTTTTTTTTATTAAGTTCCAATGTGTCTAAATGTGTAAATCAAGGGGGTGAGAGAGGGGGGGGGCTGGTTTCGACGATTATTATGTGCATGAGTGGGAAAGGAAGTGGTGGCAGTCTTTGGAACGGAAGTGAGGTCATGTCTGGCGCCACACGACAATCACTCCCCGCCTCGTCCCCAAGTCCCCACCGTCTCCATACCGTTCTATACCAACCGACCGACCAACTTTCCCTCTCGATCCCCCAAATGCCGCATCACCTGTCCACCACCTCAATCAAGCTGTTACAATATTGTTATTATTTAATATTTTGGATGTTTGGTGAGAAAACGGTGATATTTGAGCGAAACGTGAATGGATGGCAAATCAATGGACGAAGGTGCCATCAGCAGCATTGTGCCATCGATAGGGCACCACCTAGCGGGGCTACCGAGGGGTGGGACATCATGGTAGGGCAGAAGCCTCTCACCGCCGCCACCGCCGCCGTGGTCGTCAATCGGCGGACAAAGACAACGTCGAGTCGGACAAGAGCGCGGCAAAGAAGGCATTATTTATTGATTTTTGTGTATAAATAATTTTTTTTTGCCATTTGTGAAAATTAATCCACGCCTTGAACGTGACTTTTTTCTATAAATAATGCCATTTTTATTCAAAACGGAGTGGAATGGAACGGCCAGGCTGTGGTGGTGCGGTGACGAGGATAAGAGGCATTTTTTTTTGCAATTTTAATCGAGAAATTACTTTGACGACGACAAGCCCATCACCGGGGAAACGATGGTGATGACATCATCCGATATTTAAAGACAACCTGTTTTCAATCATATATATATGTATTTATTTTTTTTGTCTTCTTCTTCGTTCAAATTATTGCAAATCTTTTTATATTTCTAGAAATTTTATATCGCTATCTACGTTTTGTTTTTTCGGTGCGTCGCGTCGGTAATATGTTTATGGCTCACATTCGAAAGATGTAAAGCGTCTGGACGCCTCGTGGCGCCGGCGGATGCGTCACCAGCGTCGGCCGTTTTCCAACTTTTCCGCGTCCCGATCCGACCAACCCCGACCGTGCATCAATGCCACAAATACAACCCAACATTTTCCTCCAAGACAATATAAATCATTCAATGAAACCCCTAACAAATTTCACATCATTTTCCTAATTGGGTACCAAGAAGGCCAGTCGGCAACACTTCTTTCGATCAACGATTGCCAAAAAAAACATATGTTTCTTTGGGATACCTACACGTATCCAAAGCATTGGTTACCCAAGGTACCCAATTAGTTATTAAAGTGGGTTTCCCTTCTGTGTAGAACTAAAGATCATTAGAAGTTCAATATTAAGTTTTTTTAAGAGATCCAAAGTACCAGAAAACCCCAACAAAACTGTCTGACTTTTTGTAATTAAAATCTTAAATATTTAATTAATAAGCTGTTCAAATTTCAGAGTGAATCAAACACTTCATTTTGTATTAAAAAAAAATCAACTTTGGGGGGCATTAATTATATATAAACCCCTTCAAAAATGTCTGCCATCTTGGATTCTGATTTAAAATTACCTAAACTTTCGATTAACGTTTGTTGGCCTGTGAATCAAACACTTTCTTTGGCTTATATTTTATTACACCTTTCACCCATGCGCAGTACCTGGTGTCCCGGGTTGGGTTATGCAAACACAGGTATTCCTACTTCTCATCCTATAAATACTACCCTTACAAAATTTCAAGGTGCATTAAACACTTCATGAAACTTGTGTTACTGGCTCTTGGACTAAAATGCCCATATTTTACTAATTAAATTCAATATTGTTTACTTTTTACATTATAAGCAGTTGTATTGATTTTTAAGAAATATATCTTCTGGGTAAGAGTAAGACCTTGTTTATTATCCCTATTTCCCTGCTTTAGGATAATAGTCTTGATTTGAAATCCATTGAAAATATATAGAAATTGCTGAAGAAAAAAGTAGCTAAAGAGGTGGCTAGTGGTCACAACAACTAAATAGCCCTTAGAAAAAATATTCACATACGGAATCATCCTCCACAAATAAAGCAGACGGTATTGTCCTATATAGACAGCATACTACCCAGAATGGGAACTTAAATATCAGTAAACGGGGTATCAATTAAATACTAACAATTCAGCTCTCCATAATTAAGATGATGGTTAGT
Organism: Sisyra terminalis; assembly: GCA_958496175.1. Classification (NCBI taxonomy): domain Eukaryota; kingdom Metazoa; phylum Arthropoda; class Insecta; order Neuroptera; family Sisyridae; genus Sisyra; species Sisyra terminalis. The sequence continues at coordinate 18,078,140 of OY292279.1, read as the reverse complement.
TAATTTGATGGTAAAAATTTATTTTTTAGTAATTATTTAATAGTTATTTATCATTATCGTTGGTGTGAAGACTACTGATTCGTTTAAAGACTTAATAGCCAATAAAAAGTGTGTTTTTAATATTAAAATATAGTCAAAAGAAATTATGAATCCCTTGAAATACGTAACAAAGTTCAGAACCGTTCAATATTCACAGACATGGGATGTAAGGTGTGTTAAGTAATGAGACCAACAACGCAGTGTTCAAACCGGAAGCACAGGAGACGAAGATATTTGGACTAAGGGTAGATGAAAATGCACCTTCATTTCAATTTTAAATTCCCTCAAGTCTTTGTTTTATTACAACATTTTTTTATTAAAAACATTATCTACTATGTTTTCAATCGAATCTTCAGTCGACTTAGGAATACAGTAGTCGTTTAAGGAATCAAATTTTTAATGGTTGAAAAGAGAAATTCGATTGTACGCCGCTCTTTATCTTTTCAAATCGATGAGGTCAAAAATAATATGCGTTTTTTTCATAATTTTTTTTGGAGGTAGGTTTTCGAAAACTTTAGACATTTGCGAATAGAAGAAGGGGGTTTTCAATGTTGGACAGTATCGAACAAAAGGGGGAGGGAGGTCAAAAATTTGTTTTTTTACGGGTGATTCCTACACAGGAAGACCACAGAGAAATAATTTTGAAATTCCCAGATAATTCCAGGTTTTCCGGGATATTCGTTTTATATTTTTCCATGATTTGAAACTATTTGAACTCATAGTGGAATTTTGACCTAATTTTACTTCACATGTACTAGTGGAACAGATTCCAAAATACCATTGGATAAAAAATGTATATGCATGGAATACAATTGGCTTATGATAATACTAACTTTCTACTATTCCTAAATCAAACCCATAGAAATCACAGGTATCCAAGTCATATAAGAAGCAAAGTTTTCATTTGAAAAATCGATAATAGAAATCACTGGGACAAGGCACATTATCGTGGTTTAAAGCAGGCCATTCACGCTCCAACTTGCAGTCCAACTAGTTGGACTACTAATTGAATCGCTTAAATGATCCGCTAGACATCCAACTTCCAACATCATTCACGGTTCGACTTTAGATCCAACTTCGAAAGTCGGACTAGTTGGACTGCAAATCAAAGCGTGAATGACCCTGCTTGAGAAGCAGTAGTTCTTTTTCCCCAAACCAATTAGTTAAATTAATTTCGCAGGTGATTCAGATCTGGAAAACCTGGAAATACAGAAGAATTATAGGAGTTATCCTGATGACAGGATAACAAAACTATGCTATTACCCTTATCAGGATAAATCCTATAATTCTCAACCGATTTTTATTAAATTTGGAACACTTATCCTTCGGAAAATTACCTTGAATAAGTTTAAAGATGAATGAAATAAGATCACTAGATTAAACATGATTGAAAATTCCGTGACATCTTAAGATTGAAATAAATTAAAGATATCACGGAATTTTGAACCATGTCTAATCTAGTGATCCGATTTCACTCATCTTTAAACTTATTCAAGGTAATCTTCCGAAGGATAAATGTACCAAATTTGATCAAGATTGGTTGAGAATTATACGAGTTATCCTGATAAAGATAATAGCATAGTTTGTTATCCTGTCATCAGGATAACTCCTATAATTTTTCTGTATTTCCAGGTTTTCCAGGTCTGGGATCACCCTGCTAAATGAATTTGACTTATTGGTTTGGGAAAAAAGAACTACTGCTTCTTAAACCACGATAATGTGCCTTATCCCAGTGATTTTTGTCCTTGATTTGGGAAATGAAAAGTTTGCTTCTTATATGCCTGCCTTGGATTCCTGTGATTTCTTGGACTTGATTTGGAAATAGTAGAAGGTTAGTCCCGTATCCGAAGATCTAGCACTGCTTTAAGGATTGGAAAGACCTCACCGATAGTTTTTATAAGTCTCTTTAGTATAATGGGTGAAAATTGAGGCAAAATTGATGAAGATGGAGGTTCATGTAAACATCTTTAAGACTAGTGGTGTATTGGAGCGTGGGACGAGGCGCGTTTTTGTATTGCTGTTAAAGAGAATGCGTTTTTGAGTACATAGAAGTTGAGACGACGACGACGACGACGACAACGACGATGACGACGTTGCCAGATTGCAAGAATGGTAAAATAGCAAGGCCGCTGCATTTAACACATAACATTTATTTTCATCAATGTGTGTAAAAATATGTGAGAGATGCCTGTGCTGCCGCTTCTTGTCCTTGTCTCGCCATGTCTTGTTGATCTTTGCTACTTGCTGTATGTTGTTCTCACATTATCTAATAGTGATTGTGTGGCGCCGTCTTTCTTCCGCACCACTTTATATTTACTTTTAAACATGATTTGTCTCTGTTTCGTTTTGGTTTTTTTTCCTCTTTGTTGGACTATCAATGTATGCGCCGCTTTATCTATAGTATGCATATAAAGATGATGGCGCCTTATGGCGCTCCACTCGTTTCTTTTCTTTTCTTTTCTTTTCAACTTCATCTTACTCACACATTCACACGCTCTTTGTGATTACGGAAATTCGTTTTTATTGATATCTAATTTTATTATTTTTTATTCCCATGACTTCTAAATTGTCTTAGAAATGGGATAAATGCTCACATATTTATTTACTTTATTTTCATTATACATATATTGGCCCATTTTGAAGACTTCCCCCTTCTCCCGAACGTCCAAAATTCCTAAAGGCCCCCCACCGCATTACCAAAAACAAACGCACGTAAAATCAATTGATTTCATAAACCGCCAAAGATTTATAAAAAAAATCTACAATATTTCAATTAAAAATTAATCCACCTCACCCAACTTCTTAATATTTGTGTTGTTCATTTGTTTCGTCTAAATAATCTGTAATTTTGTATTCATTCTAATTGGTATCTTTCGAATTTATTTTTTTTTCTAATTCAACATTGAAGAATCCCCACCTACTCCTCGATAAACCTCCTTATTCTCTCCCATGGATGGTTCCTAAACGGAAATAGTTTGCAAAGAGAATAGTTAGTAATTCAAGGGGAAGCAAAAAATTATAATTTCCAGGAATTTAGAATTCCAAGAAAAGGTCAATGGAAATATTAAAATTAATTTCTTTGAAGTTTATAGCTATCAATTTTCTTACTTATTAAGCAATAATTGACGATGTGATCTATATACATACAGTGTGGTGTAAACAGTATAAAGCTCAGTTCACACTTCAAAAAAAATTTTTTTTTTTTAAATTTTAATAATTATAGGTACGGAAATGATCGCTGAGAAGTTTTTTCTCAAGGGAATGCTTTTTTAAAGTTCCAAATTTCCACAAGAGGGTCACTAGTTCTAGGGATTCAACGATAGAATTATCTATAATTTTTATTTCCCATTTTTAACATATAGAATTACTTGTATTATAAATAATTCAAATTAAAACATTTGAAAATTCAAGCAGGATAGCACTATCTCCTCTCTTCTTCGTGTCAATTTGGCATTTCAGAAATGCCAATGTTTAGGGTATACGCTTGTATATGTTATATTATAAGGAATGTTGGAAATTTCGCTGGGGCATAATACAGTACGAGTATAGTCATAGGGCCAAATTTACAGATTAGGACAAGTAGGCTGCAGCCTATTACTCGTTTACTCAATAATACTCGAAAATTACGAACTTTTACGAATTGATGGATACGAATTTACAGTTTTAAGGATAAAGTTCACTCTAGTCTACATCTCAGTGGATACTGGGCACTTGGCTGTAAATTTAACAAATTTTGATGTATACGTATTTTGGAAGTATTTTTCTTGAACAATTGCTTTAAATCTTACAAGTGGCGTTTACTTATGCAATATGCATTCCCTTCATAAGCACGTTTCATTTTACTTGAATAAGTTTGCACGATTTAAAAATAAAAAATAAAATACTTGTGTAATACTTTTCTATAAACGTTAAAGTAAACTTTTGTCATTAGTTATGTACATTCAAACTTGTCAAGTTTACAGCCAAGTGTGTCCAGTATCCACTGAGATATAAACTAGAGTGAACTTAGTCCATAAAACTGTCAAAAATCAGGTCTTTACTTTCCTGAATATTTCTCATACTTAGCCAATTGAATTTGAACTAACACAAATGTCCACATGTCAACCATCACAATTTCAACCCTACTTCAATGCCAACTTACAAAAGAGAGAATTTTTGTAGAAATATACTTTGGGGAAAGAATACGAGGAATCGATAAATTTAGGGTAAATAACGATTTCAATTTAATATTGGGCTTATGGAGTACGATCACTCTAGTCTACAGCTCAGTGGTGAAACCACTATTGTAAACAACATTATAGTACCTACTCTTGGATTGAGTTTTGAATAAGTATTTAAATTGAAGATTTTACGGAAATTTTAAATTGGATTTTTGGAATTGTAATTAGAGCCGAAGTCGAAGATATATACGTTTAAGACAAGTCTAATGAAATCAAAGGAATAAAATGAAAAAGTTTGCCCCTCGAATTAGTTAAATATAGAAGGTCTAATAAAATACATAAGTAGCATGTAACAATAAAACTACCATTTACTATTACCAAAAATTTGGTAGCTTTACCTTTATGATTTCAACGTTTTCGAAACCGAAGTCGCAGGTATAAAATCAATCGGAAGTTCCGATATTTTGGGGTCGGAGTTTGAATCATTTCTAATGTTCTAATCATTTTCTCATCATTTTCTAATCATTTCTAATATAATGGAAACTATAGAAAAAAATTCCTAAGATCCTAAATTTTTGCTGCCCCCTAAGTACTAGACCAGTGATGGCGAACCTATGACCTGTGGATCAGACACTGACCCACGAAAGCTTTTTAACTGACCCATGACGGCTAGGCAACCATTTGTTCCTTATGTTTGTAGAAAGAGACTTCCATAGCACTTGTATCGTCCCCTCTTTGTTTTACCTTGTGAGGCGCTAATGGGCGTCATGCACATTAGTGACCCACGAGCTAATAATAAAAAAAAAATATACAAAATATGACCCTCGGCTCAAAAAGGTTTGCCATTTCTGTACTAGACTAATGTTTGTCGAAAAGAGTTCGTGAAACTGAAGAATTAGTTTATATTGAAAATGTATTGGAAAAAAGCGTTAGTCATGGCGGTGGTGCTGGTGAAATTATTCGACTATATCTAAAATATGGCGATAAAAGAGAGAAGAGCGAAATGGTGCTTTTTAAGAAGTCTGTAAGGTGTAATTTGATCGTGGGAACCGCAACAAACAAGCCTCCACCATTCATACACAATAAACATCCGCTTAATTATTTCGATAAGGCCGCGACTCAATGTTGGATTTGGAGACTCACTAATGTACTTTTCGACTTAATGCATTTCGTTATCGAATCATAATAATGGTAACGCATGTCACTTTCATGTAAATTGTCCTTTCTGCCGGTCTTATTTTGCATACATGTATATATATAAATATATTTAATATAAATCTATACTACTTCTTCAGTCTAGACACATAAAGATTGTACAGCTTTTTTTTTGGATTTTCTCACACCTCAGATGTCGTCAATAAGCAAAAAGCCAAAAAAAAATTCATTCATCTTTTGATAAGTTTTTTGAAATTGGTTGATGGACTTTTAGTTTTATCGGCGATTCCACTTAAGACTTGGTAATGTTGAGGACGTGTTTGTGGTCCTTTTAAGATAAGTGTGAGATGAGACATTTAAAATGAAGAAGAAGAAGATGAGGTTATTAACACCGATACTTCATGAATAAATCGGTTTCATGTTATTAGTGTTGTATCGACGTATAGGAAAAAACTAAATTTCCCTATTTTATTTTTAATATGTCTTCAAGCATATAAACAAATTCTAAATTCGGACAAATTACACGAAGAAATGGCAACAATCGTGAAGGGACGAAGACCCAGAGGGCGCTCACCTACTCAATAGACCAATCAACTTTAAAGGATCACTGAAGTTTCATTTTATGGATCCATAAATAAACCCTGAAATCGTAGCGAATGGAAAGCACTAATGAGACAAGTTCGTAATAATCGGAAATCTCAGTAATGTTAAACGTCTAAAGAAGAATATGGAAACGTAAATCGCATACTACGTAACTCGGGATATATCGGGAAAGGGGAAAATACCGACAAAAAGAGTAAAAAAATTGCTTACTTTTTCTTTTAACAAGTCCACATAAACCTTTAGTATAGTAGTATCATACCTGAGATTCTGAAAACTTGAATTTTTAGATTGTGATCAATGTAAAAATAGGAAAATATATGTATATCGGCAAAGATAGAGAACAAAGAATTTATTTTGATTTCATTCAATTGCAAATTTTTACCATTTGTCAGTTGTGGCTGTGAATATTTCACGTGTAGTTGCAAGTAAATAAAAGAAGCTCAAAAATTACTAAATGTAATTCCTTATTCAAGCTTGGAAGAATGTAGTCCATTTCTTGACTAAATACATTTCACTTTAATGATTTAAAAAAAACAACATTGCCAAGTGGATTTTGGAGCTAAATTTATTAGTCCTTAAGTATTTCCGGGTTCCCAAAAGTGGCCACTACTTCTCGTCCCTTTGCTCATATATATTAGCGATTATGGATGATATTCACTTTGATATAACAATAGCTGATCATTCCTTGACCACTATAAATTCGATAGATACGCAGATTACAGTTTAGTGAATGTTAACTAAAACAATTGTTCCCAGTAAGCCTACTGGAATACAAGTATGAACATTTTCCATTTTTTTTTTCGATTTACAGAAATTTTTAGACTCTAGGGTCCTTAAAATCGTTCCACTCATTTCCTCGAATGAAAAAATCGATATTCTCGGCAGAAATCAGTAATAAAAGATACCAAAGAGTAAAAAGTTACAATAGATACAATGATCTGTATTATATAAATAAACCGTGGATATGGCGTGAAATAATCTGGAAAAGACAGTTACAGAAGCGTACACTGTACACGTTTTTTTGGTAAGCAAATACAACAGCTGGCAAGTGGGTGCCAATAAACGCCAGTTTACACAAATAAGCGCTTACATTTTACTTGCTTTAGTTACCCACACTGATACTTCCTACTTGTTCAACAGAGGCGCTGTTGCATTTTATTTAGTTCCATTTCGATTTTTTCAAAGCGAAGGTGGCACTGGCAGTTGCTTTGTTTTTCCCGTGGAATAGAACCATTTTGATTAAATTTATTCGCGAATTAAAGTAAAAACAAAGTAGAAAATGCAACGTTACCCGATATTAATGTCCTTAAAAGGGATATGAGCCTATTATATTGTATTTGCTGTGGATTTTGACTGAATTTTCGTAAATAAATTGGATCAAAATGGTTCTGATCCACGGGAATACCGTTGTTTCTTGTTTAGTGTACAGTACGCTATCCACTATATGTAGATCAGTGTACCATATATGTAATACAAATGATATATTGAATAAGGCATATTCTTCTGACTAGCATATGTAAAATACACAAAATCGAGATATGTATACTTTGAATTATGTATACAAAAGAAAAAGGATATTTCCTTAACATTATTACTTGTAACTACGGATAAAACAAACCATCAATAAGTAAATTTTCTTCAGGACTCGTGAATTAAAAAAAAAAAATTCGAGATACATATATGGGGAAAAACGCAAACGAAATTAATACTTGATACGTAGAATATGTTTTGTATTCAATCAAAATTGATTATTTTATATGAATAAATCATTCCGGGAAATAACCGGGAATTTCAAATAGTAATTGATAAACTTCAGGTACGTATATCTAAGTACTTTTTTTCCTTTTTTGAGTAGTAATAGTTGAAAGGTTTCACTTGATTGGAGTGAAAATATTAATTTTATCTAAATTAATTTTTTATGTAAATGATTTAATTATTTTTTGATAAAATTACACACATACATGATAAATGTGTTGAAATATACATTGACATAACCATGTGTGTGAATATATGCACACAAATGATTTACGAAGATCAATGAACCGTTATCAGTTGACGTAGAGGGCACTAGAGGAACTTGGCGCCACCATAAAGCCTATTTTTGTCCCTCATTTGTTTTTTTTTTCGAACCAATGTTTCCGTAAAAAACCAACAAACCCTCATCCTTTCATCTCACCCCATTATCCGGTAAATATTAGAAATTGTCGACTTTCTTTTATTCCTTGAATATGGCTAATATTTGCGTTCGCGTTTGATGTCTCTTCTCCTTATCTTTACAACAACCACATAGATATATGCGAATTGTGCAAATACAACCCGCGCGCGCTATTATACTAACTTGATATCTCCGTTTTTATTTTTAGATTGAGATAAAAATGCCTCCAAAAAAGTACAGAGAAAAAAATATGTGAAAAACGCACCAATTTAGAAATATATTAAAGAAAAAAAATAAAACAAAACTTACCTTCAGGTTTTAGCCTATCCATTGCGAAGCAATATGGAGGTGGAGGTGATTCTGAAAAAGGAGAGAAAAAAAACATGAATTTCTTTATTTAGAAATGAAATGAAACTATTATAATGAAAGCAATATATGAGTACAATTGATAAGAGAGTGAATTATCAGTATGCCATTTAGAAATCGTTAGGTTTTGATTTGCGATTAACGTAATCTTCAATTAGTAATTCAAATTAAGAAGGTCGTTCAATCGCCATTCAACTATTATAAATACGAGATATCAAATATCGCAGCAAAATACGCAAGGTGTTTTTTTTTTTGTAATTCGCCAAACCCTTTTTATAGAAAAACTATAGTCTCGTTTTTTATATTACAAATTAACATTTAGCCATTTTTGTACATAATATATTTAATAGCAGATTTGCCCAAACACTTACAAAGCAGTTTATTTTATTTTTTTTTAAATTTTCAATTGATAAAATCTCAATATTGCTGATTGCTGACGTCATGTGTTCAAGCGGAATACGTGCAAAATCCATCAGTTCCATTATCGCTTGTTTATTTATAATAATTATTGGTTAATGACAAGATATCCTCCTCTTAATGATTACAGTACGTTTAACGAAGATTTGCATACGATTTTTTTTAAATTTTCACCATGAATTAACATTTTTCGGGACTACATTTGAATCACTTCGGCTTCGATCAAAAAGCCACGTTCGGCTTCGGTCGAAAGTATTAGCCTTCAAAAATACAACCGAACTTTTACGAATGTACGTAATTTCAGTATTACTAGCAACAAAAGATTGCAACTATAACTGTGGATTTGGTACCTATTTTCCTATGTTAATTTTATTTATGGAGTCTTCGACTCCACAGTAACTAACCGGATTGAATTTTTTTTATTTTTGTTATAGATAAGGTACCTTGTACTAACCATGAACTTAAATAATTATTTTGAAACATTTGGTTTAAATAAAATTTTGGTTCCCTTTTTTATAACAAATTTCAAATGGCCAGTGGTTCTGGATTATTGAGATCAAAGATCCCGGTAGAAACATTTCCCAGGTGGGAGGAATGAATGGCCAATAAATACAGAAAAAGTTTGTCATTGAACAATATGCTACCTATCTTGAAACAATGTTTTATTTTGATTCAAAACCATTCGATTTAACACCAAGAAACATTTAGGAGGGGTCGAACCATTTTGAATATGGTCATAATAAGGGATGTTACCGTTAAAATGTGAACACCGTTAAAGTATGCACAAATAAGAAAGTATTTATAAAGAGTAATTTGTGGTAAGAGGTGATTTATTGTGGACAATGCATTATTTGAGGATTGATTTTAAGAAATTTTGTCATTCTACGACAACCATGAAAAATTCACTGAGAATGGTTTCAACAAAAAATGCGCTAATTAAATATTATTTAAGATTAAAAAGTTACTCGTTAATTAGTAGCATAAACGTTAGAAAGCGTGCGAAAAAATTAAGAATATCGTACTGTAAATTCGCTAGTTAATGTATAAATTAAAGTCTATATTCTTCAACTGGCATCTTCTTATATCCATATTACCCAAAATTTATACTCTGCCTTATTAGGATTGCTTTCCAGGATTCCATAATCCCAGAAAAAAACACAAGGATTTCATAATACAACTCAAAACACAAATACAGAAATATTGAAATGAATCAATAGAAAAAGAAAAATCAACAAGATGAAGAACATTCCTAGAGGATTCGGGTTCATATTGGATGTCACTACGAAAACTAGAAACGCTTAAAACACAAAAAAAAAATTCACCTACTAAATAGGCGCTACTTTGACTTAAAGGGTCAAGCAGCGTTGAATAAAAGTACAACCACGCGGGAAACAAACTTTGCCATAAGGCAGAACAAACAAAAAAACTCAAACTGTAAATTCTATTTATGGATTTGAATAAGTTGTGCAAAAAGGAAGTTTAGTATTACGAATTTTCGGGAAAACTGAAACAAAAATTATAAAAATATATTTTTTAGTAAATATTAACGTAAAAAATGACTATTGATATGGCGGCAACAGAAAGCTAACTAAATGGGTCACATTGTACGAAAAAGGATTTAAATTTGATGTTATAGAAGGAAATTTGGGAGATTCCAGGAAAAGACGAATTGAGATCCTGGATTTAATGGACTTCTAAATGGACTTTTAAAATCTTGCCAAAAATAAATGATGATGGAGGGAAGAATTCAACCACGTGGGAAACTAAAAATGCCTTGGGGTAAAAGAAAATTTTGGGATTTCCCGGAAGAAGTGACCACTTGTTTCATGATGAAAATATAAGCTACTCCTTTTTTTTCAGGGTCAAGTCAAATTCCCCAAACGTTGGCAATTACAATGGCGAGCTATTCTAGGTTCTTGGCTATGTACTACTATACTGCTTTAGAAGAGGATTGTTCATCTTGTAGTTCGATATTCACGTGGGGCCTACGACCACTTTTGATCTTTATCGAGCCAATTTATCAATTCATGTATAAAATCCATAATATCATTTTCTTAAAAATACAAAATTAATATTTATTTTTTTTATAGATCACCAAATTAAAAATTTTTTTTGTCCAGACCAAAAATTGGTTCAAGCTAGGTCAAAGGTTAAGCATCGCTATACTACTATAACTACCCTTAGTACGTGAATAATCAGTGACAGCTGTTCGTATGATTCTACTATTGAAATCTCGGCTTTCCCGATCGATTTTTTTGCAAACAAAACACATACTACTTAAGGGATGGAATGGAAACTGATAATTTATTCATACACTTCGCTTTATAGGTCGGTCAGTGGAGTGATTGATTCCAAACGTGGAATTACAGTTTTGTTGATTCGTATTATTAACAACACCCACGTAAAGCCAAGTCAATAGACAAAAAAAACAGTTGGCCATATTTTTTTTATAATTAAAAAAAAAAAAAGACGCCTACTATATTGATAGTCAACTTTTTTGAAAATATTTTCAATAAATTTGCTTTTTTACATGATCGAATTGATTGGTTTGTTTGAAAAATTGTTAAGTCGGGCCGGAATAATTCCCCGGCCCCCCAGACAGCCGCCTCCGAACCTCGCAGCCTCAGCCCCCGACAATTGATCGCTATGTTAATATTTGTAAAAGATACGCGTATGGTTGTTAGACGGCGCCACAATTTCAAATCAATATTTATATTTACATCGTCGTGACTTGTTTTAGTTATATGTATATATGTATGTATGTGGTGTACATATATTTATATATCTACATTCTACACGTATATTGGTTCTATTAGTATGTCTAGATATTACACATACACATTACACTATGTTCATGTGTTGGGCCTAGTGTGACATCAATTCTTGGCCAATTGTTTGCACATTTTACTCTTTCGGCTACAATTTTATCATACAAAGCAGATCTAAAAAATTTATCAATTCAAAGAGGTTTAGTAAAACTTTATACTTCCACTTCTAAAGAAATATTGAAACTCAAAAAGTTTCCTGCCTCAAAATTACACCAGCAAAATAATCAATTCATCATTTGATACCTACAAAGATACGAAGAATTCTTAGTGATTCCAAAAATCACACTTTTATAGCAAAATCTAGTACTAAAACTTTTACAAAAAGTGTTTTTTGCTAATATTTTTGGGCCTTTCGGCAGCCATATTGCGCTCTCGCTAGAAAGAAAAACGCTAGAAAGTCATCGCCTACTACTGTTAACCATTAGTGCCACGTGTTAGTAAGCAAATACAGGTTAAAAACAGTTTATCAATCTGTTACTGATAGCAAATTATTGTAAATTGGAATGCAATTTTAGAAATTTTTCACTAGAGAGCAGTGGTCGGGGAATTTTTTTAACTATTACCCCAACAATTTTTTGCGTAAGTCGATATTACTCTCCCCCATTCTGAATAGAAAACAATGTAAATTTTAAATAAACATTATTTATTAAATGAATTAACATTTACATATCTGTAGTATAGGTTTTGGAAAAATGATGTTTCTTCATGTTTGATAAACATACTTCAAAATTTTCCTATTATCCAAAAAAAAAACATCTTTACCACATTTGGGGTAATTTACCCCGGTTCCCCAACCGCTGCTGTAAAGCATAATCCACATAGTTATCAAGTTCTTGGTCAAGGGTTGCACCTATTCTATAATATATTTTCGACCCTTTTTTGACCAGTTCTTATTTGAGGTCCCCTTTTTTCAATTGATTTTTATATCAACAATTTTGCATACCAGATTGGCAATCAAAAGACTGTCATTTATAAAAAAAAATGTTAGAACTCGAATTTATTTATAAAAACAGACGAAAAATGTACCGGGGTAAAATGTAGTTTTAAGAGTAATGAACCTTTTAGCTGATTATTTGAAGACAAGAAACTACCCGTGAAATATTCACAGCTCATCATTTACACGGCTGTAAATGGCAAAAATTGACAATTGAGTAAAATCGTTGAAAAATGACAGTTGAAACAAATGACAACAATCAGTTAGTTCAAATTTATTGTACTTATTTGTCGTCAAGTTTAAGCTACTTTCACCCAATTTTTTATTGATTAAGATTATTTGATTTATCTATTGACAAGTGGTTGGCGCCAGAAAGAAAATTCGTCAACTAATTGACTATGAAATTAGTATAAAATTATTATGTATTTGCTTTTAGAAAAAAATATGTTCTTCAAGAACAAAGTATCTTCCTATATGGTTTTCTGAAAAACAAATGATACCAACTTTGTAGTATTCTTAGCGATTGTTTATTCTGTTAAGCTGCTAGGTATTACATACAAAATTATACAAAAAAATAATAATAAAGTGGCATAGTAAACAGTTGGACCGATAAGACTATGGTGTGGTTTTTTCATTATGATGTATTATCGGGATTTTTCTTAAAGTACCAATGGTACCATGATTATGGCACAAAACTTGCAATGTCTGTTTGTACGATTGTAACGATATATATGTTTATATTGCACTAAGATGTGAGCCGAATTAAGCCGAATCGAAGGTTGTACGAATTCAATAATCGGACTGTTCAAATTTGATAGATTAGATCTTGTAATTGTATAACTTAATAATTATATAAGTTGAAAAGAATCAATATTTGATAAATTTTTATAAAATCTTAAGATAGATAATTTAGATGTCTGCATTTTTTTTCTAAGTTATAATTTTTATCACTACAGATAAAAATAATTCTGATTTTTTCCAATCAATAGTAAATTGGTTTATTTAAGTTTTCTTGGAAGTTTCTAAATTTAACAGAGAAACACATGTTACAAAAAAACAAAGCATAAACGATCTTCCCGTTCACAGAAGTGATAGTAAATTATATTTAAAAAAATGTTTCCTCAATAAAAGTTATCAGTTCTAGGAAAATTTCCAACTAGTTAAGGGTGGATTGATTTGATATTTTTTTGTTTAGCTTTACCACCTGCCATGAAATTTGAGAATGTTCCAATTTTCCCTTATATATTAAAGAAATTTTCTGATCTCCTAAAATATTAGTCTAAACGATAAAATGGTAATGGCATGTTTTAAATAATTTTTGAAGACCTATCCAACGATACCCCACACTATTGAGTAATCTATATTTTTATTTTTGATCCCCTTATACGTGAGGGATACCTTCCCTTTTTTTCCATAAAACTATGTACTCTATTGTCATTGAAACGGTAGTTGTACTTAAACAGCAAAGGGTATAGCAGGGTTTATATGGGAAAGTTGCCCCCGCGGGTTTTCCAATTTAAGCTCAGGAGATCGTTTTGATATTGAATAAAAAAAATATAATAAAAACGATCCCCTGAGTTTGAATCAAAAAAGCCACGGGGATAGTTTTCCCACATAAACCCTGCTATACCCTTTGCTATTTAAGTTGAATTCACTGTTCATTAACAAAGAGTACATCCTTTTATGGGGAAAAAAATAAAGGAAGGTATCTTTTACTTAAAAATATAGATTACTCAATAGTGTGGGGTATCGTTGGATAGGTCTTTAAAAATTAATTAAAATATGCCATTTTAATGCCACCATTTTACCGTTTAAACTAATATTTGAGGAGATATAACCGTTTTTTTTTGTGTAAGGGATTTTTTTTAATAAGAAGCTGAAAATTTGGCTATTTTTTTTTATTAAGCATCAAAATGATTCCCTGAGTCTCAATCAAAAAGTCGCGGAGGCAATTTTCCCATATAAACCCTGCTATGCTCTTTGGTGTTTAAGTACAACTCACTGTTTTATTTACAACAGAGTACATAATTTTATAGAAAAAATAATAATAAGAGAAGGTATCCTTTACGTATAAGGGGATCACAAACAAAAATATAGATAATTGTTTAATAAGAAAATAGAGGTAATCCTTCAGATTCAGTAACTTCTGAAAATGCTGACACTCATTATGTCATAAAGTATCCAAGAATTTCCGCAAACACCAATGTGCCTCTAAACAAGTGGTTCCTATCCTCGATGGAAATACTGATCCCCACCTATTTCATATGCGGATTCATTGAACTCTAAGTTGGAAAAATAAAATATTCTTTTTTCAAATTCTAAACAAAGGTATATACGAGGGGTCCTCACGAATCATATAGGTCGGGGGTGTCTACCTCGGTGGACCCACGAAATTGTCTCACCGAACCCAAGTTAATAACCTCTGATCTAAACTTTTACTCAATAGTGTGGGGTATCGTTGGATAGGTCTTCAAAAATTAATTAAAACTTGCCATTACCATTTAACCTAATATTTGAGGAAATATAACCGTTTTTTATATACCCTTTGATCAAAATCGGTTGAATTTTTTGAGTTACAAAGCATGTAGACTAGCCAAAATTTTATTTGGTGGTATAGGTACATTCATTGTTTAAAAATGCAATATTTTTTTCTTGCGAAAAAATCGCGTGTCTCTTTGCAGTTTAATAATTAGGTCAATAATAACGAAACCATTTAAACGATTAATATATTTTAATTAAGTGGTCCCTCCACTTCTCCGCCATTTACCATCATCTCATCATAGTGTTCTCGGAAGAAATTTCTTCAATGTCGGCGGACGAAAAATTTCATGTTCAGTGCTACAATAGATAGACAAATAATGTGGCGTTTCGCCTCTCTACTACATCCTACGTTCATTTCGTGGCTGAAACGTTAATGAGGAAGATACCATTACAAATGGCGACGTCATATCAATTTACTTGATATTTTCCAATTTTACCAGTGGAAAAAAATGCGTTTTAAATTTTGCCGCCTTCATTAACAAATAGGTATGTCTTGTAATATACGACAAGACAAGACGTGTGGCATATAACGAGGAGATATAACGACAAGTAATATAGTAAGTTTTTTCTTTTTTCAAAGTTGAGCAAATGTTGATGTTGATTGTGTGGCGGCCCTGACGAAGGGGCAATTAGGTGTGGCGCCAGCCTTATCGCTCCAAATGGTGCCTATCTCGGTTTCACTCTGGCCATATGCTTGTTTTACTAACACATCTCAGTCGTACCAACCCCAATCAAACATCCACCTCACCCTTTCAATCAAGCATTGCAATTTTCCCAATTCAGTGTCGTCCACCTGTTGCACAATTGCACCTTTACGGCTTCATCGTCTACATACTTTCCTCCTTTTCTCTTCATTCAACTACTTAACGATTCCATACGAATAATCGAACCACATTTAAATGAAAATATATAAAAAAAAAATCGCAACATTCTCCATATTCAGTATTCGGACAAGACAAGTTTTTTTCTCTCCTAACCATTTTGGACTGGACTTGGCCAACTCAATGCCTCAATACTATATTTAATCGAAAGGACAAATTGGTCATCGGCCATGGCTTCGTATTTGCTAAAAACCGACTTTTCAATTCCTCAAAAGCTAAAAAGCTCCCAAGCCTATCCGATAGTAATAATGATGTCTTGGGGACCCGTTTTTCGAGACGAGATCAAACCACTCCAGTCATTGTGTCATGCTTTTGTTATGTGTATAAGTGTGTAACGTATGGATGGATGGACATATGTGTGGAAGGCGAACCGACCAAAACACAAGAAACTAATTTAGAATGGAATTCCAATGTTGGGACAAGAACTCGTTTTCTTATAGAATTTTTGCCGACTTTATCGTTCCACACATAAATATTTATCTTCTATACTTAGTCCTATCCGCTCAATATGTCGTCTTTTTTTTTATTAAAAGCCCCTATTTTTACCATGCCTCACCCCATACCCCCAAAATAACATTTCGCACGCGATGCCCAAACAATAAACGCACCGACATTGACAACATTTCATCAAAATTATCCTCAAAATTTCCCATGAAATCCCTTGAGATTTAACTCCCCTTTATACTTCCACATATAATTTTATTCGATTATAATCTCCTCAGAAATAATTTTAAAGATGACTCTAATTACATTAAAAAAAATTGTATCAATAAAAAAAGATAGAAAATACATAGGAAGATTAAAAAAAAGATGACCAGAATTTATTTAAAAATATTTAAGACATTTGTAAGACAAATTGTATGGATTACAATTAAACAATTGAATCCTATTCAAATTAGATTTTTTTGTTGACAATAAACAGTTATACTGATGACAAAAGTAAACTATGAACATAAATTTGAACAAAAATTCAAACACTTGAATCGTCGATGTATATCTAGATATGTAATTCGATTGCCAAGCAATCCTCATCAGTAATTTATTACATAGAAGTTACAGATTCGATTATAATCTTATCAATAAATAATTGTAAAGATGACTCTAATTACATTAAAAAAACTACCATTGCCTAATGAAATCCACGCTAAAGCTACACAGAAAAAGTGAACCAATAACAAAGATAGAAAACACAGAGAAAATTAACCAGGAGTTATCCAAGATTTCTTAAGACAACCTTTCGGGAAGACCATAAATCGTATGGGTTACAATTAAACAACTGAATTCTAATCAAATTTTTGCTGACTTTAAACAGTTATACTGTTTATACAATATATTTCGGTCTTATTTGTGTAATATAATTAACAAAAGTAAAACATAAGCATAAATTTGACAAAGTTCAAACAAATGAATTACTGACGTATTGCTAAGCAATCTTCATCAGTGATTTATCACATAGAAGTTACGAAGCGATCCAATTCTACTTGATGACCACTGATGAAGATTGCTTGGCAATCGAAATACTGTCAGTAATTCGTTTGTTTGAACTTTAATTCAAATTTATTGATTCATTCGGTTAATTTCTATTATTAGTTAGTTTAATTGTTTGCATAGGCTTTTTTTAGGACTAAAAAATATATTCAAATTTTTTTCTTAATGATTTTTTTATGACGTTTCGTCGCTTTTTGGGACTTTATCAATAATCAGTACTTGATAAAGTCCTGAAAGACGACGAAACGTACAAAAATAAAATAAAAATCATTAAGAAAAAAATTTGAATATTTTTTTAGCTCTAAAAAAACCTATGAAAATAACTAAATTAAAACTTAAAATTTATGTTTATAATTTATGTCTGTAAATTATATTACATAAATATATTAAAACCTCAATATATAGTATAAACAACTGATTCCTATTTCTACTGATCTAAGTAGGACTTTCATAGCTTCTAGAAAAAAAACAACTCAAGATACTTATCAGGAAGGTAAGTTATCAAAAAAATAGAATTGAGTATCATTTATACTTCTTAACAATTCTGGATCGATATGATCAATTCGAAAATCTAAAATGGATGTAATCTATTTAATATTACGACATTTATATGTCAAAAAGAAATAATAAGAATTCACGATCTTCATTTTGAGAATTGATCACCCACCTTAAGGATTTAACTAAATATAATTTTTGTAATTTTTCTACGCTATCTCCATAATGTCGAATTATGCTGGGTCGGTTAATTTTTTGGATATTATACAATGGATATGCATCTATTTTGCCCTTTTGGCTTAATTGTGTGTCAACTCGAAGAATATTGCCAATATTAAACATGAGGCTATTGAAAGTACACATTATTAATTCGCCGGGTTCTACTGAAAGTATCTATATATCCAAATAAATAATTAACTATCCATGTTTAAGTGTTCAATGTTTAACTAATAGGAGTTCACAGATCCATATACCACTAATTCATAAAGAATTTGGAATTTATTTAATATAGTAAAAATCGTAGGCGCCATTTGACCCCCTCCTAGAAATCCGTATAATTATTTTTTGATTATTTATAAAACAAATAATAGAATGTCGGATATGAGATAAAAATGGAAACAAGTGTTCCCACGGATTTTTGATAAACTATGTCTGGCAATTGTTTACTTGGCTCTTCTCTAAAAAAAATTTTACATCATCCAGAAAAAAAATTATCCTGGCGCCTAAGAAACCATATGTGAAATTAATAGGTAATGGGTGTTATTTAGATGTTAAACGGTTATGAATCAAATAATGGTACGAATTATGCCCCTTTATGGGCAAATGGGTAGGCATATACGAAATTGTGGGAGATACGCTACAAATAAACGTTTTTAGTTGAATTAGGTAATAATAAATCAATTATTTTTTATAGAATTAAGTTAGATAAATATGTATTGAAAAGGCTTAAGAGATCTCAAACTAGAACTATTAAGAAATTAAAATTAGGGCCATTATTTAAGCAATTTTTTTTAGATTTTCGGTAGTGGTTATATTTTCAAAATTCGCGAGGGTTTTGTAAGTAGCTTATTAATTTATTAATTAGGGGAAATTAGAGATTTTATGAGGGCGCCGGTTTAATAAGAAATTGTTTGTATTTTTTAAGTTTACTGTAAATTTTAATTGTGGTACAGTTTATGAAGTAACTGGTGAAGGGAATTGAGTTGATGTATGGGGGTGCTTTTGAGAAAGCACGTGTTCGATTAGTGGGTCTCACTTGGCTTATAGATAGGGGTTGAAAATGATGTTTTGATGACCTACCAGGTATACAGAGACGGCTCCAATGATAAGGGTTGCAGCAGACGTAGATGGGGTCGTTGGCGGAGGCGCATGCGGGCAGTCGGCGCAATTCGCTGGCATGTCTAAGTTCGGGCCAGCGCCACACCTGGCAACAGCGCACGTGCGCGCTAGCATCATCGTCCCCGGCGCCCCCGCGTCCCACCAACACACACGCGGACAGGTCGGCGCCACGACTCTCGACGGCGGCCAACAGCATCTCCAACTGGTTGTCTTTTAGCTTCTTCAGCACGTCCGTCCGCACAACGGCCTCATATTCGTTATAACTGCCGTTTGTTCGAATGTTGTTGTTGTTGTTGTTGTTGTTACTACTACTATTATTATTATTACTGTAATGACTATATGTCGTTGTCGTATGCAGACGACTGTTGAAACAACAGGAAGCGGCTGCCGATGAGGAGGAAGAGTCGACCGACAACGGTGGTCCAGGTGGCAATGCGTAGGCGCCGGCTTCAGTTTCACATTCGGTTTCATTATCAATGGCCACAAGGGCAGAGCTGGCGCCTCCGCCTCCTCCGCCGGCGCCACTGCCGCCGCAACCACTGCGTCGAACCCGCGCTTTCCACAACCGTTTAGTCAGTGCACTCCGCCTGCTTCGAAACATGAACATGAAACACGATTTCTCGGCGTTGTCTTTGCATTTGGGTGACACAACGTTTGGCCGCTTCCAACAAATGTGCAACTGGGAACAGTGCGCTACGATTCTCGTAGCACTTTTGCCGTAGCGCTTTAATTGCCCACAGTAATGACAACAACCACTATATGGCGATGGCGACGTCAAGCCCCGAGGTGGAGGTGGCGGCGGCGACGATGTCACCAGCAACGACGTCAATAGCGGCGACGATGATTTGCTCGTGATGATTGCACATAACCGACGACCAATTAAACACTTGGCAATCACTAAAGCGAAAAAATTTCATTTCACACTTTCTCCCCAACTCTTTTATCGACTTAACTCCAAATATGTAAAACAAAAATCAAACAATTTCCCTCGTTTTCCGCTCAACAATTTTCCAAATGCACAACTTAAAAAGCAACACCACACTACTACTACTATTACTACTTCTACTACTAGGTACTATAGATATGTATTTTTCTCATTTTCAATCAACTCTTCGGCCTCGACGACGTTCGTCTCTCGATTTTTTCCGTCCATCAAAAAGCCTAGCATTTATCACGAAATCGATTGATAACCAATATTTCTCTTTTCTGATATGTAACAATTGATACGTAGACGTTTGAATATTAATGATATGAATATTTCCCAAAACTCCCAACCATATGAAATCTAAACGCACTGTATATTCCTCAAGGCGTTTTAATCGCTCGAAAATCAACTAACAAATACTTTGTATCACATTTGAATATATATAGCAAAATTTGTTGGTTATTTTAAAAACGGATATGTAGATATTGTGTTGTTGTAAATATGTGTTGTACCCACATAATAATACTTTTATATACGCGCGTCCGATTCCACTCAAATAATACATCAACTAAAACATAACAAATTGTGATTGATTCGTAAACAGGAGCACATAGCGGTTGAAACAATAAAGTGATAGGTTTTTTGTCAGTAAACGATTGAAATTTGTGGTTGAAACGTGAAAATCAAAATGGAATCAATAACAAACGAACGAACAAACCAACCACGAACACATTCTAACTATAACTGGCTGGAATTGTTGTTGAACACCAACCACGACAGATTACTGTATACAATAAGCGCCAGTTGGCGCCACTGTACGGCCATATGTTCGGCGCAGTCCACCACCGCTCGAACTTCGCACGAAAATTAAATTCAAATAGTGAATTATATAAGTAATTGTTCAAAGTTTTGAAACTCGTAATGAAAAATCAAATCTTAATATTCCAACAAATCGAAATTAAACTTTACAGTTTTCAGTTAGTTATATAATAAATATATACTAGGTAATTCTATTTTCTGTTTAAGTGGAATTTTTCATTCTTTAAAAGTTATCAGAAGAAACAAAAAACTATTTGTTTTCCATGAAATTTCAGTTTTCGGCTGTATAGTTTAAAATCTTTATTTATCATTGAAGTGAGAAAACCTATTAAAATGCTGATATTATCGAAAAGGGAAATGGACTATCCTGATTTAAAGAGTAGAAGACGCTTGAGGGAAAACTTGAATCACGTGGAAAATTATACCTGCCGAGAGAATGCAAA
This sequence comes from Sisyra terminalis, assembly GCA_958496175.1. Taxonomy (NCBI): domain Eukaryota; kingdom Metazoa; phylum Arthropoda; class Insecta; order Neuroptera; family Sisyridae; genus Sisyra; species Sisyra terminalis. The sequence continues at coordinate 18,056,553 of OY292279.1, read as the reverse complement.
AAAAAACTTTGATTTCCCCAGTTCCAAAAAATGTGTATAAACTAAATTTTTGTTTTAGAAAAATTTTACTATTAAATTGTTGTCTAAGCCCATTAATCTCAACGTGGGGCCCAGGCCCCACCAGTGGGGCATGCCAATATTTTGGTGGATCATGGGAAAAATGTGCACCCTTCGGCTAATTATACCAAAGACTATGGGGTAATTCGAAAATGAGTTAATAACAATAAATTGTTTTTCATTCATTTCAGAATAATGTTTCATTCAAATATTTGCTATGTCTAGATTTCAGTTTTCTGTTATGTTTGGAAACGTTATTTATTTAATTGTTCTTTCATTTTTTATTTTCCTCTTTCATGGATAACTTGTTGATACCAAGTTAATAGCTTTTTAAGCTTCCTTCAGGTGAATAACTAAAATTTTAAATACCAAAATTTAAATTTCGCGAGCAAAGGGGGTTCAGGGATTTAGAAATACCTAGGTGGGGCATGCCTCAAAATCGATTGGGAATCACTGCTCTAAACCAATTATAGAAGTTTATAGATGTTTAGCGTCTCTCGAAAGCTTTAAAAAGAAGAATCCCTGTTAGAAAAAGGTATTTTGAAATGATGACAATAAAACTGTTTTTAATAACTTCATGTTTTTTGAATATTAAAACACCTTTTCGTTACCACTTCCATATGGCGAAAATGCAACTGTTATACTGATAGAACGCTAAGAAATCATGAGATAGAGGTATATGTTGTCATTGTTATACTCTATCAGAAGTTATCAATTTGCTTCTTTGAAAGTGAAGTTGGTAGACGTCATTAAGGGAGGCAAAATACAAATTCAATTAGCATCCTTTTAATATATTGAAAATTCATTAATTTTAAACGTCCTGTTAGAAAAATTACATAAAATATTTTTAAATAATTTAATTTTCTAAAGCCAATCGGAGTTATTCGAAGTAAATAAAAGACGTTAACCAAAAACTAAATAAATTTACAAATTGGTTAAAATATTAATACGGTGCGAAATAGAATAGAATATATGGAAACATATGGAAGTCAATGGTAGAAAATATACAACGATGTGTAACGTTTCGTAGCATATCTGATCACCGGCCATATTGATGTCTGATATCTGCCCTTTTCTGATAGATGCATATCAAATTCCCTATTATTTTGTTTTATTAACCTAGTTAGAATGATTACCTATTGTTACAAATGTACAAAAAAATAGTATAGACATTTAAAAACTTTTAAACTTTAATTCGCAAATCAATGATTAAATTAAAAGGAAAAAATCTAAAGTTTTGGGTATGCCGTAAAAATAGTGGAAAAAGAGAACCCTGGCTTTTTTAAAGTTGTTAGCCTTTATCTATTTGAAGTCCATATGTATATTACTTTTAATTCAAAGTTTGATAAGCCAATATCCTTTTACTTGAAAGTAAATGGTTGTATTAGAATATGTTAACCGATAAAAAATCTGAATTAAAATCCGAAATTTAGAAAATTTTGGCTGTTAATAGTACGAATTTTTTATTGCTGTGGAAATTCTAAACTGATTTTGAAACCTATGTATAACTATAATAACATTCGATAGCCCGAAATGTGAAACTTAATATTTTTTTAATTGTTATTTACTATCGCTTTATAACTACTATGGTTCTTTAGTGACTCTAGGGTTAATTAAATCCGTTATCGAGAAATATTGAAAATTTGCACGATGCGAGGATCAAACCCACTACTTACTAGTTTTGGAGCGGTCACCTAGACCACTCGTCTAAAAAAAAAAACATTCTGGTGGATAACAAACAAAAAATCAGAATACTACCAATAAAATTAAAAATAGCTAAGTGATAAGTTATGAAACTTACAAATTTCAAAGAAAATCGGAATTTAAATTAAACAACATAGAAATGGTATGTTCTGTTTTGTCATACAATTAAACCACTACTTGTTTCATTGTTTTATGATATCTTTGATGAAAATGGAGGAGTTATCATTTTCAGGACAATAATATTTAAGTCAATTTTTTTTTTAAAAATTAATTTAGCCATATTTTCAGGGTTACAACTATGAAGGTAATACAAATTTTATTGTAAACTGAGCCTTCCAGAATCATTTTATAGGCACATTCAACCCTATTAACTATGATAAAAAACGAAACTAAAATTTTAACGAAAAAAATCAACCCATACTTTCTGAAAAATCCAACTGAACCAACTTGATTATACAGGACAAAAATATAACGATGAGAATTTGTTACGTCTTCGTAAGCCCACTTAGGGATGATGACGAGCGCCATATAATCACGAAAAGACTATTTTTTTTTCTTCTTCAAATTAAAACCAGACCCGGCTTTATCTGTCTCATTTTCGCTTTGCTGGTTTCCACCAAAATTCTCTTCAAAAAAGGTTAATAGTCTTTTACTGATGGTACTTGAGTGGAAAAAAAAATTTATTCTTGTAGTGCAAGTTTTGTATGTGAACCACAACTCATGAGGCATGGTCCAATTTAAAGCCCATCTGAATCCAGTTCTGGTCTGCGGCAGAAAAAGCATGTGTAACACAGCCCTGTTATTATTATAATTACTTGCATCCTTTCAAGAAACGAATAAAACAATATTATTTTCTTAATGCCCATTTGCTCTCTTCTCTTCGTGGTGCTCTTTTATTCTTCATACAGGGAAAAGGTAAGCACACCGCAGCCCCACGCAGACCAAAAACCATCTTTTTTTTTTCTTTCGGACTAGTAAAGTTAAAAATAAATAAATATTGGTTAGATAAAGGTGAAAAGGTAGCGTTTGGTTTGGGTATATTGTTAATACTATGAACGATGAAGACGAAAAAAAAGCAGCATGTTTGAAAACAAACATAAGGCAGAGACTTTGGGCCGGTTTGGTTGATCTTTCGTCGCCCCATTCGATTGTAGATCTATTTTTAATATAAGAGCCTGGTAGGCCCCCGGGGTTCGGCCCATTAAGTCTATATTCCCCGACATGACCGACAAAAATCTTATATGGAATTTATTTCGAAAATATTTATATGTCTACCTCTCGTTTATTCCACGGGGGTTAATAATTTCAACATTTCCTTTTTTTTTCTCCCTTCTCATACCGACCATTTGTTTTTTTGTTCAAATGAGATATCCGAAAACGACTTCAAATTGCTTGACCAAAAGATTGATAAAAATTTGTCATTGTAATTACGAGTGCACGGAAATTACATATAATAACATTAATTTTTATATAATTGTGTCCTTTTTTTGAAAATTACGCTTTTAAGTGGACGCATCGTGGCGCCTTCGGTATTACAATAAAAACCAATGTCATTAGAATTTGGCGTCAATAGAGAAATCGCAATGTTCTTCGGGCACTTATTACCAATATTTTTCCACGTAATGGCCTCTTCGGAGAGATTTTTCAAGGGAAACCATTCTAGTCACGGATTTATCATTTGTAAAAGATTAGGACATCAATAAAAATTTTCCATTAGTAATCATGTAAAATACAGGAATGTAATTATAAATAGTTTTCGGCGAAAAAACAAAACGACTTCAAAGACCTCATATCCCACAATAAATTGATCTTAACGTGTCCTATAAATAATTTTACGTACATCATTCGCCTATTAGACGAAAAAAACATATGAGAGGAATAACAATGTAGGCGCTTTAAGGGGGTATTCTACTCTAGATATTTGAAAAAATCAAAAAATTTTTTTTTTCATAATCCGATAGTTTAGATATTCAAAAATATCCTCCTAAAAGGATTTTTCAAAATTCAAATTATTTCCGAAGTTATAGCGGTTTTGTATGAAGCTAGGATGGCTGATTAAGAGAATATAAGTAATACATACTATTCTATCAATTACGCTGCCTGAAATTTAACGTAAAACTTTAACGCCATTTTTCTCGAAACTGTCTTTTTTAAAACGATACCCACGATTTTTCAGGTTCTACTAAACCGATTTACCTGAAATTTTAAGAGAGTCTTCTTTATAGACTTGTCTATGTCTGGAACTATCCCCATCCCCAAATTTTGATTTTAACTATTTTTAAAAAATTCGAAACAGTCAAAAAAGTGGTACAAAAATTGTTTTTTTTTTCAGGCAGTCGCCATTTTGTTAAATTTTTTTTTCATACTTTTCCGTAGTTCCAGACATTGCGACATTATTCTAGATTAATAATCTTCTTTTTTTTGGGTTTTAGATTACTAGGAGGGTTGAAATCGTGGGTATGGTCACGTGCCATTTTTTTGAGACCCCCCACTTCATCAGCTGCTAATTTTTGAAATTTTTAACTTTTTTTATTTTTTTTCTGTATTCTTGAAATGTTAATAAATAACTGATAAAAAAATGGATCGTAAAAATATTAATTGGCTATTTTTTATGACACTTCAAAAATTACCTGAAATTCATGCCTCTAGACTAGAACACTCCCTTAAATCCTGGAAATTTATTTATACCGAAGCATTTTACGTATTACCATTTCTTTTTTCAATCCTCATTTACAAAACCTTTTGGCTGTATCCAGAGAATCTTCGCAACTAAAATGAGCAAGTAGAGCGGTTGCAGAAGGGGCATAGCCCCGGGGGGTACATGTAAATGGGCCGGCATATTGGCATTAATAATTTCATATAAGATTTTGATTTGAGAAAAAAATGAAGAATAATTTTTTAGGTGATTAAAAAAAACAGCCTACTAGTGGCCGAGTGGTCTAGCAGACCGCTCCAAAACTCGTATCGAGTAAATTTTCAATATTTATCGATTGGGGATTTTATTAACTCTAGAGTCGCTAAAGACTTTAGTAGTTATAAAGCGACGGTAAATAACAATTACAAAAAAAAAAGATATTTGACTTTTTACCAATTTTCTTGAATAATGATTAAAATAGAGGGCGGTGAATTTTCGATCCCGACCCCGAACGGCGAAAAAGTACGCTACGCCACTGGTTACGATAAGGTAAATTTAAATGAACACAATAGAGTTTTTCTAAACTTGAAAAGGAAATCAATTAGTGTGTTGGTAGGCCTGTATCCTTATAGGATACTGTAATCTGCGGAAACATCTCCACATTATAAGGATACAAATGAATCAAGTACCTTTAGGAAATATAAAGAAACGGAAGAAACTATCTTCCGGTTCTAGTTCGTAGTCGCCTTGGCCCTCTAGAATCACCTAAGCATAAGTTAGGGAACTTTTATAATAAGTAACCTCAAAAGCAGGTTTTACCAACTAGAACTAAGAACAATATCGCAGCGCTATAGTCCATCTAGGATTCAGCCCAAAGGAACTCAAAAAAGAGACTTCCAGAAATCAACAGGAGAAGATCCAGAGGCCTTGGTTTATAAGGGTCTATACGGGAAAATCGGAAATCACGTATTCCACATACTAAAGATTGATTTCTAAAAATTACTATCTAAAATGTAATATCGATTGATTCCAATGAATTCCAGATTTGATGCTAATGGATTATATTGTATAAGGAATTGGGAAACTTGTAGTTAAAAGTTTACCGCCACTATCCTATAATCTTTGATTTAATTATAATAAAAGAAAATATCCGTCAAGAAATAGAAGCATTTGAACGAATCACATTGACTGAATGACTGATCTTTTCTCACGTTACCTCTTCCTCCAATGCCCACTAAAGCAAACGGGAGAAATTCAAAGGAGAAATTGCACTTTGTATAGCTTTTTGTTGGTTGAAATCAATGATTCTTAATCTAGGTTTAATCGAACCTCAGGGGTTCGGTGAGTCAGTCTCGCGGGTTCGGTGAAGATCAAGTCACATCCCTCGACTCATGTGACTTAATGTATAATTATGTACCTATGTTTTAAATATGAAAAAAGCATATTATAATTTTTCAATTGAATGTGTATATGAAACTAGTGGAGGTCAGCACCTTCAAAAAGGTTAAAAATCGCAGGTTTAAACGATTTTTTATTTAACAGTTTTAAGTTATAAATATAAATAATAGTAGACTGCTTTATTTACACCCGAATTTCGGTCTGTTTTGGCTATATTAGTATCTTTCCCCACGAGGTTAACATCTCACGGGGGTAGGCTCAATTTGATAATCAAGAGGGGCTATACAAACAGAAAATTTGGAATAATATGTGTTTTTTAAAATAGTTTTGATGTTTAAGTATTATCCATTGATACATAACAGGGTCATAATGAAAGAAAGATAAGTTCATACATAGTTTCCTATATTTTAAGGCAGACGGAGAATTTAAATAAAAAATATTATCGACGCATTTATCACGCAGACAAAATCACGGGTATCAACTAGTGTTATATAATTCAAAAAATTTTTGTAAAGAAAAAAAATTGGTATGAAAAACATCTACGCGAAAAAATTTCTTTAAACCATTCAGTTTGAAGAACAAATAAACGTCGGAAATGCCATAAGTTCCTGGAAGAATAAGACACATTTATAGTCCAAGAATTTTAGCTGAAGAAAAAAGAAGAGGGAAACGAAAGACCTGACATTTTTTCTCCTCTTCTGCGAGAATTTGTCTCGTCTCAAGACAAAACAATGAATAACTAAATTTCCAGAAATCAAAAACCCATTCGACATTGCCATTATCAAGTTCGACGAAATTCGATCAAATTTACATAAACTCCCCGCTCTCCTCCGATTGATGTTACCACAGTAAAAAACCTAACTAATTTTGCATCGAAATTTAATATTGTCATAAAAGGGGATGGACCGAAAAAAGACCTCTTTATATAATCAAGTACCGTGAGAAATTTTCAAGGGGTCCGTCAACGTATGGGTCTTATGGGTTAATCCCTTTTAATTTTGGGCTTCTTTTTGTTGGAAAAAAAACCTATTGTCGTTCATAAAAAAAAGTTCATTCATTGAAAAAAGTAAATAAAATCCAGGCGCCATTTACAATAGACCCCTTGGTCGGCTTTCAAAACAACAATAAAAAAGGGTTGTTTTTTTAAAAATTTGACGAAATTATTTAAATTTGAACCGAATATTTTTCAACGTTGAAAATAATATGATAGTATGACTAATGAAAGCGAAATATTTAGTCAAATAAAAAAGAAGATATTGGAAAGGTTCTAGAGACCCAAACGATCCGACCCATATACGACCACACGGCTATTAGACCCATTAGACATTTTACCCCCGTGACGTCTCACGTTACACCATCCCTTTTTAATCTATGGCTTTGGAAAAGGATGTCGGCTTAAATACACTCATAAAAGATGCATCAATCGTCATTTTGTGGCCACCAACATTCCATGAATTCCAAATGAATGGACTGGATGGACAGACCAGAAGAGATCTTCAAAACCTCCAACGTACAGTTAGCCATCGGCATTGATTGTCAGATTGATCCACAGATAAATCTATATGACCTTTTTTTGCTCGATAATGCGATCGAATTAAGTCACTTTTTTGGCAATTTTTCAATATGATTCTCTGATCGATTTTTTTACCATTAAAGTTGTTTCCCCCATTTCCTTTTCACATATATTTTTAAATCTAAAAAAATGGTTTTCAGGGATGAATATGGTTCTGTGTAGTGTCCGACCTAATTTTTGATTTCCATAGGTACTAAGTTAAAATTTAGAATTCGGCAGATTTACCGCCGAAACTTTAGTATGGCCTTCGGAAGTAATCGGCGGAATAGAGATTTCAATGTAGCATAACTTAATTGATATTAGGTACTTCTCATTATTTTAACTACCAAATGAATATCAATGCTTTGAGATGAAGTTTCGATTTCGATAGAAACTAAAAGAAAAAAGAAAAGAAAACCATTTTCGGTCGGACACTACTTCTTTGATTGCTTATGCCTACCTTTAATTGTTGTGAACCATTTAATTTTTTTGTTTTGAATTGTTATTTACCGTCGCTTTATAATTACCAAGGCCTTCAGCGATTCTAGGGCCAATAAAAATCCGTAAATCGAAAAATATTGAAATTTTGCTCGGTACAAGATTCGTACCCAAAACCCAAGGTTTATAAAATATACAGGTGGCCTCATGGTGGCTACGTGACGTATCCAGAAGAAATTCGTACATATCTTCAGACTGATTCAAATTTCAAAATTCTTCGTATGACGTCATTTTTTTCTAATGGGGCAACCTGTGTAAGTTACAAACCTTGCTCAACACCTACTAGTTTTGCCACTATATTAAATTTTAAGGAAATACCTAAATTCAGAATCATATTATTAAAGAATTAGAGTTTTTCTTGAAAATTATTATTCATGTTTCATTTATAGACACTTTAGGTACTTACAGTGGATATCTATTTATTTCCGAGAAGATTTTTGCCATAACAATACTTCTGTGTACTTTAAATATCTACTTTTAGATAAGCACGATTCTTAACAGAGGGCCCAACTTTCTCCCTCCCTCTTCTCACCCATAACTGATGAATTTATTTCAACGAATTTAAAAAAATAAATTTAAACAAACTTGGATCAATATTTCAATGTTCAATATTCTCTACTCAAAAATATTTCTTTTATATTTGAAAAATTAGCGACTTAGTATTTCCCTATCGGTTATTCTGTTGTGATTTTCAGTGGCAGATTAACCAACAGGCTCAAGCCTAGAGCGGTAAAGTTCTAAAAAATCCCTATAAGTTGATGTAATAACAGCGATAGAGCAAAAATTGCGATTCCATTAATAGAATAAATGTAATTAATATGATTGCAAAATAGGGTATCGGATTTCAGAGGTTAGCAGGGGCGGCAAAATTTGAATAGCCTATTGGCGGCAAATTTATAAATCTGCCACTGGAGATGTAAAAAATATGAGTGGAATTCTATATTCTCTATCTTTTGTAACTTTTACTGAGATCTAGTAGATTTGAAGCATATATAATTTTCATACATTAATATACTTATTAAGAAGATGAATTCCAAATTATACATAAAACAAACAAACTAATCGTTAAAATCCATTTCTTCTTAATTATATTTCGTGATTGGTTTGACTATCCTTTTAAAAGTACCAAAATTTAATGGCTCGTGTCCCTTTTAGAACCATGAAATTTGGCAACGTTGCATTTTCTACTTTAGTTTTGAATTTAATTCTCAAATAAATCGATCCACAATGAAAATTTACCCATAAAAAGGACAATTACATCATAATTAAATTGAATTAACAAAAAAATCGCAAAAGTATAAAATGCAATGTTGCCAAATTTTACAGTTCCAAAAGGAACATGAACCAATTTGATTTCCTGAAGAGAAAAATTGATTGTGACAGACGGACAGACATGAGAATTATCATATTAAATATTCGTTTGCGAATTTACGAAACGGTTGTAGTTCGAAAGAATAACATTTTGACTGAAAATTACATTTAATAAAAATGGTGGAAAACAAATTTAATCTTCAAATATTTGAAGAGTTTATACTGTTTTAAGTAAAACCTTCAAAAATAAGTAGTAGTACTAATATGATACGTTTGTATTGTTCTCTAGTAGTAATGTGATTGTTGCCTTGCAGTTGTGGAGGAATTTAATATTGTTTGTTAAGCACTTAAGAAGATGCCTTGGCAATCGAAATATGTATCAGAGGCACTACTTCAAAAGATATGTTTGAATTTTGTGTCAATACTTGTGTTAATAGTTTACTTTTGGTAGAAGAAGACATTTTGTTGGTGTAAATACCTGTAGTAATTTACTTATATTTAAAATTATGTTTTAACCCATTTTTGTCCGATTTTTTTTTAAATTTAAAATATGGTCAACAAAACATAGTGTTACCTTATGATATATAATTATTTTTTTTCGTTTTGATATAATAGGAATTTTTCAAGATGTTCCATATTTGGAATATTGACATACTCTAAACTTTTATTGCGTCTTGCTTAATGAGATGGGGGTACAACTTCTAAATGATCCAATGTTGGAACACTGGGCAAAAATGAGTTAAAGTCTAATATTATCGACAGTAAGTAATAAAGTGCTGGCTCAAGTGTACTTTAGCACACCCACAATCTGACAACGTTGCATTTTCGACTTTGTTTTTAATTTAATTCGCGATATTTTTGTTTATTCAATTCTAATATGGTATAATTCTCTCTTTTGTGGTTAAATTTTCATTATGGTCCGATTTAATCGCGAATTAAATTAAAAAAATAGTCGAAAATGCAACGTTGTCAGATTGTGAGTGTGCTAATTTAAGTAAGGTGTGAATTTAAGTAAGGATTTAATTTTCTCTCTATTAAAATCATTCCCTTTAGCCCTAATTTAAAGAAAAATTTCCAATTATAGTAAACGGAAATAAAACTTTATTCCCTAATTAATACAAAAACTGCAACCCTTTTAACAGTGTCGTTTATACAAGGTATACAAAAGTTGGATACGAATGCACCGCAACGCGGAAAATTGATGTTGAATTTAGATTATGCGAAGCGCGCGTATAAAACGCTTCACTTTTCCACATAGTTTGACCTAGTTTTCCCTTTGAAACTTTGCGGAAAAGTTTTCAACACACCGATGCGACGCGCAGCCCTGCTTGCGAAAACTTTTCCGCTTGCGAAAAACTAATTATTAACGGACAACATGCGCAACAATTACTAATTACCAAGGAATTAAAATCGCAACTTTGGATTTTTTTTTTTAGAATTTAATATAAAAAAAATTTTTGAAATAAGTAAATTTTTTTGAAACTTACTTTAAATAAATTTAAGAGGCACTAAATTTAGAGATTTTTTTTTTTTTTTGGTTAGATAACTGTAACATTCGCTGATTGTTCACTGTTTCGTATTGTTGTGGGAAGCACAAAACATGACGTTTTCATGTGGCAATCTCGACGTAAAATGGCACACAAAGATTGCGTCGCGACGCCGTTAGCCCATTCTCGGTCGTTCGCCAACGGACGCCAAAGTCGACTAAGTTTTTGAAAATGTGACGGCGACATCATAGGGATGAAGACAACAGAGAGAAGCGTGCGCGGCGTTCCCATCCCCGTGGGTTAGGGAAAGCAGGGAGCGCGACCCCAACAACAACAACAACAGTTCCGTGGCAAGTTTGCAAATAACGGCGCCGTCGGTCGGTTCAAAACGCCCGCGCCACATTTCCACGACGGGCGCCGTCACACGAACCACGCCGTCGCCGATATTTTCATCATATTTTCCCCCATCGAAAATACCATCTCTTATACAAAACACACATATATATCCACAAATAAACAGCCAAATCGATTTAACGATTCACTGATTGATTGATTCATTCCAGATCGAAGCTTTCCGTCTTTTTCATAACCTCACAAAACCACGTTTCCTGTATAATTGGTATACGGTGATACTTTAGTTCAGGGCGCTACCAGGCCGTGTCCGCTTGTAATCCTACATACAACGACTATACCACAACTATGTCGGGGACCCTTAATCTTAGACTTCTTCGATTTAACTCCCATTCATTAAAAGGGTAACGTACAATAAATAACTATGCTCAAAAAACCATCTTCTTCATCTCTTACAATAATTTATATTAAAAATTGATAACAGTAATGTATTACTAACTTGCTGATACCCTCAACTTCGTCTGCCTGACATATATGTTAAAAACCATATAGATTGGATATACCGCACCTTCGTAGAATAAAGGTACAACTTAAATAATTAAACTTGTCGAAAAATCTTTAGTATAGTTCTTGTTATGTAATCCTTCGGGGTAACCATTAGGCAAAGAAATATTCTTGTAGCAATTTCTACGTTTGGAAAATTTCTTCAAATTTATCTGATTTTATTAGGTTATGTAATATTTCGGGGTGCCCTGAGAATGAGGACCCTAGGCACGGGCCCCGGTATTGACTCTATAAATATATATAATATAATCTCACTAATCCGTCTCACTCTCCCTCCACCCATGCCTCCCTCACTCTTCCATACCTGTGCATACATTTATTTCCTCTATGAAATGCTTTATTTTATTCATTACCTATGACTTTTCACTAGAATCCAGTAATCTTAATATTCCAATAATCCGGCACTCTCCGGTTTTTAATAGTGCCGGATTAGTGAGATTACACTGTAGGGTAATGGTACCAAATACTGAACATTTTTGATAAAAACAACAAAAAGACATTTCATACAAAATTGTTATTTAACCTAATGAACGGTTACAAGCATTTATATTATTATTGAAATATTAGCTTTCAATTTTTAATGTTTTTTTTACTCTATTATTTAATAATTTACTTAAAATTATGATAAAAGTCATTACAGCCGATTGTCCCTAATATTGAACACCTAGCACTTAATATTGACCGGTCATGTTCCAAATATTGAACAGTAGTGTCACATTTATGATAGTTACAAAACTATACTTATTTTTTATCTGGATTATTAATTTTTTTATTCTTTGGATTTTTATTTTAAAATTATAAATAATTTTAACAAATTAACACGTTAGTCACTATCGGAATCAATCACAGGTCTTTGGCATCGTTTTTTGGTAACGCACCTCGTTGTATCTTGTTAGGTGCAGTGAGTTTGATCAGTTCTTTTTTAATCTTTTTTTCTATATTTTTCTATATTTTCCTTTTGTTTTTTTGCGTTGTTCTTCTTTTTTTTGTTCACGTTTTTTCAATTTTTCAATCGTTGACCTAACTTACAGGGAACAACTTGGTCTTGTTTTACTTTGTTAAATAAAGTACCCTTTGGTATATTATATTGCTGACTAGCTTTGTTAATACTTAATTCCGAATTTTTAACACTATTCACAGCATTTTCTAAATCCTCAAGACTATATTGCCATCTCTGACGGTTTTGAACTGACTTTTTGTTTTTAATTAGAGGTTTTGATGTCATTTTAAGACACAGTTAAGTAAGTTACCTATCTAGAATGAAAATAAAATAAATACTTACTTTAACTTAAAAAAAATATGTATTATTTAAATTTATTATTAATTATTTTGTGAATTCTTTAAAACTGAAACCATAAACTTTAAGATAAACTTATCATTATCTGCAAATAATACCCTGGTCATTCAATGATGCCTTAAATTTAATAAATGTTCTAATTACTGACCAACGAACATTTTAATGGTGCACTCGATAATTCACGACACCAATTGTTGAACAGATTAATATTTAAATTGCAGCGACAATTATAATAAAAACAATTACTGACAACTAATCTTTGCTATTTTAACTTCATGATAAATACTAAATTATTTATTACAAAGTTATTAAACTTATAAAATTTGACTGTAAAAGTACTTACTAAACACAACAAAGTTAAGTTTCTAATGACCAGTTTTCATGGTTTACTGCCAGGTGTCCACAAACTTTTTTTTTTAGTTTTATTGCGCAATATGTTTGCACATGTGACCATTTATATTTACAATATAAGTATTAATTAATAATTAGGTATATATTCAATATGAAATCAAACTTCAAATTATTCTAAAAATTAAGTTCCTACGCAGCCCGTTCAATAAATGGAGCCTGTTCAATATTTAGTACCGCTACCCTATATATATTGTAACCTCACAAAGTCGTAACTCACACCGGTGAGGTAGTACGGGCCACTGAACCTGATTTTTCCATAAAATTCGCGTTTTTTTTTTGCATTTATCTCGTAAATAACAAGAGCTACGGAAAAATTATAAATGAAAAACTTGTAGAGAATTCGAATTCCTACAAAAAAGTTCCTGTAGGCCAAATCGCGAAGATCAATATTAAACGAGATATTAAGCCTTGAATTTTATGGAAAAATCAGGTTCAGTGGCCCGTACTACCTCACCGGTGTGAGTTACGACTTTGTCGCAATGGACACTTTTATAGAGCGTTTAATTCTGAGAAAAAACCATTTTCGATAAAAGCGATCCCATGAAATGCCGCTGGGATATAGAAATTTAAAAATAAAAAATCAGTTTCCGTGTATTTTCAATGGGAAATTTTTACATGTCTTGGCCGTGGACTTAAAATTAATATAAGGGCTCAAACTTTCAGAGAATTTTTTTTTTGGCATTTCCAATAAAATTTCACGATGGGACCAAAAAAAAAGTCAAAAAAAGTAAAAAAAAAATCACCCTAATATATATATACAGTGTTCGATAGATTGACACGTCCAATAATCTGGCACCCTCCATCCATGCCTCCCTCACCCCTCCATACCTGTGCATACATTTATTTCCCCTATGAAATGCTTTATTTTATTCATTACCTATGACTTTTCACTATAATCCAGTAATCTTAACATTCCAATAATCCGGTACTCTCCGGTTTTTAATAGTGCCGGATTAGTAAAATTACACTGTATATATATATATTGTGACCTCACTAATCCGGAACTCCTAACAAACGAATAACCTCTATTTAAGACATGGAGAACATAACCTTTATATAGAACACTATTTTATTGTTTTTATAACTATTTATTGCCTTTTATTTATAGATTAGATAGTATAGTTATTAGATACTAAGTTGTTAAAAAGTTATTGTACTTTAAAAATACTATAATTTTACATGTAATCTTAATACGCATTTGTTTGATACGTTGCTTTAAATATGTTTGTAAACATATTATAAACCGTGTAAAATGACTATTTCGTAAAGCAAGGGATGAGTGTATTAGATATTAATTACTTTAAGCAAAAAATGAAGGAACGAAGATACATTATTTTAGATACTTTAAAGTAACTAAGATACTTTTTTCCGAAAGCTCTGTTTTCATACAGCAGAAGTTACCCGTTTGAAACCATGCGCAGTTATAGTTAAGTGCGCTATCCATTTATGATAACGTAACATCCCAAACTTCCGTAACCGTTTTCCGTTAAAAAAATACCATTAATTTTTGCTTCTAATGATGTGCCTAAAGAAGTATATCTTCAAAAAAAAATAACCGAAAAAGTATTAATTTTAAACTTTTAAAAAATTTGTTGACTTTATATTTCATGTCGTTCTTTTATATTATAAAAATGTTTACCATCAGCACCTATAGAGGGAACAGGAACTGTTGAAATAGACTTGAAAGAAATCCTACTCGTTATCGTTTAATATTGCAAAAAAAAAATGGTTTAAAATTGATGATTTCTTTGAAATTGGCTTAATCGAGACATTTTTAGTGGATTTAATTGTAAATATATTGAGAAAGATTAAACGAAATTAGCATAAATTGTTGCTAGTGATAAGCTGGCTGGTTCACCTGTAATTACATACCATACACTCCATACCAGTGTATGTGTATATATGTGAGACAAGTTTAACGAAAATTGATCATCGAAAATTAGTTATATGGGAGAGCGTTGTGGAGCCAAGCGACCGATAATGAAACGATAATTACACGAAATTGCGTTATTGGAATGATGCGAGTTGTCGTTGATGATGATGATGATGATGATGATGATGTAGCTAACGGATGGATATTGAGAACAAGTGCGTGCGGAGGGTCCGCTGTTGAATTCATCATAATAATACATAAATAAATGATAATGAAATTGATCGACGTGAAGCAACTCAATCATCGCCAGATCACACCATGTCGTCAAAAGAACGGCAAAAATTTTGCCGGTTTCGTTGCAAACCAGAACGAGCGCCATTATTATTATCTGTATCATTAAAACTTTTTTTTTTTTTGCTCCAAGTTGTTGTCTCTAATCGATTTTTATTTGCATAGTCGTTAAGTGTAATTTTCATTATTATTTTTTTTTCATGTTTGCTTGGCCCTAAACTGGCCAGTCTGGTGCCGCGTGTCTTCGAAAAAATTATAAGATTTTATTTGTTTAATAAGTATCCGCTAAATATGTAATCCTACCGAAAATATTTCATGTAAAATAAGTTGCCAAGATTTAGCAGTTTAATGACGCTTTTACTGTTGTAAAGTTATTAGATCTATATAGTATAGAGTATATATAGTATATATACTATATATAGTAGACTGATGAAAAAAAATGATGATTTTATTTTTCTTAATTATATCGAAAATATTTTTGGAAATGACCAAAAAAAATCCTGTGAAAGTTTAAGCTCTTAATATTAATATTAAGAGGTGCCGCATCGCAAATTTCGATTTTCCATTTAAATAACATGGGAACAATATTCTCTTGCATTTTGAAGTTTTATAGCTCACGTTGGTGACCATATTTCGGAATGACCAAAGTATATTCTTGTAGAAAATTTAACGATCTACAAAAAAGGTCTCGAACAAGTTTTTGATATATTTATTCCTTCAAAAGTTATTCGAGGTTAAAGTTGAACTAAGGAGAAATTTTAATATTTTTCAATTTTTTGACGCAACCATCAATTTTATGAGAAAATTTTATAAGACATTTTTTGTAGAGCACTTTTTTTTCTATAATTTATCTTTATAAAAGTTTTTGATATTTTTTACAGGTTCTATAGTCAAGAAAGTTACCTACATCAAAAGTAAAATATCTTTAAATTCTTGAATTCTTAAAAAATGTTCTCTGGTGTTTTACTAAAAGTAAAACCTGTTATGGAATTGTCAATATCTATTTGCCGTCCCATTTTCATGTGCCACCCGAGCCATTAGTTAGGAAAATGTTCGTTATTTAATATTGGAGAAAGTTTTAAGGCACTTCACTAGATATAATAACCAGATATATAGGTACTATTATACTATATATTAGACTGATTAAAAAAAATATGATTTTTTTTTCTTAATTATATCGAAAATATTGTTGGCGAAACGACCCTGGGGCGCCACTGGCTATTCTTTCATATAAAACAGAGTATTATTATGAATAAATAAAGCAAAACAATAAAAAATAAATGTCGGTATGCAATTGCCTTTAAAGGCAGAGAACAAAAAATGTATTTAAATACATCAAATATGGGAATTAAAAACAAATATAATAATCATTGACCTAAAACTGAACTAACTGATTGTCATTTGTTTCAACTGACATGTAAATTTCATTCAATTGTCAATTTTTTGCCACTTGTCAGTTGTTAATGTTGGTTGTGAATAAGGGCGGATTCAGGATTTTTTTCTGGGGGGGGGCACAATATCATCTTTCATTTGCAAGTGCGTGAAAGGGATCACGAAAAAAATTCGCAATTCCAGTCAGAAATAGACTAGAGTTGTTCTTTCTATTATTTTCTTCATATATTTTAACAACTCTAATAATGTGATTTGCTTCTAAGTATGTACTGTGATGAAATCTCCACAGTACACAAAAATAACGTGGGGGGAGGGCTAAATTCGCTCTTGGTTGTGAATATTGCAAAAGTAGTTACAAGTGTTTTATAATTATAATGATGCAAATTCTATAAGGAATTGTAGTTATAAAACAAGGACGGTTGAAACTTATAACCAGAAAAGAACTAGACTTTTACAAAGATGTATAATTTTTTGTGTGTTATTTATAATCACTTGATAACTAATAAGGTTTTAAGGCGACTCTTGGATTAATAAAAAACCGTAGTCGAAAAATATTGAAAATTTGCTTGATACCTGGTACCTACTAGTTTTGGAGCGGCCACCTTGACCACTCAGCCATCAGTAGGCTTCTATCAAAATTATATCATTATATAATACAAATGTATATATTATAGTAGAAGCACAGATATAACATTTCTAATAGGGCGAATTAATGATTTCTAACGATCTTAAATCTTATTAGTTCCTTTATTGAAAATAGTAAAGAAAAAACATAAATGATAAATAAGAGAGTTGCTAAAATGGAGAAGCTAGGGGAAGAGGTAAGGCGCCGTTGAATTTTCGTTAATCGAAAATATTGGCGAATGGCCAATTGTGTCCAAATAAACTACATTCCAAATAAATATCACATAATGAATAAGTAGAAATATAATAAAATAGAGGCAACGCGATTTGTAACAAATGGGAATTACCTAACCCAAAAATTTTTATATAAAAGCTTACGTAAATTATTATGTGAAGAAGGGGTTGGAACGAACCCAAAAAATCACCCAAATACCACCTAGCCTCGTCGACTCGACACTAAAGATATATCCGTCGACTTCCAAGTGAAAATTCAAAAGGAAATCGTTGCATTTTTTTATTTTCTCTTCATAGTCAATAAAATTATTAGATTGACAATTTATTATGGTACGCAAATCTGGTCGAGAACAAAGGATTATAAATGGTGCGAGGGGTGAGCGAGGGTGCTGGAAACGATGGATGGATGACTTGAAATGATGGGGGAGGATTTGGTAATTTTCCGGTTTGGCTTTTTACGATTCATCTTCGTTCAATTTGTTGAATATAAATTTTATATTTATCCATCCGCAATTGAATTTACCGCGCATTTATCTCAGATCTGTTATGTATAGAATATGAGTCACAACTTACAGATTGATTAATAGTTTTTCATAATAAGTTGAAATCGAACGCAACCACGTGAATGATGCAAAGATATAAATTAACCAACAAATTTTCCATTTGACTAATAAAAAATACGAGGGAAGTAATAAGGGTTGTGGTATTGAATAGGAATCATAGGAATATACATAATAGGGGATGCATAGAATCGAATCAGGTGAACCGGGGTTATAATGTAAAGGAAACCTTTCTATTCTTTTGGAAATTCGGAAATTCAAATTAAATTAACAATGGTAATTACCACTCGTTACGAAAATACTACAAAAAGACGATATCGCTCCTTTTGATAGTTGATGATTTAATCCTAAAGGTGGTGTACTGATCAGGGTTGCTGTTATGTACCGATGAGTAATTGGATTTTTGGTTCAAATTCCCTTAGGGGGCATCCATTGATTACGTGAGTCAATTTTAGCTATTTTTAGACCCACCCTCCTCCCTTGGTAAGATTTCTTGAGATTTTGCTCGACTCCGTCCCCTAATAGTCATTCGGGTCAAGTGGACTCACTTAAGGATTTAAATCGGAGTAAAAATTAAACAATAAGGAAAACCTGCATATGGTAAAGTATTTATTGGACTAATAATTAAATTAAGTAATAATACATAAAACCTTGGCACTTAAAAAATAAAAAAGGATATTTAAAATGATTCCAAATGCGCACACTTGACCCGACTTTCGGGTAAGTGTGCGCAATCGTTTGGATAAATGTACGCATTTTTTATAGTTATTATGCTTAGATATCAACTTATAAATAAATAAGAACATTAAATAAGTTGACTAAAAATTACGAAATTAAAGCCAAATTTAGCGTTTTCTAATGTGGCAACATTTTTGTAAGCTTCATTGAATAACCAAGCTACATGGTATTGGGTAATAGCTTTTATAGGGTACCCTGACATGAATTTAATGCATGCAACAGTATTTAGGTTTCTGAAAACTGAAAAAAGATCTGCAGTGGTTGGAGTTTGGGATTGCCATGTGGTGGCAATGTTAGCATACTTATGTTCTGCATTCAAATTATCTGCGTTAACTTACCACAAGCCGAAATTTTTGATATATACTCATATAACTTTGCTCATACTAAATATACCCTTAAATTTTATGATGAACAGAAAACTTGAATAACTTACTAACATGAAAAAAAATGATTTATCTTGATAAGTGTATTCAGTACGATATGAGAATCATTGCCGTTTTGACAAAAGTTATAGTTATAGTGCCGAATTCTAATAATTATTGTTTAAAAAGAAAATGAATAACAGCATGCTGCGATCTTGTAGATAAATTAGGTCCTTGTTACCGTACCTTTCAGTCAATTACACATAAAACGACTTATCCCTAATCTTTCAGGATAAACGGGATGCGTACACTTACCCACTGCGCACGGTTCCCCCGAATGACTCTATAGCATGAAATTTTTTAAAATACGCAGTTACAAGGGCGAATTCATTTGCAAGTGCGTGAAAGGGATTACGAAAAAAATTTGCAATTCCAGCCAGAAATAGACTAGAGTTTCACTAATGTTCTTTCTGTTATTTTATTCATATATTTTAACAACTCTAATAATTTGATTTGCTTCTAAGTATGTACTGTAGACTGGGCCAATAAAATCGACTATTTGTTTTTTTGAAAAGTATATCGAAAATATTGTTTAAGGTGACAAAAAGAAAATATCGGGAAGGTTTAAGCCCTTAATATTAATATTAAGAGGTCTATCATCTTTAATTTCGATTTTTTGTTTGCGCTTTCATTTTTGCGTCAATGCTGTCAAACTATCATGGTAAAAAAAATCATCTGCACACATATTTATAGAAAATTAAATTCTCTACAAAAAACGTCTCTTTGAAAATTTTCGCCAAACACGCCGTTTCCGAATAATCAAGCTTTAAATATTGATATAATTTTTAGATTTATCTTCTTTATTTTGGAATTTTGTAACTAACGAACAAATAAATATACCGAAATGAACAATATAGATTCTTGAAAGGAATGTAATGCTCTACAAAAAAGATTACTTAACATTTTTACATAAAATCACTCTTTCAAAATTGGTTCAACAGCGAAAAAAACAATAATTTAATTTTTCCTTCAACTTTAATTGTGAATAACTTTTGAAAAAGTGGTAATATGTAAAAATGTTAAGTAATCTTTTTTGTAGAGCGTTACATTCCCTTCAAGAATCTATATTGTTCATTTCGGTATATTTATTTGTTCGTTAGTTACAAAATTCCAAAATAAAGAAGATAAATCTAAAAATTATATCAATATTTAAAGTTTGATTATTCGGAAACGGCGTGTTTGGCGAAAATTTTCTAAGAGACGTTTTTTGTAGAGAATTTAATTTTCTATAAATATGTGTGCAGATGATTTTTTTTACCATGATAGTTTGACAGCATTGACGCAAAAATGAAAGCGCAAACAAAAAATCGAAATTAAAGATGATAGACCTCTTAATATTAATATTAAGGGCTTAAACCTTCCCGATATTTTCTTTTTGTCACCTTAAACAATATTTTCGATATACTTTTCAAAAAAACAAATAGTCAATTTTTTGGGCCAGTCTAATGTAGGGGAGACTGGGTACAAAAGTAACAATTTGTACTTTTACCTTAATTTCTGGCTGGGTGTTATTATTGCCATTAAATGAATATAACCGCATATAAATTTAATTTATATTCTTTACAATAGTAATTTGATTATTTAAATTATGGTGTGTTTCATATGAATAACAGTTAAAAAAAAATTGTCAGTTGTTACTTTCGGGTCGAAAGTAACACGTTGTGGGTCGAAAGTAACAAGACTGCTAAGGGTAGCAAATGAAAACAATAGTACAAGTTAAATCAACAAATTACTTATTTAAAGACTTTATATTAATGATATAAACCAAATTCAGCATTTTAAATACTCAAAAAATATATATTTTAAGGAAAAGAATCAATAGAATGCCGCGACAACACATAAGAACTACTAAATGAAGAACTACCGAAACGGAAATATATCGAAAACCATTCTATTGAAGTAGATATCCATAAAAACATGATGTTAGTAATAAAATCATTACGAGAACAAAAGTAACATACTTATTACTTTTGTACCCTAGGGGGCTATGTTACTTTAATACCCATTCTTATTTTTAATAAAACGTGTAACATAACCTTAAAACGGAACGTGCTAAACAAAAACGAATTTAAACAATGTGTAACATATCTAATCAAGAATGGATATGCAAATATTCGGATTACTATGATCCTTTTACGACTATGTAAACAATAAATAAGAAAACACCGAAAAACTTACTTTTGGCTCGTTAAAACACATTACGTCCTATTATATAACCTAACAACACACTGCGCATGCGTCGATTTAATGCGATTGATGGCAGTAAAACGATGTTCGCCCATTGGATAAACCTAGAAAGCATTTGTTATTTTCGGCCCGCCGTTAGTTTTGGACTCGGTCTCCCCTACAACTTATCCCTCCAATTTTCCAGGATAATCGGGATGCGTACACTTACCCACTGCGCACGGTTACCCCGAATGACTCTCTAGCGTGAAATTTTTTAAAATGCGTACTTGCAATGTAAATCTGTGCTTCTATTACATTATATTTATTCAAAAGAACAATTTAAACAGAATACGTGATATTTGCCAAGACCATCTTCTCCTTCACGTGAGATAGTATGAAATTTTGCTCACACACTTCCCCCTTAAATGTCTCAACGTAATTAATAAATGTCCCCTTACCGTTGACTCAAATTTTAAACTTTACAAGTGATGGAAATAATGAAAAAGACAAAGAAAATGTATAAGTTTGATTTTTTTCTTTAATTATTGTGTCTTATAGTAAGTAGAGGGAGGGGGGAGATAATAGTTCAGTATGAAAAAGTAGTTTAATGTAAAGAATGTTGAGATGAAATGAAGAATGGAGAATCTAATCGTTTTACGGTACATGGACTTAATGATTGGCTCATTAAAGTCCATCGTATTTTTTTTTTTTTTTTTTTTTTTTTTTAGTACAATATTAAAAGCGTAAATGTTGGTGTGTATTTAATATTTGTTAGTGTGTCGGGGGACGGTTGAACTGGCGGAGGAATAAACGGGGTGGCGCGCCATCCTGGAGCTATCCTTGGCTCCAACGCGCTTCCAGAGTCTCTTTCTCTTTCAGTCAACTAACACCAATATTATTATCATATATAAAAATATTTCTGATTTGTCTCTTGAAAACAAAATTAAAATCGAATCAATCGATTGATCTGACAATTGGCCAAGTAGTTGCCTCCGCTGCTATGTTTTTTCCAGAAAAAAAAAGGAATATGTCCTCGTTCCTGTTTTAGATACGTTGCTGGAGAGTTCACGTGCGGAAATTCGGTGCATTTCTTATGCACATGCATTTTGATATTAATTTGACAAAAAGCGATTGTGTTCCGAAGCCGCTTTTCTTGTTGTTGTTGTTGTCGTGGTGGTTGTCGTTGTCGGGGCGTCATCGTTGTCGTCGTCGTCGTCGTCGTCATCGGCGTCGTTGTAGCCGTGGAGTTTTGTGTTTCTGGTGAGACGTCGCGATGGCGAGGCCACTCGTCGCCGACCCAGCTTCACGAGCGCCGCGGATCTTCGCCAAGATTCCTTCCTTTTCCACACGACGACGCTTTTCTTCCTTGCCTTGCCCTCACACCACTCACCCTTGGCCGCCGCACCACCGTCTTTTCGAATTCTTTCCCTCGCCTTATTTGCACACAAGAGATATTCTTTTACAAGACAAATATATTATGTACATATTATGTGTCATTTCATCTACTTATAGTCCATAAAAAACCAACACAAAAAAGAAAAGAAAAATGCTCAAATCGAACTGTAAAGAATCAAATGTAAATTTCACCATTGGCGCCTTAATTAAACGAAAAACGATTAGCGCAGAGGATGAGACACAGTTAATTACGTCGTACAAATAGCAGAATAAAGATGACAATAGGAAATTACGGTTATAAATCATATGTGGTGTGTTCTTTGTCGACAAGAAAACCAAGAAAATGGCCACGAAAAAAAAAAGACAATCACTCTTGTCGCCATATAATTTTTAAATATCCCGCCATGAGTTTTCTTTTGTTTGTTTCTTTATTCGAAGGGAAACAAAATACGGATGGCTATAATTATTTTTGATTGGAGGCCAAAGCCAAACCAAAAAAAAAGAAATCTATCGAAGGAAATATTAAATTGCTCGTAAATGATTTAACTAAATTGCATTGATATATTGAAGAGTTCCAAATCCCTTTCCTCTTTCCCAAGGTTTAGGGTAAATAAAATGATATTAGAAGAAAACTAAAGATAGTCTTCTTTATATTAAATTAGTTATTAATGTCTGTATTTACCACTGATAACGACAACTGGTTTCTGGCACGGTTATAGAAAGAAGGAAAGACAATGGATTTACCACCCCCACCCCCTCACCCGTCCACTGATTCATTACTCAAGTGCTTCATTATAACAAATTTCTAAATTTTAAATTGTCGAAACGACCCTTTGCTGGATTCAAATCCATTTTTTTTTGGAACACATACCAACTTTGAGTTAAGTTAATGGGACTAGGACTCCCCCTTAACAAAATTCTGTATCGATCCATAGTTGATTTAGATTTTAGAGTTTAAGAGTCCTTTTCTTATTTTTGAAAGTTTATGGTTGGTAAAATTATATTAAAAATGAGCTTACTGGTGGGTCAGTGGTTAAGGTGACCGCTACAAAACCGGTAGGTCTTGGCTTCGATCCTCGTATCGAGCAAATTTCCAATTACGTATTCTTATTAACCTTATAGTCGCAAAAGATCTTAGTAGTCATAAAGTAACAGTAAATAACAATTAAAAAAAATAAATATATATATATATATATATATATAAACTGAAGATAGTCTTTGGTCTAGGACATTAGTTAGAAGTAGAGTTCGACCGAAATACCGAATACGATTCGGACCTTAAAAATATAGGTCCTATATTACTTTGGTGGTGTCACCCGATGCGGTCCGCACCACCCACACCCCCCTAGGGACGCCCCTGAACTGTGGTATACTGTATATATAAGATTTGAAAAGACTACCTTGTTAAAAAAGCATTTAAAGGCATTTCAAATGTTTAAAAACCTCTTTATAAATTGTTTAAAATATTAAAGGCATTTTAAATGTAATTATTTCAAAATGCCTCTAAATGCCTATTTTAATAGGGTAATAGTTAATCTAAAAACGTTTTGAAGCCTTCGAAATGTAGTACTACCATGTACGTAGGGTGTCCGTTATTTCCCAAATTGATTTTTTTACAGCGATCGCCCCCTGAATTTTTAGTTTAAGATATAAAAAAAAATATCCAATACAATTAAGCTCTTAATTTCTTGATTAAACCGTGCCGGAATCATGTTACTTTTACCATTTAAATAACATGGGATTATTTGATTTTTTACTTTTAATTTTTTTTCTCAGAAACAAATGAATGAAAAGATTTAAGATTAAATTATTCTGACGTAAAATTTAACGCTCTACAAAAAAGGTCTCTTATGAATTTTCGGTTAAATCACTCCATTAAATGTTATTCAACATTTAACTTGAATTAATTTGTTTTA
The DNA here is from genome assembly GCA_958496175.1 of Sisyra terminalis. Lineage (NCBI taxonomy): Eukaryota > Metazoa > Arthropoda > Insecta > Neuroptera > Sisyridae > Sisyra > Sisyra terminalis. The sequence continues at coordinate 18,031,677 of OY292279.1, read as the reverse complement.
TGGATATTTTGTAATTTATTTAACATTTAATTTGTTGACTACAAGTTCTAACAAATTTCTCATAGATGGCGTCAGGTGAAATGGTAAAAATTCGAATTTTAATTGAAATTTTATCGGTAGTCTCATTAATTAGTATGAAATTCACTTCGTAGGTACAAAATATTGATTAAAGTTCGAAAATTTATCATGGATAAATTGAATTTCACGACTATAGCGAATTTGGATCATATGTCACCTGTTTTAATTGTCAAAAAATATATTTTTTTGCTTAATTTTCAATTCAAGCCTTAAAATTAACACAAATCACTGGCGCTCTAATGATAATAATTTTTATCTTCCCTTCCAATAGTTTTATAGTTAAAAAAAAAAGTAAAAATGAGCAAAAAAGTTGAAAATATTGCAAGATTTATCTTAGGCACAAGGGAAATGTTGAATAACTTTTAATGGAGTGATTTAATCGAAAATTCATAAGACACCTTTTTTGTAGAGCGTTAAATTTTACGTCAGAATAATTTAATCTTAAATCTTTTCATTCATTTGTTTCTGAGAAAAAAAAAAGTAAAAAGTCAAATAATCTCATGTTATTTAAATGGTAAAAGTAATATGATTCCGGCACGGTTTAATCAAGAAATTAAGAGCTTAATTGTATTGGATAATTTTTTTATATCTTAAACTAAAAATTCAGGGGGCGATCGCTGTAAAAAAAATAATTTGGGAAATAACGGACACCCTAATGTACAGCAAGAGAACTAATTGAAAAGGGGTATTCGAGGAATGTGGTCAGGTAAAGAATACTGCTTTTATCAACTATCAAATACCAAAAATTAAAATAATGATCACATGTTGAACTGCTCAAAATATCATATTCTGCAATTCATTAAGCAGAAGATTGAGGACAAAATCCACATAGGATCGTAAAAGTTATCCTGGGGTGACTTCAGTAAAGAAGAGTTGTTTAAATTTGCCTCTATTTGGATAGTATTCTGCATTCGGAAACAAATATAGACCTAAAAAATATAGTTATAGAAGCAGAAAACATACAAGAGATGCGATGGGAAAACTATTTAAAATCAAACAAAGGTTCTAGGTATATCTTTTCCATAAAAGAGTAATTTATACACTTTTTTTTTATTTTTTTACAATCAGTAAATTGTTAAACTATAAATTCAAGTATAATAAAATTATAACAAAACCAAACACCACCAAATTTGATATTCTAAACACCTCTCCACCGTTTATGACACTATTCGCCCATTTCATAATGGCGAACACCTTCACATACGGTATGGTTCCATTACTAGAACATCCATAACCATGTAAACTTGGTGAAAAAATCCCCAACAAATAATTGTGATTACAAATCAATGGACCTCCATAATACCGGGCTTCGTTCTCCAATAGTAAACATAAACCCGGATAAAAGGCACACTGATCATTAATTTTCCGGCCGAGACATCCAAAATCAAAGCCGCGTCGTTTCGGTTCCAAACAGAAAATATCGTGTGGTTCATACATTTGTCGTTTGTTTGCCATACATTCAGCTGTACGATAAATCGGTAGCTTTATGCTCCACAACGACGATGGTGCAGAATGGCTGGCCAACGACATGAAATCTTGGACTCTTTGTGCTGCTCTTATCCTTAGAGGTTTTTCGGTCCATGTGGGAATAACAGTATTGCCAATCGATAGTGTCTTTATAGGAGAATTACTTGGACTGGTTCTATTAGGTACCACTTCATAGGTGTCTGAATTATTGACATATTGTCCTTCCTTTTGGTTTTCGTCCAAAGTAGATCTCTTTTTTAATAAAGTTCCAACCGACTTCAAAGAATTATCATCATATTTCAATTTTTCATGTCTCGATTTCCGTTTTATGTTTTTATTGCTTTTGACTTCTTGATAATCTTTAATCTTTTCGGGTTCTAACAATGTTTTTTGATAGTTTTGATGGTTTACCGTTTCCGGAACCATTAAAATAGACTCATAATTGTTGGTAACAGGCGCCATATTTAAAAACTTATTCGGTATTACATCTTCTGTTTGATTAATTTTCGCCGAATCCGTTAAGTTCGATATACGTAATATATTGGATCCGAACTGTTCTTCTGGAATCTTATAAATACTTTTTAAAATCATCGAATTCCTAGTGGTGGCATTTTTGGAAAAGCCAGAAATCAACTTTAACGCCTCAACAAAAGATATGTTAGGATCGGTTCGGACAACACTATCCAAAAAAAGCCTCATTTCACCACTTTTAACCGATTCCAGTCCCGAAAGTAGCTCTTCCGACGTACCAGGATCGATATTTTTGGTTAAATCTTCAAACGTATTATCAACAGTAATTTTTTTTAACAAAGCAGCCTTATTTAACATTGGGACTAAATTCTTAAACGTAATTGGTTGTCTTTGATCCTTGATTTTACCAGAAATTTTCGCCTCTTTAACTCCATTCAAAAAATTAATAATAGCATGAATTGTTTCTGTAGAATTGGGATGGGCGCGTGGATCAAAATCAAATATATTAGTTTTTAAGGATTTTTCGAGCTCCGATGAAGGACCGGAATTAAGGAATTTGGATGAGTTTCTATTACCTTTGGAGTCTTTGGGCTTCCAAAAACCTTGAATGAAACCTACATCCAAAGCTTTTTCTAACTGGTCTTCCGCTGCACTGGTTTCAAAACTTTCTTCAACGGAAATGTTTAAAGGCTTTCCCCGAAAAAAAACCTTTGAACTGTTTCTTGTTTTCAGGAATTGCTTTGAGTTATCGAAGGTTTTGTTGAAAAATTTTGCATCAAGGTATTGATTTTGATAAGGTCTATTTAAGATTTCCGACAGCAAATAGTTCGTCAAATTAACTGATGGTTTCATTTCGATAGAATTAAGGAAAAGTTCCAGATCTGATCCATTGATATTATTTTTCAAAAGTATGTCAAGTTGGCTTTTCATCTGGTAATCTTTAGAGTTTTTATCAGAAATAGAGTCCAAGAATTTAATTTGGGGGTATTCTTTCGTATTTGTTACAGTTTTTAAAAATTCTTCCAATTGATTTGAAAGGTTATCAGAAGAATTGATCCAATTGGTTCCATTTAACGTTTTCAATCTTAAGAAGTTTTTTAAATTTTCCGACAAGTTCGATGGTTTCAATTGTTGTGACTTAAGAAAGTAGTCCAAATTAGATACATTTCTAGTTTTTCCACCTAAAAACGCGTCAATTCTGGCTTCTTCTGCTTGATTGTTGCCTATATAGGAGGACAAATCTTGATCAAGAGATCGATTAGAAACGCTCAAGGGAATTTCTTGGTCAAAATTTTCCAATTTTACAACCATTTTCAACAATTTTTCTAGTTGATTTTTAGTAATATTTGGAGGATTTAGAACTATAGATTTTAGAAATTGTCTTAGGCCATCTGAAAAAATTTTAGATTTGGTTTCATTTGCGTCAAGAAAACTCCCAAAAATTGGAATCTTAAAGATTTTTTCTGTCAAAAACTCTTCAGGTTTGGTATTTTTTATGTTCTTTTCTGGAATTCCATACGAAGAATTAAAGTCCTTCTCGGTATTTATGGAATTCAAAAAATTTTCTTGAGGAAATCTTTCTTTATTTGGAATCATTTTTAAAAACTGTTCTAGTTGATTTACTGCAATGTTTGACGAATTTGATCCAAGGAATTTCCGATTAGTGCTATTAACCACTTTTGGATGTAAGTACGTGGAAAGATCCAAAAATTTTTTTGACAAACTTGAATTTACTTCTAGAGCGTTCAGATATTTCCCTAAAGTTGATATATTTAAATTGGTTTCCTTCAAAACTTCTGGAAAATTCGATGGTTTTGATTGATTGGACTTGAGAAGATGATACAAATTTGAATCATTTAACATTTTTCTTCCCAAAAATTCTTCAATGAGGCCTTCTTCGGATTGATTGCTTCCAATAAAAGATGAAAAATTTGAATAAAAGGCTTGTCGGGAATCATTCAAAGGCTTTTCTTGGTGAAAACTTATCAACTTTTCAACTACATTCAATAATTCTTCTAATTGATTTTGGGTTATATTCGGAGGATTAACAGTTACAGATTTTAAAAATTGCCTCAGGTTATTTGAAATATTTACAGTTTTAACACCATGGGAATCGAAATAATCCTCCGAAATTGGTTTCTTTAAAGTTTTTTCCTTCAAAAACTTTTCAATTTTGGTACTTCCCATCTGGTAATCCGGAGATTGATACGAAGAATTCAGTACATTGATGGTATTTAAAGGTGCTTCTTGAAAAAACCCGTTTTTTTCAGTATTCATTTTCAAAAATTTCTCCAATTGATTTACTGCAATGTTTGACGAATTTGATCCAAAGAATTTCCAATTTGTACTATTAACCACTTTTGGATGTAAATATGTGGAAGGATCCAAAATTTTTTTTGACATACTTGAATTTACTTCCAAAGCATTCAGATATTTCCCTAAAGTTGATATATTTAAATTGGTTTCCTTCAAAAACTCCGGAAAATTCGATGGTTTCGATTGATTGGACTTGAGAAGATGATACAAATTTGAATCATTTAACACTTTTCTTCCCAAAAATTCTTCAATGAGGCCTTCTTCGGATTGATTGCTTCCAATAAAAGATGAAAAATTTGAATAAAAGGCTTGTCGGGAATCATTCAAAGGCTTTTCTTGGTGAAAACTTATAAACTTTCCAATTACATTCAATAATTCTTCTAATTGATTTTGAGTAATATTCGGAGGATTAACAGTTACAGATTTCAAAAATTGCCTCAGGCTATTTGAAATATTTACAGTTTTAACACCATGGGAATCGAAATAATCCTCGGAAATCGGTTTCTTTAAAGTTTTTTCCTTCAAAAATTTTTCAACTTTGGTAATTCCCATCTGGTAATCCGGAGATTGGTACGAAGAATTCAGTACATTAATGGTACTTAAAGGTGCTTCTTGAAAAAATCCGTTTTTTTCAGTATTCATTTTCAAAAACTTCTCCAATTGATTTACTGCAATGTTTGACGAATTTGATCCAAAGAATTTCCAATTAGTACTATTAACCACTTTTGGATGTAAGTATGTGGAAGGATCCAAAAAAATTTTTGACAAACTTGAATTTAGTTCCAGAGCGTTTAGATATTTCCCTAAAGTTGATATATTTAAATTGGTTTCCTTCAAAAACTCAGGAAAATTCGATGGTTTCAATTGATTTGACTTAAAGAAAAGATCCAAATTTGATTCATTTAATGTTTTACCTTCCAAAAACGCTATAACTGCGGCTTTTTCTGATTGATTACTTCCTGCAAAAGAAGACAAATCAGCGTCAGATGTTCGACTTGAAACATTCAAGAGTTTTTCTTGCTCAAAACTTGTCAATTTTACAATCTCTTTAAAGAATTCTTCTAATTGATTTTGGGTTATATTTGAAGGATTTAGGACCACATATTTTAAAAATTCCACCAAACCTTCCGAAATATTCGCAGATTTCGTGACTTTGGAGTCAAGAAAATGGTCCAAAATTGGTTCGTTCCAGACTTTTTCACTTATGGTATTTCCCGCGTTGTTATCCGGAATTTGGTAAAAAGAATTTAATGCAGTTTCTTTATTGACAACATTCAAAAACCTTTTCAAAGGAAATCCTTCTTCATTTGTAGTCATTCTTAAAAACTTCTCCAACTGATTTAATGAAAAATTTGATGAATTTGATCCAAAGTTCCAATTCCTTCTATTAGTTAATTTGGTTAGTAAACTCCTGGAACTGTCAGATAAATTTGAATCTAGCTCCAAGGCGTTCAGATGATTCAATAAAGTTGACATATTCAAAAATTTTTCATTCAAAAATTCTTCAATTCCAAATTTTTGGTTCAACGTCTTTTCTAATTGGTTTTTTGAAACATTGAAGAGCAAAACTTTTAATAACTCCTGATTTTCTACCGACTTAAAATCCTGCTGATATTTTTTTACTTCTGAAACCGCTTTTAGGTGTTCTTCTAATTGCTTTGTTGTTAAATTCGTAGATTTTAGTTTCAAAAGTTTACTTATTAAATGATATATTATTTTAGATTTCAAATGATGATTTAAGTCTTGAAAACTCAATTCCTTGGAGCCATCTTTCTCGAAAAACTTTTCAATTTTTGCTTTTATTAATTGTGCTTTTAGCCGATTGAAGAGTGAAGAACCCACATTATCTATTTCAGTAGTTTCATTTGAAATATTTCCCTGGCTTGTTACCGTTTTCAAATAATTTTCCTTCAAATTTTCGTTTTTAATTGTATCCTTTAAATTTAGTTCTAAACTATAAACCATTTTCAAAACATGTCTTAATTGTTTTAAGGTCCAATTTGAAAAATTCACTTCAGGAAAGTTCATTTGATCCACCACACTGGCTGCTTCTTTTTCTAGGTGACCCTCCTTGGTCACTTTGCTCCGTAAAAGTTCCTTCAACGACTCTTTTCCCAAAATTTTCTTATCTTTTAGTTCAAAATCGGAAAAATTTTCCAAATCTCCAAATTGGCGATTTTTTTCCTTGATCTCCTGGTAAATATTATACAAATCGTTCGCTTTCGAATCTGCAACTGAATAATTTTGCAAATAATGAATCAATTCATCCAATAATTTGCCTACATTTCTTGTATTGTCCTGCCCTAATGGAGCATTTCCACTTTTGTCTGTAGAATTTTTCAGAAATTTCGTAAAAAATTCCGACATATTCATTTTGAAATCGGATGAATCTTTTCCGGCCATAATCACTTGTGTGGCTCTTTGGCGAGATTTGAACCTTTGTTGAAGGTCTTTGATTAATTTTTTGGTCAAATCCAGAATTTTTCCGACAAATGATTCAGTAGAAGAATTATTTTTTTCTAATTTGTTCGTTGAATTTAAATTGTTCAAACTTTGGTCATTTTCTTTAGGTTTTGGTTTCTTAGTTGAATTTCCCAAAGGTTCCTTCCATGTCAAATTGGATTTTTGATTACTATTAAAATTTGTTTTTGTTAATTTTTCTAACAACTTCGGATACAATAATGTCAAAATATCCATTACATCATGTTCAGTTACAAACTTTAAAAAATTTTCTATATCTATGGAGTTTGAAGCCGTACTTGTTGGTACTTCATTTTCCAGGAATGAATTTGAATTATCTGAATCTTTTTCCTCTACATTAGAGTCATTTAATGGAAAAATTTGTTTCGATTTTAATTTATTTTTCTCATGAGAGCCATTTTTAGCAATTGTTTCAGTACTAACAGGAATTAAAGTAGAACCTGAAACATTGGGAGAAGCATTAGTAGAACAGGAGCAGGTTGATTTTGGATCATTTTTATTATTTTTAGGAACAGATAGTATTCGCTTATCAAATGGTTCTGTTGAGGATTCTGGCAAAATTTGATCAAAAACCACCGTATTACCACCCCTCATTAATTTTTTGTAAGTCATCGTGGACGTGGTAATATTTTCCCACAGTAAACCTTCATCATGAAGCTCTTTTTCAAGTTGATTCAATTCACCCATTACTTCCGGCCCCGGCATGAACAGTAATTCTTCACATTCGTACTCTTCGTTAAAGAGATAATCGTGGGCCCAAATCGCCTTCGGCATCAATACCGGCTTGATGCTGGCCGTCAACGGAAATTCCTCCTGCAACTCAATCAGTATGACATTGGCGATTTCGCCAAATTTCCCAATTGACCCCGACATGTACACATTCTTAGCCGGAATCCTGAGAGCATGGCTGGTAAGACGGTCATCGCCGGCCGCCACCTCAATAGACTCAATTGCCTGGCCGAGGGTTAAGCACGCCGCCGAACTTATCACCCAATCTAGTTTCAACAATGTACCGGTACACCGAAATATCGCACTTGGATTGTTGCGATTGTTGATCGAAACCACAAACGGATAGTTTTGGATTCGAGCCAATGCATAAATCGGCTCGTGTTCGTAACCCCCAAACGGGTCAAACATTTTTTGGGCTGAACCAATTTCAATTTTCCATAATAACACACACATCAAATAAAACCCGATCATTTCAACGCAAAATATACACAAATGACATTATTATGTAAAAACCACTTTCTTAATCTTTTTCCTTTTCAAATAGTAAAAATATAAAAGTTACAAATAATGAAGACCCAGAACCATTTAAACCATTTAAATATTCAATATGAAAAATCATTTTCCGTCATTTTTTTCACTAGAAAATTAGCACGTGGTCAGCACGAGGTATATCAGTTGGTAAAACTGTTTAGTTTAATGATGGCAACACTGAATATCAAAATCAAATAAATTCAGATCAATATATTTAATTCATAACCCTCAAAATTAATTACAGACATAAAAAATGGCTAAAGAATAACTGTGGACGCCTTCTTGGAAATTTTATATGAAAATTGCGGATATTAATTTTAAGTAACAAGTAGTGTCCGACCGAAACTAGTTTTTACGGTCGAAACCGAATTACGGCATCAGTCTCAGTTTCGGTCGAAACCGAAACTTCCCTATAAGGTCATGTTTTCGTAGAAAAAAAAGTTAATCATAATTGTCAGTCTTTACTTTTAAATCCTATAGGTATTCATTGATAATTTAGTTCCTAATATTTGAGCTAATCAACATAACATTATTTATTATATCAAATAATTTATGCTGAAATAAGGGGTTGATTTGAAGGAAATGCACCTAATAATTATTTTTAATATTAGTTACGAGTAACATAAAATAATGGAAAATAGTTAAAACAAAACTATTTTTTACCTAATAGGTTTAGTTACACAAAGTAGAAAGTACTCTTTCTCATATCTTAAAAATAAAATAAATTCTTCTAAACTTTGATCAGGTTTTCGAACTGAAAAATAATATCAAAGATAATATTAAACAAAATTTTAATGAACTGATAGTTATCAGTATTCATGATTGAAGAATTAAATAATAAGTGTAAAACAATAGTTTTTTAACATTTTTATTTCACGAATTCAGTTTCGGTTTCGGTCGTAGTTTCGGCTTGACGACAGCCGAAACCAAAACTAAACCGAAGCCGAAAGTTCGGTCGGACACTAATTATAACTGTTTTAGTGTAGAACTTTTCAGAAACTTATAACCGAGATTTCAATATATGTGAATTAGGTAATATCATTTCAGCAGTTCGATAACGCCCAAAATGACAACAAGTCTAATAAGTGTTCAAACAATTGATAAACCCTAATTGTTATTTCTTGTAAATAAAGTAATAGTTATAGTGTCTAGCACTGTAAACTCACTAATCCGGGACTATTAAAAACCGGAGGGTGCCTGATTATTGGAATGTTCGGATTACTGGATTGTAGTGAAAAAGTCATAGGTAATGAATAAAATAATGTATTTCATAGAGGGAATAAATGTAGATGGGTGAGGGAGGCGTGGGCGGAGGGTACCGGATTATTGAACCGATCTATCGAATACCGATCTATCGAAGTGTCGAATTAGTGAGATTATACTGTAGTTTTAAAGAAGTAAAAAATGTTTTTCCAACAAGACGGTGCGACTTGCCACACAGGACGTGAAACAATAGTGTTACAGCACACTAAGTTTCTAAACCGTGTTATACCTCGATTTTACGTTCAACAGTGGTCACCAAAATCATGCAATCTAACACTGATGGACTTTATTCTTTGGAGTTATATGAAGAAAAAAGTGTATACGAAAAAGTTATTCAAAATTTCAATAAAAGAATAATCTTGTGCCAGAGGTTTTGTGGGGGCCATTTGCCTAATGTTATATTTTACGTTAAAGGAAAATTTGTCTTTATTATTAAAATCGGTAGTATTTTTGGGACATCCTTTACTCTTATAATTTAATATTTTTTTATTAGATGAAAACAAATGGTAAGCTGTTTAGATCCAAGGTTTATAAAATACACAGGTGGCCTCATGCGCCACGTGACGTATCCAGAGGAAATTCGTACATATATTTAGACTGATTTAAATTTCAAAATTCTTCGTATGACGTCATTTCTTTTTCTAATGGGGCCACCTGTGTAATTTATAAACCTTGGTTTAGATCAGTGATTCCCAAAGTGGTCTATATCGACCCCTAGGGGTCTATGACAACCTGCAAGGGGTCTACGTCAGCGAAAAAAAATTTGGGGGTCCACGATAGTGGATCTCAACACATACACTGATAGTACCTATTTAACTTACATCATACTATCTTATAATATCAAGACATATACATTATTTATAAAAGTACCTATGAAGTTTTAAAAGTACCTATGTTTTTACTTTAAGGATTTAATACTAAACTTCACTGCAGCTAGAAATGTGCAGGAAATCAATATCAGGTAAGTAGGGGGTCTACCCAACACGGAAAAACATGGCAAGGGGTCTACGACACAAAAAAGTTTGGGGAACTCTGGTTTAGATCAATGTTTCCTAAATGTTTGTATTTTCTGTACACTTTTTTACTGTTTAAGAAGAATTGGTTCTTCGAGTGCTCCCCCTAACAATCAAGTAATGTTCTCTATATAAAGCGCATTGACCAAATTTGGTTTTTAGAGAATAATTGAACCGTTTATTTTGAAAATGAGTTAAGTCCATTTCAAGAACAATCCTTATAGTGTTATCATTTTTAACCATAATAATATAAGATACTAAGAAGGAGGGAATAATTGGCGTTTTTGTTAACAACTAAAATGAAATCAGTAATTTGTCAAAACCTAGCAGTTAAATAATTAACATACTTTGTTCTAGTTACAAGAAGAAGAATCACCATATAGATCGTCCTTGAAATGGACTTATGCCACTTTCAAAGTAAACGAGTCAATTGATTAATATTCGTGTTTTGGTAATGAGTATAGATTACTTATGGCGTAATGGTCTTCCATCTAACTTTGGAATGTTATTAAAAGTCTACTTAGTTGACTAAATGAATATCTTCAAGTTTTTAATGTATTTCCGTATTAGTGGATTTTTATTATTAATCTTGAATTAAAGAACATTGTATGGAGCATTGGCAAAAGTAAGTCACCCTATTCTGATCATTGAAAACGAGGGTGAGGGTTGTTTTGCTTGTGGCTCTTTGTTGAGTCGAGACGCGCGATTGGCGCCATTCTTTCACTCGCTTTATTTGTTTGATTCGATTGCGCCCCAAAGAGTCACCGTTTTTGGTGACGCTGGTGGCACCGTCGATAGATCCAAATTTTTAAATTCAATTAAAAAGCACTTACCACCGTGAGGCAAGCAGTTTGGCTTGAATCGGGTGCATTTTTAATTCGGATCAACAACGGCCGACAATTGTCGTGTGTTTTTAATTTCTTTGGCTGTAATCATTGACGATGATGAGGGATGGCGACATTCAAGGTCCATTAGTTGTCGTCATTGGCTACAAAAACGGCGCCCCTGATGGAGACGGGCTCGCGACGACGCCACTCCCGCAGACGACCAAGAAACTAGCGGTCATCATCATATACAAGAGACATCGCCGCATATACACACATACACACGCGACCACCACAGCGACGCCGCCACCAATTTCCACCCCCATCAACCAATGTTCCTGCAACACCATCAAATTCATCATTAAAAGGGCACAAACAAACAAAAATAGTACAAAATTAAGTCATGAAAAAGTTCACAAATGTTTTATGTTTCCAATAAATATGACATATTGGATTTCAATTTGTTAAAAATGCCTCGAATTCCCAATTTCTACTTACTCCAAATCGCGAAATTTAAAACCCAGTTCTTTTAGGATATCCTTGCAATTAACTATCGATAAACGTTCGAGGTGATTTTGTCCATTCTTCTTTACCATTACAATTTAAAGATATCTGTAATTTTATTTTCCAAATATCATAATTTACATTATTCATACCTATGCATACCTCAATGCATACCTATAACAAATAACATAACGGTCCAAACAATGTTCGCGGTTCCAACCATTGTTATCACAATAACAACCAACTATTCAAAAAGTAGAAAATAAAACACCGAAATATTATTTTTCATAGTTTGTAACTTTTAAGTTTAATTAAAATCAGTAAAATCTTAGAAAAAGAGTTGTATATGATGAGTCAATTTGACGGAATTGAAGCCAAGCCGGCTTAAGCCATTCAATTGTTTTTTTTTTTTATGTATTGTGTTGGTAATATCAATTTCGTGGAAATCAAACGTATGACGCGCCATCTTCAAAAACATAAAATTCATAATTTTTTAATTTTGTATAACATTTTTTTTGTGAAATTGTTCCTTATCTTTATATATTACAAATACAAGGAAGCATTGCATTCTCTAAATAATTCGGATTTTCAAAAAAAAAAACTACTTTTCCTGAAAATTTTAGGCATTCCTGAACCCATTTCGACTATTTTTGCTACAATATCTGTTTATTATTAATGTTTTTTTCTTGGTCTTAGTATCATTGGGGATTGTTCCTTATTTATTGATACTACAAATAAAAGGGAGCAATGTATTCCTTAACCCAGCGTTTCTCAACCTTTTTTTGACTCGTGGACTAGTACCTAAAATTTGTAAAAAAAATCGCGGACTAGTGATATTTTCTTAACAACAAAATTTTACTAGGTATTAAAGAAATACTATTCACGGGTTGCAAACTCTCTAAGACGAGGTAGAGTGTTTGTTGCTGGTAGAAAGGAATAGAATTTCGGAATTTTTATCTCTTTCTAACCGCAACAAACGCTCTATACAACTATTCCACAATTATCCTACCCAGTTTGGCTAGCCTTGTCTCATCTTGGATATTTAACAACGCGTGATACTATATAAGTTAATTGTAATGTTTTTATTATAATTTGTTATTATCATCTTATAATTATAGAAAAATTGTCCACGGACCAGCAAAAATTCTCCGCGGACCACTGGTGTTGAGCGGTCCACAGCGGTTGAGAATAACTGCCTTAACCCATTTCGACTATTTTTGATATGAAATCTGTTTATTATTAATGATTTTTTTTTGGTTTTGGTATCATTGGGGCTATACGGACCACTCGAACTACAGCTCTGAAAGCCATCTAAGCTTGCCCTCTTCCCCGAGAATATTTATCAAAGAGGCGGCAAAAAGGGATCATATAGACTACAAATCAATATCAACTGGAGATCTAAGAAACCAAATTTGGGACACGCCAAAATAAACCATGTAATTGATCATCCGAACTTCTGGAAGATACTTCAGGACTGCAAGGAAACCAAATTCACTTTTGAAATACCTTTCGAGACCATAATTAGTCAAAGAGACAAGTGGCGAGAGGAAAATAAAGTAGATTCAAGTGATATAGTATGGTTCATTGACGGATCAAAGACAAACTATGGGGTAGGGGCTGGAATAAGGGGAGAAAATCTCAGAAAACGAATCGTCGTAAATCTGGGGAAAATATCAACAATACTTCAAGCAGAAGTCTACGCTGTCCTCATATGCCTACAGGAAAACATGAGACGAAAATATCACAATAAAATGATAAAAAATTTCTCAGTTAGTCAAGCCGCAATTACAGCGATCGAACCTTATCAGACGAACTCCAAACTGGTCTGGGGATGCAAAACATTCTTCACCCAGTTGGCGACATCCAACAAAGTAACACTTTCTTAAAGGTAACGAAGAAGCTAACGGGCTAAATATCTCCCCCCAACGTTTAGGAAAAAATTTTTTTTTTACATTAAGGGTGTTTTCCACCCCCAAAATGGCGGAATTTTTAGTGCAAAATAACAGTTTACACTTTAAATGGCCGCCAAAAATTTTTAAATGAAAAAAAAAGTTATCAGAGAACGTTGAGGGGAAGATTTGATCATAATTTGACTAATTTTTCTTGGTTTTTATTTTCAGATAATTTCCAGCCGAGTTATGGTGAACACCGCAAATTGTTTTTTTCTCAAGACGTTCTGGGGGAAGCTCTGTTACCGACTTATGCTTCAATATTTTTGCATGAAAAAATTACCCTATATTTTCAAAAGTATGCTCAATAATGTACAAAAGGTCCGAATAGAATTACTCAATCCATATTTAAGAAAAAAATTCGCAAAAAAAGTCTTTTTTTTTACCTTGAAACCCTACCCCCCTTAAAGGCAGATTCAAGTATGAATTTATGGATCCAAAACCGGCTATAGAAGTGCCGATGAGTACAACACTAAATTGAATAGTGAAATGAATAAACAAAATTCTGGAAGAATTACTCTAAAGTTATAATAAAGAAACTTCTGAAGAAAAACATAATAAAAGAGTTCCTAGGAAGAAAGGATATCAAAATGCTAGCAGGTCTACTAACGGGACACTACAATTTGAGAAAAATATCGAGTAAAATTCATTCAGGAAACATAGTGGGGGAGAGGAAACTACCTTCCATGTATTATTTGACTACTACGTACTTATTGTCTTCGAGTCCCGAGTTTCGGCTGAAGAAACTAATTTCGGTCGCACCCTATTTATAAGCAACCGTTTATAAAACTCCTTAAGCAGGCCATTCACACTCCGACTTGCAGTCCAACTAGTGGTCCGACTTTCGAAGTTGGATCTAAAATCGGATCGTGAATGGTATTGTTGGAAGTTGGATGTCTAGTCGGACTGGTCAGATCATATAGAGGACCAACTAGAAGATCCGACTAATTGGACTGCAAGTCGAAGCATGAATAGCCTGCTTAAGAATTAAAAAAATAGGATCTTCTGTATTGATTTTTTTTAAACACCGCTGCTATGATAACCCACATGATTATGTAGACTTAATTATAATTATCAGTTCCAATTTTTAGTGTTTTAATGTTCTTTAGTGTTACCTCTAAAATTTCACGGATTCGTAATGTGGTTGTAAACAGTACTTAAGCAGGCCATTCACGCTCCGACTTGTAGTCCAACTTGTCGTCCAAATTTCGAAATTTGGTCTAAAGTCGGACCGTGAACGATGTTGTTGGAAGTGGGATGTCTAGTCGGACTGGTTGGATCATTTAGAGGGCCAACTAGAAACTTCAACTAGTAGTCCGACTAGTTGAACTGCAAGTTGGAGCGTGAATGCCCTGCTTTATATAGGTATCAATGTGCAATAGAGGTAAGGTAGCGTCATTGGGACAAAATTGATTTTGGGTAAAATTTAGGGATGCAATATTGGGGATTGATTTCGTCTTGTGGATTTTTAATTTTAATGACTTGATGAATGATATTCATAAATTAAATGTTTGTATGAATTTATTATATGTTTAAATGAAATAAATTTTGTGGATGAAATGCCGGAAAATGTGTACCGAAAAACAATGAAGTCATGTGATATCCACATCAGATTTTTTATTGCTTTACAACATTTAACTGGTTTTTAGAATAGAGATCTATAAATGTGCTCCATTTAAAAATTAGCCAGTGTGACAATTCAAATGGAATGTTAAAGTGTAGTTTTATTTCCATGTTAAAGCGATGTAAAACTCCGCCTTTAACCACAAAACATGGTTTTTAAAAGCCGTGACGTAACACTTGGAAAGATCGCGGCCTTATCCCATCCCATCGCATCCCATCCCATCCCATCCCCCGATGACTTGTTTCGTTAACTTGGTCGAGGGATGATTTTACATAGGGAATTAATACCAGCGCTTCGCTGTCGCCTTCACATCATCATCATCATCATATGGTAAAAGCACGTTGTCGTTGGCTGAGGGGGCGATTTAACGAGACTCTCCATAAAGAAAATATTAGGCGCCAGTTTGATTTTTGGCAATGTGACGCGTCAGTGGTCGTGGCGACGCCTTCCGTCAACAGGACAGACATCGACACCACGCGACGACAACAGCGCCCCGTTCCAACGCACCCTCATCGCAACCGATATATGTGTTGTTTTTTTTTTCTTGCGCCCCCGTTTGTTTAGTTGTTATTGTTAAGAGCTCTTATTATTATCAACATATCAACATCCACTTTTAAACTTCCCTTCTGTTTACTCGACAACTCCCATCCGACTCCAGCTGTCCTGGCAGCGGCCAAAAATATACTCGATGACAAATTTTTCTTGCATTTCAAAAACCAAGAGGCGCCTCTCAACTCTGACAACAACAAACAACGTTTTTGCCTCTCTGTTTCGCTTCTATTTTACAAATCATTTTTTTTCTACATAGTAACGACCGGAAAACGATTGTAACTTTCCTTTCCGGTCTGAGACACCGCTATTTTAACTCTTTGTTCTATTTATTTCGATAAAAATATACCAGTTGTAGTACTTACAAAAAAAATAATAAGAATGTAATAGGCCTTCAGCTATAAAGACTTCAAAAAGAAAAATTTACATACATTACCTATGTCCACTTATTTTGAATGTGGCCTAAGTCCATTTCAAGGATAATTCATATATTTACTATTTTACATCAATGAAACATAAATTTTACAAAGAAGTTACTACTAGTGTGCCAAAAAAAACGAATATCATATCAATAATTTGTAAAAGTTTAGAAGTACAAATATCAGCACAATTTGGTCTATCAGCAAATCAAAAGTTATTGTATGGACTGTCCTTGAAATGGACTTAAACCACTTTCAAAATAAATGGCTCATATATTAGTCAAATTCTTATCTTTATCATCAACCAGATACAGAATGTTCATAAAAAGTACTTTTTCTTATATAGTTCAGAGATTAGAACTGGAAAGTTGAACTCAGGAGCTGTTTTTTTTAAAGTAAAGCAGGCCATTCACGCTCCGACTTGCAGTCCGACTTTCGAAGTTGGATCTAAAGTCGGACCGTGAATGGTGTTGTGGGAAGTTGGATGTCTAGCGGATCATTTAGGCAATCCAACTAGTTGGACTGCAAGTCGGAGCGTGAATGGCCTGCTTAAAGAAATCAATGTTTGACTCTAGCTTAAAATTACCATAAGTCCCGGTACACCGGGACATGTCCCGGTTTCGAGATCCGTGTCCCGGTTCAAGATTCATTAAGTTCCGGTCGTTTTGTAATTAACGAATGAATACATATTTTATCTAAACTTGTACGTCAAAAATAACGAAATGTTTCTGAAGCAACACCTCTGTCCTCTCCCATCCCCCTACACCAGTTATCATCTCACATAATCTCCCATAATTATCTAGCAAAAGTTTTAAATTAATTTTTATAAGATTGTATAATTTTTTATAATAAAGGTATGATTGTCGATAAGAGTTTCGTTGTTGATGTTCTTTTAGAGGGGGGGGGTGAAGCTTAAAGAGAAGAGAGAGGAGATTGTCCTGGTCTGTAGATGTTAAAAATATCAATGTTTTAATACCGATGTTTTATGAGCAATATTGCATCCCTATGTCCGACTCCAGTTCCTATCTAAAGCAGGCCAGTTACGCTCCGACTTGCAGTCCAATTTGTGGTCCGACTTTCGAAGTTGGATCTAAAGTCGAACCGTGAATGGTGTTGTTGGAAGTTGGATGTTTAGCGGATCATTTAGATGATCCAAGTAGAAGATCCAACTAGTAGTCCACCTAGTTGGATTGCAACTCGAAGCGTGAATGGCCTGCTTAAATTATTATAACTAGTTTTATTTTTTCGTCCATAAGTCGTTACCATCAAATTCTAATTTACTGACTTGGCTAAACGTATGGAGTTCCAAAAAAGTATATTTTAACTATCCACTGTAGTGTTGTAAACATACAAACAACTCCGGTTCCGCTAAAATAAATATTTTTGCTCTGGATTCCAGCTCCATGGTCTTACGGAAATTAGACAATAATGGTGCTTATTGTTGTAAAAAAACAGATTCGAAAGTTTTGCGATTGCTGGTAAACTTTCTTTTAATTGTTATTTACCGTCGTTTATAACTACTAAGACTTTCGCGACTCTAGAGTTAATAAAAATCTGTAGTCGAGAAATGTTGAAAATTTGCTCAATACGAAGATCGAACCCAAAACCTACAATTTTTAGTCATCTTGACCACTTGGCCACTAGTAGGCTTCCAGTAGCACTTGTAGAGGATAAAAACAACTTTGCCATTATCAAACATCTATTATCAACGATCATGGGATTAGTGATTAAACTTTTTAACTTTTTAAGTTAAAAACAGTAGGTTATGATTAAAGGAGTCTTTGAAGAAAAAAATACCAATGGATCTAAACTTTGAAAAGAAGGAAATCAGAATGCTTGTAGACTAACAGGACATTGTCATCTATGAAATAACCCCACATTATTAAGGTAAATGCTGAATCAAGTATGTACAGGAAATGCAGAGGAGGAAGAAACTCTCCTTATGTCCAATACGATTAGGACGACCAGGGCATGAATTGGGAAATACCCATAAAAACCTAATCATTTTCCTACTGATATTTATCTCAGAAACAAATCTGGCTAATTGAAACTAAGAGTAACGCTAGGGTACAACAATAGTCTTTCCAAACCACAGCGTACAAAGAAAAACTTCCAAATATTAAGACTTGAATAGAAGAAAAATTGTAAGTACCTATAGCTTAACTTTTCTATTTAGGCCTGTCTATTTCCGGTAAGATTTTCTTGATCAGAGAAATCCATTATTTTTTTAGAAGACTCGATTACTGATTCTTTGGTGAAAACTCTAAATCAAAGTTTTTTCAAGAAAAGACGCCAGGAATGGAAAATGTGGTAAGAATTCAACTGCCGGCTGAATTTTTGTACCAGAAAATAAATGAGATACTCGAAGGTTACCATTTGTTGGCTACTCATAGAAGTAAAGATAATGACGTCATATAGTGATTATTCAACCTTATGTTTCTCGATCGCATATAATGCGTATTAGCGACAACTGATAGTTGCTTACAACTTTACAAAGTCACTTTATTTTCTATATCAGTTACATTTACATTACGTCCTTGAATACAAGAAATTCATTCACGCTTTGTGAAAATACGATGGTGCTAATGTTTTAGTTATAGAATCCAGTAGTTTTAGTAACTAGTGTAAATAACTAAACAAAGAACTCCGTCGAAATATATATGTTTTTTTCTCACTTCAGAAACTTGACGAATCCATGAATAATAAAAACGTTACAATATGTGTCTTTACATAAGAAAATTTCCAAAAAAACATTCTATTTATCAAACTTTTGCCATTAAAACGAAGCCAAATCCATAGATAAATAAGATGAGATTAACTTTATTGACCCATGAAATAAATTTTGATAAGTAAGTGACGCCAAATTTTAGACGCATTCAACAATGTATGAAATTTTAATTTGAAAACTAGAATTAAGATAGTTGGAAGTTAAAAAAAGAAAATATCGATTATAATATTTCGATTATAAAATATCGATTATTATATTATTTTAGTATTGAAGCAAAATCGATGAAACGAGGAGTTAATTAATATTTCTTAGACTTAAAGAAATGCTAGTGCGGCCCTGCAATATTTGTGGAAAATTAGAACATGTAGTTCTGCTGGTTGGAGCCAGAAGTTCTTCGATTTGGATTGGAGTGCGAACGTTTTCCGCCTATCAACTTCCTATCCGTGATACATTTACTCAATACATAGTCGCAATTTACTCATATAATAAAAATTGTCGGTAGTCACACAGTACCCACAGTCCGAGTCATACGGCTCAGTACCTGATTTCCATCAATGGATGAAAACAACTAAACATTCATCACCCCACGTCCCAAATACATCACACTTTTCCTCCCAAGCATTAAATTCCTCAAAAAATCCTCAATTACCATCGAAAACCTCCAGAATAGCTTCGTCTTTTCTTAAACAAGAAAAATGTCCGATGACACCAATCAAGGTACCTTTATGGGCCTAGATTTTAGTACACAACAGGTGAGAGAATGTACTTATTGATTTTTCATATTAATTGCACTATCAATTGTCATATAATTTAATATATTGAGACAATTTTTATTTTATTTTCTCCCCCTCTTCATTCACTTGTTGGCCAACAGCTGCGCGGCATATGCCTTAACAAGTGGTCGAACAAAATCACTAGCGCCATCTCTCGCGTAATTGTTCAACACAATTTAATCTTTTAGTTAAAGGCGGTCGTTTTAAATTACAACTTGGAAATTTTACACGAAGCTAATGTTCAATTTGATAACGACTTACCAGAATTCCGCACTCATGGTGGTGTTAATCATAAAAAAGATGAACCCAACGTCGTTACGGCACCCGTGCTAATGTGGGTGAAAGCTTTAGACATGCTTTTCGACAAACTAATCATCGCCGGCGTGGATTTCTCAACGATTAAAGCAATTTCTGGCTCAGCCCAAGTAATTCAATAAATTCACGATCATTTCCTCATTTATTTCTTCTCCTTTTTTTTCATTAGCAACACGGTTCAATCTATTGGCAAATTGGAACTTCTCAACTTTTATCACAATTAGACTCAAGCAAATTCTTACATGAACAATTGATCTCATCATTTTCACTATTCGAAAGCCCAATTTGGATGGACTCTAGTACCAGTTGTGAGTGCCGGATTTTAGAGGAAAAGGTTGGCGGAGCCGAGCAACTGGCTTATATAACTGGATCACGGGCTTACGAACGTTTCACCGGACCTCAAATCGCGAAAATTTCACGCACAAAACCTGAAATTTATAAAAATACGGAGGTAAGCAAAGGGTCTATAGCAGGGAATTAGGAAGAAATGGGTATCTCAGATTTGGACAAATTAATAGGAAAAAGGGTAAAGGGATTTGAACTATTGCGACGTCACGGAATTAAATTTTTAAAAAAAAATATTTGGAATTCCTTTAGCTGGGGCATAAAATCAAAATGGTTTCAATGATTACTTTAGATCGAGTGATTTCTATGTGCGTCAATATTAATTTCAAAACGAAAATCCAGAGGTGGATAAAGGGATGGGCAAGCCGGGCGACTGCCCGGGGCACTCAAAGTCTAGAACCGGTCCTGTGAAAAGGACATAATTTTTTTATACTCCATACATTTTACATGAATCGTATAAGTCAATATAAGTATATTATATTGCATTATAGTGTCATAAAATATAGATGATTATAGAATTTTATTTAGTAGCAATATTAATTGGAAAAGGAGGAGTGATACTCTTATTATATATGTTACATCGAATTTGTGAAATTGTGTATTATACCAAATTGGTACAAAATTCCTAATTCGTAAAAAACGTAACGCCTTTGTCTAATACATAAACTAGGCAGAATAGTTTGCCTAGTGGATAACATACAGTAATGCTTCGCTGGTATTTTGCGGAATTAAACAATCTATCAATTTAATTACACAACAATAAACTATAATACTACAATTCATCCGATGGCATGATTAACGACAGATTTTTGTAGATCTTGACGAAATAAAACGAAAATGAAGAATAATTATTTTCGATATCTTGTATAATTTATGAAATATAGATACTTAAAAATTGTTTTTTTTAATGGAATTCTCAGGATTATCATGGAAAAAAGTAAACTCTTACAACCGTAGCTCCACTAATTTTTTTGTGCTAAAAATTATAAACGAGGGGTCTAGGGGTGAAGTCCTCCCCCCCACATAAGATTAAATTGATATGTTTATTTCATAATAGCCTAACTTACTTGCGAACAAAATCGAAAATACAATATTATCAGATATGGGCGATCCCCCTCAACCCTCATCGGAGTTTCGTCCCTAGACCCATAATTTATAATGTATTATTTTAAAATATATTAATTATATATATTTTTATTGGTTATTTACCGTCGCTTTATAACTACTGAGATCTTTAGCGACTCTAGGGTTAATAATAATCTGGAATCGAGAAATATTGAAAATTTGTTCGATATAAGAATCGAACCCAACACCTAGTTTTGGAGTGGTCACCAGCAAGCTTATTAAATATATTATACTAAGTACAATATAGAAATTATATTTTTCAACTGACATGTTGGCAGTTGAGAATAAATAGTATTTTCTGCCTAGTTGATGTATTAGACAAAGGTCAACAAAGGTGTTGCGTTTTTCACGAATTAGACACTTTTTTGCCGATTTCACGAATACACAATTTTACAAATTCGGCGTAACATATATATGAAAGAAATTTGATCTTATTTCATTCTGAATAACATCTAAACTTAAGTAACTCTAAAATATTCATTTCGATGAATACGTTGTCGATTCTTTTCTTACTATACTAATATTACTATAGCTAATAATACACGCAAAATATTTCTATGGTTTAAGGGAAATTTATAAAGTATGTAAAAGAGTATGAGGAAAGAAAAGAAGTCATGATTTTCTTATTTTAAAATTTTTATAAGTAAAATACTATTATTTTGTCTTATTGAAATAATTTACGGGGAAAAGAGTACTTTCGCTTTATGTAATTTATGAAGAATCCTAAAGAAAATTATTATGATAGAAATATACTCTATTATATCGCAACCTAACAGGGGGATCTATGAAAATGAGGTTCAATATAAGGTTGAGAGAGATTTAAAACACTTTACAAATCATGTGAAATAATAATATAGATGACCCCAAAATAATACTAACAAATTTTCATTTCCAGCGCATTTCTTTGGTGAGTAGTTTTGCATGTTCATTATTTTTGGGTAAAATTGCACCAATCGACTATGCCGACGGCTCCGGCATGAACTTGATGGATATCAGCTTAAAAAAATGGCACCCCACATGCCTTGAAACGTGCGGACCAGATTTGGAGGAGAAACTTGGAAGTCCTGTCCCTTCGAAATCGATAGTGGGTAATATCTCAAAATACTGCGTTGATCGCTATGAATTCGATCCAAATTGTAAAATTGTCGCTTTTACTGGAGACAATCCGGCATCGTTGATTGGATTGAGATTGCAAGAAAATTGGCTAGCAATCAGCCTCGGAACCAGTGATACGTTGTTCTTTTGGGTATCCCAACCGAAATTTATTCAAGCTGGCTGCGTTTTGTGCAACCCGATTGATCCCGAGGCTTATATGGCAATGTTAACGTACGAACGTTTGGATTCAATTTAAGTTCATTTCCATAATTTCATTCGCTTTTTAGTTTTAAAAATGGATCACTGACAAGAGAACGAATTCGAAATAACTGTGCTGATGGCTCTTGGGATATTTTCAATGAACTTCTCGACAGTACTCCCAGAGGAAACTTCGGAAATTTAGGTAAATTATAAACTAGAAAAACAATTGTTCACTTAATCTGGTTTAACACTTATTACTTTTTGATCTCCTGAAATTTCAAAAAAGTCACATTCTAGAATTTTTTAAAGTTCGAGAGTTTCTAAAGTTTTTAGAGTTCGAGTATACTTACGCTTGGTTTTGCTCGATTTGGCTCGCCTCAATTTTAGTTGAACTCCATTTCGAATTGATTTTTGAACTACAAGCTAATTTTAACATTTACCTTCATTAGGATTATACTATGACGATCAAGAAATCATTCCATTGATAAAAGGAGAATTTAAGTTTAACAAGGCTGGTGATCGTGTGTCTCGGTTTGCAAGTCACGAGGTTGAAGTTCGAGCTTTGATCGAAGGACAATTCATTGCGAAACGAGCCTATGTCGAGGATATGGGATTTCATATAGGTAAAACACAAATTCCATCCGATTTTATTACCCTAAATATGTATATTTTTAGGAGAAAATACCAAAATATTAGCTACAGGCGGAGCGTCGTCAAATAAAGCCCTTTTACAGGTTTTATCAGATGTATTTAACGCACCTGTTTATACACAAGTAAGAAATCATAAACTAAATGTTTTATTGCATATATAAAAGGTCTTATACATACAGGATGTGGCCAATTCGGCGATGTTAGGAGCAGCTTATCAAGCCAAACACGGATTTTTAGGCAAAGAAGGAAATTTCAAAGAAATTACCTCTTCGTTACCAGAACCAACATTGATTTGCGAACCATTCCAAGACGCATCCGATATATACGTTCCATTAATAAAACGTTACAGAGATATAATTGATAAATTAATAAAACAAGACAGTTAAGTTAGCAATAAACTTAAATCTATGCTTTAAAATTGTGATCAAATTGTAACAAAAACTATTTAGTAAACTTTTAACTTATATGTTCTACTTCTTTCTTCCACCACGTTCCTTAATTTGCAGTTGTAGTATGGCCCCGGACATGATGTTGTAATAGGCCAACGAATTGGAATCTTTAAAGAAAATTCCCTAAAAATAAAAAAAATATACAATAAAGAAATTAAATAAGTGCATTATATAGTACATCGAAATGAATCTTTTGTTTAGCTGGAGGCATTCCAGTTTCGTCGTGTAATCGAGCCTTGACTACTGCTATGGTGTCGGTCAAAGGCAAAGTCATACTAATCAATCTTCCATTTAATCTCCATTCGGACTTCTCTGGCATATTTGGTATGGCTACCTTGAACGAAACTGGATTCTACAAAAAAAGGAAATAATGAAAATATGATTTAATTTTGATTCATTTTAATTATATAACAAACCGGATTTCTTTGTAAGAATTGTGCTTCAGGAATGAGATTATCTTCACTTCGCATTTTCTTATTCATCGGTTCATCGTCACCGCCTTCTGACGGATGCTTCATTGGAACCCCCATATTGCCCATATTAGGTGGCGGAATAAAGGCTTGCATTGGAGGAGGCGCAGCCACTAAAGTATAACAGTAAAATAGTTAAAAAATCTTGCAAGTAATAAATCATACGTAATACATGGGTGATTCTCATCAAATTCCGAAGTCAAAATGACTAAAAATACATAGTTATTAGTTATTTAATACGTACTCATTAGAGGAGGTGGTCGCATTGGAGGCATTGGCGTTGGCATCATCATAATAGGTGTTTGTTGTCCTAGTAAATGAGCTTGAGCCGACATTCCAATAGGCATTGGAGGCGCAACAACCGTTGGAGGTTGCGGCACCGATACCGGCTGTGGTGGCTTCGAAATTGGTTTCGCCGTTATAACAGCAGCTGAAGACACTTTCGTGACAGAACCCGAAGACATAATCGATTTAGATCCTCCCGCAACTGGTTTAGGTCCAATTTTTTCCTTTTCTTCATCCGGAAGTAAACCTTTGACTTTATGAATTTGATGAATTTGGTCTTCCAGAGTAATATTGGCACGTGCAGCACGGGTGGCTGCTTCGACGCTGGAGGTGTGTCCGTCCCAGGTAACTCGATCGTCTTTACGCGGTTCTTCTTCTTCACCGATTTTCTTACCGATAGCGGTTTCTTCGTCACCAACACCAAAGATATCGGTACGACGTTCGGCTAATTGTTTTAAACTTGCCTCGATTGCCGACCCAGCAGCATAAACTGTTTCTTGACTCATCTTATCCGTGACGTGGCGATCTCTTTGTTCCAACCATCGAGGATCCAATAGTCCAATTCGCATATGTTCTTGGACTTGACTCGCTGGAATTTTTTCTCCAGTAATTGGAGATATAAGATAGTCGTCTCCAACTGTTGGTCGGGCAACCTTAACGGCTTGTTTCGGATCGTATTTTTTGACGAGGACCTTATCAGGAATGGGAGGCAAAGGAGGTTGAACTGGTGGTTGTTTTTGATTGTGATCGTCTTGTTCTTCATCGGAACTTTCTTCTTCCATGTCTTGCACCCGGTTATCGTCTCGGTGACCTCCACTCGCGGTGCGGTCTTCCATTCTACTGAGTCCAACTTTGCCGGTGTCGCCTCGAACATTATCGTCTTCTTCATCACTTTCCAGTTGCATTTCAATATCGTCTCCGTCTTCCAAACGTTCTTGCATCAACACTCGAGCACCAACTTCTTCTGGAGTTGTTGGCGGAGGAAAGTTACCGATTTCAAATGGTTGATAGTCAACGGTTTCAACTACGACAAAATCGTGCCAATCAATTTGGGCATAGGCAACGCGTTCCTTCTCTAGTAACTCTTCTTCTTTTCGTCGTTGAGCCTCTTGATATTTAATCCATTCCGACCGATATTTTGCCTTTTCTAATATTTGTTTCATATTATTTTCTTCTTCCTGCAAACGATGCATCATATCCTTGGGAGGAATCAAAATCTAAAACAAAATACATTAGAAACAATATTTTTATTTTAATTTTTGTTAAGTACCTTCGTATATTGTTCCAACAGTTTAGTAAAATACTGAAACAATGAATGCTGAGGTCTAAGAAAATCAAATTGATAATTTCTTTGTTCCCGATTCATTAATTGAGTGAGAAATTGACGACCGTTTCGGGCCACAAATTGAGCCGTTAACTTAACAATATCCCTAAAATGAACTTATATTAATAAAAGTTCAGAATTTATGAATAATTAATTTACAAATCTAAGGCAGAAATACTTGGTGGATCTGCCACGAATTCAAAATCGGGGGGCGGTTCTCGAGGAATAAATGGCTGTTCAACTTGTTTTAAAATTTCCAATTGCTTTTGTTGAGCCGAGGCTGCTACCGCTAGCTTCTGCACCGATTGAGCCAAGCTTCCCATAGGTTCCGAAACTAAAATAATAAAAACCATTAGTTTTTGAGGAAACCAAAAATTAAACAGAAAATTTATGTGAATTTTTCAGAAGTTAAATCGCTTGCTCTTTGTTTTTTGATCATTATACTCGAGGTATTGTTATCAAATACCGAATACTCAGATTTGGCTAAGAAGTCATCATAAATTTGGGGATTTATTAAACTTTTTATAAAAGCACAATAATACCTTTTCCTTCACGGATGTCTTTAACTTTTTGTTGATAATATGCATGGTACGGATCACCGAAGTTGAGGAAATTAAACTTAGGATTTCCAAGTTCATTTTGACGAATTCGAGCTTCGAATTCTGGTCCGTTTCGGGCTACAAAACTTGCAGTTTTATCGACAATATCTATGAAAGAATTCAGGAAAATTTGGAGGTTATCATTTTATTCGTTTCGTATTGTAATTATTTTATCTAACACTTGTATTGCATTTATACTTCTTGAAATAAAACTAAGATTTCAGAAGTAAAATTGTATATTTTTCTAAGTTTTTTAGAAGGATACTCCTCACTTCCGGAGGTGGATAAATGATTCCGACCACCGGCTGACTCTGGGTCGTATCTTCAACCGGAGTTGGAGTTTGTTGTTGTTGTAAAATTGGCGGAATCGCCGGAGGATTCATTACCTCAATTCCAGGCATTTTTCTTTTAAATTATCAAACTTTGCAAATAATTCACATATCAAACTTTAATCTTCTAAAAAAACAAATACACAAACACGAGAGAAAATCGTATGCACCGAAATTTCCGATTTGTTTCTCGTACAAGTTCGGCTTCGTGGCGAAATCCACAACCGCGCCATAGCGGCGGTACTTTTAAATAGTTTTAAAACTATAATCGCTATAATCTTTGTGTATTTTTATGAGATTTAAATTTTTAGTTTATTTTGTAATGTGTAGGCAATTGGATGATTTTGTAAAGTTATAACGAATTAAATTTGTTTTTATTAAGCTATAAATTTAGTTACTATTTGTGTTAAATTACGTAAGTTATACTTCACTTAATTATACGTATTTAATTATAATTAACTGCTTTTCCTAAAAAATCTTCAAAATTATATCGAAATTTGATAATTAATATTTGGAATTAAATAACTGAACTATTCTTATCTGTTTATACCGTTTGTACTTACATCAACACCAAGTTTTGTTTGTATATCACCAGTTTTTGACATAATTTCTTCATAAATATTCGTCTCATGAAAAAAACCCTGCACCTAAATTTAATGTTTTAATATTTACCATTATGTGCATTTTTTATTTTAATAGAAACTTTATCGATTTTGATGAAATTTTGTAACTATGTAAAAAGTGTGTTCCGCATAGCGGTCTCCAATTATTGTGAGTTTAAGAGTTCATTCTATGATATCATTCGAATGGTGACAATAATCCACAATATCTATTTTTCAAGATAAACTTATTATTGCGAATTGTTAATAAAAAAAAAGTTGAAAAAACTTCAATATTCTATCAGTAACGTAGCGGTGGGTATAAAATAGTCAGCAAGTACCATTATACCCACGGGCGTACGGTTCCCTATTAAAAAAGGCGTTTTAAATGTTCAAAAAACTCATTAGAAGTTGTTTAAAGTTATTAAAGGTATTTTAAATGTATTAAGTTTAAAATACCTCTAAATGTTTCTTTAACAGGGTCAGGACCACTGTTATTTGGGTTGCATAACAAAAAAATAGTTACCTATTCCTTACCGAAATATAAATGCTCTTGATACGATATATACTTAATCTGTGTTCCCAAACGGGACTGCTCTCACCCCCTAGTGGGCACTGAAACTTTCGCAAGGGGTAGCAGTTCTAGGCTTCTAAGACAAATGAGGAGGAATATCAAGAAGGGAAACACTAAAGTTTTTTCTTTTTAAGAATTTAGTATAATAAAAGAAAATGAGTTCTCAGCATTGTTTTCTTCGAAAAGAAGTAGTGGTAGAAAGTAGTGGTTCATAAATTATTGAAAACTATCCTTATTAAAAAAAGGCATTTTAAATAGATGATAAAATTCAGATCTCAGCTTTTATTTTTTTAAATAAGAAGACAATTCCAATTGTTTAAGATCGTTTTTTTTTATTTAATATTTTTATTATTCAATTAGCTACGTTTCGTTACGTATCGTAACTTCATCAGGCTTCTATAAAAAATTAAAATAATTAAAAATATGTCAATCATATATAAATTTAAAAACTATAATAATATACATATAATATAGATAATATAAAATATTTGTAATTAAATAATAATAACTAACTCAAAATTTCAAAATATGACAAATATTTTAAGAGACATTGTTGTAAATAATTAAATATATAATAATAAAATTAATTATTAAAATACCTTGATTCACAAAAATAAATTTAATTTAAAAAATAAATTGAACATTTTAAATGTTCAAACAACCAATTAGAAATCGTTTAGGACATTTAGGAGTTTTAAAAGTATGTTAAATGTAATGAATTCAAAATGCTCCCAAATGTATTTTTTGATAGGGATGGTTTAAATCAGTGGTTTCCAACCGATTTTGAGCCATGCCCCCCCTCATGATATTTACATTTTGTTATTCAAAATTTTACACTTTTTCACCTGAAGGAAGCTTAAAAGACCATTAACTTGGTATCTTAACAAACTGCCAAAGAATAAGTCCATGAAAAAGAAAAACCAAAAAATGAAAGAACTGTTAAATAAATTAAGTTTCAAACATATAATAGAGAACAGATAAATGCAGAAATAGCAAATATTTGAAACATTATTCTGAAATGAATTGTGTTATTAACTCATTCTCGAATTACCCCATAGTCTTTGGTATAGTCAGCCGAAGAGTGCACGCCCTGCCCATGATCCATCAAAATATTGGCATGCCCCACCGGTGAGGCCTGTGTTCCATATTGGAAATAATGGATTCAAATTCTTACCACAATATATATGGGGCTGTTCAAAAGGCAACAATTAGAGGCAACAATTCTCCCCTTTGAAGAGTATGATATCATAAAGATAAACGGGTACCTCTCCTTTTTTTACGCAATTTTGGGTAATTCCCATTAATTATTTGGGTATTCCCAATTAATACGCACATTTTTGAGTTTCTTTGATTGTATTTTATCAATTTCGAGGAAAGTTTTGCACCTACTACTTTAGTATCCGTTGATACACTATCTCCATTATGTCCTGTTGTTTTCAACTTCTACTCTACCTTGGTCAGTTCAGCTTTGAGTTTTCTTATTTCCTTTTCTACATTTTCATCTACAAAATCGGAATCTTAGATTTATTCATGATTCCATAACATCCATACACAGTAAGATTTTGGCAGAGTTCAAATACCCCTCTCCTCCTTCAAAGAATAGTATCTTCAACCACAACTGTATATAAGTATAAAATTTCAAATGTTAGATTCGGAAAAAACCAATTGTGATAGACCAGAGTGATCTTAGAAAGGGTTCTGTAATCCATTGGTACGGATTTTTATAAATGAGATAATCCACATAAGAATACCTAACACCTCCTCTTACTGAAGATATGCATGTATTTTGAAGTTATTTTAGGCAGAATTTTTAATTTATTTTAAAGTTGATGTTTGCATATTTTTGAAGAAGACCACGAATTTAAATTTAAATTTGAGACAACAAAAGAACTGAATCGAATTGCTAAATCGTGAAGAATTGGAATCATATTTGTCCCCTTTATTCACGTAGGCTTGTAAACTCGGCGTTGATCACGCGGCCAAGGCATGACAAATGCATGATCAGAAGCCCCGTCGCTCACCAATACCTTTACAAAGAATAATAGAGTATTTTTTTCCAAACTCAAGAAACTAAAGTTTCCGGTGAATGCAAGTTTCAATGTAAACACTATCTATAAATATACAAATTTTGTGTTATATAAACATACTTTTTATGTAATATCTGTTGAAGTTTTTCATTTAATTTTTATTGGGTATACAATTGGATATTGGGGGTAGATTGCTACGGGGGAAAATCTCTAGAACGCATATATTTCTGCATCATCCAGTTTAGTATCGTTAAGACTGTCGAAAGCGACAGCAATGGATAGCGGACGTGTGAATGTAAAATTAATCAAGGCACATTTAAATCGTGAAGCAATTTCGAAATTTATTCACAAACATAAGTTGGATTGTTTGGGTAAGAATAATTAATTATTATCTTTTGAAAAAATTAAACGTAAATGATATAAAACCCGATTTCTGCATCGGTATGAAATTGGAGCCCTATATTGATTTCTTTATCTCTCTTTTTCTCGCAGCCATGTGCGGTGCATATAGATTATTCTCGAAAGAATTTTCTCCATGAAAATGAATTTTCTCTTAAAGAAAATGCCAATTTTTATTTGTCATTTACGATTTATTTTTAAATTATGTCTTTATGTATGATATGCCTTATCTGTTTTGAAATGTTTAAGCATCTACAAGATATTTTCCGGGACAATTCAAGGAAAAGTGGGAAAATTCAAGAACATAAAATTATTTATTATATAATGTATTTTTTTAGTTAAAAAAATTCCGAAAATAAGGATTTTTTTTAAATTTTCAAATAAAAACTAAACTTGATTACCATGCGTTCTCTATATTACCGACCATTTTTGAAAAGCTTAACAATTTTTTTTTCTATATTTCTTCAAAGTAATATTTTACATTTCCCTAGCATTTAAATGTAAAAAAAATCAAATGCAATGATATGTTTTTATCCTATTAATTATTTATGAGTAATTACAACTTTAATATTTCATTATTTTGTTGTTATCCACAGTACATTGACCTTTGACCCAATTCTATCTGTTTTCGATAATATTTACAATGAGGAAAATTGGAAAAAATCAATTCAAATACGTAATTACCAGTAAAAACCAATAAAAAGAGATTTTAAGTAGTTAAAGTTTTTTTTTACCCAATAAGTACTAATTGGCCTTAAAGCTATAATGGAGTCCGTACTCCCAATGTATTTAAAGCCTTGACTCAATTCACTTTGAATGATAAATTTGGCCAATTTATTGGAAAATGAAATATTAAAATGTTTTCATTATATAAGAAATGCTTATTGTAATTACCAATTTGTTTTCTTGAACTTAATACTCATAATATTTATAGAAGTTATTAGTCAAATTAAAATTGGTCAAGGTTTTGCGACCTTAAGCCGTTCGTCGCTAATTTAATTGGTTTAAATTTTAAATGGAAAAATACACGAAACTGTCGGAATTAGTTTTCCGTTGTGACCCTTCTTGTTTTACCAATCAAACGCAATAGTCTTTTCTAAATTTTTACATTAATTGAGAATTTTCATTGATAAAATCGATGATGCGTTCGCATATTATTGTTTTGAAGATATTACAAATTGGAAATAGGATTTAATTCCGTGGCTTTAAGGTTTAGACATTATTTGCGATATGGCATCTCTTTACCATTTTTCTAATGAGGGTAATCCATCAAAATGGTAGATCAGCAGATCATTTGATGAGGTTCTGATGGTTTCGGCACCGGACCAGAAAAAGGGGTTGGAAAATTACTTTTTTTCTCAGAATTGATGAGAGATTCTTATTGGAATAATGTATTTACCAGACGTATTGTTTGCAATTTTACCACCTACTGTCGATCAGCACAAGAGGATAAAGGTTCCAAAGAAGTTGAAGAGTTCTGAGGAGTCAAATTGTGCAATTGGGAACCAGTTTCCAATAGATTTAATGGTTTTGTAAGTCCCTAAGTTATGAATGCCGTTCTTGTTGGGAAAAAGTAAATTATTTTTGTCATTGCTTATTTCAGATTAAGATTTTTTTCTTTGAAATTTTAGTTTCTTTATTCATCGATACTGAGTAATTCACAATCTAAGTTTTCAACCTCTTCTGAAGGGCACATGCCACATGATAGCATTAAGACAATCTTTAGTATAACTGATAAATAGTTGTACTACATCTTTCACTTACAATAAAAATTGGAACTGGTAATTACAATAAAGTCTGCATAATCATGTGGGTTATCATAGCAGCGGTGTTTGAAAATCAATACAGAAGGTCCTATTATTTAAAAATTCTTAAGCAAGCTATTCAGGCTCCGCATTGCAATTCAACTAGTCGAACTACTAGTTGAATCTTCTAGTAGGATCGCCTAAATGATTCGATTAGTCCGACTAGACATCCAACTTCCAACAACACCATTCACGGTCCGACTTTAGATCCAACTTCGAAAATCGGACCGCAAGCCGAAACGTGAATGGCCGGCTTTAGTTGATGAGATATACGAGGGATTGTTACAATATTTTACAAGATGCATCAAATCTAAACAAAAAATGTTTAAATATTCGTATTCCATGCAGGCGAAATCGCGAGTATCAAATATTTTCAATATAAAACTTGCTTTATACGATGTTGAAGCCCAAATGTATATCCTAAATAAACATTGATTTTGTCAAAGCGTATTTCCATCTATAAATAGTAGCAACATTTTGAACCAATTCCAAAAATGATGCAATTTGTAAAAGCGAAACCTAATTTTGAAACGTTCTAAATTTACTTGTTCGAATCTATTCGAAACACAAATTTCTTCTCCATATAATTCTCTTGCATAATTTTCTCGAGATTTTCAGAGTCCATGAAGGAAATGGTCAAGATTGATACCAATTTATTACCATGTGAATCACATAATTCCAAATGAGATGGTGACTCAGTAAATCATTTGCGCGTTTAGTTGAAAAATTGGTATATAAATTGATTGTTCTCGACCGAAAATGCTGGTTTTATCTTTTCCTGGAAAACAACATAGAATCGCCATTTTTCTAATCAGTTTCACGGCAATTTCTTACGAAAGTGATACCGGAGATGATTGTTGCCCGGTTTTTATTGCAGGTGTTATGTGAAATAATCATGCGAAGAGCTCGTGATTGTCCCTCACCAATCAACTTTCCATTCCTGGGTTTAACTTTATCGTAATGTGTAAATTTACACAACATAAATATTCATCTGAGATTTTTGTTATGAATTCTAATTATAATTAACATTACCTCCGTGTGTGTGATAGATAATAGTTTTTGACCTTGTCGCAAACCGAAAATAAACAATTAAATTATTCTATTATTGCATTCGGAATTAATACTTTTCAAAGTACATTGCACTAATACCTACGTATACAACCAATATGCAAATGGATTTGCTTTTAAGTTACATTTGAAGTTAACGGAAATCATTCAAAAAGTATCCATTAGGAATCATCACTTAGGCCATTAGTACATCACTTGATACCATTTTTTCCTAATTACCATGAGTTCATGAAAAATAGTTTGCAATTTCTCTTCGACTTTAAAGAAAAAAATTAATTAAAGCTTAAAAATACATTAAAACAATTGAATCATTCCATTTCACCTTAACCTACTGCCAAAATTTGCGACTTCAATTTTGGTGATTTTTGGATATCCTTTTATACACCTTGAAAAATTCCTCATTTTTGTTTTGACCAGTCAATTGGGGTCTACGAATATCTGAATATTAACTGATTTTTTTAAACATTTTATTTATAATGGGTTGTACTCTTCAATTTAAAAAAAATTAAATAGTTCTTAAAATACAAAGTTTTAACGTAATTTGATAATGAAAAAGCAATGAGTTCTTGATCATTATAATACTTTGATAGCATGAAATTTTGGATTTAACTAATTGTTATCATCCTGGTTTAAAATTGTAATGGACCCAAAACAGAAATATCTAAAAATTAATATTTTTAGCTACAAAAACTTCCATACTTAAATGAAAACAGTTCTATGAACTTAAATACAAAGAAATCATTAGCATTTTACAATGCCTTAGGACCAAAATATTTATGTTAAAACAGTGGTTCCCAATTCTTTACTCGTGGGTACCATGGTTTCTGTAGACTGTATCCACTACTGGATCACTTTTATAAAAAAACAAAAGTTATTTTAACTTCCCACATTTAATAGTTTAACAGTTTCTAACAGAATGTGTCCTTAATTTCAAAAATTTTAGGGACCTTTGATTTAAGCAATAGTTACTCAAATTGTTATGATCTACTATCTCTTCTTTAAAGAAGAATCCTGTTGAAAAAAGCACTTAAAGGCATTTTTAATGTTTAAAAACCCATTAGAAGTCGTTTAAAGTTATTGAAAGCATTTTAAAAAGTATTGAAAAATGCCTTTTTTTAACAGGGAAAGTACCTAGACCACCTTTCCTAAAAATAGTTTATAATACCATTTTCTTTCCCAAAACCGAACGATACCAATATGTTTCTTAATACTCTTCCCATCTGTGCAAAAACCAGAGTTGAATTTTTAAATTTTTAGGAAATACCAGTACTCCATGACTAGGGATGCCAACGATACATCGATTTTTTAAACATTGATATATCCTTCATAAATATCGATTTCTTAAAATTTGTATTATGATAATTTAAAAAAACCAAGATATCAATTTAATATTGAGCCTAACAGAGGTCGAAGCTTGCTTCTTAATGGAGTTTTCTGCAATAGACTAAATGCACATGATCTAAAAATAATTTTAAAGTTTTAAAAATCTAAACTAATATCAAAACATACAGTAGCCGTTAATTTTTAATTTTACTTGATGAAATTTACGAAATATTCATTTAAAAATGAAAAAAAACATTCGTTAAATGTCTACAACGAGTTCCTATTGGATCGACAATAAAATGACGTCACAGTAACTTCAAAATTCCATGGCCGTTTTCCATTTTCCAATTATGAAAAATGTTAAAAAATGCGCAAATGTTTCAGTGGTAACCGCTCAATGATTTGTTTATATCTCGGTTTCAATACCCGTACTGATGCGTACTGTGACGTCATAGAAATCGTCATATAAAATTTTCATAGCTAAAAATTCATTTCTCTAAAAATTACTAAAATTAGACTAAAAATTAGTCTACTGAAAAATTGGGATAAAATGTTGGGCTTTCTAGAAGGAAGTTTTTAAGAAGTCAAATAATTTGTTTTCATATGTTATTTACCATCACAAACACTAAGATCTCTAGCGACTCTAGCGTTAATAAAAAATCGTAAATCGATAAATATCGAAAGTTTATTCGATACGAGGATCGAACTCAAAACCTATCAGTTTTGGAGCGGTCACCTAGGCCACTCGGCCACCAGTAAGACCAGATTATTTGATCAAATATAACTTCATTATTTACCTAGGGATGATTATACAAAGTTGTTATGAAATTACAATGAAAATCTAAATTGGGGGTAGCTATAACTGTCTTTATTGATATTAAAACGTCTTTGTTTGATGAACTATATTATTTGACCCCTTTAAAACTTCCTACTTGCTTCACCCATTTAGGCTCCCAAACTAACCGACCAAAACTTTTTTTTCACAAGTAAATTTGTTTTTCATTTTCCGACTTTTCCATTTGTTGAGAACCAACTCTTGGTTTTGCTTCTCCCTTTAGGTACCTACTAAGACGATTTTGGATTTATTTTATCAAAATTTTTCTTCGTTCTTTTCGTAATTTTTATTCCAATCACTTTCCACACTATTTATATTGAATAATAGTGAAAAAGTTTAAAATCAGCTCACTTTCTCATATACCAAGGCTCAGACTAGGTTCTATGATCTATCATCGGACGTGTACATTCTTGACAGTATTATGTATTTTCAATAAAATATATATTTCAATAACTGAAATAAATTATAAATACTATTTATGAAATCGATTTGTTGTTGAATTCATCGTTTTTTCTTTGTTATATACGGGAAAAATTGACACTGACCAATCTAGAAAATACTAGTTTTTTTCATTAAAAAATCCATCCTTTATAATTCTAAGAAATTCATACCTCAACTTGAAAAATTAATTTAAAATATCACAGATTTTTTCTCTTATAAAAAGTAAGGTATATTGTGGCCAATGAATCAGTTTGTTACCTGATAAAAAAATGATTTATTAAAATATTTTTTCCACGAACTGATCTTAATGGAATGCTACAGGAAAATTTCAATTGGTCATCAGAGAAAATTTTCTAATTTCATGAACGATTTTAATATATCACCCAAAGTGCGTCAATAGTTGCAACTATTGAATCTACAAGGCCATTATTTAATTTTAGTTTTTACCAATTGTTGAGATAATGTCATGATAAGATCATAAAACTAGAATTCCAATAAAAACGAATTCATCTCACATTACAAAATGAATTTTAAGACGACCATTCTGAAAATAAAAAAAAAAATGTCAGAAAAAGGTCTTGAAAAATGTTTTCAGAATATTTGCAGAGAAATTCGAAAAGATCTTCAGATTAGGGACCTGACAATTCAATAAATTTATTGATGAGGGATTTTTATTACAAAAAACGTAGTTTGAATTTTAACGTAACAAAATGTGTGCCCCATTCATATATTATATTTAATGTGCCCTCCCCCCCTTCAAATAACATCACGAGCCAAATATAAATAAAACCGGGTGTGAAACGCGTCCAAGATTCATTGTGTTCGTGAAACTATTCAAAGAAACAAATTTTCATATAAGTGCTTTTATATTGGATAATTTTTTATGATTGAAAAAAAATTGGTGAGAAAAAAAAGCAGTTAATTTATTTCATTTGAAATCATAAGGTCATCTCATTTTGATTTTGTGGTCCAAGTTCAAAATTGTAAATATAAACCGGAAAGAATTTTTCAAATTCAAAACCGCAAAATAAAAATCAAGTCACTTCATTGTTGTGCCAATGTTTCCCCATCAAATATTAGTTTCTAGTGATTAATTGTTTTGATTTTTAGATTCTTCTAAAATGATTGTCACGAAACTAATGCCTCTGTTTGGAATATTAATTTGGTTCTGCTTAAACTTATCGTTTGGAAATGTTATTGGTAAGTCCTTATTTCTTTTTTTTAAATATTTTTTTTATTAAAGCTTTTATTCGTTACACAGATGAGGGATTGAAACCGGTCAACATTGACTTCACCTTGCCATCTCGTCAATCAGTTTTGAATGATTTAAAATCCGATGAGCTTGCGAAAGGGGTGGCCTACGCCACCATGATTTTGGGGCATCAAGAACATTTCGAGAACATTCTATCAAATGCTCAAATCCATACTCAAGTGTCAAGTCCATCGTGGGGTCAACTCATCGAAGAACGACAACACTATGCCGCCCGTCCAATATTTCATGATAGCATAATCGCAGAAGAAGCCACTCAATACTTTGTCAACTCCCAATGTTCCAAGTATGAATTGAAACAAAAAATCGTGAAACCAACCACTGATCTCTTTTCTATTTTAGTTATTTGGAAAACAAAATGGAATGCATTGCAAATTTGCAACGCCAAACAATGAAACCGACTCCCCTGATTCGAATGTGTGCAGCATCGGAGGAGCCGCACTGTAGTACTTTGCAATATCGTAACATTAACGGAGAATGTTCAGGAATTGCATCCAATGTTGGCAAATCTTTTACGGCATACAAACGTTTGATTCCGGCTCATTATGACGACCACATTTCCAAGCCTCGCGGCGAAAACGTCAACAGAAAAATTCCAAATGCACGTGCGATTAGTTCAGTTATTGGAAAGGATATCAATTTGGTGAATCCTCGGATTACTTTGACTTTTGCTCAATGGGGCCAATTCCTTGAGCATGATTTGGCTCACACCGGATTTCGAAGAATGTGTAAGTCTTTTAAAATCGATAACTAAAACGCAGCAATTTCCACAAAACGGTTTTTTCTAATTTTTATGTTTTTGCTGTAATAATTGTGGGCATTACTGAATCGTTTGAATCTGTGGAATTCCTGTTTAACTTCAACGTATGACGTTGAATTCCGTAAAGCAAATCCAATGTTAATGCTGTTAAAAAAGGCATTTAGAAAGAGCATTTTAAAACCATTACATTTAAAATACCTTCAATAACGACTCCTAATGACTTCTAATAGGTTCTTAGAAGGTACCGTTAAACAATTGCAAATCAAATTAGATTTTTTCGCTGACATTGAACAGTTATACTGTTTATAAAAAAATATCAAATATATTGTGGTCCTATTAATTTAATATCATTTACAAAAGTAAACTATAAACATCAAGAACAAAAGTTCAAACAAATTACTGACGTCTTGCCCATATACGTATTTCAATTGCCAAGCAATCTTCTTCAATAGTAATAAAATAATATTGGATCACCCCGTAACAGACTTGAACAATGATTTTTTTCCCTGGATTAAATAAATTTAACTAAGTTCCATAAATTCATAAGTTTGCCAAATATTTTTTTTACTTGCATTTTCTTAGTTCTTTATTTATTTAAAAATAATCAATTCTTATAAAATTGTTTTTACTGAAGGAGTAATTTTATGCAGAAGCAAAACATTTTGGCTCATTCATAAATCAATCCAGTCCTTATCTAAAACAGTTAAATTTACTAATCTTATAATATGTGATCGTCAATAAATTCTCATAAGTCACGGTCAGCAAAAGCTAACAGAAGTAGGTGATTAAAAGTTTAATGTAGTTTAAAGTTTACTCAGTAAATAAACTTTAATAAAAGTAAAACAAGTTTTGCTAATTCGTGCTGAAAAAAAAAATTAGGTACAGTAATCCTCCGCTTAACGGAAATTCGATATTACGGACATGATTAATTAAGTATCAAAATGTCGGTATATGGATGAAATATTCGCAATTACGGACAATATATGTATATTTTTTCTGTTTTACTTACATTTTTTGAGGAATCCAAAAATAAAATAATAAAAAAGATTTCTAGTACATAAATGCAGTTTATTTTTGGTTTTTGTTATACGTGGAATCTCAAAATAGTTATACAATATAATAATAATATTTAATGTTATACGGTATAGTGCAGTGTTAATATATTTGCGCTTTATATTTAGTGTGAATTTATAGTAAAATTGGGTACTTTTACGGGTGTTTTACTAGCTGGAATCAATCACTTCCCAATAGGATCTCATAGTAATAACGGTATTGTTTAATTTTTGATTTATGGGCAATTTATAAGGAACGCATCCTGTCCGCAAAGCCGGAGATTACTGTATACCTATAAATTACTCCTACAACATGGTAATAAGAGTCCTGTTGGACTCTCATTAGGCATTCCTATTGAGATCACAGCTTGGCAAAGCTACTACCCAAAGCCTTGTTTGACCCCAATTGGGCAATTCCAGTAATGCCTCTAGGGGCAAATCCTATAATATCCTATCAATAGTTGTTTCTTTTTTTAATTTTTCTGTTGGGTTTAACCAATGTAATCCCACATATATGGCCGGGAAAAACTGACTTAGCAAAGGATATATTTTTTTTTCATTAGGATTTTCCAATAGGGTTCTTATTGGAATTTGATGAAGATTTCAGTTATTGGGCATGCCTCTTCGGAACCTAATGCAACCCAGATGCATATTCTGGGTATTCCCAAAGTATTTTTTAGTCGTGCAACGATATAAAATTTATTTTTACGAGGATTTGATTTTTATCAATTTTATTACTTTTGTCACGGAGTATAGACACCAGGAGTCCGAACGGTATAGGCTTTTTTATAAAATTCATGTACAAAAAACCGATCCAAATCATAGTTCTCTTTTCGGTCACTTACAGCGCAATTATTCAGAACGTACCAAAAGTCACAACGGTTTTAAGAAGGTACTCCAATGCATGATAGGAAATGTGTCAAGATCTGGTGCCGGCATTATTGTATTTGCAGTATTAATTTGAATCAAAACTTATGTAATGTAACTAAGGTAACTTAAGTTAGTACCCCACACTCTTGTGGCGGCGCCACATTTTTACACATTTCCTATTATGTATTGTAAGATTGGAATACCTTATACACGTATCGATACCATTGTTATTTTTACATAGAAAATACGTACAAACTCGTTATTGCTAAAATTTGTTTAAATAACATCAAAAACATCAATAACACAAATGGGAAGGTGTTTTGGATTGATAAAAATAGCATTTCCCGTGTTATGATTCAAACGTATACTTCGTGAAGTGTTACGCACTCTATCGGACTCTACTGGACCTCAAATTGATGCCATTTTTTAACATTGCGTTCGGACTCATGATATCTATATTTCGTGGCTTTTATCTTGGTCTATTTTACTTAAATAGTTTGAAATCTTATTCAGATTTAATCATAAAATTATGCGCCAGCCTATAAGGGCTACAAAAGAAACTTTTGGAAGCCACTTCCCGAATTCTTTCAAAGTTTTTCCAAAAGAAGAGGAATTTATTGAAAATATTTTATTCTTAGATTTTCTTGACAAACCAGTCGAATGCTGCAGTGCTGACAATTTGATTCTACCACCTCGTGAAGTTCACCCCTATTGTATGCCAATCAAATTTTCTCGGGGTGAGGACCCAATTTACGGCAAACACTGGGTCGATTGTATCAATTATGTGCGGTCAATGACCACCATCAAGAACGATTGTACTTTTGGTCCTATTGAACAGGTAATTAAAACAAAGATAGACCTAAAGGAGGGAAAATTATCATTAATTTTGAATAATTTAGATGAACCAAGCTACTCATTTCCTGGATGGCTCCCAAATCTACGGTGTGACTCAGAATGATTCCCGATACTTGCGTACCTATTCTGGTGGCCAATTGAAATCATCGCACATTGAAGGTGGAGAATTCCCATTGTTGTCGGAACAGCCAAACAACGATTGCCATTTCTGGTCAGAAAAGAGTAACAATAGCGTTTGTTTCATAACGGGTGATTCGCGCGTTAATGGTCAACCCTATATCACGACCATGTACACTTTATGGCTCAGAGAACATAATCGGGTGGCGCAGAAGTTGCAAAAATTGAACCCCAATTGGGCCGACGAAAAACTGTTTCAGGAGACTCGACGAATTGTTATCGCCGAAATGCAACATATCACATATGACCATTGGTTACCACTTTTACTAGGTAAATTTTTATTTTTTTCCGCTTCAATACTTTCATTTTATCATTGGTTTAGATTTGTTTTTGTGTACTTGATTGCGATTTTAAACTTGCAGGTTTAAATTGGTTTTGGGGGTTGTTAAATCCTCCAAAATTTTTGCGTGTATCAGCCATTGACTAAATGCATCTGTTTTGCACTTGCATTAACCTTTCTCTATGAAATGGGGTAAAAATAACATTCTATTTTCTTAAAACAGTATTTATAGTATACTAAACAAATATGTACCAAAAAGAAAATAGAATAGTTGTTTTTTTTCTTTAATTGATTCTTTTTGATCATTGTATCAATCTTACTGTGAACCATGCTGTAATATGGTCTCTATTTCCAAAATTGACGCATGCGGCAAATTGATTTGTAAAAAGGGGAAAATTATATCATTAGATTAAAATAATTTTAACATGAAAGGGTTATCAAAATATTTCAACAAAAATTCATCATTTTTTAAAATTTTAACTGATACTAATTTAAGCGCATGCGTGAGATAAAACGGAAATCATCAAAATGTCCTCCTAACAAAATGGAGACCTGTATCGATTAACTTATTGAATAATTGGGGAATTAACTTAAAAAAGGCATGAATTTCACCTAAGAATGATATGGTGTGCGATATATAAACTCGAAAGAAGATATCATGTTTTTTTCGTTTTGAAATTACAGGCAAGGATGCTGGATATAGAATTGGAGTGGATAAGTTTTCAAACCGCGTTGATGCCTCCGTTTCCAACAGCTTTGCAACGGCAGCAATCCGTTTCATTTATTCATTGATGGATTCTGATATTAGGTATCACTTTTAAAAAGCAATAATAATCGTTTCGGAGGTAATTTTCTCTGATTTTTTTAGTTTGAAATCGAATCGGAGAACTGTTTCTAAAGTTTCATTAAGCGATCATTATAATCGCCCAAATTTGATCACATTGCCAGGTAATATGGAGGCTATTTTACGTGGATTATCGTCCAACAATTGCCAACAGTCGGATTTGATTCTTTCAAAAGAAGTAAGTATCTAGCGTATCTAGTTCAGTGGTTCTTAACTTGGGTTTGGTGAGTCA
Organism: Sisyra terminalis; assembly: GCA_958496175.1. Taxonomy (NCBI): domain Eukaryota; kingdom Metazoa; phylum Arthropoda; class Insecta; order Neuroptera; family Sisyridae; genus Sisyra; species Sisyra terminalis. The sequence goes on along the minus strand of OY292279.1, from coordinate 17,989,359 downwards.
GTCTCGCGGGTTCGACGGAGGTTAAGACACACCTCCGACTCTTATGATTTTGTGCACCTATGTATAAATATTTATTTATGCTTTGAATTTGAAAAAAACATATTTTATTTTTCAAATTAAGAAGGGTTCGGTGAATGCATATACGAAATTGGTGGAGATTAATCCCTCCAACAAGGTTAAGAACTACTGGTCTAGTTATTACTGAAAAATATAGTGATAACTACCGAAAACTTTTCATTCAGGTTTTCTTTGCCGAGTTCCATAGTCTAATTTTAATAAATAAATAAATACCTTACAAAGAAAACGATAGATGTTAGGTATTTCATTAGAAAAGAATATAGAAATTGTATTGAAAGTTTTTAGTTGAAAATTTTTCTAAGGTCAGAGAAAAACAATAAAAATTCCTTTTTTGTTGAATATTGGATTCATTTTGACAATTTGTCGACTATAGTTCTCTACTATGGTTTTCTGAGGTTTAGAAAGTTGTAATAAACAACTAGGGATGCAAACGATACATTGATTTTTTCAAACATCAATGTTAAAACATTGATGTTGAAATCCTAAACATCGTTGATATATAATTCTTTATGAGCGATGTTTTATGAACGATATTTTATCATAGCACCAACTTCCGTTTCGTTCATGATCTAACTATATTAGATTATAAACTGACGGAGCTTACAATTTTGCGGTATCATATTATTACTTAAGAAATACTTTATATAAATATTTTATTTACATAAATGGTAGTCAAGGCTATCGAATAAAAATCGATATATTATTCATAAAATTCGATGTTTTACTTTGAAAATATCGATGTTTATATGAGCAATGGTATATCTCTAAGCAAAACAGCTTATAATATTTTTTGGGTGATATTTCGGGTTTTGAAAGAGTTTTGAAAGATTCTTGATATCGGTTGACCATTTAACCAATTTATCTGAAAGATTTACTTATACCGCTTATTACAATGCAATCAAGAAATTGGTTAGTTTTAATTGCGTCCTAATCGGGTGTGACAGAACGTAATAAAACAAAAGAATGACAACGGACAAAACAGAACAATAGCAAAACCGAACACGATAATAAAACTATAATTATATACCGCTTTACAACCTTTTTAGTAGTCCTCAACCATTTAAATCTCATAATAAAGACTTGTTACTCTTTTATGACTATTTAAAAATGTGTTTATATTCTAATTTAAAAGAAAATGATTTATTTTAAAAAAAATCATATTAAAAGCAAAAAGTTTATGAATAATCATTTTTTGAATTAATTATTCCCTTCAAATGTTCATGAAGTATTTAAGGTATTTTTGGTTTTGGTTTTGTCATAGTTCTTTTTTTATTCCTATTTACCGTCGCTTTGTTACTACTAAGGTTTTTAACGACTCTAGGGTTAATAAAAATCCTTAATCGAGAAATACTGAAAATTTGCTCAATATGAGGACCCAATCCAACACTTACCAGTTTTGGAGCGGTTACTTAAACTACTCGGCCACCAGTAGGCTCGTCGTAGTTCTGTTTAGTCATTGTTTTCTTTTATTATTGTTTTTTTTTTGTCGTATAATTTAGTTGTAAAATATTCCCAAAGAACGATTTTCTGCACTTTATATTTCAATTCCTTTAGGAATCTCTTTTGGACTTCTTATATTCCGCTCTCTAAAAACCACATTCTTTAGTGTTACCTTTAAAATTTCACGGATTCGTAATGTGGTTGTAAACAGTACTTAAGCAGGCCATTCACGCTCCGACTTGTAGTCCAACTTATGGTCCAACTTTCGAAGTTTGATCTAAAGTCGGACCGTGAATGATGTTGTTGGAAGTTAGATGTCTAGCCGGACTAGTCGGATCATTTAGGTGATCCAACTAGTAGTCCAACTAGCAGTACTTCAAGTCGGAGCGTGAATGGCCTGCCTTAGAATGAGTACAATAGTGTTCATAATCATTAAATTGAACAAAAAACAATATTTAGAAATACAGTTTACAATGTATAGTAGTACAAGAAAACCTGAGTAAAAGTTTTGGTTACTTAATCGGAAAGTTTATAATTATTTTATTCATTACTTTTAAGCTTACTTCAAAGTTGTATAAAACCGAAAACATTGGATATGATCTATTCAGTTTGGATATTCAACGGGGTCGAGACCATGGTCTTGCACCGTATAACACATTCCGAACATTTTGCGGTCTACCAAAGGCAAACGATTGGAATGACTTAACCGATGTGATTAGCGAAAACGTAAATTGATAACAAAATCCTAATATGCAAGGAATTAATGTTTGAAACTATTTTTGTAGAATGTGGAGATGTTTAAGAAGATGTACAAGAATGTGAATGACTTGGATTTGATTGTTGGAGGTTTGGCCGAGTTGAATTCCGATAACGGTTTGCTGGGACCCACTTTCAAATGCCTTTTCACCGAACAAATGGAACGTACCAAAACCGGCGATCGATTCTTCTATTCGCACGTAAATAGTCCAAACCCAATGCGAATGAACCAAATTGCCGAAATTAACAAAGTGACATTGGCTCGCATTATCTGTGATAACACGGGAATTTCACAGATCCAGATGAATGTTTTCGAAAAGGAATCACAAAAGTAACATTTAATATTCTAGTGCATTTTGTAAATCATAAACTAATGTACGATTTTCCTTTTTTAGTAATGGAATAATTAATTGTGATCAAATCCCGAAAATGTCAATGGATGCATGGATCGAATAAGTTCGTCAATAAAGAAGAGATTTGTCGAGCGTGGATCATATCTCTTATACAAGTATCTGAAAAGACTGACTAAAATTAATTAGAATTATGTATAATTAGAAGTAGCGAAATATCATAAAACAATTCATTTGGGACATTTTACTGCCAAAATTAGTACAACTCGTTGAACTTGTATGTTTGATGCTTTTCCGTTATGTGTTTGGCTTGAGATGTTTCAAACCATTTTCTTACTAACGTTTTTCTTTAGTCTTAAGATTTTTCATTGCGCTTCCAAAAGTTCGAATTTTTTGATATTTGTTACTTAAAAAGCAATATAATTATTGTACAATATTTATTTACAAAATAAAAAGTATAATTGTTGAAGAGTATAGTTTCTGAAATACACCTTATATCTACCTAAAATTCTACCAACAAAAACTATTAACAATTAAGAAGATAATTTTCTTTGCACTAATCTTTTTGTAACTTTTATTAATTCAAGAACAAAAGTTTCATGAACAACAAGCAGGGTTGAATTTAGACTTGATAAGGTCTTATTTGAGATATATAGTTTTCCTTTATAAGTTCAGATATTCTATGTTAGTGCCAAATATAATTGTCGTATACATGAAGGGTTAAACTAAAATAGGATTTAGAAGTATGTAGTTAGAAAAATAATACATTTTCAACTTAAAATCATTTTTATTCATAACAAAAAACAAAAACAAAAAAACAATATTTAAACATATTGCTCATTCGGACAAATTTTTTTTTTGAAGACCCCAAAAGACCCTAATAGGGAACCCTAAATAGAGGCATTCCGATACAAGTAAGTACGAGTATGTACTCGATACTTTCGTTTCTATACCAAATATTTTAAGCATCGATATAAATTTTGCGATACTAACTACTATCGAAACAAAAGTAGTTACTATCGAATCGATTCGAATCGAACTGTACGAATGTTACTTTACAATTTTTGATTTCTAAACGCACCTTTGATTAAAATTCCGTTTTTTCGTTCTTGTACTAAGATTAAATTATAATTTGGGACACAAAAAAAAAAGGAAACGCACCAGAATGATGAAGTTTCTCTTTATTTATCCAATCCGGTCGTATCACTCAAAAGCAACCCATTTTGTGGAATGGAATGAAATGAAATTTATATTTCCCTGTTTCTATAAGTTTGTCCCACAACATTTAATTGTTATTACAACATCAGTTCCAAATGAGTGCTTATTTTCCAAAGCGGATCCAACAATGTTATAAACAAGGAACAGATTATCCCCAAAATCCCTGGAGCAGTTTTTGGACAATCTGGATGCAACACAGTTCTTTGCTTAAGTGATCTGATTTTCTGTGTATATTTTAATTTTAAATATAAATAATTAATTTCAATTAATAAAACATGATTCATTTCATACCTTTACTTGTAATTAATAAGTCTATGGCTATTATTTGGGCACCTATTAAAGAAAGGGAATATCAATCACTCTCACAAAATTTTTCTCTTTTTATAAAAAAATGTATCGATATTAGTAAGTATCGATACTTTAAGTGTTCTCACATTAGTAGTATCAAAAAACACTTTGAGTACTACTTAAATGAGAAGTAAATTGTTATATTATCGTTTGATACATTGTTATGAACCCGAAACTGTCTTTGATTCGAAAATCATCCCTTATTTAACGATGCTAATTACATGCGATTAAACTTTTACGAATTGATGATTTCTTCGGGCACTTTGATGGTCGATTTCGCCCTTTAAACCGGCTTTGTTTTGATACCTTATGGGTATCGAAACATCTCTAGCCCTAAGTAGCTTATGTAACTTATACGTAAATCCTGCATTGACAACAAGCAAGGAATGATCAATATTCTTTAGTTTATATGGTATAATATATATTTGTTTAAATGATATATAAGTGTGTACATAGTTATTTTTCTCTATTGTTTCAGATTTAAATATATGTATAATAGAAAAATAATTCAGGATATCGTAGACCAAATTAATCAATGTTTTCTTTTAATTAAGCGACTTAAAATAAATAAAAGAAAACATTGATAAATTTGGCTACGATATCCTGAATTATTTTTTTATTATAGTTATTTTTATAGTCTCCCGAAAACTATTCTTGCAAAGATGCAAAATAATAGTCTGGTGATTTGTAACTGCAGGTGAAGAAGTCGTGTTACTAGTTAAAGGAATACATTTTCTTAAAAATAATATTCTTTTTAAAATCCTCTGGTGGCCGAGTGGTCTAGGTGACCGCTTCAAAAATGGTAGGTTTTAGGTGCAAATCTCGTATTGAGCAAATTTTCGATATTTCTCGATTACGGATTTTTATTAACCCTAGAGTCGCTAAAGGCCTTAGTAGTTATAAAGTGACGATAAATAACAAACAAAAGAAATACTGACCGAAACAATAGTCAAACTATTTTAATCAGTTCTTTTTAGTTTTCAAAATCCGATGTTCCTGATCAGATTCAAACTTATACCGGCAACTTGATAATATTTTTTTAATTAAATTTTATTTGCAAACTGTACAATACATCCTTATGACATTAAATATAGAAAAAAAAGCTTTAATGTGGAACAAATGAAATAAATATATGTCATGAACGAAAAGTTGACACGAAATCTGATGGCTGTTTACCCCGTTACTACGTTTGTGCGTAGAGGTTGCGGCTAAGCAATCATTAGCAACTGTGACTTTTAAAAAATTTTAAATACACTGTTTGAAAATGTTTCTCTAAAAGTTAATTAATAATATTATAATTAGTACTGGCGTGTAATGTTTAATTGGCGCCTTATGGAAAATGAAATCCTCCACTTGTAAAAATACTTAAAAATTAGATTTTGATTACCTACATTATTCATGTACTAATTTCGCAGCCGAATCTTAGACTATGGTTTCCGTACCATCCTGACCTATATAACAATGGAAAGCTTTAATGCTTATTTAATGATGTAACAACAATTTTCTATAGTCACCTCATGGAAATCCAAATATAAACCCTTAGTGTTTACAACTCGGAGGTTTTTGTATTAATTAAACATATCAAAGCTCCAAAGTATCCAAAGCACTCCAAAGCTCTTTATTTAAACTACAAAGTAAGCTTTGTCCAAAGTTGCCAAATATTTTTAGACATTCAAAATTAGGTTTTAAAGGCGGATTGCCATAATTGTACATTGATAAAAAAGTAATTAATTTATTTTTCGCTAACTAAAATCTAATGTATTCAATTTTCAGTATTCATGGATCAAAAAACCCAAATTCCAATAGAAAAAATGCATTTAATAAACAAATGGAATGACTCCAACAAAAATATTGTTTTCGTGGTTGCAAACGGTCGTCCCTGCCAAAATATAATCTTCGTTTCAAAAAACAATCCTAATGTAACAATTAAATATGGTTGTTAAACTAATTTCAATTTTAAATCATTACCATTATGTATTATTAGATTACAAATGAAATTATTTTGTCAGTACTTGAAATTTATTTTTTTAACTAGTAGATTAATACAAAATATTTGACCGATTGAAAAAATCGTTCGGATCGGTTTTCAGTGGAATAAGTCCTGGCAAATCGTTGCTTTTACATTTGGATTTACGTCCAGATCGTCCAGATCCAGAGAGTAACGTTTGTGTTTTACTTTTTAATGACTTACAGTCGATGAAACTTTTTTGTCTTTCCGGAAAGGAATATTCTGCCTTCATACTTTGCTGAAAAGAATTTCCTTGGTATGGAATATGCTGGTCGTGGAAGTTACATCCATGCGACATGGAATTCAAGCTTGTGTATGAAAAGGTTTTGGGTAAGTCGGGCGAAACTGGAGGTAAAATTGATTTGGTAAATGAATTGGAATAGTTAGTAAATCCAGGTTTACTAAAGGTCGTTGATGGCAAATCTGTGATGTGAAGACTTCGAATTTTCGATTGAAGTGCCGCCAGGGCGTGCCTTAACGGCTGTATTTCATTTTCATAAGTCGAAAGTGTATTTTCCACTGTTGAAATCACGCGTTGTGACACGACTTCTTTCGGTAGAACCTCTGTCTGGCAAGGGGTTGATACCAAAGATCTCGGCATCAAATTAATGGTTGTTTCTCTTGGGATTATACAGATTTTCGTGCGGCGATTTGTGCTCGTATTGGTCACATTTTTCGGGGAGACCTGACATAAAATTTTGTATGGCTTCTCCGAGAACTTATCCAAATCAGCTTTTGGTGGCTTTTTTGATGTTCGAATTTGAATTTTCGTGTAGGTTTTTGGGGATTCTATTTCTTTGCCGCATTCACAACGTGACACAACCTTGGACCGATCGAAGGCCGAAATTATGGCTTTTGGTTGTTGGCTTGTGTCATCCGCTGGAGGTATGACAAAATTTTCGCAACCTGCTAAACCTTTCATGGAAATTGGTTCGTTGGTACAAATTTTAATTTTGGCATCACCAATTTGTATTTTCAATTTTGTTGGTTTTGGCTTTAAAATCATTTCGTTGTTTGTCGTTAAATTGAGGTTTTTGGATGGTTCCATTTCTTGTACAATTTCCAATTTTGAATCATTGTTAGTTACGGATATCTGACTGTTTGATTTGCTCTCAATTACATTCTGATTAAGTTCTTTAATAATAAGACAATTTTCACTAGAAATTTCCTCGAAATTTGTTACTTTTAATTCAATTTCCGACTGGGATGGTCTCCCATTTAACTTAATTAAATTCACCGTAGATTCACTTGGAAATATGTCTGAAGGACCCAATTCCGAAGGGGTTAACGACTCAATCATGTATGCATTTGAAGATGGATTTGATATAGAACTTTCCTCGCCTTTGGCGTTGAGATTATTAAATTTTTTGGCTTTATGAAGCTCATAATCGATCAACTTCTTATTAACTCGACTAATTTCATTTGAAGCACAGAAAGATAAAGCTTCCGATTTTGACAAATCTTTTAAATCAGGAACTTCAGTTGAAAGATTTTTAGACGGTAATGTTTCGTCTTCATTTTTCAAACAACTTTCTTCTTCGTAGCTCTAAAAAGTATTATTTTCAATTATTTTTTTAAGAAAATGGAGTTAAATATGAACTAAAACCGATTCATTGTGGAAATTTTCTTCCCAAATTTTCGTATCCGAATTTAAACTGAAATGTGAGGTATTACTGAAATTATCGACGATGGTTTCATCATCGGTACAATCCAGAAGAAGGACACCCTCGTTAGGTCGACCCACGGAAATGTCCGTTTGGCACAGGACATGAAAACGTTCTGCATTGTCGGAATCCAAAAGGGAAACTTCGTCATCTTCCACACTTTCACCGAAACAGCTAGAACGTTGTGCTAGTGTTAAATCGGGCGACGATTTCGACTTTTCCACGTGACAATAACATTGCCGCTTCGACGCCTTTTTTCCAATACACAATGCCGACATTACACCCCACTTTCAATAGGGAAAGTTATAGTATAAGAAAACGGCCCCTATTTATACATTGAAAATCAAAAAGAAATATGACAGTTGCTAAGTATCGCTAAGTATTGATTATTATTTTTTTTTATAGAAATCCTACGACAAAGTTGTGAAACGCATTTAGGTGAAATCGCGTGCAAACTTGAGGATATATTTGTATAATTTACGACTGGAAATGTTGGCCTACATATATATATTATAGCAGCGTGAGACTTTGTCCTCCGCCTTTTCAATTAGTTTTGATTAAGGACAAACATAAAATTATTCTTTATTGTCTTTCCAAGCCAAAGCAAAGCTAGTGCAAATTTTTATGGCAAATTCTATCGACAAACTCATCAAATCAAGTAAAAATTTACATTTCCCATGGGTTTTAATTAAAATCCCATCCAATATACATTTTATTAAATCAATAAACAAAAGAACTTAGTGGAAGATTGTAAGAGCCACAGTTTTTGCAACAACAAAAAAATATAAAATAAATATCTTAAGTACTTTCAACTAATTAATTAAGAGAAAAAAAATATCTTAATAATCTTAATAAATGTTTATTATATTATGTTATTTGTATAAATATTTTACGTTTAGGCAATTATTTTTCTTCTACGTATTCTGATTGCCTAACAAAGCATTCCCTTGATAATCTTGAAGCGTACCTACAAGTTCAAAAGTCCTTTAGGCGAATAATATTTGAACTTTGTTCCTTTCTTTTGCTCATGGAGTTTATATGAAATGTAAGCTCATTCCAACTTAAAAAATATCAACAGTCTACAATTTCTAGAGATTATTGCCTATCTTATGTTTATAGTGATATATTGTGGTTAACATCGAGGAAAGATTTAACTAAAATTTACAGCTTTTATCATGGGGGGGACCTGTGGATCTTTACTCAATTATTTGTGTCTCTCGATAAATCTACCCGGGTTCCCTTTTCATTTTTGTGTTATTATATATTGACAAAATTACTATAGTTAAGGGGCATCCATTAGTTATGTGAGACAATTTTAGCGACTCAAGTCCATTTTAGCACCGTCAAATTTGGTAATATTGCATTCTAGACTTTGTTTTTTATTCTTTTCGGGATTTCTTTGTTAATTCAATTCTAATTTGGTATATTTTTCTCTTTTATGGCTAAATTTTCGTTAAGATATAAAAATGCAATTAACATATCTTTCAAGGGTTAAAATCAGGTAATAAAACCTTGAATAACAAAAAGCTTTAGAACGGTCGCATTCCAATATAGTGTGAAAAAACAATTAACATACTATTGAGAATTAAAATCAGGTAATAAAACTTTGAATAACAAATGGCTTTAGAACGGTGGCATTCCAACCTAGTGTGAAAATACAATTAACACATCTTTCGAGAGTTAAAATCAGGTAATAAAACCTTGAATAACAAAAGACGTTAGAACGGTCGCATTCCAACCTAGTGTGAAAATGCAACTAACATACTATTGAGGTTTAAATTCAGGTAATAAAACTTTAAATAACAAAAGGCTTTAGAACGGTCGCATTCCAACCTAGTATGAAAATGCAATTAGCATACTATTGAGGATTAAAATCGGGTAATAAAACTTTAAGTATAAAAATGTATAAGACCGGTCACATTCTAACCTAGTGAAAAATTGCAATTACAATGCCAATTACAATATGCAATAAATTATATTACACAACCGTCAATATCGCATTCATACGATATAATATGTCCTTCAAACCAACATATTGTACAATAATATTGACCGTGTATGAACCACTTAAAGGTTCTAACCGATCTGACGGTTTCTAACTATTCGCTAGCTATATAACTTCGTAGCTGGTTCGGGATTGTTCGGGATGATCGAATCCTCTTCCAATAAATGAAAAATAAATGGGAGTACTGACTTAACTTGATGCGATAGTGTTTTAGTCGTCTTACTATTATGCATATTGCTCCCAAAAATCGGCCAGCTTTTGCCCGCTTGAATTGATCTTTTTCGCTAACTGTTTACAAGCAACGTCATACTGTTACTTTAAATCACGCTTTAAAAAGTCATTTTTTAAAAATTCACTCTCATTAATATTTTTTTCAAAACTTATTTTTTTTTTTCAAAAAATTACGTGATATTTGCCGAGATCATCCTCTCTCCCCACGTGAAATTGTGTAAGATTTTGCTCAACACCCACTACTCCCTAAACGTCTCACGTAGTTAATAGATGTCCCCTAATAATTATTATCGCATATCAAAGATTTACTGAAAAGTGCTGTCACCAATTAATCATCCAATTTTAAAGAATTATCCAGAGATGTAAAATAAATGTTATTAATTTTTAATATTTAAATTCAATACACATATTTTTTTTTATTTATGTTTTCAATAACTATAATTTTTGTAAAAAAATGTTTTTAATACCTTTTTTGCATACTTGTAAAATACGCATTTAATACGTATTTATACGTATTTATTTGCGACTCGTGAAAAATTTCAAATTTGAAAAATGGCTCGGATTATCAAGAATTTTGGGCATCCCTCGTATATATTCAAATCCTTCTCAATTTAAGTCTTAAGAATTATGAAGTAAAATTGAAAAAAACAGTAACAATTCCTTAATAAAAGGGTTGACTTAAATAATAATAAAAATTTCTGATCCTTTTTGATAACTATCTCTGTTAAAACAAGTAATTTAAAGTCAAGGTTTATAAAATACACAGGTGGCCTCAGGGTGGCTACGTGACGTATCCAGAAGAAATTCGTTCATATCTTCAGACTGATTCAAATTTCAAAATTCTTCGTATGACGTCATATTTTTTTTCTAATGGGGCAACCTGTGTAATTTATAAACCTTGATTTAAAGTTTACATTTTTTTAAATGCATTTAAATGGTAGGTTATAGAAATATATGTGATAGAAAAGCTGATATGCATGGCACAAAAAATGAGACATAAATATGAATGGTAATCAGAAATGCTACGAAAAGCTACGCATCAGTTGCATATATTTATCATTTACTTCTATACGTTTCCACATATTCTATTCTATTTCATAGCGTATAATTAAGTCTTTTTTATTTCGCTACTACATCAATGCGTTCCTTTTGTACAAATAAAAGACCATCCATAAAAAGAGTTTCCCATTCGGAAACTATTAATAAAGTCAATGAATGGAGTCTTTAGATTGGCTTGACGGGCTTAACTTTGTTCAAGATAGAAACATTTATTATTTCATCTATCCATGGAGTTTCCAGTATTATCCTCCAAACCCACATCTAGATGACATCAATTCGTCGCCGACCAGCTACACGGATAACATATCCATATATGCAGTATTCCCTGTTAAAAATAGTCCAAGATTCGTAAGTTTATATAGTACATGTGTGAAACTATGGAAGCTAGATTAGATGAAAATAGACAAGTATAAAATAGAATATAAGGAGAAAAATTAAAATTTAATGATATTTTAACAAAATTTTGCATAAAAATTTAAAAAAGAATGAAAACATGTATTGCAAAATACCAACCGTGCCTCCCGGACTATCCCAGTCGATTAAATTCTTTTACATAAACCATTGAAAAATAGTCATTTCCATGACAATTTCCTCGTGAATTTACATGTGTCCGTGTCATTCGCACTGATTTTGATATTCTTTATATTTTCATTTTTTTTACGTAACAAAGAATATTATTTTGTTTGGTAGACAAAATCGATACGAAAGTTTATTTTTTCCGCTATAATTACATTGGACTACGTCTACGTGCGAAAATGTCAACCAACGCTAAGGTTTCGAAAGTGACAAACAAAATTTCCACGGGCGAAGATGTAGGATCGCAAACTTTACTTTCCGAAACGTTGAACAAATATACGGAATGCAATATGAATCCCAAAAACAAAGAGATGGGTTCGCAAACAATGCCTCTTTCCTGTAAAAAATCAAGCGACGAGAAAAATTTGAGCTCCAAATGAAATGTAAACAAGTCTAATTTTCTTTTTATTGTAAATTTTTTTTGTAAACCATAACACTGATTTTCCACTAATTATTTAAAATAAAGCATTACAGTAGTCTAATCTACCAATTTCGTGACTGGAGACCATAATTTTTTTTCCCCGTTTCAAATCTAAACTATTTAATTGATTAATCGAATGGTTTTATCTAAGCAGATATCCCTTATTTACAACCCTTACCGGCTTTATACACAACAGTTATGATCTATTTAATAAATTGGGTTGAAATCATTTTCTTCGAGTATTGATTGAAGGGTGGTTTCGGGAGACATTAGCCCCATCGAAAAATCAGGCGGTCATTAGGGATCGGCGATTTCTGGGTGTGTTTCCAGCTACGTGTCATAATGCGAAGATCGAGGAAATTGTCATTGATGAAGAAAAATCGGAACAATAAAGAAAATGTGATTATCTCCTTTTATAGGTATAGAATGATTTAAAAATTGGTGCAAATATTTTAAGGTCAATACATCTTTTTTACCCTTTCAATCGTAGGTGATCGTAGGTTTCCAACTTTTTAAAATTTTATTTTTAATTGTTATTTACCATCGTTTTATAATTCGACTCTAGGGTTAATAAAAATCCGTAATCGAGAAATATTAAAAATTTGCTCGACACGAGGATCGAACCCAACTTTTTATGATTTTTGATTATTTAATTAAGATTTTCAATATCCTAGAAATATTGCTATTCTTTTTCATTTACACTAAGGTTAAGAAGTGGTTGCCTTTTAAATAAGGTACTATTTTTAATAGTTAAGTTTAAAGTGTATGAGATAATCAACCATACACAAACGAATTATCATAGGGATAGTCATTACCTTATCAAAAAAATCCACATAAGAATCCATGTGGATTTCAATGTAATGTTTTTGGATAGCTCCCTAAGTGGATTTTCAAATGGTTTCCCACGTTTCTAAGTAAATTCCTATGTTCTTTCCCATGTGGATACCTATGAAAATCCATATAAAGGAATATCAAATGAATTTTGCATAGATTTTTCTCAAAAAATTAAACAGCACTGTTAATTACTTACGAATAATTAATTTTAGCTATTTTACGACCTATTTATTTTCATATATTTTGTTAGGAAATGCCTAATTGAATTTGTCCTCCAGTTTAAAGTAAACGATTTAATGTCGTAAAGGTCATTGTCGTTTTCTACTTCGGTTAAAGATATATATTTTACCTTTACTAAAAATAAAAAGCATATTAAAACAATGAAAAATAACACTTGCAAACCCTGTTAAAAAGGCAGTAAGAAACATTAAGAAATCATTACATTTAAAATACCTTTAATAACAAAAAAGGATTTCTAATGGTTTCTAAATCAGGCCATTCCCACTCCGACTTGTGGTCCGACTTTTGAAGTTAGATGTAAAGTCGAACTGTGAATGGTGTTGTTGGAAGTTGAATGTTTAATCGGGTCATTTAGGCGATCCAACTAGTAGTCCGACTAGCAGTACTGCAAGTCGGAGCGTGAATCCCCTGCTTAATAGGTTTTTTGAACATTTAAGATGCTTTTTTTAACAGGGATCGTTCCCTTTGAGTTCATCTCTGTTAAAAAAGACATTTAAAGTCATTTTAAATGGTCAAAAAAACCATTAGAAGTCATTTAAAATCGTTTTAAGTTGTTCAAGGCATTTTTATTGTAATGTTTTCAAAATACCTCTAAATGCCTTTTTTTAACAAGAATGACTTTGATAGGCGCCAATAAGAAAACTAAAAATTTAGCAAATAAAATCTTGAAATCTCAGGTGAACGGATGATAGAAACGATAGAAATATCTCAATTTTAATATGAAAGTATTGTTATGTTCTTTTATTGTCCGCTAATTGGAGATATTGCAATGATTGACAATGAATCCCCATAAAGCTATGCTTTTCTATTTTTCCTATGTACTTTCCTACATAAATCCTTCGTTCCCCATGTGGTTTCCTACATTAACTTACATAAATTCATCCATTTTCGTGTGGTTTCCCACATAAATTCTTATGGAATTATGTGGATTGTTTTGGTAGAGTAGTATATTCCTCGAATCATTAAGATTAATCGGTAACATTGTTGATGTAGGTACTACTGTTTCGCTACCCAAGTTCCGGGTAACGGTTATTAGGTAACCAATATTAACTTAGTTATTAACATAATAAAGGTTCCATTACTAAACTTAAAATTTTTTGCCAAAAAAAATTTTTAGACTTCAAAAAAATGCGGTCAAAACAGTGGACTGAGTTATGATTCATGCTTTATATATGAAAGGGGTTGAAAAGGGGGTTACAGGTGTTGAGATTTGTTTGACGTTTTAATTATGGTGTCCCACTTTTGTAATTGAAAATCTGTGTAGAGTAATTTTCAGAAAATAATTAATCATTTCGAAATGTTCCGAATTCAAACAAGTGACATTTAATTTGACAACCAAAATAGTTTTCAACATGTTTTGTTAGATGGAGCTGTACTAGTTTGACTTTGACAAAAGAAGTTTAAATTTTCAAATTTTTTCACAATGAATTTTCAAAGGAAAAATACTATTAATGTTATTGGATAAAAATATTTGAGTTTATATTATATTTAATCTACGTGATGATGTCACAGCAATTAAGAAACGGTCGTAAAAAATCACTTATGGGATAGTTTAAATTACAAAAATAATTAGTGGTCCCATTTGGATGATAAAATACATGGTAAATGAACTTGGCTGAAGGCGAGTTTCGAAGACGATTTTATAATTTATTTGTTTAACATATTTCTGTTTATATAAAAGGCTTTTTTTCAGTTTGGGTTTTATGTTGCTCGTTTACTTTGTATCGCTTGCGTTTGGCGTCTCGATGGATGTTAGGGAGACGTCGGGACGCATTCGAGTCCGCGTCTCAACGTCCACCTGGAACATTTTCTGTTAAAAAATCATTCCATTGCCAGACCAGACGATCGTTCGCCCTCATAGTGACGGACGTCACCCACAAAGAGTGCTTCGATTTTGGTGAAATTTCGTGATTGGTTCCACTTGCAAATTTCCCGACCAATGGCCAATAAACGAGGTAAGTTCAAATTTTAATTTTTTTAAAAAAAAACCCGTGAAAATTTCTTTAATAGGAAACTTGAAAAATTCAAGTTTTCTGTTTATTACAGTTATTATAAGCCCACACTGTCTTGTCTCAAGGAACTAACTGGAAAGTTGAACGCCCCTTGAGTTTTCTCTTTACAAATGGGGTAAAATTCGTTTAAAACAAATAAATTAAGCTGTTGGGGTTCTGGAAATGAAAATCATTTCTTTTCGATAAAAATTTCAAGCTTTTTCTCTGGAATTTAAATGATTTGCGCTCTTTTTAGACTTCCGTAAACAAATAAACCGGGCATTGCAAACACATCTGCAACGTCTCGAGGTCTTTTCAATTCGCTCAAAATTAGATTTTACGATTTTCATTGAAGTTTAATCATTAAAATAACAAAACATAAATAATGCGAAATTTGAGATTATCCGCCATTTGAAATTTTCCAGCCATTTTGAATTTCCTTCTAAAAATCACTAAAAAATAATCCAAAGATTTTTTTTGAAATTTAACTTAAATAGTTATACGAAAGCAACAACAATAAATTCTTGTTCAAGTGCTAGATCAGCCAATGTCATCGATTATTGATCGATAAATCGAAATTTATCAATGCATTTTTCATAATAAGGCAATACTTTGTTTGTACCTTATGTATACGTATGACATAATCCAACTTTCTACTCGAATTTTTTATTGAAGACAACAACGCCTACGTTTTGAAACCTTTACAACAGTTGGAGTTCGGTCGATTCATCCCACATGAAGATCAAAATCTTTATAAATATCATTTACTCGGTCAAGAACTCAAGACATCACCAATTACGAGCATTTCTTCAATAAAAAAAACATCAGAAATTATTTGTCGTACAAAAATACTTGGTTTTGGAACTTCTAAAGACTTCCGTGGTCACTTCTTGTACATTGCTGCATTGTATTTTAATAAAATAACCAATGAAAAAGCTGCACTCAATATGGATATATCTCAGCTTTGGCAGAATTAATTTAAAGAAAATCTTCGCTTAAAATTGAAATCAATTAGTAATTACTCAAAACACATTAGCAATAACAAGGGTTGTCTCTTTTAGTAAAGGCTTGTTCAACTTTGGGTAGCTAAAAATATGAATTGTCTCCATTTTTTACTGCCTAAGACTTTCGTGGTCACTTTTTTACATTGCTGCATTGTATTTTAATAAATCAACCAATAAAGAAGCTGCACTCAATATGGATATATCTCATTTAGAAAAATCTCTCTTTAGAATTGAAACTAATTAATAATTACTCAATCATATTAACAAGCATGGTTAACTTTGTGTAGCCAAAAGGATGCTATGAATAAAATTTATAAGGTTATAAGAGCCGCTGGGAACTACCTCCCTTCTATGCAGCTCGAATTATCTCCATTGTTTACTGCATGTTTGTATAGATTGATTATGCACCAATTGTATCTTAATGTATATTTCCCAGCTTATGCCCCAGTGGCCCAAAAGAGCTGAGGCGATAGTTCTCAAATAGTTCTTCTGTTTTTTAGTTTTAATTAAACAGAACAGATTTTAAACGAAACTAATAGCTTTTTAATTAAACACTTTCGGAAATGAAATTATTTATGGAACACCTATTTATAAAAACTCTAAAGAATTCATTTACTTTACATTAATTTAATTAATCCACCTACTACTTACCTATAGTTTATAAAATCAAATGATTTCTGTAGAAAATAGATAATTTTTCCAAATTCCAACAATCAAACTTTTCCATTGTTGATCAAACGTTTGAAATCCGTTACTAAAACTTTAAAAACTTAAGTTTTTATCTGTTAGAAAACTTTAACAAATTTCATTAATTAACATTGGCCCATTGCCCTACTGTGGCCTAGACTTAAAAAAATAGAACAATTTACTGTTGCAATTAATGCATTTAATTGAAATTAATTGAATTTTATTGTTTAAAATAATAAAAAAAAGGAAAGTACTTATGTTTCACTGTATTATTTTATTTATACATTTTTGTTTGGATTTATTTTCTTCGTAAAAATCTATTTTCAATTTTTTATGCAGAAAATTGGCTTCAAATTCATTCATTCATTCATTCTATACCTTGAAAAATTTAAATCCGAAGAAATTTTTATTGTTTTAGATAACGAATTACTTGAATAAATATAGAGATTTTATGTGTTTTTGTACTTATATACCCATATTATATCTCTAATATAATCGTATACCTTTCCATATATTATTAGTGTTATGTATTAGTGTTATGTGTTTCTTGAATAGGGGAAATGGTTCATATTTGGACTATGCTTACAAATTTATAAAGATTTCATCTGAAATAATAACATCTTGACAAGATTTTTTTCTTTAGATTTTCCCTCTGTCGGAAATATAGGAACTAAGGCAATTTTCCTTATAGATATATTGTATTACAATTTATTTGAGAAAATTCGTTGGGAAATTCACTTAGGAAATCCAAAATGTTAAAATTAACATATTTGATACATTATTGTTGCAATACCAGGAAAATCTACGTTTTATGAACAATTGTATAAGTGACTACCAGTAGAGTACATTTGGGTGATAGATTTCGATTTTATACTCCAGGAAACTTGATCAAAAAACAGGGTTCGTTATCAAATGATAAAATTTTTATGTCTTCAACCCGTAATTTTCCTAAATAGACCTTCTATTTACGACCAATACATCTTCAATTATCTTATAGTCTATATAGTTATCATTTATTCAGTTAGGGAATATTGTCTTTTTATAAGCAACCATTAATTAATAGAATACGGTCGATTCCTCGACTACTGCATTGGAAAGTTTCTAATCCTTACATAGTAAATATACGTTTAGTATTCTCAACTCTATTTTTCATTTCCAGAATGAATTTAATGACTATAATTTTCCTTTAAGTTATGAATGAGAACCCACATTCTATTTTCTTTATATATTGGATGCTATATTTTTTTAAATTTAAAGAGAAAATTATTTTAGCTAACGAAGTTTCTTTTATTTGGTGCGACTCTTGATATATTTCAAAAAAATCTAATAAAACCTCCAAAATTAAATCTAAAAACTAAAGAATATAACTATTAATAATTAATGAAACTTTTTGAATAAATGGTATTTCTTCAACTAAATAATTTTTCTCGAGAATCCTTGTTATAAATTCAAAATTTCGAGGAAAGAACTCAATTTTAATTGCAAAATTTTTACAAACTTACTAAATAAACCTTAAGAAATCTTTTTGTCGTTAGATGAAAAACGATCAAAACAATCAAAAGTAACATTAACGAGAGAGAAAGAAAATTGCTTTTGTATATATTATATTGAAGTTTTTTCTCTCTGTCATAATCAGCAAAGAATGTACAGTGGAGGCTCTAGGTTCTAGGTTCTAGAGGCTAGTGGCGAGGAGAGCAAATATTCAGGAGCGGAAACATTCGGGATTTTCTTTAGATGATTAAAAAAATCTCCAAAATTATGATAATTTTTATTTTATTTTTTATTAAAGTAAGTAGTTGGGTGGTAACTTATTCACAACTTTGATTTTTTTTAAGTGAAGTTTTCCTATCAACTTATAAAAATACTGTGAAACTGCCTATATTACGATTATAATTAAGGAACCCCCATTTTTCATGAGACCTGCAAATAGTACTAGGGTAAATTCGACTCTGGCTATAATTAAGCGTTAGAAAGTAAATTCAGTTTCCTCACTAAATAAATATTTTCAGGATACTTAATTAATTAATTAAAACTTAATTTTCCTCTACCTTTGTGATTAATTGAGATACATAAAGATTGATTCGATAAAAGTTAGATTTATTGAATTATATCTTTTATACAACCACCCCAAGTATTGTTCGCGAACAATTGCTAATCGCAAATTATAAACAAGAGTTCTGCGCAATCATCCGGATCGTTAAGGTAGTTGATCTTCCATTAAGGATCAGGATCTCAATACAGTTTTGGAAGGGATAACAAGAATTCCAGAGATGGCACTTTAGTAGCACCGTTATTTGGGGTTGCATTTGGGAAAATCCAACAATACAACTATTTAAATGGATATAACAAAGGAATTCTAGACTAAAGTTTCTCAAATTCGTGACTTTAATTAGAATCCTGGAACCCATAGTAGATTTTTTGATATTTATTTATAACTTTCATATTATCTTCAATCGATTTGGAATATAAAAGTTCTAATTTAATAAATTGAAGAGGACATATTATATAAAATAAACGTTATCAAAATAGAGAAAAGCTTATGAATTTATATTAATTGTGAACCTACATGGATCTTCATTTATTGAGTTAACCAAGGTTTCTCGACCACTGTGAATTAAAAATGTTCGATTCTGAGTTACGTACTTTGTGATGGAAGAGGAATGATGAGCAAACGTATATATTTATGTTAACTACATAAAATTGAAAATATAAATTCTTATAAAAAACTAAAATTAAACAAAGGAAATTTTAATTCGGCAATAAATCGCCAATTGAATCATTAACTTTTTGAGGGTCATAAATTATAGAAAGTTCCTGTTAAAAAAAGGTATTTAAAGGCACTTTCAAATCATTATATTAAACATGTCTTTAATAACTTTAAACGCCTTTTAATGGGGTTTTTGAACTTGTAAAACACCTTTTTAACAGGATTGTTTTATCTTCAGTTATGTCATAGAAAATGTCTCCCAGTGAAGCAAAAAAGCCCCAAATTTCTTCATATTTTTACGTATAGGATAGAACTACGATGCCTTTGCATCTCTATTCTATTAATGTCTCTATGATTATGAATGAAATGCTCAATATTTAATACTCGTTGAATATAAAGTAAAAAGTTAAAAAGTTTGAAGAAGCTAAAAATATTGTTATATTTACTAGATAATTACCCCCCCCCCCCTTCCTCCAAATAAATATGGAAACCCAAAGGAAAAACCTGAAAGTCGATAATAGTGCTACCTATCGGATCCAACTGTAACTAAGAATTATTCATGTGATTCAAAAGTAGAGCTGCCAGAAAAAAGTATCTTATTTTGAAGTAACTTCGGTTCTTAAAGTATCAAAGTTACTTTATCGTAGATACTTTATGTTTTGACAAAAAGTAACTAAGTAGTATTCGATGTTTAGTAAGAAAGTTAAATGTTTTTTTTCCAAATTTGCTATGTTTCATTGCTTATCACAACTTCATCAGGCGCCCATAAAAACTAAACTAATGTTTGTAAAAATATATGAAGTTGTGATAAGCAACGAAACGTAGCGAATTTGGAAAATAAAACATCTAACGGATCTTAAAAAACCGGAGTTTTCTTCTTTAATGTAATAAAAAGCTGAAATTTTAGTTCATATAGTTATATAGTCAAATAATATCTTGGATACTTTTTTAAAAAGAATTGTATCTTCTAAAGTAGGCCATTCACGCTACGACTTGCAGTCCAACTTGTGGTCCGACTTTTGAAGTTGAATCCAAAGTCGGAGTGTGAATGGTGTTGTTGGAAGTCGGACTAGTCGGATCATTTAGGCGATCGAACTAGAAGATCCAACTAGTTGGACTGCAAGTCGGAGCGTGAATGGCCTGCTTAACTTAAGAAAGTATCTTAGATACCAAAAGGTAAATAACTTTGAAACCGAAAAGTAATTAAGATAGCAGAAAGTTGTTAAAAATACAGTATGGATCAAACAATTAAATGGGGTACTTGACTACCTAGTTGTACAAAATAATATTTACTTTATGATTTTTTTATAGGTATACTGGGTATACTTAAGTATATAAATTTTTCTTTTACCAAAATTAAGAAAGATCAGAAATACATTACCTGATTACCTAAAAACTTTATCTGTTAAGTTACGAAACTTAGTTCATGCATAGTACCCAAAGTAACTAAAAAGTATTTTAAAAAGTAAGTTAAAATAAGTTTTAAGTTTCATTTTTTAAGAGTAACTAGATAGGTACTCAAAGTACCTTGGGGTACATTTAAAATAGTAACTTATATTCAAAATAAGATTTTTTCGCTGACTTTGAACAGTTATACTGTGTATACAATATATAAAATATATTGCAGTCCAATTTATTAACATATACTTGAACAGAAGTTCAAACAAAAATATTCGTGACGTATTGCCCAGATACGTATTTCGATTGCCAAGCAATCTTGATCAGTGGTCTTCATCAGTGGTCATCAAGTAGTTTGGATCACTCCGTAAATTATCACAAAGCAGTTACGGAGGGATCCAAACTACTTGATGACCACTGATGAAGACCACTGATGAAGACCACTGATCAAGATTGCTTGGCAATCGAAATACGTATCTGGGCAATACGTCACGAATATTTTTGTTTGAACTTCTGTTCAAGTTTATGTTAATAAATTGGACTGCAATATATTTTATATATTGTATACACAGTAACTTATGTACTATTTAGCAAGTTTCCAAAAGTATCTTTGACAGCTCTGCTCCTAAGCATTACAAAAATTTATAAAAATCGGTTGTGCTGTTCAGGGGGAGGAGAATTATAAACTCAAGTACTTCGGAGTTTCATATATAAAAACGTTAATAAGTAAAATATGGTCAATGTTTTCATTGCTGGAGGTCACTATTTAATTATTGAATGTATCTAAGATATACGTAGGCCAACTATAGATTGATTTAATTTTTAGATGCATTTTTTTTTTAAAATATAAAAAATAATGGTAAACTGGTCAAATGTTCTTCATATGGATCTCAAAAAGAGCATTTCCCTTACTTAATGCTCGCGTTATGCGACTAAAAATAAAGATGACAAAACTCTTTGCTTTTGTAAACATAAAAAGTCTTTAAAACGCAAGTTGTCGAGCACAAAACTAATATTCCAACGCTCTGCTTCTCCCATTAAATACAAACAACTAATAAAAAGTTATTACAATATTTTTTTTATTCTTCTTGTAACCATAAGTCTAACAATAACACGATTAGTTGGTGCAGTGCTTGTGGTTCTTGAACCGATTGGAAATATTCAATCAATCACTTGGCATTACGATGGTGTCGTTAATAATTTTGTGACCTATTTTTTTTTCAAATTTCCCGCACGTGGTTCCCGGTGTTAACATGTTGAATGTGTTTTAACTTCCTTGTGAACAAAAAACGATTTATATAATTACCCAATAGATTTATATATATATATTTAAATTAAGTGATTGAAAGATTTAACAAATGTGTAAAATGTGTGTATAGAAGAAAGGAAAATTTAATGCAAAATGGCCATTGACGATTACTCCTACACAGGTAACATTGAATTTCGATATCATATCATCTCTTAATTTAAGACAAATGATCTTTAAGGACTCACCCTTAAGACATTAATTGATAAGACACCAACCCGATAAAGGGGGAAATTGTGCGATAAAAATGTTGCCATTAGATATTTTTATATATGTAGGTCAATCCTGTTGTGTTCTTTTATCAGGAAAAAGGTTGGGACCGTTAATATGCGGGGTTGATGGAAAACCCAAGGGTTGAAATCGGGTCAACGAACCTCCCCATTTATTTCGCCAGGAAAATGTCATTTTTTATGCAATCCTAAATAACATAGTGATATTTAAATGGAAATGGAGGGATGAGGAAATTTAATTTACCAAATCCATTTCGTAATAAAAAAATATTTTTTTTTTTTTAATTCTCAATCGTAAAAGTGGTAAAATTATTAAGTATTAAAAAGAGGAAATGGCGGTTCAAATATTTGCATATTTGTTTTGATTTGTTAATATTTTTTTAAGATAACTAAAGACTCTTTTTTCAAGAATGATTCATTTAGTAAATATCGTGAAGAGCTCTTGGAAAAATTTAAAGACTTAAGTAAATTGTACAAAAAAAAATAAATAGGAATTTATGACTCAAATTCTTAAAATTTAACGTTTTTATGAATATTTGAAGTTAAATTTAGCTAAAGTTATCAACTCTAATATAATATTTAATTCCAAACACGTATTTACTAAAATCTTGTATTTTTTGGCTTAACTATAATTATCTTTGGGGTACAATAAAGTTAGATTTTTTTTGACTCATCACATAGCAATTACGAAGTGATCCAATACTACTTGATGATCACTGAGGAAGATTGCTTGGCAATCGAAATACGTATCTCAGAAATACGTCAGTAATTCATTTGTTTGAACTTTTGTTTGAATTTATGTTCATAGTTCACTTTTGTAAAATACATTACATAAATAAGACCACTATCTGTTGTTAATACGAAAAATGGATTGAATTAGTAATACCTAAGAAAAAATGTCAATATTAAAAATATTGTTCCAATCAATTTTGGGAGCAGGTCAAACTTAGTTTGACTTCGGCTCCAGTTCCCAAGAAACGTTAGAAATAATAAAAATTATCAATTCATCGTAATTCTAACCAAATTTTTATAATTACATATTATTGTATCGAATTTGTATTGTAGACTCAGTATTACCGATGCTAATCTTCCAGGTTGCTGGAGATTTCCAACAATTAAGGTTCAATTATCACAATTTGGGAAAATATATTTCGTGCTAAGATTTTTGTTTATTAAAAACCAACATTTTCTGTAATATTTCTGCAAACATTTGCGCTAATAATCCATTTTAGAACTTGTGTCTTTTAATAACTATTTATCAATATTTTGTAAAAAAATTGAATAGCTAAAAATTTTAAGCCCTTAGAGGGGCTAGACAACTGGGACCACTGGAACCGTAAAGTATTCAAAATTTCTGGGACACCACTTTAGCGTTCTCTCGTTAAAATTTATCAAACATAATTTTTTTTTTGCTATTTTTTTTTCAATTTAAATTTTTTGCTTTTAGTTTAATCGCTTCCGAGTCCATTGCCTCCTTAGGAATATATAAAAAAAGCACTTTAAGTTACTAAAAAAATTAGATAATTAATAATAATAAATCGACATCCTAGATTAAGATGAAAATTTAGCACCCAAAATTCATTCTTATGCATTCAACAATATGCTTGCATTTTAAATGGGGAAATAATTATAATAATATCTAATACAAATCTTCTGATTAACGAACAAAATTATGAACCTATTTCTAGAGAAATAGGCTGACTATAGTTTTTAAGACAGTGGTTCTTAACTATGTTGGAGGTACTTGTCTCCATCAATTTTATACACACATTCCCCAAACCCTTCTTAATTGGAAAAGTAAAATATATTTTTTCAAATTCAAAATAGAAGCATACATAGGTACACAAAATGAACAAAATCCTTTAAAATAAAGAACAAAATTATTAAAAAAAAAAATTATCCGCCGAGCCTGCGAGACTGACTCACCGAACCCTCGAGGGCTGAAATTGAACGAACCCAGGTTAAGAACCACTATTTTAAGAATTTGTTCTAGGTTCTTCAATTATTATTCTATTGATATTCTTTTTTCATTCTTCTGAGATATACTTTCACTTCATTAAAAATCAAACTATAAGTACCTATTTACTATATGTTCAGAGGATTGTTGTTGGAGCGGGAAAATAAGTTAATACTTTTTGTTTAACGCGACGTTTCGCAATGATTTATTGCTTCTTTTGACGCTCAAAAGTTTGCAATATTAACTTCGTTATATATAACGATTGCCTTACCACATTACTATTGTTTGTAGTAAGTCTACTTGTAATTTGTACACTTAAAATTAAAAATATCCCATGCCATATGCCATATGACAATTTGTTATGACATTGACTGTATGAAACATATATTTAAAATTTTATTTTAATTTTTATACTACAAACAATAGTAATATGGCAAGGCAATCGTTATATATAACGAAGTTAATATTACAAAGTTTTGAGCGTCAGAAGAAGCAATAAATCATTGCGAAACGTCGCGTTAAACAAAAAGTATTAACTTATTTGCCCGCTTCAACAACTATCCTCTAAAACTATAGTAAATTTACGATCAAGGAGTACATAATTAGAATAAGTACCTATATAAACCAGGGGTGGGCAAATTTAATTCTGGTATGATCGACAATAATTTTTCTTATTTATACGCGATCGACTTCAAAAATTGGTTCAATTAGAAATAAATAGAAATTTAAAGAGAGAATGAGTAGATAGATGCATTAGAAAATTAGAAGCCATTTTTGGGAATCAGTAATATTCGTTGTAGAATAGATATGTGTTTAATTTTAAATTCCAGCTTCATTAACTGCTAAATTTTTAGTGCACATTTTCAAGTAAAAGATTTGACCTAAAAGGTTATTAAAAATCCCTGCGATCGATTATCGACCTGTTCCCGATCGACCGTTTTCCTACCCTTGATATAGACTTTATAAATATATTCCTAAAAAAAGTTTACCGTCCCTTGGTCAACATAATTTATTACTGTGGATGACTATGGAGTTAGTAATCGATCTTGTTGATTTTCATTGACCTGTGACTTCTTTTTTTCCACGCTACATGGTTTAAGCATGAGTTCATAGACATTCCCTTCCAGGGGCAATATTTGGGTTAACATCGACATTAAATGACCTAATTTTCCGCAAAACGAACAATTTTTATTACGCACTTCCGTTGTAATTGGAAACTCGATGTAAAGGCATTCATATGTTTATCTTTGATTTTCTATTTGGCTGAAATCCAAGTGATACAAATACAAAATTCCATTAATTCCTGCCATGGATTCCCACATTGAAATCGTTTTGTTTTATGTGCATTTTTTAATTTTTCTGTTGTAGGCGTTTTGAGCTCGGAGGAGAGTAAACAAAAAAACTATCTAGTCGTAAACCGATCGCCAAAAGGCGATTTTGTATGCAGCAAACTCGCAATATGTCTGATCGCCACATTTTTGATTCTCCTATTACTTGGAGCCATCGCCGGAACGTATTTTCTCACCACGTTTTTAACGCACAATGACAAATATGAGCTTTCCGAAACGGAAAGCTCATACGCCATGCCCCAGTCGTATAGTCGGCGAGCGAAAAAGCTCAATGTTTACGACCGACTACCCACCAATGTTGTTCCAATTTTTTACAAAGTTCGTCTCACTCCATTTTTGGAGGGCAATTTCACGACCGATGGTCATGTAACAATCAAAATCGAATGCATGGTCGACTCGAAAAACATAACTTTGAACGTCAAAGATATTTTAATCGATGAAAAATCCGTCACTGTCTGCCAATATGACTTCAAACAAACCGAATGCAACAATGTGGAGATTCGAGGACATCTCTACGACGAATTAACGGAAACCTACGTCATACAAATGAAAGAAACTATGATCATCGGCCGAAAATACACAATCAACATTCACTTCATCTCGCATCTCAACGACTATCTACAAGGATTCTATCGTAGCCATTATATCGACTCAAAATCCCGTGAAACCAGGTCTAAACAAAGTTTGTCTAATCTTTTTTATTTATCTAAAAAAAAAATACTTTTTTTTACAGATGGTTGGCTTCTACATTATTTTCGCCTACATATGCTCGAAGAGCTTTTCCATGTTTCGATGAACCAAATCGCAAAGCTCGCTTTACAATTAGCATTGCTCGAAATGCTAAAAAATATCACACACTGTCGAATATGCCAATCAAAAATTCACAACCTCTGTAAGTAATCTAAGGGAGATATTTTTTTCAAAATTAATAGAACAAAGTTAGTTTATTTCATCATGTGTTAATCAGAATCTTCCTAACAAATCGAAGCCTACTGGTGGCCGAGTGGTCTAGATGACCGCTCCAAAACCGGTAGGTTTTCGGTTTGATCTTCATATCGAGCAAATTTTCAATATTTCTCGATTACACATTTTTATTAACCCTAGAGTCGCTAAAGACCTTCGTAATTACAAATTGACGGTAAATAAAAAAAAAACTTAAATCCTTGGCATTGACCTTTACATACCTTTACATGATCAACCAAAATCGACTTTGCAGTTTCATTTCTTCAACTAGTTATTTAATTCATAGTTCAGATAGTAATTGGAGAAGGATGAAAATTTTGAAATTATTTTCCTAAACTGCAAGAACTCCCAATTTTTAGAAAAAAAAAACATATTTTCTACAAAATTTTATTTTTCTGTAACTTAAGTGACATGATTATTAATGAATTTTTGGGCTCGCGTTCCTTTTAACGACATCAATATCTGGCAACGTTGCATTATTTGTTTTTAATTTAACTCGCGATTATTTTGTTAATTCAATTCTAATCTTCTATTATATAAAACTGAGTTAAGACATGTGGGTCTCGCAAAAACTTAGAAGACAGGTGGACCGCTTTGGGGCTCATTTTGGTGTTGAAATATTTGTAGTAGGCAAAAGATGGTTTAAAACGTGAGAAAACAGGAAGAAGTTGTAAAGAAAATAGTAAAATCCAATAATTCTTTTTCCCATATAAACTGTTAATACTTGCCAAATAGGCAGAACAGGACACCAGTAAATATTTAACAACCAAACATGTAATTTCTTGACTTTGTGGCCTTATAAAAGTACTGCCATTTACTTATATGTACATATTTTACTTAATATTTATTGTAATCTGGAACAATTGGGAAAATGACAATCATTTGTCAATATTGCTGGGCGTTAAAATACATCAGTGAATATTGGGTTATACCATATTGTACTGGTGGAAAAATCAAATTGCCACAATTGGTCTCACCACCAGATCCATTACGATCATTAGTTTATAGGATATCTATAAGATCTATGTATGATTGGTGCCAGTTACTTATGAATTATATTAAAAACAAAGTAGTAAAGTCTCTATTGGTATAAAAGGTTCTCAATAATAGAATAATCTTTTTTATAGAATAATCTACAAGTGTGCCTTGTAATCATTTTAATCTTGTTAATCCTTTTAGTCCTTTAGTTCTTGCTACATCTTTCATTTATTAAAATGATTGAAATTTTTCAACTAGTCGAATTTGGTCAATCTATAAACCTATTAATGTGTACTTTTTTGGTAGGGAATATTATATGATTTATTAATAAATTATTTCTTTAGTACTGACATGGAAGGATGGGTTTGGGATCATTTCGAGGAAACTCCGATGATGTCCACGTATTTGCTGGGTTTTATAGTGTCCGATTTACGACCATTGAACGATTCGAATTTTTCGGGAAAGCGTTCAGCTGGTTCTAATCCCCCACGTTTTCAGTTTTCCGTTTGGTCTCGACCTGAGGCCATCAATCAAACTTATTACGCCTATCGGATTGGACCCAAAGTTTTAACATATTTTGAACACTATTTCGGGGTGAATTATCCACTGCCCAAAATTGATATGGTTGCCGTGCCGGATTTTGGATACAATGCTATGGAAAATTGGGGATTAATTACGTTTAGGTAGGTTGATGAGCTTTAGATTGTTTATTGGATTGGTATTTAATTGTTCCTGTTTTTTGTAAATCAGAGAAACAGCAATGTTGTATGATGAGAAAAGAACGACCGCGAAAGCTAAACAGAGTATAGCGTTGACTTTGAGCCATGAATTGGTTCATCAGTGGTTTGGAAATTTGGTGACTCCGAATTGGTGGAATGATTTGTGGTTGAAGGAGGGTTTCGCTACATTTTTCGAGTATCTAGGAGCAAATTATGTAAGTTTTACTTTTAAAAGAAATTCTTTTATTGATTTTAAAAATATTTAAGGTTGAACCAAACTGGAATTTGTTGGATCAATTCGTACTTGATGAAGTCTTCCCAACATACACATTGGATGCACTCGACAGCAGTCATCCAATTTCGGATGCCGTTAATCACGGAACAGAAATACGACAAATTTTCAACCCAATTTCTTACGATAAGGGTGCAGCAATCATTCGAATGATGTTTCATTTCTTGGGTGAAATCGACTTTCGCAAGGGTATGACCGCATATTTACGGAAAAACTCCTACGGCAATACGGATAGAAACGATTTGTGGGACGCTTTAAACAAAGAGATTTCCACGTCAAAATTGCCGGAAAATTTAACAGTGCAAAATATAATGGACGGGTGGACGCGCAAGGCAGGATTTCCTCTAGTGACGATTACGAGAAATTATGAAAATGGAGTGGTAGAAATTCGACAGGTAATTACGAAAACAATTAAGAAGAAGTATTTCTTTTAAATTATTTTTCAAATGTTTCTAAATATGTCCGTTGTATTACGCGGTTTAAACTTGGGTCTTCTGTGGCTAAATGCGACGCGATGATCATTGATTATACTTCCATGATAATTGATCTAAATGTTCCTTTTTTTGTAGAAAAAATTTACGTTTCACAACGATTCCAAAACGAGACCTAAACGAGACGCGTCGCTTCTTTGGGACATTCCAATTTCATATACTACCGAAGAAGAGTATAACTTTAACAAGACCATTCCGAAATTGTGGCTCACACGAGAGTCCACTTCACTAAATTCGATTCCAGTTAACAAAAATCAATGGGTGTTCTTTAATTTACAAAATGTCGGTGAGTATAAAAAAAACGTGAAGTCATACATTGTTTATGAATTATGGTAATCGATTGATTTATAGGTTTCTATCGTGTCAATTATGATCCAACTAATTGGAAAATGTTGACGAATAACTATTTGAAATTACCGGAAATCGCGAGAGCTCAACTAATTAACGATGCAATGAGCAATGCACAAGCGGCCGAATTGGACTATGAAGTTGCGTTGGACGTGCTGAAGGAGTTATCCAAAGAAGTGAATTATGTGCCATGGAAAGCGGGCAGTGATGTCATTTTATACTTACGTGACATGCTAGCATTTACACCCATTTACGGCGAATTTCGAAGTTTCATTTTGGGTATTGTACGTCGCACATACGAGGAGGTCGATTTTCAGGAAAAATTGGAGGATTCGCATCTACGATTGATGCATCGAGAACAAATTTTACGACTCGTTTGTCTTTTGGATGATCCAAGTTGTTTGCGTTTGTCCCAAATAAAGTTTAGAGATTTGATTGTAAATGCCAACTCGGATAATGCGTAAGTAATCCCAAAATTTGTCCTGCCCGTAACTCTACTTGATTAATCTATTCAATCCAACAATCATTTCGGTGTAAATATTTAAATAGTTTAAAGTTAAATTAAAGCACCTCCCTCACTATCCTCAGCATCCTATTCTTAGTTGCTTGAATTCATTTTGAATATACTAACGCCATGAACTTGATCAAATTTTTGGCGAGAAATAATATAATTTTTTTATTTATAAGTAATATTTTTCTAGGGTTTCTCCAAATTTAAAGAGGATTGTCTACTGTGCTTCAATTCAGAAAGGTGGAAAGGAAGAATGGGAATTTATGTATCAACAGTATTTGGATTCAAATGTTGCCTCCGATAAGGAATTAATGTTGGCCGCTCTAGGCTGTGCATCAGAACACTGGATCTTAGCTCGGTAATTGATAACTTTGTCTTTTTAAGAAGTCATTTTTTTACTAATATATGCAACTGTATTAATATGTAGATAAAATCCTACTGAACTTTCGGTTTCGGTAGAGAATCTACCGAAGCTACGACCGAAAATGGAACTACGTTCATGAAGTTCCGTGTGGTTTTCAAAAGCGATCAGTATAGTATACATTTATTGATGTTAACTTCATATCTACAAAATTGAGAAAAAAATATTTTTTTAGTTTAACAATTTCACACAATAAATCGAACAATAAGTTGTATTACCAGATTAGATTTGTTGGAGTATATGCAACCATAACTACATCAATGCTATTTTTAAATTCTTTTTTTGATCTTTTTGTTAGTTAACTTTTTTTTTTAAATTAATCTTCTATAAAACGATTGAGGCTTTTGTTATCTTGTTGGACAGTCGGAAATCTTTCGACCGGAACCCCGTGGAACTTTGAAACAATCTATTTCAGAGAAAAATTGAAAATTTCACGGAATTGGCTAATAAAATTCTATGTTTTATAATGATTCTATCTCTGGAAAGATATATTTTGTCATATTATTATGCTACTCAAGAATTTAAAAACATAAAATACCTAATAACTAACTAAAGTACCTAATAACTATGCAACGAATCCATTCGTTTGTTTCTTTGTAAAAATACATTTTCTTTATATCATCATAGAATGGCTTTAGACAGAGGTGGTCAACCCTAAGAATATTGCGGTCCACTTTGAAAATGCATCATAACTCCGCGGACCACTTATAAAATTATACATCTCCACATTAGATTTAGTCATATTTTTAATATATTGGTTTTCAACACTTTACTCATTATAAAATAAATATATTTTGTAAAAGTTTGATGAATTTTGCAGGCCGGAAAAATGGCCAAGGTGGGACTCATATGGCTCTAGAGTTGGTTTAAGAATAGATCTAAGGCTTTTATATAATAGATTTTGGAAAATAATACTAATATCGGTAATAACAATGTAATAAATTTATATAAACGTTTATTTATCTAAACTTCGAATTTAGCGTGAGTCAATTTTTAACCGAAAACATTTAGTTAAAAAATACGCCGTTATTTTCGACCGAATTCAACCTGTTAAAGAAAAGCATTGAGAGGCATTTTGAAATCATTACACTTAAAATGATTTTAATGATTTCTAAATGACTTCTAAAGAGTTTTTGGAACATTTAAAATTCTTTAAAATGTATTTTTTAACAAGGAGATTACCGAGGCGAAAAGAACCTAATAATCACGATTATAAATATCCAACTAGATTTCAGATCTTACTACAATTGAGGATTGTAACTACCAGCTCATAAGTTTTAAAATTATATTTTTTTCACAGATATCTTAACTTCTCGATATCCGGAAATCCAGAAATTCGAAAACAAGATGGTTCGTTAATATTCATGTCAGTCGCCAACAACATTGTTGGATCGGAACTCGCCTTCAATTTCTTACAAAATAATTGGGAACAAATCAATGAATAGTAATAATGATTCACCAATAAAAAATCAATTTTTAATTGCAACATTAATTTATTTTTAGTTATGGAGAAGGATTTAATACAGTATCGAAAATGGTTGAGTCGGTCGGACGATATCTCAATACTCAAACCCAACTGCAAGAAGTATAACATTGGCTTTATTATAAGTGAAAAAAAAATGTTACTTATTAATTTTATTTTTAGTTGATCAACTTTAAGCAGCGAAATATAAACAATTTATATTCAACAGAACGAGGATTCGATAAGGTGATTGAACGGGTCGGTTTAAATGTAAAGTGGTTGGAACGTAATTATCAAACCATTGAGAGTTGGTTGCGTAAAATAAATCAACTTTATGGATTGTAATAGTTTTGTGTAGAATATTTATGTATTTAAATATTTAAATAAAAAAAAACAAATATATAAATTGAAATGTTTTATTTTACCTTAGCGGTTCATTTTTGAATGTTTCTTTCGTTTCTTTTGAGTTATCAGCGCTGTCTTGTGATAGTATTTGGAAGTGAGATAGGTGGCGCATGCGTTGATAACATTATTCCTTTTCGATTACTTAACGATGGATCTGATTGTGAGTTTATTTGTGAATTATTTTACAAATCAATATATTTAATTTTTAATAAATTGGATGAATGAATGATTTTAATTGATTCGAAGTGGGGTTTATTTGATAGAAATTGTGATGAGGTATTTCACTTATTATACGTTAATATCGATGCTTTTGGTTTTTTGGGTGTGATAAAGGTTAGAATTTGTCGCGATGTTCAACGGACATCATACACATGATAATGTGTCGGTTTATAATAGTTCGTCAAATACAGATAATATCACCCGAGCATCCCTATCTAATTTGCTCAACACTTGCTACTTGAATAGTGTGCTTTATATGTTAAGATTCACGCCAGGTTTTACCAGGAAAATCCATCACTTGGTCACCGATTTGCAACAGATTAGTACTGTGCTGAATCAGAATAAGCATAAGAGTTCTTCGCTTGGCCGGAATATTCAGAGTTTGAGCGGTGCAAGCTCCCGAAGTAATAGCAGCAAGGATTTGTTGTCGTTGGGAAATTCCCGGAATGATGTTACCAAGGCTGATTTTCATTTGATTGTTGAGGAGCTTCATGATTTGTATTTGACTATGCATAAAATGGAAGTGCGGGAATCAAGCGAACCTCTGGGTCCAACCAGCTTCAAACTTGCCTTTGTTAAGAAGTATAAAGCATTTAGCGGTAATCAACAGCAGGACGCCCATGAATTCCTCATGTGCTTGCTAAGTGCAATCGGAGACACTTGCCAGCTGATGACTCGAAAGAAAACCGAGCTTCGAGACCGTGAAAACAACGGGTAAGTATCTTATTAGTTTTATCAACAAATATACTAAACTTACCGACATTTTTAGGTCGATTCGAATCAACGACAAATCTCAAAAGGACACGAAATCATTTTGTGCGCGTAAAATCCGCAAGATAATTGTTAGTAAAGATTCGCCACCTCAACAAAATGGAAAGGTGAACGATCCACTGGATTTATCGCAGTTGACACCGATTTGTAAGTTTGTCGAGGACGATTTCGAGGGTGTGAGTGTTCAGCGAACCAAATGTCTCGAATGTGAAAATGTAACGGAAAGAAAGGAAGTGTTTCGTGATCTTTGCATTCCGATCAGCGATGCAGGCGACGCTGTTGATGCCGTAGAAAATATATTTCGACTAGCATGCGTTACGTCCGAGTATCTAATCGGCACGAATAAGTATTACTGTGAAAATTGTCAACGACATAATATCGCCCGGCGCGAAGTTTGCTACCAAAAATTGCCACGAATTTTAATATTTCAACTAAAACGCTTTATGTCATCATCGAGTGGCACCACGGAGAAAATCAATCATTTCATGCCGACGCCCATGTTAATTCCGTGCTTTTGCGAGGAATGTTGTGCTAGTGAAAACCAAGCTCATGACAACTATACGTTGTACAGTGTAATTATGCATAAAGGGACTACAATGGCAGCCGGCCACTACGTTTGCTACGTCAAAGATCTAACGAACTATGACGACTACCTAAACTGCCTCCAAGACGGGTTTCTTCCAGGTGTCACCAACGACTCCAAACCCACTAACAATCGGCTCGTCGAATTTTTTCGTACCAAATCCAGCGTCGATTCGGACGATCCAATCATACCATCAAAAAACGCATCTATGACGAGCATTTGTCGTAGTTTGCAGTGCTGTTCCATCAAAAGCTCCAAATCTTCAATGGAACAAAAGCACAAAGAAGTTTGGCTCGAGTGCAACGACGAAAGTGTTCGACTCCTATCCGTCAAAGAACTCGAATCGCAACTATTAGATCATAAAAATGTGATTTCCACACCATATCTGTTGTTCTATGTACGAGGGTCTTAATATGTTCAATTTTTAAAGATATGTTACGTTGGCACTAACGTTTGAAATCGAAAAAAAAACAACTGTGCCATTTTGGATGAGCTTACTTAACTGATATGTTAGCTCACCAACATTTTTGGTACCACATTAGACAATTGTAGCTTCTGTATAGCTTAAAAATGAACCAAGATTTGCCAAAAAAATACTATTAAACGTACTCTGCCAATTTGCTACATGGATACATTTAGAATCCTAACCATATAGGTATGTAGGTATAATTTGGCCAAAGTCCGCTTTTTAAGTAAAATCGATTTTGACTAACCCAAGTTAGTGTATTATACACATTCATGGATATTGTATGATTTTAGATAGTATCAGGTCAATAGAGGAAGGGATTCTAAGTTTGATAGGCTTCTGACTTTATAAATGAATTAATAGACCTCAAGAACTTTTAAGAAATCTTATAAGGGGAGTATAATTTTTGGTACATTTTCAATTTACCGAGGTCGAGAACTTAATAATACCCTTTATTTTCATAGTAATTATACGATTATTTATCTAAAATATTCAATTATCTAAAACTCTGGATAGTTGTTTATAAGTACATATGGTGAAGTTAGTTATAAACAAACTTTGGCTGTACTATATAAGCGCCTTAGACGACTATTATCGGGCTTTTTCTAGTAGTAATGTTAAGAGAAAAAAGAGTTATGTGTAAATGTTTCTTAGCCTCAATGAATTAAAAATGTATGCACTAAGTATATACTTATTTTTGAAGTACATAATTTGGGGGAATCGTAATTTTTGTTACTTATATACATTTTTAATTGGCTGAAGTCGAGAAATCTTAAGACATCTCTTCTACTTCAATTAAATCTATTACTATTTATCTAAAATCGTAGAATATACTATAATAATATCTATGTAATAAACATTTGGCCAGCCAAAGTTGATTTTTCGCATAAAAGAACTTTGGTCGTTACACATACAACTGCATGCAATGTAAACGTTTTTTACAAAGATTTTTAAATACAATTCGGTTATAAAAAGGAGGACACATTTTTGTTGTGATAATTACCGTAACTTATATAAATATACAGATCGAGTTCTCAGTATTTCTACACATTGAGTCTTGAAATCTTGATTCATTTTTATAATACAATTTTAGAATGTGGTTCCCTATTGTTACAATCAATTATACCTGTTTTCAAATGCTAATGACCTATAGTAAATTTGTTCATCAGTGGTTCTTGGCAAAGAAAGTAGGTGGAGTATAAAACTAGTATAACTTGTTTTTTCGATTTCAAAAGTTGATGAACCAACTTAACATATTTAATGTTTAGCATAATTCGATATTGTTGACGTGGTGATACGATTCGCATCTATATTTATTTGCCTCCCCATTATAAATATATATTATAGTGTACATATTTTGATAGCCCCATTTTCTATCCCAGTATTTAGAATTATTTTGATGAAGCTGTGATTATTTTAATAATCAAATATATATAAATATATCTATTGAATATAGAACATAATTTTATTTTTAAGATATAAAAGAAAATGTTATTAATATAGAACATGAAAGATGCAAACAAAAATATCAATATAATAGCAATAATACTCATTTTTGTTTTAAAGAAATATTATCTCAACTAACTAAAACAAAGTTTTTAAGTAAATGTTAGAAAAAATGAAAAGCTATTGTTAATATTATCTTGTGATAAAAGCTGAATCTAACGATTTTTTATTTTCATCACTAATTAACTGATTAAGTGCATTTAATTGAAATCAATAAAAAATAAACCTGACCAAAAAACTGCGTAAATATCATATTCGTTTTGTACTTAAGATTAAACTTTTTTCCATTCCCATAAAAAGAAAAACAAAAAAAAAATAATCTTCCAGTGATCTGAGTTATCTAACAAATTATTTTTTAAAAGAAGATCAAATTATTTTTGTATTATGTACATTCTTTTCATGTCTTCAGTATTAATTGTATCTCGAAAATAAATGTAACGTTTAAGTTATTGAATTTTGTAAATATCTAAGGAATAAGTAATTGTAAAAGAAAAAAGTTCAACATATTGAGAGAAATACATTTTTTTTTGTTCAAATTAAATATTTGTGTATACCCCTTAATGCAATTATAATATCAATGACAGTCTACAATCAACAGGCAATTTGGCTACGTAATCGTAAAACGTATACCTACATTAAGAAACAATAGGCAAATCCGAAAATTTTAATAATCAAAAATCTAAAATTCATTTCACGCCAATTTTCTTAAGAAATCGTATATGGAAGTACGTATGTAAAATGTGCAGACGTGATTTATCAGTATAGATTTGCCACAATTAATAAATATTCATAATTAAAAATAATGGGTAACTGCCTGATATCAACATTTAAAACATGCCCGATATGTAATAAACCATGTGCACATTTTTTTTAATCGTTAAAAGATATTATTCATGTGAGGGAAAACCGATTTTTAGCTATGAAAAACTAGTCAGTATTTTGGCTGAAAAATAAAAAATAGTTTTTCATTTTATATTTAAAATACTAAATGCAAAGTACGTATTCCAGAATACTTTTAGTTTTAACTTCCTTTATTTTATTAGATTTTTATTTAAACAAAGGATCAATTATTATTGTTAATCTCACATCCAACATCCTTTTTATATCTTTAAATCGATGCCTTAATTAATATCCTTTAGGTGGGAAAACCATAGACATACTATCCATACTATACTCGATATAATCTTTCTTACTTTTTTTTTTGAATTTAGTAGTTTAAAACAGAACACTACAGAACAGTTCACTTCATTCAGGTCAATACTGCTTTTGGTTGCCATAGTGATTATAAAAAACATTAATTTATTGGTGTTGACAAATTTTATCAGCCTACTGGTGGATGAGTGGTCTAGGTGATCACTCCAAAGCTGGTGGATTATGGATTCGATCCTCATATCGAGTAAATTTTCAATATTTCTCGATTACGGATTTTTATGAACCCTAGAGTCGCTTAAGATCTTAGTTGTTATAAAGCGACGGTAAATAACAATTAAAAAAAATATCAAAAAGTATTTTGCAAATACAAAATGGAAATAAGTATTTTGCATTTCAAACACTACTATTTTGAAAATGATTCATCTCTGGTAATAGACCATATGCACATCTTTTTTTACTTTTTCAATCGTTAAAGGACATTACTAATATGAGGAAAAACCAATTTTTAATTATGGGAAACTTTTATTTTTGCGGAAAAAAAGTTTTAGTTTTAATATGCAAATGAAAGTTCAAAGGTGTTGGGGTACTTATGGGTGTTCTGTGACGTTAGAGTATGCATCAGTACGCGTATTGAAACCGATATATAAACAGATCATTGAGCAATTACCATAGAAATTGTAATCATTAACACAATTTTTAACATTTTTCGCCATGGAAATCATTTTTATACCTTAAAAACTACTATAATATTTATACATTTTTTTCCTTACAAATAGAGATTGTGTAGATTGTAAACGGTTTAATCATTAACATAACATTTCAACAATTAAAACAACCTTACTATTTGTGTTTAAATGCATTTGTCATAGGAAAACATCTGTGGAATTTTGAAGTTTCTGTACTGTGACGTCATTTTATTGTCAGGCCAATAAGGGATAGTTTTAGACATTTGAATTTAACGTTTTTTTCCTTTTTAAATGAATATTTTTTAAACTTTATCAAGTAAAGTTGAAAAATTACAGCTATTTTTAGGTCATTAGCTAGGTCCATTGCTTGCTTTTTATACAAGTGGTTTCATTACTCCATACAATTGAGGGTAGTATTTCTATTACCAAAATTATCGGAACCAAAATTTATAAAAAAACGATAATATTAAAATTACTTCAGATTGTTCTGTTTTTAATTATTTTATTTCCAATTTCACATATCTACATGTCATACATATGAACAATTCCTCCCTCATTTATATATAAACGTAGCTCGGATTTGTAAATTGTTGTTATTAGAGTTGGGATCCTTGAATTGCTTTAATTCACGTAATATACAAAAATCCAATTATGCGTACAGATTGGGAAAGTTTCATTTACTATTTTGATTTTAGTTTACGAATAAATCTACTGTAATAACAATTTAGCAATAAAAGAAACATTAGACGTTGCCAAAATTGATTTAATAACAAAATCGTGAATTGTATTTAAAAAAAAAAATAGAGTAGTCACTAAATCGTAAATTACATAAAAGCTACTCTTAAGTCTTAATTACGAAATAGTTTAAATTTGTCAAGAATTTCGTCTTATTTTAACAATTTGCACAATAATTTATAGAATTTCTCGTCAAATTTTGGTTCTACAATAACAGCAACATCTGAATTGGATATAATCAATTTTTATTGCCTTTTTGGAATCGTATGAAGTCGAATAATTTTTTTTTAATATTCAATGAAATTAAAAAATATTGTTGAAATTGAAATTTTTTAATGATTGTTATTAGCGCCATCTATAGTGTTTTTTAAATTAGTTACGATCTGTTTTATCGGCTTTTTCTTTCAAAAGTAACAACAATTTACGTCATTTACATAAAAGAATAACGAAGAATAATAAACAAAAATACAAACTAATTTTGACAGAAGTTAAATTTTAATATTTTTCACACTATTCATTTTAATTTTAAAGTAAAATTAGTGTAAATAAAACAAGTTATAATGTTGACCTCTCATTTCTTCGTCATTCACCCATTGTGACGTGATTCTACTTTGACATTTATCTATTTACATTTTGACAGATAACTATTTACACGAATTATTTAATTTTCTTATCTTTTATCTTTTAAGTTACCAATGCATGTAATTAAAAAGAAGAGAATATTTAAGTTGCATAAATGTAAAACTAATTTTTTATAAATAAGCAATTAGTGTATATGAATATAAGTTTCATAATGGCTGTTCTTTGAGGTATGTGGGAAAAAACATTTGGAAAAAATGCAGGGAAACCCAGATTTGTTGAATGATGTTCCAAAGGGTAAATATGAAAAGAGTAAGGATTAAAAATATTAGTATAACTAATCCATATGGTTTTAGGAGATTTACAAAAACGAATATCTGAAGAAAGTCCTGAGGAAAAGAATTCGCTGTCAGCGATTCAAAAATATGAGTAAGATTTAGTATATAGGATATTTATTTTTATATATTTGGTATATTTTTATAGGGATGAATGGGTCATGCTGTTCGGTACGAATAACATTGAAAACTTGAGGGATTTAGCTCAAAAAGGTCATTTACGAGCCTCACGATTTCGTAGTGTTTGCTGGCGAGTTCTTCTTGAAGTCCTTTCCAACCAACCAGGCCATTGGCTTGCTCAATTACGTCACACTCGTTTGCAATACCGCAATTATAAATTGCAAAAAATTTCCGACCCACACAAAAACCAATGTGGCCAAGATGACCCTCTTTCCCAACATTCAACAGTATGAAATTTCCTCTGCTCCTTTTCTTGAAACTTCTACTTTAACAATGTTTTTTTTTTCAGAGCATTTGGAACCAACATTTCTGTGACCTGGAGTTACGGGCAGTGATCCGACAGGATGTGGTGCGCACATTTCCCGGAATTGAATTTTTTCGTAAACCACACATCCAAGACTTGATGGTGGATATTTTATTTATTTATGCACGAGTGCATCCTAAAATGTGCTATAGACAAGGAATGCATGAAATTTTGGCTCCTCTTCTCTTTGTGCTACACTGTGATCAACAAGCAATGCTCCACACTCGAGAACAAGGCCAAGTCGGGTAATTATTTAATACTACATATTCCCTCAAATTAATCACTTTTTCTTTTTTGTTTAGTTTTATTTATGGATCATTTATGGAAATAAACTTGATTAAATTTCTCTTAATAATAAGAATAGTGAAAGATATATGGATAAAGAAGGTCCAATCCAAAATTCCTTAAGTCGATTTTTCCCAATTCTTAAGAAAACTCATAAGCAAAAGACCTAATGCACATGTTCTTAAAATAATTTAAAATAGTCTAAGCTAATATCAAAATTTAATGAAGCTAATAGCTTTTAAATTTCTTTGCTAAAATCTAAAAAATAAGCCGCTTATTTTGAAAGTGGCCTAAATCCATTTCAAGAATATATTCATATAGCTACTGTTTTTTGCAACAATACATTAATTTCACGATCAAAAAGGTTACTACTAGTATGGCAATAACGAATATCATATCAATAATTAATTTGTAAAAATTTAATACTACAAATATCAGCATAATCAGCAAATCAAAAGTTGGATTGTCCTTGAAATGGATTAAGGCCACTTTCAAAAAATCGTGAAATTAAAAAACTCTAAAACGAGCTCATTGGTCCGACATTAAAATGACGTCACAGTACATAAACTTCATAATCTCACGGACGTTTTCTTAAGACAAATTGTGTACATTGTTATTGTTTCTATGACAACCGTTCAATGAACTGTTTATATCTTGGTTTCAATAAATGGACTGTGACGTCACAGAAGACCCATTAACACACCCATTGTTTTTGGACTCTTATGTGCTCATTGATATCAAAACTTTTTTTCTTCCATAGTATAATTTTTTTCTGGACTAAAAATTGGTTTTTCCTCGCTTTAATAATGTCTCTTATCGATTAAAAAAAGGAAGTCCATATGTTCTATTGTATATGAAGTTATGTATTAAATCAATATACTCTCCAAAAATGATTCAGATATTGCCAAGGATTTTTTTTCCAATCATCCCACTGGCCTCCAGGCTTAATACAAAAGTAATGATTTATTGTTTTTGATCTTTTAGGGAAATTATTCAAGAAGTCCTTAATCCAACACAACTTGAAGAAGATGGCTAGTAAGTGTATACCAATTAAAGTTGTCCTGGCATGAGAATTTATTTAGCTTTTATAACTTTGTTCGTTGTTAAAAGTTCTAACTAATTACACCGGAATTTTTAAGTACAAAAAATGGCTTATGTCCTTTTTAGAACCGTCAAAACTGGCAACGTTACATTTTCTGCTTTGGTTTGTATTCTATTCGTAATTTTTTTGTTAATTCAGATCTAATATAGTACAATTTTCTCTTTTATGGCTAAATTTTTATTATGGTCTGATTTATTCGCGAATTAAATTAAAAACAAAGTAGAAACTCCAAAGTAGAATGTTCTAAAAGCGACATGAACCAAAAAATTATTACACAGTGAAAATAGCATCTTATAAGTGTGATCGGGATTTATCGAAAGAGCTAATATTTCTCCATTATATTACATGATGTGGTCACTAAGGTCTTCAAGAATTTACTATGGTAGACCATATAGTTCAAGTATATGATCCAAAATTAAAATATTTTTTAGAAATACATTCTACAATTT
Organism: Sisyra terminalis; assembly: GCA_958496175.1. Lineage (NCBI taxonomy): Eukaryota > Metazoa > Arthropoda > Insecta > Neuroptera > Sisyridae > Sisyra > Sisyra terminalis. The sequence goes on along the minus strand of OY292279.1, from coordinate 17,947,560 downwards.
TTTTCTTCAGTTATAGAAATTTCATGCCAGGACTGAAATCAACCTTAATATTTTTAACTATAATTTATCAATTTTGTTTTTAGCACACTGTTCGAAAAGATTATGTCTGGAATTGATTTCTGTTATGTAATTAAAGACTTAGAACCGACCGAAACTGGATATTTTCCATCTAGCCAATTATCGCCGTCGAAGACGGCTTCTGCCTCCCAATCTCAAAACGAAGTAATTCAACGGCTCTTTTACATCAAAGAAAATTTATTACAACAATTCGACTTAGACCTAACACTCCATCTTGACAACCTAGACATTCCTTTTCCCGTTTTCGGAATGTAATTTTTCTTCTTTTTTTTTAACGGAAAAATTGCTAATATTGTATTGTTTTAGACGATGGCTTCGGTTATTATTTGGCCGAGAATTTCCACTACAAGACCTTCTTGTCCTTTGGGATGTTATATTCTCCAAAGGGAAAGATTTTGAGTTTATTAATTACGTAGTTGTTGCCATGTTGATTGTTATAAGAACGCAATGTAAGTTTTCATGTTGACCTTAGAAAATTTGTTAAATCTTTTTTCTTTACATTTTTTCTTAGTGCTTCGATCTGACTACAGTACTTGCCTTTCATATCTAATGCGATATCCTCCTGTTATGGACATTATGTACATTGTCGATTATTCGTTATACTTAAAAGATCCACAACTCCGAAGCCCACCATCCACAATCCCAAGTCAAATTCAGAGCAATGAAGTAGAAAATATTATAATGAACGCGGAAAGTAAATTATATTCACAAAATCGAGAACAAAAACGGGAAGTTTCCAAACGTATTAGCAAATTTCAAAATGGAGCAATACCGCGTACTGAATCTGAATCAGCTATTGTTGAAGGCTTTAAACTTCATGTAAATAGTCTTAAGAATAAAGTTCGCTTTTTGCGCAAAGTCGACTTTAACTAACCAAAGTTGACTTGGTACAAATTTACTTAATTTATATGGATTCCTATATTCGAAATGGAAAGTCTCTTAACCCTACAATGTAGCGTTGAGAATATATATCCCTAGTCTTATGTAATTATTAATACATTTTAAATACAGTTTCCTTACTTCAGTTAAACTTTATAACAAAAAGAATCTATCAGAACTCTATATCAAAGTTTGTTAACTAAAATGCCAGGTAATCTTCATTAGTGGTCATCAAATAGTGTTGAATATCTATGTAATTGTGAGCCACTCATTTAGTAGATGCAACTCATCACATCGCAGGTACTACTTAATGACTACTGAAGAAGTTTGCTTGGCATGTGAAATACGTAGGCATCTAAAGCAAGATATCAAAAACAATTGTTAAATAATAATGTTAATAGGTTACTTTTAGAGAATTATATTTCAAAGAATTAGACACGCAATGTATTATTATATAATGGCAATACTCTGTTAGGAGTCAGGGAAAAAAATCATTTAAAATCCCATATTAAAATTTTCTATAAAAATATTGTAATAAATAAACTTCGGTTAGCCAAAGTCGACTTTGCACAAAAATCGGATAAATAAAATTACATATTCTTTGGAAAAAATATGAAGTTGCTGTTTTTAGGATCCTGAGGTTTTAAGGGTTGAATTAAATCATGCCCATAATATAATGGCACTGTGCCAACTAAAATTGACGCAATATCAAAAAATCTTGCAGCAATCGCATCCAATGCCCAACAATGAAATTCAACTGGTTCTGGATGGAATGTGTGAGGTAAAAAATTTAAGACTAAAACTTTCTCTTATATAAGTACATTTTTATTATGGAAGAAGTCGCAGGAAAGTGGACTGGAATGAAAAAATGAGCACTATAGGTTTAGTCGGGAATTTCAACTTCTTCAGGTGTTTTAACAGATTTAATAGCTTATGTCCCTTTGACGACAGCAATATTTAGCAAAGTTGCATTTGCTACTTTATTTTTAATTTAATTTGCGATTTTTTTATTAATTCAATCGTATAATTTTCTCTTTTATCGCTAGAACTTATTTATGATCCAATTTATCTGCGATTTAAATTAAAAACAAAATAGGAAATGCAATGTTGCCAAATATTGATGTCGCTAAAAGAGATATGAGCCGTTGTTATAAGTACACGATTTGCAGTATTGGGAATTTAACAAGTAAAGAACATTATTATTTTAGAAACATGAAGATATGGAACTTTAGACACTAATCTCTTATAAATTTAATAATTTTTATGCTGTTAATAGAAGAGATAGCTCCTGTGATATAGAATAATTTTGGAGATACCCTATACGGAAATTAGTTATTTTTAAAGCGAGTGTAATTTTATATAATACTCGGTCAAATATTCAATTTTTGTATAGTTATCCACTTTGAACGTTATGTATTTGGACCAGATATTAGATAAGCTTAATAAAAGAAGACCTGAAGAAGCTGGAATTTCTGACGAAACAAATAATGTCTTGAGCATGATGGGCACGTAAGCTTTTAAGCATATTGACATATCTTAATTTTTCAGCTTTGCCATTTATTGCGCAGTCGCCATTACACACAGACCGTAAACAGTGATGTAGAACCAGCACTTGAAGCTGGAGAATCTAAAAATACACCTCCACCAACGCCCGTTACGAAAAATATGAAAATTGCTCTAAAACCATCTCGGTCCCAATTTCGGGTCGTCGCACCCAACCATTCAATTGACGATTTTAAACAAGAAAAATCACTAAAAGTCTTCTCAGAAATTTACGGCGAACACGGAGCTGTGATCCCGGGCGCCCCATTACCGGATCCCTTATCGCAAATCAAGGATACGCCCGACTACGACTTCGGCCTTTCCAATCTTTGCGAAGCTGTTAAAATTTTAAACATTAACAATAACGTTAAAATATAGTTTTAATCTTTTACCATTTATCTTATTTGTACATAAATATCTATTTATAAGTATAAATAAATGTTATTCCAATTTTATTTCTTGTTCCAATTTTTTCCACCATGGCTATTTTGAGTTGAGTTCTTTTTTGTGTCGCGTTCGAGCGATTTTTGCTTCTGATGGAATTCGTGAGTGATAGATTGATAAATCGGAATTATCGCTTTGTTCCAGACTAGGAATTTGTTGGACTAAGCTTGAAATCGCTTCGATTTGAGCACATAATGCTTCTGTACGTTGTTCTTCATTGGAACGATTTAAACTTTTTCGATAAAACAAATTGAGCGGGACACAAAGCTCATGGTGTCGCTTTTGTAAATCATCATCATCGTGTGAAACTCGTAACAATTTATTCTCATCATTCCATCGAGCAATGTCCAATTCAATACGCCTAATATTGGCTTCGTGGATTCTATTAACTTTCAATGCTTTTAAGGACGGTTTTGATTTCCGATAGATCCATTCACGAACAGCTCGTTGAATAACAATAGCACTGCGATTTCGTTTCAGTTCCGGCTTAATTTTCAAAAAGTTTTTCCGAGCAAGAAATCCGCGCCAAATTTTCTGTATCTTCACTGCGGCTTCATGTCGAATTTTGTCCACATATTCATCAACTTTATCTATTTACAGGGAATATTTAAATGGAGTAATTTCATTGAATATCTATTATAATATACAAACCGTTTGGTATTAATTTTAAAGCCAAATGTTGAAATTCATAAAAAAAATTACGAGCTGCAATTCGCTTTTGGTTTTTCCATTCATCATCATCAGCCATTGTCATTTGTATTTATATCAATCACTATAGAAACCAATTAAGTTTTTGTATACATAACTGGTTTTACTAAATAGGAAGGTCAAAAGATTTTATTCGGTATTTAGAAAACAGGTTTCGAAATGAACAAAGAAATACTAACTAAAGAAAAGTTCATTGTTTCAGTTTAAAGGAAGAAAAATACTTTCGCGAGTAATAATTTCAATAATTCATACAGTAATTTTCCTGTATAACAGTCGCTATGGAAACCACCAAATGCTTGCGTGTATGCAACCAACATTACGCAAAGTTAAGCTTTCAAAGCTTTTAATTCATTTTATTTACAAATGTTTTAGAAGATGAATTAAAAAATAAAAACTTTAGCATTAATTATTAGCAACTGAAGCATTAATTAAATCCATTTTCATTAATTTCAATAATTTAGAAAAATATTTGAAAGGAAAATATAATTAAAGGAAGATTAATATAGGTAGTAAAAGCCTACTGGTGACCAAGTGGTCTAGGTAGCCGCACCAAAACCAGTAGGTAGTGGGTTCGATCCTAGTATCGAGCAAATTTTCAATATTTCTCGATTTACGGATTTTTATTAACCCTAGAGTCGCTAAAAACTTGGTAGTTATAAAATTAGATTTTTACGCTGACTTTGAGCAGTTAAACTATTTATACAATATATAAAATATATTGTGGTCTTATTTATGCGATAAAATTTACAAAAGTAAACTGTTAACATAAATTACAACAAAAATTTCCGATGCATTGCCCAGATATGTATGTCGATTGCCAAGCAATATTCGTCAGTGGTCATTAAGTAACGTAATCGCTATATGATGAGTCACAGGAGTCTAGGCGACTGATCACATAGCAACTACGGAGCGATTCATTACTACTTGATGACCACTGAGGAAGATTGCTAGGAAATCGAAATATGTATCTGGGCAAAACGTCAGTAATTTGTTTGTTTTAACTTTTGTTCCAATTTATATTTATAGTTTACTTTTGTAAACTATATCACATAATATATTGTATTAACAGTTTCAAACATTCCTTTAAAAAGCACTTCCAATTCTCTAAATTAGTTATAGAACCAATAAAACTTTTGGCTTTTACTTGTGATCTTATCCTATGGTACCTTACCAAGTGGTCTAGAATTCTTTCACTTTTATCATACACTTCTTCAACATCTCACTAAAATATGCTTAGTAAACGAATAATTATTTTGTACAAATAAATAATAGTTATGATGTTCAGTCTTACAGTATTTTTATCACAGGCGTAGTTCTGCTTTAAATAATATTAACTAAGAACAATAAATTCAATAAAATAAATTGAATTTTTTAACAATTTCTTTGTTTTTTGTCAACAATTTGTTAAAGTTATAATTCTACTAAACAACAAAGCCTTAAAAATTAATTAATCAATTTGTCGTACAGTCATTGTGAAACCAAAACCAAATTGAAAGCAAAAAGAAGATTTATTTTTCAAATAATTAACAATATGAAACCTAAAAATATGTAATCCAGCAGGAATAAACTATGTGGTCTTGAAACTTTACTGACATAAAAACCTACAATTTAATAATTATCATATCATAAATAAGGTAAATAGATTCTGGAAAGCTCATAACCAACCTTTCTTAAATTTCGTAACTGGCAATTCTTCCACCAGTTCATTTTTCAGATTCTTAAATATGTGACTTATCCAATATATGTTGAACTCAATGATATCATTCGCTGTTTCTAGATCGTACACATTTTTCATAAATTGTGAGTTTTTATTTAAAAAATACTGCCACTAAAATCGATTTGATAAAGTTGAATCACTAAATTCGATTTACATCGTTGCACCGTTAAAGTATACATAAACGTTAAAGTGTACTATTTAATTTGTTGCATACATTCAAACCAATTCATACTTTCAATAAATTTGCTTTCATTTCACTTAACTCAGCTCCGAATTCCAAAAAACAAATGGACAACTCTTGATAGAGTTTAACAAAGACAATATATACTTCTATCTCATGATTTCTTAGCATTCAATCAATATAACAGTTACATTTCCGCCATTTTGTGGTGATAGCGAAAAAGGATTGTAATGTTCAAAAATCCCATTAGAAGTCGTTAAGATATTGACGTTATTTTAAGCGTAATAATTTCAAATTGCCTTGCTTAACAGAGAACCTATAGGAACTAATAACAGCGAAGTTCTTTCGACACAACATAAAGCTACTTGTAAAAGGAACCTCCTTATATCGGAATTTAATAGGAATGTGTACTTTAACGGTGTTCATACTTTAACGGTGAGGTATCCAAACCTCTTTAAATACATCGACGGTGGAAATTTGTTTCGCTATACTCAAAAGCATGGCATTGAGATCTTCCGGATTTTCTTTCAAATTCCATCTGAAAATTAGAAAATTTGTATGAACTTGCTGAGTTATTGTAGTTTCAGGAATATAAAAAGTTCACTTGGAATAAATCAATGGAAATTTTTTGTAGAAAAACGATCGTAATTGCAATGGCCACCCAATATTATCAACCATTTTCAGAAAAATGTTCTTAAAGAAATAGGGCCGTATTACTGGTTTCGTTGTTTCGGAAATCGTAAGTTTTAAGAATCTACAATTAAAAGTAACAAATTAGTTAAAATCTCCAGAAATGAAGTCCTTGCCTACTTAATAAGACGTTTTATATTCTTCGTACAAGTCAGACCCAACATAATGGCGTTTCGTTCTGCCTCCACTTCGGACATTAAATATTTTGTGAACAAAGCAATTTCATCCTTTTCGTTGCTATCGGCGACTGCGTTGCAATAAATACTAACAGCATTAGGACCATGTCGATTCGAATCTACTAAATTACTTTGCAGCAACACTGTATAATTGTCTCTTTGACGTTCCAAATCGAAAAAAAATCGATAAAAAAATTCAGTTAAAGCAATATCAATTTTCGGATACATCATTCTGAAAACTTCGTCCTCCAAAAACCGTTTGTATACCGGCAGAAAAATCGATTCAATGAAATTCTAAAAATAAAAACAAACTTCACTAATTGATCATCATATCTTATTAATACTTAACTTGCCTCCACCAGAATATAATCCGGATGATTCTCTGTCAATCTTAACCAGCTGTAAAAGTGCGGCAAAACACTGTACAAAATAATTTGACCAGCACTATGTAAATCGGAGAGAGCTTTTAAAAGCTTCACAACAAACGCATAGTCCACTTCATCGATTGCTGCAAAACTTAAACAGTCTTCCACAAAATTTGATTGCATCAGAATATCACGTCTTCGCCGATTTCCCCTTAATAAATCAAAAATTATTTCTCGATTCAGTTTGTCATAATTCACTTTATAAAATCCTAAAAAAAAAAAAATTCTACATTATACCTATCGCATAGTATTGTCACAGACTTGAGCCTTGGATGGGTGTGTGCGTATGACCTAGTGTCTGACCTCCCGCTGGGCGCACTCACTCAACCATAAATAAGTAAGCAAAAGGGTAATAATTTGAACAATGAAATAAATTGAGATGAGAGATGTTCTGGAATTTTCTCTTATGATAGATCACGGAATTTAGATACAAGGAGTCCGAAATCAATTTTAAAAAATGGCATCTATTTGAGGTCTAGTACCGGTAGACCGCACTACACTTCCCAAAGTACCTACGCATTTAAATCATTACGCGGGAAGTTATTGAAGTTATTGGTATTAGAATCTATAATTTCCAATATACTGCACGATAGGAAAAGTGAATATAGCACGATATAGCACCGATATGCCATAAGAATATCTGCAGTACTAACTTATGTTACTTAAATTACCTTCCGGATAGTACATAATATCGATTTCAGTTAGTACTGCAAACACACTAATGGCGGCACCACATCTTGACACATTTTCCTTTATGCATTGCAAGATTGGAATACTTTCTTAAAACCTTAGTGACCTTTGGTACGTTCTGAATACTTGCGCTGTTAGTGACAGAAAAGAGAACTACAATCTGGGTATGTTATTGTGACATAGTTTACTGGTGGCCACAAAGGCGGACTTAGAAGGGGGGGGGGCACGGGGGGAACTTACCCAGGGTATTTTTTCGGGTACTTCAAATTATTAAATTTATGAAAATATATGAATTAAATAACAGAAAGAACATTACTGAAATTCTAGTCTATTTCTGACTAGAATTGCGAATTTTTTTTGTGATCCCTTTCACGCACTTGCAAATGAAAGATGATATTGTACCCACTCCCCACTAGAAAAAAATCCTGAATCCGCCCTTGGGTGGCCGAGTGGTTTAGGTGACCGGTCCAAAACTGGTAGATAGTGGGTTCGATCTTCGATTCGAGCAAATTTTCGATATTTCTCGAATGGAGATTTTTATTGACTCTAGAGTCGCTAAAGACTTTAGTAGTTATAAAGCGACGGTAAATAACAATTAAAAAAATAGGTGTTATAGCTATGTATCTATAATCTCTATAATTTAATTTCACCACTGGATAGCTAACAGGTTAAAGAATTAGGTATGCAAAGTAAGAACTGTGTAATACATAACACATGGCGGAGGGGGAAGTGCTGCTATTTTGAAATTATTTTGCTATGTTTCGAAATTTAAGAAATTTTGAAAGTTAAGACGTTCTTTTAAGTTTCAATTGTTAGCTTTCGTCAAAATCTATCAATTGATTTACAAAAAGTAGTTTCTGTGAATATATATGGTATCAAAATTAAATCAAAAATGTAGGTATAATTTCGGCATGTTCATCTCAAAAAGCCAAATCCAAATACAAAAATCGTAAAGGGTTTTTCAAAAGAAATCGAATAAATTCCAATAAAACACCATATGACCGAGTGAAGCAGTGAAGGTAACGTAAAAGTATGAATAAAGGCAAGGGGATCGAAAAAGGTATCAGTATATCTGAAGTGGTTGAAATTATAATCTATTACCATAAAAGTATAGATTAATAGAACTCTTAGATAATGTGGATTGCTTATCAGTAAAATAAATTATTGAAATCTTAGAGCGGACATAGATATGGACGTCAAATGGTATAATCGAGTAAGTATATCGGTAAAGTTATCATCATCTGGTATTTCTATCATTGCTTTTAGATATGATCGGCAAATGGCGTTTTTTGAAGAGTCCAATTCGCTAAAAGCTAAGTCATAGTGGGGACAATTGAATCGATCCCAGCGCTAAAAGTGGTCAAAATTTCGTTAGATTATTCTCGGTATGCTATTTTTGTTAATAAACACATCCCACAATCCTTACAATTGTCGAGAAAAATTTAGTGCAGCCTTCAGATGTTGTTTCCATCGTTCACGGAATGAATAGAGATGATATGGTATAATACAGAAGTAATAATGTATAGGACTTGGGAATAGACTTTATTATGGAAGATAATCGATGCTGATGTTGTACGCCATAGAAGAAAAAAAAATGGAAGAATCAAGGAAAAAGAACTTTTAGATAAGTAGTATAAACTGATTTAATCTAAAAAAGCCTCCCGGAACAGGGAGAATAAGTGAAGCAAAAAGTACACATACACGAGAAATATGAACCTAGTGTGCAGTAGAAAATCCAAGAAAGTACTGTCCAATACTAACCGAGACTCTTGTAGCTCATGAAAACGACTTGATCCTGGTAAAATGAATCTCGATCCACGAACTTTGCACATGGTATCAAAACACTTTTGAAAGGTTCATCATTTTCTAACAAAATGGGAAGTCTCGCAATCAGAAACCAACAGGCACCCATATTATATGAGTCATTTTGTAACAAGAATCGTTTTTGAAGGAATATCACCTCGTGTACTTGTTCATGGCCAATGAAAATTTGCGGAAATCCCGGCTGTTTTGTCCACGAATTAAAAAAAACATCCGTTGAATATATCTTCTTGTTGTGTACATGCTTTTTAATTACTTCCCATAGTTTGGCTTCCAAATTGGATGTGGTATTTTCCAAGAAATCTCTCCAAATTAGATTCGTTTTTGTATGGTGTTCCCGGTCGATCATATAAACCAAATATGTTGCCTTTTCAATTGTAAACGAATCGAAACTTTGAAAAATCTCCTTTTCTGAGTCACATGGAACTGAAAGCTAAGATCAACTCAGTTATAATGCTGAATAAAGATACTGGAACTGGATTTTATTTTTCAGTACCGGATGGGATGTAAAGGAATCGAGAAAATAAAAACTTCGTTGCGTCATCATGATTGTATCAATGGAACTATGGAAGTAAAATGCTTGAAATCTATAACCAAAATAATTAACTATTCCTTCCAGTAGCCAAGCATTGTCCCACCATTGCAACTGTAAGCTGAGACCAAACCAAAGTCGAGCCACATTGCGACTTATTGTTTCTACCACTTTATATTTGTTATCCAACTCGTTTGGATCATACAAGAATACGTCTTCCCGAATTGTCATCAATCCAGGTGCTTCAAATTCCAGCCCATGCAAATCAGGAACCACCACAAATTGGGTTTGTATGGATACATTTGTTGAGGAAAACTGTTTCTTGTAAAAGTTAATAGATTCCAGAGTAATGTTGCAGGCAAATGATATCTTGAAAAAATGTAATGGGATTAGATTCAAAAAATTTAAACTCATTTAGGATTTCATGGAAACTAATGGGTCTGTACCCAAAAATATAGAAATGCTAACACGCCATACTATCCCATCTTTTAATAAATCTTCTTTTTTCAGAAAAAAAGTTAATCTTTCTAAAAGATCTAAAAAGATCCATATATTAATTTCTTAACAATGGAGAAAGAGCGCCAATCTTTCGTAATTCTATCTTTATCGGAAATGAAGTCGGTACCGGAAATTTAAAATTAGATTTTTCGAAGTTGGACTCCAAACCTGAGGTGAAGTTGGAGGTATATAAATTGGTAGGTTTAATGTAGTCATGATAGTAAGAATATTTAATAAAAATTAATTTGGGTGATTCTGAAAGTCGTAAATTGTTCTCTATTAACAAAATTTGCTTGCTTTACCTTCTATTAACCACAGATTTTAAAATTTTCGGAACCGAAGTCGAAGGTATCAAATCAATTAAAAGTTCCGATTTTTTGGAGTTGAACCACTATAATATCCCTAGTATAAACAATGTTTTAACAAAAACATTATCATAAACCCATTTGGATTTATGTGGGAAACCATATGGGAAACGATGGATTTATATGGGCTTATAATGGAAACCACATAGGTTGAATTTATGTGGATTCATATGGAAAATGAAAGAGAGAAGACTAGAGACATTATCTACAGTTATTGGAAAATAAAAGAGCATAGCATTATTTTCAAATTCAGCTAGATATATTTTTTTCATCCACTTACCTGCGATTGCAAGATACTATGAGCTACAGTTTCATTTTTCATTTTACATAATTTTAAAGGGTACGTTTATGTTTAAAACGATATTTTTCATTGTTTTCAATATACTTTTAATTTTTATTAAAGGCAAAATATCTTTATCGGAGAGAAAAACGGCAATAAATCGTTCAATTAACACTAGAGGACAAATTTAATTAGATATTCCGTAATATATGAAAATAAATATATAACAAACTAACTAACAAACTAACTAAAATTGTTTTCTGGTAAATTATTAACAGTGATGGGCTATAATTTTTTATGGGAAGTACTAGGAAATTTATGTGGAAATTATTTGATATTCCTATGTAGATTCCTATAGGAATCCACATGGGAAACCACTTAGGAAATAATATAGGAATCCACGAAAGAGTTCATATGGAAAACTATATTGAAATCCATCCGAAAACAGTATATACAGTTCTTATGTTCCTCCCATCGGGTTCCTATGTAGATATTTCGATAGGGTATTTTCCTCATTGAATGTTTCAGGCCTCCGTAGGAGGGAGGAGAGAAATAATATCTTCGTTGAAAACTATAGCACGAAATACTTCAACAAGGCATAAATATAATTGAAAATTGTACGAAAAATGTAGTTATCTGGGATCATATGGACGTGCTTAAGGAAATATGCATAAAAAATCTGCACCACCCCATATGGATTCATATGTGCTATCTCATGTAGATTCGTATGTGATTTGCCATGTGGATTCCTATAGGAAAAAATAATAATATCCACATGGATTTTTACAGTATTTTCCCATGAAAATTATAGTGTAGCGTAGCGCGATGGGTGCCGAGGGGGCCATGGCCCCGGGTGACCCATGAAAATGGGACGGCATATTGAGATTGATAACTGTGCAAACAGTTTTGCTTGGAAAGAAACGCGAAGAAAGCTTTTTTGACTAACTTAAGAATTTGTAGGTAATTAACTTTTTATCAATTTCTTTGGTTAACTATGAAAATAAAGGGGAGGGTGAATTTTCAGTCGGCTCCGGGTGGCGAAATCACACGCTATGCCACTGTAGGGTAGCACTATAATTTACTAATCAGTTATTATTTTGTCATTTATTTATTTTTGTATATTTAATTTTAGAATGAAAAGTTAAGTTTCACCTCCGGTATTAATTAAATGATTTATTATTGCAAAAGGCATTGTCGTTTTCCACCTCCGTTAAAGATATCTTGCCTTTAATAAAAATTGAATTTAAAAGGAAAAAGGATATTAGAAATATTTAATTTTTAGTTTGAAAATAAGATTATGTTCCTTTATTGCTCAATAACTGAAGATATTGTTGGTATTGTTTCTAACCCTCACTCTCTTTATTTCCTACATGAATCCCACTTAATGCCATGCTTTCCTAAATAGTTTTCCACATAAATCTTTCTTTTTCAATGTGATTTCCTCCATAAATCCACATGGGTTTATGTGGAGTTTTTTGATAGGGTAATTAATTACCTATTAAAATTTATTTCAATCAAGCTGATTGGATTTAGAACATCACTTCAAGTTCATCTAGAACACAACCCAGAGGCTTTCAAATGAATAAACTAAGAACTGAAAATAATCTTCATAAACTGTTTAAAAGTAAAGCTTTCCTGAAAACTTCTTTGGTTCCCACTAATGAAAATCCAAGGCGTTTAAGTTTTTTTTTTTTTTGTTTACCAGAAATTACCTTATTAAGTTTATGGTAGGATGTCCAAATTTTTATGTCTACATCATTTTGGCTCGAACAATGTTGATAATCGAAATTAAATACAGCGAAAGACACCAAGTATGTCGAAATTGGATTGGTTTTCTTGAAATGAGTCAAAACCCAATGGGAAGAACTAAAAACAAAGAATCAATGAATTATTGAAAAAATTTATAATTTCCACTAAATACAAATTAGTGACTTTTTCGATGTCTGTGTTGCTTATAGCTCGATAGATGTCCTTGTGTCCCAGTCGAATTGTAAACGTAGCTCTTAACGATGGTTCATCGAAACATGGAAATGCTCGTCTAGCAAAAATTGGCTTGAATCTAGTAATCGCCATCCAATCCTCACTTTTAGCCAAATACAAACTATAAAATCCAACTAAACTATCATTCAACTCTCCCGAAAACGGTATGAACAACGAATAGGTTTCATTGGTCGAAATCTCATTTTCCGTTTCTACCACAAAAAAGTTGTCTAAATTTTCCAACTTCTTAATTGTCTGCTTGTCTTCAGAAACGTTCTTTATAGAAACATTTACCTCGTCAATCACCAAATTTACCGAGTGCAAATAAATCCGTGAAATTGGACCCAAACATTTGATCTGAAAAAATTTCAACATAATATTTGGTCCCGAATCCAATCCTTTTGGTTACCATAATGTTGACGTGACCGGAAAATGTGAAATTTTCGAGAAATGTCCAAATTTCCAGATCGTAATCGATAGGAACCACAACTGATGGCAATCGAATACAGTATACCACTAAAAGATGTGGCAGAAACGTTAAGCAAAAGGAAAAATATAAATTATTCATTGTATATTGTATCAAACCATAATTTATGTTCAAGTTGATTGACGTTTGCGTTTTTCCACGACAACCAATTTGAGATACTTTTCAAAAGAGGTATTAGATATCAGGATTTTTCTGGACCCTCAAGGAGCCTTTGAAGAAACATACTATAATGACTAAGACTGCATTATTATAGCACAACCAACTTCATCCTGGTGGACTCGACCGAATAAAATATTTTTTTTTAGCTAATATTCATCAAAAAAGCTATACAATATTTTTTTTCCCCAATTTAGGGTATAACCGAAATATTGGCAGGTTTATTGCAGAATTCATAAGAATCACGGATAAACGAGTCTACTGGTAGCCGAGTGGTCTAGGTGACCGCTCCAAAACTAGTAGATAATGGGTTCGATCCTCGTATCGTGCAAATTTTCAATATTTCTCGATAACGGATTTAATTAACCCTAGATTCGCTAAAGGACCTTAGTAGTTATAAAGCGACGGTAAATAACAAATAAAAAAAGGATAAACGATTGAAATTTTCGAAATTTTTTATAGAAAATCAATTATACTACACAGATTAAGTCCCTTAAAATCGTTTATCGTATCAAGAAGTTATTATTGGATTTTTTCAGTATAGCCTTCACCTATAACCATGTGTGCTATAGGCTAAGATAATATATAAAAAGGTATTCCAATCCTGCAATGTATGATAGCAAATGTTGGCAAAGATACAGCGCCATCACTAGTGTGTCTACATCACTAACATTAGATAGTATTCTAAATACACCTGTGGCGGCGCCACATCTTTGCCAACATTTGCCAGCATGTATTGCAAAATTGGAATACCTTCTTTTATTTTACCTTACTATAGGCCATTGCTTCTTAATTTTTTTCATACCACAGCTTCCTAAATCACAAAAAAATCCAGGGGTCCCCTTCTCAAAAAATTTAAACCTTAGTGACCAATAATATAAAAGTATTATTGAAATATTTTGCGGCTCCACGGCAAGAACTTCACGACCCCTTAGGAGGTCACACCCTCCTGTTTGAAAAATATAGGCCATGTTTTCCCTTTCGTTCTTGGCTTTTTGTGCTATGTCCACATACTACGCATCTGAAAAAGCTTAGAAAGAAAAGTTAAGCAGTAAAAGTAAAATGCAATAGAGATTTAAAGAATAAAATATAATTTCTTAGCATATACAGATACAATAAGTAAAAGCTCTAAGCTTTTTAAACTATAATTTGATTTGCTAAGCTTGCTGAAACTCGGCTGGCAAATAGGTTCCCCGACGGGACAAGTTCATGTCGACGGAAGAGGTATCATCAACCACTGGAAGAACCCCTGCCGGAATAACTTTGGAACAGGTTAACCAAACACCAAACTCGTCATTCAATGACATTAACTCTTGAATTGTTGGACACAATCTTGCCTGACAAATTTCCGTCATAAATCTAGCCTTTAACAACAAATCCAATTTCCTGATGCACTGAGGACATTCGGTTAGATTACTATGCAGACTGTATATTTTCCTGAATCAGATTCCCCGAATGGTTTTATCCTCTTAAAAATAATTTCCAATCTTACAGTGTACTGCTTTAAAATAATTTTTTTCTTCAGAGCCTCAACCCTTAGCGAATTAAAAATGTACACGATCAAGTTACGTACACCTCAAACTCAAAGTAACTATCATTCGAGGAATTTGATTCGAGAAAATGATCAGAAATCCAGGAATTGTTAAAGTTATCCTACCCTGAAGCACTGTATGGGCATATAACTTTTTACGAAGGTAAAAGTCATCTTCAACAAGAGTTCCAGGGGCTCGGATAAAGTGACATTATATATGCCATTGTAGTTCAACAAATTTGAATAGATTCGTGTATTAAAGATGAGATCTGTGTCGTAAATGACTCGAACCAATTTTGTTTCCATTAGCATAACCGAATGCCAAATATGCTGAATATAACCAACAGCAGGACCTTCAAGAAACACATAAAAAGTCCTCATATTATCCAGTAAAAAGCCTGTCATCACATTACGATACTGTGCAAATTTTTCCTCATACTTTACCCTATCAATATCGTGAGCCATATATACAATATCTGAAGAGAACCAGAAATAAAGAAGATAACTCATTTAAGTTTAAGAAAAAAAAGAAGAAACATATTACTTGGATCAGCCAAATCTATTGTGGGGGTATATTTCAAAATTTTTGAATTATATGCGATCACCTCGTTGTAGATATTAGTCGCAAGTGTTTCATCGTAGAAAATCAGGAAGAGGCGATTAAATGGTCGTTTTGTGGTCAACACGTTGACGATATATGGTTGCAGAGGATACGAAAAGGAAATATTCATCGTTAAATTGGTGTTAAGTTCGAAAAGTTGCGCTTGCTTCAATACACTGTCGTCCACGTCTATCAAACTCAATTCTGCAAGTTTCATTTTCGTCGGATACGTAATATTCAAGTGGTTTTGATATGGAATTGATGAACCGACACATGACTGAATCGAAAAATAGGACCATTGATGTCGCAGTAGCATATTGGTAGCCAATATAGCGACGCATAATAATTCATCCTGAAGTCTAGTTCCACAGTAAGAATTTTGGTATACTGCACGTGTTTTTACCGATACGGTTTTCATGAGAAATTCGTCGAAATATTCCAGTCCGTATAACGTAGGTTTCCGTTGGACTACTTGATAATGAGTTTTAATTCCACGAACCTGGAAACCATTTGGTCGTTTCAACATTTTTGCAAAGTTTATATGGTGGAGCACAAAGATCTATACCCATATTTGGTACGGATTGTCTGGATTATAGCGGAAATGAAAGTGGATCTTATACGCTTGATTAATCTTTACTGTTTTCAGTACCCATCATGCTTAAGATCGATGAAATTAAAATTAAAAACCTGTTATGACTTCGGAAATTAATTTTTTTCTAGTTTTTATCATTTTAAGTGAAAATATAACTACGATTTGTTATTCCAAGTATGAAACTTTTATCTATCTTTCTAGTATTTTCAGGATAACACTATGATTGATGAGACCAAATTGCAATCTTAGTAAAAAGATATAGACTGGATTGAAAAGGGTCTACTATTGTTATTTTCAACCGTCATCAACATATGCGTGGTATAAAAGATTGTGGTAAATTACCTGAAGTAACGCTATTAAAAAAGACATTAAGAGGTATTTTGAAATCATTACATTTAATATACCATTAAGGATATTATGGAGGTATGTCAAAATGCCACCAGACAATTAAAAATTTAGTAAAATGTTCCTTATTTAATGCTTAAGCATCTGTGAAAATTTTAAGGCGATTCACTAAGTGGTTAAAAAGTTATTTCAATTTAAAAATACTATGATTTTACACGTAATGTAATGGAGATTCGGTGATCGAAAAGATTAACTTTATTTTTACTAGCAAAAATATGCTATCAGGCATACCAATCTCTAAAAATATGTAGTTTAAACTTTACGGAACTAATTTTGCGTAAGTTTATTTACATTGACTTAACGGTTTTTAAAAAATAAATTAAAAACAGATCGAAAGCATGGTTTTAACTTGATAAATTAATAAGTGTATAAGAAAATGCGGCAACACTGTCGTCAGTTAAGACGTACCGTCTTGTATATAATACAAGCTGTGTTAGTACATTTGGTAAGATAATAATGAAACGCATAATTTATCTTTGTTACTTTGTTACACTCATGAGTGCACAGTATAAAGCGAAAAAGGATGAAATATGTCAAATATTTTTTTTCTAAATGTTAAGCATGTCACGCATGCTCACTCCCATCATGTGAGAGAGACATACTAAAGTTGCCAATGCTACCAACCTATAAATTCGATAGCGTTATCACGTTTTCATTATTTTATATAATGTTGAAGTATTAATTTAAATTTTATTTTTTTATTAATAATTGTCTTAAAAACATGCGAATTTAATGTTTTATTTATGATTTAATCATATTAAAAAATTCTACATTCATAGCTTATGAGCATCAAATAAATAATATTTTGATTTGTTAAGTTAAAATCATGGCATATTCAGTCCTACAAGTTAATTAAAAAATTTCTATATTTTTTGTTTTTTCTTAATTTGTTTAAAATTTTTGGTGAAATTTTCGATTTTCTCTTAAGCTATATACAATTTTGTAAGTATTGATCAATTTATTCGCCTCATGGAATGCTATAAAACGTAATTATTCACGATTTTGTATTTTTATGTATTTTTATATCCGATTATACCTTCATAACATAAACAAGTTCTAATGGATTTTTTGAACATTCAAATACCTTTCCCATACCACTTCAAACTGGTGAAAATGCAACTGTTATATTAATTGAACATTAAAAAATCTTAACTTAAACAAATGGCGTTTGTTAAAAACTAAATAAATTGGTGCTACGAAATTGTTATCGCCACCTGATGAGTATTGAAAAAAAACATAACATAATCTATTTGAAGGAGGAGTCGTGAAATCAGCTGTGTTCTTAATGAAATCTTAAAAAATTTTTTAGAACATGTTCTCAATTCTTAGCTGTTTTTAAATTAATAGAATCTCAATTACGTTATTATTTGTAAATACATTTCTAAAGTTGTATTTTTGATGTTGTAGTGAAATAAAAAATATTTAAATATACACTGTGGAAACGTATGGAAGTCAATGATTAAAAATATGCAACTGATGCGTAACGTTTCGTAGCATGTCTGATCAACGGCCATATTTATGTCTTTGTAATTTTTTGTTACATGTAAATCAGCTTTTCTTTTGCTTACTTTTCTATCAACCTTGTTAGAATGCAACCTATTGTTAAATATGTTCAGAAAACTATTGAAGGCATATAAAACCTTTAAAATGCCTTGTTTTAACCCGAAACTAGCGGAAGATGTTTTTCTTTCCATCCTTCTCAGTCTATCTCTTTCTACCAAGAGTACAACATGCCCTCAAAATACACATACTTCATTCCTTTCTTTTCTAGTACAATCCCTGCAGTGTCCTCACCAAATTTTGGGAATACATGTTACAATGAAATACTTATCGAAAAATTACAAAAACAGTGGTTACGCGGAGGAAGTGGGTAAGTTAGAGCACGTTTTTACTTGATGTGAAACTTGATGTGTAGTCGCTAGGATCGCTAGGATCACAAATAATGCTAGTTTTTAAATGAAATAAAACTATACCTCGACTCGAAGTCGATTCGTTTGAATAAATTTGATATATTCAATATTATCGATAGTATGCATTAAGAACGCTCGGCTTTCGTGGAAAGTAATCTTTTCACCATCATCCGGAATCGATTTCAATCGCGTACGGATATCTCCAAACAATTTGCATGAGTACTGCAGATACACTTCCGTGAAACTTTTGAACATATTTTAATTATTATTCTGAATTATTTCAAGCTGCAGAAACTTTGCTATTACCCAAGTGACTTCAGATATTGATGAGGTAAATCGTGAATACTGTCTATCGAAATTACAATAGGGTTGAAAATCGCTTGTTGTATGCCAGTAAGCATTTGTTGCACAGAAATATAAACATTCAAATTATTGAAAGTATCAGAAGGTCTATAGTCGATTAGTCTGGGATCTAATAAAAGGAGGAAAGTTTAATGGAAAAAAATAAATAAAAAGCATATTCTAGTTACCAGTAAATAACATTTCTCCAGGAATCAAAATCGAGCTAATCGGACCATCCTTCTGCTTCGATTTTTTACTCTTTTTTGCGGTGCCACTTTTCATGTCCATTTCTTGATAGGCGTTTAGGGCTAAATCGAAATTTTGTGGTAAAGTCGGAAAGTTTGGTGGTGGTCGTTTACCGGAAGAAATACACTGGATGTAGAATAAAGCTCTAACTTTATGTACTGGTTCTACAAAAATAGTAAGTACCTATTTAAATTGAATTAAATAAAATAATTTCTTAATACCTAATTCCTTTTCAATTTTTGTTCGTAAACCTTCTACATTATTTTCTAGAACTACTTCTTTAGATTGGTTCAGGCGCATTGAAGATAAGAACGGATTAGTGCTGTAAACTTCAGCGAAATGTTCAATGGTGTTAGAACCATCTTGGTTTATCATGTACCAGACTTTTGGAACATTTCTGTAGCTTCTGAAATCGGATTATTGGTTCGAAATATGAGATTGGTCCTTTTGAAGATTACCTGCATATTGATTTGGAATTTACATGTACTTACGCTGGATTACATCGAGGTCGGTTGTCAAAAACGTTGAAGGTACAAATATTTTTATGCAAAGTAATAACTTCTTCATTTGTAAATACTATAAGATGACTTATGGTAAACAAACAGTAGTCATGCTTGTTTGTTCGATATACACATTGTACTTTGGAACCATCCGATGTATACATCTAGAATTAAAAGAAAATATGGAAAATAATGAAAGGAAAAATTTCAAGAATCCGTGAATTTCAAAGGAGATCACAATTATCCAGTAAGACCAATTCTGGAATAGCAGAGCTTTTCAAAGTTTATTATACCACCACTCCTTAAATCAGAAAAAAAATCGAAGGCTCCCTCGCCAAAAAATTTAGACTTAAGGGACCAACAGTAATTTATTTATGAACCATTAATTATTATTATAGAAATATTTTTTGTTCCTTAATAAAAGCTCCAGGATCCCCTACGGGACCTCGCCCCCCCAATTTGAGAAGCACTTTCCTAGAAGAGATGTACTTAGTTCCACTTAGCCATACCTACTTCTCATATATATCTAAACAGGCAATCATTAGTCTTTTAGGTCTTTAGGATCATCTAAACTTATGTTAGGACCAAAGGAACTAATCATTTACCTTCTGATTTACCCCAGAAGCAAATCTAACAGATTGGAACCAAAAATAACGCTTTACCGTAATACTCTTTCAACATGAAAGCGTTCAAAAACTCAAAAGAAAAGCTTCCAGAATAAAATACTAAAATAAATTTGTTAAGGTAGCGACAAAAAAATTAACAAGAAATTTTGTAGCAAATTTGTCGGTTTTATATTTCCCAAACCAATTACATGTGATAGTTGCTGAATTCACTTGGTTAAGCTCATCAATTAAAATCACAACAATGGTATCTTCATTGTATAAAGCTAGCGAGAGCACTAAAAACTCAGTAACTAAAATTGCTATTGTAAATCTAAATAAACCTGGACAAAAGCTAATATATGGAGGTACAACTAATCAAGAAATAGTGAAAATCAATGCTTTAATTTGGGGCTTAAAAAATGCCGCATTTGAAAATTTATTACTCATTTCCTTGCAAGGAAAAACAAGCCAAACCGTTTCCCATTTGTACGATTGGAAAATTTGATTGTGCTATCTATTTGCAAGTCAGCGCCGTATTGCGTTTTGCCTATACGAATCAAGTCTGGCGTAAAACTTATTTCTCACTATGTTGATGTTGACTATACTTTTATCGCCACCCTATACCGATTAGCTAACAGTACTAATTAATTAATTACGAAAAAATAATTAATAAGTCATCGATTTTGTAAAATGTTTTGAAAATAATGTTTGTAACGACATATAACAACCAAAATGTAGGAAAATCTAGAAAACTGTTGTTTAATAATAAATGTTAAGAAACTTGGTTCAAAGCACAAGATGGCCATGAAATTCAAATTTTGATTTGGAACGATGGCAATGAATTTAACAATGAAAACAATGAAAATAACAAAATTATTTTCATTGTTAACAATATTGAAAATGGAACAAATAATAAATTATTTAATCATTATTGAGCCGATCGTCGACCTGTAAAGTTATTGTACCAAGTTTCTCAAAAGTAAAGTTATTGTACCAAGTTTGTCAAAAATAAAGTTATTGTACCAAATTTACCACAAAGAATCACTCAAGTGATCGAAACACTCAAGTGAGATTAATTTTTTGCTTGAGAAAATAAACAATAAAACAAAAAGAAAATTTAACTAAAAACACTATTTTCTTAACATCTTACTACATCAATGATAAAATAATTAGTTTTTTGTAACTAATTAATTACTACCATTCTTTTTGGTCACAAACGGAATGGTTTCTTTCCCAAACCTTAACGAACGATTTGCCATCGATTGGCCAAAGAAAATTTTATAAAATTTAAACTTGAAAACTTTGTTGGCTAATTGGTATAGGGTTTTATTGCTTCATTTAAAACTTAAAACAACCATATGTTCAATAATGAATAATTATAATTATTACTGCTGGAAAAACTGTCATTATTTCTTTTATGTGGGTATCATAGAGTATGCTTGTAATAAGGAGATTTCAATCGCTTAACACCGGAAAGATATCAGCGTGGATAAATTTATATTTTAAAGCTAAAGTATACCAAAAAACTGCTTTTTAACTACTTCAGAGAATTCATAACTGCTCCAGGTCTTCCATCATTGATTTATTGGAGATTTTGCTGTAAAAAGTTTACTATTTATTTAAAATTTGATGTTCTCGATCGCTTAGTGCTATAGCTGGTATTTATCGGTGACAAATTCTTAAGTAGTTGGTTTTTTTAAGGGAAATTGTCCCCGCTTCTTTATATAAAGCTAGGTTCGTTTTATTGTTTTATGTAGGGCTACTACTTCTACTATTTCGATATCCTGAGTTCCACTTCAGGGTAAAAGCATCTCCATTCCTCTTGGTCTGAAAGGATTGTTTGGAACCAGTTCCTGCCTGCCATCTTCACCAGGCCGCCTTTCTTTTACCATGAGGTCTCGACCTCCAGGAGCATAATATAGTAAAGGATTAGCAACAAATGAGCTAAACAATTTCCCGTTGGTGTTTTCCGCTAAGTTTTTACAGCTATATTTATGGACTTTACTGGATAATCGATTGTTGTACAATCGATTAATAATCGATTTATAACTTACACGAACAATTGGACCAAAGTGAATAAAATCAACACTATACTTGAATTTTCCGCTTAAAATCTCGTAATCAACATGCAAAAAACCAAGTGGCTGATGAATGTAAATTTCGGTCCACGGCTTTCGAATTTTCGACTGCGATGGTCGCGATAATTTTCGTAACGAATTGACCGAACTGGTAACAGATACGGTGCGAGATGAACGATGCAATTTGATTTTTGAACGTCGCGATACTTTCGAAACACTTTCACCATCGGTGGTCTTACGTTTGGATGAAGTACTTTTCAATTTCGTTTCTGCTTTGCTTACACTTTTGCTGCTTTTATCACTTGCCTTACTATGTCGAGCGGTTTTTCGGCTTTTACTGCTCACGCTGTTCTTAGAGCTTTTGGATGAAAGGGTTTTGCCTTGCAAGTTTTTTGATTTGGCCGTGTCCCGCGAGAACGATACCAAAAACGATATCGTAAATTTAGCCATTTGGTTTGGAGAAAAAAATCATTAGCAGCTTTCAACCGTTTGACATTAAAATTGTCAGTTATTTTTCAGAAATAAAACCGATTTCCAGTTACATCCAGTTACAATAGCAATCTCCTGCCAAATTTTAAATTATATTTTTAAAATCTAGTGTTTTCCATCCATATAGATTCCCATCCAATCCATATCCATTATGAATAATTAAAAGAGACTTAATAATTTTTAAAATTATAGAATTCCTTTTCTCAGATCCTTTTGGGAATTAAAATTTTAAATTAATTTTATATACAAAGGTCGAAACTTGATCCTTTACAGCTGTACCAAAATCAAGCTACTACGTTAACGTAATCTAAAATTACACCCATTCACGTCAGATTTTTAACACTTGGAACCCTATCAAACAAATCCACATAAATCCATACGGATTTATGTGAGAAACCACATGAGAAAGGACGGATTTATATAGGAAACCACTAAGGAAAGGATGAGTTTATATGGATTTATGTGAGACACATTCGAATATGTCAAAAATTTTAGAAACAATTCTAAAATCTACACTGTTTCTAAAATCGAAAACTTACCATATACTCTTAAATTATCTGTGTATCTACAAATTTGTACACAACCCTGGGTGTATAATAGTCTTGTTCCTATTATCTCCACAGCCAACCCTTTCCAGCTTTATTAATGAGTCCCAAATTGTATAAAAAATGTATACTTTTCTTTTATTTTAAACGAGTGAAGAGGACCTTGTTTGTTTGATTTTATTACTTTATTATCCGTTAATCTTCATACGAATAAAGACATTAGATTAGCATTTTCTCTTTGTACTAATTAATGAAACAAATCTTTATGGATCCTACAAATTAGGGTATTTTTTGCCAAAACCATTGTTTCCCGTGTGGATTCCTATGTGGTTTCTCATGTAGATTCCTAGAGGAATCCGCATAGGAATATCAAATTATTACCAGTTGAATTTCCACAGTATTTTCCAATAAAAAATTATAGGTCAGCACTGTAAATTACCTACCAAAAATTAATTTTAGCTATTTTTTAATTTATTAGCTTTCATATATTTTGTTACGGAATGTGTAATTAATTTTGTCCCTCAATATTAATTAAACGATTTAATATTATAAATAGATAATATTATATAATAGAACATTGTCGTTTTCCTTCTCCGTTAAAGATATGTTGCCTGTAATGAAAATTAAAAGCATATTTAAAATAATGACAAATTTCACTAATACGATTTCAAAAGTAAAAGTTTCCTTTGAAATTATGCAAATATATAGAAGTTACTAGCGTTGATTGGTGTCGATAGGAAAAGTGAAACTTTAACCCATAATATCTTGGAATCAAATTTAAAATTTGGGAATAAGGTAATGTTCTTTTATCGTCCGCTAACTAGGGATCTAGTATCTAACCCTCTCTCTCTTTATTTCTGATATAAATCCATCTTTTTCCATGTGGTTTCCTGCATATTTTTTTTGTCAACAATTTTTTTGTTTTGTTTAGGTATTGAACACACAATACTCCTAGCCTAAAATATTGTAACTCTTAAATTAATTATAATCTTAATTTCTTGACCGAAGCCAAGATAACTATTATAAGTGTACTTAAAATACTAACAAAGTACATATGATGCATTAATTTGTACCTTTACTCTGGTTTCCTATATAAACCCACAGAAATTCATCCATTCCCATGTGATTTCTCACATAAATCCATAAAAATTTAGGTAGATTTTTTTTAAAACATCTTCTCACCTTCCTTGTTTGAATCTGGCTACGCTTTTGCTTACCTCCAAGAAATTTAAGACTAAATGTAGCACCTATTTGATCAAAAATTAATGACCATTTTTTTTTTGAGCATTTCAAAAATCATGAAAATTTAAACGGCTAAGGTAAACAACCCCACATTCTACACTGTATTTAATTCAGAGATTGTAATCTCTATCAAGAGAATTTACATAAATTCATATGGATTTATGTGGGAAACCACATGGGAAAGGATATATTTATGTGGGTATATATAGGAAACCACATAGGAAAGTATTAATTTATGTGAATTCATATGGGAAATAAAAGAGTGAGAGTTATAAATAAACAATATATCCGATTAGCGGATAATAAAAGGACAAAACTTAATTTTCAAATTTAAGTATAGTTGCCTCCGTTACACTTATAAGAATATAATTTTCGTTCAGGCAATTTATTAAAGGTGGAATATTGTATTATAGTATATAATTTAAAAATAAAATATCTTCACCATATAAATAAGAGCTTTTTATATCTTCTCCAATACTTCTGCTAATATCTGGGCAGATTTAGTTACATAGTTAGAAAAATTGATATTAGTCAAGGATAAGGGCACTTTTTAATCGATATGGTAACAAAGGAAGCTAATCAGATTTGTGCTAATCTGGTACTTGGAAAGTTTCAAGGAAAAAGAAAAATTGAAATCTTGTACGGTTGGAAAACAGGAATGGATTAGCCCGATTAAAAAATCTTTACCAAGGATAGGAGATGCTGGAAAGAACAACTAAACCACCCTTTTATATGCCAGAAAGGAAACAGAAAAAATCATGCTTGATACTTTCCCCCACATAAAGAAATTGTTATTTATTTTCTTTAAACACCATTTCCAGTTGATCGGTACATTTTTATTGCCTTGTTTGCATGTTTCGGAAAAGCTAATTATTTGTTATTTATTCACAAGACGATTTGTGTATAATTAGCTGTATGAAATTCGAGGTAATTTACTTAAAATAGCGACGCAAGGTTTTAAATGGTATTATCTCTAATTGTTCAACAATTCGTCATATGCAAACTTAATTGGTTTTAGGTCTGTTTAAAATGAAATTAATCCTAGTTTTTTCTTGTATTTCCAAAGCAGCGCTTTCCACAGTTGATACGTAAAATGAAGAGTTTGCGACTATATTTTTGGTTCGTTTTGAAAAGATTGTTTCGGAAATTGGACTATCTATAGTTAATTAATTTAGGTTTTTAGTAGTTAGCACGTTTTTGTTGAGTACTCTCTCATGTCCGCCATCGACAGAAGATCCAAATGGTTACCAAAAATTGTTTGATGATTATTTAGGATGTCCAAAAGAAGTTTGCAAATGTAGTACAGAGGAGGATAAAACGATGGCCACAGTTTGCGGAGGTTCAGCTTACAGTCCTTTTATGGATATTCTGGAACGTTACTTAAAAACCCAATGTGATTTAGTGGATCCTACCGGATGTTTAGTTGACTCAAATGATGTAAGTATTCCTGTTTAAATTGCGAAAAAGAATCTATATTCAAAACATTTTTTTTAGAATGAAGTTGATTATATCGTCGTTGGATCAGGAGCTGCAGGATCTGTTGTAGCGTCAAGACTTTCAGAAAATTTATCCGATATGGTTATGCTATTGGAAGCTGGAGGTCCAGCTCCTACAGGAAGTAGCATTCCGGCCATGTACTTTCCTTATGTTGGCCATCCAAAAGTCGACTGGAACTTTGTTTTAGAAGCTCAAAACGATTCGTGCTTGTCCAAGAATGGCAGTTGTCGATGGCCTAGAGGTAGTAATTTTAATGGAACCATTTTTACTTCTTAGTATCGTAAGTACAAAGACGATATATCGATCTCGATTTTTGAATTTTGTAATTTTTTATTTTGCAAAAAATGTGCATATTAGTGCATAACGGAGTCATATATTTGGTTGGAACTCATATCGGTAGTGACTCTAGGGTCCAAGTATTAATCCAGTAAAATCGATAAATAGTACCGTTAATTTGTTTCTCACGAAGTGAATAAATATATCATATTGTTAGGTTTTTAACTATTAATTTTGACGGGTTCTTTGGATTTGTGTTTAACCCATTAATATTTTTTTCTACGCACCCAGTCCTTCTTGATCACTTACACGAAATCCTACATATATATGGGTTCAGATCTTCTGACACTTTCTCTTTCTAGAAATTTCCCATTCAAGAGAAGTCTACCTTACTTTATTACCTTAAGAACACTCCAGAATTCGATCATTCCAAAACAGGTCTTATTCTATTCCATTGTTTGGCTTATTATCCTTTTGTTTACTTTTACACGCTCGCAAAACATTGGCATTACAAACACCTGGCGCTCAATGGGGGCTCAGACGTCAGGTTGCACACACATATACACTTACTTATTAGGTATGTACCAATATATAATATCTACTTATTTTCATGTATATAGTTGTTACGCTAGGCATTATAATGAATAGAAACCATAATTACCATGGCTAGCATCTCCATGGCTTCAGAATCCGGTTTTCCATCCCTGCTGCTAATCCAACAAAACATTACATTATAACATGAAAATAAACAGTGCATTGATTTAGGTAAAGGGATGGGAGGAACTACGATTTTGAATGGAATGATGTACATCCGAGGACATGCTCGTGATTTTGATAGTTTCCAAGTGGATAATTGGACCTGGGACGATGTATTTCCATACTTTTTAAAATCGGAGGACAATCGGGATATTGGAACCTTTGCGGATGTATGTTCAAACCAATAATTTAGTCCATAAGGTTTATAATGAAAATAATTTTAGGAGGAATTTCACGCCAAAGGAGGCTATTTACCTATACAAAAATTCGCCGACATTCCTTCATTGGGTGAAGATATTTTAGCAGCCGTCGCCGAATTCGGTTTGCCTTCGGGTCGGGATTTAAACGGGAAAACTCAAATCGGCTTTTCGGCGACCCAAGCTTTGAACGATAACGGTGCTAGAGTTTCAACCGCAAGAGCATTCCTTTACAATCCTCAAGTCTTTAATCGCAAAAATCTACAAATACGAACCCATGCTTATGTAAAATAAACCTCAGAATTGATTACAGGATTGCACTTATTTCCTTATTTAAATTCTAGGTGACTCGTGTTTTGGTAAATGAGAACAAAGTGGCCATTGGCGTGGAATACAACAAAAATGGAAAGCTTTTCGTAGTTAAAGCTCGAAAAGGAGTAATTCTTTCAGCCGGTACAGTACAATCGCCGCAAATTTTAATGTTGTCCGGTATTGGTCCGAAGGATCACTTGGAAAAAATAGGTTGGATTGTTTTATTATCGGATGTAACATTAAGAGTACATATTTCTAATTTCAGGCATTAAAGTTGTTCAAAATCTTCCTGGCGTGGGACAAAATTTGAAAAACCATGGATCTTTCAGCATTGTCTACAACGTTTTAAATGACGAAGGATTTTCAACCATAAACTATAACTCAATTAAGCAGTTCTTTGATAAACGCAAAGGACCAATGACATCCACAGGATTATCACAGGTTTTAATCGCAAAAATGTTCGGAAAAAATATAAAGTGCTTGATGTTTTAGTTGACTGGATTTATACATACTCGCTTCGCCAATTCGGATATTGATCCACCAGATGTCCAAGTTTTCTTCGAAGGATTTACAGCAAATTGTTCCAAAACGGGTTCACCATATGAACGAAGTAATTCAGGAATAAATCATCGATTAATGACGTAAGCCCCATTTGGTGAAGGGTTTTATCCTGGGACCTTAAGCAGGATTTAATTCAAAATAGTATTTTTTTATTATAACGAGCTTTAGGGTTCAGTATATCTTCTCTTGATTGTTTGCGTTTTTGGATCTTTACTTCTTTCTGTTTTTGGGATCTTCAGTTCCATATTTCTTGTACTGTTATACTTCACATTAGTACACCATTGTAGATGTTTTCTCTGAATCTTAACCGTTAAAGTGCTTATAATGTTTACTTCTTCCTTTATACTCTCATGCGAAACTCTTTTTGTTAATATAAATTATCAGCAATTTCCCCAATAGCTAACTTTACAAACTTTGTGTAACCATTCACAGTTCTGCACATAAAGCATTGTCTTTCTACTATGAAGTAAAATATACTTCCGGGATTATTTTTGTAGTACTATATATATTTTAAGCGAACTATACAATTTGAACCATCTCTATCTCAAAGTCCAGTTGAAACGCTTCCAATTTTAGCAACTTTGGTTACCCTAAAGATTGGTTAATACATCGATTCACCTTACTTCATTCGAACTACTCAAATAGTTGAATTTTTTCAATGGATTTCGTGGAATGGAATGATTATTATATATGTACTCTAAGAAACTAATAATTCAAGTATGTATTTAAAAACTTTAAACATAACTGACTTAAATTTTTTCCACAATATATAAAATATATTGTGGTCTTATTTAGATAATATAATTTACAAAAGTAAATTATAAGCATAAATTTGAACAAAAGTTCAAAGAAATGAATTACTGACGTATTGCCCAGATACGTATTTCGATGGCCAAACAAACTTCATCAGTTTTGGATCGCTTCGTAACTGCTATGTGATGAGTCATTGTGACCATTGATGAAGTTTACTTGGCAATCAAAATACGTATCTGGGAAATACGCCAGTAATTCATTTTTTGGAACTTTTGTTCAAATTTAGGTTTATAGTTTACTTTTGTTAATTATATTACAAAAATAAGACCACTGTTTATATTATACATTATAAACAGTATAATTGAATTAGTTTTAAGTTTTTAAGCACTTCAATCGCTAGTTTTTTAGAGTGCATACATAATAATCATTCTATTCTACGCAATCCGTTGAAAAATTCAACTATTTAAATGGTTTGAACGAGGTTAGACGGATCAACGGATTGCTATTTATTGTTGAATTTTCAACAATTCAAACAATTTGTTTGAATCATTGATGTATATTCACCCTTTAGAATCTCAGAGTACATAAATCATTCCATTTTGAAAGGATTTCACACCTCGATGATGGGTTTCTGTAGATTTATTTCAGTACATGCCGGTTCAGAAAAAGTTGGTTAAACCTGCCGTTTTTTTAAACAAATTGTGTGGAATGGAATAACATTATATAAAGATTCTTACAACTTAGGGTAAAAGATCAAAATAGATCCCAAAAATGGACTATGAGCCATATTATTTCAAATGAAGCCTCATTCATTTCGACCATTTCTCTTAACTCTTAGACTTCATACATAATCATTCCATTCCACGTAATCCATCTGTTCGATTTTCGTCGTTGGCTTATGATTTACCATATTGTTTCTATTTATACACTTATTGTTTGTCATCGTTGATCGTTTAATTTTCGTGGAATGGAATGATTGTATACGGAAATATTAAACCTACCCTTAATTTATGTTTTTCTTTAATTTTTTTAGAATAACTCCAACTTTACTAAAACCAAAATCTGTTGGATCTTTAGAGTTACGTAATGCTTCGCCTTATGCACCTCCAAAGATCTTTGCTAATCTTCTGGAAGATCCACGAGATTCAAAAGTGCTGATTGAAGGAATTCGGTAATAATGGTCGTAGATATTCAAATCTAACAATCAATAACGATTTCGATTTCAAAGGTTCGTCCAGAAGTTAGTGACGTCTACATCGTTAAAAGATAAGATTGAATTAAACACGACTCCTGTGCTACAATGCCCATATCCATTCGATTCGGATTTATATTGGGAATGTGCAATTCGATGGTTTACAAATCCTGAAAATCATCAAGTTGGAACTTGTAAAATTGGACCAGCAAATGATCGTAAGGTTTTTCTTTGCTTTTGAGTAGTTTTTAAACTGCATTTGAAACTGTTCTAGCTATGGCTGTAACCGACGAAAAATTGCAAGTGAGGGGAGTGGAAAACTTATGGGTGATAGATGCAAGCATTTTTCCTGAAGCTCCCAGTGGAAATTTATTTGCTCCTACTGTTATGGTTGGGGAACGAGGATCTGATTTCATCAAAGCTAAACGGATGACCACTTAGGGTAAAAAAGGTCCGAAATTAATGGAAATTAAAAAAAAAACGTTACTGTACTGAAAAATGCAAAGGAAAACGTTAACCTTGTACCCCTGTACACTCCCTTTACACTCACTGGACAAATAAAAAAATAATATTTAACTTTAAAAAGGAAACTAATAAATTTATTGTTTTATGGCCTATTATCTTTCCGTTTTTTGTGTAAATAATTAGAGAAAATAATTTGAAGGTATTTTATTTTTCAAATATAGTTGTTTTCATGGTTGAGTACTTGAGCACTTTATCTTAATAATTTTTCTTAAGGAGACCTTAATAATTTAAATTGTTTCCTGGTATAACTGAGGTAAATAAACCCTGAAACAATAGACCTCTAAACTTTCTTTGTTTCAAATACAGTTAACCCTGTATTAAAAAAACCAAATATACATGTCTAAAAATAATTTAAAATGTTCTCAACTAATAGCAAAACATATCTAATGTAGCTTTTAATTTTTAACTTAACTTTGTAAAATCTAAGATATATCTATTTAAAAATACAAAAAATAATCGTTAAATTCACAATATCAAAACAGAGTTCCTATTAGTCAGCCATTAAAATGACGTAACAGTACAGAAACTTCAAAATTCCACGACCGTTTATCTATGACAAATGAATTAAACTCGTATGGTAACGTTGTTAAAATCATTCCAACTAAATGTTAATGATTTAAATAATTTGCAATATTTCAAGTTAAGCTAGGCCAGAATCTTATGCTTTATAATTTTTTTAAAGAAAAAGTATGATAATTTACCCTTTAGATGTCACTTTACAATTAATCATCTGAACAGAGAAGTAGAGTAGCCATTTACTTCAAAAAGTTATAATAAAGATGAAGGTTGTCATTTTTCCTAAGTATAGCCTTTATATTCTTTCATAATATGTCCAAATTTCAATCAAATTGGATCACTAAAATAATGTTCTTTTTTATACAGTGACCTAAGGGATGATTCAACCAAAGACAATCTATTCATCTATTTTATTTTCTGAATAGAAAAAATAAAGCAATCGACTCATAAATTAAAAGTCTTAGCCACCATAGCTACTTATGGTATAATAAAAACGATTTTTTAAAATAAATGTATTGTGTATGCAACTGTACATACAATACTGCATTTATGGAACTAAACCTAATAATATTAAAGAATGGAGAAATATCTCAACTTTTTATTATATTCAACTAAAAAAATCCCTAAAAAAATAAATGCTTACAATTTTATGTCAATTGCTATACGCAGAATCTATTTTTCCTTTAGGTACCCATGAAACCCCTTTTTGGAATGGTACATGATACCCTTTTTTTAGCCTTTTTTTAAATTTTTTCAACAATAACGACATTAAGTAGGGATTGTTTGAGATTATTACGAAGATTAATCGAGTAAAAACTTTTAATAAAGGAAATAAATTCGTTTAGTGTATTTAAAATAACCCTTATTTAAAATTGTTATTTTATGGTTAAAATTAGGCAATTCGATTGCCAATTTCGTTGATCAAGGAAATTTGTTTTCAATTGTAACGGGAATTATAAATAAATGCGATGAATAATTAAACAACCCTAAGTAAAAAAAAAAGTTTTGGAGCGGTCACCTAGACCACTCGGCCACAAGTACGCTTTTCTTATGTTACATTTGATATTTTTGAATAATTTTAAAACAAATCTATTATAAATGCGAACCAATTAAAAAGAAACCCTTATTCATTATTTACAATGTACCTACCTAAATTGTAGAAGAGTTCCATTACTAGAGGTAGTCATTTATAATTCTATATTTACTAGAAGCAATTTTTTAACTTTTTAACTTTTTAACTTTTAACGCCTTTTTTAAAACTTTTTAAAACTTTTTAACGCCTAATATACCTTTAAAATTAAAACTTCTGGTCACATGTAAATCAGTGTTCCGAAAAATGTTTCAGAGGCGAAGCGTGGGCCTCAACCACCCGGGGCTGAGAACATTTAACGCCCTCTTTATGTAAATAGGTATATTAATACAAAAGACTAAAATTAATGGTATTTCTAAAGAACTTTTCGTTTA
Source organism: Sisyra terminalis (assembly GCA_958496175.1). NCBI lineage: Eukaryota > Metazoa > Arthropoda > Insecta > Neuroptera > Sisyridae > Sisyra > Sisyra terminalis. Next base: position 17,914,776 of record OY292279.1, on the reverse strand, counting down.
GATATTATGGTTGATTAAATTTTTTCAAGATATTACTATTATTTTTTGTGAAATTTAGTCACCTGGGGCGGGCCATCCCCACCACTAGTGGGACCGTACATAATAAAATACAAAGTTTCATTTCACTATGTATAGGGGCACGGCCAATATAGGCTCCGTCTAAAAGGTGCTTTCTAAAATGACTCCACCAAAAGACCTCGTTTTGCCACTTGGTATTCTCCTGGAATTTATGATCTTTGTGATTGGCCTCAACAAAAAGATCAAATGAGATTGAATCGGCTCAGTAATCTTCCACCTATAGAGGTCTTCCATTATTTTTCTTCTTTTCTGGTATATTCCCCTTCCATGTTTTTAGTTCTACCCTTCACAGTTCTGTTGTGGATTCCAATCTCTCTCTCTTCGTTGATTATCTATCATTATTCGTCCAATGTGGGTTTCTATTCTAGAAGCTTGTTTTCCTCTTCGTTTCTCTATATTTTATCCATAAGTTCACTTCAATAAATTTTTTCTATTATATTTGAGCTTCTCCATTGGCGGGAAAATTTGTAGAAAAACTGGGAAAAACATTAAAATTTTTCAATGTACTTCACCGTTTTTTTTTTCAATTAAACTACCTAATATTAAAATTGCAATAAGTTTATCTATGTGCAGCATTGATACTTTTTAAAATGAGAAAACAATGGATTAAAAATTTTTTGCAAAATTATCATAGTTTATGGGTATGTTGATCTTCCATTTCTTTAAAAACTCTAAAATGTCTTGGGCGGTGTATGATGTTGGTCCGAGGTCTTCCCTTCTCCGTGTGCCATTCCTGGATAGAGTCCCATTGCACCCAACCAGAACGTGTTTGACCCGGGACGCTCAAGAGGAGCATGGACCATGACGGCGAATTTAATTTAAAAGAAAATACTTTTATTACTTGAATTTAGTAAAAATGTTTAATTCAACATAAAGAAAACCGATTAATGTTGAAATTTTGAATAGTGTTTTCGCAAAAATTGTATTTCTCCAATTACGCGCCGTATTTTCTTTTTAAGATGTTCAACTGTTTTTCTTTTTCCTTCATATAGCTCCAAAGAAAAAAGTCCATCGGTGTTATAATTCGTACTATCGTAGTGGCCAATATTAATCATTAAATCGAGAAATGATGTGGCCTGGAAACTTAATCAGCAGTAATACATTATTTCTCGTGCTATGTGGCTGGTCCTTCCGGCTTGTTGCAAAAACATACCCTCCGCATCAACTACATCCAAATTGGACCACAAAAACTCTGTTAATATCCAAGGTTTATAAAACACACAGGTGGCCTCATGGTGGCAACGTGATGGATACGCGACGTATCCAAAAGAAATTCGTACATATCTTCAGACTGATTCAATTTCAAAATTCTTCGTATGACGTCATTTTTTTTTCTAATGGAGCAACCTGTGTAATTCACAAACCTTGGTTAATATCCACGATGCCGAATGGAAGTTTCAGGATTCCCAACCACAGATTCCATTACTGTGACTACATTTTCGAGTAACCGACAAGGATGACGACGAACAATGATCTTCTGATTCATCAGCGTACCTACCTACTATCTAAACTTCAATGTTATTATAATTACTATATTTAATAGAAAACACTTACCTATGTACATATGTATATCTAAGGTGCATATAGCCTAAGCCGCTGAGTGCCAAAATTTGAAAATAAAAAAAACCCAGCGCTCTTGTTGAGACATCCTTTATAAGCAATGATATCTTTGGTGACTCTTGTAATTTACTATAAAAACATACAGATTATCGACACCATTCTGACGACCTTCGCTTTTGTATCATTACTAGTTATACTTTTTGAGATACATCAGTGTATATCAGTTTGCCTACACACTACATTCATTAGATAATCGTTAGGAACATATTTTCTTCCTGCAATATAAAGGTAAAAGGAAAAGTTTTTTTCTTGAAAATGAGTTAATTAAAAGTTATTCTACAGATAACTGTAAAAAATCTACTAAATTTTGAAAGATAATTTCTCTGGAAAACGTATTCAAAGAAGGCTAACATGGTACTTCGAAATTGACTTTAAATTGGTCTTTTTTCTTGAGCAGAGTTATTTTTTTCAATAGTTTGTAAAACAATGCGTTTATGCAATTAACTCTTTATCAATGGAAATCTTTAATTTTTATCCCCATATCTCCATTTATTCTACAAAACTGTACGGAAATATTGTACAAAATTAGTATACAAATTTTTCATTTTTCAAAGTGAGTTTTAGGAGGCAGACTTATAATATCTTGTAAACCGATTATTTAAAAAAAAAATATTAGGACTCAAATGATTTAAAATTGATGGGGACACAGTTGAATATATTTCTGGTTCAGTGATTAATTTTTTATTCACAAAAATAACAATCTAACGAAATATAAAATTCCCAACAATAAATTATTTTGAGAGCCATTGATGGAATCTTTGCTGGATTTAAGGCTTGTGAAATCACCTAAAAAAAATAAAAACTTTAGATTTTATTAAAATTATTCCGTTTACTTCCTTTTTTGTAAGTACTTATAAGGAAGCATTGAGGTACGAAGTATAGATACAAGAAGTCTGAACGGTATAGGCTTTTTCACAATATTCATGTACACAATAAGAGACCCAGATCATAGTTCTCTATTGTATCACTAGCAGCGCCAATATTTATAACGTACATAAGGTATTCCAATTTTGCAATGCATGACGGGAAATGTTACAAGATGAAGCGCCGCCATTAGTGTGTTTTTAGTACTAACTTAAACCGAAACTGTGTACTTTATGTATATTAACTAAGATAACATGTTAGTACACCAGACACTCTTGTGGTGGCGCCTCTTGACACATTTTTAAGGAAATATAAATGAAGTTATTCCAATCAGAAAAAAAGAGACTTATATAAAACTTCAAATCAAATAGAAGGCAAAAACACTTGCACTATTGAGGTGGATTCTAACCTCTTTTCTTATGAAAAAAAAAATATTATAGAACTACCAAATACTAGTGAGAATGTATAGTGTCATAATGGTATAATTTACACTTCTAACAATTTATCTGCAATAGATGTTAGTTTTTTCTTAATAAATCCCATGACTTAATGATGAAATTAGAAATTCTTTTCAAATTTGAATTCCCTCCTTTATCTACGCATGCTCTTTGCAAATTAAGACGTGGTCAAGTCTAATTTCTTACACCGCCATCTAAGTGCCGGTGACCAGAAGTTCTGATCACGTGGTTTTACCAAAAATCAAAACTTTTAACACAAAATTGAACCAAGAACTGTTAACTCTCTAAGACGAGACAAGGATAGCCTAACTGGGTAGGATAATTGTGGAATAGCTGTATAGTGTTTGTTGCGGAAAGAAAGAGATAGAATTTTGAAATTTCTGTCCCTGTCTATCCGCAACAAATACGGCTATTCTACAATTATCCTACTCAGTTTGGCTATCCTTGTCTCGTCTTGGAGATTTATCAGCCAGTGAATTGAACTTCTATTTAAGCCTTTCTGCTCTGATTCCAATCTTGCAATGCATGATAGGAAATGTGTCAAGATGTGGCGCCGCCACAAGTGTGTCTGGAGTACTAACTTTGGCTGTTAACATAAAAGTACATAGTTTTGGTTAGTTAGTATTCCAGACACTCTTGTGGCGGCGCCACATTTTTCATCATTTTATACATTTCCCATCATGCATTGCAAGATGAGAATACCTTCTTTTATATTATCTTAACATTTTCCATTGTGCATAAGATTGAAATTCACAATTGTTAATATCAATAAAACTTCCCACGTAATAAATCAAACGTGTTTATCTTTAAGGGTAGCGCCTTTTACAAACACTGAACCTTAAATTGATGCCATTTTTTTTAATTTTGCTTTCGGACTCCTTATATCTAGACGTCGTGCATTGAGGTATAATCCAAATATCTACCACTTCTATATAATTCAGATCTTTTTTATTTCTTCTATTTTTGAACCAACTTTTTTTTTATTGGTTTAAACCGTCGCTTTGTAACTACTAAGATCTTTAGCAACTGTACGGTAAATAAACATCGGTGAATCGAAAAATATTGAAAATTTATTCGAATCGAGATTTGGAGTTTTGGAGCGGTCACCTTAACCACTCGGCCACCAGTAGGCTTGATATTTCAATTTTGTTAAAGTGAGAATACCAATTACCTATGAACCTTGGATCGACATTATACATGTCATGAATGTCATCATAAGCTCTCCTCAACAATACATCTTCTTCAGGTTGAATTTTCATCTCTTGCACTTTATATATTATTTTAAAAGCTTTACGCAAATATTCATATGGGCTGTCAGCTATCAGTAATGAAATGCTTAAATAATTGGATTCAATGTCATTTCTTAGCTAAAATCAAGTTTGCTTATTTTTTATATTTATTCTAATTTATCCTATTTGCTTCTCACATTTTTTACAGACATTTCAGTGTTGAGTGGTACGTTTTCCGTTGAAACTTGGTCTCTATAAATTAATTAAGTTAATGCACCGTTTTCAATAAGCAATGGCTATGAGTTTACAATACTTGGCTATTTTGGTTACGAAGTTGCCAATATCTTTTCAAAATATTGTAAAGTTCGGTTTTGCTCATTCGTATTGGTTTCTTTTCGGCGGATTGGCGCAATTGTTTCTCGGGGGATCTAAATGCATCACTGACGATACGTAACTGATGTACTTCATCTACAATTATAATGCAACAAAACACACGAAAAATAATATAAAAGCAAATTTTCTACTTACTGTTATCTTGATTATCCTCAGAATTGTTTCCCATAGCGAAAATTTTCATGATATTTTCGGTCGTGAAAGATTGGCCAATGAACTGGGCAACGAACTGGCCAATGACTGGCCTAAAAATAAGTAATACGAAAATCAGTTTCATCATACTATTGCAAGGAAACATTTTTTGAAAATTTCGATGATTTCAAGAAATGACAAATTGTGTAAAAATATTCGACGGCAATTAAATTATTATTATTAAACAAATAAATAGCAGATAGATTTGCTAAGCGACGAAAAATATAACTATAAAAAATTAGTTGCCCACGTGGTTGAAATCAGTTGAGTCAGTTGAGATACTGAGATATCTTTTCATTGTCGACTACCCCTAGCGAAGTACTTTAAACCACGATAATCCATTCCTATTTTTAATATTCCAGAATTTCCTTTTTACAGCATCAAGTTGAAGAGCAGTACAGAAGAAGACCCAAAAGCGTCGACTAGGAGGCAAGGTGTTCAACATAACATCCGGCAAACCTCACTATTGGGAATATACATGACTTACATATTATCCGTAGAAGATTTAAATGAATCAGAAATTAAAATCTGCAAATTACCCACGACCCACGGTTGAACTATGCACTTAGACTTCAACAATTAGCAAGAAAGGAAAACTACTTTATGGATCGTCTGATTATGCCCGACGAAGCTCATTTCCAGCTAAATGGAATGGTTAAAAAGCAAAACTATAGATTCTGGGTTATTGAAACTTCTAGAATTATACCCTAACAAAATTTCTTTATCTTAAATACAAAGTTTGGTGAGGAGTAACATCACGAGATATAATCGAACTTACATAGGTAAATGATATAGCGCCATGCTTCAAAATTTTGTGAGACCAGCAATATGCAGCAATACGTATATCAGAAATGTGGTTTCAACAAAATGGTGCTACCTTCCATACAGTAGAAACCACATAGGAAGTTATAAGAGCCTTTTTGGCGATTGATTACTCTCGAGAAAATGCACCGTGGATTATCCGCCGTGATCTCCAGACCTCACAACCCCTGAACTATTTTGTAGGGATACCTGAAGAGAAAAGTTTTCGAAATTAAACCTCGGACAATTCCACAACTCGAGGAAAATAATTGTGCTAAAATTAGGGCAATAAAGCCAAAGATGATAAGAACTGTAATGAACTATGTTGACCCAAGACCTCATTTGTGCAAAGTGGAAAATGGAAGACATTTAAAAATGTTATATTTCGTCTTAAGTATAAACAAAACCCAAGATATTTTTTTTACTTTTAAGATTTAAACTAATAAAAATAAATAAACACCAAATATTTAAAGACTAATTAAAACCCTTTCGCGCCTTTTCAACGCTGAATTTAAAAAAAAAAATATTAAAGTGAAAACCAAATATAATAATCACAAAGCCTTCTGGTGGCCGAGTGGTCAAAGTGGCCACTTTAAAACTGGTAGTTTCTGGATTCGATCCTCGTATCGAGCAAATTTTCGATATTTTTTGATTAAGGATTTTTATTAACCCGAAATTCGCTATAAGCGACGACAAATGGCAAATGAAAAAAAAATCATAATCCCAAATTTGAACTAACTAATTGATGCCATTTGTTTCAACTGTCATTTCAATTGCCAATTTTTATCATTTGTCAGTTGTTGTATCAGTGGTGGCTGTGAATATTTCACGGGTAGTTAATAGTAAATTAAATAATATGAATAATATTATTTCATTAATCTTTGTTTGAAAAGTGCCTAGAGTGCCTCATTTTAGATTCACCACTGATTATTCCTGTATTTATAAAAGAAATTTTGGACTGTTAACTTAATTGGAATATAAGTATTATTGGATTGATAAAATGTTCAGAGGACTAGGACCAAAAATAATCGGTTAAAACTTTATTTATTACATGCGACGTTTCAGCTCCTTTATTGAGCCTTCCTCAGGCGTTCGTAAAATAAATAATTATTGAATTTTTTATATATCTTGGAAGTTTTATTATTGTTTTTACCAACCGTACTGTGTGTACAAAAATGAATTATGACAACAATAATTATTAACAAAGTTAAAATGATTTTTAACGAACGCCTGAGGAAAGCCCAACAAGGGAGCCGAAACGTTGCATGTAATAAATAAAGTTTTACCGATTATTTTTGATCCTAGTCCTCTGAGCATTTTATCAATCTATTATACATCAGCGAGGACATCGAGGATATGAAATTGTACAATAATAAGTATTATTTTTAATTGCAGCAACCGTAACCTAATTTAATTGTAACCGACATAAACTTAAAGTATTTTTAACTTTGCAGATTTTTTCAAAATTTATTTTTATTCCATTTATTATTTGTCTTAATTAAACTGGTTAAAAAGTTATGGGTCAGCAATAAACGGCAAAAGCCTACAGGTGACCAAGTGTTTAAAGACATGGGGGTGTCACTCTTATGGCAGACTTGGTTCTCAAAAAATTAACCTTTCACTTGACGTCGATAGGTGGCACGGTAAGCAGTGTAGTTCTTATTTCCGACATTACGCGGCGCTAAAGTGAAGTGATTTAAACGCGATGTACGTTCATTGGTTGATTTCAAAATAAAATTCACGCGTTAAAGAAACAATCGTTTGGTCAATTGTCGTCAACCGTTGTCAATTGTCGTCAACCGTTGCCAATTGTGCCGCGTTTAGTCTACTTTTGATTTTCAAACATGGATAACGTAAACGTGTTTCATAGTAGTTATCAATGTCGTATATGTTTTTCCAAAAGAGCAGCGTCAAATCAACTTTTTTACTTTCCGAAAACATTAGCCAGGTATGTATGTACGATATAAATATAAATTAATATATTTATTAACAGTTACATGATCTTGCCATTTTATGTATTAAATGTGAACTACATGCATTAAGTATCAATAAAACTCTGCCTAGGACTTCACAGTGGCTGGACAATTGTCATTTGGGAAGTCAATTTTGTCCGCAAGAAGCAGCCGGGAAGTTATTAATTTGTGGACAACATTTTGAGGAGAAGCATTTTACAACCTCAGAAAAGAAAAGGCTGAATAGGACTGCATTACCTACTTTAGTAATATACACGTAATGAAGCGAAATGTTGTACAAATTAATGATTTTTTATTCTTTATTGTAGATTTTGCAGCCTGACGCTGTCGAAGCATCCCAAGAAGAGCTTCGAAATTTTACTGAAGTGGAAGCTTCCTCGATTGTAAATAAATATTTAATTATCTATAAGAAAATATATTTACAGTTCGAATGTAAATTTCTAGAAATCTATTGACAATGTGACCCGTCTTAGAATCGAAAGGAAAGCTGTGAAACGTCTCAGAAGTATGTACCGTTTGAAGAGTAAGAAACTAAAAGAAATTGCCAGTGGTTCCCTGTCCCATATGATTGATCAAATGGATACATTTTCTGACAACCAAAAAAGTAATTGTAAAAGTGATAACCAAAAAAGGTTTAAGACGTTTAAGATGTTCCAATAGGTGTTAGGTTCGAATTTCGTATCCTTGATATTTCTCGATTTATGGATTTTTATTAATCTTAGAGGAGTTAACCTTCGACCTTAGTAGTTATAAAACGATGATAAATAACAATAAAAAAATAATAAACAGGGATAAAAGGAGACCAAGAAGGTTTGCAAGTATTAGTGGTATTGTAACATTGGTTGCCTATACGCTAACATTAAATAAGGTTTTCATTTTTTATAATTCATCATGAAATTTTTGATATTTTCCTTACATAATTAAAATAATAATTTAGAGAAAAGTATTGTATAGTTAAAACCACCATATTTTTTTTAATTTAAAAATATTTTAATTGAAAATGTAACAAGATTTTTTTTTGTTTTAGTGTTTTACACTAATTTTTGTTGAAATTTAATACTTGATGTTAATACATTGATATTGTAAATTCTCATATTGGTCAAGATTTAAGAAATTAATCATAGATTAAGTTCTCATGTTTATAACAACCAAATGAATATTGGAAATTCGTCAACTGCTTAAATGAATTAATTAAACGATAATGAAATGCATTCATAGTTTAAATATAAAACAAGGCAAAGTGGACAAAATTACATAAAAATTTGTTTACATTTTTGTATGAAATTAACATTATTTGCCTTATCGTGACCAATATGAAATTTAGCTGTAATACAAACAATTCGTAACTAATAAAGCTCTGTTATCTTTATACTGATTGTAAAAAACATATTAATCCATTAGTTGAATGGCAATAGCGATTCCCATTCCTCCACCAATACAAAGTGCTGCGACACCTTTTTGTAGTTTTCGTTGCTGTAAAGCACTTATTAAAGTGATGACAACACGAGCTCCAGAGGCTCCAATGGGATGACCCAGGGCAAGAGCTCCTCCGTTAACATTAACTTTTTCTGATGGAACATTCAGTTCACGTTGCACTGCAACAGCCTGAGCAGCAAAAGGTTCGTTTAATTCAAACAAATCGACTTCATCCATCGACCATCCAACTCGATTCAACACCGCCCGAACAGCACTAATCGGACCGATTCCCATAATCTCGGGAGCTATTCCTGTTTGAGCTACGCCAACAATCCGAGCCAACGGCTTCAGTTGTTGAGTCTCTGCCCATTTTAACGAAGTTAATACAACAGCTGCAGCCCCGTCGTTAATACCTGTCGCATTTCCGGCCGTCACTGTCCCATCTTTCTTAAAGACCGTTCGTAATTTGCTCAACGATTCGACGGAAACGTCTTTCTTGGGAAATTCATCTGAAGTAATCGTAACAGTGCCTTTGCGACTTGTAATGGAAACCGGAACAATTTCCTCGTTGAATAAACCTTTTTCAATGGCTGTTTGCGTTTTGTTTTGAGAGGAATATGCGTATTCATCTTGGTCTTGACGACTTACGTTGAATTTTTCAGCAACATTTTCAGCTAAAATAACAATTGGTTTTAGAAATTTTTTTGTAAGAAATTAAAAACAAACTAGAATGTATATGGCTTGTGTTGGAAGTAAGGCCCACTTCACACTAAGAGTGTCCAAATTAGTCAAATCAAATATTCTCCGTATACATATTTAGAAGAGCGAAAGGGGGCTAGATTTGACTTAATAATCTTAGTGTGAAATAGGCCTAAGAGATTTTAAACTATTCATATACATTATACTAAGGAAATATATAAGAAAGTACTTCAAAAAGAAAGGGCTCAAGTCCTTTTTAGCACACTCAAATCTGGCACTGTTGCGTTTTCAACTCTGTTTTTAATTTAATTCACGAATAAATCGATCCATAATGAAAATTTAACCACAGAAAAGAAAAGTATACCGTTTTAGAATTGAATTAAAAAAAATGCGAATAGAATAAAAAACAAAGTCGAAAATGCAACCTTGCCAGATTTGAGTGTGCTAAAAGGGACTTGAGAGCCAAAGAAAGTATTCTCAGAGATAATTATATAAAAGTTCAATTCGGTGTTAAAAGTTTTGGCATTTTGGAAAACCACGTAATCAGAGCTTCTATATCTTCTATATGAACTTATTTCGGAGTTCATATTAAAGGTAGATAAATTACGATATGCTGGATGAAAAAAGAGTCTTCACCAATGAATTTATAGTGCTATACCATAATCAATGTACTCTTTTACGGTAGTTGAATTTCCTAATTACAGTGTAATCTCACTAATCCGACACTATTAAAAACCGGAGGGTGCCGGATTATTGGAATATTCGGATTACTGGATTATAGTGAAAAAGTCATAGGTAATGAATAAAATAAAGCATTTCATAGAAAGAATAAATGTATGCACAGGTATAGGGGGGCGAGGGAGCCGTGGGCGGAGGGTGCCGGATTATTGGACGTGCCGATCTATCGAAGTACCGGATAAGTGAGATTATACTGTACTAGTCTTCTTGCTTACTTTTTAAAAAGTAATTTTATACTACGTCAGAGTACAAAATCTAGTTTGAGATAATAATAAGAAGGTATTCCAATATTCCAATCTTGCAATGGATGATAGGAAATGTGTCAAAATGTGGCGCCGCCACAAGTGTTTCTGTAACACTAACTATGTACGGTAATATAGGTTAATACTCCAGACACACTTGTGGCGGCACCACATCTTAACACATTTCCTATCATGCATTGCAGGATTGGAATACCTTTTACTATATTATTTTAAATTATACTTTATACACTGACATCATCTGACTTAGTATAAAATAACTTTTAAAAAAGTAAGCAAGGAAATAATTAGGAAATTCCACTACCGTAGAAAAAGTGCACTGATAAAACACTATAAACTTATTGTTGAAGACTCTTTTCATATAATATATCATAATGTGTCTATCTTTAATTTGGACCCCAAAAATAAGCTCATATTTAACATATTAAACCACTTTTTTTCTAGCTTACTGGTGACCGAGTGGTCAAGATGACCGCTCCAAAACTGGTAGATGTTGGGTTCGAAACTCAAATTTTCAATATTTCTAGATTTACGGAGTTTTACTAACTCTCGGGTTGCTAAAGACCTCGGTTGTAATAAAGCGACGGTAAATCACAATCTTTAAAAAAAGTTTTTATTTCAATACCCGTGATGCCCATATGAATATGATGAAAAGCGTCGGTTAAGCCATCATGCAGCAAAGAATCTTTCATTTCCGCAGGACCCATTTGAACTCCAGATCGTAGATGAATCACATGAGGTGATTGCGTCATATTTTCCTGACCTCCTGCTACCACCACGGTACTATCTCCACTCCTGATTGACTGATAACCAGACATAATTGCCCTGTAACATTAACATTATTATTCTTTGTATTCTTATTCAAATTAATTCGTATTACCTCAATCCAGACCCACACAGCATATTCAACGAATAGGCTGTAACTTCTTGTGGCAATCCGGCTTTAATGGCTGCTTGTCGGGCCGGATTTTGTCCACATCCACCCGTGTATGTCTGAAAAGAATAAATTTTTAAGCAATTTACTACGATTAGGATCTGTTTTTAGGGACCATAGGAAGTTTTTGGTAAGATCCTTTTGTTGAGCCGCAGACCAATTAAACGACTACATAGACTTAACGGTATCTCCAAAGATAACTATCAGCTACATTACCTGTCCAAGGATGACTTCGTTGACATCTTTAGGAGAAACTTTTGCTCGTTTTAAGGCCTCTTCAATGACAACGGCCCCCAACTCATGGGCTGGTACTGTCGCAAAAGCCGAACAAAACGATCCTTCAATGAAAATTGATAGAATAGATTAAGATTTTGTCATTTTTGTCAAATAATATTCCTCTCACCAATTGGTGTCCGGCATCCCGACAAAATTACCACGGAGTCTGACATGGTCCCAAGTACTACTAATTATTTAAAATCTTTTTAATTATTGTACTTCGTGGCAATATTGACCACGTTTTAAGATAAACTAAACGTAATATATTCCACTCAAGACAAACCACTTTAAGTACAATTTCTCACCTAACGGTATTTTAAATTACGTCACCCGGCTAGCTGCTTATTCTTTTATAATAAAAATTAACATTTAAATAGACTTTTATCTCCATAAATAATAAACGTTTATCTATCAAAAAATTTACCGACTACTTACACATTATTTTACAACTTTCCAAATTGTAATTATAAATTTTTTTAGGTTAGGATTTTCCCCGACACTTATAATTTTCCCATTCAAATATATAATTTAAGTTTAAATTGCTGAGGAATGTGTTTGAATTTAGATAAGAAAGGCTTACTGTATACGGTATACATTGTACCGTTTTCCAAGGTCTAATAATTCATTTTCGAAAGTTTTGAATTTTAGATTTTCGACTTATTCTATTAGCTTAAATTAAAATGTCCTTGCCAATTTCCTTTTATATCTATTATCTTAAATCGTTATTAACGCATCTTATGATAGTCGCTGGCCAAACTTATTACATGGTAGATGCATAGGATCCATAGGACAATGGAAAGGGCCTGCGAATAATGTGGATTTCGACGATAACTCTAGAGATTCTATATATCAAAATCCCTTAAGCAGGCATTTTGTTGAATTACTAGTTTGTTTCAACATATAACATTGTATTCCGATTAGAATGAACATAGAAAATTCTAAAGCAATGGTTCTTAATCTTGTTGGAGGTACTGATCTCTACCAGTTTCATATGCGCATTTACCGAACCCTTCTTAATTGGAAAAATAACATACGATTTATTTTCTTAATCCAAAACATAAGTAAGTCGGAGGTGTCTTCTCCGCCAAACCCGCGAGACTGACACATCGAACCCTTGAGATTTGATCGAGCCCAGGTTAAGAATCACTGTTGTATAGGATTCAACTCCAAGAAAGTGAGCCGCTTTGACTCCCTTTGAATTCGTTACCTCTAATGTTCCACGAGAATTGGTTTTTAGAGCCGAAACTTCCACTTGAAACTATCTTCTTTGGTACATTTTGCAGATTTTAATTACGTTATAAATATGAAATAGGTTTACGCAAAGAACTATCCAATTAGTTGTGGAAATAAAGGCGTAATCAGAAAAACACGCAATTGCGTCACATGAAAACTCACGAACGTAGTCTTACCAGAATATCAACCGAAACTCTAATTTAGTGTGGAATCCGAATGTTCATTAAGGCACAACTTAATACTGCCACTCTTAACTTGGAATCTGAAGATTATATTTTAATATTTTGATTGACTATTAGATCATAAAGAAGCCAATATAACAATAATCTCATAAATAAAAAAACGTTTAGAAATCAATGAGAAGACACCTGATTTCAAGCCTTTGGTTTAAAAATGAATCGTATATATTAAGATTGCTTATCGAGACGTTTTTGTTGGTCCAGAGAAATAGTTTCTCTTACTCCATCCGCATCCATTCCATACATATTACTAGTTGCGTTGTATTTGAACAACTAAAATAAACAGATTTCACAACTCTTTTCTACTAAAATTGCATTTCGTTGTAGTTAAAGCAGCTGATCCCTATCCGTTATACTTTCCGTTAGGATGGAACCTAACGAGTGCTACACTAGTTAATTACATAATTAAATTAAAAAGGATTCAAAATAAACGTTTATAGTATATTAGAAAAACAGAAGAGTTTTACTTTTTTTAAATCAGTAAAAAAAACACACTTAATTTTTATCGAGATCTTATAAGTATGCTAATTAAAGGTTTAACCAACGATACTGCTGGCTCCACGAAGAGCCAAATAACCGGCCGTTATATCCATCGGTAGACTGGTAATAGTTTGATATTCTTCACTAGTGGTATAATGCAATCGAGTTTGTGGGTCCGTGTATGGAGCCTAAAATTTAAAAAATTAATAAAAAAAAACACAATTATATGCAATCTTTAATTTCCAATTGAAACGTACGATTAATCCAGATATGTCGGAGTACTTTTTTGCTGGTCTAAATGATGGTGGAGCATTGATAGCACTATCTGAAATTAAAGTTTAATAAACTTTAATGTCTGACCGACCTTTTGGTTTTGGTTTCGGCCTAGTTTCAGTAAAAACAACGAGTTTCAGCTATCGTCAAGCTAAAATTATGATCGAAACCGAAACTGAATTAGTGAGATGAAAATGTTGAGAAATTATTGTTTCTAACTTATAACATTGGATTCTTCAATTATGAATACTGATAATTATCAGTTCATTAAAATTATTTTTTATATTTTTTTCAGTTTGAAAGAAAACTGACCAAAGTTTAGAATAAATTATTTTGCTTTTAAGATATAAGAAAGAGTACTTTCTATTCTTTGTACCCAAACATATTAGACAAAAAGTATTTTTGTTTTGTAATATTTATTTTTATGTTATTCGTAACTAATATTAAAAAGAAATATTAAGTGCATTTTTTTCCAATCAATCCCTTATTTCAGCACAAATAATTTATTTGAAATAAGAAGTAATAAAAATATGTTATGTTAATGATTAGCTCAAATATTAGAGACTAAATGGTTAATAGATACTTGTAGGATTCAAAAGTAAAAACTGATTAATTATGATTAATTTATTTTTCCTATGAAAACATGACCTTATATGGAAACGGTTTCGGCCGAAACTGAGACTGATACCGAAATTTCGATTTTTGTTAAGATTGCTAAGAATGCAGTTTAAGAGGTGAGATAATAATTATATATTGTACAATATTCTCCCTGACTACAATTATTTTCGGTATTGTTATGCTCAAAAAGAATTTAAGCAATTCATATTAAATTCCATTGTAAAGCAGCCCCTATATGCTCAATATTATTGTGCAATATGAGTTGCACAATGTATTGACGGCGGTCCCTAGGCGGTCAATATTATTGTACAATATGTTGGTTTGTGCAATATATTGTATCGTGTGGAGGCGATATTGACGACATAACATTTACCCGTTTGTACAATATATTTTCATGATTTTGAAAATCACACAATATATTATCCAATCTTTCAATATCGCCCATACACGATCAATATTACTGTACAATATTTTAGTTTGTGCAATAAAATTGATCGTATATGGGCAATGTTGAAAGATTAGATAATATATTGTGTGATTTTCAAAATCATGAAAATATATTGTACAAACGGGTAAATATTATGTCGTCAATATCGCCTCCACACAATACAATATATTGCACAAATCAACATATTGTACAACATATTCACAGTAAAGTGATTTTAAATTTCTATAAATGAAGTCCATAACAAATATGAATAAGAAAATTACTATTAAAAGTGTTTTTCCGCAAGAAGTTTTGAAAAAAAACCTTACTTTTTCATGGCTTATATTCGAACGATTTGTTCCCTGTATATTTGGTTCAATTACAGGCATACTTTTCGGTTTAACGTTACAATTGCTTACTGATTTACTTTATAACAACTAAGATATTTAACGACTTCAGGATTAGTAAAAATTCGTGAACTGAGAAAATTGGTGCATTATGAAATTTGAACTCAGTATCTATCTTTAGATGAAATGGAATCTTAATTAAAGCACCAATAATAAAACATGTAATCAATTAAAACCTACATATAAAAGTAAGCAGAAATATAATTTTATCTTGTCTTAAAAAAAAGAAGTATCTACTGATTTCGGAGCAGCCACTTTGACCACTCGACCACCTGTAGACCTACATGAATAATTGTAAGATTTATTAGTTTCTAGGAAAAAAAATCGTTGTAGAATCTCTTACAATTCAAGTAAGGTATTTTCCTAGGAAACTTGCAATAGTTTAACTCAAAATTTTCATAGTATCAAAAAAATATTACAGTGGACAAAATTTTCGGGCCACGGAAGTCCTCGTTCCATCGTTATGATTTGCTTAAGTGAACGCCACGCTCGTTTCTTGTTAATAGACTTGGATGCATGCTGCTAAAGTAAAAAAAGAAAAAAATCGTTAATAGATATTTGCGTGACAACATTGTGTAACTATAACATTCAAAAATAGCAATTGTACAAATAAAAAAAACCAAGTTTCGGTATTGACATTTTATTATAATTGCACACCTGAAAACAAGATGCCTTGAAAATGGGTCGGTTTTCACTTTTTTCGTCCTCTGTAGCCATTTGTATTCGTCTAAATTTCAGTTCCTGTTCAATCTATTCGCCGAGCTTATTGCACCTTTTGCGAAATAAAATGGGTAAGTAGTACATTGAGGGTTGCTTTAGCTTTTATGTTGTGGGATTCTTTGGATGAAATTTATCTAAAATATATGCCAATTAAATTTCATTTCACAGACAAAAAACTCCCTTATTCTTCAAAAACTTTACAAATTTCAAAAGTTAGGTTACTTCTTTAACGAGATAAATGCAACTATACCTTCCAAATTTAAATTCCCTTTAGTATACTTAAAAGGTTAAAAATCCAATGGCAATTTATATTAATTTTCATTTATAATTAAATATTTATTTAAAATTCGCAAACTAAATTGCACTTATTTGAATTTGACGAGATTCATGACATGCGCTCTATCATGAAATTTAAATTTTCCCATAGTTCCCTGCAATCTCTGTACCCTTTAAATAGAGGTCATAAGGACAAAGTTGGGAAAAGATTTGGCTACCTGTTAAAAGATTTTCGGGCAGTTTTAATTACTTTTCTTATATCTTACCATTAAGTAAGATGAAATAAAAAGAAAATACTATATTTTTGTACTAATTGAATCATTGTTTTGCAGCGCAAACTTGTCGAGCTAAACAAATGGCGTGTTCACACAGTCGAAAATTTTGCGTTGGGGGCAACTGGAAAATGAATGGAGACCGCAATTCAATTTGTGCAATTGTGAACACCTTAAAGGCTGCATCTATCGATCCCAACACCGAGGTGTACATTGGATGTCCATCAATTTATTTGGAATTCGTTCGTACAAGTTTACCAAAGTCGATCGGAGTCGCCGCTCAAAATTGTTATAAAGTAAAGTCTGGGGCTTTCACTGGTACTAAGAACATTGTAAACGATTCGTGATGAATAAGTAAATTAAAATTTTCAATTTTAGGTGAAATTTCTCCGGCTATGATTAAAGATGTCGGTTGCGAATGGGTTATTCTTGGTCATTCAGAGCGACGTGCTATTTTCGGAGAATCGGATGAGTTAATCGCGGATAAGGTTGCTCATGCATTGAGTGAAGGTCTGAAAGTCGTTGCTTGTGTTGGAGAGACTTTGGAGGAACGAGAAGCCGGATGCACCAACAGTGTAGTTTTTCGACAGACGGCTGCCATTGTTCAAAAAGTCCAAAATTGGTAAATTTACAATTTCTTCACAAGAAACGTAAATTAATAATGCAATTTCAGGGATAATGTTGTGATTGCATACGAGCCGGTTTGGGCTATTGGAACCGGAAAAGTGGCAACACCAGAACAAGCTCAAGAGGTGCATGAAGCACTTCGTAATTGGTTTAAGAGTAACGTAAATCCTCAAGTTGGTGATAGTATTCGAATTCAGTATGGAGGTTCGGTGACTGCTGCTAGTGCTCCGGAACTCAGCAAAAAGCCAGATATTGATGGTTTCCTTGTGGGTGGTGCTTCTTTGAAACCTGAATTTGTCGACATTATTAACTGCAAGAGCAAATAAAACATCACAAGCTTTAATTAATGATTTATTTTACAAAAAAACATTTTTGTCGTTTTTATTATAAATATTGTTATACTTATTTGATTTATTGTTATTAGAATGAAAAAAAATCGACAGAAATAAAAAAAAAAACTATGAAATAAACTTCTTTTTTCGTCTGTATGATTTTTTTGGTCCTTTTACAAAACACCAATCAACTGTAATTGTTTGACCAAGAAATTCTCGGCCGTTGAGCTCTTCACGAGCGGTTTGTGCTTCTTCGTAGGTTTCGTATTCCACGAGAGCATAACCTTTTAAGAATCCGGTTCGTCGATCGAGGTTTAGATGTATGTTTTTGATGACACCGCAGTCGGAAAATCGTTCGTGGATGTCTTCTTCGGAGGCTTCTTCGTGGACGCCTGTGACGAAGACGATCCAGCCTTCGACGGACCGTTGAGGAGCTTGATCGTCCCCGGTTTGATCCGACTGAATTGAGTCGTACTGAATCACTTCCCGTTCGGCGGCATCATCGCCGAATCCTCGACCTTTGCGCTTACGCGCCTTTTCTTTTAATCGAGCTACACCTTGGTCGCCATCCTCATCTACTTCAAACTCTTCGGAGTTTTCAATATCCAATACATCAGCCATTTTTTGAACTTAAATTAATGATACTAATTTAAGTTTGATTAGTGACAAAAACATGGACGCAATTGACGCATGACAATTGACAGCTAGTGGTGCCAAGTGGAATTTTTTTCAACTAAAAATATCAAAGATGGGGATTCCACATAATTGTAATCTGCCGTAATTATTGAGTAAAGCAACAAAAAATTAACGCTATAAAATTAAAACTAAAAAGATTTTTCCAAAAAAAATTCTTCTAATGGTAATGTATTAATTATCGAAGAATATCACTATACATAAAAGATGCGCAAAAATATTGATTGACATTATTGGACGTTTCAATTTGACAATAATGTAGCGCAGAGTGGCAATTTAATGAACTAAAATTGAAAAGACTGGACCAGACTGGACTGATTTTTCTCCTCCAAAGGCTTTGCTCTCCCGGCTTTCCCACAGCTTCCAGGTTCCATAGTTAAAAGTGGATTCCTTTTAATTGAGAAAAGAAATACTTCAACTGGAAATATGGGTATGATACTTATTTACTAGACTAAATGCAATAAAAATAATTTACCTATTTGTTTTACTTAGGAGGAAATTGAAGCAAATATTGTTTCTTTGTTGAAGCGGTTGAAGCCATTGTCTCGGAGATCATATTTCCAAGTCTTCTATAAATTTAGTCGAGAAAACCATAAACTAAAAATCTTTTATTCGCTTTTAAGATTATATTTAATTAAGGCTTAGTCTCAGGCTTAGTTTTGAAATTGTATACTTGGAATTATCAGGAAACGCCAAAGAAAATGGCCGGTTCATTTCGACATAGTCAATGGGATCCGGTGCTCATCATTACTCAAATATTCGCTATGCAATGCACCGCATATTTCTCTTTGGGAATGGTTAAGGTTGCATTGGATTACATTTCATTCGACTCAAGATCTTTGCAACATTTATTCGAGTATCATGTACGAAATAAAAATTACAAAAGAATTTAATTAAAGACATTTTTTTTTTCATTTTTAGGAAATTCATATTAGAGATACTGGTGGCCAAATGATCATCACTGCGTTTTTGATCAATGCTTTGCTCAAGTAAGGTTTTACATATTTAAAATGATCACAACTAATTTTCTATTTATTTTAGTGCTGTAGCCCTATCGTTCCTCGTGCAACGCACAAAGCAATGTTTGGACTTTAGCTGCACCTGGCATTTCATTCATTTGATCGTTTGCTGGATTTACAATGGAACTTTTCCAACAACAATGTCTTGGTGGCTCCTGAATATAGGATGCGCCATAGTGATGTGCGTCTGCGGCGAATTTCTATGTCTACGTACAGAACTACGTGAAATTCCCTTGTTAGGACCGAAGAGTGATCTCTAAGTCAAAAAATATAACATTTTACCCTTTCATACACATATTTATTACCCTTTACAAAGTCTTCGTATAAATCCGAATTATAATATCTATCAATATCTATAATATTTAATCTAAAATTTCATAATATATATATAGCTATGCATATTTAAATGTTTAATATATGAAATAAATACATGTAACATTCAAAAAAAAAGAAGAGTTTTTCTCTATTGATAAATCTTATCATCTTCGTTATAATTGATCAATATCAAGCGAGTAAAAATGTAACTTGTGTTTAGTATCAGTCTAAAGTGAAGGAATATAAATTGGTTATACTATATTTTTGTATTTAAAATAATCTACTTGACAAATTAAAGTTTTTCAAAATTATTTAATCTAAAATCAGATTTTTTCTTATATTTATTTCACAGAAAAGCAATTGATGTAACCTTGAGGTCGTAAAACAATAAACAAATTTGTAACCCAGTAGATTAGCGACGTCATTAGTTGTAATAAGCCATATGTGAACGATTAAATGAGTAGGTAAGTAAATCGAGTGATGAGAACGAATAAGTCGAATATTTGAATTGTTTTTAAACTATTACTCTACTTGAATTTTGCGCCTAAATTTGGGGAATTTGGCTACAGATACGACTAGTAAAGCGCTATAAAACTGCTTAACCATTTGCAGTCAAGTGCAATTTTTGGATGAAAATATTGAAGTTATTAATAATTATTTTTATAGTTCCAAATTTTATACTTATTCTGATAAATTTAAAAACCAACTTCAAGTACATATATATTAAAATGATGAAAATATTTTTAGTAAGTTATTTTGTATAGTATAGGCAACCAAATATTCTTCCATGTATACCGTACGATCTATCCATTAGTCTGGTGCAGGGGTGTCAAATTCGCGACTCAAGATGAACCTTTTTGCGGCCTATTAAATTTATTCAATGTATATAATTATTTTGTATTATGAATGGAAATAAATCTTCTGTCCGAAACTTTAATTAACGCTCACGTTGGGTCAATTTTGAAAGTCTCAGCCAAGAAACCAGAGAAGAAATGTTAACTATCAGGACGTAAACAATATTTTAATTTAATATATGTTTATTACTATGTCCAATTCAAAATAAAAATATTTGTTTCTATAAATATTTATTTTATTTTTGCGGCCCACCTAAAGTTAAGCATTGTTTATTTGGTACAAATAAGCTTTTGAGTTTGATATGCCTGGCCTAGTGTTTCCAAATATGGTATGCGGTGCTATACATATTATACATACCATCAAGGATAGAAGTAAAGGATAGGCGTTGCACTCATGTTGGTTGTGCCAGACGCAACAATGGGTTTAAATAGTAAAATATCATAACTTTTTTTTTTAAATGGGCTACCGTTTTCCAAAAGTGGAACACCTATGCACTCTTTTGGCGGTCGTTTTTTACGGATTGATCCTTGTTAAGTTAATTTATGATTAAATTTAAGTAGCGTCCGACCAAACTTTCGGTTTTGGATGTTATCAAGCCGAAACTGAATTCGTGAGATGAAAAAGTTGAGAAATAATTGTTTCTTACTTATATTAGAATCTTCAACTCCTTATTTCAGCGAAAATAATATATTTAAAATAATAAGTGATAATATGTTAATGATTAGTTCAAGTATTAGAGACTAAATGAATAAATAATACGTATAGGATTTATAAGTAAAGACCGACTAATTATAATAAACTTTTTTTTCTTACGAAAACATGACCTTATATGCAAGTTTCGGTTTCAGCCGAAACTGTGACTGATACCGAAATTCGGTTTCGGCCGTAAAAACTATCGGTCGGACACTAAATTTAAGTAATCTAAAAATATATTATATATTACATGTTTGACCATAAAGAAATAAATTTCAAAACTTTTTATCTGCCAAGTAGTTTATTTACTAGTATTAGAAAACAGGCACAAAGATGAGCTGTTTTTCTCATTATTTTTTTTTTCAAAATAAACCAATATCCTACCAGTGTTAATTTATTCTCGTACTAACTATCTAAAAATATTTTCAGAAAATTTAACAATTAATTTTATTAGTCAAACATTAAATTGTTATTTTTTAGACATTTCACAAGCAACAGAAATAACCTTATGTTATAAAATATACAATGTTTCTTTAAAAAAAAAAATCAAATTTTAAAAATCAATACAATTCATAATTCGCCATAATTTTTCTCATTTCACTTAAAAACAACAATTTAAATGTAAAAATAATGAGATGGTTTATAAAAGAAATCCCTTTCCATAGTTTGGAAATTTTCGCTCTTTGTAAATAAAATGTTTAAACGACAGACTTTAGAGATCCAAGATCAGATCCAAGCGAAAGCGTTATATTGGAGTATATATAAATAGATATCAATATTTTACAAGTGGTTTAATGAAAACGCAACGTTAGCTATTTAAATATGTTTTGATGAATCGAAAAAACATCATTCTGATATTTGTACAGATTGCCCACATTCGTTGTCAGTTACACTTGTAGTTGTAGTTTGTGTTTCATTTGTATCTATATTTGAATCTTCGAAAAAGTCTGATGCTCTGCTTCGTTTAGGTACAACATTACCTACATCTTTTACATCCGCATTATTCCCTTTATCATCATTAGTTGCGTTCATAAATTTCTCGTCGTTAGGAATTTCGGGACTTTCATTTTTAGTCATCGAAGCAATTATTTGGTTAGTCATTGAGGTGTCG
The DNA here is from genome assembly GCA_958496175.1 of Sisyra terminalis. NCBI lineage: Eukaryota > Metazoa > Arthropoda > Insecta > Neuroptera > Sisyridae > Sisyra > Sisyra terminalis. The sequence continues at coordinate 17,892,255 of OY292279.1, read as the reverse complement.
AATGGGACGGATTCATTTGAGGAAAGTCGAGGTCGAGTTTTAGCCAATTCGTTGGTGTCGGTTGGAGACATTCGTCCACGCCCTCGTGGTACCGTTGTACCGTTATTTGATCCGGTTATCGTGTCGATATTGTTTTCGTTTGGAGGTGAAGAGCGACCACGCCCGCGTGGTTTTGAATGTTCCGGTGGTGCGAGAATGGGAATAGCAGCTTTGGCTCGTCTAACCGGAGCTCGCGATATCACTTGTTGACTATGTGGGGAATAATACGTAATGCCACCTTGAGATTGGTACAATTCTTGTGTGGCTGGAACAGGAGCTGGTGGATACGCTTGTTGATATGGAGCAGGATGTGGATATCCAGCTGGTGAATATTGTGCCGGAGGTTGAGGACCAGGCGCTGTGCCCGCGTAGTTGATAACAGTTGGAGGTGGTTGTTGCAAATAAGCTGCAGCAGCAGCTGGAGCTGCTGGCAAGTTGTAGGTCGCGGCAGCGACCGCTGCTTGATAAGCTCCTGGGGATGTCGCTCCATACTGACCATGTCCGAGTTGCATCGACTGATTTTGAGGAATCGCTGACATTATCTGTTGTTGATGTGGGGATGCTTGCGATGGATTTGCATTTGGTGGAATTGATAGCAATGGTTGCTGCGATGCGGCTACTAAAAGGTTTTGGTGATGCACATTGACTGGGGCACTTCCATGAATTGGTCGACTCATTGGTTGCGCAGCACCACCGCTAGTATTCATCGGCATTTGATGCATTCCCATTTGACTATCAGCCGGAGGCTGATTTCCATATTCTGTTTGGTAATAACCAGAGGACACTTGGTGAGGTTGATTGTTTGGTTGGTTGAAAGTCGGCGGCGTTGTTTCGGGTAAAGACCTTTGCCGAAGTGAGCTGTATCTTTTCGGACCTCCAGCTCGTTGTTGTTGACTTTGTTGAGGTTGTTGTGGTTGTGGTTGAGGCATTTGTGTAAGGTGGTTTATTTCAGGAGCTTGTTGGTGATGTCTCTGACTTGCATGAGGTGAATTATTCTGATTACTCTGATTCTGTCTAGTGTTATATAAATACTGCGCATTTTGGTCATCTAATTTCAAATTTTCCATCTCTCTAATAACCGTATCCGGATTAACATCCCGACTAGTCACCTTACTTCGGTTTGAATTACTAAAACTTTGCGATGAAATCGTCCCTATTGTTTGCTCTTGTGTTGCGATATTCTCGCGAATAGGTTTTGTATTATTATATGATTTATTCTGCCTATTACCATTTCCTGTCGGTTCCATTTTACCATCTGGCCGATAAGGCATGCCTTGTTGTTGCTTTGGTGGACGATCATTTACCACAACTTGATTTTTTGAATTAACTTTATTAGGCTTAAACTTGTTGATTTTTTCTTCGATATATTGTTCTTTATTATTACCCTGAAGCGGTGGATTTCTGCTTTTGGGTTTTTTCCAAGCAGAATTTTTTATTTCGCGCGATTTATTATAATTTTCATTAGGGATTTCTTCATTTTGATTTTCCAATTGTTTATCGAGAGGTGGAAAATCTTCCTGGGTTAGGCTTGGATTTCTGTTATTGGATCTTCTGGGTGGACGAGTACCTGTGCCGCGACTAGCATAGGCTTCTTCGTCTTCCCAATTTCGAGTGTATTTGTTTGGTCCTCTACCATAACGTCGACGTCGCCGTGCACGGGGTGGACCGTCCTCATTCCTTATATCATAACCATAGGCGTTGATTAATTCTTGTTTTGTTTTCGGGCATTGCTCTTTCTCGATATATAAGTCATGACCCCAACGCTCATGGTCTTTTTCTTCCCAAATTTTCTTTTTATTTCGAGGATTGTCCTTTTCGACGCTAGCTTTGGCATCACCGGCACCACCTACGTCGACATTAGTCTCCAGAATTGGTTCTCCAGCGGGATTTTCTTCGTCAAGTTCTATAGTTCGATCATCATGTTCATAAAAGTTACCTCGTTTTGGTATGTATTGAGGATTGCGTCGATCTTCATCATCGTCAACTTTCTTCGTGGCCGATTGTTCATGCTCCTGGCCATCGCCACGTAATCGTTCACCTACTGCACTCCCATTGCTGTCAGACTCCTGAAAAATATGCAAATAATCCAAAACCGAATGTGTTTCGCCGAGTTCATTGACCATTTATGTCGCAGAAACACTTACCTTCTCTGAATCGGAATTCGAACCGCTTCCAATTTCATTCAAAGATTTATTCGATGATGCCACACTTGTCGACATAGTAAACGAATAATTTATTCACCGTTTGCACAATAAAACCATTAATATTTATGGTTTTCAACGCTTCTTTGCCAATAAATTTTTCGACATTAAATACAAAACGAGAAAAGCAAGTGTAACTTACGTCAGACTGAACACAACACCATGAAGCTATTCGTATAATTGCGACCAACTTAAAAAGCTAGTGTTCAAAAAAAACAACTAAGTTTTTTGGTTCGGAACTGTTCCGGTATCATCGCTGTCAATTCTGAACAGTTTTCCCATCATAAATTCCAAAAATTCAATAAAATCTGTCAAATTAGCAATATACTTGTTAAAATAAGTAAATATTTAAAATAAATTGATAGCTGAAAAATGGGAGGAAAACATAAGCAAGCACAACGAACCAAAAATAATGTCAAAGTAAAAAATAAATAAATTATTGAAAAGATATATTGAAAAAATAAAAATTTAATTTTAGCCTTCAAGCAGTGGTCGAAGCGCTGAATTACTGGGCTCTTCAGTCCCGAAATTTGTTGGATTTTCGGCCGTCGAAGACGGTGTAGGCTTTCGGCCCTTCGTTCCAGGTTTCTCTTCATTCCCATCCACGTCCAAGGCATATTCCAGCGAAGATCCTGGTGCACAACAAATCGATGCGAATTTTCAACTTGTTTTGAAAAAAATGAGCAAAAAAGACTCAACAACTAAATTAAAAGTATGGAAATGGGAAATTTATGATTATTGTGGTGTATCATGAAAATATTGACTAATTTTTTTCAATATTTCGCTTGGTTTTTGAGATATTCGATTTACGTATTCGGGTTTTTGTGTATCTACTGAGTAAGAGTCCCTCGACCCCAGTGAATTAAAAATAAATCTGAATTTTGTATTAATCAAATGATAATCGTTGGTGTATCTAACAAATTCCATATGTGATTTTCGTAACGTTTTGGGGCAAGTGGGGCAACAGCAAGAAACATTAAAAAAAACAAAAGGAAATAAATCCCACATTTTAATGCAATTTCTAAAAAAAATATATGCTATTTACACGTAGTGTTACCTATTATTACTTAATTTTGAAAAGTAAAATATAAAAGTGAAAAAATGCACATATGGAACTTGGTAGGCGCAGCGACAATATGTAAAGTATATAGGCATACCTTTATCGTACTTATATACACCACAGTAATGGTAGAAATGCAAATACAAATTGTAAATTAAGGAATATTTTATTTAATATTTTAAAATTGTCTCAGGCTGTACAAGAGTTCACCGATTTAGTTGAAAAAGCAGAAAATTCCGATAGTCTAAAACCAGTTTTACCGTTTTGGCCTCATGTATATTGTTCATTGGCATTGGATGTAGACCATCGAGTTCGAGAAGCATCACACGTTGCACAACGTTCTGTCGCTTTAAAAGCCAAAAAAAATTTGGCTCCATTTTTAAAACAAATTGCAGGTCCATGGTTTACATCCCAATATGATTGCTACGCTCCAGCTGCTACGGCAGCGCAACAAGCCTTCAACGTAAATCTCCAAAATCCCTTCAAAAAAATCAATCCCAAAATAATTGTTTCCATTTTTTAGGATGCTTTTCCACCGAACAAAGTTGCCGACGTCATATTATTTTGTCAAGATGAAGTTTTAAATTATATCTGTGATAATTTAACGGGACAAAATCAATGTTTAAATAAGTAAATACTTGAGTAAAATAATAATAAGTAAATATCTAATAAATAAATATTTTTTTTTTTTAGAAATTTGAGCGAGGAAGATCAAGAGGCTAGAACTCAGCGATTGCTCATTTCAAGCCTGCAAGGTTATTCATGGTACTTGCAAAAAGTGCCACCGAAGCAGCTAGAAAGCGCACTTGAACTTAACAAAAAAATTATATCAAATGCTCAGTTTTGGAAACTGTCGAAACACCAAACGTCCAACGTTCGGGCGGCCTGGTTTATTACGTTATCAGCAATGTTGCAACGTGCTCCTCATTCTTTTCTGGCCGATGAAGGGGAACGAGTTACTAAAACTGTATTGGCCAATTTGGATGAAACAGATCCAGTAGTTTTGTCGACAGTTTGGGAAACTGCGCTACTAGCGTTATTTACTGTTCAAGTAAGAATAGTTGTAGGACCACTAACATTACAACATATAGGCATTATAACTAATACTTTTTTACAACCTAATAATTCATAATTTCGCAATTATTGTATTAATGAGCGTAATTCAATTGAAATTTACTCAATCAACCAGTAGTGTAGCGTGGTGGGTTTCAAGGAGGCTATGGCCCCGGGTGGTACATGAAAATGGGGCGGCATATTGACATTGATTCTACAAATGATTTTGCCTTGAGAAAAACACAAAGAGACTTTTAAAATAGTTAAAGAATTTAAAGATATTTGACTTTGAACCAATTTTGTTTACTAATGGTAAAAATAAAGGGCGGGAAATTTTCCCGGCCCGAGCGGCGGAATTGCACGCTACGCCACTGCAGTCAACTCAGAAGGTCAGCAGGTCATAAAATTCGAAAATGTATTGAACAATAGGGCTCTGGGGCATTGGAAATGCCCCCTCTGTGAAACAAACATATTCGTTGGAACATTTCTAGTTATAAATATAGGAATAAACATATCAATAGCCTTTCTCGCAGGTCAAACACATATTGGTTTCTACAAATTGAAAATATTCCATTTTACAACAAATCGAAATTTTCTATCGTATACTTAGTCGTCCAATTTTTTGGCTGGATTTTTTATCATTGTTCTTAATTGTTTATTTTCTTCCTATTATTTTTACACAATCACTGCCTGAACTTACAATAGACCTAATGCACATATTCTAAAAATAATTTAAAATGTAAGAAATATTCGTTTAAAAAAAAAAATGTTGAATTCAAAATAACTAAAACAACCACCTATTAGCTTGGCCGTAAAATGACGTCATAGTACAGAAACTTCAAAATCTGACGGACCTTTTCCTATGACAAATGTATAATGATTGCTAAAGATGTTTAAATAGTTCAAATTAAATGATAATGATTGAAACCATTTACAATACTTTTTATTTAGTGTGGACAGATATATTTAATTACACTTTTAATTATTTTTTTTAAAGAAAAAGTATGTTAATTTACCTTTTAGAAATCACTTTACAATTATTCATCTGAACAGGGAAGTAGAGAAATCATTTCAAATAGTAATGAGGAAGATTAGGTTGTTGTTTTTTCTGAATATTGCCTTCATGTACTTTTATATGTCCAAATATCAATCATATTGGTTCACTTATTGTTATTGTAATTTTGAGAGTAATTTTCAGGGCGGAAAAGGTTTTCCGTGGCGGAAAATGTGAAAAGTTGTGTATATTATTATTAGTTTTATGATAACCGCTCAATGATCGGTTTATATCTCGGTTTCAATATATGAACTGTGACGTCACAGAAGACCCATAAACGTACCTATCGTTCTCGGACTCTCATTATCTCATTAAAATAAAAACCCTTTTCTACCAAAATATACAATTTTCATAACTTAAAATTGGTTTTTTCTGACTTTAATAATGTACTTTATCGATTAAAGAAATGTTCATATGATCTATTGAGTGTAGGATCGACGGCAAATGTACATATAAGTCTTAACATTTTTTACAAACTAGCATTATAATTTAATTTATAATTATCAAATATTCATTTTTTAAAAATTTCATTAAAGAATCGAATCTCATTAAAAATTTATAATAAATGTTATAGGATTGGTGGACTCATATTAATATTGATAAGTTAGTTTTACCAAAATTGTGGCGAGTTTTACGCGAAGCTGCTCAAGGAAATGCTGCATCAATTTATCCAAATTTGTTGCCATTGATTTCGAAGTTTCCTCCTGGATCAGATGCCCATGCTTTTTATACGAATTTCTTCGATAATGTTCGAGCCGGGTAAGGTTTAAGAAACTATATAATAGAAATATATGATTTTTTAATATATGAGGGTTCAATATATGATTTTTTTATTATTTTATTCTAGATTTAAGCAAAAAAGTGTGGAGCAAAGTCGAAGTGAATTGGCATCGGTGGTAAATTCGTTTATCGAGTGTTTACAATATGTGATTTTAACTCATCAATCAGACAATGTTTTATGTGAACTTTTGCTTAAAAATCAATTAATGAAAACGATAGAATGGTGTTTACTTGAAGGACACTACGCTTCGAAGACCCTCTTTAACCAAGTGGCCTCGTTAGTCGGTTATTGGAATCGCAATCGTCTCAATTCCGAAACACCAAACTATCAAACTTTGCTCAAACAATTTTGGGATTTCTTGTTAGAAATCTACACGAATATTATCAACGTGGAAATTCCAAACAAATTCGACAATGAAATCAAGTTTACAATTCTGACAAAACAAGTTGATCTACTATTTTCGCTAAAAAGAAATCAACACAATAGTTCAGGAAAGAAACAAGTCCACAAAGTGCAGTTTGTAATAAGTGAAGAAGAAAATGCAAAGGATGTAGATCAAGTGGATGTTGCAAATGTGCAGCATTGTGAAATAAACCAATCGGACTTAAGTCAAAGTCTTCCAATTAATGATTTCCTTGTCGAATTAAATCAAATAGCGTATGCAATTGCTAAAATCTATTTGGATAATATCGACAAATCTGGAATTAAAATTGATGGAGCTTATCTATTTCATTTACATTCAATAATCCAAGAATTTGAATCAATCGAAATTTTTCATCACATATCGAACGGAAAGAAATTGATCGATTTATTTATACATCGCTTTCTACCTTGGTTAAAATCCGAGAAAAATAGTGAAATTATAGACAATATTATTGATTTGTTGTTTATTTTATTCAAATATTTAAATTTTGATGAAAAGGAAATATTTCTGTCTTCCATATCTTCGGTTTGTTATAACATTTGATTAGTAAAATTGCAAAATTAAAGGTTTTTGTTTTTCAGTGTCAAAATAGAGTTATTTTAAAGACAATAAGTCATGGATTGGCTCATCCTTATCGAAACGAAGGTGTTATTCGTACCTGGTTAAAAACCGATGTGGTTTCTAAATTTTTAGAGGAGGCTGCTATTGAGGTAACCGACGAAAATTTGGCAGCAAATGCGTCCCCCGATCTTATGCCTCTTTTACGGCTGGCTTGCACTGCGATTGATAGCTCAGGTTGGTTGAAAAACAGAAACAAAAATGCACTTTGTTAATAATGGGAAAATATATTGCATTGTAAATTTTATGCAAATTAATTTGCAAAAAAAATTACAAATTTCCCCGATACGTATTTTGATTGCCAAACATCCTTTATAAATGACTATATTAAGTAGTATTGGATTTTGCTACAACTGTTGTATGATGATTCATGTCTTTGTATCATTTGGAATTTAACGTTATATGCTGGTATACGTTCCACAATATATACAGTCATATATGGGTGATTCTCATTAAATTCCGAAATTAGGTAGAAGAAAATTTATAATTTTTTTTTTTAATTTTTTGATTTAGAAGTTTAAAAAGGTGCTAATCTCAAGTTAGGGACATGGTGAGGGAATGATTTTCTGAATACTATTTATTTATTATTCTTTAGAGATATTCATATGGTTCAAAAGTTATGTCCAACACCATTAGCCCAAATGATGTTCTGTTCAAGGAAAAAAAATACCATTGTTGGTTACTTAGATTTTTTTAAAAACAAAGGACAAGAATTTTGATATTTCATAAGAATTGCCCACATATAGATTATTCGATTTAGTACATTCTTAATTCACCGGGGTTGAGATCTTAATTCATTGAATATGGAAAATTTGTATACTTATTTGTTTACTTAGATTATTCATTCAAACATTATGATACGTATCTAAATATGGTCTCATCCCGAGTTACGTATACTCTACTATACTTACATTTCTGTACTTACTAATTGTAAGTAAATTCATCGTTATAAAAATAAGTCAAATCATAAAGTTTTACGGATATATCTGAACGGAGAATAACGGAGAAATTCAATACTACTTTGAAACCATTGGTGAATTATTGGAAGCAAATTTTCAAGTTTATAGTTTACATAGAATAGATTATATTGCATAAAACTTATACAATAATGTAATATACGTTTTGAATACAGAGTAAACCGATTTATAATCTGCGTAAATAAATTTTATTTGTGTACTTTGTTCTTTTTAGATCTATTAATTAGTGATGAAGTCTTACAACGCATCGTACAAGTATTTTGTCGGCCATTGAATGAACCGCAAAATTACGAAACAACTGTGGATACAAGTGCCCGTTTTGCGGCCGTTTTGGCTGCATTCCTGTATTCAGACATAAACGTAGCAAATCTATCACAAAACAGTAACGAAAAAGTTCACGAAAAACTCAATTTATTGATTGCCTTATTTAACTTTAATGTGATTTGTACGACTGAAGAAATCGCTTTATTAACCGATGATACGCTTTGGGAAATCAACACATCGTGGCAAGATGCATTAGCCGTGCTTCGGTCAGAATACGCTTACGATTCGCCGATATTCTGCGAAATTATCGAACGCTTTGTAAAAATAATTCGTGAGGCACTATCTCAAGAAAATACCGACATAGAATGTCTAATCGATCGAACATATGAAATTATTCTTAGTGCGAAAATTTCCAACGATGAAATCAGTGGTTTGATGAAAATTTTCTTGAAACATTTCCAAGTTGTGGACCAAATCAAAGCAATAGCTCAATTGGCTTTAAGTGCCGATATTATTTGTGGAAAACTAAGTTTTTATTCGAACGAGTGCCACGTGGGAAAATATTTTCTTCAAGATGAAGTTTCAAGTGAAACTACTTGCTACAGTTCGATAAATTTGTCAAATATTCCACGATTTATTAATTTTAACTTAAATTTAATGTTGAAATTCTTTAAATTATCCCAAAACAATAAAAAAGATGAAGAAAATGAAGAAAACGATAGCGATGATGACGAAGAAGATGATAATTTACAAGAGTTTAACATAGACGAAATCTTTTCTAGAGAAAATATTTACGGGATAGTTGAAAATCTCTTTGTTTTTTCTGTGATGAATTTATATTCTAATTATTATAAAATTGTAAGTTAAATTTGATCAAAAACTTATCTTTCTCTCTAATTTTTTTTTCCTTTTTTTAGAGTGAAAATTATTATACGATTGGGTCAAGTCTTCCAATTATCAACGAAAATATAAAATTGTTATTAACCAATTTATTAACAACAAAGCATTACGCAATAATTACAGAAGAAATCATTTCTAAAGCCCGTGCTTTGGGTGGTCTCTGGACCCACGTGCTTTATAACTTCTACAAAAATTGGGCATCGAAACTAAATAGTTTAAGTTTACAGCAAGTTTATTCGAATTATGTTAAAGATTTTTACAACGAAAGTGATTTATTGCCGTGGTTGCATTTGACTCAATTATTTGCACCACACATAAGTTGGGATGATGTGGATTTATTTAAGAAACCACCATTGGAATGTATCTCGGTTGTAGCGGCAATACGGAAGAATGACGACCAATCTACGGTATTCCTGATGGAAGCACTGGGAATTGTCAAATCTTTGACTACCAAATCCGATATGTTACAAGAAAAGTAATTGTCTAAACAATACTAATTTTAATATTTCTAACACTAAACGAGTCTAGTTTTCATAGCGAATTTCATTTCATTTTAACCCTCAAGGGGATAAACAGCAGTCTTTGGACACTTTTTTGTCGCCACACCTACCGAATTGAGCTGTTTGTTGTTCGGCAAATTTTATTAAAAATCAATTAAAGAGGTTCATTTAAAAAAAACATTGAATGAACACCAAAAATATAAAAGTAATATACAAAACATGAAAATTCTTGCCAATCATCCGTTTTTTAGGGTATAACTTAAGAAGTCAAAATCTTTCATTAGAGTTCAAGGAGTCTTCAAATCAAAATCGGTTCAGTAATGTAATCACTAACCTGTGGCAGACGAACAATTACTTTCATATTTTTAATATTAGTATGAATTAAAATATCAAAATAGTAGCTAAAAGTTTTAAATTAAGGCGACTGTTTTCAATGATTGTATGACAAAACAGAACTAGGAAAAATGTGTTTTCCCCGATATACTTATCTCCTATTTTTTTTGCTATTTATCGTCATTTAGAACTGCCCAGGCTTTTAGCGGTTCTGAGGTTAATGAAAAACCTTATACGAGAATCTTACCTAGCACCTACCAATTTTGGAGCGGCCACCTTAACTACTCGGCCACCAATAGGCTTTTTCCCAATTGTATTTTATTATTTACAGTTTAACCGAATATATACGAAAAAAACGCTATCACTTTGCTTTTTTATTTGAATCAAAGATATCGTTTTGGAACCAAATATTAATAATTCAGGCAAATTTTCAACTTTTAATTTTAAGCAGTTTTCCAGTATTATTTGAGTTTTACTCGAAAACTATTTAAAATTAAAAGCTGAAAGTTTTTCAAAATTATTTTTATTTGGTACCAAAACGAACCTCTTATATTAGTTCAAATAGAAAATGCTACGAGAGCAGATTTTCCATTATCATTACCCATAATCCCATTACCTTCTCTGTTAAAAAAGGCATTTTGAAAACATTACATTTAAAATGCCTTTAATAACTTTAAACGATTTCTAACGGCTTCTAATGGGTTTTAGGACATTTAAAATGCCTTTCAATTTCTTTTTAATAGGGTTTGCTACATTCTTTGCTAATTTTGAAGAACATACTTACTTTAAAGTCCTTTAAGCCTACTGGTGACCGAGTGGTTAAGGTGGCCCCTCCAAAATTGATAGGTGTTGGGTTCGAATCTCGATTCGAATAAATTTTCAATATTTTTCGATATAGTTTTTTATTAACTCTAGAGCCACTAAAAACCTTGATAGTTTTCTAACAGTGTTCTGTTTAATGTTCTGTTTTGTCCGATTACAGTCACAGATTTGATCATATTCAAATATTTAATTACTTTTTAATTAAAATCATTGTTCTGAATGATGATGATGGACTAAAAAAGACTGACTAATGAAACCAAAAAAAGTACATTTTTTTTAATTTTCATTGCTTTTTTTAGGAAAATTACGAAGGAAATTGATGGAAAAACGGTTGAAACTGTGACGGAAATCATTAGATTTTTAACAAGCGTAATTGTTCAACGATCGATCGCCTTATCTTCAACACATTGGGATTTCATTGTGATTTCTTTGTACGGATGGGCGAATACCGTTAAGAAATCGATAAACGATAGCTATGATGTTTCTGTAATTGATTTGCGATAGTAAAATTGTTTTTTTTTTTGACCTAAACTTGATTGATTTAAGATTTTATCGATGGGAGCCGCTGTTTTTGATATGTTTATTGCAATCAATGAATTCATGAAATCCATAACGAACGATGTGGCCGCAGGCCAGGGATATCAAAAGTTGGTCAACGAATGGAACGACGTGGCTTATGGTGAAATAAATCGGGAGATCGTCGAGATTTACGTAGAATTATTGAGTAAAGAAACGTATAGTTTGGTTGTGAATGTGATGTAACATTTTAACATTTTCAGAGCGTAACGATAGGGATAAGTGGAGTCCATTATTTATTCCACTCTTGCAGCACATGTGCCCGTGCATACATCATATGAATATTAACGAGCTGATAATTGAAGCACGTGCGGAAGAATCGCAATTGATCACCGTTCTTGTTCAATTGCTATGTAGCACTATTCCAGAACAACAATTTGCAGCTCATTCTTTACTACAGTTTATGTTTGATGCCTACATGGTTCCATTAGATTTGAAAGCGATATCCGCTGAAAGCAGTGATAAAGAAGAGCTTTCCTTGTCCATGATGCATTTCAAACGAGTGTTGGACAATGCACAAATGGTGGTCGACGCAATGCTTCAAGAATTTAAGTAATGAATTTCAAACTGTACAACAGTTTTCAAATTTTATTTAATTTTTTTTACTTTACAGAGTTGGTGAAGAAACTTGCCTTGTACGTCCTCATACAGAAACCTATGAATACACAACTGGATACTTATTAATTTGGGATATTTTACTATCGATGATTCGCGAGGCTCAATCACAACTACGCAACCAATATTCAGATTGGATTCGTGAAAATAACTATTTACGACCGCTAATGAACAACATATTACGTCTAATGCCCGATTCGATCATAATAGGATCTTCGAGTACAACGAATTCAACAATTTTATTCAGCACAAAACCAGATATATCGATCAACGGTTAACTAAAATACAACTTCTAATTTCTTCATGGTGATTCTTTATGTTTACTTTTAGAACCTCGAACTTCGGAATGGGTTGAACATTTTGCATGTTCTATATACAATAATGCATTGACTGTTTTACCAGTACTAACTCGGCAATGGTGGTCGTCCACTGAGCCACGAATTGCTCGATCTGTGCAACGAATCACAGAAATGTTTGTATCACCTTCGCTTTGCGAAGCAGAATTGAATCATATTCGATCCAAAAACATGGATCCTATGGAGGTAACATTTCATGACTTACTATTATTAACCCTTTGACTAGTACGGACGTACATGTACGTCCTCGACCTCCTGGCTATCTGGAATACGGAGGTATATGGAGCAGTAAAGGCTTATATATCTCGTTTTCAGGAATTTGATTTTTTTAAAAAAAATTGATATTTACCGTCACTTTATAACTACTAAGGTCTTTAGCGACTCTAGGGTTATTAAAAATCCGTATAACAAGAAATATTAAAAATTTGCTTGATACGAGATTCGAACCCAAAAACCTACCAGTTTTGGAATGGCCATCTTGACCATTCGGCCACCAGTAGGCTATATAATTATTTGATGAGATATTTGTAAATAAAAAGACTTAGAAGAATCAGCCAGCATGAAAAAAATCACTAGTCAAAGGGTTAAGAACATCTTTAAGCTTAAAACCATTGATAAATATTTAACAATTAATTTATCAATGTTTAGATAAAAGTTTATTCGAATATCCGGCAAGTTATTGCATCGTATATTGTTGACGATGTGCGAATGGAACTTTCAATTACCCTACCAAACAATTATCCGTTGGAAGTTGTAAAAATTTCACAGATTGGAACATCGATTCAGTCCAGAAATTCATTCATGAAAGTTTCGTTATTCTTAACGCATCGAAATGCGGGTATTATCGATGGATTGATATTATGGAAAAACGATTTAGATCGAAAATTCGACGGAGTGGCTGAATGTTATATATGTTTTTCGGTTATTCATGCGGCCACGTGCCAATTGCCGAAATTGACTTGCCAAACGTGCAAAAAGAAGTTCCATTCGAAGTGTTTGGTAAGTTTTATAATGTTTTGTTGGGTTATTTTTATCAATATTAATCGATTTTTTTCTTTAATCACAGTACACCTGGTTCAGTACAAGTAATAAATCAACGTGTCCTATATGTAGAAATTTGTTTTAAAGATACAATTTATAATTATATTTAGGTAGAAAGTTAAATAAATTAAGATATTTTTAGTATTTTGGTTGTTGTTTCATACCTAATTTCCTTTAATGTTGAAAAGCATAATCCCAAAAAAAATAATTTCTTGAATTTTGATCTGTCTTGGAATACATATTGAAATGATATTCGTAGATTCCTGAAGATTAATTGCGAATAATAAATGAAATTATTAATTTCTAAAACTTATATCTAATGTTTACACATAAACTTACAATAGGCATTATATTTAAAAGACACTGAAACTTATTAACACTTTCTTCTTATGTAATGTTCTATAGTAAGCAGCATGGCATCGATTTTCTGGAAACATTTTTTTGGAACATTTTCTGGAATATATACATTACTAAATTACTACTAATATACCTTCTTCATGTTGATCTTGGGCCATCCTCTTTTCCAATATTTGAAAACCTTTAGCCCTGGTTAGTAGATACCAAATTCGCTGCTTTGATCTTTTCTTAAACTTTTAAAACATCTTCCAACAATAATCACCTTAATACTCAATAAGCGATTTTTGTGAATCACTTAAATGATTTAAATTACTTATTGCATTAAAAAGATGCGATTAAAATTACTGCCAAAGGAGTTTTGCATACATTTGAGGCATATGTGCCTATAATAAAAAAAAAAAATTAATAAAAGAAAATTTTACTTAGAAAAGTTTTCAGCACTTGCTTTGCGAGTTATGAGCCATTCTTATCTTCTTTGTTTTCGTTAATTTGTAGCGGTGACCGTTTCCTCTAGAAGATTCACAATGTGGTAACATATTTAATTATATTGACTTATAAAGGACGAGGAAATCAACACCATAATATTCAATGTCATAAAAAAGAATGAATTGCTGTGAAGAAAAATAATAAATACAAAAAATCGTTAAATTTTTACTCCAATTTTGTTTGGGCAACCCAGCATTCATTATTGAATTATTATCGAGTATTCCTAATATACCAAAAACATCAAAATCTATAGTATAGGCAACTAGCACGATACAACAGATACATTGTACCATTCACATACAGGCGTGTACTATTGGTTGCCTATGCAAACGTTTCAGTATATTGTGTTTTTTTAAATTATGATTTCATAACTAATAATTTTATGATTTCGTCGATTTATCCGTGTATCCGTAAATCACAGGTATTATATTGAAGATAAGAGTATAATTTAGAAGGAAGGTGTATTTTGGGAAACGCTATAGAAACCATTCAAAATCTAGTTAAGGATACGGACAGGAAACATCTCTAAAACTTGAGTATAGATTTCTTCTTTATAGATTTCTATTGTTAGATAAATATTGAAAAATCATAACGAAGTTTAAATACATATTTTTAAACAAACTAATGGATAGCCAATGTGTTCCTACATCTCCTAGACTAGAGTTATCAAAAGATTATCAATTGGTTATAGTCAAATAAAATGTTAATTATTTGAATACACGTGATAAAGAAATGTGCATACTACATTGTAATAACGGTAATAACTGTACTAATTAAATTGGGACAGAGAGGGGAAATTTTAAGTATACAGAGAAAATATCTTCCTTCTTACTCGGTAATGTCAGTATTACAAAATTTGTGAAATTAAAAAAAAATGCCTTAGGATTTAAAAATCTTTTGCGGTTTTCTGCCTAACAGCAGGTTCAATTTTCCGCGTGTTTGAATTTTTCTTTCCAGCGTTACTTATTCTTGGCAAGGGTCTCCAAATTGGGATAAATATTTACTTACAACTGTTATTATTATATTAGTTGTTGTCATTGTCATTAACATTTTGTTGGTATTAAAAAAGAGACAAATATTCTCAGAAAGTATAAACTGTTTAGCATGTAAAATGGAAAATTATTACAGCTGTAAAGTTTTACTTTATGAAATAATATTGTAATCGTGATAATTATGTTGTGTTTGAAAAATATTCTCTACTAAAAATGAAAGACTAAAAATTATGAATGTTAAACATTGATAATTTCATGAAAGATTTTCCTTCAGGAAAAATGCATCCTGTTGAAAAAAGGCATTTAAAGGCATTTTAAATGTTCAAAAAACCCATTAGGAGTCGTTGAAAGGTATTATAGGCATTTTAAATGTAATGATTTCAAAATACCTCTAAATGCTTTTTTTTATAAGAGCGAAGAGTAAATTTTTAAATAATTAAAGAGTTTAAAGATATTTGACTTTTTACCATTTTTCATGACTACTAATGAAAATAGAAGTCGGCGAATTTTTAATCAACCTCGAGTGGTAAAAACATATGTTACACCACTGGTATCAAATTTATTTTTGGCTTTACATTTTTCGCTTCACTCACCGAGCCAAACCTCTACCATGAACCATTATCAACAAGATTATAGTATATTGTATTAACTCGGAAAGTTTATTACTTTATAATTTTTTTTTTAAAATTATATTTAATAAATTTTTAATATTCATATTGATAATTGATCCTTACACAATATGAGCGCTTCTGAGCCTGAGAAACCAATATAAAAACTATTATAATATAAAATTTAAAGTCTACAGCTACGAAATCATCGTTTTACCCAAATTTCACTGAAACATTTCCTACATTTAGGAAAAAATAAGAATCAGATGACAATAGATGGATGTATAATATAGTTTTTGTATTTGGGTAGCATTGAATATAAATAGAATATTAATGAATATTGATAGCTTTGGAAGCTTAGATCCCTTAGAATTATTAAGTCCCACTATGTTAAATTATAGTTGAACTTATTTTAAGTATCTAATTTAAATATTGGTCTTATAAAAGTTTGCAATGGAAAATTAATTATGTGTTAAAGTGGAAATTTAAGATTAAATGTTTAAATATTCAGAATACTTTACAACATACAAAAAAAAACAAAGAAAAAAGGAAGAGAATGTAGTCAAAAGAAATTAAACGCTAGCGCATTCAAAACGAGCGATAAAAGATTAAAATATTTTCATGAATATTCATATTAACTTTTCCAACGAACAAATTCCAACATTGAAACTCCTCCAAAAGAGAGCGACTTGGCGTCTCTGAATCATTTTCCGACGAGCGGCGAAGACAAAGAACAAAAAAAACGGCAAGAAAACTTCAGTTCAGTCAACAAAAACTAGATAATTAATAAAAAGTTTTGTTTTGTTTTGCCACATAGATTTTTTGCACAATCGACGACGCCAAATGTTGGCGTAACATTATCCCAGTTTCGTCCTTTTTACGATCGGATTTCCCCAAACATGCTGTCTCACTTGGTTTCAAACAACAGATGCCAGGCGTCGGTATGGCGCGGCGCAACAACGACGACCCTAATGACAATTTCCTCCCAAATCCCGTTTTCCTATCCCAAGAAATTTTCAGCTTCATGTAGCTTACATTTAACAAAGTCATGCTGAAATGGACTTTTACGTCACAATTCGTCAAAATCCTATTATCTAAATTCAATGTTCCATACACCTATGTTTCTAAGTTTAAATATAGTAAACCGATTAGCAGTGCTATAGATATGTTGGGGATATAATGCGTTTAATCTAAGAAAACTTACCAACCGCATTCAAGGCAAAACTTTCCCAAACCCATAATATAGATGCTCCTGCGGTCAACCCGTACGGGATAGAAACATCAATCCCCCATTCCTTTAATGTTTTTCTTTAAAATTCTAACACTAAAAACTTTGATTAATATCACTAAAACTGTTTAAATTTTAAACTTTAATTTCGAATGTAAATCCCACGCAAATCAAGCATCATATTATAGAGTATTTTAAGGGCTTAAAAGCTCAGCATCACCACAATTTGAAATTATTCAAAACTCGCAAAACTTTGCATATATCATCCGAGGAATTTCTCTAATTAGTCGAACAATATTCATATACCTCAATTACAATTCGTATTTAAAATTTCCCCTATCTGATTAACCGAATGTCCAATATAATTGAATACATGAATAGTTTACGAGTATAACTATTTCAACAAAAGGGTGTTTCAACTTGGCATCCATAATCTAAATTTTAATTTTTTTTTTTATATCCTATTAAAAAAAGGCATTCATCAAAGGCATTTTGAAATCATTACATTTAAAATGCCTTTAATTGCCTTTTTTAACAGGGTACAGTTATCCATTAAACCAAGAGTAAAATATTTTATTTAGAAATTTGAACTAAAACCGATTTGTTCTTTTATCTGTTATAGTCAACTAGTTGATTTGAACTACAAGGCATTTAGTTAAATGACGAAATTAAAGTTTGTGTCTTTTAAGCTTTTAGTTAGTGAAACTATAAACTTTAGTTCAAAGTTTTGAGTATTTTCGTATATGTTTTTCGTATACATAAAATTAGATAAAATTTGTTACTTGTTTACCTTTTATTTTTTCTATTTAAGCAGCCCATTCACGCTCCGACTTGCAGTCCAACTAGTGATTGGTGTGAATGGTGTTGTTAGAAGTTGGATGTCTAGTCGGATCATTTAGGCGATCTAGCTAAAAGATCCAACTAGTAGTCCGACTAGTTGGACTGCAAGTCGGATCGTGAATGGCCTGCTTTAAAGTGATCATATATAAAAATATATTTATTATCTTTATGTTAAGGCCAAAACCTTAAATACCAGAGCTGTAAAAGCAGTTTTGCTAACTATCTAAATACTAGATAAGTTACTTTTGGAAACAATATCCGAAGTTACTTTGAGTATCTAGTTACTCTTAAAAAAGGAACTTAAACACCTACCTTAAGTTACTTTCTAAGATACTTCAAAAAAACTCTTTTAGTTATTTTGGATACAATGTACTAAGTTTCGTAACTTAATAGATAAAGTTGTTCGGTAATCAGATAATATATTTCTTATCTTTATTAATTTAGGAAAATGGAAAGTATGTATACCTAATCGTATATAAATACAACTAGGGATGCAAACGATACATCGATTCAAACATCGTTTATAAAAATCGATGGTGAAACCCAAAACATCGACGATACATCGTTTTTTATGAATGGCAATTTATGAACGATATATACCATAGCGACATCATCTATCCCGTCCGTAATTTTTTTATTTACCGTCGCTTTATAACTACTAAAATTTTGTTAATAATAACTATAACTAATAAAAGTCTGTAATCGAGAAATATGAAAATATTATCGTTACTAGAATCGAGCCCAAAAACTTACTAGATTTAGAGCGGTCACCTTAACCACTCGGCCACTAGTAAGCTTTCTAAAAGCTCTATTTACAGCTAATTTGAGTAAAATAAAAATAAAACAGTTAAAATTTGTCAAAACATAAATACAACTAGGTAGTCAGAAACCACATTTTATTGGGCACTGATATTACCCGTAGAGTAGCTTGGTTGGTGCCGGGGGGGGGAGCATGAAAATGGAGTGGTATATTGATACTGATAATTCCATAAAAGGTTTTGCTTTTAGTGTCCAATCGAACTTTCAGTTTCGGCCTAGTTTCGGCTGTCGTCAAGCCGAAACTATGACCGAAACTAAATTCGTGCGATGATATGCTGGATAATTATTGTTTCTCACTTTTGATATTAGATTGTTCAATATTATGAATACTGATAATTATCAGTTTAATGAAATAAATTTCGTAGAAATTATTTTGTTTTTAAGTTGTAAGGAAAAGTACTTTCGGTTTAGTGTATATGACTAAACATATAAGGCAAACTTGTATTAAAAATAAATATTAGATACATTTCTTCCATATCAACCTCAAATACCCGATAATAATATGTTATGATAATGATTAGTTCAAATATTTGAGACTAAATGAATAATAAATACCTATAATGTGTATACCTATAATAAGAAGATAATTCAGGTTGTTTAAGATCGATTTTTTTTATATAATATTTTTTAATATTCAAATTAGCTACGTTTCGTTACGTATCGTAACTTCATCAGGCTTCTTGAATAACAAAAAATATAATATTTTCAATTTTATTTTACCTAATAAATATTGATAACTTCAATTTTTTGTGATTCAAGAAGCCTGATGAAGTTACGATACGTAACGAAACGTAGCTAATTTGAATATTAAAAATTATTAAATAAAAAAACCGATCTTAAACAACCTGAATTGTTTTCTTAATTAATAAAAGCTGATATCTGAATTTTATCATCTATACCTATAATATGATTAACTATTTTTACCTCCGAAAACATGACCTTATATGGAAGATTCGGTTTCAGCCGAAACTAAGCCTGATACCGAAATTCGGTTTCGATTTTGGCCGTTAAAACTTATTTCGATCGAACATTATAAACACAAAGCCACAAAAAAACACAAAGCCCATTTTTAAATAATTAAAGTTTTTAAATATATTTGACTTTTCACCAATTTTTTTACTAATAATGAATATAGGGGGCGACTTTTTTAGGTCGGTCCAGGGTGGCGAAATTGCACACTACGCTGTGCATTATTTTTAGTTACTCTTTGGTATCTTAGATACTGAAAAGTATCTAAAATACTTTTGCGGAAAAATAAAGAAATTAAGATACAGTACAATCAAATTAGAATTTTTCTTAGATTTTTTCACTTTGAACAGTTATACTGTTTATACAATATATAAAATATATTGCGGTCCAATTGAAAATACAAGCAAATATCTGAACAGGATAGCAATAAGCAGAGCTATCATAAAAAAGTATATTGGTTACTTTAAAATATCTAAATTACTGTATCTTACTGTTTATACAATATATAAAATAAATTATGGTTCAATTTATGTAGAATAATTTAATATAATAATACATAATATAATATAATGAAGCATACCATAAACATAAATTTGAACAGAAGTTCAAACCAAATCAAAGTATTTGTGTCGTATTACCCAGATACGTATTCCGATTGCCAAGCGAATCATCACAAAGCAGTCACGGAGCGATCCAAACTACTTGATGACTACTGAGGAAGTTAGCTTGGCAATCGAAATACGTATCTGGACAATACGTCACAAATATTTTTGTTTGAACTTCTGTTCAAATTTATGTTTATGGTATGCTTTATGATATTACATTATATATTTTTATATTAAATTATACTTTATAAATTTGACCACAATTTATTTTATATATTGTATAAACAGTAAGATACAGTAATTTAGATATTTTAAAGTAACCAATATACTTTTTTATGATAGCTCTGCTTATTGCTATCCTGTTCAGATATTTCCTTGTATTTTCGACATGACAATGAATAACATGAATAATGTCCCATAGGCTAATGAAAACTTTCATCATTCGTTTATTATTTGTAAAATAAAAAGGAAAATTGAAAAAAAAGTGCCGTTTTCCTAAAATATAAATATTTTAATGAGGAAATGATTTTTTTTTTAATTAAAAATTCCAAGTAAGAAAAGGAATGAGTAAAACCGGGATATAATTGAAAGCCATTTATAATTTGAGGATTAAAAATTGTCATAAAACTCATTAAATTCAAACAAAAATTAATGTGTTTTCCTAAAAAATAATACAAATAAAATACCATTCTTTCATCGTTATAATAATAGCCGATGAAAATATAAAGCACAATTTTAAATCTATGGATATCTCTGTGGAAATTTCGACGCGAGTAATGAAGCTTCAAATACTTGAAATTCAAACGGATGGAGTGGATGTTTTGGGTTTTGGGGGTGGTTTAGGGTGGCATTCCGCGTGTTTTGAATTAATCACTCACTCAATAAACGTTATTTTCGACCGACGTCGGCTGCGATTCTGCTGTTTGCATCTTTTCCCTTTGCATTTCGCTCGAATTGGTCGATTCGTCGCTCGCCAAAACTACCACCAATGTATTTGCACTCGATACACCCTTGTGTTTTGTATCAAACAACATCAGGAATCTTCCCATCATCCCTAAACACAAACCGGGCGGCTAATTTAGGAGTCGGTTCGTTTACATGGAAAACTGCATTGCGGAATCACCATCAATCTTATCTGCTTATTTCGGAGATCAAGTTAATTTTATTTGGTTTCCCGACTTGACAAATTTCTACGAATTGACTCCAATGAATTGATATTCTCCACTTTGTTTAAGAAACGGAATTGGTTCCCAGTGTCATATATTGAAAGTCAACTGCTATCGGATATTTTTTTTAATGAACCCTTACAATTCCAGGCACGCGAAACAAATAAATTTTTCCCGTTCAAGTTCGTCAGTTACTTAATTAAACGTAACGTGAATATTAAATGGAACCAAGCGCGAAACTTTTTATCCTTCTGGCATAGTTTCGTTTCAGTCTTGCTTGTAACATCGTTTTTCTTTTCTCCATTAGCCCCAACTTAGTTCCAGGTAAATGTACTATGCATTAAGACGATTAAAACTTGTAGAAAAGTAGAGGAAAATTCATCGAAATCGCAGTAGGGAACGCTAAGATTCCACCAGTACTATATGCAGGACCACCCTAACGGTTGAGTTAAGTGAACCATAGCGTCGGAGTGGAAATCTTTTAAGGGTGATAATTTTTATTAGTTCTTTTATTTCTATGTTACTGCCTGTTACTTTCAACTTGCAACCGTAACAGTATTTATATTTATTACTATCAATATAATAACAGACAAACGTATTTATGTCGACAAAGAACGAGTAATCGATTGTTGTCATTTGTCTCAATTGTCATTTTGTTTTCATTCAATTACTAATTTTTGTCATTTGTCAGTGTTGGCTATGCGTATTTCACGGGTAGCGACTAGTTAATTGTTATAAGCCACAGAGATTGAAAAGAGTGGACCAAAATCTTACAAAAATACCATACTTTAACCCAATGCTCCGGATCCAGTGTAATACAATTAATAAATTTATAAAATATAAATACAATTTATTTGACATTTTCACAAATGTTTCCTTGTTAAAAAAACAGTTAAAGGCATTTTGAAATGATAACACTTTCACGTCTTTAAACGATTTCTAATAGATTTTTTGAACATTAAAATGTCTTTAAATGTCTTTCTCCTATCACTTAAAATTGACGGAAATGCAACTGAAATATTGATTGAACTCTAAGAAATCCTGAGATTGAGATATATGCTGTCTTTGTTATACTATATCAGAAGTAGTCAATTTGTTTCTTGGAAGGTGGAGCTGGATGAAGTCGTTTTTGGCGGCAAAATATAAATTCAATTAGTATCCTTTCTATATATTGAAAATTCACTAAGTGTACACGAAAATGATTATACATTTAAAATGCCTTTAACATCTTTAAACGATTTCTTATGGATTTTTTGAATATTAAAATGCCTTTAAATGTCTTTCTCCTACCACTTCAAACTGACGGAAATGCAACTGAAATATTGATTGAATTCTAAAATATCATGAAATAGAGATATATGTTGTCTTTGTTATACTAAATCAGAAGTAGTCAATTTGTTTCTTGGAAGATGGAGCTGAGTGAAGTCATAATTGGCTGTAAAATACGAATTCAATTAGCATTCATTTTAAATATTGAACATTCACCAAATGTACGCGAGTTGTTGCAAATTAATCATATAAACTATTTCAAATAATTTAACTCTAAAGCTAATCGAAGTTATTTAAAGTAAATAAATGGCGTTTATTAAAAAATTAAATTAATTGATGTTACGAAATTGTTACCGCCACCTAGTGAGTTTTGAAAAGAACATAGCAGAATATTTTATTAAAAGCGGGAAAGTACAAATTCAATTATGATCTATTTTCAAATCCTTAAAAATTATTAGTACATCTTCTCAATCCTTAGCTACTTAAACGATTATTAATTGTCTTATTATTTATAAATGCATTTAAAAAGTTGTATTTTTGATGTTGTAGCGAAATAAAAAAGACCTAAATATACACTATGAAGTAGAATAGAATATGTGGAAATATATAGAAATCAATGGTAAAAAATATACGACTGATGTGTAGCGTTTCGTAGCATGTCTGATCACCGGATGATATTTATGTCTTTGTCCTTTTTTTTACATGCATATCAGCTTTTCTATCACTTATTATGTATCAACCTTATTAGAATACAACCTATTGTTAAAAATGCTCAAGAAATTAATAATGTACATTAATAATGGAGATAATCAAAATTTAATTTTTAAGTATTTTTACAAGTGTAGGAATTCAATTTTCATAAGGTTCCAATTAAAAATTACTCTCCAGTACTATTAATTAAAATATTATGAATTGACTTTAAAAAAACATTCACGGTCCAAATAGTAGTAAGAATGACTCTATTTAAATGCTTAAATACCGTTCTTATTGTGCGTAGAGGTTGCGGCTAACCAATCAGCAGCAACTGTGATGTTTTAAATACACCTTAACGAAAGGGTGTAGGTTTTATTTCCATAAAATGTAAGCGAAATATTTCTTTAAAAGTCAATTAATATTATTTTAATTAATAGTACTGGTGCGCAATTTTTAATTGGCACCTTATGAAAAATAAATTCCCCATTTGTAAAAATACTTGAAAATCTGATTTTGATTATATACATTGTTCATGTACTAATTACGCAGCCGGATTTTAGACTATATTTTGTACAAATACGCTGAGGACGGGGTACGAACAGTTGGCCAACTGAGGGGAAATTATTATGTAAATTTAACATGGGGCTTATGGAATATGTTCACTCTAGTTATACATATCAATAATCATGACAGCATTCGCCTCTGCCTATATTGTTAGCCTTTAAAATATATTATTTCCAAGATTTCAGTGATATTTTCGACAGTAGGTCTTTCATACCGGAATGCATCTTTGATATTATAGTATAGAAATTATACACACCACTCATAATTTTAGACATCTGTTTTTGTTGTCTACTTAATGAATACAAATTCAACCCTTCAAAAAGGAAAACAAAACTTAGTATGAGTTTATAGAAAAATCTTCCGCTGAAATAATGGATTACTTTTTCTCCAACCTTATGATTGAGAATTGGACCGCAAATACAGCAAGTTGTTGTAAATGTTTGATTATATGGTTGCATGATTTCTCTGCAAAATTATTTCAAATAAATAAAAAAAAAACATTTTAAATACTCACGAATTTGTTATTTCTTAATTTATTTCTGGAAGACTTTTCGCATCGTTCAAACTTCACGTCGACTTGAGATGGTCTGCTGAAGGGTGCCGCTGAATATGACATAATTATATAAATCTCAAAGACATGAGCCAACTTTGAAAATTACAGTCAACTAATCCGATTTGTTCCTTAATTCTATCAGACAGGGATGCTTCATATTTCGTTAGATAAATGAATGGAGACGAAAGAAGCGGAGGAAAACGGGAGATTTATGGATGGTGTGTGCTTTCGGGGATAATATTTCAATTAAAAAAATTCTTCCACTTTACAGGCTTTTGTTAAATGAATTTAACAGTAAACTCGATGTTTTACTTATTTTCTTCTTCGAAATTCTAAAATAAATTGTTAATTAATACAACTTGATAATTTGGATTAATGAATAACATAATAGCTGGAAACTTATTACATAGTATTTGGAAGCTTTCATTAGTACTACCAAAGGTGGTTCTAGTCAAAAAAGCTGATTCATACTTATTCTTTGTATAAATACTTTTCAACATAGTTAGTTTTAAATAATTTTATAAAATATTTAATTCATCATTTCGGGTTAAACTTTCAAACGTTTTCAATCTTCAATCATTAATAATCAGAACAGTAATTTCTGAATTGGTTCATACCAACCTCCGTAAGGGTTGATTTCGAGCTACAAAGGGTACATATTACTAACAAAAAGCTTGAGAAAATTCATTAAATTAAATTAAATCTACAAGATGGATTACTCCACCAGATTCATCACCATCAAAACTGATATTTCTTTATGTAAAAATAACTTTCTTGTCATCTGCTTATATAAGGAATTAAAACACGTTAACATCTCTTGATTCAATGTGTGACATTGAATTTCCTAAGGAGATGGCAAATCATGATGGATCTTTCTCCACAGTCCTTCCAACCCAATGGGTTTGGTGATCCTTGAATTCCTGTTCTTTACCAAATGTACAACTTCAGGTAATAAGTGTCCAGTTAGCTCCTTTATTCCTATCAGAACTATCAGACCATTAGGGAATCTTCCTTTTGATGTTTGCCTTCCATTTTCCTTTCAACTACAAGTAATTCCATTTCTCCAGTTCTCCCAGCCATATAACCGAAGTTCCGCAAGTTTACCTTGTTTATTCTGCTTATTAGTTCAAGATGGATTTAACAACTCTTTTCTCTAGTTTTGCTTTAAAGTTTATTCGGAAGCATGTATTTTTCCATATTTTCATTAGTTTCACCGTTGCTGTTCTGGCTATTGCTATTCTATTTGATTTTTCTTCACTACATCTTCCGGTGTTACTTAGGTACTTAATCTTCGGGGTTACTTCCCAACCGTTTATTTCTCTGATTTCTTTTGAGTTTTTACTTTGTTTGCCAACAATTATTGTTTTCGTTTTAATTTTATTGATCTCCAAACCCTACTATTCGCTGAAACTGGTAACGCTGGTAACCCTGTTCATTTATCTCAGTTAGCTCTGCTTAAACTATGCTTCCTTAAACAAGGGTATTATCCAAGATTTATAAAATACACAGGTGGCCTCATGCACCACGTGATGTATCCAGAAGAAATTCGTACATATCTTCAGACTGATTCAAATTTCAAAATTCTTCGTATGACGTCATTTTTTTTTCTAATGGCACAACCTGTGTAATTTATAAACCTTAGGTATTATCGGCATATTGTAGGTTGTTCACATTGTTTCCGTCAATGGAGATTCCGCCTTCCCTTTGGTCAAGAACCATCCTCATGATGAGTATTGAAAACAATAAGAATAATCCAGTGGTTTTTAATTCACCGAACCATTCTGAATTGGAAAAATAAACCAATATTTTTTAAAATTCAATTTACAAATTTATATTTATACCTAATGAAACAACAAAACCATTGAGAACCCGCCGAACCCACGAGAATGACTCACTAAGCCCCTGGACCCCTAGGGTCCAATTGAACTCAAGTTAAAACTCACTAAATTTGAGGAATCATATGAGACCTTTTCCCTTTTCTACTCCTACTAAAACCCACACAGTAATTCTTCCAAATGTGGGAGATATTTGCGTTTTTTCCTGTATTTCCTTTTTAATTTAAAAGGGATCAATAAAATAACCACACTGATTACCAATTATTAGGTTTATAAATTCAATTTGAATTGTAAAACATATTTTACGTGTTTTGTATATTAACCTTATTAAAATGAATACAACCAATATTACTTATACGCACGCCGGGTTGCATATGTCTACCATAAAATCCTTCGGTATTTAATTTCACATTAAGTTTAATGTTCCCACTTTTTTGTTTAATAACATTTTACTAATTTAAAATTAATGATTTGGAATTTTGAAGCTTTCTAGAAGCTTCCATTAATATAAGCAATTATATAAAAAAATGTATTTGAAAACATATGTTTTATTTCTATTTATATCATTAGATTAATATGTGGATGTAATGGGATTAATATTTAAAAAATAAATTCAATCCTTTGATTGCTTTTTAGTAAAATGTATGCTTTCTTATTGAATGATTATTTAAAACCACTTTATTACAACTAAAGTATTAAGTAGCTCTAGGGTTAATAAAAATCCGTAAACTGAAAAATATCGAAAATTTATCTTTTACGAGATTAAAACCCAAAAAAACAATCAGTTTTGGAGTGGCTATCTTAACCACTCGTCCAACAAGAGGGTAAATTAAATAATTTTTCAAAAATAACATTAAATATTCTTCTAAACGTTTCAAACAGTAAATTTTTAATGTAAAATCAAACTTTTAGTTTCGGCATTAGTATAAGAGTTTTGGTTTCGGTTGATTTTTTGCCGTATTGCCGTAATTATCATAGATTGATCTCTAGTGTATGTGGAGTTATGTGGGATAAGAGTACATATTTAAGGGTATAAAATAGTGGTTCTTATTTTGCTGGAGATACAGCAGAGACCTTTTTTAATTGAAATAGTAAAATAAGATTTTGTTTTAAACTTAAACATATGTATATTTTTATACATAGAAGTAAAAAATGGATGAAACCATAAAGAACTTACCAAACCCGCGAGACTGACTCACCGAATCCTTGTGGTTCAATTGAATCCAGGTTAAGAACCAGTGGCTTAGAAATGGTAGCGATGGCAAAGTTAAACGATTGGATTAAGAAGAATCAAACTATTGATATAAATTTTATATTTTAAAGGAAATCAATCAATTATCATTAAAACAATCATAAATATTTGTCCAACACAATTTTTTTATATAATTTAATTCTAAAATAAGTAGGGTTTGTTGTCTTTATAAATTCAGTCGTATGGAAAATACCTTAAAGTAAAATAAGCAAGTCGAGAAATTTTATGTAAAATTTTGCTAATAATTATCATAAATAATCATTCTTTTCCGAAAACTAACTAATAAGTTAGAGAATGATAAGTATAAGTCTACGTAAACGTTACTGCACCCTCTTTTCCCAGAAAAATAAATCGTAAATAAATATTCATAACTCTGCTGACGCAAAACAGAAGTTCAGATGTAAAGCTCAAATAAATTGCTAGGTAATTTGGAAAATAATAATAATGAATCTCATTTGGTACAATAAGGCGTGGAAATGTTAGTTTGGTTATAACGGTCAAAAATTTGAATTTTTTACGGATAAACCGAAACAATATACGCTGGGTTCATACTATTACTTTCTACATACTCATACCCCACGGTAGATATCTATATCCTATATATATATCAATTTGTTTTTATTTGAATTTCCACATAAATGGTTCCGGATTTTAGGAAAAGTCATAAGAACAATTGGACGTCCATTGGAAACGACACAGGAAACTGTGTCGACTTATCCTTCAATTACCGGAAATCATTCCGGATAAGAGGGAAAATAAGCATAAATTTCAAATCGTTTTACTTAAATATTCAGGTAATGGTTTAGATATACAATAAATCACATGCAAATTTTTTTAAATCGATAAAGGAGATTATTAAAGTGAGGAAAACGAATTTTTATATATATAAAATTTATATTATTGCAAAAAAATAATTTTAATGAGCAAATCCGAAAACGATGGGTGCACCTATGGGTCTACTGTGACGTCACAGTCCATTTATTGAAACCGAGATATAAACAGATCATTGAACGGTTGTCATAAAAACAATAATAGTTTACACAATTTTCCCATTTTCAATCACGAAAACCGAGGTTAGTTGTACTTAGTATATGTAAAAGCTTAGCTTTTCATTAATCATTTCAATACTAAGTTTTTCAATTCCCGTAAAAAAAACAGTTTTTCCAAACGATCAAACTATAATTGCAATTTGTAATACGATCCAATGAATAATTTTTCTAAGAATTCAGAAATATAAACTAGGATGGAAAATAAGGAAAATTGTTTTAATTAATTTAGTTATTTTTGTAGGGTTTTTTTGGACTAAAAATTAGTCAAATTTAATTCTTACGATAAAGATTATTATTTGATTTTCGAACGACGTATCGTCGTGAGAAAAGTGTTTAAAGTCTTACAACAAAAGTCTTAGAACAATGAAAAATCGGCCCCAGAAAAGTATTTAAACCCTTTTTAAATGGTATATTAGTACTAAAAAGATACCCCATTTCAGATACCAAGTTTCAGCTTTCTATGTCTTTATATTTGCGGATAAATCGAAAAAAATTATAAATCAGAAAATACATTTTTCCTTAACAATAAATTTATCAATTTTATTGAAATTTGGACCTATTATTAAAGTATGTAAAGACTGTAATCATACCCTTTGATCTTCATCATAACTATTTGAAGAAAATGATTCCTCTACTTCCCTGCTAAGAGGACTAATTGTAAAATGATTTCTAAAGGGTAAATTAACATAGTTGTTCCATAAAAAATTTACAAAGTGTAAAAAAATATACTTGGCACATTAAATATCGAATATTGTAAAAGAGTTCAATCATTAACATTTAATTTGGACGATTTAAACAACCTTACTATTTGTGTTTAAATTTGTTATAGGAAAACGTCCATGAGATTTTGAAGTTTCTGTACTGTGACGTCACTTTAATACCAGGTTAATAGGAGCTCGTTTTAGGTATTTTAAATTTTATATTTTTTGAATTTTCCAAATGAATATTTTTTAGATTTGATCAAGTATAGTCAAAAATGAACAGCTAAATTATGTTTTGATATAAGTTTAAACACTTTTTTTTTAACGTTTTAAATTATTTTTATCACATGCGGGTTAGATTTATTAGTGAAGGTAAATTATATAAAGAAGGTTTTGCGTTCCGTATATAGGTTTACGTTTATAGAAACAGTCGGAGGAAAAAAAAGAAATCATTGATGACTATTGGCTAAATGTTATAGAAGTTGCGGTGCTTAGATTTGTTCTATTGCAAAAGTATATTTTTAGTTCTATCGTCATGGGATACCAAAACAAGGATTTTAACTACGTTTGTCACCATTGAAATAAGCATATATTTTCATATTCATTTTAAAAAATCCCAACTAGAAATCTCCGACAATAAATTCGAATTTGATTGAAATTGATTTAGTTTCTGGAATAAGCGATGTCTACTTGCATTTAAAATGAATAATACACGCCTGATTTCCCCTGGGTGTTTCACAGAAACGACGCGAATCCATTTCCAACTATCTCCCAAAGTTGGCATTTTAAATTTTTCATTCGCATATTTCACTCCAGAACTAATATAAAAACGTTCCCGAAACTAATCTCAAACAATTTCGTACAAAAAAAAAAGAACAGAAACATATGCAACATGTTCATTTTTTGGACAACGTACTACAACCTACTACGAAAATGGAACGGCTATTCCGGCTATCCCTATTATCGCCACCCTAAACCAATTTTGACGAGAAATATGTGCTATGTATATAAGACGCAGAGATGAAAACTGTCAAGGAAAATTGTGAAACATAGAAAAGTGGAAAGATGAAATCGTAGTGGTTGCATCAGGAATGGGGAGTGGAGTATTCGGGAACGTTGACCTGAAATACTAGGAACACACGACCTCACTTCCGTTTTCGTTTCTCTTGCGACCAACGTTAATAATTTACTGCAAAAAATTAAAGCGATAACTCTTGGAAGAAACAACAAGAAAACTGTATACAATTTAACATATTTACCCTTTGATTTTTCTTTGGTTTTATCTTCATCGGATACATGCCAGTGTTGTATCTTTTGTTATGCACATATGTGACGTTGTTTCAACGTCGAAACCATCAGCGTTTAAATGTTCCAGGATGCTTCAATGATTTTAAGAAAATTGCCAATTTCCTACGCTTTTTCCATCGTCAAAGATCTACACGAGAAAATTGCATTACAACTCTTTCGAGGGAAAACTAAACACAGCTAACACAATTGTAAAGACATACGAATTATCTTTCAATCCCGATAGGGAAAATTTGAAACTTATCTCCAATTTGTCGACACTGAAACATTTAAATTAACTTAGCACATGTATTTGTCATAAACAATTTAAATCACATCCCCAAGGAGTACATTTCTAAACAGGTTCATTCTATTCCCGAATCAGGATACGAAGGTAATGAAATTAAGGGTACACAGGATATCATAAATTTCGTAGTCGAAACGACAAATATCCGCTGGTTTAATTTAATATTCGAACCGTTCGTTCCTATGCAAAACTTGTATTCCTGGACCATCCCGAATATCATTTCATTTCTTACGGTAATCCCCCGGGGCCAATACAAACTCAACAACAATCACACTTGGTTTTTATTACTTCAAATTCAATTCAAAACCGATAAAATTATACTGGAAATTTTAAAAAAAGCTTTTAGAAAAAAAAATTACATCCATACATGAAATGGGTGCCATATATAACATCCATTTGATTTCCGTTTTCCTGGAGCGGGATATAAATAAGCGTTATTGCCACAGAAATCCTTTACATTTTCTCGACATAGACAATTTTTTCTTTCGTTTATGTTTCAATATGTAGGTTAAACGAAAACGATGACCACGAAAAACGTAGAAACTCGTGAAAAATGATTGAAAAAAAAATGAGATAAAAATATTGGGATGAATTACGAGAGATCATTGATAAATTATTTATCGAGGAAATTCATAACTTTACCACCGAAAAACGGACAAATCGTGTTGGACTATGCACAGTAAAGAACTCTGTATTCCAGAAAATTCTATTTACGTTTAAAATTTAAATAATTTACTTGGTTAGATATTTTTAAAACTGTACATAGTTCTCTTGTAATATTAAATACCCTAACATACAAAGGAACTAATTAACTTCGGATTCTACGACTAATATTAAAAGCAGCAAAAAGGTACATTTTTTTATAAATTTTTAAATTATTAATTTCTTATTAGTCATTGCAATGGATGGGAACACAAATATCTTCATCATTTGTTGAGATTACTACGCTAGTTGTACTAGAAAGAAATAAAACGGATGAGGTCGCAATATATCATTAGTTAATCCTTACTTTTTTCGATACCCATCATGAGTTGAATCGGAATAAAAACACTGAGATATATGACTAAAGTAAACGTGTTCTATAAGCCCAAAGTTAAATTTAAATTGTCATTTCCCCACAAATCGTTGAATGCTCGTACTCCTTCCAAACCATATTTGTACAAAATATATTCTTTCCTTTCTAAGTCGACATATGGAGCAGAGTAGAATAGTTCTATAGAACGGCCACGAGAGAGCGTTGAATTTAAAAAAAAGGTATGAAGATTTCAACAGGATGGTGCTACACTTCATTTTGCTAATAAATCCATCACTTTATTGTGTACCAAATTTCCAGACGTGTTATTAGCAGGAATGCTGATTTTATCCGATTAGAAATTTTTAAGTGAGCCCTATGGAGTCCCTTTGGGCTTTAGTTCAGTATGTAACGTAAATCCCTTTCTGGTTCCATTGGGCAATTCCAATAAAATCACAATTGAACAATCTGTTCATCTTTTTAAATTGTTATTTATTGTCAACTATTAAAGTCTTTTAGCAACTTTAGGGTTCATATCTTTTCTCAACTTTTGGCTAGTAAAAGCCGAAATTCCGGAAAAGCCGGATTCATAAAAAAATATGTTTCATTTGCCGAGACCATCCTCTCCCCCTACGTGAGATTGTGTGAAATTTTTCTCGACACTCCCCTACCCCATAAACGTCTCACGTAATTAATGGATGCCCCCTACTTATTTTATATTTTACAAATCAAATATTCCATTAACGGTTGTCGCGATTTATTTTTATTGATTCAAGACTGTACTGAACCATACTGAACTGTGTTTTTTGTTAACTTCTTTATATGGGAACTCGACACATTTCTGGAAACTAATAGAAAGTTCCAGAATCTTTTCGTGCGTTTAACCACTCCTAGAATGTAGGTACTCGAGCATTTTTCATAATCTATTCATCAAACAGTTAATTGTTTATTGTCATTTTATAATTACCAAAGTCTTTTAGCTACTCTAGGGTTAATAAAAATCCATAATCGAGAAATATCAAAAATTTAATCGATGCGAGGATCCAACCCAACATTTACTAGTTTTGGAGTGGTCACCTTGACCACTCGGCCACCAATTGGTTCAAATAGTTCATTATTTTCTTCTAGTGCAGGTTCATTGTTGGTTATATTTATGCTTCTTCCAAACTACCAAATGCATATAAAGATTCTGAAGTCATTAGGTTCTTGTACATTGAAAAATTGTTGAATTGATTATTATCGATATCTTTTGGCTCGTAAAAGCCGAAATTCCGGAAAAATTGGATTTATAAAAAAATATGTTTTATTTGCCGAGACCATCCTCTCCCCTCACGTGAGATTGTGTAAAATTTTGCTCAATACTCTTTCCCTCCTAAAGGTCTCATGTAATTAATGGATGCCCCCTATTTATTTTATATTTTACAAATCAAATATTCTGTTATCGGTGCCGCGATTTATTGTTACTGATGCAAGACTGTACTGAACCATACTGAACTGTGTTGTTTGTTAACTTCCTTATATGGGAACTCGACACATTTCTAGAAACTAATAGAAAATTCCAGATGCTTTTCGTGCGTTTTACCATTCATAATATATAAGTATTCGAGCATTTTTTATTTCATTTTATTATTATTGTTCAAATTATGAAAT
This sequence comes from Sisyra terminalis, assembly GCA_958496175.1. NCBI lineage: Eukaryota > Metazoa > Arthropoda > Insecta > Neuroptera > Sisyridae > Sisyra > Sisyra terminalis. Next base: position 17,858,402 of record OY292279.1, on the reverse strand, counting down.
GAGCCAAGTTCGCGACAATATATAAGATCAGTTTAATTGTAAAAATCTTATTAATAACGTCGAAAATCCGTTTCTGAATGTTGATTCATAGAAGAATTTTAATTAACCTTTCAAAGTTAATCCATATAGTGCCAACGATCATTGGGTAAAATAGCTGTGGTAGACGAATAGAACGATATTACATAGTTCCGCTTTTGCCATTTCACTACGGAACCCTAAAAGAGACATGAAATTATTTCCAGAAAATGTGAGATATGTATTCTAAAGTGAATCGACTTTTACATGTACAGTTGAATGCACTTAGGAAATGAAAATTTAATCTCAAACATTTCCATCAGATCTTTCCGCACAGTTAACAAGTTAAATTTTTAATTCAAAAATTGAAATAAAATGTTTACGACTTATATTTCTATTTAAACGTTGCGGTCGGTGCATTTCAAGAGTTTCATGTAGTGAAAATTTTTCCATTGACAATGCAGCATTTTATATTTTCCGGGAGAGATTCGTCAGTACCTATATAGTTGGACGAGTCGGGAAAACTTTTGTCAACGCATCGTAGGTATATAAATAAATCAGGAAAATTGCTCCAATTCAATTTCGTTGAATCCAATTGAATTTGCTCGGATCGGATCGAACTCCGTACAAAAGCTGCGAACTAGAAATGTTCCTATATACTAGTTCGAGTTCTACCATTGAACACAACTTTCTTTTAGGTGATACAATTTACTTAGACCAAATTAAATTACAATAAATATCGGTTCGAGCAAAAATTCAATTCATCTTCAACGAAAATATCTGTTGTTGATCTATAAAATTTTTTCAATCGGACGCTGATTTATTGCGAATGAACTTCTTTTATAGAATGATTAAAGTTTTTCCCCAGTTCGGTACCGGCGTGTATTTGACAAGACACTAAAGTTAGTTTATATAAATTCGATAAGACAACGAGTGATTTAAACGGCCAGATCCCAACGTGGCCAAATGTTTGCTTTTTGTGATGACAATTTTCATTGTTCCAAAGTCGGGAGAACGAGAATGTCTGCTTTATTTATTCGGCAGATAAAAACGAAACGAGAATCAGTCGGAGAGCTTTTTGATTCAATTTATGAACAACGACGAAAAAATTGCATATGTTTCATACATTTTTCTCTCGATCGACTTGCAACGAATATATATGAAGCATAAAAGCTTCAATCTTCACTACTTTTTCACTTAAATCTAACCAATTAAAACTTCATCTAGCTAAGAGTTACCATAAAAAGCTCATTGAAGCTTTGTAACTTATTCATTGATGCTCAGGTCATTCCCTTTTTTAATCAGAAGACATCTAATCAATAATTTAATTTCCTTTTTAAAGTCCATTTCAATTTATCCAAGGACATTAATATTAAAGAGCAAGGAGAGTTCGAAAACGATGGGTGCACCGGGTGCACCTATGGGTCTTCTATGACGTCACAGTCCATTTATTGAAACCGAGATACAAACAGATTATTGAACAGTTGTCATAAAAATAATAATTATTTACACAATTTTTCGCCATAGAAATCATTTTTATACCCTAAAAAATACTTTCAATTTTTTCCATGGAATAGCGGATATTGTCTTTAGTATATGTAAATACTCAGTTTTTCATTAATCATTTCAATTCTGAGTCTTTTAATACGTAAGAAAAACTATTTTTCCAAACGATGAAACTATAGTTTTAAATTGAAGCTAAATCCAGAGAATTTTCTAAAGATTTAAAAAATAATTACTGGGTTGGAAAATGAGGTGGAAAATGGTTCTTTTCCATAGTTTAATAACTATGGAATATTCTCTTTTTTTAAAGGATTTTTTATTTATTTTAAATTATAGTATGAAACAGAGAAACTTTGAAGTTAGAAGATGAAATAGAATATCTTTTTAGTACCATTATGCCTTCAAAAAATTGTCCAAATATTTCTGGGGCCGATTTTTCATTGTTATCGTCCTATGGATTTTTCTTTATTTTCCTAGAATACCTAGAATACCTTGAACCCAGTCCTCCTTTAAAGACGTTACAAAATAGATATCTTCGCAGCCTATATTAAAGATGTAGATTTGAAATCATCTTCATTATGTCACAATAGCGTTTCTTAATCGTTTTCAAGCGATGGACCCCTAAGGAAATCAATCACAATTGTAAGGAGCTCCTTAATCAATCAAAAAAAAAACAGCGAAAAAAATCGGTTAATTAATTTTAGTAGGTACTATAAATACGTTTTCTTAAAAAGTGAGATGAAAAATTATTGAACGGTGGACCCCCAGGTTAAGAAGCACTAGCGGGGAGCAAAAAACTCAAAAAAGGAACCGTTTTTCACGCATGCTTCTTTGTCGCTAGTTATATCATATTGTTATATAGCTATAGTTACATTATATTATGGAGTCTTTGAAGGTTTTCAAGAAATAAAAGTACCTACGTTAAATCGTCATTTCAAAACAATGCAGGTGGTCATCGACGCGGTAAACAAATAATCCACAAAAATATTTTTGTAGGAAATCAAAAGCTCTACAAAAAAAAAAAACAATCTTTATTTGATAAATTCACCTCCAGGAAAATTAAATGGTGAATATAGCTTAATTAAATCGATCGTATCGGTTTGTTGCGTTGGTTTATTCGACGTGGAGATTTTAGTAACTTAAACGAGTTGTCGAGGGTTAAATGGTGGAAATTAAATTGTCTACAAACTTGTAATGAAATTGAGAACGCGACAATCTTATTAGATGTCACTCTAACGTACTGTAATTTATTTAATCAAGTTTTTCAACACTTTCTTTTTCCCGCTTTGATTTAAATTACTTTTACAAAGATTTGTTTGTCATTAATTAAATTTAATTACTTCCATTTTACGATTCCATTTTTCCCTATTTTTGCGAACAAAACTTAGTATATTGTATAAAGCTTACTAAAAGCATTTATCGCTGCTAGGAAGACGAAGGTGGAAGACGGCTTCCGGAAGAAGAAAAACCAAAATATTTCAATGCTAATAGATGCACATATGAATTAGACTGGGCTAAAAAAATCGACTATTTTTTTTTTTGAAAAGTATATCGAAAATATTGTTTAAGGTGACAAAAAGAAAATATCGGGAAGATTTGAGCCTTTAATATTAATATTTATAGGTCTATCATCTTTAATTTCGATTTTTTATTTGTGCTTTCATTTTTGCGTTAATGCTGTCAAACTATCAAGGTAAAAAAAAATTATCTGTCCATATATTTATACAAAATTAAATTCCCTACAAAAAACATTTCTTTGAAAATTTTTGACAGACACGTCGTTTCCGAATAATCAAGCCTTAAACATTGATATAATTTTTAGATTTATCTTCTTTATTTTGGAATTTTGTAACTTACGAACAAATAAATGTATAGAAATGTACAATATAGATTCTTGAAGGGAATTTAATGCTCTACAAAAAAGATCTCTTAACGTTTTTACATAAAGTCATTCTTTCAAAATTGGTTCAACAACGAAAAATACAATAATTTAATTTTTCCTTCAACTTTAATTGTGAATAACTTTTGAAAAAGTGATTTTAGGTATAAAAGTTAAGAGACCTCTTTTGTAGAGCATTAAATGCCCTTAAAGAATCTATATTGTACATTTCTATATATTTATTTTTTCGTTAGTTACAAAATTCCAAAATAAAGAATATAAATCTAAAAATTATATCAATGTTTAAAGCTTGATTATTCGGAAACGGCGTATCTGGCGAAAATTTTCAAAGAGAGGTTTTTTGTAGGGAATTTAATTTTCTATAAATATATGTGCAGATAAATTTTTTTACCTTGATAGTTTCACAGCATTGACGCAAAAATGAAAGCACAAATAAAAAATCTAAATTAAAGATGATAGACCTCTAAATATTAACATTAAGGGCTCAAACCTTTCCGATATTTTTTTTGTTCCCTTGAACAATACTTTCGATATACTTTTCAAAAAAAAAAAAAAAATAATCGATTTTTTTGGCTCAGTCTAATATTTACCTATAGAATATTGAGAAATAGCCAATAGACGATTTTTTTCCCTATTTTTGCAAACAAAACTTAAATTATAAAGCTTACCAAAAGCTTCGATCGCTGCTAGGAAAACGAAGGAAGAAGAAAAACCAAAATATTCCGTTGCTAATTGTTGCACAAATATTTTTATATGTATCTACTGAATTCAAGGAAATAACCAAAATGGACTTGGGAATATCAAAAGTTATATTTTCATCAAAATCTGACATCCGAAAATTGTTGTGAAACATTTACGTTTGAATTTATTATTACCGTGATTCTTAGTGTAAATTTTATATTAAAATAAACATTAATTTATTCCGTCGAGGCAGAAAAAGTTGGAAACATTTATTTTGCGAGCTTTGCCCTCATAAACGAGTCAAATGGGACATCACACCGGGAACGATTGGGAGTGAAGTCAATGTCTAAATGCCTACGGATGTTTGTAGCAAGTGAACCGGGGTAATATTCCCTCCGGAGACATTCGTCACAATTGCCACAAACATGTATTTACGTTAAAAACATCAACTAACTGCATTTGAATGGAAAAATAAATGCTCTCGAATTTCAAAAGTTTCCAAAATAAAAGCGTCGCGACGCGAGCTTTAATGGACGCCCGCCCATTGTTACAATACAGACAAATATTTATATGACCTCTTATGAAAAATACGCATAAAATATTACAAAGAGAAAATCAATACAAGAAAGCTTTCCAAAATGGAAAGTATTCTCGATTCATCAGGATGGATTTTCGTTTTTCTTTTTATTCGTTGTGTAAATAAGTCCTTTTCATTGGAAAAACGTAATAAAGTCACAGGTACATGATACAGCCGAACCGCAAACGTAGTGGAGAGCTTTTCTTTAGAAACGTTAAATCTTTCTAGTTATTATTTTCAACCTTTCCCAACCATTGATTACAGTGTGAGAGCTTTTGCTCTTTTTGCTTCGGAAAAGCTTTTAGTTGGCTCGCTTTTAGTTAAAATGAAGCGTCGTAGATATGGATACTTTCACGCGAAATGTTCGCTTTATACAAATATAGTATGAGACATGGAAAACTTTTCAACCCGACTTCGGTATTTATGGGAAAAACCAAAAAGAAAGAACCTTAAGATTCGTCAATCAACATAATGGTAACGGTAAAGGAAAAGCTTCGATGGCCTTGACTTTGCTTGACTTACCTAACTTATTTTTTTTTTGAAGTTATACTTCTTTAGCTGTGTTATGAAAAAATAATTAGATTGAATTTTTAATAAAATATGACGCCGTGACGCTACAGTATGAAGTTGCTTGCAAACGATTAGCGAGAAACTTCAAGTAGGTGAAATATGGTCGATTTTTGGGAACGATTTGCAGTACTAAAACCATCTAAAACTTCCTATTGAATTAGAATTTACTTTCCAATTTATCAAAAGACATTTTTCAATTGTTAAATCCCTGGCAATTAGAGAACTGTCATTTCAGAGACTTTCAGAACAAATTGGAGGTCTTCATAATCGTAATTTCTTAAGAACCATAGAACTTTTTGCTAAATTCGATTCTTTTTTTATAGAAAATTTAAAGTCCTATGCGAATCTTGGCAGTCGAAATACGTTGTACTTATCTAAAACAGTATGGTACGCTTACAATTTGGAAGAGCCCTTCGTAAAGGAATGCATTTTTTTACATTATCTTCTTAAAATTTTAATACTGAAAATATCCGAAAATATATGGAATATACTGCATCACGGAATTTTTGAGATGTGTACCCTAATGCGGACATTACTCTGTGCATTTTTTGAATCCCAGCACCAAATTATTCAGGGGAAAAATCTTTTTCTACCCTGAAAAGAATGAAAAGTTACTAACGTGCAAATGTGGGCCAAGATTTACTTAATACCCAGGCAATATTATTTATTGAACCTCAATTAGTGCAAAAAATCGATTACGATTATATAATCGATATTTTCACGCGAACCAAGGCAAGAAAGAAGAAGTTTATAAGTGATAGTTGGAAAAAAGCTGTGAGTTATATTAATCATTGAAATTAATAATTTATATTGAAAAAAATATATTTAAATTCATACGAAGTTTCGTTAAAGTTTATTTATAATTTAAATATTAAAAAATTAGATGTTTTATCTTGATAGCCACTTTGTAATGGAACAACAAAAGCGGCATATCAAATAGGACCTAGGGCGGCATCGAACCTAAATCCGCCACTGACTCTAGGGTTAATAAAAATCCCTTAATCGAGAAATATTTAAAATTTGCTCGATATGAGATTTAAACCCAAAATCTACAAGTTTTGGAGTGACCGCCTTGACCACTCAGCCACCAGTAAGCAATATATTTTCTACTATTTAATATATACATAAGCTAGAGGATCCGGTGAACTTCGTGCCATGTAAAATTGATTTGCCTCATTTTTATTTCGCTTCTATTTCCTCATTTTGTTGTTAGTAAGGTACGGAACTTAAAATCTCATTATTCACCAACTTCCCAGCACATTATCGTGCTGAATTTCGGTACTTCTGCTTAATTTTAAGAACAACGCATAAATCCACTGTAAAATTTAATAACCACCAATTAATTAAACTTTAATTAACTCTGGAATAAAAACCGGTTGCCTACCTTTACAGGCATATGTAAAAATCTGTCAAATTAATGACAATCGAAATGACAGTTGAAACAAATGACAACAATTAGTTAGTTCAAATTTAGACAATGATTGACAAAATTAATATTAAAATATATTGAAAGATTAAAAAAGAGAAAATAAAAATATTTAAAATAAGATTTTAAAATCCTCGCTTCTTCTATGGATAAAATGCACTTTAAATGTAAAAGACTAATTTATGAACTGTGTCTTCGTACCGATTGTACCATCGATATTAAGGCGATATTAGCCAATTAATAAGAACCATAAGCAATCTAGTTGTACATCAAAATGAGGGGCGTTCCATATTACCAAATTGTAAACAAAATTACACCCCTTGCTTTTATGCATAACTAGATGGGTTACGATTCTTATTAATTGACTAATATCGTCTTAATATCGATAGTGCAATCAGGTACGAAGATTCAGTTCATAAGTTTATTTTTTACCTTTTTAGTGCATTTTATCAATAGAATCGAGGTTTTAAAAAACTTTTTTTTAAATATTAAAATAGATATAAAGAAATATATTATACTTAAGTTTGATTATAATAAATTTAGAGCGTTTTTTAAAAACTGTAATAGGTAAACATATGTTTGTATTTCGGCGAAGACAGAGAACAAATATTATTAACATATACGTGTGGATGAAAACCAAAAATAATTGGTTCAAATTTGAGCTGATTGTTGTCAATTGTTGTAATAGTTTCAATTATCATTTTGATTTCAATCAATTGCTAATTTTTACAATTTGTCAGTTGTGTCAGAATTGAAATGTAAATGAGGTTGTGCCGAAAATTTAAAAGGTGGTTACCTGCCCTGGGGTTTGAATAATAAATCCTCCAAGTTTCATCAAAATCGGTCGAATAGTTTAGGAATGCATAATGGAAAACAACATGAAGACAGAAAGGCATTAAATTTTTATAGATATAGATTACTAATTTATTGACATTATTTTTTATTGAAATTCGTCATGAACCATACATTCCTATGTGGATTCCCACATAAATCCATGCTATCCTATGTGTTTTTTTTTATTGAAATTTTCTTCATCAATGAAAAACGAATAAATTTGGAAGGGAAGCTTTTGATGACCCACACTGTATTTATTTACAGGCATGTAACTTAACAGTTTCGAGGATAATACGTGGATTACTCGCTATTGTTGAAAGTATTGTCTTAAACGTAAAAAGAAAATCTCATTAGTGAAACATGAAACATTTGACCTGTTTGTAAACTTTTTAAGTGTTGAGCCTGAAGGTTGACTTTGAGGAAGTTTTGACTTTAATATTTCTTCTCTTTTTTCCAGGGAAATTAATGGAAAAAGTTGGCGTTTTTAAGTTCATGACTTTCCGGAGCTTTTTTTGCCGTTGTAAAAGAATTTTTTTAAGCGTTGGTAAACTGAAAAAATTAAGATAGAAGACTTGATTTAATAAAGAGCTTTTAAAAGCTTTGTAAAATATAGCAATTTAGATTTTTTATAAGTCGGTACCTTTGGTATTCTTCGAACGTATTTCTCATTACTTATTCTTGATGGCATTAGTTAGTTGGTAGTCAAAAACGCGACATTGCTTTTGGTTCAACTTTGAACTCATTATTTAAAAAGTTTTCATCTTACATTTTAGATACGACAACACATAACTTGCAAACTATCATTGGAAGTTGGAAAGTTCCGAGGCTGCCGAGAAATCGTAGAAAATTTTTCACGTAGTATGACCGGGTCGCCTGCATTTCCACAGTTGGAACTTGTAATATTGAAAACTGTTGAAAAGATATGAGGGAAAATGGAAAGCGGAACGTTTTACCTTATTTTTCACGAACATTGCCGCAGAAGATATTTCCAACTTTTTGAACACATAAAAGACTGGAAAACTTTTCAATCAATAGCTTTATTAAACAAATTTTCAATGATGATGTCGGAAATCTTAAATGGGAAAAAGCTTCTTCAAAAATCACTTGAAGTTTAAAGTTTTCTTTTATTTTTTTTTTATATAAAAATAAATAATCTACATCACATTGAGTTCATTTTCAATAACAGAAATATCTCCAAATAAATGACTTTGAATTTAGAAGGGTTGGCGCCCGAAAATTGTTCAATTAAACGGGGAAATTCAAATTTCGTAAAATAAAGTCAAATCTCTTACAAAACGTTATTGACACTTTCGTCGCATTCGATCAAATGAGCATTGTGCCAATTTCCGCGCACATCCACCGTTTTTTGGCCAGCAAACTCGACAAACTCCCCGAAATTGGCAGAAACATTGGACGAAGACGAGGGATGGGGTTGGCGACTGGCCTCCGCGACGCTCGACGTCGTTGCCACGGGATGTATTTCAGGTCAAATTTCCAAAATCAAATCCTGGTCCTCGTGCATTAGTCCACCAACCAGCGACCCACTTCCGGTCAACGAATGCCTATCGGGGATGATTTCCGGTAGAGCATCATCGAGCACTTCCTCAAACCTACAACTATTCAAATCGTATATGAATCCCACAAAAAGTTTAAAAGTTTCCATTGCAATACCTGTCAAGACTATCGGCATCACCGTACTGCTGCAGAAGACGATCTTTGTTCCGATAACGTCGTCGAAACGTTAAAATTAAATGTAAAATTGACAAAACTAGTAATTGGCTTCCAGCGACATACGATAACCATAATTTATAAGTATATATTAGTGGAAAAATTGAAAACACAGCATAAATTATTGCCTTCTTCCAACAGGATATCCATAAAACGAAAGACCAGCATTTTATGCCACAATTATCATCAATATCTCTGTAAAGAAACCAATCAATAATTCAAAAGGTTTACATTAACAAAATCCACCTAATACTAATTGGTTTACATTATAAACTATAATAACTTGAAATAATTTTAATGAGAAGCTGAATTGATTTACAAAAGGATCTACCTTTTGGCAAGAATCTCAGCTGCACCCTTGTTTTCCTAAATGTACTATAAAAATGTTTTTTTAAATATTTCTTTATCTTTATAACTATTAAACTGTTTATACAATATATAAACTACATTGTGGTCCTATTTATATAATATAATTTATCAAAGCAAACTATAAACATAAATCAGCACTATTCATGTTCTTATCCATGGTTTATGTATCAGGTACTACACAAGTGTATGCCTCACCTCCGGAAACTCCGGTATCTTCAGAATCGATTCTTTAATACAAGAGTAGGCCTTGAGAACTCTGACTCCTTTCCAATTAAATCGGGAGTACCTCAAGGTAGTGTTTTAGGGCCCCTACTATACTTATTATATACCTCGGATCTGCCTACCACAGATAACCAGATTGACGGGGACATTCGCGGACAATACGGTGATTATGGCTACTCACGAGGACGCCGTAATTGCCTCTCAGCACCTCCAGCACCATTTAAACCTACTGGGCACTTGGGCTGAAAAATGGAAAATCACTATCAATAAGTCCAAATCAGTCCAAGTAACCTTCACTCTCAGGAAAGGAACAGGCCCCCCGGTCAATCTGGACTCAACTAAGATCCCATCGTCCGACACCGTCAAATACCTTGGTGTTCATCTGGACAGGAGGCTGGCCTGGAAATCTCACATCATCCAAAAACGAAAATACATCAACAAGAGGTTCCAACAGTTATACTGGCTGTTGGGTAGAGGCTCTAAACTTCCCCTTGAGGATAAACTACTTATAGTATATACAAAGTAGTAATAGTGCCAATCTGGTCGTACGGTATTGAGCTGTGGGGCTCTGCCAGCAAGTCAAGCATTAAATTAATCGAGGCCACCCAATCAAAGATCCTGAGACAGTTGGCAGATGCTCCATGGTATGTCATAAATGAGACTCTCCGAAGAGACTTACACATCTCATCAGTCACCGACTCCATTACCGTACGCACCACCAATCATTTTGGAAAGTTGAGTCAACACTCAAATCCCCTGATTCCGCCACTTTTGGAGCACCAAAATGAAAGAAGGCTTAAAAGAAAAGTGCCTAGTGATCAAGTAGAGACATAGGGAGATTCCTCCACTGGGTGTTATCTCCATCACGTCAGCTCCGGTCATCAAATCGGATTATAGGACTAGATCCTGATGGCCGATTTATACATAAAAAAAGGTACTACAACATACAGTAATTATTATACATTAATGTAACAATTGATGTTCATAATTGAGGTAGATATGTTTATTTTTACATTAGTTTATTTTAATCTGTTAATTAAATTTTCACTTATTAAGTGTGAATATTTATATAATTAACCAGTCACTGTATGTTATAGTACTTGATGAAGCTACAAAAGTAGCGAAATGTTGTACAAAGATTAAATAAAAATATCAAGTATTTAATATCCCAAAAAAGAGATTCATATACTGTTATAGTATATAACCATAAATTTGAACAAAAGTTTAAACAAAAAATATTTGTGACGTAATGCCCAGATACGTATTTTGATTGCCAAGCAACATTCCTCAGTGGTCATTAAGTAGTATTGGCTCGCTCCGTAACTGCTATGCAATGATTCACATTAATTCAAGTATATCAAGTAATATATAGAATCCCGATGTGAATCAGTTACGGAGTGATCCAATACTACTTGATGATCACTGAGGAAGATTGCTTGGCAATCGAAATACATATTGAGCATTACGTCACAAATATTTTTTGTTTAAAGTTTTGTTCAAATTTATTTTTATAGTTTGCTTCGATAAATTATATTACATAAATAGGACCACAATACATTTTATACATTGCATAAACGTTATAACTGTTCAAAGTCAGTGAAAAGATCTCATTTGAAAACTACAAAGATTTTTAGTGATCTCGGGTTTAAACATAAAACAAGAAATGTCGAAAATTCGTTCGTTCTATGATTTGAATCTCTAATTTTTGGAGTGGGTACCTTTTTCTATAGTTTTAATAATATTTTTTGCCTTAAGTGATCAGAGGGTTCCATTTATTTTTTAACAAAAATTCCCTGACTTTCCTGGCTACAATTAGCTTTTTCTTCTGACTTTATTTATAAGAACAACTTTTCGAACATAAAATAATCAATTTTGATCATTCATCATCAAAAATGATCAAAACTAGTTTTTTCAGCTGAAACTCGGGACCCAAAGCTATTCACTTGTTCGGTGCCGAAAATGGTAGAACTCCCACTACGAGCGCTGGCGTCGTTTTACCTTCCGTCGGTAGGAAAAACGAACCGATTTGAATTTTAAAAGTGAGAACAAGATAACAAATACCATTTCTATTATATCACTCTCATTTTAAACTTCATATCGGTTCGTTTTTCTTACCAACGGAAGATAAAACGATGCCAGCGCTCGTAGTAAAAGATCCGGTACTACCATTGTCTATACAGAAAAAGTAGTCAGTTTCGGGCCCTGAGTTTCGGCCAAAAAAATAGTTTTGATCGGACCCTATTTGTATACTCTTATAATGGCATTTGAAATTTCAAATAACCGAAAAAGCTTGTTAATTGAATTTTAAATTTTTTCTTTCCATCTAGTGTCGTCTACCCATAGTGCAGTTTCTAAAATCAGAATATTCCATCCCTTTTCTTAATAAAACCAAGATTTCTATCGATATTCTTCCATATAAATATTAGTAACATTGGGCAATAATTGATTCAAATATTCGAATCGGGAACGTTTAGAAAACTTTCCCCTAAAAATCAGAAATAAGATCAGAAGTTTGATTAGAGTATTTTGTAAGGGTTGAATTTTTGTTACGGAAGAAAGTATGAAGATAAACTTCCCCTTAAACCTTTTGATTTTCCCCATTTTCTTAACGGTGGAAGGGATTTTCTTGAGTTTTTTCGTTCACAATTTCGTTTTATTTTACAACACTAAACCTTTCTATATGAACTTTAATTATATTAATGGCATTTTAATTAGTTTTTGCGAATGGATAATCTAATACAACAAAATATCATGGTTTGACCATTGGCCTACTGGTGGCCAAGTGGTCAAGATGACTACTTCAAAACTGGTAGGTATTGGGTTCGATCTTCATATCGAGGACATTTTCAATATTTCTCGATTTATGGATTTTTATTGACCCTAGAGTCGCTAAAGGCCTAAGTTGTTAAAAAACGAAAGTAAATATCGAATAAAATAAAACATCATTTTTATAAGTCATAGAAGAAAGAAACAAGACGGATTGAAATCCTGAATTTATTTAAAAGAGGAATAGAATGATTTACAAAACTCTTTTAGGGATAGAGCGACACTGGAGGAAGAGATCAACCACGCGGGAAGAAGCTATAACTTCATACGTTATGATTAATTATTGTTTAAAATTGAGCAAAAAATATTAATTGAAATTATTTTTTGATACTTTTGGGTTTTTACCAATAATTAGTATATTTATTTTTACTAATTATTCCACTAATGAAGGCATACTAATGTTTTTAGATTGATTAGTTTAGTACTAAGGAAAACACAATTTATTTTACCTGATACAGAGTTGTAAAAATAATGTAATCGCCCAAGTAATTTCCAGGAAAAATACGAAAGCTGCAGCGACTCTGTAAAAGAAAATAGAAAAAATTAATCATAAAAATAATTCTTTGACATCCAAATGAAGCTTTTTACATCTCATCCATTTTCAATTATAAATTTTAAATTACTTAGCACTAGGTATATGAACTCTTCTCCATAGTTTCAAAACTCATTTGCATACTGCATCAACTATACAAAGCAATCATTATTGTAATAATTCCTTTAATCTTCAAAGGGCACCGGGAACCTACTGCAAAATTTAATCAACTTTCCCACTAAGAAAATCGGACACTTCTATTGCAATTCATCATTTATTCAGGTGGGACATGAAAGCATTAATTTTATATACGAAACCTAGTGACAAAAAGAAAAATTATTCCTCACCAGAAATTGATTAAAAAAAAGGTCTCATATAAAAACCATTCTGGCATGTTAAGTTCAACGAAAAACTTGAAATTAATGGAAAGATGAATTATTCCCTTTTTTTCGTTTCTTCGGGAGCGGAAAAAAGCAAAATATTCCTAGACAATTCTGTCTCCCGTTGTCTTGTTGTTGAAAAGCCGTTTTTATTTTCTCATTTCTCCATTTTTATTATCATAGTTATTGTTCGTGGAGCGTAAGCCCCTGTCTCGAGCTCGAGATGAACAAGATTCCTGTATTGAAGATAAAACGATCCCGAAGGACTTTTAAAGCTGTCCTGCATATGTGTACACGTTTTTAGCATGTGTGTATATATACAATTTTATTCTATGTAGCACTCAATCTTGAAACAGGCATACGAAGGGATGGGAAAAGTGCTCATACAATGAACGTCTTCTTCATCCCCCCAGCTCCTTTCATTCCAACCCTTTGAATCTTACCAATCCATTACGATCCTATGTGTTACACGTTTTCCACCATGTTTATTTCATGTAAAATGTAAACGGCTCTTTATTCATTTTCCCTCGTTGCTTTTCACGTTTTATTTATCCAAAAATACCAAACACACATAATTTAAATCCAATAATTTAAAATAAAGCTCCAAAAATAGCAGGTAATGGTTGCGAATCTCGTATCGAGCAAATTTACGATATTTCTCGATTTACGGATTTTAATTAACTCTAGAGTCGCTAGAAAGCTTAGTAGTCATAAAGCGAAACATTTATTGGTTGCATTGGTTTCAAGTGGGAACCAATTAAACTCTAACTTTATTAGCTACATTATGACAAAGAAAGAGAGAAAATTTGGATTACATTTAGAAATTATCTTCCTTTTTGTTCGTAAAAGTTATCTACTTTTAGTATTAAAGTTTACAGAATTCATAAAATCAACAATCAGAAATGAGAAAATTAAAACATAGTCTGTGGTTTTTAATAGTAAAAAAATAGATAATACTTTATGAGTATTATACGAACTAATCATAGTACTATAAGAGGGGAGTCCCTAATATCTCCGGCGCCGCAAATTAAGAACGGATTATGATAGAAGAACCAAAATTAATCGAAAATTAAGAATACTAAAGTGCGATTAGGAATAAGCCTTATAAGAATTAATGAGTACCCTGCCCATAAAAACCTATTTTCTACTAAAAGTGAATAAACTAAAAATTATTAGCAATAAATCTATTAGGAATTTTACATTTTAACGATGAACGTTACTTCAGACATGGTTTTTTGGTATTTCGTCTACAATTGATCTTCCATTATACCATCCGATTTGATTTTAGTAACTTTTCAGGTAATATCTCAGGACAAGTTAAGAATCCCATCGGTTGAGATCCCATTTTTTCTACTGAGAAAGAGCAGGTCCCACAGAGATGAATTATAGAGTGCTCTTTTGTATATAATCAATGATTTCTTCATGGTCAACCGAATCACATCAAATTTTGTTTAGATTTTAAGTTTACAGAATTTATAATGAGGAATGAGAAAATTAAACATAGTCTGTGGTTTTTTAACAGTAAAAAAAATGAAAATATAAATTCTATATTTAAGGGAAATAATTTCCATTTATGAGTATAACATGAAATAATACGTAGTGCTATGAGAACTAATGCATGAAAAACTATTTTCGTATAAACATGAATATACTAAAAATTATTAGCATTAAATCTATTAGGAACTTTACATTTTAACGATAAGCGTTACTTCAGACATGGTTTTTTGGTATTTCGTCTACAGTTGATCTTCCATTATACCATCCGATTTGATTCTAGTAACTTTTCAGGTAATATTTCAGGACAAGTTAAAAATCCCATCGGTTGAGATCCCATTTTTTCTGTTGAGAAAGGGTTGATCCCCATAGAGATGTAGTATAGAGGGCTCTTTTGTAAATAATTGATGAATTCTTCATAGCCTATCAAACAAAATCAAATTTCGAAGATCCTATCTTTTTCTACCTATATTGGTTAGGCGCATAGCATGGAATGTACATCTCTCTACTGTTGACCTCTGATGCCGATCATTTTAAACTGAGTTCGTTAAAGTGAAATTTCAGTTCCACTGAGGTGTAGTATAGAGTGCTCATTTGTAAATAACCAATGTTTTCTTTATAGTCTATCGCACAATATCAAATTTGTATAGCAAAGATGTGCACTTCTTTACTGCTGCCCCCTGAGGATAACAATTTTGAACTGAGTTAAAGTGAAGTAACTAAAGAAATATAGGACCTCCAAATCTTTAACGGTTCCAATCATAGTTACACATGAGTTCTCTATACTACTTCTCTATGCTGAACTTTTTTTTTGGTACTTTCCATTTTGGTCCCGATTTTCCAACTTATAGATAAGAGTGGGTTGAAATCTTTGGGAAATTCAAAGTCAGAGAATAGAAAGTAATATAAAAGTTATTTTGTGTTAAGAATGTAGGCGAAGCTTGGGTTAACAAGTTGGTAAATTTAAGAGCTTCTCTTAGCCGACCACTAGTTGTCGTTCTACAAAATCACGTTTGGTTAAGGGTAATTTTGTATAGCGACAACTAGTGGTCGGTTAACAGAAGCTCTGGGATTCAACATGTTAGCCCAAAATTCCTCCATATTTTTGACACATAATTGAACTTGTTTATATGGATTTCTTTTCTATCCAAAACAAAAATAGTAATAATATTAATCCTAAATAAAAATAAAACTCGACTGAAAAAAATTGTCGCATTTTCTTTGGAAAATAATTTGAGGCCAGGAGGTCTCCACTCCTTTGTTGTTCCGAGGTCTCCTGACCTCTAAATCCGACCCAGCTTTGTATATACATTTAAATGGTGGTAAACAATATCGAAAAAAATCGATCGTTCTTAAACTTCGATGCTTCACTGTGTATACAATATATAGAATATATTGCGTTTAATATAATAATATATAATTTAATATAATAATATATAACTTAATATAATAATATATAAAATCCTACCATAAATATAAATTTGAACAGAAGTTCAAACAAAAATATTTGTGTCGTTTTGCCCAGATACGTATTTCGGTTGCCAAGCAATCATCCTCAGTGGTCATCAAGTAGATTGGATTACTCCGTAACTGCTTTGTGGTGATTCACAAAGCAAATATATAAATGATATATTATTTTATTAAATTATACTACATAAATTGGAGCGCAATATATTCTATATACTGTACACACAGTATAACTGTTCAAAGTCAGCGAAAAAATCTTATTTTGATTCGATGTATAACTCATAAAGTTATCGATGTTCTAACATCAATATTTTTTATGAGCAATGTTGCATCTCTAAATACATCGGCTTTCTTTGCCCAATTAGTGATTTTGTCCTATGGACTTAATAACCAAAATAGCCACCATTATAATAATATGTAGGGATCTAACTTTAGTTTTAGAATGAAACATTTCTTGTTCTCTGGATCCTCTGGCAACATGTAGATAAATAAGAAAAAATGAGCGAAAAAATTTTAGACATTATTTTTGACACATAATTGTACTTCTTTATAAGGATTCCTTTTCTATCCAAAACAAAAATAGTAATAACATTAATCCCAAATAAAAATAAAACTCGACTGAAAAAAATTGTCCATTTTCTTTGGAAAATAATTTGAGGCCAGGGGGTCTCCACTCCTTTATTGCCCCGAGGTCTCCAGACCTCTAAATCCAGCCCTCTTTTTGTATATACATTTGGGATTTTTTTGTAAATACATTTTTGTTTACATCTTTTATGTCTGAAATTTTTTCACTAGTGAAATTTTTTCACTGAAATTTCTTCTTATTTATCTACATGTTGCCAGAGGATCCAGAGAATAAGAAATGTTTGATTCTAAAACTAAAATTAGATCCCTACGTATTATTATAATGGCGGCTATTTTGATTACTAAGTCCATAGGACAAAATCACTAATTGGGCAAAGAAAACCGATGTATTTGGGGATGCAACATTACTCATAAAACACATCGATGTCTGGAGACCTCGAAATCCAGCCCTTATTTTGTATATACTTTTAAATGGAGGTACAAAACATCGAAAATCGATCGTTCATAAACTTCGATGTTTAACTTATAAAATTATCGATGTTTAATGAGCAATATTGCATTCCCAAATACATCGGCTTTCTTTACTCAATTAGTGATTTTGTCCTATGGACTTAGTCAAGGTTTATAAATTACACAGGTTGCTCCATTAGAAAAAAAAAATGACGTCATACGAAGAATTTTGAAACTGAATCAGCCTGAAGATATATACGAATTTCTTCTGGAAACGTCACGTAGCGCATGAGGCCACCTGTGTATTTTATAAACCTTGGGACTTAGTAACCAAAATAGCCGCCATTATAATAATACGTAGGGGTCCAACTTTAGTTTTAGAATGAAACATTTCTTATTCTCTGGATCCTCTGGCAACATGTAGATAAATAAGAAAAACAAGCGAAAAAATTTTAGACATAAAAAATGTAAACAAAAAGTTCGTATTTTCCGTAAAAATTATACATTCAAGGAGCATTTACGTAGATGTGTCTATTTTCGCCACTCCTCATTTACACTTTTCCGCATAAATCTCGTTTTAATTAGTGTTTTAACAAATTCGCTCGTTTATGTGAAATTGCTAAGCTTTCGTTTCACCAGGAGGGTCGCTTCCATCATACGGTAATCCTCGAATTAAAGTTTCTTTTTACATTGGGGAAAATTTTCATAAAACCGTAAACTACTACAGCTAAACTTTGCACACATTCATCGCCACTTTACAGTTCTTTCTTCACACAAACAATGTTTCTATTTGCCGTAAAACCTTTTCGAATTACATTATTCGATTTTCCAAATTTCATTCCATTTGATTTATAAGCGACCGGTGCAAGTATTTCAATTCTTCGCGTCTTTGATTTTCCGATTTGCCGCCTCCAACAGGTAAACACATTACAGTTCGTCATAAAAAGCGTTGTGATAAAGCTCGGAAATAAAATGAAATAGCTTTTCTTGAATTTTAAACGTTTTAAAATGTAAATACAATTCATTCTATGTGTAGTTTAATCGGATTGTTGTGAATGTTTGCGATTTTCCGTTGATTTAAATCTATAAATTGGTTCGATTGGGAAAACGCTTTTTTTCCGTTTCATCAATTTCAATTTGTCGTGTTGGGGTAATCCGTGTCCTTTGCAAACAATCTGGTCACATATACAACAAGGATAATAGGTACAGTAAATAAACAGAAAAAATCCGTAGGATATGGGGGATGGGGGTGGTTCGTTCGATACTTACATGAAATAAATGCCCAGTACGTGTTTGTGTGCAAAATGATCAGCTCCTACTCCGCCAAGCACTGTAAGAAAAAATTGAGAACATTTTATTTATTGATATAGAAAACGAAGGGAATTTATTGAAAGATTTTATACATATGAGATTTTTTTTGGGTTCGTTTAAATTTCCCACACGTCCCATCCAATGTATTTCGTGGCCAGCATTTCTTTTGTTCTCAAAGCCATCATTTCATAAATTTTTATGAGATTATCCCAAAGTTTAACTAAAGAATTAACTAAAAAAAAATTTCCATCTTAGATTGTAAAGTTTTTAATTTTGATTTATATAATTTTAATTATTAGCTACTAGAAAACTACATTCTATAGCTTAGGGAAAAGGAAATTGGAAAAGAGACGGTAAAAATAGAAGTAAGTGCAACAATGATGTTCATTAGGTGCTCAATTTTTCCCCCACAACTGTACATAATATTGGGTTGTTCGGAAAGTAATTTCGTTTTTCCCCGACAAAAGATTTAATTGTATTTTTTTGCAATCCTTTTATAACTAAGCTGTATAATCATTGTATGTTTTCAGAGCTAATATAGCAAGGCATGTAAGTGAAAAAGCTCAAGTGATTCTACGCAATAGTTTTTTTTCCTGTCCTTTTAAATATGGAGAGTGAAAACCAGAATTTTCCTAATATATTACTCTTTTACTATAAAAAAAGTAAAATGCTGTTCAATCAAGAAAAAATTAACCGATTTATACGCAGAAGGTGTATTGGCAGCACACCAGTGCCAAAACTGGTTTGCGAAATTTCGATTCAACAATTTTGATGTCAAAGATGCACCACGGTCTGGAAGACCGGTTAAAGCTGATCAAATCACAATGAAATCATTAGTTGATGCAAACCAGTGAATAACAGCACGTGAGATCGATAAAAGATAAAATTTACCAAATTCAATTGTTAATAACCCACCTGAAAGGCCTAGGATTAACCTCGAACCCCGATATCTGGGTTCCCTATGTTTTTATGGGGAGAAATTTGATCTCATACAACTTTTATTATTCGCCTAAAGCTTGTACAACTTGAATGGGATAAAATGTCATACCCATCATATCCTACAGATCTGGAACCTTCGGTTTATTATTTGTTCCGGTCACAACAAAAATTTTTAAACGTAAAACCTTTATTTCAAATGAGGAAGTCAAAAGTCCCCCAACATCAGTTTTCGGCTAAAAAAGAGCAAAAATTTTTTCAGTGAAAAATCATACTAGAGCCAGAAAAATGGCAAAAGATATTGAACCAGAATGGCCAATATATAATTTAATAAAATATTTATTCACTATACAAAAATTGCCTTTCATTATCACAAAAAAAGAAACGAAATTACTTTCCGATCAACCTAATATTATTCATATATAATATTGATCCCGATTCTGTAGTTTATCTTCAATTTGTTGTAGTTCCAAGGATTTGAGGATTTTTTTATTTTTAAATAACTTACACTTTGTTTTTCATTTTTTACAACGTTTCGCAGTTTATTACTACTTTTTCAAGCAATTATAAATAACAGTATAAATGCATAAAGAATAAGTTTCAACAAAATGCCATTTATGTTCATCTAATATTAAATTACTGGGGTACTTTGGTAAACATTTTGTTAAAATATTCTTTATACATTTAAATAGTTATTTATAATCGCCTGAAAAAGCAGTAATAAATTGCGAAACGTTGCGCAAAAATAACAAAGTGTAAATTATTTAAAAATAAAACATCTTCAAAAATCCTACGAATTACAACAAATTGATTATAGTTTCTAATGTAAACCGATATCATAAACCAAATTTCATTAATATTAGTTGAACTTTATTAGTGTAAGCTCTTTAAATTATTGATTGGTTTATTTTCAGAGATATTTATGATAATTATGGCATAAAATGTTGGTCTTTCACTTTATGTATATCCTGTTAGAAGAAGGCAATAATTTGTGCTGTATTTTCAATTTTGTGTATGTTCAAAGTGTAAATTATTTAAAAATAAGAAAGATCCTTAAATCATTGGAGCTAGAACAAATTGAAAATTATATATAGGCTATTGTATTGGTACATATATTGGTCCAGGAATTGATATATTTCATTGATTCAAATACTTGACTCGGGAACTAAACATGTCTTTTAATTCTTTTGTTATGTGTTGAAAAACCAATACCATTCTGATATTTATCAATACTCCAATACTTCAATTCCGCTCCTGACAATTTTCATAGCAAAGTCAAAAGTGCTGGAAATTAATGCTTTAATTTGCTACTTAAAAATTGCTGCATTCGGAAATTTGTCGCTTATTTCCTTAAAAACAACATAAAATATTGCCCATTTGTTCAATTGAAAAGTTTGTATTTGATATCAGCAAAAAGCAAAGCAGTAATGTAATGCGTTTTGCCTAAACACAAACTTAAACGATCCCTAGTAAGTGTACTCAACTGTTATATATATTTTTTTAAATTGTTATTTACCGTCGCTTTATAACAACTAAAGTTTTTAGAGACTCTAGGGTTAATAAAAATCCGTAATCGAGAAATATCGATAATTTGCTCGATACGAGAATCGAACCCAAAACCTACCAGTTTTGGAGCGGTTACTTAGACCAATCGGCCACCAGTAAGTTACTGTTATATTATCATTAGAAATATCAAATACTACAAATATCAAACTACTGAAAAAAATTTGTCTACTGTGTGTTGAAATCTTCCCTTTCGTAGAGTGTCGTTTATCCCTGGCGAGGGTTTTTTAATCAGGGTAGTCACTAATTCTTTTAATAAGTTCTGAATTTCAATCGATATTCATCCTTTTTTCTTGGGACCTTCCAATTTCTGTTGAAAAATATCAAGTATGACTGCTTTTCCTTTCAAAATAAGACATCCAGATAGTATTTCATCTTGTCACCACATCGACAATAGTTATTTCCTTCATTGATTCTTCTCAATGCTTCCATGATTTCATGTTTCCATTTTTCTACAATACTACATTTTACTACTAAACTAATAAGCATTGATTTATTTTTGACAATGGCCAAAATGGAGCAGATAGTAATGGGTAGTGATTCATAAATTTTAATCCTCTAATCTTCTTTCCTTATTAAAATTCCAAAATCCTCAATTTAATTAATTCTTTAAAGCAGGCCATTCACGCTCCGACTTGCAGTCCAACTAGTCGGACTACTAGTTGAATCGCCTAAATGAGCCGACTAGTTCGACTAGACATCCAACTTCCAACAACGCCATTCATGGTCCGACTTTAAATCCAACTTCGAAAATCGGACCACAAGTTAAACTGCAAGTCGGAGCGTGAATGGCCTGCTTAAACTTTGCATCAAATTTTGTCAAAATCAGTTCAGTTGTTTAACCATGATGAAGTGAAAGGCCAACAGATAAACAATTGGATAATTTCTTATGTATAACAGAAGAAAAACGTCGAAAAATTTTGTGGAATAATTCGATATTTTGCATAAAGTTGATTGGTTTGAAATTGGTGGAAATATGATGGGAAAAGCAATAATATATTTGCCGCAAGTCAATCTCATGCAAATTTATTATGTGCCGAACATTTGACGATAATATAATGGACATGTGTCGTTTGTCGTTGTGCCACTTGTCTGAATTTCGACGGCAATTTCTCATTCATCCCTAACATTTTCGTAATATTAAATTAGATTTCCACCCACAAATAATTGACATTTCGCACATCCAATATGAATAAACACTGTCGACCGATTCACCAAAATGATAAGTTGGATGCCACATTTCGCACAGTTAATGGTAATATAATTCAATTGATGGCAATATTTGCCACTGTAACGTAATTTAATTTCAGTTTCTAGTACCAACGATTGCAGTTTCGCAATTTTCAACCGCAATCAAGCCGATTTTCCATCGAATAATTTTGCTGTAATTCCCCTGGCATTTTTCAATTGACACTGATATATTTTTAGGTTTAGATCTGAACCTTGACAATTGAAAATAGAATGTTAAAATATAGGAATTTTAATTTGAAAATTTCTTGGCAAATATTTCTTTAACAGATGAAAATTTTGGTTTTATTTCAAGTAGTTTTCTGGTCTAATAAAAGCTCATTAAAAACATCAGCTATTATTAGAATAATTGAGTATTTTTCCTCCTCGTAAATCTGAATAAGATAGCATTTTATCAAGACTTTACAAGTACTTAGACATTCCTTTATAGAAAAACATTGACATTTGAAAAATAAATTTTTATTCAATGTTTGAAAGAATTCCATATATAGTTGTCCTTTGAAAGCTTTCTTTTCAGTTTTAAATTTGAAGATTTATACAATTTCAATCTTAAAAGCTTTATTTTTAAGGATTTGTTTAGAACTTTAAAATGTAGTACTAGAAATGGAAGCATGAAAAAAGATAAACTTTAATATAATAATCAGAAAAAGCTGGATCCATTACATTCTGGGAGGAAAAAGATTCATACTTGATATTATAGAAGAGAAATATGAAGAAACAAAGAAGAAGGCATATTGAAATCCTGGGTTAGTTACAAAGAGGAATGGGCTAGCCTGATTTAAAGAACTTTGCTGGGGATATACGATGCTATTCGGAAGAGTTCAACCACGCGGGAAACTATACCTGCCATAAGGTAAAAAACAGATGAAATATTTCGATCATGACTATCTTTTCTTTCAACAACAAACCAATTTTAATGGAATTCTAAAAGCTGTAATTTTTAGGGTCATTTTGGAAAGTTTTAAACAATAATCAAATTTTACACCAAAACCGTGATATTCAGTTAAAAAATTGAATAATAATTTTGATGACCAAAAAAAAATGAATACACTAAACTGTGTCTATCATATGGGATTTACCCTCCAGAAAGGGTTGAAAAGCCAGTGGTAGTTATCCAAATCTTTTGTGAAAATAAAAAAATTTCATGCACTTTCTAATGGTTTAGGTCTGGGTATATTAAATATACTATAGGTATATAATGCTCCGGTCAAGGGTAGTCTACCCCTATGTGTAATACTTTTTTGTCCCCGGATAATTCACGATTATTTTTCAAAACATATTTATTTTGTGCTAGGGTAAGTGAAGACTTCAATTTAGCATTATTTTATTCTTACAATACCGAATATTTGCTAACTGGGAACTTGAAACCAAGTCTCCAGAATTATGATTTCCTGATGCTAATGGACTAATTGGAAAGCTAATTGGAGAAATTATATTTTTTCTACTGAAGTCGCATAGAATAAAGTTCATGTATCATTAATTCTTCTTATTCTTCATTATTCCGGAGGCCTCTTTTAAGAGATCCTCTGGGCTTCATCTCAAAATCATTTTTGCATCTCAACTTTATTTCTATTTCCAATTGGTCAGATTTACTTTTGAGATACAGCTCCGCAGGTGGCCGATTGAATCTTTATGCAAATTTCCCATCTTAGGTTCAGGTGACCTAAAAGCTCATCATACCTGGGTAGTTAAATAGTACGTGAAAGGTAATCTCCTTTGCCCACTGCATTTGCATATATTTTTCCCTATAGTTTTTCAATAAATCAGTCATTCCATGGACATTTGAAGTAAAAGTCTTCGATGAAAATGTATTGATCCATGATGAAAACGTTAATGCAGACGCAAAACTTTGTGTATCCCCAAAATTCTCACTCATACAAGAAAATATGAATCACTTAGAAATACATTTTCTTAACGATGTATTCTGGTTTAAAGGTAATTTTCGGATGACGTCTTCATCAAATTAGGACAAGTTTTTATTATTTAAACCACAAGTCCTTTCCACTAACACAATAATGCTTTCAAACCTCGTTTTTGCAGCGCATCCTATACATACCCTATCGAAACAAAGTGCATATGCAAAGTTAATGGTGCATATGAAAGCGGCCAATGCAAATAGCGATGTAATACATTCCACCCATTTCATCCCCTTGGTCTCAATTTCAACACTGTACAAGGGGTGATATGCATCACTCCATGATGGCTGAGACTTGGGCGCCTGTGTTTATACCTACGTGTACAACATCAAAAGCTTAACCAGCTTAAACCCCCTGGAATCAACCCCCGCATATACAATAATACACTGATGAAATTGTCGACGCTGTCGTAAACTTTAATCGAACCAGGAAAACGTCTAAATGAACTCTTCATTTAAATTCTAATTGAAATTTAACGGTGTTTTTGAGGAAAGTTTCACTTGACTTGATGGACTCGTAGTGGAAAAAATTGAATTAAACAATTTGATGACTTCGCCACAGTTTCCGGGAAAACTACTTGAAAAGATCAAGGATCTCTAGTTTGGGATTAAATGATTTAAATGTAAATTGAGGTAATTAATTGAAAATTTGATTCAATTAAACTTTGAACAATGGAAATCTTAACGTGATTTTCTAGTGCTCGACGGAAATTAATTAAAATGAATTAATAAGAACGTGGAAATTTGCATTTAACTCAAATTTACGGGAAAAAATCAAATGCACATGTAAACTTGTTTCGGGAAAAGTTTTAATTGGCTTAATATTCCTTCAGGTGTGATAAGTGCTCAAGATATCGTGTCAAGAGGGGTTCGTGTGCTTTGAAATGAAAAAAAATATGTAATTAAAGAAGAATTTGCGACAAAGTTCCCATTTAATATGTAGAAGCACATTTCTTTTTTACTGTCGGCAAATATTATGAAGGGACATATTCAATATTTCATAATTTTAACAATAAAAAAGAAAAATATATTCATTGGTGAATTCTACAAAATCATTATTCTTCAGTCATATTTTGTTTCATCAAATAAATCAACCTTATAACATTTAACTTAAAATCTGAAATAGAAAATATTGTAAAAAAAGATTTTAATAACCTTACTTCTATTCATAAAATGCACTAACAAGGGAAAAATTAAATTTATAATCCGAAATCTTGGTACCGATTGCACCATCGATATTAAAGCAATATTAGTCAATTAATGAGAATCGTTAGCTATCTAGTTGCATCGAAGCGAGGGGTGCATTTTTTGTTACAATTTGATAATATGGAACCCTTTTTGTGAAAAATTATGTTAATTTACACTTTAGAAATCATCTACTACAAATAGTAATAATTTTTTTATATATAAATCGGCCATCAGGATCTAGGTCCTATAATCCGATTTGATGACCGGAGCTGATGTGATGGAGATCACTCCCAGTGGAGGAATCTCCCTATGCCTCTACTTGATCACTAGGCACTTTTCTTTTTGGCCTTCTTTTATTTTGGTGCTCCAAAAGTGGCGGAATCAGGGGTTTGAGTGTTGACTCAACTTTCCAAAATAATTGGTGGTCCGTACGGTAATGGAGTCGGTGACTGATGAGATGTGTAAGTCTCTTCGGAGAGTCTCATTTGTGACATACCATGGAGCATCTGCCAACTGTCTCAGGATCTTTGATTGGGTGGCCTCGATTAATTTAATGCTTGACTTGCTGGCAGAGCCCCACAATTCAATACCGTACGACCAGATTGGCACTATTACTGCTTTGTATATACTATAAGTAGTTTATCCTCAAGGGGAAGTTTAGAGCCCCTACCCAACAGCCAGTATAACTGTTTGAACCTCTTGTTGATGTATTTTCGTTTTTGGATGATCTGAGATTTCCAGGTCAGCCTCCTGTCCAGATGAACACCAAGGTATTTGACGGTGTCGGACGATGGGATCTCAGTTGAGTCCAGATTGACCGGGGGGCCCGTTCCTTTCCTGAGAGTGAAGGTCACTTGGACTGATTTGGACTTATTGATAGTGGTTTTCCATTTTTTAGCCCAAGTGCCCACTAGCGAATAGTAATAATGAAGATTAAAGAGTGTTATTATTTGTGATTTTAGCCTTTATATACTTTCATAATACGTATGTCCAAATTTCAGTCAAATAAGTTCACTTATTGTTACAAAGAAAATCGATTTCTGGTTTATCGTTTTTCTTGATCTATTCACAAATAAAAAGACATAGAAACCGAAAATTTGGAGTAAAAACATATCATTTTAGTACCAACATACCCTCCAAAAACGATTCAAATACCTTTCAGGGGCCGATTTTTCATTGCTATTGTTCTAGGAGCTTTTCTATACTATTCGCTTTGGTCAGCATTTTTATTATTCGTTGGTTTTTCCTTATTTGTATTGAAAGACTTAGTATTGAAATGATTCATGAAAAGCGTAGATTTACCATACACTAAATACCATCAATCTTTATTCCATATAAAAAATAGAAAACAATTTTTAAGGTAAAAAATCGTGTAAATTAGTTTAATTTTTATGACAATAAATGGACTGTGACGTCACAGTTGACCCATAGGTATAAACTTGGATCATACATGTCGGATTTTGAGAACTTAGAACAATCGTTTAGAAATGTTTTCGAAAGTATTCCTCAAATCTTGTTTATTCGAAGGTAGTTTACATAAATTTTGACTTTAAATGTCAATGATTATTTTCAAATATTGTCCTAGTGAAGTAGAACTGGGCTTGGGGAAAACTATAAATCAAAGAAGACTGAAGCGGAAATTCCCTCAAGAGCTCCAAGAAATAACATTTGCTTGACCACAAGTTCAAGAACAATAAAGAAATAAAAAAATAAAAAAGACAGAGGAATGAAGTTCTACTCCTCCAGCTACTTAAACGCCGCTAAAGATCAATTGCCTGCTATTACCACCATGATATAGCGACACATTACTGAACTGGTGCAAAATTACATAATAGTCCACAAAAAAGAAATTAAATTATAATAGGTTTAGATTGTCCCCTTTTATTAATATTATGGCTCAAGTCCCTTTTAGCACACTCAAATCTGGCAACGTTGTATTTTCAACTTTGTTTTGAATTTAATTCGCGAATAAATCGATCCATAATGAAAATTTAGCCACAAAAAAGAAAAGTATACCATTTTAGAATTAAATTAACAAAAATTCGCGAATTAAATTGAAAACAATGTTAAAAACAACGTTGCCAGATTTTGAGTGTGCTAAAATGGATTTGAGACTAAATTTTAAATATATTTGAAAATAAACATCGCTTTTTCATTATTGAAAACTGACAAAATTTACGGCTCAAGTGTACTATAGCACACCCACAATCTGGCAACGTTGCATTTTTGACTTTGTTTTTAATTTAATTCGCGATATTTTTGTTAATTCAATTCTAATATGGTGGCTAAATGTTCATTCATTATAGACCGATTTAATCGCGAATTAAATTAAAAACAAAGTCGAAAATGCAACATTGTCAGATTGTGGGTGTGCTAAAGTACACATGAGCCAAATTTGCGTAAAAATTACATTCGAGTAAATGGTACTTTTAGAAACAATTACCAAACTATTTTTAAGAGTTCTCTTTAGTTCTCAAAATCTGACATGCCTGATCCAAGCTTATATCTTTTAAGTTTATCCTAACTATTTCCACCTGGACCTATGACCTGTAGAACTATAATCAATATTTTTATCAATTACTATTTATCGTTGCTATATAACTACTAAGGTTTTTCGCGATTCTAGGGTTAATAGCAATCTGTATTCGAAAAATACCGAAAATTTGTTCGAATCGAGGATCAAAGTCAACACCTTCCGGTTTTGGAGCGGTTATCTTGACCACTCGGCCACCAGAAGGCTTATAATCAATATTATTACATCGCAATCAAAGTTAAATTAAATTAAAAACAAAGTAGGAAAAACAACGTTGCCAGATTTAAGTGTGCTAAAATGGACTTGAGACTAAATTTTAAATATATTTGAAAATAAACATCGCTTTTTCATTATTGAAAACTGACAAAACTTGCGTAAAAATTACATTCGAGTAAATGGTACTTTTAGAAACAATTACCAAACTATTTTTAAGAGTTCTCTTTAGTTCTCAAAATCTGACATGCCTGATCCAAGCTTATATCTTTTAAGTTTATCCTAACTATTTCCACCTGGACCTATGACCTGTACAACTATAATCAATATTTTTTTCAATTATTATTTATCGTTGCTACATAACTTCTAAGGTTTTTTGCGATTCTAGGGTTAATAGCAATCCGTATAATACCGAAAATTTGTTCGAATCGAGGATCAAAGTCAACACCTTCCGGTTTTGGAGCGGTTACCTTGACCACTCGGCCACCAGAAGGCTAATAATCAATATTATTACATCGAAATCAAAGTTAAAATTATAAATTGTTCAATCAAAATAAGATTTTTTCGCTGACTTTGAACAGTTATACTATGTATACAATATATAAAATATATTGCAGTCCAATTTATTAACATAAACTTGAACAGAAGTTCAAACAAAATATTCGTGACGTATTGCCCAGATACGTATTTCGATTGCCAAGCAATCTTCATCAGTGGTCATCAAGTAGTTTGGATCACTCCGTAACTGCTTTGTGATGATTCACCTCAATAAAATAATATATCATTTATATATTTGCTTTGTGAATCATCACAAAGCAGTTACGGAGTGATCCAAACTACTTGATGACCACTGATGAAGATTGCTTGGCAATCGAAATACGTATCTGGGCAATACGTCACGAATATTTTGTTTGAACTTCTGTTCAAGTTTATGTTAATAAATTGGACTGCAATATATTTTATATATTGTATACACAGTATAAATTGTTATTATATATGCTTAGGAAAGAAATCCCGAAGTAAAGATAAAACGATTAAATTTTCTTCATGAAAGCATAATTTCCTATGCTGTAAGGCTTCGCCTTACATTCCCAAATATTTGAAATTCCAAAACTTGCTACTCGTCAAATTGACTTTGAACTTTTCCATAGTTCGCTTTGCAAGAAGAAAATTTAATTATTTGCCATTCGTTTTTGGAATTAATTTGGAGACCTTTCACTTTGATCGCTTGAAAAACATCCACCATTTGCGTATTATTAAAATTCTTCAGCTTTCAAACCTTTTTAGCACGTACGTCACTCGATTTATAGCACAAAAAAGGAATAGAAGGACGAGGTTGAGAGGCGAACGAGAGCCAATGCATCAGCGAAAAATTCTCAGCTGTATATAAGAGAACGACCGACGACAGGAAGGACGAAAATGACTTTACATATTATTCAGGAATAGTGCTCGAAAATATTCGCGTTGAATTTATTCCCATAGGATTCGACATAATGATATTATCCTTTCAAAAAAATCTTGCCGAACCGACGTCAGAGGAAATTGATTGAAACTAATGGAAAAGAACGAGTTGGGTAATAAAGCCAGTTGTAATGATTTGATATGAATAATTTATTTTATAATAACGAGCAAAAACTGTATCTTTACTGGTATTATAAACGCAATAATAATGAAGGACTTTTCATCCATTTTTTTAACTACCAAGATTAACGGATCAACGGAAAGTGTATATAATTCCTAAATTACAGTCCCCACTTTTGGAATTTTTAAAATAATAACATTCCTGTTCTTTCTACAAAGTTTTGAGTCCCATTAGTAGTTCAGTAGTTAAAATTAGTAGTTCAGACTTTATAAATTAAAAAAAAAATATAGAAATTCTTTGCTTTTTAATTTGTAATGTCTTCACTTAGTTGATACCTACATAAATAATTTTGTCAGATATTGAGAATATGAATTAATTTTTTACCTTCTTTAAAATAACTTATAG
Organism: Sisyra terminalis; assembly: GCA_958496175.1. Lineage (NCBI taxonomy): Eukaryota > Metazoa > Arthropoda > Insecta > Neuroptera > Sisyridae > Sisyra > Sisyra terminalis. Next base: position 17,827,949 of record OY292279.1, on the reverse strand, counting down.
GAAATAGTTCAGTTACCAGTAACGAATTACCAGAGGGAATTTGCAGAATGAAAGAATACTTTCCATAGAAGCATTTAAAATTTTAGTTAAATGTTAATGAATATTCATAGTCTCAAAACATCCCTAACTTCTTAAGGGTAAACTCATTAGATTTCTCCAAATAATAATAGCTTATTAAAAATTCGCAACTGTTCTCATTTCAAAATTAACATTTGATACTAAAATAGAAATATCAGATAATTGGTTTAAATCGACTAACTGTATAGATCAAAATTTGGCTTAAGGGTTCCTAGGTGGTTTTTCAGGGTTGAAAATTTTGTGAAATATAAAAATATCCGTAAAACGCGACCAAACCTACTAAGTTGCCCAGAAAATTAGTGCCGGTTTTAAAGTACACTTTGGCATACAGGAATAAATTGTACAAGTGCTATTCGGTTTTACAAATTCTTCTATATTTCAGGTAAGAGTCCAACTTTGCAAAATTTGTAAAATTTTTACAGAAAACAGATTTATCTGTAATCCCATCTAAGGAAAACTGGAACGAACTTTCAGGATAACTTAATAGATGAAATTATTTATTTTCATATTCAAGTATTGATCACCATCAAGGAAACCAAGTTTGCCCACATGAGATTCACTACAAAGAAAGAAACTTGTCCTCCTGTTTTTCTAAATAGTTACATAATACCCCAAGCTACGGAGGTCAAATACCTCGGAATACACTTGAACAGACGCCTCTTCTACTCCAAGAAAATTTTCCACAAACGCAGTTAGCTGAGTATCACCTCTCGGGAACTGTGGTACCTTTTAAATGAAAGATCGCAACTATCCCTGGATAAAAAAGCAACTATCTACAAGTCCATACTTAAGCTTATCTGGACATATGGGATACACCTGTGGGAAGCCACTAGTGGCTCCAACGTGGACAAGATTCAGCACTTTCGGTCGAATACTCTGAGGTGAATCACTGACGTCCTTTGGTACGTAATCAACCATGCCATACACAACAACCTCAAAGTGGCTGGAAGAACTGTCCGGGGAAAAATTATAAATTGATCAGAAAATGTAATTAACAAAAAAAAATAGACATTTTGGTCAGTTTATGCGGTATAAGGGTTGAAATATTCGAAAATTCTCAACCTAAGAATTCAATAACTGTTAAGTGTTTATAAAAAAAAAAAGAAGTAAGTCAATATCAAGAAATCAAATAATTGAGTGAAGTAAATCTAGACGTTTTGACAAAGATTACCAAAGGTTACCCTTTTTAACTTTGCCACTGGAAATAAATGGGAAGAAGGGGGTACCTGGTCAAACATAAAAAAGGATAATGGAAAAACTATATCTGAACCTAGCTGAAATATATAAATATGGTTTCACAAGGAAACAGATTAAAGTGGTAACGGGTCTAATTACCGACCATTACAGACTTAAGAAGCACCTTCATACAATGGAGTAAACATGGAGAGCCTGCATCCAGAATGCAGATTCTATCAAATAGAGGGTGAAAATGCTTTACATTTTCTGGTGGAATGCAATTCTTTGAATGAATAAAGCTTTGAAGAACTGGGGATAGTAAGCCCAGAAACCGAAATAGTCGAAAGACACTTAATACGCCGGTTACTGAGGATTCCTCGGATATTAGATTACGAATAAATGAAAGAGGGACCCAGGAAGCACAATAAGCCCTGAAGAGGCTGCAATATTGAAGTTCACTGAACCTTATCCTGGATAAGCCAATTAGATTAAAAATATGTATAAAAGGGTTAACATTTTCTTTACCACCCACCCCATTCCCAAACTTCTTTAACTTAAATCCTGGTTAAGTCAATGCGTTACTCCTATCTTAGCCACTTTCTTTAAAAGTATTAACTGCACCAAAAAAATTAAAATTATTAAAATTAAAATTTTAGATACTTTTATAGCTCAGTAGACGATTCTTCTGCAATTCACAGTTTTACAGTTAACCTATGAAATTGGAAAAAATATTTCCCTTAATATAAGGTTTACAAAAGTTTTAAAAAACACAATAGCCATAAGTAATTGTAAATGTTTGTTTTTTTTTCGTATAATTTTCGGTGGTAGTACTGTCACCTTATAACTAACAAGATCTTTAGCGACTCTAGGGTCAATAAAAATCCGTAATCGAGAAATATCGAAAATTTGCTCGATACGAGATTCGAACCCAAAATTGTAGATTTTCTGATAGCTACCTAGATCATTCTTTTACCATTCATAGTTTTTCAGTTAATCTATAAAATTGCCAAAAATATTTTCCTTAATATAAGGTTTACAAAAGCTTTATAAAAAAACAATAGCCATAACTGTGATTGTTCGCTTTTTTCGTAAAATTATTATTATAAATGTATTTTACATGAATATTCTTTTTTATTGTTGTTTACCATCGCTTTATAACTACCAAGGTTTTTAGCGACTCTAGGGTTAGTAAAAATCCGTAATCAAGAAATACCAAAAAATTGCTCGATACAAGATTCGAACCCAACACCTACCGGTTTTGGCGTGGCCACCTTAACCACTCGACCACCAAAACTTACATAAGTATTATTTTCATAACAATTTTTTTTATTTTGACCCCAACAATATACTTACTTCTCTTACAGTAGGTGCATTTGATATTATAATTAAATACAAACATAGGTCTTCCCCTGACTTTGAACTGAAGTATTTTATTTTAACTAGAATCCGGCGGAATCGAAAACTTTGGCTGATGACATTACGAACGAATCTACGGTTACGGTTACTCAAATTTTTATCAATTTTCAAATTTTGGAATCGTCAAAACGGTAGTTCTCAAATCATTGTCCAAAAACAAGTATTACATGAACAACATTTACTAAAATTTGGGTTAGAACACGATTGAAAAATAGAAAATCTTTTAAAAATAATCCTCTACTAAACCCCTTAGTATACCCGCACCTGGTTAAAATCATTCTGTTTGTATTTATGCAAATTATATTCGATGGTTTTTCAAAAAGCCAAGATCCAAGATACAGACTAAAAACTTATTTATATTTTAACATTCAAAAGCTTTTCAAAAAGCTTAAACTTCAAGTATAGGTACACAGAAATTCAATGTTTGAAGAAAACGATCAAAAACCTTTACAATTATATCAGACAACAATAAGCTCATTATTTGACTTGTATTCTTAGAAAAGGCTGAATGAAAATCAAAATTGAAAGATTTTTAAATGAGCTTTTGTAATGATAGCTGGTATACTTTGAATGCATCAGGTTAAAAGAGGGTTGAGGTGGGTGTTTTGGGAATGGTGAGAAGAATGAATAATTTGGGGCTGCACAGATTTTGTTGGTAGATGATAAATAATTTGAACCTTACCGATTGCCGTGGCAACGCCCCACACTCTTGTTAGCGGTACAATACATTTCCAAAAGCACGTGCAGCAGTTGAGGGAGGTTTCCCGGTATCCAGAGGAAGACATTCGCGACATTTTTCCGAAGCCCAAACAACTAATTGAAGTGGAGTAACATTAAAAATTTGTTGATAAGTCAACGGAGTGGAAAATTCACGGAAAATCAACACTGGTCGGACACTTGTACATCAATGTGTGAACATTGCAACTTTTCCTTGGCAATTGAATTGTTTTCGAAGTGTTTTATGTTATTGGGTTTTTATTTGGCACGAGTACGTCATAGTTTGAACGTTGATCGGTTGGAATTTTTTCAAGTATGAATCCAAATGTACGACATAAAGTTTTTCTGTGAGTTGTTTGGTAGTGTTTGTTTTGTGATTTCCGAGCGTCGATCTCGGCGATTCTGGGGCGACACGTCGCGATTACGTCTGGCAAGTGGCACGTTTCTCGGAAAACTGCGAGATGAAAATCGGCGCCGCGTTCATTGAGCCTGGGATGCTGCTACCGGCTATCTGTTCCCGTACGGTATCCGAGTTCTGGGGGGCGCAAGCGCGCCCTAATCAAAAATTTTCCGAGATCCCTTCCACGCCACACTGACGCATTCCCTCACACCCGTGCAAGGTCCCGTTTTCATCCCGTGTTTGTTCATTTTCCCTCGCACATCAAACCGAAAAGTATTTAACAGGAAAGTTCAAACCGCGCCCCATCCACCATTCCATTCCCGCCGATAGACAATCACATCGCACCGGATTCTCGGCGATTTTCTGCGTGAAATCGTTTTAGCGGATCCGACAACATTGTCGCGATGTAGTCGACCACTGCGAAATTCAAAGCGGCTGTTTATTTTAATCCCGAACACGTTTTGGCGGTCGCACGGTCGCATGCCAAATGTCCCTCCCTCAGGTCAATTATTTTGGCCATCCGACGACAAAAGCTTTCGGCTTCATTTAACTAATCTACAAATAATTACACTCTCAAATTAGATACAACGTTGATGAATTTGCAGAAAATTACTATTTGGAATTTGTCGTTTATCTTACTCGGAGGTCTGTTCCCAATTTAAAGTTGGTTATTTTATCCTTAGTTAATTTCCTACCAAGTTTTTCCTACTTTTACTGCAAAAGAACTGGACAATTTTCTCCTCAAAATCTCATAAATTTTATCGATCGACATTTGTACTTTTAAGGTCTAAGAAAATTTTTACCAAACTAAAAAAAAAAATCATCTTCAACTATCCGCACATCGTAAAAATACGATTATCTGCTACTTACTTCGGTCCTTGAGCCATGGCCTGGCCGAACACCACTTCTAGTCGTACGAAAACACCAAAAATTGAATTGCTTCCTGGTTCGTCTCCATAAAGGAAGATTTTTTTTCTTAAATGAACCCATATTATGTTGTTGGAGAGATGGGAAAAAATAATAGCTAGCGAGAAATAGAACCTGGAACAATATTATAGATAACACTGTTTTTAAATAAGGCCTTAAAAAAAACCTAAAACTTACTTGAACACTAATAGTACATTATGTACATTAGACTAGTCCAAAAAAATCGACTTTTTTTTTGAGAAGTATATCGAAAATATTGTTCAAGGTGACAAAAAACAAATATCGGGAAGGTTTGAGCCCTTAATATTAAAATTAAGAGGTTTATCATATTTAATTTCGATTTTTTATTTGTGCTTTCATTTTTGAGTCAATACTGTCAAACTATCAAGGTAAAAAAATTTATCAGCACATTTATTTATAGACAATTAAATTCCCTACAAAAAAGGTTTCTTTGAAAAATTTTTCCAGACATTCCGTTTCCGAATAATCAAGCTTTAAACATTGATATAAGTTCTAGATTTATTCTTCTTTATTTTGGAATTTTGTAACTAACGAACAATTAAATATATAGAAATAATATATACCGAAATGAACAATATAGATTCTTGAAGGGAATGTAATGCTCTACAAAAAAGATTACTTAACATTTTTACATAAAATCACTCTTTCAAAATTGGTTCAACAACGAAAAAATCAATAATTTAATTTTTCCTTCAAGTTTAATTGTGTATAACTTTTGAAAAAGTGATTTTAGGTATAAAAGTTAAGAAACCTCTTTTGTAGAGCATTAAATGCCCTTAAAGAATCTATATTGTACATGTCTATATATTTATTTTTTCGTTAGTTACAAAATTCCAAAATAAAGAAGATAAATCTAAAAATTATATCAACGTTTAAAGCTTCATTATTCGGAAACGGCGTATCTGGCGAAAATTTTCAAAGAAAGGTTTTTTGTAGGGAATTTAATTTTCTATAAATATATGTACAGATGATTTTTTACCTTGATAGTTTGACAGCATTAACGCAAAAATGAAAGCATAAAAATCTAAATTAAATGATAAACCTCTTAATATTAATATTAAGAGCTCAAACCTTCCCGATATTTTTTTTTGTCACTTTGAACAATATTTTCAATATACTTTTCAAAAAAAAAATAGTCGATTTTTTGGCCCAGTCTAATGTACAATGAAAGAAATTACAATAATACGTCGTAATTTCTGTTATCTATTGGTTACTGCAGTATGGGATCTGAATTAATACTTTGGATTGAATCAATACTACTACGATTACTACTTTAAACAGCGCACATTTTCATACACTTTAATAAAAATTACGATGTTAAAATAAAAAAAACATAACGGGTAAAATAGAACTTTTCCTATGTAACCATTTACTCTTATTTTTCTATGAAGTGGAAACTTCTTTAGCATCGTTGTGACTTGAAATTTCATGAAACGAAAAAACGACAGTTAAAAGAGGTAAACATATAAATCTATAAGATTTAACGAACGAAAAAAATGAAATAGAAAACATTACAGTGTTTCTTATGCATGTCCGTGTCGGGAATAGTCGTCCTAACAACCTTGGTTAATTATGTATAGTTTGCAAAAATATTGTTTTTAATTGTTATTCACCGTCGCTTTTATAACTACTAAGATCCTTTAGTAACTCTAGGGTTAATTAAATCCGTTATCGAGAAATATTGAAAATTTGCACGATACGAGGATCGAACCCACTACCTACTAGTTTTGGAGCGGTCACCTAGACCACTCGGCTACCAGTAGGCTTTATTACATTATTTTAATAAAAACATTTTTAAAGTATGCCGAAAACGAATACAGAATATTATCATGATTATTTAAAGAAAAAAAAAACTGCAAGATTAAAAGATGGTAAATAGTTCATCAACGAAAATTTAATAAAATATACACCAGAGGTATCGCAAAAGCTTAACAAGATGAAATATTTTTTAAATGGAGACGACGTATTACGTAATTGTAAGTAGTTTTCTATCATCCAGCTGTGATTGGCTGAAGGTGGGAACGTCCTGTATTTGTTTTCTGCTAGGTTCTTCCATTGATTTTAAATAATCCAGTGATAATTGGCAGAAGATGGGAACAGCCTTTCGATGATTTCTGATTGGTTCTTCCACTGAACGTAAATAGTCGTATGCCAAGATATATCTATGAATCAAATCAAAGTTAAAGTATTTATTTCATACAGTTACCATAAGCTTCTCATATCAATTTTCGAAAATTCAAACTCGGAGTCGGGAAAAATTTATATTTTATATGTGAATAAAATATAAAATAGTTTTTAAACTAGGTATCAATATTGTCATAACTAAGCTCAACAGTTATCCTATTCTCGAAATTTTACTTTCGTTTCATTATATTGAAATTAACATTATTAAAGGTATCACTTCTATCGTGTGTGAACTGCACACATATTATTTTGTTACTATCAAATCTAGAAAAATAATAATAATCGCAATCCATCAAATACCTCATGAAATCATTCTTGTGCCAATCTCCTCATTTATCGTAGTCGATTTTCTTCGATCTGTTGGACAAAAATATTTTAAATTTTATACTGTTTTTTAATAGTTATTTATTATTGCTTTTTGACTACTAAGATCTTAAGTGACTCTCAGCCCCCGCTTTAGGGGTGGGCAACCCGGGCGGTCGCCCGGGGCGGAAAATTTCAGGGGCGGCATTTTGTCATATTTGATATACAATATATGAACAAAAATGTGAAAAAATTAGTTTTTAGTTAAAAAAATATTTTTCCAAAAAATTAAAAATTTTGTGATATTAAAACTCTGTGTTTTTGCAACCCTGAAGGGGCGGCATTTTTTCATCTTGCCCAGGGCGGCAAATTTGCTAGAGCGGGGCCTGGTTTTTAAAAATCCGGCAAACTGAGAAATATTAAAAATTTGCCCGTTACGAGATTTGAACCCAAAACCTACAGATTTTGAAGTGGTCACCTTGACCACTCGGCCACTAGTAAGCTTTTTATATTTTTATAGAATTAAACAGTCCCAACCCCATGCCCGCGGGCACTAAGGTACTCGCCAACTGTTTTACGTATAACCACTGCTCTACGACTACGTTAAAAATCCCAATTCAATCCAATTACCAGAATGGTTATACTTCAATTTTATGTTTGGAAGTAAATATTTTTGTACATCGCCCATATGTATTATTGGTTATATCCAACCGTAAATATACTTTGAAAAAATAAATGCTACCCACCGCCCAATCGGTATTCTAGAATGTGCTCTTGGGTACATCTAAGTTGGGGAACCCTAGACTTAAGTTTATGAATACAAGATACAGAATGGCTATTGGATACAGATTTATGATTTTCCTTACTTCCAAACCAGCTAACGCCAACATTGACCAGTATAAACTAGCAATTTTTCTGTAGGAATCTTCTTCCTGTTGAACCGGTGGATCAGTTATTAGGACTAGGTATAATCGACATTCATCTTCAAATGATCATATAGGACCTAGATTTCACTTTCTAAAATCTCAATACGACGCAAATGTGTAACCTTTGATTCAGAAATCCCCAACGGCTATCCAAACAACTGAGAAAGCTTTCCAGGATTAGCGTGGTTTATTTTACGTTTTAATGAATTATATGAATAATGGCATTGCAAATAAAAGGACTAAGAACATTCGGATTACTATAGGGGCGTATCCTACTAAGCTAGATTATCTGTATCAATTGTGGGACCGTTTCCAACCCTTTTTCTATAAGACTTGACAGTACATAGTTTTAAACTTTAAAACGTAGATCCTTAATCTTTAAATACCATTATTCTCTTATATATTTCTCCTTAATAAAAATGTATAGTTCATAAGATATTTCAAATTTCCAAGAAAGAATATACTACACCCACTTAACTCCATCAACTACTATCCCCATGGTTTGTACTACATATCGGCATAGCTGCAGCCACCCTTAACTCTAACGTTCACTAAGGGATGATACCATCAGCTTTGGAAACTTCAGGTTTGGAAATTAACATAACGTTTCCTTTCCCACGTTTCCTTACCATAACTGGGCCTTGTTTAGTATTCGTGGTTGGTCCACGCTTGGCTACCAAGACTGGGTCATAAGGTACATAATAATCATTAGATTTTAAAATGGAAATTTCGATGAAGTTTCAAATATTTACTTAAAGATAAAAATTGATTATTACCATAATATATTTTCTTTGATCAAAAGTTTTCCTTTCAACTCATTATAAAGTCAATTACGTCCAAACCAGGAAAAACAAGTCGACAGTATTATATATGCGCGAAATTAAAATTATAATAAAATTAAGGTAAAAACAAATTGTATTGATTGTATTGACGACAATGAGAACGTTTTACGACTCTTGAAAAAACAAAATATAAAAAGCAAAGCCATTAAAGATGTCACTGTCCATGATGGGTACTCGTATGCAAATGAGGCGATTCTGTGCCATGCAGATGCAATAAATTGCATGTTGCACCGAAACCACCACAAAAGCATTATATCAAAAACAAACCAATGTGTTTTTTAAACCAAAAATAAATCCTTCAAACCACTTTGGTAAACATTTATTAATTGAATCCTATTGCGTTTTTATTCATTTAACCATACAGTTCAAGGTAATCAAGTCAATACAATCAAGTCAATGTGTCAATAATTCGTTGATTTTTCAAAACATAAAAAAAAAATATGTGTTTTCCTACAATTTATAAGACTGCACGATGGAAACTATATTGTTCATTTATATAATGCTTCTTTGGTTAATTAATTGCTCCATTGAAATATTGGCAATGAAATGTTCAAAGTTTAATGTTTTTCTTGCGAACAATGTGAGCTAAAAAATCAAAGTTATAAGCAAATTTTTATTTTTAGAACGCAAAAAAATGGTTTGTACCTATGTGAGTGATGGGAAAGTTCAAGACATTGTGTTCAAATCATTTAAACCAAAAAAGAAACGTAAATAAGGGGGAAAAAATTAAAACCGATTAAGATAGCCTGTCTATATATTTCAAATGCCATAATGGGATAATTCTAAATTAAAAAAAAATCATATAATTCTCTAATTCGTTTAAAATATTGGGAAAAATAGTTAAACACATGTTTTAAGTAAAACACATCAGTTATTTACCCAATTGATCTTTTCCCTAAATTTAAAACTATTTTCAAACCGAAACAATTAGGGTTTCCTACTAAAAACGGGACATTTATAATTTTATCGTGTTCAATTATCGGTATTACTTGACGACTATTAACACAATAACAATGAAAATTGAAAAGATTATTGTTTTATAATAGTAATAATTATTTATAACTATTATTACTTATTACTATTTCTATAAGAAGGGGTTGAAAAAAATCAGTATACATTTACGTGAAAATATTATTCGATAGATCTTGAAAAATGAAGTTTCAAAACAGTTTTTCCATCTAAACCAGTGGTTCTTAACCGGTGGTGCACGCACCCCTTAAGGGTGCGAGCTTGAATATTTTGGGGTGCGAAATTGTAATTTTACAAATTCACGTGTAGCTAGCAAAATAAAAAACTAATCTTAAAAATTCATTTTGGTTAGTAAATTTTTTATTCCCTAAACATTTTTTAAATATGTTTGTAAATTATAAACCATCGAGACAAATTAATTTTTGTATTTTTTCTACAATTACAAAAATTCAAATGCGTTTCTAGTTTCTATACTAATTTTTATATTTCCTCGAAATTTCAGTTGATTGTTGCGATTATTCTTAGAAATATAAATACTGTTGATGCGCACATTACATTGAATAAAAATTTAAAAATAATTGAATTTTAGTGTCGACTATTACAAGTTTGAATTTTCGTGTTGAATATTAAAAGTTAAATATTAATATAAAATAATTAATACAAGTTAATTTTACAAGTTTAGTTGAATATTTATATTCTAATTATTAGAATATAATTTGGTACATTAAAGTCAAATTCAAAAGGTAAGCTAAAATATAGCAATAATAGATAGAAGTTTAATATTTTTTTAGTGTTTTATTAAAAAATTTAATTTAGTTTACGCCATGTCAAAGAAACGATGTTGGAATGACGATTATGTTCGTTATGGTTTTACATTTACAACGGAGAAGGATGGAACGCAGCGACCACAATGTATTCTGTGCTGCAATAAATTTTCAAACGCCAATCTCAAGCCGTCGAAACTAAATGAGCATTTTACCAAACAGCATGGTGGTGTAGATGCTGGCTATGATTTTGAAAGTTTGAAATCTAAACGAGTTCGATTTGATAAAAGTGGAACTATCACAACTTTTGGATTTATATCACACGAAAAGCCGCTGTTGCAAGCGTCTTATCAAGTTGCATATATCTGTGCCAAGAAGAAGAAACCACATACAATAGCTGAAGAACTTGTAAAGCCTTGTGCATTAGAAATGGCAAAAATAGTGTTGGGTACTGAAGCACAACAAAAGCTTCAACAAATTCCTTTGTCAAATGACGTAATCCGTACTAGAATTTCTGATATAAGTAAAGACATCTTACAACAAGTAATTGAAGATATTAAAGCTAGTAATGTCCCAGTGGGTATTCAATTGGATGAATCTACAGATGTTGAAAATTGTTCTCAGCTGATGGTGTTTGTACGATATGTAAAAGAAAAAGAAATTGTTGAAGAATTTTTGTTTTGTGAACCATTAGAATTGACTACAAAAGGAATTGATATATTTAATAAAGTCAAAGACTTTTTATTACAATATGAGATACCGATGAACAAAATAGGATCAATTTGTACTGATGGAGCTCCTTCCATGTTAGGCAAAAATTCTGGATTTGTAGCGTATGTAAAAAAGGAAGTGCCTCACGTTACAATTACCCATTGTATTTTACATAGACATGCGCTAGCTACAAAGACATTGCCTGAAAAATTAAAGAAAACATTAATCACTTCAGTCAAAGTTGTAAATTTTATCAGAGGTCGAGCTTTAAATCATCGTCTCTTCCGTGCTTTATGCGAAGAACTTGGTGCCGAGCATACTGTCCTTTTATTTCACACAGAAGTAAGATGGCTATCGCGTGGACGTATGCTAAATCGTGTGTACGAATTGCGAAGTGAAATAATGCAGTTTCTTAATAATCAAGGCAGTAGTTTAGCTGATGAATTCAGCAATAGAGATGCTATAATTCAGCTAGCGTATTTGGCAGACATATTCACGCACCTTAATGAATTAAATATTTCAATCCAAGGATTTGGAGTGAACACTATAACAGCGAAAGATAAGTTGACTGCGTTTAGTCGAAAACTTTCAATTTGGATTAACCGTGTTGACAAGATAAATTATGCTAACTTTCCTTTGCTTGAAGAAGTTCTTGTTTCAGATGATGAAAGAAACAATATTACCACCGAAATTAAAGATCATTTGCAAAAGTTGAGCGAATCTTTTGAGGGATATTTTGCTACTGGAGATATAGATATATCAGAAAAATGGATATTAGATCCATTTATTTATAATCTGGACTCAATGGATGACAGTAATTTATTGAAAGATGACCTTGTTGAACTACGGACAAATGGACATAATCAAATGGAATTTGAAGCAGAGAATTTGGAAAATTTCTGGTGTGCTCAAGTAATGTCATATCCACGATTAGCTAAAATAGCGCTTCAGCATCTTGTTCCATTTGCCACAACATATTTGTGTGAGATGGGATTTTCGTCACTTGTGCATATAAAAACAAAAGCTAGAAATAGACTTAATGTTAGTAATGATATGCGTGTAGCTATTTCAAAAAAGATCCCCCGGTTTTCAAAAATAATTGAGGAAAAGCAACAACAAAAAAGCCATTAATAAAAACTTTGATAATTTATAATTGATTATTTCAGCTAACAATTAAAATTTATAAAAAATTTGTTACGCACATAAAATTAATAAAAAATATGTTTTGCATAATGTTTGTTTTTTAATTTATATAACTCAATAATTTCTAGTAAGGGGTGCGAGAATATTGTTTGAAAATTTTAGGGGTGCCGGTAGCTAAAAAGGTTAAGAACCACTGATCTAAACTAATGGTTTGTGAAATATCGGCGCCTTAATTTGACCCCCCCCCACCCGTCTTATTTTTCAACTATATGAGCAAACATTACGGTAATAAGTAGAGGCTAAAAGCTATTATTTCAGATGATTTTTGACTTGAAAATAATAATTTGGTTTTTGAGATTTTGCTATAGGCTATTTTGATTTCCATGTAATCCCTATTAGAAACATCCACAATATGGATTTATGTGGGTTTATGTAGGAAACCACTAAGGAGAGGATGGACTTATGTAGAGAACCACATGGAAAAGGATGGATTATGTGGATTCATATGAGAAATAAAAATAGTGACGGCTAGAGTTAATATCTCCAGTCAGTAAACAATGAAAAAAGATCGAATTGTTTTCAAATGAAAATTTAAATATTTCTGTCATCCAGTCACCGGAGATTGGAAGATATAAAGGGCTAAAGTTTAATTTTTCTCATTGACGTCATACTTGCATATACTTCTCCAATTTCAAAGGGAACCGTATTTGTGTTATTTTTTATTAATTTTAAATATGCGTTTACTTTTTTATTAACGGAGGTGGTCAGACTATTTTTAGCTTCAAAATAATAATACTGTTCTTAAGAATTCGCTATAGGCTATTTTGATTTCTATGTAATCCCCATTAAAAAATCCATGATAAGTGGGTTTATGTAAGAAACCATTTGGAATTGGATGGATCTATGTGGATTTGTGTAGGAAATCACATAAGGAAGAATGGACTTATGTAGGATACCACGTAGGAGAGGATGAACTTATGTAGAAAACCATATGGAAAAGGATGGATTATGTGGATTCATATGGGAAATAAAGATAGCGACAGCTAGAAACAATATCTCCAGTTAGTAAACAATAAAAGAAGATAACCTGCTTTTCAAATTAAAATTTAGATATCTCTGTCATTCGTTTACCTGAGATTGGAAGATATTAAATGCTAAAGTTTCATTTTTCCTATCGACGCCATACTTGCATATACTTCCCCAATTTCAAAGCGAAGGGTATTTGTGTTATTTTTCATTAATTTTAAATATGCTTTTAATTTTTTATTAAGAACAAGATTACTTTAACGGAGGTGGAAAACGACAATGCCCTTTACCACGTTAAATTGTTTTACTAACATAGGAGGACAAACTTAATTTTACATTCGGTAACAAAATATATGAAAATAAAAATAACAAAATACCAAAAAATAATTTCTGGTATTTCATAATGTTGTTCTATAATATTTTTTTACAGTTATTAAAAAATATATAAATTTTTCCATTGTTCACAAAAAAAATCTTAAACTCGAGAGTGTTACAGAGTATAGCAATAAAGATTCAAAATTATCAATGTCAAATTTGCGTATTGAACAAATTACAAAGCTAGAACGATAAACCACTAATACATTACCAATAAAATGAATTTAATGGTAATCCATTGGAATTAATTTAAACTCACTTAAACAATGGTAGTAATAATAGTGGGCTGTTATGGAAATAATATCATGGAGGAGTTTTTCTTTTAAATTCTCTCAAGAACTATGCTAATGCAAAAATATTAAATGTATGTTTTTAATAGTTTTACAATTTTTAACAAATAACATTTAAACAATATCTTTATATCTTAAAATAACATTTTAAAAAAATCTCAATATCAAAGATATGTTACTTGGGTTGCATAAGCTTCAACACCTGCAAAGCCCACAAACCAGTTACCAGAATTAATGCATTCATAAACTTATTTGATTTTACCACATAATGACGCAATTAATTTATATATGATAATAAAATTAAATACTTTATATCGAAAATAAATCAAAATTATATCTTTTTATGTTCGACAATTAAAAAAATTATCTACTTGATAAAATTTTCAAATAAGGTTTTGTCACATGTTTGAAGTGAAAATTTCTTTAGAATCGTTGTGACCGGAAATTTCATGAAACGAAAAAGCGACAGGTAAATGAGATAAACATATAAATCTATAAAATTTAACGAATGAGAGAATAAAATAGAAAATATTACATTGTTTTTTATGTATGCGCACGCCTGCATATTACGATCCTTGGGAATAGTCGTCCTAACAGCCGTGGAGAACTGTGTATTTTTACAAAAACATTACATTATTTTAATAAAAAAAAAACATTTTCAAAGATTTTAAGTAGAGATTTTAAATTAAATATTATATTAGATACAAACATCCTTTTGATTGGGTTTCTGGACACTAAATTTGTTTTAAAAATATGTAGCAGTCGCACTGTATCAAAAACAGTAATTAACGATACATTATGTAATTAATGTAATTACGGGTAATTCTCAATTCAGCTGTGATTGGCTGTTGATGGCGACACCTTCTCTATGTTTTCTGCCCGAACAATAGATAACAGGAGGACGAACGAGATAGGCAATTTGTTAGTTCTAATGACCTCAAAAACGCGGACATAGGGTTAGTTATTTTTTCGGTCACTAGCGGCGCATTATCGCTAAGAAAATTTACACTTACTGAATGTTTATTGGTTGTTTACATATTACCATAGTTATTAATTTCAACTTAAGCCAAGAATTGTTAAAAATAGACACTAGAGCCCTCTGAACTTCTGTTTTCATTTATGCTTCGTGGTTTTCTGCTTGATTTTTCCACTGGTTTTTGATCATCCAGCTGTGATTGGCTGAAGATGGGAACGCCCTTCCAATGTTTTCTACTTGGTTTTTGCACTCTACGTAATTACTCGTATGTCAACGATCTATTGTTAAAATCGAAACTAAAGTACTTATATCATACTTCAGTTACCATAAACTTCTCATATCATTTATCGATAATGCAAACTAGGAGTCTGGAAAAAATTATTAAATATATGTGAATAAAATTTTAAATAACTTTTAAACGTGGTATCAATATAGCTAAACCCTACAATTATTCTACTTTCGAAATTTTACGTTCGTTTCATTATCTTGAAGTTCATATTTTTGAAGGTTTCACTTCTATTGCTGTCTATTGCGTATGAATGAACTTTTGTTAGCGACATCTATTATTAATAATAATGGTCAGTAATATATGTTTATGATCTTTATGATTTAATTGCAAACTGAGGCTTAAAAAACACATAAAAATCAATATATCGATCAGACTTAATTAATTTACGAAAATGAATCAATAAATTAATTGATTCATTACTTAACAACAAAAAAGGAAAACTTTAAATAAGCTAAGAATTTTTTTGACGTTTAAAATTAGTTTTCAAGTATAGATGTCATTAATGAAAAATACAATTCGTTTAAATGATAATGTCACGCGATCTTTAACTAGATAATAATTATAAGTCGTCATGCTTAATTTTGTGAGTTGTATTATTGCGCATTATAAAGCAAAAATTGACAATTAAAAAGCCGTCAAACCATTGAGTTGTACTGAGTTGTACAACTGAATGCGTCAAATTCAGTGGGATCGGTGTGGTCTGTCACATTGATCGTTTGAAATATAATTTTCAAAGTTCCTCGTTTGGCAACCAAAGTTTAAACGATAAATTCCAGTATTATTTATTCTCTTGATTTTCTTTATACAAATATAAAATGTCTGAATTTTCGCAAGTCAAAATACCGTTTAGTAAAACGGGGGACAAAGATCAAGACGAGGTTTCTTTCTCAAAGATTTAATCAATGCAAATATATTAATTAAAATATTTTTATCTTGCAGAAATTACTTCAACCGTTCGGCTACATTTTACAAATTCCAGGAAAAAATATCCGGAAGAAATTGTCAGAAGCGTTCAACTATTGGCTCAATATTCCCACAGATAAATTGATTGCTGTGGGTGAAATCATTGAAATGTTGCACAACTCAAGTTTACTGTTTGTTTTCCATAATAAAAACATACAATTATTCTTTTAAATTTTGATATATCATTGCAGATTGGATGACATTCAAGATAATTCGGTTTTACGTCGCGGAATTCCAGTGGCTCATTCAATTTACGGAGTTGCTAGTACAATTAATGCAGCTAATTACGTTATTTTTCTGGCTTTGGAACGAGTAATTGATTTAGGGCATCCAGAGGTATATAAAATCAAGTAACTCAAGAAATAAGTATTTAAATAAATTCTTTTTAGGCAACAAAAATTTATACAGAACAACTTTTGGAACTACATCGAGGACAAGGCATGGAAATTTATTGGCGCGATAATTTCCAATGCCCTTCTGAAGTTGAATACAAGCAAATGACTATCAAAAGTAAACATTAAATCTCTAAATTATTAAATTTATATCTTATTAACTTTTTTTCCCCTATTATAGAAACTGGAGGTCTTTTTATGTTAGCAATTCGTCTAATGCAACTATTCAGCGATAATAAATCCGATTTTACAAAACTCACAGGAATTTTAGGTCTCTATTTTCAAATTCGTGATGATTATTGCAATCTTTGTAATCGAGAAGTAAGAAATATAAAAAAAAAATGAATTTATAAAATTAATTTTATGTTTAATTTTCAGTATGCAGAAAATAAAAGTTTCTGTGAAGATTTAACCGAGGGTAAATTTAGTTTTCCGATAATTCATGCGTTGAAATCTCAGCCAGCCGATGGACAATTAATGTGTATCCTTTTTATTAGTATATAGTAGGTGTACCGAAAAGTAATTTCATTTTTAAACCTTTAGTCATTTAATTACCATTTATTCAAAGTGGTACTAAAGACATTTTAAGACTCGACTGACTTATTAACTTGTAAAAAATTAAAAAATACTGGTTATTCCGAAATCTAGATTGGAATAGAAAGACTAAAAACCCAAAGGAACACAAATTCAGTATTGTATGCGCTTCGAGTTTCATAGGGTAGCAACGCAAAGTTGTTACTAAAAACATTTTCAATGTTTATCAAAGTGCATTAGAAATTCATTAATGCTAAATGAATTTTAATAAGTTCAAATTCGATAATTTTCATTTCTCCAACTGATACCAACAAAGAATAGCAAAAAAAATAATCAACAAGAAGTTAAGGGAGGAAATGGTATACCAAATGTATGCCAGAAAGTCGAAGACTGGTCAAATAATCTTATTCAATTTTGGTCAATCAAAAAAATACTTAAGAATTATTAATGCAAGACTCTTTTGTAGAAGAAAAGACCTGGAAAAAACTAATCTATTAAGCGGGGTGTGGGGGGGGGGGGGTAATATTGCTGATTGTTGGGCCCATTATAATTGCCCAAAGTTTATCCATTGGATTTTGATTTATTTCAATCGTAACCTTTATAAGTGATTAAAAAAATTGAAAACTTAAGTGATGTTCAAAATGTATTTTTTTGATATTTGCACACTAAATATCAAAACGTTGATACTATTGAGGCTGATTATATGATTGATTTAAAATCAATAGTTGTAATAAAATGTTGTGTTTTAATTGTATATTTAAAAAAACGAAATTACTTTCCGGTACACCTCATACTAGTGATAGAAAGTGTCGAATTTTATTGAATATACAATTTAGATTCAACTACTTTTGAATTCATTACTTATTGATAAGTGCAATGAATACAAGGAGTTCATGCTGTAACAATACGATAGCAAAAAAAACGTAATTTTATGTAGAAAAAGAGACGTATAATTTTGAACCTCGATTGTTTGTCAATTATGGTGATGTAATGGGTTAATGTTCCTCCTTGTTTATAAAACTTTGATATCACAATACCTGCCTACTGTATTCGCAAATATTAATTAAAAATACTAGCGGTAATATTTCGGTAGGTTATTCAGTTGAAACTTTTCTGTATAAGCAATTATCTATGAAAATTAAATTTTAATTTCTATGCGTAAAAATGGTGTAATTCTAAGTCAATTATTTTGAACCACAGTAATCTCTAATCTTTGGAGTCTTGGGGAATAATTGACTGTAGAATCAAATCATGAAGGAGGTGCACCATACTGAAAAAAAAATTTTTTTTATAATTTTAAGTTAAGTTTTAGTGAAGTAGAATTTCGGATGATGATAAAATTCCTTAACTAAATTTAGATGTTTTACGTCAACGCACTCGCGACGTTGAAGTGAAAAAATATTGCATTTCTTTAATTGAGAAAACAGGAAGTTTTGCGTACACAAGGAAAATATTAGAGCAGCTCGACACGGAGGCGCGCGAGGAGGTGATTCGACTTGGAGGCAACGACTACATGGTCTCCCTTCTGAATAGCCTATTAGGCTGGAAAGACCAATAAACTCTGACATATCAAAATTATCGAAATATCAATTTTTTTTCTTTTTTGAAAGTTGCAATCGTAGCTTAACATTCCGTTCCTTCTACTTAATTAGTAATCAAAACGAAATGACAATAATATTAATGGCAATAAATTTCATCGATTTACTTAATAAGCGTAGCACTTTTTAACGTGAAAAGCTAAGCGTAGTTTAGATTCAACCCTGAAGCCAACAATTACATATGTAAAATGTTTTGCTACGAGCCACCGGGTTGGTTTAGAAATATTTAAAAACGATTTTCTCAATTTTTCAATGCCAAATATCTATCGAATTACGATCTAGGATCATAGTAAAATGGCTTACAATTAGACTTATTGTTAGATTTGTTCTAACCATATCATTAGAGAGCATTAACTTGTATTAGTCTTTAAGGCGGCAACGGCATGGCTCATAGCTCGCAAAGCAATTGGAAATTTTTGTGATCATATCTAAGGTTTTTTATAACCCCAACAATTTCTAAAAACATTGCTGATGACAAAATTCCTCCGTTTGCTTTCCAAGCTATGAACCATGCTTTCCCTATCGTCTTTATCATTTTATGAAGATGGCTGTTAAAAATGAATTCGAGTGATTTTTGTCGCCTCAAAGGCTATAATATTTCTTTTAAAATTCTAGTCGAAAATGTTTACTTATTTAATTCTATTTAAAAACGTGCCATTGTGTTATGGGCTTTATGTTTTGTGTTTATAATGTATAGCATTTAAGATTTATTTTTATTATCTTTTTTCTTAATGTGATTTTTTTGGGATAACTAAGTTGTAAAGAAAAACAACGTTAAAGTTAAAAAATTTATCAAATACAATTATTTAGGACAACTATATATAACGACTTTTTTATCTTCTGATACCGACATAATTTTGTCGCTGTCAGGACTATACCGAACTCCCCAAACCTGCAAAGGAAGTTGCGTTATTAAAACTAGAATAAAAACAATTCAAAAAAGGACAAACTTGATCTTTGTGTTCGTTGAAGGTATGAATGCATTGTTTCGTCGCCACTTCCCAAACTTTGACCGATTTATCGGAGCTGGAAGATACGAAGTGGGTTCCGTCGGGAGCAAATGCGACGCTTAAAACCCAAGATGCGTGACCCGATAAAGTACCGGCAACATTAGCGTGTTGGCTAAAATTTTAATTATTTTTCAACTGATTTTTGCTTATTATTCTTTTTTTAAACATACACATCATAAATTTTCATGTGACCATCATCTGAGGCAGTTAATAATAATTGAGAATCAGGAGAGAAGCATAAAGATCTGATTGGCATGGCATGGCCTTCCAAAGTATGCACTAATTTGCTAGAGGCCACATCGAAAATGTTGATAATTCCATCAATTGCTCCACTGGCAATATATTTCCCATCAGGACTCTAAAAAATAAAATTTCATTAAGAAACGAATCGTGAGATGCTTTCGTAAAGGGAAAACTTTCAACAACATTAGAAAGATATATACATTTACACACATATATTTCCAACTTTGTTGAAAAGAGGGAGCCAGTATTATAAAAGGTAATTTGATATTGCGTAAGTATCAATAATACAAAATATTCTACATGGAATAGGATAATGAATCACTATATATATAACCAACTAGGTAACTTTATTATCCAAACACGGTTAAATTTAAATAATGAGCATTTGCTATAGAATTAACGATTCTATGATAGTTGCCCACTAGAAAATTCCTCACACGAAAGTTGCCCACATAAAAATTTAACCCACAGCAAAAAATATTTATTTTATTATTAGTATTGTAATTTACTATCTTAATTGAAAAAATGTCTTGTTTTTGAAAAATTTATAAATTAAAAAATAGACTAATGTCCTTTTTAGTGATGTCATTATCTGGCAATTATATACTTAGCGCTATCATGCAAGCAGCAGTGTGAAAAATCGCCTTATTTTTATTCCAAATAATAAAAAATCGAGCCTATATTTAATAACAAAGGGCATAATCTTAGACAAGACCATGATTTAAATATGCTGTATTATTTACTTCATAAATAAGTAACTAACTGTTTTTACAAAGATCTTATTTTGTTCTATAAGGTAGATAGACATAAAAAATAGCAAATTTGTCTTGCGTAGTTAAAAAATAATCATAATAGTAAAGAATTTCAACAGTACCATCGATTCATTTACCTATAATTTATAAATTTGGGTTTTTCGTGTAAAATCTAAATGAAAAATTGTGTTAGCAATAAAAAAGGTCTAAGCTCATTTTCGTTCCATGTGTTCGGTTATACCCACCAAAAGAAGTAAATAATTATGTTTCTTTTCTGTATATTTATATTTACATATGCTATGCTGAGAATAAATTTGCCACGTGTGTCCAAGGTTTGCTCCTGTTTTCCCGATTCAACACCATATATCGAAATTTTTCCGGCATGTGACCCAGAAATCACATATTTATCATCAGGACTAAACGCAACTGTCCACAAATCAACCGGACCAACTTCAATGTTACTGATTTTCTCGCCACTTTCCAAATCCCAAATTCGTAAACTTGAATCCAACGAACTTGAAGCACATCCTAAAAATTTTATTAAGTAAAACTTGCATTCATTATACCTATGATTTTGGTAAATTTACGTTTGCCATCACTATTGATAGCAACCGAAACAATCCCGAGGGAATGACCCTCAAGATTATATTTTAGACTAAGCTCGTTGTCGTTTATGCTCCAAACTTTGACAAGATCATCAACACCACCCGTTATCAAATAATCGATAGGAGGTTCATCTTTCAATTCCTCATCGTTTCTAAAACAAATTTGTGTATTTAGAAAATAAATTTTATTAACATTTTACTCTTATACCCTCCGTTTTCATCGAGCTTTTCTTCATCCTTTTCCTTGGGTGAAGAACGCTCCATTCGACCCCACGCACAACTCCATATACTATCTTCGTGAGCGTTTTCTTTCTTTAACAATACGGAATACTGCAACAAATATAAAAATTAATTAAGGTAAAACAATCCTACTGACATTTATTTAGTTTAAAATAAAAAAATTGCATTTACCATTACAGGTTTTGAATAAACCGGCGTTTGACTTTAAGCATAAATTTTTCGTGAAACCGTTTAGCATACACAACAATACATCGCTGATATATACATTAAACAGTTCATCAAAAAATAAATTAATGCTTTCTTTAAATTAAGTTATTATAATTTATCAGGATAATTAACGTCAAGAGATTTAAGAATATGTCACTTAGACTAAAAAAAATAGTATTTTAATTAATTTACCTACAATTTTATATAAAAAGCATAACTTTTAAGAAAAAATCCAACCTATTTTCTTGATCTATTTTTGGAACATAAACGTGGATCTAATAGTAGTAAAATTGTCATTTTTGGACGAAAAATATTCAATTTAATTGAATAAATTTGATTTTATTAGTTTTAAACTAATGCTTCTAAAATAACGATAGAGCTAATTGAATAATTTACTTTTAATATCTAGAAAATGACATTTAACCAAAAATTGAAGCGAATGAATTTTTATCTTGATATCCTCCACTAATTTTGAAATCAAGAATTAGATTACTAGTATAAGCATGGCTAACACGTCCAGACATAAAAAGTCCACGAAATTTTCATTTAGCAATGCTAAAAATTTAATAAAGAAATATGCCAATCTCGAGTTTGGGCTTAGTTTATTAAACGATCCATCCAATTTATCAATTGTGACAATTTTCATTCTTTTGGTCGAATTTTGTCTCAACATTTATGTAATCCAACGCGTCAACTACACCGAAATTGATTGGAAAGCCTATATGCAAGAGTGTGAAGGCTTCCTCAATGGAACTTGGGACTATTCAAAACTTAAAGGTTCTTCAATATTTAGCTTGTAAACTCAAAAAATAAATCATATGATTTCCAGGGGATACCGGACCACTGGTTTATCCGGCAGGATTTGTCTACATCTACTCGATTTTATACTTCGTTACATCGTACGGAACAAATATTCGATTGGCGCAATACATCTTCTTGATTATCTATTTGCTGCAATTGTATTTTGTATTGAAAATTTACGATAAAACTCGAAAAGTTCCACCGTATGCTCTGCTCATAACGATTTTAACTTCGTATCGAGTCCATTCGATTTTTGTACTGCGACTTTTCAACGATACAATTGCAGTCTTACTTCTCTATATCAGTTTATATTTGTATTTACAATCGAAATGGTCGTTGGCTAGTATCTTTTACAGCCTTGCTGTTTCGGTTAAAATGAACATCTTGCTATATTCACCTCCACTATTTCTGGCGTTTTTAGCAAACTTGGGTATATTTGGAACGATAAAACAACTAGCTATTTGTGGTATAATTCAACTGCTTTTGGGAGCTCCATTTTTATACGAGAATTGGATCAACTACTTAAAAGGCTCATTTGACTTGCAAAGAATCTTCGAACATCGCTGGACCGTAAACTATCGTTTTCTTCCCATCGAAATTTTTGAAAGTCGTTCATTTCATATTTCCTTATTGGCCTTACATTTACTCTTGCTGATTTTATTTCTTTACAAAGCACGAAAGTATTTCACCAGCTACGCGAATTTAAAAGAAATCGAGGCGCAAATGTTGCCACAAATCGCTGCTGAAAACGCACGAGTGCGTAAAGTACGAGCCAATGAAACACTAACCGAAGAAGAGTCTCAATTTTTGGATAGTTTTGAGAAAATGCTTGAAAAATCCGATAATAAACCTAAACGAAAAGCGGCCTCAAAGGTGCCTTATCATATCAATTTTGATTTGAGTAGCCGCTTATTTGTCTTACCAATGTTTGTCGCCAATTTTATTGGAATAGTTTGCGCCCGATCTTTGCATTATCAATTCTATGTGTGGTACTTCCATTCATTGCCTTATTTGTTGTTCTTCACTGGCTTTAAAAAATCAGTGATTTTCCTGATTTTAGCCTTAATCGAATTGGCGTGGAATACATATCCCAGCACGTATTATTCAAGCGGCATACTACATGCATGCCACGTAATTGTACTAATAGGGATTTTCAAGAAATTGTAACTAAAAACGATTTGTTTTGATTTTAATTAAAAATATTCCCTCTGTGTCTTACTTTTGTACCATACAAAAATGTTCAGGAAAGTTATAAAATGTTAATGAATTGTGTAATTAATAAGGGACTGTTTGATAAAAATAAAATAAAATCTACAACTGATAAATAAAAACATTTTATTTCCACCATTAAACTTACGTTATCCACTTAAAAAATCGTTAAACTTTAAGTAGTAATCTTTACGATTCCTTCATGTGATTTTTCACTATATGTCGAGTTAAAGTACTCATAAAATTGTACGACGAACCGCAAATATCACATCTACAATAAAAAGTTATATTGAATAAAATTGTAAACAACGATAAAACTGCATTTTAATATTTACTTGTGAACATTTCCTTGATTGTCGCGATGAATTTCCGTATGCCTCACCAAATTGCTGTGTCTATTGAATTCTTTTCCACAAATTTCACACGAAAATCGCTTGTTGGGGTCATGGATTTTTCGATGGAAATTCAAATCACCCAAGTGCATAAATCGCTTGAAACATACGTTGCATTCAAATGATTTCAAACCTAAAAAGTTTTGTTTATTAAATTCGGGTTAATATTTATAGCTTTTAGGGGTATCCAATTTTTTTTTCAATCCAAATTCCCTGAATTTCCAGACCAGAATTTGTGTTTTCCTTGGCCTTATTTATAAAAAAAAAAAACTTTCCATCTAGGAACTGATCAATTTTGTTAAATAAAATTCAAAGAAACTGTGGTTTTACAAATATATCTCTTTAAAAAAACAGTGTGTGTACTTATGTGTACGCACGTGAGAAGTTATACTCCTTTGGTATAGTTAAAAATAGGTTTTTAATCTACTGCCGTAGCCTCTTTCGGTAGTGGCTGAACTAGCACACCAATTATAACATTTGTAATTACTAAAATATGATACAATTTTAAACACAAATTACTTTTAATATCAAAAAATATAATAAGAAAATGTATGTGCTGCGGTATAGACATGAGCAAAGAATATAAAGTTTTAAATGCACCCATGTTAGTAGAATACAAATATAATAATTATTTGCTCAATTTTGAACTACACTTTCATTAGTTTAAACTGTTATTTCGATTTCATTCAATTGCTAATTTTAGTCATTTGTTAGTTGTGTCAGTGTTGAGCTGTGAATATTTCACGGAAAATTACCGGTTTTCAAATAAAATATTAAATTGACTATTTATGCAAGGAAACTATATGTTTACACATTTGGCTACTTATACAAAATGTATAATACATATTATATGAATTAACCGTTTAACCGGATTAACATATTGGGTTACATGTTTAAAAGTACTTATCAAAAACTTTTACCGTATAGAAGTAGATTGTTACCATTAAATATCATGTATAGATATGTATAAACAATCCTAAATAGTGATATCCTAAAAATTATATTAAGACAATAGTAATTGTATATTTTATTAACCCACTTATATCTATGTATTGAAACTGATTCTTAATTCAAATGTAGAAAAATATAATGTGATATATCAATGGACTTTCATTACATTTTTTTAAATATTAAACTGAATAATTTCAGAAAAATATCTTTGTTTTAAATGAATTTTAATTCTCATTATAATAATAATAGATAAACGTAAGTAATATGTATGCATATATTTCGATAAAGATAGACAAATAAGATAATAAAACTTTGAGCACCATATGTTAAACCGGTCAGATTCCAACCTAGTGAGAAAATGCAATTAACACATCTTTCAAGGGTTAAAATCAGGTAATAAAACCTTGAATACAAAATTATGATAAACCGGCCAAATTCCAACCTAGTGTGAAAATGCAATTAACACATCTTTTGAGAGTTGAAATCAGGTAATAAAACCTAGAATATCAAATTATGTTAAACTGGCCAGATTCCAACCAAGTGTGAAAATGCAATTAACACATATTTCGAGGGTTAAAATCAAGAAATAAAACCTGAATTCCAAAATGTGTAAAACCGGTTGCATTCCAATCTAGTGTGAAAATGCAATTAACACATCTTTCGAGAGTTAAAATCAGGTAATAAAACCTTGAGTACCAAAATCCACTGAATTAAAATTAAATTTTGAAGAACTACTTATTCATTATATACAACGGTAATTCTCATGGTGAGATTTTACCTTTGATGACATTTAAAAATTGATAAAATATAAATATTAATTAAAATAATATCCCCCTTTACCTGTGTGCAATATTAGATGTTTCCTTAAACTAGATTGATCTGTAAAACGTTGAAAACAAATTGTACAATGTCTTTGTCGCAATTCCGGCAAATGAACAGTGATATGTCGTTTCAAAGAACCGACGGTATTAAAAGCCTTCATACAAATATTGCATTGGAAATTCTTGTCCCCATTATGAATTCTTCGATGTCGTTTCAACGTCGACGCGGCTAAGAATGTCTTTTTGCACAAATCGCATGTGTAATTTTTTGGTGGAGTGTTTAGATGGCACATCTTCATATGCCGTCGTAAATTGAAAATTGTTGGACACATTTTATTGCAGACAGAACAAACTAAACTGTTTTCAACTAAAAAAATAAAATAGAAGAATGTAAATTGAGTCAACTATTCAATTATTGTTTATTTTTGTACCAATTTTCGGAATTATTTTCGTTTTTTTCATGCCATTTTCATCTTCTGTGACAATAATGTTTAAATTTACT
Organism: Sisyra terminalis; assembly: GCA_958496175.1. Classification (NCBI taxonomy): domain Eukaryota; kingdom Metazoa; phylum Arthropoda; class Insecta; order Neuroptera; family Sisyridae; genus Sisyra; species Sisyra terminalis. The sequence goes on along the minus strand of OY292279.1, from coordinate 17,801,196 downwards.
AGAAAATCATCCGCACCAGTTTGATTATTTGTAGAAGTATGTGGCATATTTTTCATTGTTGAGTCGTCAAGCAATTCCCCGGAGTCTGGATTAGTTTTAACTTGTTGCGTATCATTGTAATCTACGTTTAAATCAATGTTATTGGATAAGTTTTTTAGATTTTTTCCATTGTCTAGACGTTCTTTTACGCTTGAATCAGGCACGAATTGCCAGCATTCTGTTAGCATTTCCACTTGACTTTCATACGTGAAAGTTTTTTGTAACTTTCCTTTAAAATAGTTTACGCTCTTTATTGTAGTTACCTTCGTTTGGCTATTGTAAAATTTATTAACGTTTCTAATCATCAATGTCCTGTCAACTATATATTTAGCAAAATATTTCATATCCATAACTCCAACAAGTGCTTTTAAAATCAATTCATCCATTTCAGTAGCGTTTATTAAATGACTATCGATTTCGGTTTTTTTCTTGGTACAGCTATCAATATTCGAATTGTCGGTGGTTGAAGGTGTTTCTTCGAATAACTAACAAAAAGCAAGTAATCCAAAAATTAAAATTGTGTGTATAATTTTTATAGCAAAAAACCGCAGAAAAATTAACTTTTTAAAAAAACAGGACAACTTTTATCGGAATACTCTAACGTCTTCAGGTGTTGAATATTCTCTCTAATATATAATTTTAAGAATATAATAATGAATTTTTAAACTGAAAAATTTAAAATTCGTTAAAATAATTCTCAAATTTAAGTATTTTTACGATTTTTACTAATAAAAGTTACAACTCAGTGATTCATCACAAAGCATTTACGGAGCAATCTAATACTATGTACTTGATAACCACTGAGGAAGCTTGCTTGGCAATCAAAATACTTATTTGGGCAATAGATCATAATTTTTTTTTGTGTTGGAAGTTCAGCTCAAATTAATGTTTATAGTGTTTAAATTATATTACATAAATTAGACCACAATATATCTGGCTTTTGTTCCTTTTACGTCGATCAATATCTGGCAACGTTGTATTTCCTACTTTGTTTTTTATTTTATTCACGATTTTTTTGTTAGTTCAATTGTAATAAGGTATAATTTTCTCTTTTGTAACTAAATTTTCATTATAGCCCGATTTACTCGCGAATTAAATTAAAAACCAAGTAAGAAATACAACGTTGCCAGATAATGATCGACCTAAAAGACAATTGAGCTATATATTTTATACATTGTTTAAGCAGTTTAAAGTTTTAATATTTTTACTAATAAAAAAGTTATAACGAATTTCAATGCTACTAGCTTGGAAATTAAAAAAATGAGTTAAAAATGGAATCCAGTAGTTACGATCACGGGGCTGGGTGGTCAATAAACACAACGTCGATCACAACGAACAAATGAAAGATTATCATCTAAAAATAAAACTTTAACTGGTTCCGATTTTATACCTAGTAGGTAAATCATAAGAATTATTGTTATTTCGATTTCAATTAATTGTCAGTAGTTAATGTGTCAGTACTGAGAAAATATTTCACGGGTAGTGACTATAATTATAGAATATAATTAAAAGCAATAAAACAAATTTATAACACCTGAAGAAGTTGGAATATTTCGATGAAATTTGCGAAAGGACAGTAGTGCTATTTTTTTAATTAGTACATTTTCCCTTGAAATTATATAATTCTTACAGTCGTCAAATCGTTTTTATCACTTTTGGCTTCTTCACATTTAACCATTGGACTGACTATATTAGTTTCTTCACTATCAACTAATTGTTTAGTATTTTGCAGAACGTTTAGCTCCTGAATATCTTCTACAACCATATCCGTAGCAGGAGGTGGTGGTGGACGTTTGATCTATATATATATAATAAAACACTTTGAAAATATGACAATAATCAAACCTATAATTCCTCTGAGACCAAAGGCGGACTAAGACCAAGGCAACCTAGGCATGAGCCTAGGACTCGTAATTGTTGGGGCTCGAAAATTAGGTTTTTATTTTTTAAGTTTATTTAACAGAAAAATGTGATAACTGGATCATAATAACTGGAAAAATAGGCCCGGAATTACAATGCTGCCTAGGGCCCGCTTTAGCCTTACTCCGCCACTATCTAAGACCAAATCATAATTTTTTTTTAAACCGTGCGAAATAAAAATGTTTACCTCAAGAATTTTTCCTATAATGCGTTTGCCATTGATGCGAGAAACCACTCCGAGGGAACGTTTCGTTACTCTATCACTCAACAATGGAGCTTTTCTTTCCAAATTATCAATAGATATAGTTTGGCTGATCTCTGAACTTATCCCAAAATTTTTTATTTTTCTTTTGGAATTATTAGAATAAATGGAGGTAGAAAATTCGGTTGGGGTTTCCACAATTTTTTCAACGCGAGCTACATCCTCCAATCTCCCAAAATTGCAGCTGTCTTCATCTGGCCCAACTGCGAAAGAGTGACTTCCTTTGTCTTAAAAAATTAAGGTCTTATGTTTTCATTAAATATTTACTAATGATTGCTAAAACATAGTGTAATGTATTCAGTGAAGCTTTTCAATGGTTTTAATTTAAATTTAACGTTTCTCCACAAATTCCTCGACTTCACTAGGAAATGCTTATCAACACACACTTTATATACCTAATGATTGAATTGAATTTCTTAATTGACATAAATTTAGTAAAATTTCCAAAAAAATATCATATGAATTTAACTGAAAGGATTTGAACATTTTAGAATCTTAAATTCACGTTTAGAGACGTCCGTATCGGAAACGGTTCCTAGGGATCCTCATAAAATAATTTATTGAAAAATATCTATCAATAACTTTGGCTCAAGTGTACTTTAGCACACCCACAATCTGGCAATGTTGCAATTTCGACTTTGTTTTTAATTTAATTCGCGATATTTTTGTTAATTCAATTCTAATATGGTATAATTCTCTTTTGTAGCTAATTTGGCTCATGTGTACTTTAGCACACCCACAATCTGGCAATGTTGCATTTTCGACTTTGTTTTTAATTTAATTCGCGATTAAATCGGTCCATAATGAAAATTTAGCCACAGAAGAGAGAATGATACCATATAAGAATTGAATAAACAAAAATATCGCGAATTAAATTAAAAACAAAGTCGAAAATGCAACATTGCCAGATTGTGGGTGTGCTAAAGTACACATGAGCCATAACTTTATACATAATAAAAATTACTATCCTCAATAAAAATGTTGGTACTATTGTAGAAACAGATTATACTTTTCTTTGAAACAAACGAATTTAAAATTACTAAGAATACGTTCGAGTGCAAATAACGAATGGTTCTTATTCTCTTACTCTAATTCATACATAGTATGTAAAATATAGTTAGGCTATTATACTCCATTCCAGTTCACACATAAGCATGATTCTTTGTATATTTAGTATCACATATAATAGTTTATTTGTTTTCTTTCTACAAATATAAGTTTAAGTCCTTCTTAATCTTAGACTATTTTAGGTGAACTATAGCTATCCTAGGATAGTTGTAACTGGCTAGAAAATAGATAATGTCTACGATGTCTACTAAGTATATCTAAAAAAACATATGAGTAACGAAATATATTTGTAAATAGCGTTTCGTTATTTTAAATAGTAATGTACAAGTTACTTATAAACAAATTTATTCGAATATATGATTTATATTCGAGCATAGAGTATAGACGAGTATATGAGATACGTGGTTAAATTAAACGAGTCCAGAAAATGAAGGAATAAGTCAAGTAAGTGAACCTTAAGATTAAGTGCCCTGTTAAAAAAAGGCATTTAGAGGTATTTTGAAATCATTACATTTAAAATGCCCTTAATAACTTTAATCTATTTAAATGACTTCTAATGTTTTTTTTTTGAACATTTAAAACGCCTTTAAATATCTTTTTTTCAACAAGATGAAGTATATAAATCGGATAAGTAAATCAAATGATGTGGACGTGTGAATTAGTTGAATATTCATTAAAATATCATAATACTAATAACAGGGCACAAGTTACATTGTGCTAGGTTCTGGAAGGAATAATGGGGTCAAAGATTTGTTTTATTAATTTTATCTTTTTGAATTTTATTCCTTGATTTGAAAATATTCAGGACATACGCCCCATCTGCTCCATTCTAAAAACATCACTATTCATATTGGTTAATATCAGGAATAATAATAAGTTACTACTTTAAACGCGATTTAATGCCAATCCTGTTAAAAAAAGGCACTTTAAATGTTCAAAAAATTCATTAAAAGTTGTTTGAAGTTATTAATAACATTTTAAAATGCCTCTAAATGCTTTTTTAACAGTGATTGTAACTTACAATTATCTAAATGTATGAGTTTATACAATATATAAAATATATTATGGCTTTATTTATGGTTGTTTAGAAGAAAATCACAAGTAATGATAACAAATTGAAATTAATTCTGTAGGTAGTCAATAATTCAAGCTGTGTCTCTGTAAAATTTCAATTCGATTTAGAGCTTAGTAACGGAGTACCAAAATCGTAAAGTTACGTAATTTCGAACCGCTTAACATAGGGTCAATGGAGAAAGTTATGCGTGATTGCAATCAACTCATGATAGCTCTTTTCGTAGAAATGTACTGTTAACTTTTGTAAAATATATTACATAAATAAGACCTCAATGTATTTTATATATTGTATAAACAATATAATTGTTCAAAGTTAGTGAAAAATCTAATTTTGTAAATGTTTAGGTTCTACAAAAGTATTTTTTCAATATTCATGGTACTATATGTTAAATGAAATATCCATAGCATCCGTAGGGCTTCAACTTTGTCAACGCTAAAATTAATATTTTGGTTCCAGCTCTTTTGACTCTAAGCTCCGACTTTCCAGCCAAATTATCGATCCACAAATAAAAAGAAGATATCATAAGCTTATTTCCTTTACAAGTAATTCATAAACTATGTAACGGATTGCCATTTTTAATAAAACTAGGCCAAAATAATAACCGTTTGGTACCAACAAAATGTCTTATATAATTTTTGAATCATCATAAATAAACATATATATAAAATATAAACAATACCTAGCACTATCTTCCAAAATTGTTTATAAGCTAGTATATTGCCTTGTGAGGCAAAGCAATACTTTGCGAAACGTTAAGTTCAAATAAGGTACATTCATAATAATCCATTGTATCTCATGCTCATTATACTACGTTTTACAATAATAGACGAAAAAATTGAAAATAGATACCTAAAACCGGTATTTCTGTATCATCAAACTGGCATTCATTAGAAACTGGAATGAAACAATCATAATTATCGCCGTCGGACGCTGGTAATATTATATTTTCAATTTGATTATTGTCGGAATCATCAAGCACTGCCAACACTTGACCATCGTAATCGTTGTTAAGATTTTCAACCTTAAGAACGATCAATTGATCCTGAAAATAAGTATACTTTTAATAAAAGTTATACCTACAAAAAATACGTTTACGTTTTGTAAAGCAGAAACGATTTTATTGTCCATAACCATATCTTCCATAGGCTCACTCAAAATTTCCGTTTCTTCCACCTGTACTTCATCAATGTCCAACATTGACACATAATTTAAATAAATATCATTGTAAGCTGAATCATTTGTAGTTGATGTTGACATCGTTAAAATTAAGTTAGTTTGCCAATAATTTATCGCAAGACGTAGTACATATATACCATTACGTTGTTTTGCTTTCTGATTAAAATAAGTTATTAGAAAACTAGTTTTTTGGATAAATTCTTAATTTTTGTTACCTTTTTATACTTTCATTGTTGCAGGAATTAATTTAAATTATCAGACTTCAACTAATCAATCGGTATGCCAGACAGTAGCACTTACCTACTAAGCGTTCTGTCATTCTTTTTCAAAATGGCGTCCCGTCTTCACACACAATTCCAATCAATATTTTCATAAAACTAAAATATTTCAATAAAAAATGAATTGAATTAATAAGCAAAAATAATAACTCAATCTATTTTAAGTAATTTTTATAGAAATAAAATAAATTAATGGGATTTTTTTTTTCGAACTCAATAACAAATAGCGCTATCTGGTTTATTAATTGTAACTATTGGAGTTGAAGGTGAACTGTGGGAAAATTCAAAAGTGGAAAATAAATTTTCTCATTTTATTTAAAATGATGATAAACGAATAACAATACAAGTAAATATTTACAATTTGATTTAAAAATAAATATCTTTTTTGAGTACTACCTAATTAATGAAAATAAAATTGAACTAAATTAAATAATTTCGTTTTAAATACGATAACGGTTGAATTTGCATTGAGTTGAACCCGAAGATTGTAGGCGAGAGAGAATTAAGTGAACTAATTTTTTAGTTTGTTGACTATATTTTTTTGATTTTTCTTTTACAATTTTCAGTTTATTTTAATTTAAAATTGATTTACTTAGCCGCTTCTAGTTTATTTTTAAGACTCTCAGGCATTTCGGGTGGTGGTGGACGTGGCATGCGGAGTGCTACTTTGACGGCGTCATAGATGAACCATTGCAATGCTGTTAGGGTACCGATCATGATAATCCTAGGTGTCAATCCTTTCCACATTCCCATCATGCCAAGATCTTTGGCTACTTGGATGGCGCTCGATCCTTTCGCTTGGTTCAATTTTGAAACTACTGTGTCGGCTGGATGCGATACAATGGCGCAGAACACTCCGGCAATGTAACCAGCGGCGAATGTGACGACCAATTGTTCACCTTTGGTGCATTCAGCACGTGGTTTGGGTACCACATAGTAATACAGTAATTCTAATGTTCGCTCAAAGCACGCGAATTTCATCATAGTGTATGGAATTTGTCGCATCCAAAGTGGAATGAGCCCCTTGTAAAATCCGTTCAAACCTTCGCTCGCATGCATTTTCGGCAAAGCTTCACGTAAGGTGTTCGCGAAACCAGGTTGTGTTTGAATTCGTACTTTGGCTGCTTCCATGGGCGACAGCGCAATGTCGGCGAAGAATTCAGCCGAAGCTGACGCCGCCAAATATAACCATGTTCGGTATAAATAAGAGTTTTCAGGTCCAATGGCATCACTGTAGAATACTTTGAAAACTTCATACAATCCAAACTTGAACATTCCCTTAAAAATGAAGAAATACAAACCATTAAAAACCGTTCATTCAATAAGGAAAAACATATTAATGAGAAAAGAAATCAGATTATTGATTATCAGCATTATCTCTATGCCGGGAAAAGAAGACAATTTTAAATGAATATCATCATCAAAATTTAATTGCATAACTATAAGAAAATGATATATTACCTGGGCGGAATATCCGAAAAATGTTGGAGCCCAACCTTTTGATAAACCAGCCATTCCTTCTTCTTTCATTGTGGTCTACAAAAAGAAAAGATTAACCTTTAAATTCTATTTTTATCATTTAACAATAATAACTTACCTTAAAACCGCTAAACACTCCCTTATATTTAACTGGATCAACCTGGATTCGACATTTGACCAAATCCAAAGGAACAATTAAGGTGTGTGTAAGACCACAGGAGACGATACCGCCCAAGCCACATAACAAAAAGTATTTGTTGGATCCAAACTCGCAAGAATCTATCAAATGTACAAAAATATGTATTATTTATTTTTGTTGGCCATAAATATTTTTAAGAAGAATTTTATTAATTTTGGGCTATTTTTTAATTAATTTTTTGTACCCAGTACCAAGCTGGAAATTTCTGCCTTATATGGCAGAAATAATTTCCCTTTAAATTAATTCTAAGGGAAATTAATTTAAACAAATCATAGCTCAAGTCTAATATGGTATAATTTTCACTTTTGTGGAAAAATTTTCATTTTGGACCGATCTATTCGCGAATTAAATTATAAACAAAATAAGAAATGTAACATTGTCAGATTTGTTCTAAAAGGAACTTGGGTCCAAATCAAAAATTGAGATTCAGCTATATAGTACTTTCTATTTGATATGCTTTTGAAAATACTTGATAAATAAAAATTATAGAACGACTCATGTCCCTTTTAGAACCATCAAATCTGGAAACATTGCATTTTCTACTTTGTTCTTTATAGTTTTCGCCATTTTATTTATTAATTCAATTTAAATGTGGTATAATTTTCTCTTTTGTGAATACATTTTTGCTGTAGGCCGATTTATTCGCGAATTAATTGAAAAAAGGAGTATAAAATGCAACGTTGTCAGATTTCACGATTCTAAAAGGGACATGAACCTATAGAGTAATGCTTACAATAAATAATATCGCTAAACATAGGGGTAAGGATTTTCAAAAAAATAATACTGGAAATCGTAAAAGTATGAGGGGGAGTTAGTCTCAGTCCATTCATTACAGGAATTCTGTGTTCTAATTTAACTTATTTTCGAACTAAAATGTTGTCAAGTGGCAGCTATAATAGTTCGTTTCTAAAATAATTGTTGAACAATCCAATATTAATCCATTGATATTAATGTATTATCTTAAGATAAAAAATAAGTAAAAGAATTATAGAAGAAAATAAAACCAATAGAATAATAATTATACATTGTGTGATGAACAAAATTTTAGAAACGTTCTTGAAACAATTGATTTGTAATATTTTTCAATGTATTTTAATATAGAAGGAATAATATTATGAAAGAAAAAAAATCATTAAATTCAATTTCTTTGTCTTTGTATATTTTGGCTAAAGCCCATTTGTTACATAAGAAATTGAGAAACGATTTTTTTCTCGGCTTTTAGGTAACCTTGAAATCATTTGATTAATGCACCATTGTTAAAAAGTGTTAATACTTCAATCTAATTGATTAAATGAGTTGTTAGCACTTCAATGTTAATCCGATAATTATCACACTGATTAGATCTATAATTGCTTCTATTAAAAAAATGGATTTTTTGGTTTTCATACTTGATGAGGTTCTTGGCTTCAAGCAGGACAGGAAGGAGTATGGATTTGCCCTAGGGAAAATTAGATTAGTTCAATTGGATTATATAACAAAATGAAAGGGTGAAAAATTAGTAGAGAAAATCGGAGTTCTTACCGGGGAGTGTTTCTGCAGAGGCGGCGGCAATCGTGCGTCCTACAACCAAGTTCTGGCCAGCTGTCGCTGATGGGACTTCGGTCGATACTCCTTTGAATGGACTGTTACGGGAACAATCCCACAATGCAGCGGACAGCATCTTGGTTGATTTCAAATTCTGAAATAAGATAATATTTTAGTTTTGACCGAGTTGGACGTTGCACTGACAAGGTCACGTGGTTATAAACTATGTAGTCTATATAGTAACATGGACTATATTATAATTATGTAACTCCTTTGACCTACTAATACACATTCTAATGACTTAAAGCCAAATCCTTCTATCACAACACACAATACATTTACCAAAAACAATTGAAAAAATTAAAAAAAAATATCTAGAAGCGTTAGAAATGCTTTTAATGATAAATGAAGGCTAACTTACTTAACCTGAGAAATTTAAACAAATACGAATAATTACGGATTAAAAAGTTATGAAAGTGATAAACTAATTAAATATCTACTTGATAATAATAATATAAGACGAATTTCTAACTTTTAAATGGAAAAAACCAAATTTTAAAAAGTACTTACTTGGAGGGATGTTAACGTTGCAGTTGTCTCAATTAAAAAGGAAATGGCGGTTACGAAAACACTCGATTTAATCCGAAATCAACTATTGACGTCAGTTTTTAAAGGCCATCTATTGATTAGTCTTACAACTAAATAAAACATAAGCGCTTTTTTTAAACCGAGTTTTCGTAAAATTTATTTTTAAACATTTCATGCATTTCCAAACCAGATTTCAACTTATATTATTATTTTTCAAAATGTATATAGATAAGTTGAATACGCTGAAGACGTATTCCGTCAATTTGTTCCTTTTTTTAGGCTATAACGTAAAAAAATTGTTTTTTCTTGTACAATATTAGGAGTGATTCATTTTTTAAAATAAATTTTGGGCAGGCTGACGACATGCACGTTATATGATATGAATTTTATACAAAAAAAAACCCTTACCCCAATAAACAATATGATCTCTTTAAAAGTTCTTGAGGTCCAAGTCTCATATAAGAATTGGCCATCTTTATGCCTTTGTTTTACGATTGGTCGCATCAGAATCAAATCAATAGTTCGTAAGGAATTCTCCATGGGTTCTTGCAGAAATCAGAATAAAGAACTATTTCTGAATAAAAAGAGTTTTTGTGGAGTTCTTAAGGAGCTTAGATTTTTGAGGTTTTATTAAATCAGAAAAAATGACTTAATCATCTTCATTTTACTGGGGGGGATTCTTTCAGGAGTTTCTCTATGATGAGTCCGAAAAAAGGTTTTTTAAAGACTTCTGAAAACAAGGTTGTTAAGATGTCATCATTAGATATTTTTGAAAAGACTTCCTTAGGAAATATTTTGACTTATTTCTGAAACGATTACCACTTATTCAATATGCCTAACAGGAACTGTAATTGATTGTAAATAGAGGCAGGGGAAAGTGCAGTGTTTTCTTAAATTGCAGTGTCCTGTTAATTTACTATCTATTATTTTATCCAGTATTCTGATACCCTTTCTTCCTAAGTTTAGAAGCCTTTTGTTATGGTGTTTCAGAGGTTTACGCAATTTGATTAGATATTTTAAAAACTTTATTTGGCGATTTTTTATTATAAAAAAATGGCTTATAGACTAATTTGTAATTTTAAATCAAGGATCTACAAAGGAAATCATAATATAGCGAGTTCCTTTGGTGACTAAAAGTCCTTCATGGTAGTGAGTAAGTCGTCCAGGATGCATCAGCATCCAACCGGGTTTGGTGTTTGGAATACTGCAATTGTAACGAATGAAGCGGCAACCTCCTCCTTCATAATCGACTCCTGAAAAGATATTTTTGTAAGAGGAAGCTTTTGGTTGTATTTTGTGAGTACCTTGTGCGTTTAATGCAAGATTTACAGTGTACGTTGAGCTATCGTGATGGGGTCTTAAAGATGGTTGTTCGTTAGGTCGATAACGGACTACAAAATTCATTAAAGCGCGAGGTGGATCGTGATAGTATCCTAAAAATACGTGCTCCTGTAACGGTCTGACATATTCTTTCAAAAAGTATAACCAATGCTTTTCCCATCCAACTTGGTTCATGTGAATGTCCCGAGTTGGCACCGCCTCGTAACCACTATCTAGACGGGGATCCTAAGAAAAAAATTATTATATATTTATTTTATCTTTTTTGAGCAAATATTTACATTGTTTTCGCCATTCGACCATTGTCCAAATGTTTCCATCATGTTGATCAAATCGCGGCAAAATCGAATTGTTGTAATCGGGAACCAATACACATCGGGACATGGCTGACTAATATTTTTATTTGGATTGTAATTTTCCGAATAATTGACGTGGATGTAACGTCTATCCCAATCGTAGCGATTGTCGAAAATTTGGTACATATCAGGCGATGCTAACGATGTATCAAATGTTTCGGAGTTCACCAAATGGCCGAAATTTTCTCGATTTGACACGTACATGAAGATGTTCTAGCAAATATAAAGAAATTTTTAATGTAATTTGTTTTTTATTTAAAATTTGTAGGGAATATGAAAGTGCAAATATTAAAAGATATTCTCATACTGTGTAAACAATATATAAAATATAATATGGTCTTATTTATATAATATAATTTAAAAAAGTAAGCTATAAACAAAAAGAGTATAGCTGGGTTTGTATGAGAACACTACCTCCGCGGTTTTTTCGATTCAAACTCAGGAGATCGTTTTGATACTGAATAAAAAAAATTAGTCAAAGGACATAGGACGCGATAAGTATAGTGAATCGGCCCCAGAAGAGTATTTGGTTCATAATTTCAGGATATGTTAGCACTATTAAGATACATTAATTCGGCAAGTTTCAGATCCGTATGCATTACCGTTTCTTCAAAAATCGAATAAAGCTGGAAATCAGAAAAAAAAAATTTCTCGGAAACTTGTAAATCGATTTATTTGAATTTTGGATATGTTATAGCGGCTGATGATAGCTTCTAGACAAAAATTAAGAGCTTTATCAGTTTATAAGGTCCTTGAAAAAAGAGAGCTTTCTCTTTTAATTTAAATTTTTAACCATGATAAAATGTTGGAACAATTACGAAACTATTTTTTCCGAATTCCCCATCCAATTTCCTTTAAAGTGATGAGACTTTTAAATTTTAAAAAATGGTACGCCATATTGAAAAAAATAAAAACCGATTTTTTACACAGAAGTCCATCATCAATGTAATAAACAGAAACATAGCTTACTCGATTACTATACGAGTGCAAATAACAGAAAATATTAAAAGCAACAATGTGAAAAGAGTTGTTTTCTATACTATACCACATTTATCGTCCTATGTCCTTTTTGGCTTTTTATCTCAAACGGTTTTCGAGTGTTTCTATTCATTAATTTTAAGTAAAACTTAAAATTAATGACTTACGATTTTTTTTTTCATTCTTAGGAGTAAAATTCTTCGATTGCCCAGATACATGTTTCGATTGCCAAGCAATTTTCCTCAGTGGTCATTAAGTAGTATTGGATATGTGACTCATCACATAGCAGTTACGAAACGATCCAATACTACTTGAAGACCATTGAGGAAGATTGCTTGGCAATCGAAATATGTACCTGGGCAATACGTCAGTAAAACATTTGTTTGAACTTTTGTTCAAATTTATGTTTATAGTTTACTGTTAATTAGACTACATAAATGAGATCAAAATATATTTTATATATGCATATTTAATTGTTTTTCCATTGTTACCAAAGATCGTAAATTGAAGCATAGCGCCATATCGGGATCTAGCGATTCCTTGCGATTCTCATAGCCCAGAATGCTGCGTGGATACTTCTCGAGTATCGTTCCCTTGATCAAATAACATCCACTCACGTACGGAACATTCCACAGACCACTAAAGCAATACAAAAAGAAATGAGAACAAATGAAAAAACCTGATTAATACACACATGAATAAAGCGTTCGCATTGAAAAGTGGGGCGTAAATCAAAATCATTAACTAATTTACGACTTAAAAAAACAAGGGACTATCCCATTCGATGGCACATAAACAAAGTACAACAAACATTCAAGTTCAGCAAACTGAGCGATAATATCGAAAAAAAAATCCAAATGAAAGTGACTTTGATGAAAATTTGTCTTCTGATCGTTTTGATCAGCGACGGAGTGTTATCGCGTGGCCGTGGCAACTACGGTGATCTATCGAATTCATACTGAGATCCAGCAATTCAAAAAGCAATTTAATTCTCTTCACTTTCAGGCAGTCGAGGTCGCATCTTCAATTCCCGCATGCCAATGATAATACAACACCGAAATCCCGCTTCGGTAAATTATTACGACCATAAAGATGTGAGTAATGCAACTAGAGGGTGTAGAATACCTCATCTATCTATTAAAAACCCATTCGATCCAATCATTCAATTTCAGGGCGCCAAAATTGTTAAGTCGTCTCATTTCGAGCTAGACTACATGCTGGGAAGGAAAATTACGTTCTTTTGCATGGCAATGGGATTACCACGTCCTGAAATCACTTGGTTTAAGGACGGCATCGAGTTGTACTCCCATAAATTCTTTCAAGTAAGATACTAATCGGAAATAAAAAATGCAAAAGTTTAACGTTTTTGTCAATTCAGGTGCATGAATGGGCAATTGGAAACGACACGATCAAATCAAAAATGGAAATTGATCCAACCACGCAAAAAGATGTCGGATTTTACGAGTGCGTCGCTGATAATCAATATGCAATAGATCGACGAGGCTTTCGAACCGATTATGTAATGATGACTTATTGAGATCTGTAAATTATACTGCTATTAAATAAAAATAAAATAAGTTATAAAGTTTTCTACTTTGAAATTATTTACGTAGAAGTTTAAAGTTTATAAATAACTTGTCGAGAGGAAAACGATATCAATTTAATTTGTTCATAAAAAGGGGAACGACAACACTTATTGCAGCAATATGATAATGATATGTTCTGATTTGCGTTCTAAATCAAATCGAATTTATTTGCTCCCTATTCGCCAACTCGAGTAATTGTCTCCAATATTTATATTCTCTTTGCCACCATCTCAAAAATATCGCTCAAGTGATCGACTTATTATGAAGATATCCGGACCGTTAATCGTAACAATTGTACTATTGTTGAGTGTGGTTTTCGATCCAGCGGCGGCACGACGAGGTCGTGGTCGTAGTCGAAACAAATCCAAGGTAACCATCCGATTAACTCATTTTCCGTACCAACAATTCACTTCTTATAGATTCAAATCGGTTTGCCAATCACCGGTAAATATCGCGATCCAGAATCCGATCAGTATTACAACAATAACAATGTAAGACTTCATCCGGCTTCTTAACTAACGACTAAAACAGAACAATTTCAGGGGGCGAAAATATTAATGGCGTCCCATTTCGATTATGAATACGTTTTGGGGCATAAAATCGCGTTTTTGTGTGTGGCGCGAGGAACTCCACGACCGCATATCACCTGGTTCAAAGACGGAGCTGAGATCTTCTCGCATTTATATCTGCACGTAAGAAATGTCGAATCGCTTTAGCAATTTATTATTAAAGCCACAACTATTTTTAGGTTCATGAATGGAACGTTGGAAAAGACAAGGTGAAATCAAAACTAGAAATTGATCCAGCTACGCAAATGGATGCTGGTATTTATGAATGTACGGCGGATAATATGTATTCGATAGATCGGCGCTCGTTTAAAACAGATTTCAGTATTGCCTTCGACTAAATCGTATATTTTTTTCAAATTATGTAAAAATTAAATAATGTTAAACTTATTAGAAACGGTTCGTTTCCAATATTAAACTATTGCAGTAAAAGCAAAGATGAATTGGACAATACTTGAAAAATTGATTCATATATCGATTCTTCTGCTATAAAAAAATGGGGTGGCAATCGAAATATATGAGAATTTTTTGATTGTTGGTTAGGTTACATCGTAACTGCTATAACTGCAATAACTGAATATTGCGAAGCAATTGTTTTGCAAAAACCCTAATTGATTATTAGAAATTATTAAAATTATTTAACACTAAAAATAGAAGTTTATTTTTTTTCACAATAGACGATATAACTGTACTAGAAACACAAAGAATGGCCCAAAAGTAAAAGCTCTTTGGAGTTTTTGGATGTTATAACTTTTTAAAAATAATGATTTATTTCAGCATGCATTAATAGAATATATTTCATGCAATGGAACAATAGTGCTTCTGGAATAAAATTGTTACCTTATTTGGTCACTTAAAAATTCATTAATGACATTTTTTAATGAATTATATTCTACCACTTTCTTTTACTATGCTACACCCTATGCTTGCTTCACTCATGAAATAATTTAATCGTGAATTAAATTAAAAACAAAGTGAAAATGCCACGTTGCCAGATTTTGACCAACCTAAAAGGGACATGAACCTAAATCTATTTTACAATACCCTCTTTATATTTGAGTAAGTAAGAACTATTTTCAATATTAATGATTCATACTTTTTAGTTTTATGGTATTTTGAATTTTTCATATTATTATTATTATATTATTTAAATTAAGTTTTTATTTAAAAAAATAAAAGCTGAGATCTGAATTTTATTATCTATTATGGAAAATGGTTATTATTTATATTAAGACTATATTTGAAGAGTTGTAACTTCCAACCACTAGGGGCGCTGGCTTGATTAATGGCAAATTTAACATGGATTACAAGCATTATAAGTTAAATGCATTTGAAGGTAATGACTAATGATTATTTATAAAGATAATGATACTCAAAATTAAAAAAAGTTTTTGGATTTTTCGCTCAATTTGCTTTTGGTTTTTATAAAAAAAATTAGCAGCAAAAGTAGCACTAATTACCATTGAAAAATATGTTTTGTTATTATTTAGTTAAGAATATTTCGGACAAAAATAAAGAAAATATAGATAAAAATTGTCCGATGTAATAAACCGAAAAAATAAGGACATAGGTATACTTTAGGCCTGTATAATCTGGCAACGTCTCATATTCTACTTTATTTTTAATTCGATTCATGAATCAACTAATGACTTTAGCAATAATGAATTGTCTGATAATGAACCGTCTATAGTGAATTTATCGATTGATTTGTGAATTAAAGGAAAAATACAATATGAAGAATGAAATATTGCCAGATTGTACTGGTCTAAAGTATACCAATGCATAAGATACTAATGCATAACTTGTGTATAAGATAAAGCAAAAGTTACAAACTATAACCTGGTAGTTGGCAACTTGTGAGTTTGTTATTTCTTCAGGAAAATGATCACTAGCACGAAAAAATAATAAATTTTCAACTACTTTTTAGTTGAATATCGTTGAAAAGAGATTCAAATTATAAAAGTAGGTGATAAATATTTTTTGAGAAAATTATTTTTTCGTTACAATGCAATATTATACGCAGAAAAGAGAAACTTATATAGAATTTCAGTTCTGTGTTATAAATGCAGAAAAAGTTTGGGGTAATCTATCGGTAAATCATAGAGCTTCTGTTACAGTGGTCGGCTAACAGAAGCTCTGAGATTTACTGACAGGTAACCCAAAACTTTTTTTATATTAACACAGAATTGAAGTTTCATATAAGTTTCTCTTTTCTGGTTATATGATTATACCGTCCTCATTTAGTTCCAGTTAATCGGCGTTGCTGTCTACTTTCCAAGTGGATAATGTGATCAAATTAAAACTGCTTAGTACGAGTTGGTACGAGTCGTATAATGAATAAACTTTACGAATTTTTATTAGCCCTAGAGTCCCTAAAGATTTAGCAGTTATAATGTGACAACAAACAATTAGGAAAAAAAACTTACAACTATTTCCACAAAAGAATGAGTAATAAAACTAATACAAACCGACGATCTTCGTTCACAATTGCCATGTAATCGGACGAACGAGCATAAAATCCATCCGCACCAAGAGCTCCCCAAAAGTTACTCCAACTTTTGCCTGGCCTTGCTAACATGGGTGCAACAAAATTTCTAAAATATTTTTTTTTATTAATATCTTCAATGTACTTAAAACATATTTTAACAATTACCGGTTTTGTTCAATTAGCAATTTCAATGTAAACGTATTATCTAAATGAGCCTCCGAATCTATATTAAAGTAATAGTCACACTTTTTCTTCAAACAGTGATCCCTGAAAAAAATAAAATAAAAAATAATTTGGATTCCCTTTTTTTTCAATATTGCATACTAACAAAGCCAAATTTCGAGCTTCAACTTGTTTAAATTCATCTTCAGCATTTATAGTTTTTATGCTAGCATATTCTTTTCCTTTTGTCTCAATAAATTCGCCAACTAAATCCTCGTGATAATTTACAGTATTGTGAATGAAAAGATGTAATTTATTCTTCGGATAGTTTAGTTCGTAGATTTTATCGAAAAACTCTTCCAAAAATGGGGTTGCTTGTTCGATAAAAATGCCAATTACCACTACCGGAATGTCTTCGTCCTACAAAACAAAATTGTTTAGCAAATGGCTAATGACTATGAACGGAAAATTTACAGCAATTTTAGATAAATCAATGGTGTTTTCTTTGCAAGCAATACATCCAGTTTCGGAGCTCCACGTTTTCGGAATATAGTTTCCAAGACCATTTAAAACAAGTTTACTGGCTCCATTTCCATGTAAAATTGCCGGTTGCGTATTATATACAATATTTTCAAGTTTGATTTCCTCATCGAATTTCAATTGCACTTCGCTTACGACCCCGTTTAAGTTTTGGAAGATTTCACTTAAGTGATCCAATCTGATTTGGTGTTTTTCACGTAGTTCTTGATCCAAATAAGCTTTGGTGTAGTATAATTGGTCGTCATCTTCATTCTCAATATTTCGTAAAGTTATTATTTCATAAATGTTTTGGACATAACCGATGAAGCCACCAGAGTTTAAGAATCGTTTGCCTTGAGTTTCGCTAAGTTCAGGATATTGATCGATAAGGGATTTCAATGGCCAACAAGAGCTTTCGGCGGAGAAGAGGACTTTGGCGTCGAATTTTTCGAAACGGCTAACGATTTCGGTGAGATTCTCGAGGAAAACTACGTCGTAGCTGTCGGTGAAGATAATGATTTTTTCAGGGTCATCTTTGTAAGGTTCGAGGTAGGTTTTCAGCAGATTAATCTTGTAACCACCACCAAGAGATACAGCGACATCGCCACCCAACCATGGCTCATCCAACCCTAAGACTTGGGGCTTAATTTCAAATAGTTTCGCCGAACGTAAATACCGTTCAAATCCATCAGTACGTTCTGAAGCTACAGTCACCACTAAAACATGGTCCAAATCTAAAAAAAAAAAATTAAAAAAATATTACTGATTGCGATTTGAACCGGCAACCTTTGGCATCATTTAATTTATCAACGTTAGTGTTCTTAGTGTTTATATTGCTTTTAAATTATATTTCTTTCATCTTCAATTAAATCAAATCAATTCATTATGATGTAATACAACATCTGCTATTAAAATGAACAAATTAAATACTTTAGCATCATTCCAAAAAGAGTATAAAAACAATAAGAGGACGTGATTAGTTGAACGACCCACAAGATAAAAGATTATAACTCCTACAGCTTCCGTGCTACTGTTTAACATTTTTTCATATGAAAAAGATAACATTGATGACCTAAACTAAAAAATAGCAAACTTAGCAATATTATACAGAAAAATTATCTTGAAAAAGTAAAAAAAAAAGTATATTACCATGTATGTCTTCACTTTGAACGCTTGTTAAAACATAAAAAGATATGAATAAAAAGTATAAAATATGGCACATGACTATTTCTTGATAGTTACACCGAATGGAATTATAAAAATTTAATTTAGTTTAACTTAAAACTAATTTATAACAATTAAAAAACACATATTTTCATGTACGCGCCTTACAATCAAATGATGAAAAGCAACTGAAACAAGTGAATACGCTAGGGTATAGGAGAGGCAGAAGACTGAATACAAAAAAATCGTACGTCATTTTATAAATGGAATGACCATTACCCAGATGGCAGTGCAATCAGGTTCCAATACTTAACTTCAATGTACATTAAAAAGCTTAAAAGGCATCTTTAACTATACAATAAGGATATAAGATGTTCTTAAACAAATGTTAAACAAGAACAAAAAAATGAAAAACAACAATGCAGAAGAAAAGGCGTGCATTTTTTTTTAAATTTAAAAATAGACTTACTTATGTTAAATCCATGTATTTCATCGCCTTTGCATATATCGTCAATTTTACAATAGCCATATCCATTTAATTCAGCCGTAGACTCTAAAAAAAAGTTGCTCAAAAATCGATTCCCAATTGTTGGTAATTCAAATACCTGAATTAATACTCATGAAAAATAATATCACAACAATCAAATACTGAAACGGTGCTTCTTTAAATTCTGGCATTATTGTGCAGAATATTTTACGAGCATTAATGTAAAATCGATTGATTAATATTGAATCAAAAGTGGAACTAAAAGTTTCAATTGTTAGTAGTTTGGAAGTTTATACCTGTAACCATTGATGCGTTCAATTGGAAATCAGCACTTTCTTCGATTCAATGAAGAGAGATTAAAGTTTTTTTATGGTAAAAATAGTTGAAAAAGATTGGATTACAATTATAGCCAATTTATTTGTACGAAGAATAGTTATCAGTAGGATAGTAAAACAGTAGTGTCCAACCAAAAGTTGTTTTCACGACCGAAACCGAATTTCGGCATTAGTACCAATTGTGGCCGAAACCGATACTTCCATAAAGATCATGTTTTCCTCGAAAAAAAACGTTAATCATAATTAAGTAGTTTTTACTTTTAAATCCTATAAGTATTTATGAATAATTTCGACTTTAATATTTGAGCTAATCATTTATAAGACATTTCTTATTTCAAATAAATTATTTGTGCTGAAATAAGGGGTTAATTTGAAAGAAATGAACCTAATATTTCTTTTAAATATTAGTTACGAATAATATAAAATAAGAAAAAGGTTACAAAATAACTTTTACCTAATACGTTTAGGCACACAAAACAGAAAGGAGTATTTCTTACATCTTATAAGCATAAAAATTTCTTCTAAGCTTTGATCAGATTTCTATCGAATTAAAAAAAATATTAAAAATAATTTTAATGAACTGATAATTATCAGTTTTCATTATTGAAGAATCTAATATTATTAGTGAGAAACAATAATTTCTCAAGATTTTCATCTCACGAAACCAGATTCGGTTTCGGTCGTAGTTTCGGCTTGACGACAGCTGAAACCGAAACTCTTGTATGTGGTTTAGGAAGAAGTAGGTACTTTAGGGTTGATTTCTATATGATAACAACGAAATATATGTAAATTATAGTTAGGATTCAACCTGAATGTCGGCTTCGGTCAAAAAATCGCCTTCGGTTTCGGTCAAGGATCAGGCGAAACCAAGGAAAGACAAATAAAAATTGACGAAATTGTACGAAACCGCAGGAGTTATTTGTCATGGAAAAGATGGCGGGAGATTGTACTATCAGAAGTTTTGTCTTTTTTTCATTTTCGTTAACTGTTTTCATAATAAATTTGAAGGGTGTCTATAAATACACTTTAGTCTTTGACCTTACGATAATCAACTAGGTTGAAATGTTTTTTATTTCTGCTTTGGATGATGTGGTTTCTCTATAAGATTATGAGATTTAAGAATTTCTATTATTGCTTATATTTGGTTTAATTGTTGAGGATACTTTTCATTGAAGTCATTAAAATTAAGAGGCATTAATTTTTTGGATTTAATGTATTGAAAGAAACATGAACAGTAATAATATATGACATATAAAATGGGGAAAAGTAAATCTGTATGATTCCCCATAACTTCTTTTTATCATTATCTTTTTAGGGCAAAGATTTCTATATAAAATAAAATGAAGATAAGATTACAGCCGTAAAAGTTAAGTTAAATTCAAAACTGATTTAAGAAGAAGTTTTTTTGGCCTTAATTTCTTTGTTCAAAATCACCAATGCTAGTCCTAGCTTTTCTTTCATATTATAGGACCAATAGTAATGGTTACTCTTGTTTTTATTCTTCATAATTATTGAGAATTTACATCAAATTTTAGACGCAACTTAAACAATAGCGTTTTAATATTTTTTTAAACTCTATGTTTTATATGGATTCGTACAGATATACAGAAACTGTCCATTACAATGATTCCTATATGATATTGGAATCGGTTCCTTTTAAAAAAGACATTTAGAGGTACTTTGAAATGATTACAATTAAAATCCCTTAAATAACTTTAAACGACTTCTAATGGGTTTTTGAATATTAAAATGCCTTTCCCCTATCACTTTGAAATAGCGGAAATGAAATAGCGGATTTTTAAATGCTTCTAAATCAAGTTTCTAAAACTGGAGTGCCCGCAGGTGTGGGAAGGTATGTTTGGTGGTGCAGGAAAATAATTGTTGATAGTAAATTTTGCAAAAAATGTATTTTCCTAAACTAAAATAAAAAACTAATCACATTTTTCAATGGGGTGCGTAGACCTATTTTCAAATTCAAAGGCTCACTTAAAAGATTATGAAACACTGTTCTAAATGCTTTTTTTAACAGGGTGCCATCGACCCCAAAAATTGTATTGTAGTTTGAGTTTTTAGGAAAATATTGTCAAATTTTCAGGAAAATCAAGGGCTCCATGTTTTTCTACCATTTTGGGTGAATTTTCTAGGACTGAACTATGAAATAAAAAAATAATCTTGGATTTATATGAACGACTTGACAACAAAAGAATTTAAGCTTGAAAAAATAACACGAGTTATCTTTATTGATTGATATTAATTTTAAATGAAAAATAAATTATAAACAGAATGATGTAATATAATAAAATTAATTAGTAATTTAAAGGATATGTAACATAAAACTACTTTATATCCCCAAGACAATTTCATCCTCTTCGATTTATTTAATGTATTATCGATGTAATCATCCAATTTCTTTAATATCTCCATGAAAAAAAAGCTATACTTTTACTTTCCGTTTTTCAACCGCAAAATTTATAATCACTTTTCAACTCTCCAATACTAAACGATCTATTTATGATCTTTCCTTTGAGTGAATTGCAACGCTTCATTTGGCACAGAAAAAAATCTTTAGTCTTAAAAAAATCATTGTTTTGTTCAACATTGAAGAAAATGAAAATTGCCTCGATTCCCAGACTGTTGGCCTATATTTTATCTGATTATTGTATGCTTTTTTATTAAATTAATATAATTGGCTTAAATTCTTACATACCATATCGGAACTGAACACTGAAATGGCTTCAAATCGAACATATTTTCATCACTAATACGTTTCGTTCCAACGCCAAACAGTTAGTAACAAATTCTTGCTTCGACAACATTATAAATTATAAAAAAAATACAACCCCTATTTTATTGTGCAAACGGTAACAATGGCGCCAAAAGACGATCCTGAAACAGCCAAACTACGAGCGGAGCTCGAAGCGATTTATAAAAAAATTCGAGTATATATCCTTGCCTTATTGTTTCAATTATTACCTTATACATTTTCTTGAAAATTTCTTAGGAAGATCAAAAGAAGCAAGCTGATGTAACAATTGATAGTGCTTGTGGATCTTTGGGAGATGCACCCAAGGTTCGGCTTTCAACCAAGAAATTCCTAAAAGGACATATCAATAAAGTAAACTCAGTACATTTTAGCGGAGATAGTCGGTAAGTTGTTCAATAAAAATACAATTTTGTAAAACTTATCTTGTCTATTTAGTCACTGCGTCACTGGATCTTTGGATGGCAAACTTATTATTTGGGACACCTGGACTGGAAATAAGGTACAAGTAATCCCATTGCGTTCGTCTTGGGTAATGAGTGTGGCATTTGCTCCATCCGGAAATTTTGTCGGTAAGTCCAAAACAATTATTTTGATACAAAAGATCTGAAAGAAAAATTT
Source organism: Sisyra terminalis (assembly GCA_958496175.1). NCBI lineage: Eukaryota > Metazoa > Arthropoda > Insecta > Neuroptera > Sisyridae > Sisyra > Sisyra terminalis. The sequence continues at coordinate 17,778,227 of OY292279.1, read as the reverse complement.
AGCTTGCGGAGGTATGGATAATATGTGTACCGTTTACGACGTCAACAATCGGGACGCCACTACAGGAGCAGCAAAACTGGTTCGGGAATTGGCTGGTTATGAAGGATTTTTAAGCTCTTGCCGCTTTTTGGATGACAAAAAAATCATAACAGGATCAGGAGATATGAAAATGTAAGAAAAATTATTAATTTTCATTTTGTTTGCCTTATTTATTGCCAATATTATTTCATTTTATTGTTGATTTGCATTTATAAAAGCACTAAAATATTCCAGATATTTTTTTCCTTAGCTTTTTGTATACAAAAGCACAATTGAGAATTCTTCTAAAGAAGTTGGTCTCATTTAAATTGGAAAAATTAAATCGTCTAAGGGTGGAAAAATAGAGTTTTCTTTTGGGTAGAAAAATGTTAAGGCCAAGGGTTTGCTAACAGTAACTTGAAACTATTTTAGTATTTTCCCACTCCCAGAAAAACGTGGAAAATTATTTGTACAAATAGCGAAATTTTATCATTACTGTCGATTACTACATTCAGTCATTTGTTTTTTAAATTTCCTAACTAAATTTTTCCTAAACTTTCATGACTATCATAGGATTCCGGGAAAAATACAAAAAAAGTTCGTTTGGTTCGACTGATACTTTATTACATCCATTAAACCGAAAAAAAGGACCAAACACAAAATGATCTAGCATGATTGTGTATTTCCACAAATCGGGTTGAATTTCCCGGAAAACTCAAAATTGTTCGGAAAATGAATATTTGAAGGTATGCAATTAGTAAGCCTTAATTGATCATACCCAATTTCTATTAAAATAATATTGCAGAGCAATTTGAATAAAAATTTACATTTGAAAGATGATTTTAGGAAAATATTAGCTGAAAAATTTGGAAAACAAGTGTTTCTTTTTCGAAAAACTTATGTATCAAGGGACATATCAAAATTTAGAGCTTATCCCAAGCAATTTGATAGTACAAACAAGAATTATTAAATATTTTTCAATAGCCGGAAAACAGAGGAAAACATTGTTGGAAAATCAGAAATAATGTTGTTTGAGCTAACGGATATGTTCAATTAAAATTTTAACGCCGAGACCTTGATTGAAGGTTTACCAAAATTAATTGAACTTATCAAAAATTCTGAAAAAATATATATTATAAAAAAATAGAAAAAATATAACCGACGAAATATACAAACCGAAGTTGATATAATTAGCTAAGATTTTACGGGTAATACAATAAAATCTCGGTATGACTGACTGATATCCGATTATATTCCACCCCATATATCGAAAAAAAGATATAATTTAGCACCCGGTAGTTTATTATACATTTATACATGTTATTTTATGATTCTGTTAAATCTGAATCGTAATATACTGAGGTTGTATAGAACCTCATCAGTTTAAAATACGCATTAACCGAACCCTTCTTAATTGGGAAAATAAAATATGCTTTCTTCAAATTCAAAATAAAGATATATATTTATGCATAGTTCATATGAGTCGAAGGTGTATTTTGACTTCCACCGAATCCGCGAGACTGACTCACCAAACTTCTGGGGTTCGATCGAACCCAGGTTAAGAATCACTGTTCTACAATAATCCATTTCTTTTGAAATTATACAAGTATTACAGTTTTTCTACTAACAATTTACTTACAGATGTATGTGGGATCTAGAATCAGGACGAAAGACTACTGATTTTGAGGCTCATGCTGGGGATGTGGTTTCGATCAGTCTAGGTCCTGATGGAAACTCCTACGTAACCGGAAGCGTTGATAAAACATGCAAACTATGGGATCTTCGCGAAGAAACCTCAAAGCAAACATTTTTCGGTCACGAATCCGACGTGAATTCAGTTTGTGTAAATATTTCGCAATCGAATCATTTCAATTACTTTTCCCGTTAATGCTTTTTTGTGTTTCAGTTTCATCCAAGCGGTCAAGCCTTTGCAACCGGTTCTGAAGACAAGTCAGCTCGGCTTTACGACATTCGTTCCGATCAACAATTGGCCAAGTACGAATCACCAAGTAAAACTGCCGGATTTACTTCGTGTGCATTGTCATTCAGTGGCCGATATCAATTTTGCGGTTCTGATGATAATAACGTTCACATTTGGGACACTCTTAAAGGGAACCATAATGGAACTTTGCAAGGCCACGAAAATCGCATCACTTCCATCGCAATGGCTCCGTCCGGCATGGCTCTAGCTAGTTGCAGTTGGGATAATAATGTTCGTGTTTGGGTATAAAAAAAATCACACAACTCCTTGAATTTCAAGCAAATTATTACTGCCCTATATTTCAACAAATTGTCATAAAATCTTACTTTTGCCAACAGTATATAACATTTTTAAAATCGAAATAAAGTAAGCATTCATCCTGCAACTTACTTAATATTATAGATAAATAATTTAATAAACATTAAATATATATAAATATTATAATTGAAAAATGACTTAAAATTTATTAATAAAATCGCTTATATTACAATTTTCAATACGTATTTAATTTAAATAATAAACTATGTAAAACGATAGCACCTGTCTCTTTAGTGTACCACTGTTGACAGTTATTCGCTGAAGAAGTTGATGAAGTCATCACGGAATCATCATCGGAGCCTTGCGTCACCGAATACGATCCAGGTCGCACCAATATCTGAAACGCACTCATAATCTCTGTTTTTCGCTTTGTTCTTTTATCAATTTCCCTGTAAACAAAAATCAATCTTTAAAATTCAATTTCTTCAACAATTTTTGGTGTTCTACTTCTTAAGCGGTTTTAGATAAGAACAGATCTGAGTATATTATTTGGCAAAAAAAAAATAACCGTAACAAACCGTGAAGTTCTAAGCTCTGCTTTAGAGAATATACAAAACACGTGATAAAACAGAACATTTCACAACAAAAAAAAGACAGAACAGAACTATATAAGAACATGGTTAAAAGAAATTTGTCAAGAATATTTCACGGTGTTAAAATTTTTCTGTAACACGAGCCCCTTGATTTCTTCTAACATAAATCTCGATCAAATTATGAAGGCTTTAAAAATGTCCAGATTTTTTCCCGATGTGGCCGGTGATCAGACATGCTAGTGAATTTTCAATATATAAAAAGGATGCTAATTGAATTAGTACATTGCCGCCATTAATGACTTCACCCGGTTCTACCTTCCAAGAAGCAAATTTACAACTCCTGATAGAGTACAACAAACACAACATATATATCTCACGATTTCTTAGTGTTCAATTAATGTTACAATTGCGTTTCCCTCATTTTGAAGTGATAGCGAAAAGGCATTTAAACGTTCAAAAACCCATTAGAAGCCCTGTTTATCAAATATATGAAATATACTGTGGTCTAATTTATTGTGTTTATTTATTATTCTATTTTATTAATTTAATTTGTGTCGTGTGGTCTAATTTATGTTATAATTTACAAAAGTGAACTATAAACATAAGTTTGAACACAAGTTCAAACAAATGAATTACTGACGTATTGCTTAGATACGTATTTCGATTGCGAAGCAATCATAAAGTAGAATTGGATCATTCTGTAAATGCTATGTGATGGGTTACATAAAACAGTAAACTAAATAAAGAAGATCACAATATAATTCATTTATTGTATAAACAGTATAACTGTTCAAAGTCAGTGAAAAAATATAATTTGCCATAAGAAGTCGTTTAAAGTTATAAGAGAGATTTTAAATGTAATCAATTCAAAATGCCTACAAGGCCTACAATGACTATTTTAAAAGGGTAAGTTTTAATATATACAGGGTTTATTTTGATTAAATGATTGCTAATTGCCATTGAATAAGAGAATCCTACAAACATGGAATTGCAGTTCTGAACAAATACTGTTACAGCAGTAAAAACCATTAACCGGTCATTGGTTTCATTGTCTCAGTTATTTATACTAAGGATCAAAGAAGTATAATTAAATAAACTGTTTGTTATACTTACACAAATTTGACTTCATCCATCAAACTATCAACTTTGGGTGAAAATTCTATTTGACTACTAGTTGATTCCCCGTTTTCAACTGGCAAAAATATAAAGTTTGCAAATTTCAATTGCTCTGTAAATATAAAATAAATTAACAAATAAAAAATCTAATCCTTGAAAATTTACCTTTAGTAAGAGGTTGGCCTCGATCTAAAATACAACGTATTATATTAAGTTTCGCTCCATAAAACGCCTCATGCCATCCATCACAAGAAACTCCGGATTTTTTTAGCAAAAACTTTGTCCAACCAATGGGAATATTTTGATCCAAACCTACATCGTCTTTGGGAACATCTAACTCTTCCTCGTATGTGTCATAACAATTACTGCAGTAACAAATTGGATCCTCGTTCGCAAAATATTCTTCTGGCAACACCAAACTGTTCTTGATACGAATACACTCTTTTAAATAATCGCAACGCCTCGATGTCGAAGCATATAGCGAATGCGCCACTGCTTGCAATGTATTAACAATCGTGGGTTCGGGCGCCACCAGATTACTATCACCCACTTCTGTTTCTTTTTCGTGTGATTCCAAATCAGCCTTTTCGCATTGTTGGTTATCAAGTTTCGAATTGCTCGCTTGATTTTCCTCGTTTTTCTCGTCGACGGCTTCAATGTCATCACCTGCTTCGCCATCTGTTTGGGACCCGCCAAGCCCCATCGCTAAAGCACTGCTTCCACTTATAGTGCAAATACTTTCTATACACTGATTGCTATTTAAAATACTGATTTGTTCACATTGACCGTATAAATCGAAAACGGCATGATATATGGATGAAAGGGGAAGGCCAGCTGGTAGGGGTCCCAAATTGGCTCCATTCACCGACAAGGATAGTCTACCAGTTTCCGATAGTAATAGACCGACAACATCCCCTACTTTTAACTGATCCAAAATCGATCCATAATTTGATTTTATCTATAAGTAAAATACAACTGTTGTAAAGATATCCAAAAGTACTATCCGTACTGCTAGAAATTATCCTGGAAAGATCCTGGAAATTATCCTGCTGAATCAACAGAATAAGTTTTTTTTTTACAATTTGCATATTGAGGATACTACGATTCTTCCGGCGCCATGATGTTACGAAGGATTCTTATAGATCTTGACGAAAAAAAACAGAATAAAGAATAAATTTTTTTTCCTTAAAAATGGAAAAATTATTGATTCTTTTAAACGAATTTCTCAAGATTTTCATGAAAAAAGATGGTAAATTATTACAACTGTAGCTCCTCCAAGTTTAGTGCTAAAAACCAAACAAAGAGTCCTGGGGCGAAACGCCTTCTTCCAAGAAAAAGAGATGTTATGTTTATTTAATTATGACCTGACTACTTGCGAACTAAATTAAAACCAAAATCGAAAATGCAATATTGCCAGATATAGGGGACGCCTCCCAACCCTCACCGGGATTTCACCCCTGGACCCCTAATTGGATAATTGGACCCCTAATTAATAATTCACCTTGTTTTCATGAAATTCCTGAAAAATCCGCCTAAAAAAGTGAAAAAAATAATTAATTTTTCAATTTTTAAGTATCAATATTTCGTAAGCTAAGCGAGATATCGAAAAAAAATATTTTTCTGTTTCTTTTTTTTTTGTCGAGACCTATAAGAATCCGTCGTAAAATCTGTGGCACCGGAAGAATCGTAGTCTTGTCTGAATATTTTTTAAACTTGTAAATATCGATCTATATAATTACGACGATCAGACTAATATTTAGGCGAGGCAATCTAGCACCATTGAATGCCAAAAGTTCGAAAACAAGAAGCACAATTTGGATCTAAGGGCTTTTCAAAAAAGGTTGCCCGTTTTTATTTTGTACAAATGAGTCGCTGCGTTTGTGTAACCCAAAAAAACATTTTTAGGAACATAATTTTGAGACGAATGAAATTCTTAAGATACAAGGAATACGTACTAAGGAACATTTGAGGTCATTGCTTACGAACATAAGGGTCACAGGGTTTTTCGACGTAGCTGAAATTGGTATACTTTTCCTAAAGTTTTTTTTTTTTTTTTTTTTTGGGTTACTGATAAGGAATATGAGGTCCGTTAAGTTTCACACCAAATAAACCCCAAGCAAATATTTAAACATAATTTGTAAATAAATTTCGAAAAACTTTAAGAGATCAGGTTCATGCTTCCCCTCTTAGGTAAGCCAGAGGACTTAACATATATTATATTCGTAATCAGTGACTCCAAAACCTCCATATATATGTAATCCTTTTACAAAAAAATTAAAATTAACTCCAGGAAATATAGTCCATGCTTACCCCTAAGTATGTCGGGGAACCTAATAAACCTTATTATCGTAATTCTATATGGTAAGTTTTTCTCTTTTTTCAGATGAGCTATAGTTGGCTATAGTTATCCTTGGATTTTTATAGGTAATTTATAGCTATCTTAGGCTGTAGCGAGCTTTAGCTCGCCAGAAAAAAGAGAAAATTTACTTCATAAATATAACAATATCATTGGACTGTCACTTAGAAAAATTTAAACGAACATGAATTTTGAAAAAAATTAGTTCCAACATTAATGAAGAATGAAAAATTATATAACAATTACCTTAACTCCGTTTATTGACAACCAATCACTACAAATAATCCAACAATGCTTTTTGAAACCCTGCAATGCCGTCACCGAGAAATTAATTTTACAAAGAGGCACACAAACAATTCCCAGCATCAACGATGAAGTCCACTTTTCATTAATCTTTTCAATCTTTACCTGAAAATAAAATAGCATTTAGTTTCCATAGAATGACAAAAGTATTCCGCTTTTCCATTTCAAATGAATATTTAGACCAGGTTAAACTTCAAATTTTATATTTTTAAATGTCTCACTTAGAAAATAGACATTTCTGCGATAAAGTACGGAAAAAATTAAACACGGCCATTCGAATTTTTATTCATTTATATACTCTGGGCCATTCGCCAATTGACGGTAGGTAAATTTGATTTCAATATAAGTCTTCCATATCTTATTCAAAAGCTTATTTTGTAGATGACGATCGTGAAAGTCTTTCGTATATACCGACATATCGAACCAAAGTTAATTATATTCAGTCCATTCCTATTCAATCGCGACAAACAATTATTTCGGATGAAATTATCGAAGAAAACCAACCGTTGACCTCAACATCAGAAAAATGCACTTGTCAATGTTTTCATTGATTAACAAAGTGCTTATGTATAATAATTGTTAAATAAATTGTTAATACATACCTCAATTGGTTGACCTTTGATAATGGGGCGACTTACAACAACGACCCCTTGATTGTAAGAAGCTACACGCCGAGCTGTTGTTCGATTTGGTAATATTTCAATATTGCGTCCATGGTTTTCATAAAATTCAAATCTATCAGTCTCAGAAATCGACTCAATATCAGTCGCATCTAAAAAAATAATTCCCATTAGAAATTTCCTTTGAATTCCACCAAGAATTCCTTTCCAATAAGATATCCGAAAATTTCCTATCTAATGACACATTAATAAAGTGTAGTGGCAATACCTTTATGAAAAATATTAGTCCTAACAATTAGTGCATATAAAAATTAATTTAATACATACTGATTTTCTTCGTACAGTATGCCAAATGTGGCCTACATGAAACTTAATATATAAAAAAAAATACAATAACGTTTACAAAAACTATTTTACTTCATATTTAATTTATTTTTTCAAGCTATATTCTTAAGTCTAGTACACACTAGTATATGGTGCGCGATTTGCCTAAAGACCATCTAGCGACGATGTATAGACGAAAGATTTATAATCTATGGTTATAAAATATATGGTTATATATGGTCTTTAGCAACTCTAGGGTTAATAAAAATCCGTAAATCGGGAAATTTTCTCGATATGAGATTCAAACCCAACACCTACCAGTTTTACAGCGGTTACCTCGACCTATCGGCCACCAGTAGGCTCGAAGAGATTTGATAAACTTTGCGCTAATACACAGACATATCCATCTAATTAAGGGACAATAATAAAATATTGTTATTACGGTCCAACAGAAACTGTTTTTTTCGGCCGAAACCAGAGACTCGAAAGAATTTTCGATACAAAAAGTGGTTGGCTTTGGGTTTCCGGTTTCGGCTGAAAAAAACTAGTTTCTGTCGGACCTTAATAACAATATTTTTTATTGTCAGTTAATTAGATGGATGTGCTTGCCTATTAGCGCAAGTTTATTAAATTTCTTCGAGTCTACTGGTGGTCGAGTGGTCGAGGTGATCGCTCCAAAACTGGTAAATGTTGGGTTTAAGTCTCGTATTGAACAAATTTTCGATATTTCTCGATTTATGGTTTTTTATTTACCAAAATCACGCTACATGCCTACTAGAGTATACTAAGCTTAAGAAGCATAATAATAACCACCTCGTTTAATTAAAGTGAGTTTATTCATTTTTTTTTCTTCTAAGAACTATATTTTGAAAACCTTGCATAAAACAAACCTTCAATTTAAAAGGAAAACTTATAATTAACTCTACGATTAAAAATTAATAACATTTTACGTAAATTATTTTACCTGTAACGTCAGGTCTTCCTGTTGTATATTGATGTGAAGGTGGATCTAAAACTAGTTCTAAGCTATCATGCAGCTTAAAACTCGTCAATGGAGACATCGACACCGATCTAGTCGTATCCAATGGCATTGGCGGCGTTTTAAAACTAATAATTCGAATTCCATTCACCCGTCCAAATAAACTAATCACAGCATAAACGCCCTAAAAACAATCCATAACGATTTCCAAAAATCCCAACTAAAAATAACGTTTTCTTACATCTGGAATGTTATTAGCAATCACTGCCATTTCTTCACTGTTAATCAAAATGCGTAGTGTGGCATCAGAGGCTCGTTTAATTCCAATTTTATCGCCAACGCGTAACCAATCCAAACTCGGACAAAAAACAGTACTCAGCATTCGCGACTTGGCGTAAATTTCATTACCGGTCACATACCAGGAGTCAACTGCAATGGCTGAGATACACGTGGGAATGTTTGCAGCAAATTTTGGATCGTTAATGTTAATTGCGGTGATTCCCACTTTCATGCTACCGGCATATTGGGGTAATATTGATAAGAGTTCCAACTCAAAAATTTCATCCGTGCTTAGTGGATGTGAACTGAAAACAAGGCAATTGGAGCTTTCTTTACCCCGTGTCGCCACCGTGTTATTTTGACTAAGAGTTATATTCTTCCCGTGATGATCAGAAAGTTTGTGTGAGAAATAGGAATCAAGTTGTGGCGCAGCACCTTGTGCTGGATTATGAACAATGCTAGCTTGCAACGAACCAGGTTCATCACTGGGTGATATAAGGGTGCCAACACCTCCAACACGGTCTCCTGCACCGTTATTCGTATTGCTTACGACTAGAGTAACCTGAGCACATTGACCGTATAAATCGACGACGGCATACACGGAAGAGGCTGCCACATGACACGCAGCACCTTGATCTACCCCATTCAAATAAAAGTGAAGCATTCCATCCGAATGACGCATAACTCCCACTCGACTATTAGCCGTTAGAACATCCAAATCCAACGTATATCCCGCTTTTAAATTAATTCCATTTTCCATCACAACCGATCCACTCAACATGTAAGTGTCATGATCCAAATCAGTCGCCGTACTTGGAAGTTCCAACTCTTCAGGTCGCATTGCACTCACTCCCAATTCAATACTTCCCGACCATCGATCAACCACTTTGTCCAAAGAAATTTCAAACAACTCTTCCTCACGTAATGGTCGACTTGAGAAAACAATTGCGTCGTTGAATTCGCCGAAGGCCCGTGGTCGGGAGGCTGTTAAACCATTGTTGGAAATCCGAGCATTTTTACCGTGAATATGATGAAATCGTAGATCACTGTAGAGCATTGTATTGGACACACTGGAGGAATTAACAGCCGTGTCTGGTGAGAAGAAGTCGAGGGCGTCGTGGATGGTGGCTTGAGCGGCTTGGCCGTAGAGGTCAATTACGCCGTAAACACGTTCAGGAACATTAGTTGCAGCTGGACCTTGATCGACTCCATTGACGAAAAAATGGAGAATCCCGCTCTCTTTTCGAACAACGCCGACTCGATCACCAACTTGTAGGCGATCCAAGTTTTGGCCGTAGCGATCGATTATCGTAGTTCCATTATGCATGACACCATTGCCGGTCATCATCCAAGTTCCAGATCTACAAATTCAACAATTAGCAACAGGAATTTACAGTCTTATACAATATAATTTACCAAAATTAAACTATACACATATAGACTGAATCAAAATTCAAAAAAAAAAATATTATGAAAATTTGTCTCTACCTACATATTTCGATTGTCAAGCAATCTACATATGTGCTTCGTTAGGCGAACAGTGAGGTTAATATAGATTTGTATCCATTAGATAGGTGATCATAGGATCACAGGACTGCTTGTAGGTACCTTTTACTGGCTTTACAGTGAAGTAATGATAATAATGCACATATTGACGACTCTACACGGTTATTCCAAAACGCATGCAACTTTTATTAAAGGGGGGTAAGGTATTATTTTTTTAATTGAATGAATAGTATTTCAAAAATATTGGATCAAAATTATAAGCCGATTGGAACAAAATTGACGAATTTTTTATTATTTTTATACCTGCCGGATTTTTATACCATCGGATCAACTGACTCCATACATATAAGCCAAGCAGAGCAGGAAGCTGAAAGACAAACTAAAAAGCCAGGATTCGTCGTAGACTGGGACAAAAAGGTGTTTCAGACGTTATGGATGATAGCGACATCCTTTAGGGACCTGGCATTGATGATTCAGTATGAGGTAATTCGATAAAATTCGCTCATGAACGTTCTATACCAGCTTTTTAGAGTTCAAAACTTTCAACCGTTTTCCCCACAAATCATGTTTTCAAAGTCGGTGCCCCTCGTAACTTCAAAGTTATAACTACTCCAATCCTTTTGAAATTTTGAATACTATTTCTATATATAATTTACGAGGTAACGATGGAGTTTTTTTTTTTAAATTTGTTAATAATTTTTATTTTACAATAACAAATTTGCCATTTTTTTTAGCAAAAAATCGCGTTTTTCCCTTTAAAGTGTTCTAAAAAAGTGAAAAATTGAAATTTCAAACAACCGCCCCAGCGTTACTTGAGAAAAATTATTATCTAACAAATGAACTTTGATTTTTGATTTCAGATAATCCAGATCAAGTTATGAGGGGCACCGCAATTCTGCTTTTTTCCGAGACACGTTCAAATAATTGCTGCTATTGCCGTATTTTTTAATACTTTTTCATGAAAATTTTCCAATATTCTTCCAATTATCCAATAATCTTCGAATGTCATACTTTAATGTACTAGTGGTTCTAAGAGATTTTAATTGTGTCGTTATAAAAAATTCACAAAAACATGTCAATTTTGTACGAATTAACCTTCCCCCCTAACATCAATCGACATACTATCAAGTTCCGCTATACAATAGCGTTTAAATACGATCGGAAAGTGTTATCAAGTCATCATCTGTGATCACTAATGTTTCAACGAATCTCAAAGTCTGCATTTGGTAAATAATATTGCATAACATTTGTAGCACAGTATGTTTTACACGTTGTAAATATAGTATAAACTATAAACAGTTTAAGATCAAGGGAATTTTTTATCTAAAATTAACAAATTCCTTATTTGATAAACTTTACATACCTAACATTAGTCATAGTGAAAGGAAACTCTAGGTCTGTCGGCGAATGTGTAGTGACACCGATTTCGATGGAACCAGCCCATTTCGGTACAACTTTGTCAAGTCGAACTTCAAAAAGTTCGTTTAATTTCAAAGGTCGAGCAGTTAGGACTACACCATTGTTGAAATCATCCGCTGCATTCGGTCGATGAGCTGTTCGTCCATTGTTGATAACATCCGCATGCGTTCCACACACTGTATGAAACATTAAACGATCGTAACAATCAATTTCACTACACTGAGTATCAAATCCTGGATTTTGGTCTCCGCGAAGCTTTGTATTTCTCCTGGTGATCAAATTTTGAGATTCACGTTCATCACGATCGACAATCGTTACTTTAATCGTCATCCCATAGAGATCAATCACACCCCAAACGTGGTGAGCCACTTTAGAAGCGGCAATTCCCTGGTCAAGTCCATTGATAAAATAGTGTAAATTCCCGTTAGATTTTCTCATCATTCCAACTCGATCACCTTCACGTAATTCGTCCAAATTAAACTCGCCATATTCTCGTCGTGTTCCTTTTCCATTCGTTAAAATCCCGCAACCGGACATCATAATCGTTCCACTTCTCATATTCGTCATTGTCGCCGGAAATTCTAGTGTTCCAGGATTGTGGGTGGTAACACCCACTTCGATGCTACCACTCCATTTTTGAACCAAACGATCGATTCGAATTTCGAACAACTCGTCATCATAGAGTGGACGACTCGTCATTACTACACCGTTGTTAAATTCATCGAGAGGACGTCGTCGTTCTGCAGATCGGAAATTTGATGTCAATTTCACAAGGGAACCGCATCGGATATGAAAACGCAAACGGTCTCGGGGAGAAATCACATTTTCAGGTACTGCAGGTGGGACTTGAACTAGTGTGGAATTGTTTGCTTTATTTGGTTCTGTTTCGGGAATATTCATGTGTACATTCCAATCTTGGCGTAGATCTAAGCTTAGTTCACTTAAATTAGATCCGAGACTCATACTCATACCGGTTACTTCGTTATCTAATGTCAACGCTGAGCCATCACCACAACTAAGAAAATCATCATTGTTATGCTCCAGAGTTGAATTATTTAGGACAGTGATTTGAATGCATCTTCCATACATATCAACAACGGCGTAAATCGGTGCCATTGGCAAATTTTCAACAGCCACCCCTTGTGATACACCATTGATATAAATAACTAATTCATTCTAAAATAATTAATTTAGTTACTTTCTCTTAAATTTTCAATTATAAAAAAAAATACCAAAGATGTTCGCATAACACCTATACGATCACCTTCGCCCAATGTATCCAAGTTACAACCGTAAAACTGTTTAATTCGTTGACCATCTTTAAGAATTGAATTTCCTGACATTATCTATAACAAAGTTCAATAATAATTGTTGTGATTTTGAAAAAAAAATTATAGGACTTTAATTTACCCAAGCTCCATTACGCATTGATATGGCACTAGCAGGTAAATCGATATTTTCTGGATCACAAACGGCAACACCAATTTCAATATTTCCTGACCAAGAATGAATCTGAAATAATTTGAAAAACAATTATAAAACTGCTCCGGATATGTTTTGAAGTTGGTAATAAATCATTAGTAAAAACTAGATCGTAGAATAAGATTTTCTGGAGTATAGGGTCTTAGTATCTAAATACGGAATTCCCAACGTGTGGGGGCACGTTGGGCATGCCCCACCTGTGGGGCATGCCAATATTTTGGTGGGTCATTGGCAGGACGTGCACCATTTTGCAGGTCATTGGCAGGTTGATTATACAAAGGACAATGGGGTAATTTGAGAACAGGGAATTGTTTTCTAGTGAGCTTGTGGATGTTTGTGTTAATGCATACATAAAAATATCTGCATTTATATTTGTGATTGGTGCACAAGATGTTTCTAGTTTCCCGAAAAATTTATTTTTGTCTTTCAGGATAACTTATTCTTTGGAAGCTTGTTTAGATACCACGTTAATGACCTTTTAAGTTTCAGGTGAATAACCATAGAATTTTGAATAACAAAATTTAAATATCACGAGAGGGACTCAGGATTTTAGAAATGGCTAGGTGGGGCATGGCCCCAAATTGGCTGGGAACCACTGATCTAAATATAAAAAATTGCATTACGTAGTGTTAAGATGAAACATGGAGAAGACTTCTGCGAATAAGTCACGACGTTCGGAATCGAGAAATGACTGGGAAGAGATATATAATTATTTCATCTACGCAAAAAATACGGACAAATAAGTAAAATAAGCATTGTTGAAGCTCGTAGAAAGATCGGGATCGATCGAAATGGACGTAAAATGGATCAAAGATGATCTTACCAAACTTTATTATCCTAACTTCTTGTTTGCCCCGATTCGGGGGAAGTTCTCATTGTCCTTAATGTGGGACCAGGGGATTAAGGACAATGCGAACTTGATGAAAATCAGGACAAAATAAGAAGCCAGGATAAGAAGGTTTGGTAAGATCATCTTTGATTCATTTTACGTCCATTCCGGTCGATCTCGAATGTTCTATGAGCCTCAACATTTGACGTTGAAGATCACAAGCAATTCAACGGATTTTAACTTTTTGCTGGAAAGTTTCAGTATTAAGGATTAGAATATTTAAGGATTATTTTAAGATATATTAATGATAAAGGAGGTATTTAGGATACAAATATCCTGTGGAAGGTGCTCGATCACTCGGCGACTCTTTAGGTGCCGATGAGCGCCAGGTTACACAAATAAGCGCTTAGAACAAGTGCTTATATTTTATTTGCTTCAATTGCCCACATCAGAGAATTTCTGTTGCATAAAGTTAAAAGGAAAGTAGCAATATTCTTTAAAAAAAAACGAGGTTCCCAATTAGAATTGCCATTGTTATTCTTTAAGAAAATATAACATTCCTTGTATTGACTTTTAAATTTATATACAAGGAACGGAGTGGAGGGAATGGGGAGGAAAATAGAGAGTAAAAATTAGCGTATGTTGCGTTTTTTGCAAGAAGAAGCCTATTCTTCTAAAATTATAAACTGCTTGAAACTGTCACAAAATGGATGTTTGCGGTATACCGCAGGATTGACAATCTTCAAATCAGCCAACATTTAGATTTGGATTATCCATCAGTGATTCTCAAAGTGGTCCTTACGGACTTCCAAGAATTTCCGGGAGCATTCAGGAGGTCCTTGTAGTGATTTGATGTAGGATTTAATGTGGGTATATTTTTAGAGAGGACAACTGAAAACACATCCATCAATAAGGATATAGCCGATATAGCAGTTGAAGGATCAAATGATAGGAGAGGCTAATCTATATTTTATAAACTAAGAAAAATAAAGCAAAATAGGTAAAGGTATATACTTTTTTGTCGATTTGAACTTCGAAGAGGTAGTCGTACTCCAAGGGCTCAGCACTGAGGACAATTCCATGGTTGAATTCGCTTTCACTCCGGATTGCCGTCCGGTTATTATTTAACAATGTTACACGATTGCCGCATTTTGAATGAAAGGATAACATTTTGCTTTTGATTATAATCCAAAAGAATATAGTGAAAACCCATTAAATATTCATTTCACTTTGGTTTTATTTATAAAAGAGAATTATTGTTGTTTATGGTCGAGCAACTGTCACTGGTTCTGTCAGTGTGCTGGTCAATAAAATGTAATCGACTTTTTGACGAATCGTATATAAAATGCATTTGACAATAGTTCTGTTTATGTTTATGTAAGCGGTGAAAACAAATAAAATGTTTATGTGACATTTGCCGTTTTGATGTCCGCTCACTTAAAATGGTGAACTTTACTAGACAACTCGACAAAATAGTCGTTTAACCTGACAGTGTTCTGGGGGTTTTGGATTTATGTCCCTCTGGAAGCTTTGGAAAAATAAAATTGCAAATTTTAACTTCTTGTTCCTCTAAATCTAATAATTATAAAATCTAATTATGAACAATTATTAACCTGAACCATGTTCTACTCAATTAAATTGAATCGACTTTTTTGGCAAGTTAATGCATTTAAACGGTAATTCTGTTCTTGTTAATATAAGTGGCAAAACTAAAAAAATTTAACGTATTTTTTTCTTATTTTAGGAACCGCTTACTTGTAAAGTGACTTCAATTAAGTTGCTCGACCAACATGGACTTAAAAATTAATATGTACCTGAATTAAATTTTATTTTTATCCGATAAAAAATGGATTTAAAACGTGTAAATATCTTTGAAAATACGTCATGGTCCGGTCATGATGAACTTGCGTTGTTATCAGCATTAGAAGAATTCGGATATGGCAATTGGATTAATATAGCGAAACGTTTAGAAAATCGGAAAACTCCCACGGAATGTGAGCAGCATTACAATGAATTTTATATAAATAATCCCCGAATATCTTCCTTGAAAGAAATCCTTAAGTTTCAACCGCAGCCCTTGTTACCCCATATCCTAACTCCATATTATTTCCGTTTAAAAATTGCAGAACCTCCACGATTTCCCTCAAACTCCACTCAAAATCTTCACCTAGCCGGTTATAATTCGTCCAGATCAGAATTCGAACAACCATTCGACGCGGATGCCGATAACTTATTGACAATACCTAGTGATAATATCAAATTTTTGGACGAGGAAACCACAAATCGAAAATCAAAACTTGAAAATGAACTTTTGAAAAAGTTGACTTGTTCAATTTTTATAACATACAATCATCGACTGAAGGAACGGTATCGACGTATGGAAATCGTTCAAAAGCATGGACTAATACAAAACCGTAAAATAAAATTCTGCACAGAAGAACAAAGGATTCATTATACAATTGACAAAATCAAAGTGTTCGCTCAATTTATGTCTGGCGAAGATTTTGACTATATCACGGCAAGTCTAAATCTTCAATTAGAACTCCGTAAAAAATTAATTAAGTATATTTTCAAGCAAAATAAATAGATCGAAAACTAATATACAATAACTTTTAGATTATTCGAATTGCGATCCAAGGGAATTCGAACGTTTCACGGAGTGAAATTGTATTATACAGCGAACAAACGGCGTAAAGAAATGCTTTCAGATGTTCAATCGTATATTAGTCGACCAGAATTATCCATTTTACAGTATCAATCTCAGGGTCTATTGCCGTACCATGAAGACACCACGACGCCGAATAAAAGATCCTTGGGACAACCATTGCAAATAATTGGTTTGCCAGGATTTGAACGCCTGAATTCCGACGAAAAAACTCTATGCAGTCAAGTACGACTCGTTCCGGACGCTTACTTAAATTACAAATATATATTAATTAACGAATGCAAGAAAAACGGTTCTTTGCGATTGCAAGACGCTAGAAAAGCTATAAGAATCGATGTAAATAAAACTAGAAAATTGTACGATTTTTTAATTTCACAAGGATTGATAAATAAACCCTCACAATAGTTTTTTAAATGGATATTTCTGTATAACGATTTGTATTTTTCCATAAAGTGAGGTTATGTGTCATTGATGTTGGACTGAAACCACATGGAATACATGTAGCTAGCGAAATCTCTAAAAAATCGGTTATAATGTCTGATAACATAGAGTAAGTGGTTTATTTTATAAAAATAGAGATATTTTAGTAATAACTAACAATTTTAGGTCGAGTTCGGAAGGCGATAGTCTCTCTGACAATGATTATAACCAAAAAGTATTGAAAAAAGTTCGAGAAGCTTATCAAAGCGACAATGAAAGCAGTGAAGTATGTTTAAAGATTATATATTCTTGAATTAAATTAGCAAACCACCTCATAAGTCTCAATTCATCTATTATTATACTTAAAAATTATATTTCATTCAAATGGTACTACGCCACTGCATTGCTTTTGCTAGATTTGCTTTTGATCGTAATGCACTTTCTATAGATAATTATATTATGAGGATTACGTTTTCGCTGGGTTACCGCTCAAAATATGACCTCTAGTATCTTTAATTATTATTTAAGACCGTGAAAAGATGTAAGAGTAGTAACTTAAAACAATTTTCCAAATTAGTTGAATTTGGTAAAGATCCGTTTAGGTTTTGGGTAAAGTGTGCCGTTAAACTACTCAACAATGGACTAATGTATAAGCGTCAAAGTAGATACCATCTCTAACCGTTACAATACCCTAGACAAACCCTTAGAACTTGCAAATAGTGGCCGCCGAAACTAGTTTTTACGACCGAACCCGAATTTCGGTATCAATCTCAGTTTCGGCCGAAACTTCCATATAAGGCCATGTTTTCATAGGAAAAAAAGTTAATAATAATTAGTCAGTCCTTATTTTTAAATCCTATAGGTATTTATTATTCATTTAGTCTTCATTTAAATCCTATTTGAGCTAATCATTAACACAACATATTATAATCACTTCTTATTTGAAATAAATTATTTGCTCTTAATAAGGGCCTAAGATCTTATCTTCTCTACTTCCACTGTGAGTCTACCAAATATTGTAGATCTTTATGTTCCATTATGTATTAATTATGTCACCTTAATGCATCTCTATTTCCTTTATAAAAGTATTCTGAATAGTGACGTGATTAAAGTTTGAATAATTTTTGGGAAAGTGCACTTATTACAAAATAGCAAGAGGTTTTTTTATAGAATGATTAATGTTTTTGTAGATTATTAAGTCATTAGTGAGTTTCCAATCTTAGTCAATATCAAAATCCAAATGCTTATAAAGGTTTTAAATTTTAATGAACTTTTTTTAAATTGTTATTTACTGTCGCCTTATACTAAGGTCTTTAGCGACTCTAGAGTTAATAAAAAACCGTAATTCAGAAATATCGAAAATTTGCTCGAAACAGGAATTGAACCCAAAACCTATCAGTTTTGGAACGATCAACTAGACCACTCAGGCACCAGTAGGCCAATGAACGATTTTTATATCTTTTGATTTATATCTTGATATTTTTTTTGTCATCTTGATCAGTAAAAGCTACAAATTTCAAAGAATATCCACTATATTCTTGTACAGTAAGTACATTAAGAATTATATCTAAATATTTAAAAAAAAAAAAAAATACGTGGTGTGTTAATTTTCTTCAGGAATTTGTTTTTTTTCTTCTAAAATTTAATTTAATATATTTAGGAAGAAGTATATGGAATGGAAAATTCCTCGACCTCTGAAGACGATGACGAGGATGACAAGCTTTCTAACGCTGAAAGCGACATTGTCGACATAAACGATGACCTACCAGATGATAGAGCGTGGGGCAAAAAGAAAAACATTTACTATTCCACAGACGGTCCTGACGATAGGAAATCTCGAAAACGTAAAGCCGATGATGACATAGACGAAGCCCAATTGGAAGAAGAAGAAGCCACAAGGTTGCAGCAAAGGTTACTTAGTCAATTCGACGACGATGATTTCTCACTTGATATCTATCATTCCAATAAAACAGTCAGTTTTAATGAAATTTTAAAAAAAATCTGAATATTATAATTCAAATTCTTATAGGAAACAAAAAAAGATGTTGAAAATTATATCAAAACTGATATATCGCAGATGGTCGATGGTGAAAAATTGCAATTATTAAAAGAAGAATCACCCGAATTGTTAGGTTTAATCGCTGATTTAAAAGATAAACTCCGAGAAGTCGCTGAAGTTCTAGGTCCAGTTTTGGACTCGACTAAAAATAAAAACAATTCTAATATAAAAAGTCTACGATTACGTTATAATCTTATTTTAAAGTATATAAAAATGCTTTATTTTATAACTTCTATTATATAAAGTGTTTGGTTATAGATATGTTTCATTTATCAATTACTATTTGCTGTTAAAATCATTACGAGTCAACGTTAAAAATCATCCGGTTGTACAACAAATTATTAAATATCGCACCATGTGCGATCAAATCAAAGACGTAGTCGATGAAGACATAAAATTAATTAATCAAGAAAAACAAGCATCAAATAAAATCAAAAAAGCGATTAATACGAAGACAAAAACCCCGAAAGCAAAGGTACAGCCGGAAAAGAAGAAGAAATCTGTTGAATTTAATAAACGCGTAGAAGTTAAGTTAATTGAACCAATTTTGGAAGAAAAGAAGGCCGAAGAAGTTGTGCCGGAAGATGAAAGTAAGATTTAGAATATAAGAATTTAATTTGGGACTGTTATATTGTCTTTTTTTTTAGTTAAAGATAGTAAACGAGCAATTACATATCAAATGGCTAAGAATAAAGGGCTTACGCCCAAGAGAAAGAAGGAACAACGGAATCCACGTGTTAAAAATCGAAATAAATTTAGGAAAGCCACGATTCGGCGTAAAGGAGCGGTAATGCTATTTATTTTTATTATTTTTTTTAGTTGATTACTTCTTATGATTGCTAAATTGTAAGAGAAAAAAAAACTGAATGAGGGGAAGAGGAATGATGCGCTTAGACCTTGGCCATACATAGGCGCAATAATGACGTCATGCAGTGATGATTCGGCATTATGTTTCCTGGGGGAATATAACATATTAATATCAACTTATAGATGGTCCGTGATTGCCAATTGTTGATAATGAGTAACACGGGCTAAAGCTAAAGCTTTTCCTTGCATTATAGGGAATAATTTGTGGTTTCCAAGATTTTAGTGTTTTTCTATGTTTATAAATAGTCTATGATCTAAGATAATGCAAAAGTAATTTCCAGACATATAGTATATATAGCACTATACAAAGATATAGTTGTACTGTTTATCGCTTAAGAAAATGAGCGGTTAATATTTTTTTCTAAATCTTTCTTATTCTCGCTTCAGTATGTAAAATCTTACATTTTATTCCTTCCTTTTAAGTTATTGTATAAATCTTTGAATAAACTGTACAGCTTTTTTTTCTGGTAAATTTTAATGTAAAGCCATGGAAGATATTATTTCTATTGAGCATCACACGACAAATAATTTATTATGTAAATTTTTAGGTTCGCAATGTACGTAAGGAATTGGTTCGTTATGGTGGCGAAGTGTCCGGAATTAAAACTTCGGTTGTTAAAAGCGTTAAAATTAAATAATGTTATGATTATTATTTTTATGAAATAAATTATAATTTAATTAAATGTCTTAATTTATTTTGGCCCGTTTAACTAATTGAAACCAATTGTGGATATTATCATAGCAAATTAGCGAAGGTTAATTTGAAAATTGGGATATAATCGATATACAAAGTGCGGTCCATTAGAGACCAGTCTTTTCATTGTCGCACGTGAAGAGGAAGCGTGTCATTTAACAATCATATTCCAACGCTCTATTTCAATATTGTAATTTGGAAATATTTTTGAGTCATAGTTAATGAGGCTAGAAAAATAGTTGCACCACCGACGGTGAACGTTGGCCAATGATAGTCACATGCTCGGAAATGAAAAAGCTTAATCAATTACAATCAAATGAGCTTTTCTAGTTAGCGATTATAAAAGATAATGGTCATCAAATCCACGACAAAATGTATTCTTTAACTTAAAGATAACCGAAGTTGTTCGAATGCAATCTGTAGTTACAAATGTTCAAAAAAGGCGATTTGAAATTTTGCCAAAATTTTTAGTTTTTAAATGGTTTTTTAATAGGGATTTCTTATAAAATATAGGTAATTTTGTCATATCACGGCTTTTCTCATAAAAAATCGTAGATAAGATTATATTTAGATCTGTTATCATGTCTTATTAGATAAGAAATTTAGGCGTTTGATTTAAAAATGCAATTGTTATAGTTTATTTATATTTTGGTTTCGTGTTTAAATTGAAGTTTAACCATTAGTAATCTGTTTTCGTAAGTTAGCTTATAGGTTTGTAAACTTTATTAAATATAAACAATTGGAATTGTGTTTAGAAGCATTCAATAAACAAAAAGGTCACAGGACCATAAGAATGGCGAATTGGTCGAATCAACCCCAGAAAGGTATTTGAATGATTTTTGGAGGAAATGAACCCTGAAAAGATTATCGTGAGAAAATTTTCACAATTGACGAAAATACATGGGGGAAAAGTGTTTAATGCTATTTCGATTTTTGTTGATTTGGAAAATTTTGCGAAAATACAAATGAAGGAAAAATAATAATATCATAAATCCCTTTTTTCTCGAGTGTTTTGGTTAAAGGGAGATTTTGTTAACTCTTCTTTGATATTTCTTATAGTTTTATTAATTTACAATATTTTTCTTAATTTTCCTGCATTTTTGTCTTTTATGTTGCTTAAAACCCTATTTTTTACATCTTGGGCCCATTTATTAATTACGTAAGGACAATTTTGGTGATTTTTAATCTCCCTACCCCCAAGTAATGATACATAAAATTTTTTGAACTCTCCTTTCCCTTTCTTACGAAAGATGAAAAATAATAAAATACATTTATACATTTATATATGCATATATATATATATATATTATATGCATATATATATTATTATACATATATACATTTATAATTTGAATAAGCATTTTTGTCGCTAAGCAATAAGAATTATTCAAAGAGGATTTAAATTGCATTGGACACTATAAAAAGAAGATAACCATTTGGAATCCAAAACGGAATTAGATTCTTAATATTGAGTTTTGATTTATAAAGTATTACGTAAGATTGAGTTTCGCTCCTACCCCCAATATAAGAACATGTAGTGATTTTCTTAAGCCCTCTCCACTTTGGTACTCTTAAGTAATTAATGAATGGTCTCTGACTAATCAATGACTAATTAATTAAGTTTTCGTAATTAATTAAAAACTACTACATTATTTTATCATAAACGAGTCGGATTCTTTTGCAAACCGCTACGAACGATTACTCTTCGATTGATAAAAGAAAATTTCGGAAAATTCAAACTTTAAAGTTTTGTTGGCTAATCGGTATAGAGTTAATATTCAAATATAAAACTTTTCAAACGTAATAGGATATTTAAGGTAATTAAATTGCATATGATAATGCATTGAATGCCTTGGGACTTTGGATTCCCTTTGAATTTGGGACTTTACCTGAGTAAAGTTAACGTTACTCAGGGTCTGGATAAAAATTGAATTAAATTCGTTTCGTGGAATGCTTAAAGTTACAAAACATGATAAAAAATTTGACGAATTCGAAAAAGAATACTTATTCATTTAAAATTATAAAGTTATAAACTAAATATTTTTAGTTTTTAAGAAAAACTTGTTTCGGCAATTAATCAAATTATATCTGAAATTTGGAGACAAGAATGGTTAATAATTTTCCGAAAGTTCAATAATGTTGACTAGAGTGAAAAGTATAGAAAAAGCCATAGGACATTAACAATGAAAAATTGACCCCTCTATGGTATTTGGGCTATTTTTAGAGGGTATATTGGTATTAAAAGCTTTTGTACTCTAGGTTCTACCTTTCATTGTTTTTTTTATTTGTGAATGAATCGAAAAAAGAAACGATAAATCAAAAAATATTTTTTTTTCAACAATGAGTGAACTAATTTGACCGAAATAAGCACATATTATGAAAGTATATAAATTCTATACTCAGAAGAAATAGCAACCTTTAATATTCATTTTAACTATAATATTTGATGCAGATAATTTCTCTACTTTTCTACTCAGATAACTAATTGTAAAGTGATTTTTAAGGGGTAAATTAACACACATATTCTTTAAAAATTTATGAAGTGTAATAAAATATACCTAGCCACACTAAATTTTAAAATATTGTAAATGACTTCAATCATTAACATTAAGTATGAACGATTTAAACAACCTTACTATTTTCGTTTTAATACATTTGGTATAAGAAAACGTTCATGGGAATTCGAAGTTTCTGTACTGTGACGTCATTTTAATACCAAGGATGCCGGGTCAATAGGAGCTCGTTTTAGTATTTTGAATTTAACGTTTTTTTTTGCATTTTTAAATGCAAAAAATAACTTGAATAATTTTTTAGATTTTATCAGGTAAAGTTAAAAATTAACAGCTACGTTATATTTTCATTTTAGTTTAGAATATTTGTAAACGTTAGAAAAAGGCATTTAGAGATATTTTGAAATCATTACATTTATAATGCCATTAATAAGTTTAAATGACTCCTAATTAGTTTTTTGCACATTTAAAATGCCTTTTCTTAACAGAGGTGCATTAGGTCTATTGTTGTCTATTTTAAATTGAAATCTAATGTTGGTTAATTTGAAGATTTGGAGAAATCTCCTTGACAAAGAAGAAGCTTTTAATGAAAGTCGCGTTTCATTGGGCGCTTGATGAATTTTGCTTGATTCAAAGATTACAGTCCTTCATTTGTAATCAAGTTTCTAACAATTGACAGAGATTAAATAAATGATACGTTTTTTGAGTGGAAATCATGGCCAAGAGCCGGAGTTCTGAGATTACCCGGCATGATTTGTAGGAGATGTGACGACGCGTCGTTCTAAATCTTTTTTCACGGCTTTTAAACTGAACGATTGATCACTGAAACCTTAGTATGTCGTTACCGTTGGTCGCAACATAAACATTTGGTATTTATTTAACGATAACGCGAAAAGAAAACTATAATCCTATGTTAAACGAGCAATATTTATAATATTGAAATTGTATTGCAAAGCGATCACGTTTTCATATTATGTGTACCTATGTATGATTCGATTGTTGGCATTTTTTCAAATCAATTACGTGTAAAAATAATCGCAAGTCATAGACATACTGAGCGAAAAAAAGATCCATGAAGGGTGGTCGAATTTGTTTAGATTTTTTTCACTTTCGTATGCCACGAGCGTTTGCTTGGAACGAAAACTATAACATACATTTCGTGTTTTTGGTTCGAATTTAGAGTCAACATTGCATTGTAAAATTGAAAAATACAATAAAATGAATAGTTTACACAAATGAAATATTAATTTTATTTTAATGGTGCAGTTTTTATTGTTTTTCGTTGCATTTTTATTGAGTTGTTTTTGTATTTGAGTTTGTAAAAGTTGAGGAAAATATTTGCTGTTGGACGTGGAGTCTGGAGGTTTCTCGAGGGAAATTCAGTGGTTCAAAATTCCGCCAACAATCCAGGTAAACCTTTTAATCTTTAACTGTTTTTTTAAAATTAGTTTTATCAAGTTCTATTTCTATAAAACTATAATCACTAAAAAAAAATCCCAAAATGCGGCAGTATAGCGACGACATAATTCGATGAAATATATATATTTTTTTGTATATTTATTCTCTTCAGTGTTAGTTGGACAGTGTTGATAGATTGCCAATCACTTATTGGGGCTACGCCGATTTTTGGCAACGTATAAATATTGAGAGGCGAATTTTCCGCGACTACTAATTATAACGTATTATGTATGTTTAATGTCCATTTAACTGTCTCCAAGAGTCATACTTATGTGTGAAAAGTGAGGAACTATTTTCGGTGTAAACTTAATATGCACGCTTACGCTATAATGACGGAATTATTAGCAGTTTATTTTTGAGAAAAAATATTTCAAAATTATGCAACATATACCCCGTATGTTTTCGCTTCGATGAAATGGCCAGAATATGCATCTTAAATTTATCCGACCAAAAATTTGCTCGGAAACATCAAAATTTATAATTGGAAATGTCTATAACTATTAAAAAATTGCGATTCCAAGAATTATTTTAAGACTGAGAAAATATAAATTTAGATTTTTTTTCGACAAGTAAAAAATAAAATATATTTTAAACGCCAGCGTATATTCAAAACTTGTACTGAATACTTAAAAATAAATCCGGAAAACATTTTAACTGCGACATTTTATGCAAAATTGGTGAAGAAATGTATATGTCAAAGAGCCTTTTTACCCGAGACCGAATCCATTTGAGAAATTTGAGAATAATATAGTTACTGTTCTTTAATTGATTTAAAGAAAATCGATTTTTTTTCAAGTTAGCTACTTGCATCAACAGATTTTTATCCGTTAGAGCGGATAAATTTGGATAAGTACACGATTTTTGATGAAAATTGGTGGAAAAATATCGAAATTTACAATGTTCACAGTAAAAAAATCTTCTAAATAAAGATCCATAACTTTTCTTTTTAAATTAAACTGACCAACAATTAAACCAAAAACAAATTTATGAAGTACTCTATCCGGAAAGCAAAGATTTTCGGTATAAAATGAGTTGCAAAAATTCATAATTAAATATATTGGCTTTAAAAGTAATTCAGCCTTTAAAATGATGTAGATTTGAAAACTATAAGTCTTTTATCCTGCCCCAAGAAAAAGAAGGAAAACGAATTGAAATATTGAATTAAAAAATGATTAAAAAAATGATGACAATTATAATTCACTATGCCAAGATTTGTATTTAAAAAGTACAATGGAACAAAAAATATTTTTTGTCTACTGGTGGCCGAGTGGTCAAGGTGACCGCTTTAAAACCGGGAATGTTGGGTTCGATCCTTGTAACAAGCAAATTTTCAATATTTCTCAATTACAGATTTTTATTAACCTTAAAATCGCTAAAGACTTTAGTCAACTTTAGTAGTTATAAAGCGACGGTAAATAACCATCAAAAAAATACTTTTGGATTGATAAACCTTATTATGCCATTAAAAAATCTTGACAATTTAAATACTTATTATTATTAAAAGAAATTACATTGTAAGTCGAAAGTTAAGAGGCTGCAAATTATAGTTTCAAAGTACTTTTCCCAGCGATACGAATAATACTTTTACTTAACATTTTATTCTTATATTTTTCTTTTAAGATCACATTTTTTGTCAATTTTGTAACAAAAAATTGACTACAAAAATTGGCACCCTTCACTCGTTTTTCTGTGTGACCAGGGGAATTACCATGCAGCCAGATCAGTTTGTATTGTCTATTTTGATATTTTGGCCGTTTTTTGCGCTAAAGTTTGGCTCAAATTTACTTTCACCAGTTGTTGTAGTATTTGCTTACCATCCTCATCTAATAGCTCTTACAATTCGATGTCTTTAAACTTTGTCGGTGATTTTCCACACTGTTTTTTCTCCACATTGATATCACCATTTTCAAATTTGTAAAAATGCCCTTTAATCGTTGTGATTTCCTAAGAGCATGCTCAATGTATGCTTCGACAAGCATTCGATTTTCTACTGCAGTTTTTGATTAATATTTAATAGAAAATCAATGCCTGAGCATTGATTTTCTGAACGATTGATTTTCTCAGGAAAATTGATTTTCTCAGGGCTTTTAAAAATGATGAAGTCCCAGGAAATTTATATATTTGCGAATTGAAAATTGTTTTTAAACATTAAAACAAAAAAATATGCTTCAATGCTATGGTTTGGCAGACCCTCTATTGGTCACCACCACCGCTTATTGGAAAATTCCGGATCATATTTACACCCCTAGCACAAGAATTTCCCTCCCCTACAGAAAAAACGAATGAAATTTTTTAATGCAATTGGTATCATTTTGAAAATTTTTAAACAGTGATCACCTTAAAAACGCCTTAAAACTCCCCTAGCCTCAATTCAGAAGCTTTATGATTGACAAAAACTTTTCTGCAGTTGCATTTTTTTCTGTTAAGCCTATTGGCGGCCAAGTGGGCAAAATGGCAACTCCAAAACTGGTAGGTGTTGGGTTCATTTCTCGTATCGAGCAAATCTTTGATATTTCTCGATTTGCAGATTTTTATTAACCCTAGAGCCACTAAAGACCTTGGTTGGGTAGTATACGGTCGCGTAGATAACGCGACGGTAAAGACGGTAGATTTATGCTAAAAGAAATATTTTACAGTGAAAGAAACAAGCAATATACATATAAAGTCAGAAATTATTTGAGATTATGTCACTTAAAAGTTTATCGTCAATTGATCTTGGCGGAAACGGTATACTTTAGTTTTAACTAGGCCACGCTTCAGAATTATAATACTGGGACATTTACTTATGCTCTTAAGATCCCGAAATGTATTTTTTTAAATCTAGCCAAAACTTGCGGGAATATTTTCAGTCAACGCTAGTTAAATTACTTAATATTTACATAAATTTAGACAAATTTCAATAGAAAAACTTGATTGAAACTGATTTTGAAAGAAATAATCGATTTGTTGCCAAAAACTGCAAAAATAGATATGAAAATCATTTTTCAAAAGCCAGAAGTTGCTTCATGAAAATCGAAAATGTCATATTTCATAATTGAATTTACTGATACGAAATATTGGCAAAATTATTGAAATATTTTACAGAAACTTTTGTGTAATATTTTTAAGCTAATGAAATAAAGTGAAATATCAGCCGCTTATGTGCAAAGACTTAATGTGACGCCCTTCTTGAGATAACCAGCCGGTATTTTCCACTGAGTTATCCGTTTTTCATAATTATTTTTTAATTGGGCATATTATACATTGAAGTGGATCCCATTTAATGTTAACTCTGTTAAAAAAAGGCAGTTGAAATGTTCAAAAATCCTTTCAAAGTCGTTTAAATGACTTGGTTGATGATTTGTACAGTAAATTTGATATGAAATTCATATGTTATCGTAAAATTTAACAAAATAGATGTACTGCGTAGCATTTACCCTTTTCTCCCGTCTACGTAGCTGACCACATGACAAAACAGAACATTTTATATTTAAAAAAAATATACAAGGAAACAATTGATATCCAGCTTAAGTATGAATGTTCTGTTTTGTCATGTGATCAGCTACGTAGATGGGAGAAAAGAGTAAATAGAAACGCAGTACATCTGTTTTATTAAGTTTTACGATCATATTAGGCAGCTATCGGAAAATTCGGGAATCAAACCAATCTGCTTCATTTGGAGACGGGAAAACTTACATAGAACAATTTTATCTTATGCGATAATTTTTATTCATTTAAAATATAATTAAGTTGTTCTTTAAAATTAGACAAAAGAAATTTATTTTACTATTTTTTCAAAATAGAGTTTTATAGGCAACTTACATTACATCAACGATATTCTTCAAAATCCTTGTAAGGATAAGAAGGATAACTTTTAGTTTAGCTCTTATTTAGCTCTGTGACCGCTAAATATTACAATTCGTACCATTGTTTCTCAATAATTGCCTAAAGCTTGAAGATCTAAAGCTTAAAGAAATTCATCAGATCGATAGTGTCAACAAAGAAAGATATTGAGTTACATTATTTTTTCCTTATAATGAAGGTTTTTGGAGGAATAGCTTAATTTTGCCCCAAATTTACCAAGTAGATTTCAGCATATAAACCGTTTTGCTTTGAAATCATCAACATTCTTTTTTAAATTTAGAACCTATTAGTCTTTGACATTGAACTTTGCTTTTACAAATGCAAGCGGAACTTTATAGTTATGGAAAATTCAGACTTTTTTTTCGTTTTGTGGTTCTAATTTGTTCATTTCTTAGAAACTGGAACTGTAATACCCTCATTTATTTTGGTTTGTTATTGTTTTGGCTTCATTATTCCTTTAAGAAACATATTCTTCATGCTT
Organism: Sisyra terminalis; assembly: GCA_958496175.1. Classification (NCBI taxonomy): domain Eukaryota; kingdom Metazoa; phylum Arthropoda; class Insecta; order Neuroptera; family Sisyridae; genus Sisyra; species Sisyra terminalis. The sequence goes on along the minus strand of OY292279.1, from coordinate 17,749,167 downwards.
TTATTTTTAATTATTATATATATTTCGGAAGCTTATTGTTGGTATAAATTTTGTGTTTAAAAAGAATAAAGCTGTCTATTTTAAAATTATCAACTTAACGATAAACTTTAAAAGAAGAAGCATTGAATTTTTAACATTAAAACAAATCCTGGCATTGATTGTGTTAACTACAAAGGCATATGCATATAATCAATGAAACTATATTTTCATTTCTGCTAATTAGATTTGATATGACGCCAATTTCAACGCCAAATATATTCATTGAATAAAAACAAAAATGTCAAAGAACCTAATTATAAATTTATTAAAACGTTTTAAAAATATATTAAACGCAATGCAGTTCGGCGTCAACGAATTGCATCTTCAATTTTTGTCGACTGATTCCGTCCACTTGAAAAGAGTTAAACAATTAAAATGATTGATTTAATTTAATTGAAAAGTTGTAACGTGAGTTGCAAGGAAATTTTTAAAGATGAAACATTGTCTATGCACTAAGTATGTAGAATATATATCGAATCAATATCACGGGTTATGCGCGGTCATCGCAAAATTTATACTCCAGATCCAGCCCCGGGGAAAATTTCCTTCGCCGTCATTCGGTAACAATAGATCGATTATTGCACGTAATACGGCTCTGTATTTCTACAATAACCGTGTTATATATCTATATATTTGTGTCGCACATTGCCGAGTTGAACAGTTCGATGACACATTCGGGAAATTCGGGACCATCCGGGACATTTCCACAGTGAAAAACGTTCACGAAAACCGGCTGCGTTGTCTTCTTCGGTCTCTCGGCCTAAATTCCAATACGAGGTGCATTAAGACACCTAAAAGCTAATTACGAAATAGAATCGTTGCAGTGTCGTGAAATTACATAAATAATTTATATTTCTATCAAGTTTACGAATTGGTTTCAACAATTAAACATTTAAGCCTTTACTTATAATTTAAAAAAAAACTCTACTTTTACTTATAAATTCTTAATATCTACGTCGGTATAACTATATAAAACTTCGACGTAAAATGTGAAATTATCTATATCGATTATATACAACAATTTGCTAACATCTCTCTAATTGAATTATCTTATTTAAAATTATAAAGTTAAAAATAAATTTGTGAGAAAGTGGTTTGAACGGTGAAACTTAACAGGAAAATTTTTTTTGCTTGATTTTAAAATAATTGATGGTAAAATCTTACAAATTTTAATGAAATTGCCTTACAAGTTGTAAAATTAAATTATTTTTTTGAATCTTAATAGTTTTTCTAACATTTGTTTGTGTGAAGTGAGGAAAAGTTTACGAAAATTGCGATTAAATTGACTAAGTTTTAACCTACCTCAATGTAGATCCAATTGACGTGCAAAAATGCAAAGCATTTCCGACAAAGTAAATCTCGGAATAAATGATCAAGATTTGATTCAATTTTATTAATAATTTTGTAGAATATATAATCATGATTGTTTTGTGACATTTTTGTAAAAATTTAATCGCAAATAAGGGAGAAATTTTATCCGTCGGGTTGCAGATTTTCAAATGTATGGATTATCAGAATCAATGGTTTTAAAGTGGGGTCATTGAGCGGAAATAGGAATGTTTTTTAGATATATTTTTACAAAATTTAGAACTATATTATAAGTAATGATAATTACGTAAACTGGTTGAATTTTTTTGCTTAAAAGCTTTTAAAATGTACGAAATTGCTTATAGAAAAAAATGGCTTAAAAGTATTTGAAAAAAAAGGTTTATAACGTAAAAACTTATTTGGGTGAGGAATAATTTTAAATTAAATTGAGCCAAATATTAAATCTTATTGACTCCTTTATGTTGGTTGCCAAATTACTAGGATCCTCATAAATCCTGCTTGATGTTAGGATTTGTTTCGGTTTTAATTTGTTCACCCGAGTGTCACAATACTTTCTATTGGGTTATTAATTGCCAAATTCTCAAATATTTTATTCTTAGTACCCAATTAATCATTTCTCTATACAATGAAAATATTTAATCGTAGTGCTTACAATACATTTATTTTGTGCAGCTCTATTTTTATTTGTGCGGTTCTTCTCAAATTTTGGGAAAATGCGCTAGTTTTTCTTGATTTTTTCATAGAGAAAAGGAAAATTCTTTTAAGGAAAAATTTAGTATGGGAACCAATTAAAAAAGGAACTATCAAAAATGTGATTCAAAAATCAATTTTGGAACTGCAAATCGAGAACTGCACAATTAAGAAAAAAAATAATTGTTAATTTTTTTTATCAATTGTTATTTACCGCCGCTTTATAAAAAACTAAGGGTGTAAGCGACTCTAGCGTTAATCAAAATTTGTAATCGAGAAATATTGAAAATTTGTTCGATACGAGAATTGAACCCAAAACCTACCAAGTTTGGAGCGGTTACCGAGATTTCTCGGCCACCAGTAGGCTCCTAAATTATTAGTGGTAAAATAAAAATCAAATCCATTAAAAATATGACCAACACTTAACATTAGAACTTCTATATTTCAAATATGGAAAGAATGTATTATTTATTTGAATTAAAGAGGTTTTCGAATTATCGAGGAGTAGCAGCTTTGTTAAAAAAAGACACTTAAAATGTTCAAAAATCTATTTGAAGCTATTAGAAGTCGTTTAAAAGCATTTTAAATGTAATGATTTCCAAATGATTTTTTTTAATAGGGAGGTGTACCATATTTTTCAACAGCCAACAAAATCAGGAATTAGTTCGCGATGGAGAAAAAGTAATTTTTCTTAAAGAATTCCAGAAATTTTGGTTGGTTAGTTTATGGGCTATAATCCATTGCAGCTTCGTAAATCAATCATATACCTGCAAATTGTCACTGTACTATTTCGGATACGATAAAAATGTTTAGCTTTTCAGTAGGAAGTGTGGGAAGGGTATTAAAGTGGGAAAAAAGTATTTTTTTTTTTTTGGGAAATTTCCCTAGTAATAACGGGAAAATCCACGATATGAATCATGTTCCAAGAACGAATCAAAATATACATGTGAGATTAGTAACGTTTTGCTCCATTTCGGAAGTAAATTAGCCCATTTTTTTGGCAGACGAAAAACCGACCACCCTGCATATAAATAGGTATGCGTTCTCATTTGTAATAACTATTAAAAGCTCATTATAAATTAACGAAATCATTCACAAAATTGCTATCTTATTATATTATTTTCAACATAGTTCTAAAATGAGAATAATTTTCGAAAATATATAAACTAATTACAAGTTTAAGGATTCTTTGTGTACAAAGAGGTTCGAAAAACCAACCCCCGATTTTGTCTCACTCTTTTATAATAAAACTTCAAATGATTTTTTGGAAAAAAAATCTCCTCCTCATTTTTGCTATTCTAAATGCGACCATTTTCCCGTACATGAATAAGTAAAGAGGTTAAAAATTAATTCACCGTTTCAAATTATAAGAAATATCACATATATGTTAATAGGTCAAAACTAGTCAATTTATAGAAATCTAAAAATGTTTTTTTTAATTTCACTAATCCAATGATTTGGCCTAGACTGGGGAGTTGACCTAAGTTAGTTCCAGCTCCATTTCCAAAGCTTTTTTTTTTAAACTTAAGCTGCAATAGGGACTCCAGAGCTAACGTTTAGCTCTGGCTCCTACTCTGGCTACAGATTTGGTCTAAATTGTTATAACTTATGAGTTTATTTTATTAATCAAGTGGCTACTAGCAAATACCAATTTAAATTCAGCTTTATAACTTTAAGATCTAACTAATTATTTTAAGTGTTGAGAGCTGGAGCCACTTCGGTTCTGCTGAAATTAATATTTTAGCTGCAGCTTCTTCAAAATCATCTGGTTTAATGATTTCGAGTTTGGGCTTTAGCTCTGTCATTCCAACTAATTGCAAAACTTGTAAAATATACACTTTCCTAGTAATGAATGTGGTTTCCATTTATATATGATGTTTTCGTATTCTTTTTCTTATTTTCATCACAATTCCACTGAAAACTATATATGTAAAACGTAAGATTTTATCATCCAAATGTGACCATTTTCAGGCATTAGATACTATAAAACTTTATAAGCCCTAAAAAGTGTATAAATGTTAAGACTGATTCATATCAATCGAAGCAATTAAATAAACGCCAAATTAAGTGTTAATTCTACTGAATTCCCAAGTGGGAGGCACATCACACTGTCGTAAATCAATCGAAACAAATTTGCGTTGTATTAAATTTCAAATAGTCCCATCCAAAACGGCCACACTACAGAATAACCGCAACCCGCAACACATCTCTTTATATTTCTTATTATGGAAAAGCCGGCATCACGCTTTTCAGATTATCTCTTCACGAAAATGGCACCGAGCGAGAAAGTTGCCAGCAAGAGGACGACACTCCCGAGTAACACCTCGATGGACAGCACCACGTCCGGGGACGCGTCCTCAGGACTACGCGGCTGGATCACCAAGAACCTGCTGTTGATGATCACCCTGTCCGGCGTTCTGCTCGGCGTCATTGTAGGTACGAGACCATAAGAAAAATTCGTTGGTTCCGCAACTAAATTCCAACAAAATTTAGGTTTTGGATTGCGACCATTCCAACTGAGCATGGATACAATAATGCTCATCTCATATCCTGGTGAACTTTTCATGCGGGTTCTCAAACTGATGATTCTTCCATTAATCATAGCTAGTTTAATCTCTGGATCGGCCAGTGTCAACGCAAGAATGAACGGAAAAATCGCCATTCGCACTCTGCTTTATTTCGTCTTAACATCCCTGTTTAACGCAATTATGGGAATAGTTCTCGTCACACTCATTCATCCGGGAAATCCCGAAATGAAGGAATCGCTAGGAAACGGCAATGGTGAAGATCGGACGGTTAATCTTTTAGACAGTCTCCTAGATCTTGGAAGGTAATCACATAGACACTTTCCAATCTAACCGTTTATTGTTTTATTGTTTTTTTTTTAGAAATATTTTTCCGGATAATTTGTTTCAAGCTGCTTTCCAACAAGTAATTTCGGAACTTATATAAGAAAAATTTAAGGATTTTAATTTAAGATGATTTTTTCAGGCTCACACTGTGTACGTCCCAAAAAAGAATGCATTTCGCAATGAATCATTTAATGAATCCACCGCTGTAATCTTGGACACTGAATCTGCATCACCCGAGTTGGAATTCGTACGACAAATTCAATATCGGTCTGGAACCAACACTTTAGGGATTGTTTTCTTCTGCTTGGTCTTCGGAACATTGCTTGGAACTTTAGGAACAAAAGGGCAAGTGGTCGTCGACTTTTTCTCAGCTATTTTCGAAGTAATTATGCGAATGGTAACGGGGGTTATGTGGCTTACACCAATCGGCATCAGTAGTGTAATAGCCGGGAAAATCTTAGGCGTCAGCAATCTAGCACTGGTGATGTCACAACTCGGCTGGTTTATCGCAACAGTTCTAATAGGTGTTGCGATTTATCAGTACATTGTCATCCAAGTACGAGCTTTCGATTAAAAATTTCATGGACCGTGCCTATATAATTTAAATTCTTGGTTTTCAGTTGATTTACTTCGCGGTTCTGCGAAAAAATCCCTTCAAATTTTACATTGGATTGATACAGCCGATGTTGACGGCGTTTGCGACGGCATCCACAGCGGCAGCACTTCCATTAACATTTCGTTATATGAACGAAAATCTCAAAGTTGATGCAAGAATCACCCGATTTGTCCTACCAATTGGTTGTAATATCAACATGGATGGAACAGCCATGTTTATTGCAATTGCGTCGATTTTTATTGCTCAAATGAATGGAATTTATGTGGGATTTGGAGAAATGGTAACTGTTTGGTAAGTGGATGCAATGAAAATTTCAAAAGCTTCGAATTATTGCTTTGTTAAATAGTTTAACAGCGACAGCAGCGTCTTTGTCTTCGGCAAGTGTTCCAAGTGCAGCGTTAGTTCTTCTGTTGATGGTATTGGCTGCAATTGATGCTCCAATTCACGATGTATCTCTTCTCTTCACCGTCGACTGGTTCGTGTAAGTTCAATCCCAACAATTAAAAATACTTTTTGGCCCACAAAAGTATGTGGACAAGATATATTTAGTCTAAAATCCATTTGATGTGGGAAAATCAAACCAACAATGAAAAAGTTTGTTGAATTGGGAGGCGGGGGATTTTTTCTTTTCAACACTTTCGAGGTTCATTCTTCAATCCATTGTATAGTAGGAGTATATAGGACTGAATTTTTAAAACTAACCATTAGACTGTCCAGTTAGCACCCAACATTAACAAGTTAAAATTTTAAATACATTTTTAGATTAACTTTGGATTGTGCTTGATTGTACCGAAAAAAACAATCGTTAGTACCTCAACTACAAACGAATTTTTCGAATTCTTCCGAGTGCTGTTCTCTAGTTTATGATATCTGTTGAATTTTCGTTTGTATATCAATCGGAAATAAAAAGAAACTTTCCGACTATTACTGGTTTTCCATGGAAGATTTTCCAAAATTAAGAGTTGTACAACCTAGATATTGGGTTGCTGAGGATTCTACCATAAACATTTTCCTTCCAACTCAATACCAACGGTAGTTATGAAGGTTTTTGTATGAGTAATTCGACTCTCATTAATTCATTGTAGAAACTGCCAAAACGGCTATAATTTTAATTTTGTTGAGGTACAAACGAATTTTCTGGGTACAATCCTCAGCAACCAAGTACCTAGGTTGTATCTTTCTTAGTTTTGGAAAATTTTCCACGGAAAATCAGTAATTGCTGAAAAACTCAATTTTCTTTCCGGTTGAGGTACAAACGAAAATCCAACCGGTACCATCAACTAAAGACCAGCACGAACATCGCCTGTTGGAAGTTATACCTTGAGTACTAAAGTTCCTCATAGTCCATTGTTTATCTCGGAATTTTTCTTCATCCTGAAATTTCCCCGTTACTTATACCTGTTTCATGCAGGCCGATGATTAACCCTTTCGTTTCTTCAAAAAGTTTCTTTCCTTTATCCATTTTATATTTGTTTATGAACGGACAAATAAAATTTTGAGTTAATTTTGAAGCACTGTTTTAAAGTATAGATGGTGTATGTTTTTTTGGCAAACAAATAACAGATATCTGATGTTTGGTCATTCTATGGGATTCTTTATATATAAAAATGCTCAAATCTTTGGGAAAACCCATTTCTAAAGAAAATTATAATCCCTAAGGAACATTGAAGATTTTGAATTCAAAGCAATTCCACCAAGATGAAAATTTTAGATTAATATCTATTTATAAATATAAAAAATAACTACTGTCCGACCGAACTTTCGGTTTCAGCCAAAAAACGAGTTTCGGCTTAATTTAGGTTTCGGCTGTCGTCAAGCCGAAACTACGACCAAAACCGAAACTGAACTCTCACACTCGTGAGACAAAAATGTTAAAAATATTTTTTTTCACTTATTATTTGATTCTTCATTTTTGAGTACTGATAACACTCAGTTCATTAAAATTTTGCTAAATATTATCTTTAATATTTTTTTCAGTTCGAAGAAACCTGATCAAAGTTTAAAAGAAATTATTTTATTTTTATGATATAAAAAACATTACTTTCTATTTTGTGTACCTAAACAAATTAGGGCAAAAAGTAATTTTGTTTTGTAACTTTTTTTATTATTTTATATTATTCGTAACTAATATTAAAAAGAAATATTATAAAATATCAGCATAAATAATTTATTTGAAATAAGAAATGGTAATAATATGTTATGTTAATGATTAGCTCAAATATTCGGGCCTAAATGATTAATGAATACCTATAGGATGTAAAAGTACAGACTAATTTATTATGATTAACTTTTTTTTCTACGAAAACATAACCACATATGGAAGTTTCGTTTTCGGCCGAAACTGAGACTGATGGCGAAATTTGGTTTCAGTTTCGGCTGTAAAAACAAGTTTCGGTCGGACACTTAAAATAACATTAAGTAAAGCCTACTGGTAGCCGAGTGGTCAAGATGACCACTCTAAAACCGGTATATGTTGGGTTTGATCCTATTCGAGCAAATTTTCGATATTTCTCGAATACGGATTTAATAACCCTAGAGCCGCTAAAGACCTTAATAGTTATATAGTGATGGTAAATGAATGCATTAAGTAGATAAAGTAGGACGTAACCTGAAGAATCAAACATGGTATCACGGTGATAGCATTATATTATTCTACGAAATGATGAAAAATACAGGTTGCCAAATATTTTTGAGCGATAGTGTACTCCAGATGACCAGGAGGTCGAAAAACGTGCATGAAAATTTGTACTACTCAAAGGGTAAAAATATTTTCGATTGAAATTTAAATTTTGCAAAAAATCATAGATTATTTTAATGCCTTAGTGTTTGAATTTGGTCTTAAAAGTTCAATTATTTTTACTAATTAAATTTGGTTAATTTCAATTATTATCAATTGAAAGTTAAATATTTTGAAATTTTTGGAAATAACAAGTACCATAAAGAAAATTTCTCAAAAACAAATCGATTTGTGAATAGAAAACAGAAGATTCTTCGATCGTTGGGAACTTGGGGATTAATTGAGATTCAAAATCTTCGATTTTATTGTCTCGATTCGTTCTCGCGTTTTGCAGTCTCGTCTCGTCTCGTCTCGTAACAAGACGAGATCAAAAGTTCTGGTTTGTGTACATCTCGTATTCATTAAAACCTTTATATTTCAGTGACCGTTTTAGAACTACCAACAATATGTTAGGCGATTGCTACTGTGCTGCAATTGTTGAACACTTATCTAAAAACGAACTATTGGCTTGTGACGCTGCTGCATTTTCAATCAGCCAGGTAAAATTGAATGGAATAAAACTAATAATTGCAATTTTCATATTTATTCTCATTTAGGAACACAGCCCAGTTTTAAGCAACGGACACTTGTTGCCACTTCACAGCGATAGCAGTTCCATGAAAAAATTCAGTCCAGAAACTGTGATTGTAGAAATTAGTCCCAAAAACGGACATAAAAAATGAAACAATTCAATATTTACTTTTATCTAATATTATAACCACATAAACTCTATCTTATGTATTAACATTTAGAATTTCCACCAAATAATGAGGAAAATACTTTTTATAAGCATCGAATAAATCGTAGATATCATAACTAGTAACAAACTATACGTAGAATATAAGAACATTGACAATATTAATTGCAAAATCAATATCTTTTAAACTAAAATAAAATGATTGAATTTTACTATTGCAAGAAAAACTTAAGAAAGAAAAAATTCAGTTGTCAATTCAGTCGACAAGTGTTAAATTGAGCACTGGTTTTATACAACTCTGAAAATATTTAATTAAAGAAAACTAATGTAGATCTGATAATAAATACATTTACCTACTAAATTACACATATTAGGTTTATATAAGGCTCGTAAATCTAAAAAGCATAAGAAAAGACTAGGCGTAGTATTTGTTTTGAAAAGGCCTACATTTTTCTATAATCTTTTTCTGTTAGTTTCTAATAAATTATAATAAAAGACTGCAATTATACATACGTGAAACTTTAATATTTTGAACGGAGCTTTTATTCGAATTACTAACTAGAAAGACAACCATGTATATGTGTACGCAATGCTGATTGCATATACACTACGCATGTCAAAAGCTTTCACAGGTTAAGGTTGTCATAATGGAATGATTGAAATTGTTCAAATTTATCAAAGAACTGAATAATTCATAATAATTAGCCAAATATTCCCAAATAAATATGTTATCCATATCATTTTTCTTTGAAAATTATTACAATTAATACTATAAGTGTTAACTTTAAGAAAATGAAAAAAAAAACGGGGTACTGCAAGCAGTTTTATTATGATAGTATTAAACTATTATTATTATAATTATTGTGATTATAATATAAATATTAAAAATATAATGTATTTGATAGTTAATGCACAAATTATAAAAAAAAAACTATATTGGATATTTTTGAATCGTTTCCTGTAAGGAATAATAAATATTTGTTTTAAACAACAATTTTCTTTTGGCTTTGTATTATTTCAATGAACTTGTGTATAAGAAGTCTTAAAACGCTGGTACAGGCCGCATGCGGCTTTCTATGAGTACATTTAGCGCCACTAGTGCGCCACACAATCGTAATTGACAGTATTTTGAAATATTGAGTTGCTTAATTAAATATGCAGAAATAATTTTTTTCGAACGTTTAAGATTGATTTTACATATCCCAGATTTATTTGCTATTGTGATTTAGTTGTTCTCCCATAATAAAATTAGTGCATATAAAATTAACCAATTAAAACAAGGCATTTGAGGTTTAAAAATTTTTAAATGCTTTTAAAAGTTTTTTTGAACATATTTAACAGTAAAATACATTTGTCCAAGATTTATAGAGCAATAAATGATAGGAAACCTGATCTGCATGCAACAAAAAAAGGATAAACGCATAAATATGGTCAATGATCAGACATGCTACGATATGCTACGCACAGTTGCATATATTTTACCATTGACATTTTCATACGTTTCCACATATTCTATTATATTCCCTAACATATATTTAAGCCTTTTTTCGCTTCAACATCAAAAATACAACGTAATAATTGTATTTATAAATAGTGAGGGATATGTGCTAATAATTTTAAAGATATTAAAATTGATATTAATTAAATTTGTATTTTTCCGCGTTTAATAACACAGCTTTAATAACACAGCCTGTTTTTTTATGTTTTTTTCGAAACTCAACAGGTGGTGATAACAATTTCGTAGATTCGCGTTGATTAACGCTGTTTATTTACTTTGAAGAACTTTGATTAGCTTTAGAATTGAATTATTTGAAAATATTTTTCATAACTTTTGCAACATGGAGTGTACACTAAATGAATTTTCGTTATATAAAATGGATGATATTTGAATTTGTATTCTCCCGCCATTCAGCTCCGCCTACAATAAAGCAAATTGACATTTTCGTATTTTATAAGTAAATTGTTATAATTTTTGAGCTTTATGGTTAATTTCAATATTGAAGATATATAAGATATTTTAAGGTATATTTTATACCTGTTTTCAAATTTAATGTCACATGGTACCAAATATATGACTTTGCGTGCACTTAAAGAAACCCTAGCGAATTATAAAATCATTGGGATAATCGATAAATGATAATCATATTTTTGTACAATTGGGACAAAAATATCTTGGGATTAAAGTCATAATGGAACTTTTTGAGTGTAATTTTTTGTAAAAATTTACTAAATTTTTTTTACACGTGGGCAAGTCGATTTTTTCCCAATGGTTTTATGTTGAAATGAGATTTTGATTTGAAAGTGGATATGCCAATATGTGTACCCTAACATTGGCTTGTACGTAAAGGGAATTAGTCAAGTACAATTGATTATAGACTCAAAAGACCTAGTAGGATAATGTGAAAGGCAAAAAAATATTTATAAGTATATAAATATATTTTGGTATTTTGAATTAAGTTGTTCCAGAAATAGAACACAATATCGTGAAGAAGAAACGTTAAGTGGAAGAGAAAATGTTGAATTATTTATAATTAATCTTTGCTGAGTTTAAATAATTACATACAACATAGCTACGTGATAGTTTACGTGAGTTATTTTGGTGAACATATGTAACGTAACATTATTATGTTACACATATGTAACCAAGTACACTCCTACGTGAATATTATTGGCGAACAATGTTCGCGATATGTCAGCACTTTATTTTTAAATAAAATTTTATATTGATGGATATTAACACTTTATTTTTTTTAGATTATATTTAGATTTAGGTTTATATTAGATTAAATTTTGTTGTATTGTATTAGACATGTACAATAATGTTAGCGACCAATAGAGTTGTGGGGTAAGTCAGTTTGGACGATACGAGTTCCTGCAAAAAGAATATTAGAGGATCAAATGTTTGCCAACAATGTTCCAAAGTTTCAACAGGTTTAAGGGTAGAATTATTAAACTATTTCAAATTCAAGCTACCTTGTATTCTTTAAAATATGTTTTGTCACTTATTCAATTTGAGGAACATAGTCATTTAAGTTAATCGGACGAAGATATTCAAGTAAGCAGTATTTTAAAATTAACTTTCCAACCAAAGAATATATCCTTAGAATCTTGCAAATTAATATCAGAGATTCAAATCACTCAGCACTCGGTTAGAAGGATACATCGACTTTCCGAATTTCTCACATATTCTGGTAAACACAAGCAACGGCCTTTTTCCGACTCCAAATCGTTAAGAATATTTGCAACAGTGGATGATGGATCATCGCAAGTTGGTTCTACGATCGAATCTTCAACCGAATAATATTCGTTTTTTGAACATTTTTGCTCTTCACTTTCTAAAATTGATAACTAATTACTAAATAATATTGGAATTAGCTACCAAAAAGTACCCAAGCGACAGTACGATGGATCTACACAGTTTTTGTTCAGGTTTCGAACAAACCCGGAATTGCATCCGCAGGATAACTGATCACCACGGCATTTATAGAGGCATCGAATTCCCATTTTATAGTTAGTACATGTGGCTTCACAAGGACCTCCTCCACACGGCATCAGTAGTTCATTGACATCACATTTGGTTTCTAAAACACAAAAAATTGCAGAATTTTTCAAAACATTTTCAATATTCGATGCTTACCAGCCAAAATTTGTTTATCTCGACCCAAAAAAGTAACACACAAGAAAACTACGGAAATAAATCGTAGTACCACCATTTCTTTGAACAGAATAATTATCATGTAAATATATCTGATAAGTAGGTCATAATATTTTTTATCAGATATCCGGTCTGATTAAATTTATGGCTATGATTTAATTCCTACCCCAAAAGAGAGAAATTTTAAATTAAATAATCAAAGTGCTGACGAAACTATTATCGAGTAATATAAAACAAAGGTCATCTATATTTATATGTAGAAACAAAATATATATGTCTGTTTTTGTTATATCATTTTAAAAACAACATTTTTTTTAATTTTTTTATTTAGCTTTCTTTAAAGTCGTTTCAACTACACTGGTTATTAGCGACTATACCTATCAATGTTTAACATATTATATTATAATAGTTATTGTTTAATATATTTTAATATTCACATTTTAAGGTTTAATTTGTTTAGTTTGATGTCTAATATACAATTCTGGTAATACTGCTAATAAGTACTAATAATATAATAAATATATAATAAACTATAGACTCTAGATTTCTAATTACAAAATTTATAACAATCAAACTACAAAGATAAATCTATAATAGTAATATATATAATTTAACAACTATAACAATGAAGAAAATATGTAAGACACAACTAAGAAACAACAATAACGATATAATATAATTTATGATTTAGTAACATAGTACTTATAGATAATATATAAATATGTATATGGTAACTGAATACAAAACAACTAAGAACAAGGAGAATAATGCATAGAATAAGAAAATTAAAAATATACTAATAAATAAAAACGAGAGTAACACAACTGGCAAGTTGAGGCTTTTGATAGTTCAAATGGGTTTCTTGCTTCTGCCTTAAATTTTGTCCATTAAATTGATGGTTTTTAAAAATTTTAGAGTTTTTTCAATTCCCTCCTTGGAAGTTAGGCACTCTTTTAGTGAACCCGGTACCAGATAGTTGACACGTTGGTTCGTATAGGCTGTGCAGCCTATTAACAGATGGTCCACTGAATTATTTTCCCCACATCCAGGGCAAGGGGTCGGGAGTTCTTTTTCCGGTAGATGACTGTGGGTAATTTCAGTGTGTCCGATTTGTAGTCTTGTTAAAACCACTTCTTCCTTCCTATTAGCTCTGATGTCTGAGCTTAGATCAAGGACAGAATCCCTTATATTGGCTAAACTTTGTGGTCTTCTGCTCCAGATGGTGTTCCACTGACTCCAAATCCTTTTTCTCACTTCTTTCATGAAATCTCTCTTCAAGAATTGAATCTCACCATTTATTTCCGTGCTGTTGGCCGCCTCTCTAGCTACTGTGTCGGCCATTTCATTTCCCGGGATGCCTTGGTGTTTGGGGATCCAGACCAGGGCAATTTTCTGTCCATTTTGACTATGCTGAGTTAGTTTTTCTTTAATCATTTGGATAATTATTTCTGATTTTTTTTCGTTGAGAATTCCCTTTAGGGTCGATTGGGAGTCAGTAAATATAGCCACTGGTGTAGTAGGTTGGCTTTGTTCTACCATCCTTAAAGATTCTAAAATGGCATATGCTTCACAGGAGAATATTGAAGCGTAGTCTGGGAGCCGAACCTTATGTTCCTCACTTTCTCTAACGACAACACATCCTGCTCTCTGTTCAAATGCTGAACCGTCGGTGTAATAGTCTACGTGGTTTCTATATTTTGAGTTTTTTGATTCCCAGAAAAAAATTCTAAAATATAAACTAGGTGTTTCATTTACTGAATACTCTCCCAAAGATAGGTCGATTTGTGGTGGAGTTCCCATGGCGGTGCGGATGGAGGTTTTAAGTATGCTACTCTCGGTGTCGTCATGTATTAATGGGCTCTCAAGTGTATTAGTTGAGGAAATCTTGGATGTTCAAGATAAAACTTGTCTGTTGTCGACTCAAATCTAAGGTAGTCCTGTATGGGTTTCCCATCTTACTCATGGCGCCCAAACTATACTTGTTGACAACATTTTAAATAACGTCATTTCACTAAATTAGTATGAAAATATATGTAGCACTTATATCAAACAGGCAATTTTTAATTTTTGTTCGTTTTTCAACAATCAAACTTTTTAAAATCTATTTTCTTTATAAACCAATGATTGTGACCTGAAACAATTATATATTCTACTGAAAAGCATTAAAAGGAAGCAATTTTTGGTCACATATTTTTACATTATTAATGAAAATATAAAATCTTCCATACTACGTTTTCTTCGGTATTTAGAACAATTTGAAAACCAATTACTGTTATTGAAAATAAATAAAATATTCTAATTTATTTCCACGCTTTCTACTTATTTCCAACAACTTTCTATGCACAACGTTCAAATGTGCGAAATCGAAATGCTTTTTAGTCATACTAATCAAAATAAAAAAGATCATTTTTTTTTCCGTTTTACATTGTATTTTCAGATATAAGTGCACACCGGCGTTCGTTGTGAGAGGTCCGGTACTACCATTTTCGATACAGGAAAATTGGTTGGCTTCGGGTCCCCGATTTGCGTCGAAAAAACTAGTTTCAGTCGGACCCTACTAAAAAGGTAAAAAATAAACTTTTGAACTGAATTTTCGTACCAATTACACCATTGATTTGAAGGCGATATTAGCCAATTAATAAGAATCGTAAGCTATCTAGTTGTACATCAAAGCGAGGGGTGTTCCATATTACCACATTGTAAACAAATTACACTCCACGCTTTGATGTACAACAAGATAGCTTAGGATTCTCATTAATTGGCTAATATCACCCTAATATCGATGATGCAATCGGTACGAATATTCAGTTCATAAATTTATTATTGGCCTTTTCTGTGCATTTTATCAATAGAAGCGAGATTTTTAAAATCTTTTTTTAATTATATTTATTTTCTCTTTTTAAGTCTTTCAATATATTGTTAAAATCAATTTTGTCAATCTTAGTCTAAAATTTGAACTAACTGATTGTTGTCATTTGTTTCAACTGTGATTTCGATTGCCATTAATTTGATTCACTTTTACATGCGTTTTTTCAAAATTTTAAATATTTAAGTTGAAATACTTGGTGGTTATTAAATTTTACCACGGATCCATGCGTTGTTATCGAGAGTATAGCAGGTGTGGCAAAATTCAGCACGATAAAGTACTGGGAAGTAGGTGAAAAATGTGATCTAAAGTATCTTACAAAATACCTACAAAGTGAAGTAAAAGAAGCGAAGTAAAAAGGCATTTTAAATGTTCAAAAAACCCATTAAAATCCATTAGTAGTCGTTTAAAATTAATAAAGATATGTTAAATTAAATGATTTCAAAATGCTTCTAAATGCCTTTTTAACAGGGCTAGTATTGTCTAAAATTAATGTAACTATACTTACCAACAGTAGTTACTACGTTGTAATTAAATGTTGTTATATACTTACTGATATTAAGAAATTGCTTAGATGTTTTAAGAAGAACTACGGAAAAAGTTGGCAAACTGGATTCAAACTGTTAGTTTAAGGTTTTTTACATAGATTACAACGTATTTCTATTGATAAATTTTTATTAACCATGCTAATATGTATTTCATTTGACTATGAACAGGTGTAATGCATCTCTCTATAAATACCACCAGAAGTAAAAGAATAAATAAATAAACAAATTTCTAAAGAGTACAAATTCATTATTTACATATTTGTTTGTTGTCCTACTTATAACTAGTGTAGAATCCGTTAGGCTCCATCTTGACGGAAAGTATTACGAACAGAGAGCAGCTGCTTTAACCACAACGAAATGTACTTTTGGTGGAGAAGAGTGAAACCTGTTGAGCTTAGTAGTTCAAATACAACGCAAGTTGTAATACGCATGGAATGGGTGCGGATGGAATGAGAGAGACTATTTCTCTGCACCAGCGAAAAAGATAACTAAAGTTATTATAATGTTAATTAGGTAACGTCTCAATTACTCCTGAATTCTTTATGGCATCGTATCTCTTTCTTGTTGCAGTATCATACGTCA
Source organism: Sisyra terminalis (assembly GCA_958496175.1). Lineage (NCBI taxonomy): Eukaryota > Metazoa > Arthropoda > Insecta > Neuroptera > Sisyridae > Sisyra > Sisyra terminalis. The sequence continues at coordinate 17,732,517 of OY292279.1, read as the reverse complement.
TGATATCAATGACTACCCAATTTTTCTGAAGAAAATCAACAATTTCATATAGTCCTTTATGAATAGCACGTCGCAGTAGATTCGATTTCTGATCGGATTCTATTTGATTGGATGTTTTTTCGAAAACCATTTTAACTATTGGTAGAGATCCTACACAAATGGCTCTTACCAAAGGTAACCATTTTGCACTATGACTTGGCTCGTTCACGTTCGCCCCAGAATCAAGTAAAAGCTGAACAATTGGTTGGTTTTGTGAGTCGATTGCTCTGTGAATTGGTGTCCACTTGAATAAATCATCTTTATTCACTTGCGCTCCTTGGTCCAGTAAATATTTAACAATGTAAAAAGCTTGTATATTAACGGCTTTTGTTAAGGGGGTCCACTTGTTGGAGGGTATCGATTGATTGACATCGATTCCCCGACGAAGAATATGCTTGACTTGGTCCAGATTTCTATCCTCGATTGCTTGATGCAACATCTTATCCTCCATTTGTCTGTACTCGGGACATTCTCGGGCAAGTTTTCTAACTTCTTTTAAGTTATTTTCATTGATAAGTTTGTCGGTATTTTCATCGGCAAGAACTTGTAAAATCAGGTTCCCTTCGTTGGTTTTCTGTTTTTGGATTTCTTTTACAGTTCGCAGGAGATAGTCGTTCTGAATCTCGGGATTGAGTTGTTGAATGAGTTGTTTGATGTCAGATATATTCTTTTCGTCGGATGCATTTTTAATTTTATCGAAAAATTCGTCGAATGAAATGGGATGGTTATTATTGGAATTGATTTGAACAGAACCTTTTGCGTTCCAGTTTTTGATCACTAGACGGCCGTAGAACTTACGGAAGTTTATAAAAGATGTATTGATTAGTGTTTCGTGTAAAATCCGCTTTGTGGAATCATTTTTGAAGTTCTGGGCAAACCAATTGGCAGCGAAGAATTCGGCGACTGTTCGATCGACAAACAGTGGTTTTCGGTCGATAATTTTGGTGATAAATCCAACATGCTCGTCGCCCATTTGGACCGAATCTAATAATGTTTGCAGAGTGTTCCAATCATTGCCGATCATCGTTTTAATTTCTTCTGTTGAAAATAGTGCAGCCAATGCCAACAAGTTATGATTGTCCTCAAGCCTTTGCCGATCAATTTTTAAGATTGAATTGAACTTTTCGTCGACAATGTATTGATACAAATCAATTAAGTCAGAGTCATTCGGCAACAACTCGTTCGATTGTTTTTGGGACCACTTTTTAAAATTCCTTTTATAAAATGCACCAAAAATATTTGTGTAAAGTGGAATTCCAGTGAATTCTAACTTTTTGTCGAAGAAAAATGACGACAAAAATTCAAATAGTTTGTCAATATACACACGAATATGATTTTCATTAAAACTGTAATCTTTATCTTTATCTTTCTCCCACATATTGAAAATAATTTTCTTTTGCTCTTCTTTCGATAAAGGTTCCAAACAGTACAGTGGTATTTTGAGTTCATCGGCAATCTCTTCAGCCATTTGTGGACATGAAGTAATACAAATTTGGTCGACTTTGGTGTTTTGTAAACTATTCATTAAGAATTGAATTTCCTTTCTATACTGTGAACTAATCTTATCAAGCCCATCGATAAGCAAACTTATTTTACCTTGAACTCTAATTCTGTGATCCAAAACATGTTTAAAGAACCAACTAACATTTAATGTTTTCTCTATAAATTTAATAACCTCCGCACATTTGTCTACGGCATTAAGGGAGACTTCAGCATTTTTAAATAGAGAATCAGTTAAATCTATTTCGATGGTCCAAAGTAAAGGGTTTATATCTTTCATCTTTTTGGCGATAGTTTTCAAAAACATACTTTTTCCTCCTCCGGACGGAGCGCTTAAAATCAGAACTTTATGGCGAACGTCTTCCAGAATGTTCTTCGAGTTCACATAATTGTCACCATTTTGTTGTTTGAACGTTAAATTGATTTCAGCTTGACAAGAAATTGATTTCTCGCATTCTTTAGAATCACTTTTATTGGACCACTTATCGTAGGTGATAAAATAATGGGAAAATATATCACCATTGATAAATTCTTTTAGGATTTCGGCACCATCGACTAGGTCTTTCAGTGGCACATTCCGTTCTTGAAAGTCCACTGAATAGTTCTTCAGAAATTCAACTTGAGAATTTTCGTCAAGATCGGTTAATTTATTTTGTTGGTCTTGGATCTTAATGTATTTAATGATTCCACTGGATCGGCCAAACCTGAATTTATCGTCGGAAATGACAATGATTTTTTTCCCGGACTGAATTATAGAATCGAAAAAAATTTTATCTTCGCTTTTGAATTTACTTACGCTTTTTTTTGTTTGAATTACTAGGTAATCGATTTTACCGAAATGCTCACCTTTCAAAACATCATCACGGTTTAGTGACAAAAACGTTGTTAAATCGTTGAAAAAATATTTACTCTCGTCTTTATTTCTTAAAATTTGATAAACTTTAGCGATGCTAAAATCAAGCATGTTTTTCGCATTCACAATATGAATGATTTGGTTGTGGTTGATGGCGTCCTCCAAATTGCCAATATCACGAAAATTGAATTGCTTGATGTATGGGATTTTAGCAAAATATACAGAAGACAGAGGTTTTAAGACATTTGATAAAATCAACTCGACGGTTGACATAAAGAACTTCCTATTCTCATCAATGGGATTCTGGTCGTTTAAAAACCATTCCATTATTTGATCACTTACATACTTAAAACAAAGCTCAGCGTCATCCATTCTTGTAAGGTATTCGGTTTTAATTTGTTCTTTTAGTAACTTCTCCAAATCGTTGAGTCCCGATCGACTGTCCAGAATGTGGATTTGGTTCAAAAAAGATTCGAATTCGTCAAAATCGTTGGGCCAATCGATTGGCTTGAATTCGCCAGGTGGTACGTGGTTCGCCATTCGTCGTAGTGATATTATCAATTCACCGTAATTTAAACTTTTTTTGGACATTTTCTTGATTTTCTCTATAAGTTTATGTTTAAAAATCTTCTGAGTATCCGTTAAGTTTTCATCTCTTTTAAACGTTGCCTCCTCGTTATCTTTATCGATGATCTTTATATCCATTACAGTCTTCAAAATTCCATAATTTTTATCGAAATTAATTTTTTCATTGTCATTTACTGTATCTCTGTCATCTTTGGATATATATTTTACAAGGGCTGGTGCTAGTTTCGATACGAATACATCCATAATTCTATAAGAAGACTTCATTTCTTTTTCGATGCATTTAATCGCGTCTAGTTCATAGTAATATTTTTCTTTATCAAAATTTGATACACTTTTGGGGTCCAGGTTGCATTTTTTAAAACCATCCATACGATTTTTATTAATTTTTAACGTCTGGTTTGTATAAAAAATGAAAATATTATCGTTCCATTGACTTTCAAACTTCCATTCATTTTCATCGACTTGTTCAGTTCCGTAAATGCTTTTAAAGTAAAACTGTTCTGATAAATAGTTGGTAAATAGGCCTAACAGAACTTCGTCGGAAAATTGTTTCTTGTTGGCGTTTACCTTATGTTTAAGTTGTACAAATAATGTCTTCGACTTTTCAATCTCTTCGGCGTTTTTCCATTTCATAGCGAGAACTACGTCGTCAAAGCTTCCAACATCGTCCACGTTAGCCATTAAATTGAAAGATTGAATCTCATTTTTGGCCACTTTTCTCTCACATATAAGACAGTACATCATTGCTAAGCGTAATTCGTATAGATGGCCTTCTAATCCAGATGTTCCGGGTCTTTTTGGATATTTTTTTTTCGTTTCATTTGCAGGTGCCTACAAAAATTAAATTATTATAATAAATTAAATCAGTGGCTTTCCCGACTAGAATTTTTTCCTGATTAGCTTTGAAGTATTATATGGACCTTATCAGGTTAAAACAAGGGGTTCCTCATTAGTACTAACCTGACGAGGGCCACATGAGGATGGCATCGAGATAGCCTGATTAAAGCAGAAATTTCTTTCTCATCAGGATAACCTGATGAGGTCCATCTAAGAAATTTGAGGGGATCGCCTTATTAAAAACAAAATTATTTGTTCTCGGGTTTTCCATGCAACTTCCACATTAGGATTCTTTCAGGCTCACCTTATTGAACACAAAATAATATTCTATTCGGTAATCATGATCAGGTCCATATAAGGAAATTTTCAGGATTGCATTATTGAAAAAAAACACTATTTCTCATCAGGTTATCCTAATCAGGTTCATATAAGGATCATCTCAGGATGGCATTACTGAGAATATTCGATTTCTCATCGGGACATCCTGATAAGGCTCATATGAGGACCATTTCAGGCTGACTTAATTAAATACAAAATCATTCTCTATCGGGTTATACTGATCAGGTCCCTGTAAGGAATTTTTCAGACTGGCATTATTGAACAAAATCCACTTTTTTCTCAGGTTATCCTGATCAGGCACCTATAAGGAACAATTCAGGATGGTATTATTAAAAAAAACAATTTCCTATCAGGTTATCCTAATCAGGATTATATGAGGAACACCTCAGGCTGGTCTTATCTAAAATAGAATTTATTAAAATATTCTTATATATAAATTGACTATCTTGCCGTCCGTGCGTGCATAATATACGCATGCGCTCTGTTATCCTATTAAAATCGATTCAACCGTTCCGGAGATAAATTAGAACAAATAAAAAAAAAATAACTCGCGCAAGTAGAAAGTGTCTAATTAATTGTATAAAAAGCTAAATATTTGTTTTAGAATAAAAACGTTCATAGCGCACTCGCTTGTGTATCTGACATTCTTATACTCACAATAAGTAAAAGCCGTGGGTTCAAATCTTGTTTTAGAATAATTATCTAATTTAAAATAATTTTAATAATAATAGTTATAACTAATGAGGTAACTATGTTAAGGGCCTCATGAGGCAGTCCTGAGAGGCAATCCAGATAAGGTTCATGTCAGGTAACCCTGACCAGATTCAAGTGAGAGAATCCGAATCAGGATTTTGTAAGGAAATCCTGATCAGGTCCACGTGGGGCAATCGTGATCAATACCATACAACAATGTTATCCAGATTAGGACCATCTAAGGAAATCCAGATCAGGATTGTATAAGGTAATCCTGATCAGGACCATACTAGGTAACCCTAATAAGGACCTCATAGGTCCTCTGCGTTACACTCTTATCTGGTCCTGATGAAGTATACCTGACTTGGACCTTATCAGGTCAACCTGACAATGTCCTCATCGGGTTCTCGCGATAAATTCTAGTCGGGTTTAACCTTGTTGGCGATATTGACATTGACCCCTATCAGTTTCATAGGCACATTCAGCGAACCCTTCTTAGTTGGGAAAATAAAATATTTTTTTTTTCAAATTCAAAACAAAAGTATATACTTATATATGGGCATACAAATTGCACACAACCGTTAAGAACCCGACGAACCCAAGAGACTGACTCACTGAACCCCTGGGCTTTGATAGAACCCAAGAGAGCTATCTATTTTTCATAATTACCTTTTTATTGGACTAGAGTATACATTGAGGTTGGTTCCATTTAAAGTAAAAAAAAATTAAACGTTTATTTAAATAAAAAAAGTTGATTGACGTTTTGAACCCTAAATTTGGGGTAAAATTCATATCTCAACCGTAAAAATAAACTGAAAGCCAATTTTTATAGTAATGAAAAACGCAATCAAGTCGACCGAGTTGACCGCTAGCACAGATTTTTTGTTATTCGGTAGGGCAAACCAATTGAAATGATTAACGGCTTAAAAAGTACCAGGAAGAGATAACAGTCATAACAGGCGCCGTCAGTTGTTATTTTATAATTAAAATATCGATATCATTAAATTAAATATTTTCAATTTTTATAGTTTGAACCATATCCATATTAATACACAATAGTTTAAATATATTTAAAAAATGGTATTTTTTACATAAATACAAAAGGGTAATCAAAGTACACAATTACTATTGTGTTAATTTAATTTTTACTCCGTCGCTGTTTGTACATGCTATAGGTTCACGCAATTGACTACTTACACAAACTGTCTATCTATACACAATTGAATTTTTATATGCAACCTATGCAAGATAGTTTATGACTAAAATTCTCTTCTATTTATATGGTAATTTTTTTCGATAGTTCTTTTTCGAACAAGTGACCCATGCTGCATTGATAAACAATTAATTCATATGTAAGATACAAATTGGTATAAGAAGTTATCTATACAAATATATAAAATTCTTACATCTGTCTGTACGATTTAACTAAAGAACAGAATAACCAAATTTAATGAAATTTGGTATTAAGATACAACACAATTTCTCACAGACTATAGGCTACTTATCATTCCAAAAAAATAATAAGGAAAGGTATTCCCTAGGGATGAAAACAAAAATTTTTACACTAGACAGGTGAGTTATATATCATTGGAAAGGTAATTTAAAGTTAGAAAATAATCTGTAAAAATATTTTTAGTTGAACTGATAAAAAGCACAGTAAATTCAATTTAAATTTTAAAAATTGCCTCTTTGAAATATAAACCTTTATATATCATAGACACATAGTTGATGTTAATAGCGTAACGGCTTACGTATCTAACATTCTGATGCTCCTAATTATAAAGACGTGGGTTCGAATACAGTAAACTTTTTTTCATTTTTTTTTTACAAAATGGTTGTAAATAGACCCTTAGAGTTGCTCAATAAGGAAATATTAACGAAAAAAAGTAATAGTAGTAGTAGTAATAATAATAATAGTAATAAAACTTTAAGTAAATACGTTTTTAAAACCGTGCATACATAAAATCCTGTTTTTATATATCCCCTCTGACTGATGAAATTTGAATATTCGATGTAATCCTTTAATCCCTTTAAGAAGTACACATCTGATAAGATTTTTTTTTTTGAAAATTCCTACCCTAAAAGAGTAAAAGGGGTGACTAAGTTTGTATGAGACATGTAGAGTTAATCAACAATCGAAATTTTGAATCTTTTGATTCAATTGAATTAGTATGAAAGTTTAGGTATTAGGTACTTATACCAAACACCAAAGAGGCAGTTTTTAATTTTTGTTTGTTTTTCAACAATCAAACTTTTTTAAAATCTAATTTTTATGAACCAATGATTGTGACCTGGAGCAATTATTTAACATTAAGGGAGCAATTTTTGTCAAAAAATTTCATTATTAATCTAAAATCTTCCAAACCAACTTTTCTTCGGTATTTAGAAAAATTTGAAAATCAATTATTGTTATTGAAAATAAATAAAATATTTGATTTTTTTTCCACGGTTTCCATCTATTTCCAACAATTTTGTTTGTACAACGTCCAAATGTGCGAAATCGAAATGCTTTTTAGTCATGATAATCAAAATAAAAAAGATCATATTTTTTTCGATTTACATCGTATTTTCAAATATAATTGCACGTTTGTGCCGATGAAATTTGTAAAGTGTTTTCGTTTTTACGATGTAGATATATAATACGAAAGGGTTTACAAAAATTCCAACCCTAAAAGAGTTAAAAATGGAGGCAAAGTTTGAATGGGATATCTTCTAATAAACAATCGAAATTTCAAATTTAATAATCAAAGTGCCGTTAAAGACGAAAGGTCATTACCGCTTAATATAAAACAAAGTTGGTTTAATAAAAGAAACAAAAATTTAAGGTATGCTTAAAACTTTCAACTCCGATTGATATATCTGAAAAAGGGTTAAATTAAGTTTATAATTGAGTATAAAGTTTTTTGGCTCTCACAAATTGTAAACCTGAAAATCCGAAATATCTATTTACAAATAAATACATTATTGAGCTAGTACCTCCTGAATTTCGGCGAACTGAAAGAAAATATTTACCGGCATTTTTGTCAACTTAAGTTAGTGGTCTCTATCGGTGGAGAAAGAATGACAATTTAAAATAGGGAAGGGGGAGTGTTTTGAATGTGTAATATACGGTAAGTTATAATGGTGAAAGAAACTTAAAATGCTGTTACAGAGCAAAAGGCACACGTTAATCGTGTATGGTGAACTCCAGACTGTCCAATATGGTTTAATTGTATAGTTGAAATTCAGATATTTTTATAATAAGTGTATAATTACACAATGGTTATACTTGATTATGGAGGAACTGGATTTCGTGCAATTTTACAAATTTGTCTGATATGATGACAAAATAAAACAATTTAAACATTTGCCTGCAAGGTGAAACGAGGTATATTTATGAAATGTGGCAAAAGATCCAAGCGTTTAGAAAACATTATCATTTTTCAAAACATTGCTTTGTCGATCGGAAATATCTGCACAACACTTCCCGGAGCTAGCTAAAGTGTTAAATGAGCAGAACTGTGAAAATAAAATATTCGATGAATATGTATGTGTCTTGGATTGTTTAATTGAAGAGTATACTAATAGATTTTCTGATTTTGACGAGCACACTCCTGCTATGAAACTGGCATTTGAACCACATTTAATAGATATATCCGAGGCTCCTGCAGAACTACAAATGGAGTTAATTGATTTAGGGGAAGATAGTATAATCAAATCCTTTTTTAACGCTAAAAAGGATCCCATAGATATCTGGAAAAATGCTGTTGAATATCCAAAAATTTCAATTTCGCGGTAGTGTGGTACATTGTAGGAGAGTAATAGTTTTGGGAAAAAGGGTCATTCGGGAATTAAGACAGTAAGATGGAATTCCTACTAATATTCAAAAATCTAGATCTTTAACTTCTGATATTTTAACGGAAGTATTTTGGAAACTTTTTACTGTTTTAAGTAATAATTAAGACCAACTTTATTGAACTTGACGATATTTTTTATTTATGTATAAATGCTGATTGATCTACGGATGATTTGGTTCACGGTAGATATACTTACCGTAAGTATACGTAATAGATCATACTCTTTTTAGATATTTATAAATATTGTTTGAAAATTAATTGATCATTACATACAACTATTTTATTCAAAGCAACAGTTTATTAAATACTAGCTGATCCCCGCGACTTCGTCTGCGTAACATAGGTGTAGATTATATTTTCTTTTTAAATTTGCTATTTGTAGTGGCATATGAGAGTTATTATTTTTCTTATTTCTTTTACGAAAAACATAATTATACTTAAAAACACAATTTTGTCAACTTTAAAAGGGCACATTTAATAAACTGTTGCTTAGAATAAAATATTTGTATATAATGATCAATCAATTTTCAAAAAATATTTATAAATATCTAAAAAGAGTATGGTTTATTCCGTATAACTACGGTAGGTATAAATATCATGAACCAATTAATCCGTAAATCAATCACCATCTATACATAAATAAAAACTATCGTTAAGTTCAATGAAGTCAGTCATAATTATGAGTTAAAACAGTTAAAGTTATCAAAACACTCGCCTAGATATTTAGAATATTAGTAGAAATCCCATTTTATTGTCTCAACTTTTACACTACTGAAATGTACAAAACTACAGCGAAATTAAAATTTGTTCAAATGCACGAAACCTAGTTCCTCCATAATCAAGTATAACCATTGCGTATCTATGCACTTATTACTAAAATATCTGAATTTCAACTATATAATTAAACCATTTTCTTTCAGTTCGCCGAATTTCTCGCATTTCGATTTTCGCTTATTACTGTATTTATTTGTGATTACGTATATCGGATTTTCAGGTTTACAATATGTGAAAGCCAAAAAACTTAATGCTCACTTATGAACATAACCATTTTCAGATATATTTATCAGAGTTTAATTTTTTAAGCAGACCCAAAGTTTCAGTTTCTAATATTAAACCAACAATGTTTTATTTTAAGCGATAAAACATTTCGTCTATAACGAACATACCTTGATAATTAAATTTGAAATTTCGATTTTTTATTAGACGTTATGCCGTACTAACTTTGCTACCATTTTTCACTCTTTTAGAGGAGGAATTATCAAAAAAACCCTTTCTTATTATATATCTGCATCGTATAAGAAAAACACTTTCCAAATTTCATCGACACAAATATGCATTTATATTGTAAAATACAATGTAAAACGATGAAAATTATGACCTTTGTTTTGATTATCATGACTAAAAAGCAATTCTATTTCGCACATTTGGATGTTGTACATACAAAATTGTTGGAAAGAGATAGAAAACGTGGAAGGAAATTCGAATTATTTTTTTTATTTTCAATAACAATAATTGATTTTCAAATTTTTCTAAATACCAAAGAAAAGTTGGTTTGGAAAATTTTATTTTTTGATTGATAATGAAATTTTTTGACAAAAATTGCTCCCTTAATGTTAAATAATTGCTCCAGGTCACAATCATTGGTTCAAAAAAATCCGATTTTAAAAAAGTTTGATTGGTGAAAAACAAATAAAAATTAAAAACTACCTCTTTGGTATTTGGTATAAGTACCTACTACCTAAACGTTCATACTGAATAAATGAAATGACGTTATTTAAAATGGTGTAGTTAAAATGATATAACAAAAACAGAAACTTATTATTAATTAATTATTTATTTATTAATTACACTTATTCAATTCAAAATTTCGATTGTTGTTTAACTCTACATTTTCTCATACAAACTTAGTCACCCCTTTTACTCTTTTAAGGTAGGAATTATGAAAAAAAAATTCATATCAAATGTTTACTTCTTCTAAGGAATTTCTTGGAATATTAAATTATGTATGCACGGTTTTAAAAACGTTATTACTATTCTTATTATTACTACTATTACTATTACTTTTTTTCGTTAATATTTCCTTATTGAGCAACTCTAAGGGTCTATTAACAACAATTTTGTAAAAAAAAAACTTTTTTTTCACAGATTTACTTTACAATTTACTGTGCTTTTTATCAGTTCAACTAAAAATATTTTTACAGATTATTTTCTAACTTTAAATTACCTTTCCAATGATATATAACTCACCTGTCTAGTGTAAAAATTTCTGTTTTCATCCCTAGGGAATACCTTCCTTTATTATATTTTTGGAATGATAATTAGCCTATAGTATATGAGAAATTGTGTAGTATCTTAATACCAAATTTCATTAAATTCGGTTGTTCCGTTCTTTAGTTAAATCGGGACACACAGCCAGACAGACAAAAATTTTAAAAATGTTAAATTCGGAATAAGGGTCTCTTGAAACAAATATTTATCCTAAAATTGGGTTCCAAATCGAAATGTACAGACAGACGTAAGAATTTTATATATTAGTATAGATGTCTTTTTAAAGTCGACAAAATAGTGTTTTTTAAGTATGAATATGTTTTTCGTAAAATAAATAAGAAATATAAAAATTCCCATATACCACTACAAATAGCAAATCTATAAAGAAAATATAATCGATATAATCTACACCTACGTTATGCAGACGAAGTCGTAGGCATCAGCTAGTCTATTATTATAAAGAGGAAAGATTTGATTGTTTGTTTGCTTTGAATAGGCTCCAAAACTACTTGACCGATTTGAAAAATTCTTTCACTGTTAGGAAGCTACACTATTTCCGGTGAACATGGGCTATATTAAATTTTCAAAAAAATTAGGGATCCATACTAAAACTCCATTAATGTGTGAAAAAATTACCAAAAAACTTTCTTACAATCGCGTGCGCTGGTGATTTAACTAAAGAACGGAACAACCGAATTTAATGAATCTTTATACTAAGATACAACACAATTATCCACACATGTTAGGCTATTTATCATTTCTTAAAAATAATTAGGGAATGTACCCCCGACGTAAAAACTGAGGGATGAAAAAAAAATACTTTAGATAGGCGGGTTATATATCATTGCAAAGGTATTTAAAAGTTAAAAATGATCTGTATTAATATTTTTAGTTGAAGAAATAAAAAATACAGTAATTTAATTTAAAGTACAAAAAATTGCATTTTTGAAATATAAATGTTTTTATAGATAATAATCTGACAGTAAACTTTTTTTTTACAAAGTTGTGTAAATAGATCCTAAGGGTTGCTCAGTTAGGAAATATTAACGAAAAAAATGTAATAGTAATACTAATAATAATAATAATAATAGTAATAAAGCTTAAAATAAAAACGTTTTTAAAACCGTGCATATATAAAATGGTGTATTTATATACTCCTCTGACTGATGAAATTTTAATATTCGGTGTATTCCTTATAGGAAGTATGCATGTGATAAGATTTTTTTTGAAAATTCCTACCCTAACGGACAAGGGTGGATTCAGGATTTTTTTCTTGGGAGGGCGGCAATATCTTTTATTTGCAAGTACGTGAAAGGGATCACGAAAAAAGTTCGCAATTCCAGCCAGAAATTATCATAATAAATAATCATATCATCATAATGATAAAAGAAATTAAAAATCCTCTTCCAGAGCAAAAGGCATATGCCAAATCGTGTATGGTGAACTCTGGACTATCCAATATGATTTAATTATATAGTTGAAATTCAGATATTTCAATAATAAGTTTAAAGATACATAATGGTTATACATGATTTTGGAAAAACTAAGTTTCGTGCAAGTGGACAAATTTTAATTTTGCGGTTGTGTTGTACAGTGCAAGAGTGTAATAGTTTTTCGAAAAAGGTTCATTCGGGAATCGAAAAAGAGAGATGGGGTTATTTTGACGCGAGTATTTTGATTACTTTCGACTTTTTTTAGTCATAATGAAGACCGAATTTATTGAACTTGGCGATATTTTTTATTTGATGTAGAATGATTATATTTTTTGTAAAAGAATAAGAAAAATAAAATACGTTACGCAGACGAAGTCGCGGGGATCAGCTAGTAATTTATATATTTATTTTCGTTTATGCGGATGTCGGATGGATCTGTTCTATACTAAGTGTTCTGTTTATCTAATTTCTTTTTATGTTTATCTTCATTTTGGATTACTAAATGTTTAATGTTATTAATTTCATCCATGTGTCTTATATTAAATTTTGTTAAAGAATGATTGTTGCCTGTAGTGAAAATTTTATCAGCTGAATGCTGGATAGAAAGATCAGCAATTTGTGAACTAACGTCTTGTGTGTTGAATTCAATTTGAATTCTAAAAGAATTAGAGGGTTGCATAACTCCTTTTTCTAGCATTTCTGTGGTCTGACTTTCAATCTCAATTTTGAGACATTCTGGATAACTATAACCTTTAGTATAGATTGGGAAACCATCAGTTTTAACTGTTCTGAGAACTTCATTCGTATTTTAGTTATTTGTTTCATAAAATTTTGAAATTGGATCTGATTTTATTTGTGGTTGTGGGATTATAAATGTTACATCAAAGTCATTATGATTTACTATACGTGCGAGAATATGATGATCTAGTGATTTATAAATGCCAGGCGAGATAAATGGGTTTTGAGAAACGAGTGTCCTTGGAACACAAACATCTTGATTATTGTTATCAACCGGAATTTTAGTGATGATATGGGATTTCCATGGAATACAAAGTTTATAATAGATTTTATTTTGAACTTGATTGCAATATAAAATGGAAATTTCTATGCCCGATTAGACCCTATATAGATTTCCCAACAAAACTTTAAAGTTTGAATTAGTCAAAAATTTTTTTGCCAATCGAAAGGAAATCGTTTTTAGAGATTTGTGATAGAAACCATTTCGTTTGTGATAAAATAGTTTATCAATAAGTAATTAAATACGAAAAATTAATTATTGAGTCATTGATATAGTAAGATGTTAAAAAAATAGGGTTGTTAGGGACATAAATAAACAAAATGCAGAAAAATTTAGAAATCAGTTGTTTAAAATTAAAACAAAAAGAAAAATTAACAAAACTTAGCGCACCTCTAAAAATTGGAGAAAAAAGGGCATTTATGAAATTGTTTCTTTTTTCTAAAATAATATTTTCACATAATTTTCCAAAATAGCAAAATAAAAAACATAATTCAATTAATAAATCTATTATTATAAAGAGGAAAGATTTGATTGTTTGTTTGCTTTGAATAGGCTCCGAAACTACTTGACCGATTTGAAAAATTCTTTCACTGTTGGGAAGCTACACTATTTCCGGTGAACATGGGCTATATTAAATTTTCAAAAAAATTAGGGATCCATCCTAAAACTCTAATAGTTTGTGAAAAAATTACCAAAAACTTTCTTACATTGCGTGCGCTGGTGATTTAACTAAAGAAGGGAACAATCGAATTTAATAAAACTTGGTATTAAGATACAACACAATTACCTACACACGTTAGGCTACTTATCATTCCTTAAAAATAATAAGACGATGCATCCCCTACGTAAAAACTGAGGGAAGAAAAAAATTATTTTACTTTAGACAGGCGAGTTATATATCATTGGAAAGGTATTTAAAAGTTATAAAATGCTCTGTATTAATCTTTTTAGTTGAACCAATAAAAAATACAGTAATTTAATTTAAATTACAAAAAATTGCCTTTTTGAAATATAATAGTTTTTATATATAATAAACAATAAATGTAATTATATGTTCATAGCGCATTCGCTTACGGATCTGACATTCTTACGCTCACAATAAAAGAGACGTGGGTTCAAATCTGACAAACCTTTTTTTTTTAACACAATTGGTGAAAGTAGATCCTTAGGGTTGCTCAATAAAGAAATATTAACGAAAAAAGTAACAGAAGTAGTAAAGAAATAATTATAATAATAATAATAAAGCTTAAAGTAAATACGTTTTTAAAACCGTGCATACAAAAAATCGTGTAAGTTTATACCTCCTCTGCCAGAACAAATTTATATAAGAAAATGTAAAGTTAATCAACAATCGAAATTTTGAATTTAATAAGTGTTATTAATAAATAAATAGGGAATTAATAATAAGTGTCTGTTTTTGTTATATAATTTTGTTAAGAGCATTTTAAATAACGTCATTTCACTTAATTAGTATGCAAGTTTGTGTAGTAGGTACTTATACCAAATAACAAAGAGGCGGTTTATAATTTTTGTTTGTTTTTCAACAACCAAAATTTTAAAAATCTATTTTTTGAACCAATGATTGTGACCTGGAGCAATTATTTAACATTAAGGGTGCAATTTTTTGTCATATATTTCATTATCACCAATAAATATATAAAACCTTCCATACTTTTTCTTATAGGATGCCGTTATATAATAAGAAAGGGTTTTCGATAATTCCCCCCACTAAAAGAGTGAAAAAAGGGTGGCTAAGTTTGTACGGCATAACGTCTAATAAATAATCAAAATTTCAAATTTCATAATCAAAGTCCATTAAAGGAGAAACGTTATTACTGCTTAATACAAAACAAACTTGATTTATTATTCGAAAAAAACTTAGAGTGTGCTTAAAAATTCAAACTGGTAAATATATCTGAAAATGGTTAAGTTAAGTTTATAAGTGAGCTTGAAGTTTTTTGGCTTTTACATATTGCAAACCTGAAATAATTACATTAGTGAGCGAGTACCCCTTGAAATTCGGTGAACTAACAGAAAATACTTACCGACATTTTTACGGTAAGTCATAATGATAAAAGAAATTTAAAATGCTCTTCCAGAGCAAAGGCATACGCCAAATCGTGTATGGTGAAATCTAGACTATCCAATGTGGTTTAATTATATAGTTGAAATTCAGATATTTTAATAATAAGTGCATAGATACACAATGGTGATACTTGATTATGGAGGAACTGAGTTTTGTGCAATTAAACAAATTTTAATTTCGCGGTAGTTTTGTACATTGCAGCAGTGTGATACTTTTGAGAAAAATATTCATTCGGGAGTCGAGACAATGAAATGGGATTTCTACTAATATTCTAAATCTAGACCCTTTACTTCTGTTCTTTTGACGCGAGTGTTTTGATAACTTTTTACTTTTTTAAGTCATAATTAAGAACGACTTTATTGAAGTTAGCGATATTTTTTATTTATGTATAGATGCTGATTGATTTACGGATTATTTGGTTCACGGTAGGTATACCTACCGTAGGTATACACAATTGAACATACTCTTTTTAGATATTTATAAATATTTTTTGAAAATTAATTGATTATTACAACTATTTTATTCTTTGCAACAGTTTATTAAATGTGTCTTTTTCAAGTCGACAAAACAGTGTGTTTAAGTATGGTTATGTTTTTCGTAAAAGAAATAAGAAAAATAAAAATTTTCATATATCACTACAAGTAGCAAATTTGAAAAAAACAAATTTATCTACACCTACGTTACGCAGACGAATTCGCGGGGGATCAGCTAGTCAATAATAAATCAATTTTGTTTTTAAAATTTTTCAATATAAATATGCGAAGTAACATACAAAGTCTTTTTAGAGATTCGAAAAATATTTTCGTCATTTTCCGATTCAACTAATTATTCCAAACTGAAAATTGTCAAGACATCAATGAACAGGCTTTTCCTTTACTTTTCACATATACATTCTTATTGTTTATGAATATCATGATTCAACAACACTTAGTCTGTAACTTTACATATTTATATTCAAAAAAATTTTGTGGCAAAAATTGATTTTCACAAACAAATGAAAATACTTAGGTGAAAAGCGTGTTTAATTTTTGGTTCTTTTGGAAAATTTTGTGAAATTATAATTTAAAGAAAAAAAAATTTCATAAATGTCTTTTTTCTCCAATTTTTAGGGGAGAAGTTTTGTTAATTTTCTTTTTGTTTTACTTTTAAACATCTGTTTTCTAAATTTTCCTGCATTTTTGTTATTATACGTCGATAACAACCCAACTTTCTTAACATTTGACTATACCAATAACTGAATATAGTTATTTTCGATACATATGCGTAAAGTGAGGTTTTCTAGTAGGATGAAAGTGATGCACGAGCTGAAGGGACTGATCATACATAACGAGATCGAGTGCGCTGTGTACCCCCACGAGGCCGCCAGGTGAGTGGGGGTAGGCGCACGAGATCAAGTTGTGTATGATCAGTCCCTTTAGCAAGTGTCTCAAGTTTGTCCTACTAGGTACCTCACTTTAAGCATAAGTATCGAACAAAATTTTTTCTAACGACTGCTTCTAAAGTTCAACAGAAAGAGATTGAGAAATTAATTATTGTTATTTATATATGAAAAATTTCAACTCTATAGTAAGAATAATTTATAGAAAATTTATGAATAAAAACAACATTTTAGTTTAAATTACAGTCTAAATAATTACCTATATTTAATATTCTTTCAAAGTTTATTTAAGTATCAATTTATTTTACTTTTTCTCACTGTTATTTACTTTCGCGCACGGTTTCTCTACTTTCGCGCACGCTTGCCACCACGTTGAGAAAACGGCTCTTTACCCCCGCCACACAACGCACGAAAATTCAACTTTAGAAGCAGTCGTCACAAAAAATAATTTTTCGTAGCTAATGATTTGTTACTAAACAATTTTGTCACGAACGAAATGGTTTCTTTCACAAACCTTTACAATCGATTTCCCATCGATTGACAGAAAAAAAATTCTGGAAAATTCTTTACTATTATGTGATTGCCTATTTTATAAAATAAAGATTTTTTTTTTCAATTTTATTGTCAATGTACCAACAAATTAACACCCAATATCGTTAATTTCGAAAGATAAGCTAAGATTCTTGAAAAATAATATTCATATGTCTTCATGATTTCGTAACTAAATTAAAAATAGTTTCAGAAAAACAATTGGGTTTTATAAAAGGTAAAGGAACAAAAGATGCACTTAATTACATAACAAACATTGTTTATTAATACAAATTCTCAAAGAACTAGAATCAAAAATAAGCAGTTAAAACTTGATTTTTACTTGCGACGTTTCGACTCCTTTATTGAGCCTTCTTCAGGCATTTATAAACAATCGCTAAGTTTATGAACGCCTGAGGAAGACTCAATAAAGAGACCGAAACGTCGCGAGTAAAAATCAAGTTTTAACTGCTTATTTTTGATCCTAGTCCTCTGAGAATTAATCTGTTATCACCAAGGATCTGAAATTTCGTCATAATGTAAACATGAAAAACAGAAAACCATAATAACGTTTATAGACTTAGTAAAAGCTTTTGATCCTGTAAATCACAGAATACCGCTTAAAAAATTAGTAAACTATGGTAACAAGAGGTATGGTTCTCTTTTTAATATAAAGTTATATAACTAATAGAAAACAAATGATAAAAATTAACAATAACTTTAGTAATAAAGAAAGAATAAATATTGGAGTTACATAAGGAACTAAATTAGGTCCCTTAATTTTTATATATACAAACTAGCTGATCCCCGCGACTTCGTCTGCATAACGTAGGTGTAGATTATATCGATTATATTTTCTTTATAGATTTGCTATTTGTGGTGGTATATGGGAATTTTTATATTTTGACTTTAAAAAGACATATTTAATAAACTGTTGCTTTGCATAAAATAGTTGTATGTAATGATCAATTAATTTTCAAAAAATATTCAAAAATATCTAAAAAGAGTATGATCTATTGCGTATACCTACGGTAGGTATACCTACCGTGACCCAAATAATCTGTAGATCAATCAGCATTTATATATAAATAAAAAATATCTTCAAGTTCAATATGGTCGATCTTAATTATGACTTAAAACAGAAAAAAGTTTACAAAATACTCGCATCAATTTGTCAGAAGTTAAAGATCTAGATTTTCGAATATCACAAAAACTATCTATTGAAATATTAGGTCATACAAGAAAACAGGTCAATGTGGTAATGGGTCTTATGACCGGCCCCTGTGGAATGGAGAACCACTTGCATACAATAGGATTATATGAGGATGCTCCAAAATGCAGGTTTTGTCTGGCAGAGGGTGAAACCGCTTTTCACTATGGGAATGTGGTGCTCTGAATCAGTGGCGTCACTAGCAGGGTGCGGGTGGTGCGGACCGCTCCTGGTGATACCATCCCAAGGAGTGACACCAAGGTAATATAGGACCTATATTTAAAGGACCTAAATTTATAAACATTACTAAGGATTCTGTATTTCTATGGGATGTCGTGAGGAGGGTGACTCCATAAATTACCGCCCTGGGTGACACCAACCGTAGTGACGCCACTGCTCTGAAAGAATGAAGAAGAAAGAATGAGGAACCGGGGAGAACAAGTTCTGGAACTGAAATTATCGGAAAGCACCTAGTGCGATGAGTGCTGAGGTTTGTCCAATTGCTTGATCTTAACTAGTTGAACCAGGGGACCCAGGAAACCTCACCCTGGAAACCCAATTTAATAACAAAAATAGGCGGTATTGGTACGCTACACTAGAATTTTCTTTTTTCCTATTTGAAGTCCAATACATGGTTTTTTCATATATGAGATAATAATAATAATTTGGTATTCATATTATCATAACTAAATCTTACAAATACAATTATCCTAATCCTTTTACATTCGTTTCATTCTCTTGAAACTCACATTTCTGAAGATTCACTTCTTTCGCATATGACTTCCATGCACGTTTTTTTTTTTTGTAATAAATTCTTTGTGGAAAATAAAAATGAAAATAAAAGTACCTCTTGGTTATTGAATGCTTTATCCTTTTCTTTCTTGGACAATTTTACTAGTTGAACTTCCTCCATGCTGGATTCAGGTTCCATAGTATTTTTTCTGGATTTTCCTTGAATTACGTCACTTAATTTTCTGCCGACTATTTCGAATTTTTCCTCGGTGTGAAAATGTTAGCTACCTCAATACTGTAATATATAAGACAGCTGTAAAAAAAATGCAATTATTTTACGTAAAAATCGCTTCTGTATTTAAGAAAAAAAAATTACCCAAGAAAATAGGTTATTATTATAGGGAAAAACTTTTGTATTGGGTACGAAATTTAGTAGAAAAATTGAATAACTATTTATTAGATATTTAACTAAATCAAGTCAATATATTTACCTGCAGTGAATATGGTTCCTGCCAATATTAATATTCTATTTAATTCAAATTTCAATTCATTTGTAGTATAAGAGCTTTGTTTTTCCTTTACTTATTTTTGCAAATGGCGACGAGTTGCAAATAATCTTCTGAAGCTAAACAAAGAATATGAAGTAATGAGAACATTAAATTTAAATTAATAATTAAATACGATATGTGATAAAAGCAAATCTGAGATTGAAAAATAATTCATGCAAATGAAGTTGCCGGTATAAGCCATCTAATTCAACCAAAATTAATAAAAAAGTTCACTTACTTTTAAAGACACTTACTTTCACTTACTAATAATAATTATTTCGTTGATTTGATCGGAAAATTAAGTGACAATCGGAAAATTGAGATTTAAAATATTTTCATTAATTGATGCTTTTATAAATCATTTGAACATTTGAACACTCTGTTGTTTAAAGATGCAATAGAAATGGTAAAATGAAGTAATGATATAAAACGATGATGATGATCCATCCAACATTAGGCGCGTAACACGAATCGGTTATCAAATAATCAAAATGGGAAGTCTAGCCTCGAAATACATTTTTAGGTCGCTAAAAATTCTATTTTTTTAATATCTTGCTATATCAATGACTGAATAATTAATTTTTCGTATTTTATTACTTACTAATAAAGTATTTGATCACAAACGAAATAGTTCCTATGACAAACCTCTATAAACGATTTTCCATCGATTGATAAAATAATTTTTGGCCAATTCAAACCTTGAAGTTTTATTGGCTTATCAGTTATAAGGTCATAATACAGCTACAATACTTTGTTGCAATTTTTAATGAGCAAAGTTATTAATAAAACAAGATATATGTAATATCTTAAAATTAATTAGACAATATCTTTACTAAAAATAGTCTTTGAATTGTTATGTAAAAAATAAAATTCTATTGAAAAATAAATCGGTTAGTTTTTGGTTTCCGGTATTTAATTTTTTTTTAATTATTTTAAAAAGCCTAAATATTTGACTTCGAAGCGATTCATTTGTTAAAACCGTCATTACCTTATAGAGAAAAGTCCCCCCTCGAAAACGACCAATATTAAGGCAAATTTGGTGTACGTATTTTCACATAATGTCCCAATATTTCCCAAGGATCAAGTCGTAAAATGTAATCTGTTTTTACACAATATGGTCAAGTATGATTCCGTATAAAATATTCTACTCAGTTTTAGCGAAAAAAACAATCCCCTATATCCTTTTTATGCACTTGAAAATTATCCTTTTTGAAACAATGGAAATGGACAACGGGTGTTCTTTTGCACAAAGGACAAAACTTTATCACATACCAACTCATGTAAGGGCATTATTATATAATCCGTTGATAAAATATGCCTTTATAAGGAAAAATCTGAAAATGACGAATTTCATTGCAAATAAGGTGCATGTGTTTTTACGTCCTTAACTTCCCGTTTTCATTTCCAAAGGATAAAGCCAATAAATGCCAATTCTATTTATGCAGCTAAATTTTGGGCAATTTTGGCGAAAAAAAACATCCCATTATATCCATTTTATGCACTAGAAAACTCTCCTTTTTGAAATTTTGCGTTACGAATGCTTCAATTTTAAATATAAAGCTATATTTTGGAGAAAAAAAATCTCTTATATCCTGTTAATGCACTAGAATAGTGTCCATTTTGAAATAACGAATCGATACTGCGGGTATCCTTTCGCACACAGGACACAATTTTTTTCACATTTCGTACCACGAATGGGCATTGTTTAACAAGCCGGTTATAAAATATGTCCTTATAAGGAAAAGTGACCCATCGAAATGCAAATTTGGGGCATGCATTTCTACCTCCATAACATCCCGTTTTGAATTCCTAAGGATATTTTAGGATATTTATGCAATTACGTTAAGGATAATTCAATTTTAAATATTAAGTTCAATTTAAGCGAAAATAAACATCCTTAATATCCTTTTTAACTGTCCTTTTTGCGATTTAGAAACGATGTTGCGGGTGTCCATTTGCATACAGTATTTTTTTTTCATGTTTCATATCACGATAGGGCATTGTTTAATAATTCGTTTATTAAATATGTCCTTATAATGAAAAGTCACCCCTCGAAAATGATGAATTTCAATGTCAATTTGGAGCATGCATTTTTACCTCCTTAACTTCCTGTTTTGAATTCCCAAGGATTTCTATTAATTACTCCCATTTGTATTTAAGCAGTTATGCTAAGAATGGTTCAATCTAAAATATTAAGCTCAAATTTAGCGAAAAAAACATTCCCAGTATCCTTTTTGGGCACTTGAAAATAGTCCATTTTGAAATTTTGAATCGATATTGCGGGTGTCCTTTTCCACCCAGGACAATTTTTTTTTCACATTACATATCACGAAAGGACATTGTTTAGTAATCCATTTTTAAAATATGCCAGTACAAATAGACTGCATGCATTTATACATCTTTAATTTCCCGTTTTGAATTCCCAAGAATATAGCCAATTACTGTCATTTCTATTTATGCAGTTATAGTAAGGATGATCCAATCTACAATATTAAGCTATATTTTGAGGGAAAAAACTTTCATTATATCCTTTTTATGCACTTGAAAATTCTTCTCTTTGGGACTTTGATGGGGATATTGATTTGGGGGGATTGATTGGGATATTGCAGATGTCATTTTGCACAAAAGACAAAATTTTTTCACATTTTATACCACAAAAGGGCATTGTTTCATAATCCATTTATAAATAATGTCCTTATAAGAAAAAGGGACCTCTCGAAAATGATAAACTTAAGTGTAATATTGGTGTATGAATTTCTACCTCCTTAACTTCCTGTTTTGATTTCCCTAGGATAAAGCCAATAAGTGCCAATTCTATTTATGCAGTTATGATACGGATGATTCAATCTTAAATATAAAGCTTAATTTTATCGAAAAAAAATATCCCTTATACTCTTTTAATCCACTTGAAAACTGTCTTTTTTGGGACTTTGAAACGATATTGTGGGTGTCCTGTTCCTCACAGGACAATTTTTTTTTCACATTACATACCACAAAAGGGTACTGTTCCATAATATATCTATAAAATATGTCCTTATAAGGAAAAGTTCTACTTCCTTCTATTTCTACTTCATTTATTTCCCTTTTTGAATTCCCAAGGATATAGCCAATAAATGCCAATTCTATTTATACAGTTACGTTAAGGATGATCTAATCTTAAATACTAAGCCCAATTTTAGTGAAAATAATCATTCCTAATTTCTTTTTAAGCACTCTAAAATTGTCCTTTTTGGGGCCTTGAAACGATATTGCGGATGCCATTTTGCACAAAAGACAAAATTTTTTTCACATTTTATATCACAAAAGGGCATTGTTCCATAATCCATTTATAAAATATGTCCTTATAAGGAAAAGTCCTTTCTACCTCTTTAATAACCCGTTTTGATTTCCCAAGGATAAAGCCAATAAATGCCACTTCTATTTAAATTATTAATGTTATTTATTTATGCTGGAATAAGGGGTTGATTTGCAAGAAATACACCTTCTTAAATCTTAAAAACAAAATAATTTCTTCTAAACTTAGATTCGTTTTCTTTCGAACTAAAAAAAAATATTAAAAATAATATTTAACAAAATTTTAATGAACTGATAGTAATCAGTGTTCATAATTGAAGAATCAAATAGTAAGTGAAAAACAATGATTTTTTTACATTTTTATCTCACGAATTCAAAATCGGTTTCGGTTGTAGTTTCCGGTTTGTAGAAACCGAAACTAAAGCGAATATCATTTTTTGACCGAAACCGAAAGTTCGGTTGGACACTAAAGACGCTAAGTAACCTAAGTAAAGACCATATAAGCAAATCATATTTTAAAGCACTAATTTATGGTTCTAAATTAGTAAATAGTAATTTATAAATTAAGTGAACCTGCTAGTAGCCGAGTGGTTTAGGTGACCACTCTAAAACTAGTAGGTAGTGGGTTCGATCCTGGTATCGTGCAAATTTTCAATATTTCTCGATAACGGACTTAATTAACCCTAGAGTCGCTAGAGTCACGATTTAATTACCCCTAGGACCTTTGTAATTATAAAGCGACAGTAAATAACAATTAAAAAAAAGTGATTCTGCTACTTTGGACTGCTAATTCTGCTAATTTTGGTGCTGCTAACGCTGCTAACATTGCTAACTTTACGAACGATGAAAACTAAAACTTAAAAAAATTAAATCAATTAAATGATCTAGCAAAGATGGGAACCTAGAAAGTTTAATAGTATTAAAGTAAATTGATTGCAGATGCCGCTTTTTACACTATCCGTGATATTTATAGGATTTTGTATAGCGGTATTTCAGTCGGTTTTACTTTCAATTATATAGTATTACTCTTTCTAAATGTTGAATTAATAAAAATTAATAATAAAGTAACAGTGCGCATCAGTGCGCATGTTCAAAAAATAGTTGATTGGATTGCGTCAGTGTGTTTGGAAATTCTTTGTAGGATAATTTCTAATGAAAAAAATCAAAAAACTTGTTTAAAAAAGTCAAATTACAATAAACAAAAGTAAGTTCACAATTATTGCATATGAATTGAATCTTAAATCTGTAATTTACAATTGTACTACGCATTAAAATTGGTTGGCTTCCACAAAATGGCGTCGGTAGGCAAACGTCAACGCATTGTAAATCGAAAAGATTCCAACGATTATAGTGATGACAGTGACGATTATGACGACAGTGAAAACCAAGAATGGCGCAAACGAAAAGTTTATAATCCAAGATCGATGGTCCAAGTCGATTCCCACATGACAGAATCACATTTCCGCTACAACGCTCGGCCCAAGTGTTTCTCGAAAAACGCCCTTTTGGCTCGTGAAAATCGAGTCCGTAAGAAGATGTACGTGGAAAATTTGGAAAATGACTTGAAACGTTTTCGTGTGGAAAACGAACAACTCAAATCTGATGTCAATCTAAAAAACGTTCACATTGCCAATTTGCAACATGAAGTCCAATACCTAAAAAACATCCTTTCCAATTCCAAGCAAATTGAGTTGTTATTGACCTCGATAAATCGAGCCACCGGCTTGAAGACCACATCCTCGATGAAATCAAGCCATAAATCACAAACAACCACCAAAAACCATCCATGGGAGGACGTGATTGAAGACACCTATGACGAGTATGATAATAAATTAACCAAATATTTAACAGAAATAGATCCACCAGAGTCAATTTTATCGCCCGAATTAACTTCAAATTTGTCACTCGATATTTTCGATCCGTTACCAACACTTCCATTTGATGTCAATCGAACAGAAAACGATCAAACAGACCATAACTACTCATCAATATCAAACGAAGCCAAAAACGATAATTACGGAATATGCTTGCATCTTTCCAACGAAAAAGTTTCGCTAGAATTTTGCTCGCAGTGCAGCCAGAAATCATCAGACGCATGGAAAAAAGAATTGGACTAAAACAAAATGAACTCAAACTAAACTGTACTACTCCACAATTATAAACTTAACATTTTTTTAGATTGGGTTCATTTAAGGAATTGTATATTTATACTTATTTATATATTGTGCTAAGATTAACTTTCCTTACACCCCATAATTAGTTATTTAGTAATTTAAGCTATTATATTGTGATCATAATAAATTAGGAAAGTATTTTCTATTTTCAGAAAAGTCAATTTTTGCCTGACGCCTGTTGAAAAATACGCTCGTTTTGGTTGTACGTCTCTTAGAATAAATGATAAAGGTGCGGTAGTATGCTCTGCATTAAATTGTAGAGCCCCCATTTGGAGAATATACGTAAAAGTCTATTTTATTTCATCATTTTTTTTTTGTACATTTAAGACATTCGTATCTTATCCAAATGGAGGCAAAGCAATTTAGAGAGCCCAAACTAAACTACCCCTTGAGCATAGTTATTTATTTTTCTGATTCTGGTTTCAGTCCTAAGTGTGAGCCCTGAGCAGTGTTCTGGAACTGCTGAATGTTTGGCCGTTGCACTAACACTACCGGTTGAGTATAAACGTATCGACCTTTTTTTAAAACTTATTTTCAATAGAATAGAATCACAATTTGTATGTTGGTACTATGCCAATGATTTGATTGGTAACGCAGAAATAAATTGTGATTTTATTGAGTACACGAGAGGGATTCTCTCGTCTATAAAAACAATGGAAGAAACTTTGTGGATATGTGATTGACGAAGTGATTTTACGTTTCAGCCTGAGCGATGTTGAACGAGATGAAAACAAGCCATTTTGTTCGGACTCAAGTCTGCATTTAATTCTTTTGAGTTTCAGATTCAGACGAGGGTGCATTTCGACCTTTAATTGTAGGTATTATTGATTAATTAGTTAGGGAACACCGTGATTTTTTGTAAGTGTAAGGGAAAGTTTAAATATACTAAATTAACAAAATTTGTTTGTTTTGTGTTGTAAGTACCAAATCCATCTTTCATCCCAGTTAATTCTTGCACTTCTTTTCAGAATAGTTGGACAATGAGGTATGATACTCTTAGACTAGTTTTAGACCAAATGTGTACAAGAGAATGGCAGCTTTAACTATGTCATTCAGGGACTCGAGACTAGTTAAAGGTATTTAAGTGAACAACCAGTACATACAATTGTACTCATTTTTACAATGGTTCCCGAATCCATAAATGCCATCTTTGGATCTGCCTTTTTCACATCAGCTTGGAATTCAACCAGTTTGCTCAATACATTGATCATTATATAACAAAGGTTGATAAAATTGAACGTAAATTTTTATCTATCTCAATTCTATCGTACGATTCAAGAACAGGTTTATCGATTTCTATAATATTTAGTTTTCAGGTACATCTTAGTGTCCCAAAAAAAAAGTATAAAGGTCACAAACAAGTCTAATCTAAATAGTTGTACCAATATTTTATTCTGATATCACTTGTGGTTCCAATTTAAAGACAGCTTTACTGATTTGACAGAAACTTTGTAATCAAGTTCAACTAATTTTTCTTCAGAAAAAAGGGTACCTATTTAGTATTTGCGTTTAATTATTAATATTAAAAGTAGCATTGCCCACTGGTAGCCGGGTGGTCTAAGTGACCACTCCAAAACTAGTAGGTACTGGGTTCGATTTTCGTATCGTGCAAATTTTCAGTATTTCTCGATAATGGATTTAATTAACCCTAGAGTTGCAAGGGACCTTAGTAGTTATAAAACGACGGTAAATAACAATTAAAAAAAGTAGCATTTAGAAGAAGACATTGAAATAAATAAATGAACCCTCATTAATTGGATATAAATTGGTCCCTTTAACTTAATATCTATATTCTTTATTTGAGATATCGCCAAACCAGCATTCTTGAAATCAGGAGTGGCCAACCCAAATGATATTGCAGGCCACTTCGGAAATGCATTATTACTCCGCGGGTCACTTGAAGTTATATCTCAAATTTTCCATACTAAATTTTAATCACTTGGTCATTATAAAGGCAAGACTACGATTCTCTCGGCGCCACGATGTTTTGACGGATTCTTATAGATCTCGACGAAAAAAAATGAAAATGAAGAATAAAATTTTTCGATATCTCGCTTAGTTTACGAAATATCGATCTCTAAAAATGGAAAAATTAATTGATTTTTTGCTCTTTTTTAGACGGATTTCTCAAGATTTTCTAAAGTAGCTCCACCAATTATTTTTGTGCTAAAAAAACTATAAACAAGGATTCCAGAGGTGAAGTCTCGGTGAGGGTTGGGGAGCGTCGTCCATATATGGCAATATTGCATTTGTTTTTAATTTAATTCACGAGTCAGTCAGGCCAAAGTTAAATAAACATCTCATTTTTCTTTATTCAACCTCCACCGGGGCTTCGCCCCTGGACCCCTTATTTATGTTTTTTTTTTTTGCACAAACAATTGATGGAGCTACGATTGTAAACATTTACCATTTTTTTCATGAAAATCTGGAGAAATCCGTCTGAAAAAGAGTAAAAAATTAATTAATTTTTTAATTTTTAGGAGTTGATATTTCGTAAACCAAGCGAGATATCGAATAAAATGTATTCTTCATTTTCGTTTTTTTTTTTCGTCGAGATCTGTAAAAACCCGTCAAAACATCATGGCGCCGGAAAAATAGTAGTATATCCATTATAAAATTTATAAAAGTCTGATGCATTTTGCGGGTCGAAAAAATTCAATTCAATTGACTAGGAAGTAGCACTTAAATTGAATACCTTATCAAAAAAATCTACATTGGAATCCATGTGAATTCCTATGTGGTGTTTTCGGTTTGAATCTTATGTGGTTTCCTCTATTTAAAAATATACTAAAATATATGAAATAGTGATGAAAGTAATAAGGAATTACAGTATGTTAATAGAAATAAAATTTGATCTTGTTTTGTTTATAGATAAAGTAGCAACTATTTCAATAGATAAACCAGATATTATGCGAGGAGTAAAGTATCTCCAAACTTGATCAACCTTTAATTATTCACAAAAATTATGGAAATTAATGGAAGTATTTAAAATTTGATTGGTCGATTTCGTTTAAAAATTAAAAAAAAAAAAACTTAAATGAATTTGAGGAAAAAAATTATTCGTTTTTGACTTTAAAATTGTGTATTTGCCGGGAGCGAAGTCATGGTGGAGGTAATTGAATCGATTGTAGCGCTAATAGTGGTTGAAATTTCGTTAGGTTGTAACGCTCTTGTGAAATAAACCCTTCAAAGTTAAATATAAAGATAATCAAAGAATCCACTGATGTAATAGATGAAATACTCTTTCCTTTTTTTTTATAAGCGACAACATTTAAAAGTTCGGTATCGAATTCACGTAATGGATAATGTAGCATAATTTAGTGCAGCCGTCAGATGTCGTTTCCATCATGCACGGTGCGAATAGCTTGTAGGTCAAGAAAATTTCAATTTGAAAATATATTGATAAGTATTTTATTACTTCCGAATCACGATCAATTAATTATTACCTGATGATGACAGTTTAAAACTGTCGAAACGCGTCGTAATAAAGAAATTTAATTGAATCTCAAAGACTTATATATATTATTATCCATTAATTGAAAATATATACCACTTTTTGATTGAATAATTATTTAATAAATACTATAGAAATTAAAAATTACAGAATTTAATCTAAAATCTTATATAATTTAAAAATATTCGAAAAATTAACGATTGGTAGTCGTTCTATGCGAAAACTTTTTGTATTTTTTCCTTAGTATCATCTATTGACCAGATTTTATTATATGAATCAAATGTAAACTAGGCGTTATCATCGTAATCTTCAATTTCTTCGTCTTCGTCCTCGTCCGTGATATTTGTGCTGATTCCTCCACCTTCTTCTGGTGGTACGACCGCAACTCCATCGGTTCCAACTCGGACACAATCAAAATTCAAGTTGAACAATTGAAATTGGTCCCAATTCAAATCCACACCTAAACACACGTGCATATTTCTTCCGGCAAAGTAGACGTTGGAAAATTTAACGCAAAACCTCATCTTTTGAACTCGGGGTACGTGCACGCACATTGGCGGAGGATTTTTGCCTGAAAAATAAAAAAAAATAAGTTTCCTAGTATTTTCATTGTTAAAAACAAGAGGAGTAGAAACAATGGAGATAAATATTTATGATGAGAAAGTATGATAAAACATAACATGTTAGAATTTTTTTTTTCGATGTATCGTCGGCCTAAAGTGTTATCCTGTTATGTCCATTTTTAATAATTTTTTTGTCCCATTAGGAAGAGAATACAAAAATTAAGTGACAGACTGAAAAGTTACTTTAAATATAGAAATTTCAAAATATAATATGCAACTGTTAAAATAGGCATAGCAAGTTAACACTTTAGGTCAACAATATGTATTAAATTAGTAATATACGCATAACTTTTATAAACAATGTTTCGTAATGTTCTGTTTTGTCCGGCTGCAAGAGTGCATTGCTAGTTAACGATATAAAAGTGTTATTTTTTATCTTTGGAAACCTTACATTATTGCCATGATTTGCTTAATTACGTATTGTAAACGACAAAGCAAGCGATAATAAAAAAATATCCGTTTTGCTATACTCTATAAATTATTAACGTCGAAAGCAAAGAAAAAAATTTACTTCACTATATCGTCCTACTAATTAAACACTTTAGTTTCTATCAAATTATACTGTTGAAACAAAAAATGAATTATAATGTGGTCTAATTTATGTTATATATTTAACAAAAGTAAACTATGAATATATGCGTCGTTTATTTTGAAAGTGAGTTAAGACCATTTCAAGAACAATCCCTATAGTATTATAATTTTAACTATAGGAACATAAGATACTAAGGAGGAGGGAATAGTTGGCGTTTTTGTTAACAACTAAAATGAAATCAGTAATTTCTGAAAACTTAGCAGTTAAATAATTAACATACTTTGTTCTAGTTACAAGAAGGAGAATCACCATATAGACCGTCCTTGAAATGGACTTATGCCACTTTCAAAATAAACGAGTCATATATTTGAATCAAAGCTTAAACAAATGTATTTTTGACGTATTACTCAGATACGTATATCGGTTGCCATGCAATCTTCCTCGGTGGTCATCAAGTAGTATTAGACCATACTATTTGTTTATTGTTAAAACAGTCCTAGTTTTTAGTTTTCATAGTACAAACCTGATATTTTATTCTTGAAAACCACTCGATTGTTGAATGAAACGGCCAATCGAAACTCAAAATCGTCCGGTTCGTACGTTATATTGAGGCATCCCTTTTGGCGTAGAGTGTCCAGAAGAAATCCGGTGCAACATCCACAGTTGCCCTGTTCGCAGTAACAAGGATATCTGATGGCACGCAATGTTTCAATTTCGCGAGATTCAATTTGAATTTTTTCCGGAATTGCCTTAATGATCTCAGTTTTGTTGGATACTATCCTAATTGTATTGACACCGTTAAATTGTTCACTGTCCAATGACTTAACAATCGCCACTATAATAATATATTGCAGTAATTTTCTCCACATTGTTGCTCTGATTGCTTTCTTACAATTCGATTGACTACTGAATTGTGACTTCTGGTTTCTTGTTCGATTGCATTGATATCGATATTTGTTTTTTTCATTTTTCGAGTCCCACAATGTCAACCAGCCGGCAACCTGTCTTTTATTTAGTATACATAAAGTAAATAGAGAAATCGAAAACCTTATTTTTTAAAAATGTGATCTAAAAATGATCCAAAAATCGTTTAGTTTATTTTAACTTGGACTTTGGAAATGGAAAATGTGGGCATTTGAATAGAGCAATACTGTATAGTAAATGTGTTAATGTATCCATGTAAAAATGGTGTATTTTACAATTATTTTAAGAATGAAAGTTTGATAAGGAAGTCTTATGAATTTTGTGTTCGGCTTTCTATTAAAAAGAAAGGTGAAAGTAAATTGAAGAGAAATAATGCGTTGACACACATTTGAGGAAAAATATTGACTAGTCCAATAAAATGATGAATGTGGTACAACCAAAGATTATTTTTTTTTCTTTCTATATTTTATCTATATAAATGTAAAGAATTTAAATGAACAACTATACCAGGGGTCGGTAATCCTTTTGGAGTAAAAAGCAATTTTTTAAGGTAGTACGAGATGATCCCCTTAAGCGGGAATCGCTGTAAAATATATATTCTTCAAGGTAAACCAAAAATAAAGGCGATTATTATTAGTATATTTATCTATCCAGCTTTCATAATACTCAAAACCTGAAAATAACTGAGGTTTCATTGAAATATTTTCATTTTTTTTAAACCGTACCAAGTGATCATCTTGTACACCCCCATGGGCAAGATGATCCACCAGGTGCCTATAAGCACGTGGTTACATTCACGTGGCCTTAATACTAAAATCAAGCATAATAAAAAGCCTCAAACGCAACAATAACTACATTTATCATTGTTGGAATAAAAGTAACGTAAGATCCAAGTAAGCCTACTGGTAGCCGAGTGGTCTAGGTGACCACTCCAAAACTAGTAGGTAGTGGGTTAGATCCTCGTATCGTGCAAATTTTCAATATTTCTCGATAGTGGATTTAATTAATTAATAAATTAAGCCTAGAGTCGCTAAAGGACCTTAGTAGTTATAAAGCGACGCTAAATAACAATTAAAAAAAAGATCCAAGTCATGTCTTCCTTGGGTCAATCGTGAACAATTTTTATTTTTTCTTGTCAAAATCGATGTATTGCTCACTCCTCCATTACGATTTGACTAATGCGGAGGGGGGAGGGTTGTCAGAGCTATGTTTTACCAGTGAAATAGCGTTAATGGTTTCAGCACAACCGCAAAGGTTCATCTTACCCCAAGGGAACAACTCATACTACTTTCCCCCATTCTCGGTAATATGTATTAAGAAAAAATAATAAAGCCGTTATCTGCTGTAAATTTTGTATGATATGTACTTTGACCACAGCAATAAATCAATTAATTGTTAACTGTTAATGGAACTACTCAGGAGCCACAAATTTTATACTACTGAGCCGCATGCGGCTCTCGAGCCGCAGGTTACCGACCCTTGAACTATACCGATTCCAAGATTTAGGTTCTTGGTTTCCTACTACTAACACTTTTGAGGTAATAACACTGGAAAAGACCTTTAAAGTTATCAATTATTATTGAGCTAATTGAAAAGTAAAGCAAAACTTTATTACAACTAATTTATTTAGTTTGACGGGTTCGTTAGAATTTCTTTCAGGATATATAACAATAACACCATTTATTTTAATATACACACTAAATTATTTATTTTAACGGTATTGTCACGATATCGAACTTTGTACCTGATACTGGTCGTAACTGTTCTGACGACGGTAAATCGCCTTATTTATATACCAATTTACTGTTTTCTGGAAGTTTCCAGTACATTCGAACAATTTCTATCTCTGTCTACCCCGCATTAGAATCTGAAAAAAACCGACAATGTACTGAATTATCTTCCATCTTACTTCAATCTCATTGTTAGAACTTTCGAATGTTCTAAGTCCGTAACAATACGTAAGAACTGAAATAAATAAAAAAAAATTGTTTGCAAATTTATTTAAATTATCAGGATAGTGAATTTTTTGGAAGTCTTCTTTCATATTCCGGATGGACAGATTAGGAGACAGGCTAATGAAGGTAGAAGGTACTACCTGATAATAAATAAACCCGGCTTTAGAGGAAATAAAACAGACAAGATTCAGGATTTTTTTCTGGGGGGTGGAGGGGTACAATACTATCTTTCATTTTCAAGTGCCTGAAAGGGATGCAACAAAAATTCGCAATTCCGGTCAAAAGTAGACTAGAGTTTCACTAATGTTCTTTCTGTTGTTTTATTCATATATTTTAACAACTCTAATAATTTGATTTGCTTCTAAGTATGTACTGTTTTGGAGTCTCCACAGTACACAAAACTACCGTGGGAGGTGCATGCCCCCCTCCCTCCTTAAATCCACCCTTGAAAACATATGCATGAAAGTAATTCTTCTGAAGAGATAATACATTCCTTTTTACAATTTGATAGGAAAAACAATTAAAATTGGAAAATTAGTTAAGGTGTTAAGGCTAAGTTTATATTCTTCTTACGAAAACAACTTTGCCCATACAAAGTTCATAATTTTATGTTTTATCAAAAAAAAAAAACGCTTGACAATCCAAATGATTTCATATGTAGTTATTATGATTATAACGCTGACAAAACAGAACTAAGACAAAATAGAACATTTTGTAGTTTGAGTTCAATTTAATTGGCCTTTTTTATTCGTCCCATCTTAAGTGTAACTTGAGTGTAATTTTAAATTGTGGTATTTTTATTTAATTTGATGTAATTGTTGGTGTGGTAAGTGTTAATTAATTTCCAATAATTAATTTGTATGGATTGGAATAATGTAATATTTTTTTTTGTAGGTATTAATATTGTATTTTACATCTTTTTTCATTCGTTTTATACAACGGGGTACGTCTTTACACTTTTTAAAAATAAATTTATAACATTGCTTCTGATATGATCACAATTTATGCAATCAGCATTGCTTAAATGTTGATATGGCTGCCGGAAAATAGTAAATCTTGGATGTTGGGAAAAAAATGATCAAGTTTTAATCCAATTACAATTTATTATAATCTTATAAATACATTTTCTCTTTGGTAAATCATAAAAGATATCTGCATTTTTCTTAAAACTATTAAAATCGAACACACGCAATTGAAACAATTATTCACATGTATTATGGTAAGTTAATGTGTTTATATTTATATAATTTACGTTTTTTTTTTTTACATAAAATCTCTGTCTTTTAAATAAGGCGAATTCAATCAATGAGTTGTTCAGTACGACGAAATAATTGAAAGTAGAATATTCGAAAAAATGGTGATAAATGAGGAGACGAGTGTTCCGGGGGATGAACTGGAAAACAGGCCCGGATCTTCCACCTCATTGGATCCGATTTCGTTGAAACCACGCGTGTAGAATTGGTGCATTGGCGACAGTTCGCTCCAACCGTAACGATTTTTTGCTTGCAACATCACCTCGAAAACAGACGACGGTTCGAGATCCCGAATATTGTATGACATTTCATGGTTCAGGGACTCTGATCCAGACGGAGTTAAGATTATGTCGTGCCACTTTCCCGGTTGCTGATACGTCTCATTTACCTGTAAAAGAAAAACAATAGTTGGAAACATTTTCCGATTTTTTGTCAGAGGTTTTCATTCGTTTTTCCATTTTGTAAATACTACTAGTACTATATTTGATTACTATTTATAGTTGCAGTTTCAGTTTCGGAAAAGAAACCTACCGAAATTGAAACTATGCTCGTGAGCTTTCGTGCGAGCTTTCAAAGCGATAGGCATAATAGAGAATCCACATGTGCCCTTGCATTTTATACTTCATCATTGATAGTAAATTAAGTATAACAATATATAATTTCAGTAAATTACCAATAATTTTCGGTATAACAATCGAACTTCTTGTAGTGGAGGTAATGAGTCGACGCGCCATGTTACATTGTACGAATTTGGCCATCGAGAAAACGGGGCTCCCATAAAATGAATAGGTCCAGGACGACCCGTTAGTTCTATGTATTTTTTCGTCCGTCCCAAAGAATTTTCTACCAGACAACTGTAATTGCCGAAATCGGAGTTTTGTACATGTCGAATTACCAAAGTGTGGGTATTGCCACGCGTTTCCATTGTTCTTCGGTCGGTTGGTTCCAAATGAAACGAGTCTTGGTACCATTGAATCTGGAAATTTCAATCAAATGTAAGCTCATTATTTTAATTTCCTTATATTTTTGATGCAAATATACTTCAGCTTGAGGATCTGCATGAATTATACAACTGAGTTGAGCCTCGATTCCATCAGCAGTTCGTAACCATGTTCGATCGGTCGACACTTCCGGAGGATCTAGAAAAATATTAATCAGGAATTTAGAAAATACTAAAAAGACAAAGTAAAAGTTTCTAGGAGACAATAAAACTATATATCTATTTGGGTTACTTTATGAGAATTGATTTGGGCCTTACGCAAAGGCGTACCTATTGAAAACGGTGCATAGGTATAACAATTAACTTCAAAGTTAAACCCCTTTTTTCATCAAAGGCTAATGAAGTTCGCGAAATATTTTCTTATTCTATTCCAGAACAATTAAAGTTGAGTTACATATACGAGTGATTGAGTTAAATGTTTCAAATGAGTAAATAAGTCGAGTGATATGACGAGTGAATTAGTCGAATAAATGAGCTAAGCATTAAATATGAGTCAATTAATCTTTTTGAATTATTTTTTTTCTTCTTTTGTGTCTTCATTTCAAGGGTAGCCAAAGCATACGTCCTTTCTATGTCAATGGTTTTTCATGTACAATCGAGGTATAATATTAGAACCAAACGAGATAAGAATACAAAAGTAAACAGAGGTCGCTAACCAGCGGGTCACAAGAGGCCCGCCTTGACGATTTTTCCGGCCCGCTGGAGTCTTCAGATTTACAAAATATGTTTTAATATATATATTTTATAATGTCCGAAGTGATGAAAATCAATGTATTAAAAATGTCTACAGTGCATCTAAATCTAATATGAGAATATATAATTATATATGTGGTCCGTGGAATGATGATGGATTTCCAAAGTGGTCCAGAATGAAGGTATTTGCTACCCCCCTCACAAAATTCAATCAGTTTAGGTAAATTTTTAAATTTTTGATTTGGGATTTTTTATATGAAAAAAATAAATATCGTTTGCAACCCAAAAAAGAAACTGTTTTCGATTCTGAAAATGGAGTATTTTCTCTAAAAAGTCTTATTTCCCGATGACGTATAATTCCAGGATCGTATTTACAGACTAGGCCTAAGTAGGCTGCAGCCTACAATCCTTCCCAGTATCATAGCGTGCATTTTCGCTACTTAGGGCTGCCGGAAATTTGTCGCCCCCTATCTTCAAAATATAGCTCTTCTATGACGTCACAGTCCGCATCAGTACGCGTATTGAAACCGAGATATAAACTGATCATTGAGCGGTTACCATAAAAACAGGAATAATTTACACAATTTTTGATATTTTTCACAATTTTTTTCTATGGAAAACATTTTTATACCCTAAAAATTTCCAACAATTTTTTCTTAAGAATAGAAGTTGCATACATCGTAAGAGACTTAAATCATTAATATAATGTTTAAACGATTTGAACAACCTCCTTTGTTTTAAAGTACATTTGTCATTGGAAAATGTCCATAAGATTTTGAAGTTTCAGACTGTGACGTCATTTTAATACCGGGTCAATAAAAGCTCGTTTTAAGCATTATGAATTGAACGATTTTTTGTATTTTTAAATGAATATTTCGTCAATTTTATCAAGTAAAGTTAAAAATTAACAGTTATATTATACTTTGGTGCTAGTTTAGAACATTTGTACATTAAAAATTATTTTTAGATCATGTGCATTGAGTCTATTGCGTCATTAGCCAACTGTGTTGTCAGTGTTGATCTGTGTTTACTTCACGGGAAGTTACTAGTACACTAATATTAGAAAGATTGATAAAAAATTCAGGCGACTAGGATCAAAAATAATTGGCTAAAACTTAATTTATTACATGCTACGTTTCGGGTTCTTTCGGCTCGACGTTTATATGTAATAAATAAAGTTTTAACCGATTAGATTTGATCCTAGTTCTCTTAATATTTTATCAATTTCTTATCATCGAGTATCTGAAAAATTAATATCAGATGTTTGAATTTTGTCGATAGTTGATAATTGATCAGTTATTCTTTTTTAGTTTGCTTAGAAAATTGCTTCTACTACTGATATAGCTTATGAGTCTCCATAGTATTAAATCCAACCCGATACGATTCAATTTTAGCATTTATTAAAATAATTTATAGTAGTTGTACAACTCTATAGTAGTAAATTCATACAATCTAGGAGTAAAGGGGTTAATCTGGAGTACAGCTTTTTTACAACGTGTTGTAATAATCTGAATACCTAACTGTGTTTGCAGTTCATTCCTCATTTGCATGCTCCAAAATATCTGATTGATTTCGAAAATTTAAAGACTCTGAATTCAACTTTTTAGGGTTCCAATAGTTTTGGAAGAGTTTGTTTTAAAGATTTAGACGTAATTTACGATTGAAAACCATAGGCACCACTAGCAACGTAGAAGATTTTTTTTTTATTAATTGTTATTTACCGTCGCTTTATAACTACTAAGGTCCTTTAGGGCGACTCTAGGGCTAATTAAATCCGTTATTGAGAAATATTGAAAATTTGCACGATACGAGAATCGAACCCTCTACCTACTAGTTTTGGGGCGGTCACCTAGACCACTCGGCTACCAGTAGGCTAGAAGAAATTATATTCTTATTTTCTAGAGTTCTATCGGATTAAACTGTATCTTACATAGAACATGAAGTTGCACTGTAGCCGAAACTGTTTGACCAACTCCATTGGAAGCGGTACACTGATAAACTCCAGCATCTTTTCGTTCAATTTGCGTTAAACTAAGCGTGAATCCAGTGATCGATTGTTCTCCGGTTGGCAAAAATCCATTCTGCAAAGGTTCGTTTTCATTTCAGTTTAAAATAAATGTAAAAAAAATCGTTATCCTTTTTACCTTCTTAATCCATTCGATTCTCGGTCTTGGATTACCGGTCGCTTTACATTCGAACGACACACTTCCTCCTTTCCGAGCCGTTACGTGACCATTTGCTGGCGACATTGTTACAGTTGGCGGAACTACAATGGAAAAATTCACATTAATCAGTATTTGCTGAATTTTTTCAAGTATACAATCAAACAAATGAGGAGATTGAGTTTTTAAGCATTTTTTGCACTGGAATTTCAATGGTTGAATAATGAAATGATTGTGCACGTTTTTCCGTTTTCGTTGTGATAATAATTTGAACGCGACATTTCTCGACAAAAGATTCTATCTATTATGTAAACTTTTTACTATGCAAATTGTGTAGATAATGTAATTATATTACTGGAATTCCACGCGACGTTCGTTCCGGCGAAAAGCTCTCGTAAAACGGCACATGGAGAAAAGCCACATTTACATGCACACATACTCATGTGAATCTCATCCGGGAAAAAGAGTGCAACGGAATGCAAATATTTGAAATTATTAAAATAAATCGGTCTTTTGCGCGAGCCGGAAAAATTTATTCGAACCCATTCGCTGTTTTGTGTTGTTTTGTGACCGCAAAACAGTAACGGGGTACCTGTGGGATGTGCACCGGGAGGAAGAGGCCACGAGATGAATATGTTGCTGTGTCCTTTCGAGATTAAAAGGTGATGGAACATTTATTTATGCAAATTCAATGCTTTTATGAATATTTTACTCATAATGAAGGCATTCAGCGCGCGGTTTGATCCACAGGAATTTCACAACGTAAATCCACTGGGGAGCCATATTGAAATTGCGGACTTTCACGAAATTTCACCAATTTACAAATTCATAGAGATGTGTGGAAGCATTTTTTTTTTCATTCATTTTAGTTTTTCCGTTGTATGATAGGACTCTCGAGGCATGATCTTAGCATTTAAAATAAATGGCTGCATATATTATCTAAGTCCATCTAAGTCCCGATTAGTATAGCAAGTATTCAAACCTCCGGTTAGTGCCCGAGTTAAATAGGTTTACACAACCAAAACTACAACTACGGGCTGTTAACTCTCTAAGAATAGCCAAATTGGGTAGGATAATTGTGGAATAGCTGTATAGAGTGTTTGTTGTGGGTAGAAAGAGATAAAAATTCCCACATTTTATTTCTTTCTACCGGCAATAAACACTCTATACAGCTATTCCAGAATTATCCTACCGAGTTTGGATATCCTTGTCTCGTCTTAGAGAGTTAACAGCCCGTGACTACAACTTTCTTTTACAACAATTAATATCAAAAAACTTTGATATTTAAATGAAAAAGTTCAATTAATTGATAAAATAAAATAATTAAATTTCCACTACGTCAAATACTTCCGAAAGTCTCACGAAAGGTTGCCAACATACATAGTTTGATTTCAAGGTTTATAAATTACACAGGTTGTCACATTAGAAGAACAATGACGTCATCCGAAGTATATACGTACGATTTTGATATATTGTTACCAATGTTACAGTTATGAATTTGAATTTCTTCTGGATAAGTCACTTTAAGCCCGTGAGGTAAAGGGCGGATTCAGGATTTTTTCTGGGGGGGGGCACAATATCATCTTTCATTTGCAAATGCGTGAAAGGGATTACGAAAAAAATTCGCAACTCCAGCCAGAAATAGACTTGAGTTTCATTAATGCTCTTTCTGTTATTTTATTCATATATTTCAACAACTCTAATAATTTGATTTGCTTCTAAGTATGTACTGTTATGGAATCTTCACAGTACACAAAAATACCTTGGGGGGAGCACGGAGGCTGAACTCCCCTCCCCCTCCCAAATACGCCCTTGCCGATGAGGTCACCTATGTATTTTATTCATTTGTGAAGTAAGAGCCATTCTTAAGAGCTAAACGCTTATAAGGGCAGAACTTCCGACATATAATCGAGGTATTACTTTCCCGGACTAGCTATCCGAGCGAATCTTAGCTTTAAAAATACTATCATCAAAGCTATACAATGTAGTTCATATGGATTCCAGGACATCAGAGGGTCGAAGAAAATGACCTTACCAACGCAGCAGTAAAAGAAACTACAAAGAGAAGAGACCATCTGACGGCCAAGGAAGATCCACCACGAAGGACACCATAAGAGTGTGTCAGAAACAAATTTGGGTATTATGGGATGATATATGGCGACGTTACCCTCAAAAGCTGCAATGGGTTAGACAAATAGTGTAGGATATTTCACCACTGGGTACCCTGACTAAAAGGGATAATGTTGTGTCTTCCGAGCTGAAAATTGGTTTTACCACATTGACCCACTCTTACCAGAAACGATGGTTTGCAGGAGAAGTGGGAGTGAACTAACAGTAGACCATATTCTTCTGGAATGTTAGTATTATGGAGAGAAAAGGGCGCAGTGTAAAGACCGTAGGACATCGAGGAATACCAGAACACAACTAGAGGGACCTAAGCTTCCATCAGATCCCTCAAAGTTGCGGGGATATACTAAGCCATTTGGATCACTATTTTCAAGTGCTAGATATTCTTAGTTGAATGTATCTAAGAAAAGTACCGCGAGTAAAATTATTCGATAATAATAGACAGTGAATAAAATCGTGTTGAACCTACTGGTAGCCGAGTGGTCTATTTTTTCTCTAAATTTACAATATTTCTCGATAAAAGATTTAATTAACTCTAGAGTCGCTAAAGGTCCTTAGTAGTTATAAAGCGACGGTAAATAACAATTAAAAAGAAATCGTGTTGCCAACGTACATAGTTTGATTTTGGTAGATCATCTATATTCATTTGTGAAGCAAAAACCATTCTTAAGAGCTTAGAGTGTATAGGGGAGGAACCTCCGACAAATAATCGAAGTGTTACCTGTCACGGACTAGCTATCCTATCGAATTTTAGCTACAAAAATATTATCATCAAAGTCATAAAATGCAGGAGTTCGTATGGATTTCTGGACATCAGAGGATTCTTTACAGTTTTGTAACTAATGACCAAATTAATATTTCATGATGTGATGCCTTTTGTTTTCGTAAATACAAAATTTATTTTTGATTTGACTCCAGTATCTTTCTAAAACCCTAAATTCCAGATTGAGAAACAATCAAAGGTGAGTGTCGATGATTTTTGTAGAAAATCGGGCTCATGTGTACTTTAGCACATCCACAATCTGGCAATGTTGCATTTTCGACTTTGTTTTTAATTTAATTCGCGACTACATCGGTCCATAATGAAAATTTAGCCACAAAAGAGAGAACTATACCATATTAGAACTTAATTAACAACAAATCGCGAATTAAATTAAAAACAAACTCGAAAATGCAACATTCCCAAATTGTGGGTGAGCTAAAGTACACTTGAGCCGAAAGTCGTTCCAATTTCTCGTTTTTTTCTAGTTGAATAATGTACAGTACGGAACTCGGATATAACGAAGATGAACCTAAAGTATTCCCTTTGTTATAGGTATTCGATAGAAAGAAGATCAATTTTAATATGATAGGAGCTATTCTAAAACCCTTTATGCAATCTCGATGCATTTATTTCAACTGATAGCCAGGAGGCAAAGGGAGCTTTTGCATTTATCGAAAAATGTTCATTAGTCGCCTGCCATGGAAACACGCATATCGAACAGCCGCAGGGATGATGGTGGTTTCGTGATAAAATAATTATCATGAACCATTTAATAATTGGCAAGGGTCAGTTTCATTTGCCTACACATAACATTTCGGTTAAAATAATAACTGCAACATTAATAATAATAATAATTCTCGATGTTTTTAGACAATTGTACATAATATCCAACACCCTCGTGTTTCAGGTGGATTTACATCGTCGACCCTTTACAATTCCACACGTTCATGCCACTGGATTTTATCATCTCATTTGCATATATTTACATGGACTGGAATAAATTTCAACATTTTAAATATTTAAATATTCCGAACTACGATTAATTTAGACGAAGAAAAATTGAAGATTCCATTGATGGAAGCTGCTTTTGTTCCTCTTGTGTGGTAATTATTCTTTCATCCCGAATTATTTACTCCTACTGAGTAGCTGGGACAAAGGGAAATCTCGGTACTTATTTGGGGGTATTTTCTAATGTCCAGTTTATGACGGGTAGCGCCTGGTTCAGACACATTCAGCACGAAAGGACATATTAGAGAGCCCAATTTCCCTGGAGCTTTTTGATTATGTGCAGCCTTCACACACGTTTGTGCCATCGTCGAGCTTTCCTGGAAGAGGACGAATGAGTGGGAGAGGATATGACGCGACGTAAAAGGCCTTTGTAAGCGTAATGTCGGCAAGTTGTGTGAAAGCTCACTTTGTATAATGAAGTATTTTGCATCATAAAGAGAATATAAACTAAAACGATGACTGGTTATGACGTCATATGTATGTTCATGTTATTTTTAATAGCCTGCAGGAATCAAATGTGAGCTTTTTATCGGTCACTTACAATTACATGTATTGATAAAAGGGCTTTTCCAGTAGGCAAACGGAAATTTGATTGTATTTTTAAATGAAATCTTTCCACCAATAGTTCAAGCTTTCAACCATACTGCATACTAAAACATTTTTTTGGGGTGAAATTAATGCGTAGAATTTCACGGCCTTCATAACCATATAGTGTGTTTTCAATTTTTTAAGTCTTTTAAAAAAATAAGATTTCCTAAGAGCATGCTCAACGTAAGCTTCGACAAGCATTCGGTACGGTTTCGCAGCATATTTTATTTAATTAAATGGTAATAAAAAATCATTGCTTTCTGTGAATAAAGACGGATTTAGGGGGGGGCATGGGTACACATGCCCTCCCAGGGTATTTTTGTGTACTTAGAAGCACTGTACTGGAGATTCCATAACAGTATATACTTAGAAGCAAATCAAATTATTAAAGTTGTGAAAATATATGAATAAAGTAACAAAAAGAACATTAGTGAAACTCTAGTCTATTTCTAACTGGAATTGCGAATTTTCTCGGCGATCCCTTCCACGCTCTTGCAAATGAAAGATAATATTGTGCCCCCCCCAGAAAAAAATCCTGAATCCGATCTTGCTGTGATTCGTACTTTTTACGCATAAAACTCGATTTGGTAAATTCTATTAAAAATAATTAAATGGTAAGGAATTTCCACTTTTGCCCAGTGAAAATTTTCATTAGATATCAAAATAAAATAATTGCCTCAAAGAATTTGCTTTGCACACCCTTTATTGGCACCCAAAACCATTTATTGGCAAATTCTGGTTTCATATTTACAAACCTTGTGGTTCGTAAGTTAATTTTTGATATATAATTTGTTCGAAAATAAATTATTCAAATCTTTTTTGTCAACTATATTGGTCGTTAGTGTTAACTTTTTCTGCCTAACGGCAGAAATACTTTCCCGCGTGGTTGAACTCTTCCCAGTATTGTTGTTTGTCTATGACGAGATCAAATTCTTTATATTCTATTTTTTAACAGACCAAAAATTCCGCTCCATCTTCTTTGTTTTTTTAGATACTTCTACAGCATCCAATATGGAATCCATGTTTCTGAGAATCTTAATTGTAAGACTCACAAATCGTTCTAAAGTAAATTTTTGATAAATCATTTATTTGAAAACGAATTACTGCATCTTTTTCGTCAATTTATTA
Organism: Sisyra terminalis; assembly: GCA_958496175.1. Classification (NCBI taxonomy): domain Eukaryota; kingdom Metazoa; phylum Arthropoda; class Insecta; order Neuroptera; family Sisyridae; genus Sisyra; species Sisyra terminalis. The sequence continues at coordinate 17,688,953 of OY292279.1, read as the reverse complement.
GGCCGAAATAGTATCCTGCGTAGTTGATCTCTTGCCACCAACATAGTGAGGATACTATCCATGATGAGATCCAATCCTTCAGATTCAGATTATAACAGATCGAAGATTTTAATCCGTTTTCTTTGTTTTTTTAGATCCTTCTACTGCATCCAATATGGATTCTGGGATATTTCTGAGAATGTGATTTATCTAGGATGCGTTTCGCTAGGCGTTTACAATGTCTTCTCTTCTTTTCTCAACGAAATAAAGATTCCACTTCGTCTTCTTTGTTTTCCCAGATCCTTCTACAGCATCCAATATGGATTCCATGTTTCTGAGAATCTAGGATGCAATTCATTAGGCACCCAAAATGCTCACAACATCTCTTTCATCTCTTTATCAACCGAACGTTGTTGGTGACTAATAAAATGTATCCTAGATTCTCAGAAACATGGAATCCATATTGGATGTTGTAGAAGGAAAACTGGAAAAATATAAGAAAAAAACCAAGAAGACGGATCGAAATCTTCGATTTGTTACACAGAGAAATCTGAAGGATTAGACCTCATCATGGTAAGAGTTCAGCCACGCAGGATACTATCTCCGCCTAAGAAATTGACGAAAAGGATGCGAGTAATTGGTTTTCGAACAAATGTTATTTAAAAAATTTACTTTTGAACAATTTATTGATTCCCTTTAATATATGAAAGCATAGTGTTCTCCGTTGGTTCATTGTTTACACTAACATTTACGATTCATTTTTTACATTGTTTGAAATCCATGAAAAAACAATCCGTGGATACAATTCGAATCAAATTTCTCTGCAATGCAATGATTTTCCCAATATACGGAGTAATTAATTTCGTCTGAAACGGACAACAATTAGTTGGGGAACTGTATATAAAATTTCATTTGCAGAAAGGAGTCTAATTTCCTTACGATAACAATGGAAAATTCATTTATTCGACAGAATAAACATGTAATTTATTGTAAAATGAATATTACAGCCTTCGTAATTAGTAATTTAATACAAATTGAATGAACGGATTAACTATATAATTGTAAATTTCTAATCCTTCGATGCGATGCAAGGGTGGTGGCTGGAACTACTATTCGTATATTTGAGGAGAATTTAAAAAAAAAATGGATTTTTTTTTGTAAGTGTATTGCATAATAGATTCATACGATAATCCAATTGATTATATTGAAGGGATATAATCCTATTTGTATTTTTGATATTTTTTTCCACAACATTGAATTTATTTTAGATGGATGAAAGCTAATGAAGGTGCCATCGGGCATGTAATAATTCTCTCCCTAACGTTCCCTTATTTGATCTTGTTATGTACTTACTTTATATGGGAATGTATAATTGATTTAAAAACGGGACTTGTCTAGTTCTCGAGACAGTGAAGGGCTTATTTACCCCATGAGTCATCCCTCATTTAATGCGGAATTTCATACCAGTAGTATAACGACAGCAAATTATTAATGTTTTAGGATAAAACTACAAGTTCTACAAACCTAGAATTTCAACGGTATGGATTTGATCACCGGGTGTTCCATCGCCGATTTGGCACACATAATCACCGGCATCTTTCGTATCCACATCACGTATCTGCAATGAATATCCAAGAAGACGAAATCGCGTGTCCAAACTAACCATCAAATTGCCGGCCGTTAGTAGTATACCCCCTTTGCGCCACACGAGAACATAACTACCTGGAAATAAGAAGAAAAATATATGAGAAAATAAAAATCTACTTCCAAGTTCAATCCACTAAAAAGATTCCAGAGGAAGTTCATTGAGACGTCTGTTTAAAATTTGAATGTACAATTTCGAAATTATAATCTCCAACGTACATGTAAAATAGTTGGCTGTTGTTTGGAACGATGGAAGACGAAAATGAGGTTCTAGTGAACTGGAGGAGACAATGTGGAACACGGGAAATACGGGACTTGGGGGTGCGAATGAGGAATGGGGAATGGGTGGCTTTTGTAGCGCGTTTCATTGCCGCACTGTATACAGTCGGGGTGCTTAATTAAACCAAGAGCCTGCGGTTAAATCAACTAAACTTATAATATGTCGGCTTCATTGTTATGTATATTTCATCTTTGCCTATCCCGAAATTCGTCAGCAGCGACAACAACGATTCGCTTTATCACACGCAATGAAAATGAATGTGATGATTAATTTGCACGCTTCTCTTGAGATTTTTCCCGAAGGACTTTTACACGAGGAAAGTCGGGAATGTTTTCGAGGAATACTTCAAGTAAATGTTCAAATCGATATTAAAAGTGGTACGTGCACGGCGAATAGTCTTTTTACGTTAAATAAAACCATCAAAATGCTTTATAACCCTTGCAATTTTTATCTAAATATGTACATATTTTCATTGGTGTAATACAATTTTTGGTCAATTTTCTTTCACCAAAACTGGTTTGCATAGAATTCTATCTATTTATTTGTGCTAAATTTTAAAGATTGATATTAACGGAATTTCCTATTTTTTCGTTTTCAATCAATAAAAATTTCTCTCACAGGAACATCACGTTTTAGCACTTGGACTAATCATACTTTTATTAAATCAAATTATATATTTTCGATGACTTTGAACAGTGATACTGTTATGTAAAATAAAAATTATTTTGTGGTCTTATTTATGTAATATAATTCACAAACGTAAACTATAAACAAAAATTTAAGCAAAAGTTCAAAGAAATGTATTTTTGACGTATTGCCCAGATACGTATTTCGATTGCCAAGCAATCTTCTTCAGTGATGATCAAGTCGTATTGGATCGCATCGTAACTGCTATTATTCGATAACTCATCACATAACTGTTCCGTTCATTTCTGCACGGAATATTATTTTGCACCTAATTCTGTGGTGTCTACGAAATGACCAAGACAAGAAATAAAATTATTGGTTTTGATAAGGAAAATATTATTATTTGGAAGTATTATTATAAAGTTCTATGAAGTATTATGAATTTGTGAAGAAGACAAAGGATTGAAAAGACAAACTATGTCTACCCAAGTGAGATTACATGGAATGGAACTCTAATATTTGAAGAATTCATATTCCACCAAATGAACGTGATATAGAAATATTTATTATCATAAATATTTTATAAATACTCATATCATTTACACAATCGTAAAACATAATACAAAAGATGACGGGCGGCTGTTTCGTGATATTGCAATGTACAATCCATGAAATCAATCGATGTATTTATATGCATATAAATCACAATAGAAATAATCAAAGTATTAGTATAAACAATATATAACTTGCAAGATATGTAATAATACAATAAAACAGGATTTTTATGCTATATGGCTTTTTTCCATTAATCAAATTATTTTTTACTTTTAATTTCTCACTTTTTCAGAACTACAGGAAAACTCCATGTTGGAGAATTCTCGACGCAACAATAGCAGTTACGGAACGATCCAACCCTACTTGATGACCACTGAGGAAGATTGTTTGACAATCGAAATACGTATCTGGGAAATACGTCAAAGTTACATTTGTCTGAACTTTTGTTCAAATTTATGTTTAAAGTTTACTTTTGTAAATTAAATTACATTAATAATATTGTTTTTTTTTATTTCACGCTGACGAAGTAGTCGGTTTCAGCTACTTAAATATAAAATCGACTTCTATTTAAAATTTTGTTATTATAGATACAATTTTATGATCTTCAGTGCACAGAATATTTTGCAGCTGATTGAAAAGAAAATGCTCTATTGTTAACTAAAGTAATTTATTCCGTAAATCAACGAAATTTCGATGGTTTGGGAAGTAAATGATGATGTCTTAAGACTCGATATTCGTTTTAGATGACATTCCAGAGGATATTCAATATTGGATAATGAGGACTTATCTCCTTTCAAAAGAGTCAATTTTCTCAATTCTTTTTGCAATAAGGCACTGAAACTGTTGGGAAATCCATAACATAGCTAATGGTGAATATTTGCGTTGACCATTTTCATGCGTTTTTACGCCATATTGAAAAAACCATTGGAATAATTTCCTTTTTATAAGAACTTTTTATATTCCGTTTAAGAAAAATCCAAATGTTAGAATAATTTTTTCAACCAATACTTTTAGAGAACGAAAGAGGGCTCGAGAGTTCTGGAAAATTTTTGAGTACCAAATTTTACTGTTCAGAACGAGTTTCCTTACAAACGATGGGATAGGATATCATAAAACGCCCATGCTGATAAATCCATCTCCTCAATTTTAATTCCTTCTGTAGAGTGAAGCTTTTTGGACTTTAAATTATTAAAAAATCAATCCTCAAACCATCAGAGGGATGGCCAGGAAGTTGGAGTAATTCGTCAGTTTCTGCAGGTATTTGGAACTCCATTTTTCGATCTCTTTCTTCACTGTTCTATTTTGCAGATTTTTGTAAATGTGGTCATTATTTATATACCACAGCATTTGGAGAAAAACTGATAATTTTTGATTGGTATCTTTGTATTAAGTCGATTTCTGAATTTGAGGCTGTTCCTCAGAGTTGGACCTTGCACGTCCAGACTAGCTTCCATATCGATGTATAAAGTAGTACTTTCTCTTGAAAGGCATGACCCCTTAAATGTAAGGTAATACGTTTTTGTAATTATTTTCAAGTTTGATTGATTTCTTTTTGTTTTTATATGTTTCGTCAATGGTAACCTTCTATCAAGATGCATACCAAGACATTTTGTATCAATCGTTTTTAAGCTTGTTGGAGGTATTCCTAGTAGTTTCATATACGCATTTACCGAATTTTTCCAAATTCAATATAAAGGTGCATAAAATGAACAAAATCGCCAAACCCGCGAGACTAACTCACCAAACTTCTGGGGTTTAATTGAACCCAGGTTAAGAATCACTGTATGATACGATCACATTGGGGTAAAGGTATTCCCTTTTAAGGTAAAGATTGGACACCCCATAGGACGTTGATTTTTCATGAAAATCGCAAATTTCAAAAAAGTTTTTTAAGCATGCCAATTGAAAGTATACGTCCTTTTGTACATGCTGTGCAAATTTTTCCGAACCCACGGTTTTTTCTTGACGAAAAATGATTTCTTCTGCCACTTTGATGGTCGATATCTCCCATAAACGTGGCTTGTTTTCGGAAAAATTTGCACAGCATGTACGAAAGGACGTAAGGACAGAAGAAAAATTTTTCAATTTGAAAAATTCATTTATAAAGTTTTATTTGCATGGTACATAAAACTAGGTACCCAATAATACCGTTACTCTTTAAGTGACAAAGTCACCAATTCAGAATGTTATTTTTAGTGATTTGGACTATTATTTCGAATTGATTTTTTTAGGAAAATTATATTTAAGAACTTGGCAAGATTAATAGTTTTAACGGGAAAAAAAAACCAGGGAAAAAATCACAAGGAAATTTTCCTGTTTCAAGTAGATAAATATTTTAATTTTAAATTTAATAACTCTTTATAGGTTTTATTGAAAATACTCTATAAGTAAAGTACTTTTAGTAATAAAACAAAATCATTGATAGTAATGATCGAAGCCAATCGTTATCTGTAAAAGTAATAATAGATACCCAGAAGTTATACGGACATAAGAAAACGTACTTTTTCTATAGTTGAAGGATAAGTGTTATACAAAAATTAGTAATTTTCTCCCAAAGAGATAAAATCTGTACTCATTTGAGTTGATGCCCGCCAGTGTATGTAGTGTAAACTTTGAATATCTGTTAAATAGTTGATGAGTGGCAATTTCGTTATTTTTCCACACTTCCACTATACAACGACTGTAAGAAGATGAGTGGTTCTGTCATTTTCCGGGAGGGAAACAACGATAAAGAAACAGGGAATTTTTCCCATTTTCATAGCTATTTGATCCGACCACATTGTTCGGATGAGAAAAAGTGTTATCAATATTTAACGGTTGCCACATTCAAGCTTTCGTCCTGCTAACGGATTTTCTTCTGCACGACGAAGCTCTTCAGCTTTGCCAAACAAAAGCTTTGCAACTCTTTCCAACGATGAATAGTTACGTGGTGGAGCGAAAGCGTTAATAACTGACAGCTATTTTCATTAAAACTGAGAAAATTGTGAAATGAAAGAGAGACATTATCTTCACTCGTGGCTATGCATACGATTAAAAATGGTTTCCCATTTTTTTCCAGAAAAATTCCTATCAAGAGTTCAAAATTTTCCAAGGAAATTACAATAAAATAATGGAAAAATGCGTTAGCATGCTTCACATTTGGAAATATCGCTAAAATAATAATTTATTGATGCTTAAAGTTTGTAAAACTATTTTTGGTCTATCCTTATACTCGTATGTAATAGGTTTTGGATTATACCTTGGTAAAACCTTGATTAATTTATTTATAAAATTGAAATATACAAATGAAAATAATGGACGGTAGGATCTGTGGAATGATGTAGACCCTAAGATTTGGGTGCATAAATTATGAGTAGGTAGAAAAAGGAGATGATAGCATCCCTGTCGGGATCCACTGATATAAAGCGTACAGATTTGGAAAGTTATAAAGCATAATAGTGCAGTTTAAATTTGAATTAATATTTTTTTGTCAATACTCTGTAAAATAGTTTGTTAATTCTTGATGTGATCGTTGATAAGCTATAAAAATCAGTAGAATTATAAAAAAAAAAATCCCATTTAATTTTTACCAACAACAAAAAAAGCTGTGCACCTCTTTTAATAATAATATTAACCCTTATGTTACTTCCCAATTTTTAGAGTAGTTCCTACTCGAAAAAACCTAAATATCTAGTTAGAATTCTTTGATATATTTTTGTAAAGATACCTCTAAACTTTAAAGCAGTGTTTCTTAACCTGGGTTCAATTGAATTCCAACGGTTTGGTGAGTTAGTCTCGCGGGTTCGGCGGGTTCTCGAAAGTTTGAAGGTTCTTGGAAATTTTAAATATATACCTATGTTTTGATTTAAAAAGAAAAATCCAATTTTATTTTTCCACTTAAAATGGGTTCGGTGAATGTGCATGTGAAACTAGTAGGGGGTGGTACCTTCAACAAGGTTAAGAACCACTGCTTTAATGTATATATACATTAAACTGAGCCCAAAAAAACGACTATTTTATTTTTGTAAAATATATATTAAAAATATTATTCGGGCATCAGGATGACTAAAAATATTGTGAAATTTTGAATCTTTAATATTAATATTAAAAGATTTATCATCGAAATTTTTGATTATTCAATTGAAGGATATTTTTTTTTATCTAAAATTTTGAACCGTCATATTGAATGAGTAAAACAACATATATTATTGACGGAAATTAAATGTTCTACAAAAAATGTCCCCTACAAACTTTCGTCAGACCAACCGTTTCCTTATAATCAAGTCTTGAACATTGATTTTTGTTTTTATGATTTGATGTTTTAAATTAAGAATTTTACAACTAATGAACGGAATGGTATTCTAAACAAATTTTTATATATTTTTGAAGAAAATTGAATATTCTACAAAAAAAGTCTTTAAGAAATTTTGATAAATTTACTCCTTTCGAAGTTATTTAAGGCCAAACTTGAAGTTAAAATAAAATTACGCTTTTTTTGGTATAAGCTGTTTTATTTTATTCGATTGAACAATTTGACGTTTTACATCAAAGATACGCTCATTATAAAGATCAATATAATAATAACAAACGTAGTAATAACAAATGTATGTATGTATTTTGACAAAGACAGAGAAGAAAGAATGTATTTAAAAACATATGAAACAAAAAAAATTGATTAAAAACCAAATGAAATAATTAAGATCTCGAATTTGAACTAATTGTTGTCGTTTGTTTCAACTATCACTTTGATTTCATTCAATTGTGAATTTTGTCATTTACCAGTTATGGTTGTGATTATTTCACGGTTCGTTACTAGTCAATACAATATAAGCAAACGTAAGTATATCCGCAAAGAGAGAGTACAAAGAATATATTTCCACATATACGTAAGGGTGAAACAAAAAAAACATTTAAATTAAAACCTACTATAATAATCATTGTTTTAAATTGAAATAACCGATTGTTGCCATTTGTTTCAACTGGCATTTCAAATGTATATCTATTGTTTGGTCAATGTTGCCTGTGAATATTTCATGGGTAGCTACTAGTTGTTTATAATATGATTAATAAATCATTTTTATTAAAAAAAATAACTTTGGCATTGGCTTAATATTAGCTAAGAGAAGTGAAAAGCATTTATGTAAAGAAAATAACTATTAAGGGAGATTAAATTATAAATAAATCACGTGTTTTAAATAATATTTTTTGTGATTTTATCAAGAGAATAAAAATATATCTTTGATATAAAACATTAATTTTTTAAATCGAATATAAAGAACAAATTTTTGGAAAAAAATCGAAGTTTTATTTTAGTTTCAACTTTGATCATAAATAACTTTGAGAGATGTAACTTAATTAAAAAAATTTAAGGTACCTTTTTTGTAGAACATTTAATTTACCTCAAAAATATATAAAAATTTTGCTCAGAATATTAATTGGTTCATTAGTTATAAAATTATAAAGTTAAAAAATAAAATCGTAAAAATAGATCAATATTTCGGACTCGATTATAAGGAAAGGGTGGATCTGACGAAAATTTATAATTTGGAATTTTTTGTAGAACATTCAACTGCCTTCAGGAATATATGTTGTTTAATTTTTTCAAATGGTGATGGTTCAAAAGCTTTACGAGAAAAAAAAAGCTTTTGATGCAACAATCAAAAAATGCGATTAAAGACCTCTTAATATCAATTTAAAAGGCTCAAAAATTTACAATATTTTTTTTTTGTCTACTTGGATAATAATTTTTCATTTATCTTTTAAAAAAAATAGTTTTTGGTCCTAGTATTCCTACATGAATATATTAAACGTATATTCTATAAGGCGTTCACAACACCCACAACACTAACGCATATCTCCATGATTTAACCCGTTCCACTAGGTTACGAGTGTTACAATTATAGATCCAAGTGGAATGGGTTAAGAAACATTTTGAGCTTTGACGCCATTAGCCGATTTGACAATTGAAAAACGTTTTCATGAAAATTATGTTAAAAATTTGCAAGCCTTTTATTAATGCATATATTTATATATTATACAAAAGTAAGAATAGTTTTATTTCTTAAATAGATTTAAGCGAATTCCTTCACAAAAAGATAATTAATTTTCAGTTTCCATCTAAACTTTATACTGTGAAAACTTTGTGAGAAATGTGTAATCCTTGTGGGACACATATTGTCCCGGTATCCTGGCAATAGCTACTGTACTATATAAAGTTGAAAATGTATAATACCAAAATTGACGAAATATTTTTAAAAAGACGATATCACTAATAAAAATTGCAATATTTCTGATTATAATTGAATATAAGCACTACGGTAACTAAGGGTCGTAACAAAGGGTTGTAACAAAGGGTTACGAGCTTTAATTGTTTAAGGTGAGTCTTTAGACCTTTATAATACTTGAAAACATAAAAAAGCATTGATTGGAATTATTTGAAGTATTAATATATTTATTTTTAATTAAATAAATTTCAGAAATTTTGTATTTTAACATTGAGAGATCTAAGTTACGCACGAGTGAATAAGAGTAAGCTTCAAATAGCGAATGGTGTGAAGGGTTCATCAAGTTGACTAATTAATTGAATTATTAGTATATGAAGTAAAATATGGAAGGCAACTTTTCGTAGAGGATGAAAAAAATGAATAAAAACAAGAATATATATTGAAAAACGTAGACAAAGATTTGTAAAGCATATGCGGTTGGATACGGATAAAAAAGGAAATCTCATAAAAAACAATAGGGAAAATCTTGAGGCTATGAAGGAGATTTGAGTCAAAGCTGGTGAATAAATAGAATTATGTCAGTAGACCATAAAATCCCCGCAATTTACGTGTAAATTATATCCATTGATCAGCTCTTGGTGGCTTTGATGCCACCGTAATAAAGCTGTAAATTTACACAAAAGGGGAGAATTCGATTCAAATTGAGAAACATTGGCTACATTCTTGTGCTTGTCGCCAATCGGATCGAATCGAAATCAAAATCGAATTTATTTAACAACCAACGAATGCCACCCACACTCACTGTATGCTTTTGATCGATTGATCCGCGAAACTGTCACCATCCTGTTTCGTACGGTCTCTGGAACGACGCGGCAACGATATATAAATGTAATTGGTCTCCCAACTAATTTGCATATAGATTGTTCCCGTCTCCACAACTATCCCGGGAACGACAAAGACGACCCACGCGCCGCGCCCCTCTTGCATAGATTACCAGCAAAACACGAGCTTTCAAGCCAAAACCGTCCTCACGAATTTTCATGTGCAAACCTCGCCTGTCGGTAGACCGCATCTCATTACTAAAACAACTTTTGATGATAAATTTGCAAAAACGAAAAAAAGGGCAGCACATTGTCTTTTTAATCATTCGAAATTAGACAAGCCGGAACAATTTGAAATTAACACCCAACGAGGCGCTTGTAATAATAATAATAACAATAATGATAGGCACAGATGAAAGGGTTTTTTACCAACGTGGAACATTTCCTCGTTTCATTGTAATTTGCAAATTGGGTAAAGCGTTTGTCACCACTAATGTCTCCTCCAGGGGCGGTTCATAACGAAAAATTTTTTAAAAAGGTATTTTTTTTTATATTGTGCCACAATAAATGCTCTATGATCATTATATTTTGTAGAAGAGACACTGGAAAGTCTCAAGAAAAAATGGAGAAGACAATTGGAAATCCTGGATTTATTAAAACGAAAAAGGACTATCCAAATTTGAAGAACCTTTCCAGAGATAGATGGTGCTGAAAGAAGGAATTCAACCTTGCGGGAATACATAAACACAATATACAAGTAAATTTTGAGGTAGGAATTCTCTTCTCAATTTTTCGATCCAATTATAAACTAAAACAATCATTTGATCGATTTAATCTAACTAAAGTTCTTTAAAAAGAAATATTGGGAAACTCAATTGAAAAAAAACATAAAACCAACTTTCTTTTGGTTGTCAATTGGGTACCGATGAGCACCAGATTACACAAATAAGTGCTTGCATTTTACTTATAAGTCTTACTTTTGACGCTTTCAAAGAATCACTTAACGATATTGTAACGATAGTGATCATTTAGTTGAAGTTTTAAGGATTACCGCTCTATAATACGCCAGTAGGTCAGGGTTCAGGCCGCGGAATTTCCTCTAATTATGACTAATAGACATTGCAGTTGTTAAGTGACTATAGGTAACCAGAATAAATAACTTTTATGACCAAATTTGTCTTACAAAATGGATTCTCTAACATTGGGAAATATCAAGTCGTTTCTAAAATCAATTGGAGAAATATTAATCAACTTGTCGCTAAATTGCTGCATATTTGCTTGATTTCGTTTCTTCGTTCCTGATATTAATATTTCTCAAATTAAAAAGTAATGTTATTACAAGTGGCAAGCGATTTAATGATCACAAACATTTACTATGTTCCGTCGTTTACTATCGTTTACTTTTTTTATTGGGTTGTTCGAAAAGTAATTTCGTTTTTTTCCGACAAAAGATTTAATTGTATTTTTTTGGACTCATTTTATATTTAAGCCATTTTATAATCATTGTGTGTTTTGAGAGCTCATATAGTAAGGCTTGTATGTGAAAAAGCTCAAGTGATTCTGCGCAATAGTTTTTGGTTCGTGTCCTTTTAAATATGGAAAGTAAAAACCAGAATTTCCCTCATATATTACTTTTTCATAATAGAAAAGGTAAAATGCTGTTTAATAAGAAAATATTAACCGATGTATATGCATAAGATGTACTGGCACCACACCAGTGCCAAAACTAGTTTGTAAAATTTTTATCGTCGGCAAGTTTGATGTCGAAGATGCACAACGGTCTGGAAGACCGGTTAAAGCTGATAAAGTTTCAATGAAACTATTAGTTAATGCAAATCGGTGAATAACAGTACGTGAGATGGGTAAAAGGTAAAATTTACCAAATTCAATTGTTAATGATCCACTTGAAAGGCCTAGGATTAACCTTAAACTTCGATATATGGGTTCCCTATGTTTTTATGGGGAGAAATTTGACCTCATACAAGTTTTGTGCCCTCCCAAAAGCTTTTACAACTTGAATGGTATAAACTGCCATTCCCCTCATATTCTACAGATCTGGCACCTTCGGTTTATTATTGGTTTTGACCACTGCAAAATCTTTTAGACGGTTAAACCTTTACTTCAAATGAGAAAGTCTAAAATCCCCCAAGATCAGTTTTCGGCTAAAAAGAGCAAAAATTTTTTCAGTGAAAAACCATACTACAGCCAGAAAAATGGCAAAAGGTATTGAACCAGAATGGCCAATATATAATTTAAAAAAAATATTTATTCACTATACAAAAATTGTCAAATTATCACAAAAAAAAGAAACGAAATTATTTTCCGAACAACCTAATATTAACAATACCGATCCCACGTCCCGTGATCTACCGGCAAACGATGGAACATAACAACTGTTTGTGATAATTAAATTACTTATCACTTGTAATGATGACTTTTTAAATTGAGAAATATTAATATCTAGGAACTCTTCTAGAAATTCTTTTCGAATAAACGAAAATAAGTAATAATTTAACAATTTAAACTTCCTGAAGTGAATTTTTTTATAGTTTGCATTTTTTCATAATTGACTAAAACGGTTGAATATGTTTGGAAGATCCTAGTGATGAAAGGTGATAACATAATTGGTTAATAGACCAATAATTTTCCATTTCCAATTATTGTCTGGGATGTTAGCCTACCACCACTACTTTCCTCTAATTTCTCTGTGCAATTTTCCGCAAGCCTTCAAAATGTATTACAAAATTAATCACTCGAATTTTCCACAAAAGTTAAATCACTTTCGTCGACGGAGACGAGTCCACCTCCTGGATTTAGATCGCTTTGATTGTTCGCGTTTGGTTTTTATTTTATTTGCATCCACCTGCATAAATTTCTCATCCGTTATTTCCCTCCCTTCAGATTATGATTTAGGAATATCGGGATAAAGCGATGGAATTACACCGGGAATTGTGCACTAGATTGATTTCAATTTGCCCTCTCCGGCATATCGTTGCTCTCCCGTTTTATTGAATTACTGTAATGATGATTTATTTCTAATTTATGCAATTCGTTTTGCATCGACGATTATGTCAAACTAATCGAACAAATCGACATGTCGTACCAGCAATTTATTCTGCGTTCTTACTCTATTTGGCCTCAATTAATCGAAAAAATTGTTGACGGTTAAATCATAGCGAGTTTCGGAAAAATTAAGTTTATCGGAAGGAAATCATAATATTTTTTTAAACTATTATTTACTGTCGCTTTATAACTACTAAGGTCTTTAGCGACTCTAGGGTTAATAAAAATTTGCTCGAATAGAATCGAACCCAACATCTACCGGTTTTGGAGTGGTCATCTTAACCACTCGGCCACCAGTAGACTAAAATCAAAATATTATGCCGTACTATTAAAAATATAGTTATCCAAGTAGTTGCAAAAACGGGAAATTTATGGCTTAAAATTTTGTAGAATTTTGTATTAATGCAAAGAAAATTGATAAGGAAAGTTAATGTTTTCCATTGTTGATTTCAAAACTAAAAGAAACCAAAAGATTTCATATAGTTATTATTTATTACTTTTGTAGGCAAGGACTTCATTTTTGTGGGAAACACAATAAAACACTACCTTGTCAAGTAAACCAGGCTCGGAAAATGATTTTTCCGCACGAGTATGTGGTTTTTTTGCATATGCCCACTGGTTGGTAATAACAATAAAGTGAAAACTTAATAAAATCCTTTGTGCCGAAAATGTTTCAAGTCATAAAAAAGACAACGGTCCCACATACCTATAGACAAAGGTTTCAGTATCTTCAACTCTAATATCTCTTCATTGCGTTTTAAGACCGTACATTTTTCACTACGTAAGAAAGAGAGGCAAACACAAAGGGAACAGTGTGGCATTCGGGAATACGAAATAAATCGCAAACTTCCCTCACGTGCTTGTGTGCAGGGAATACCAATATTTATCCGTTTCAAACGGGAAGCATAAATGATCGTTGTTGAATGTTCAATTATATGAATTGTATGTTTCTATTTGCTTACGAGTTGGTAAACATGCGAGATTAATGAGATTAACAACATGAACGTTTACCTTTTTACCGTTTTACTTTATATTGGAAATAATAATGATAGTACCTACCCAATGTCTCCCTGCATAATGGGACCAAATTACAGATAATGTCAAGTGTTCTTTGCTTTGGCGTTTTCTGGCACGAAATCGAAATTTATGTTGAAAAGTTTTCATTAAATATGTAACACAATATGGAATAGAAGGCAAATTGACTTGTTAGTCGGTGTTTTGCTGGAAAAGATAATATTGGTAATTACTGAGAGGTAAATTGCAATTTCGGTTCTGTATTTGTTTTTGATTTCATAATACCAACCAATTACTGTAAAATGTACCGGAATAAGCAGTCCGGTGGTACTATACTGTTTTGCTTTGGGTGTGTGAAAAAGGAGGGATATTTAATGAGCGTAAATATCGTGTAAAGGTATAACAAGAATTGTTATACATTGTTATAACCAGAATTGTTTTTAATGGAAGTCATTAAAAATGTTCAGTTTTATTATAATTTTGAATACTAAAACTATTTATTACGGAAAGTTTTTGTTCATCTAGGTCAGGAATAACGAAATTTTCTGAGGCGTGGGTTAAAATTTATCAATATATTTTTTTTAATAGCAGCTTGTGGGTCACTAATGTGTGTGACGTCCATTAGCGTTTCACAAGGTGAAACAAAGAGAGAGCGATAAACTTACTATGGAAGTCTCTTCCTACAAAAATAGCCAATAAAAGGTTGCCTAGCCATTGGGGCTCAGTTACAAAATTTTGAAAAAAGCTCAAAAAAGTGTATTTTTAACGTATTGCCCAGATGCGCATTTCCATTGTCAAGCAATTTTCCTCAGTGGTCATCAAAGAGTGATGAATGGACTCATCATATAGCAGTTACGGAGCAATCCAATACTTGTTGATAACTACTGAGGAAGATTGCTTGAAAATCAAAATATGTATCTGTGCATTACATCAAAAATTCAATTTGAGCTTTTGTTCAAATTGATATTCTTAGTTAACTTTGATAAACTGTATTACATAAATAAGACCGCAATATATTTTATTTCTTGTTTAGACAAAATGTTCTGAAGAAAATTATGCATATTAGAACCGCTTGAGTAATTAAGATGTTTTATATTTTCTCTTAAACTACAATTAGTTTTCGATTTGTGTATCAAATCTATTGAAAAACATCTTTCGTACAACAATGTCGCAAGAAATACAATTTCAGCATTTTATGCTCTTCGATCTTTGCAAGGATAGTTAGGCAAAGCTGCTATTAAAAACATTACAGCGCATTAGGTACTCATAAATGCTATATGTGTTTTTTTTAGTTCAAATTCGATATTTTTACTATACCATCTTGCACCATTTAAGAAGTCTAAAGACTTCAAACAATAACATGACAAAAGATGGAAATGGATTCAAATTTTAAAGCAATCAAGAATCCGCCAAATATTCCCAACCAATCTTATGTCAACTAAATATAGGACGTATTACCCAAAAGTGTTCAGGAATTGTTTATGAATTATTCAAGAAAAATTTTGGAAAAAATTAATAAGATTATAAGATAAGAAATATTGTGTCACCTGTTACATAAATAAGATCACAATATATTTTATTTCTTGTATAAACAAAATGTTCTGTAGAAAGTTATGCATATAAGAAAGGTTTGAGTAATTAAAATAATTCATATTTCCCTTAAACTACAATTAGTTATCGATTTATGCATCAAATCTACTGAAAAACATCTTTCGTGCAACAATGTCGGAAAAAATATAATTGCAGTATTTTATACTCTTCGATCTTCGCAAGGATAGTAAGGCAAAGCTGCTATTAAAAACATTAAAAAAAACATTTCATATATGCCAAAAGAATGTTTTTTTAGTTCAAATTCGGTATTTTTGTTTTACCATCTTGCACCATTTAAAGCAGGCCATTCACGCTCCGACTTGCAGTCCAACTTGTGGTCCGACTATCGAAGTTGGATCTAAAATCGGACCATGAATCGTGTTGTTGGAAGTTGGATGTCTAGTCGGACTAATCGGATCATTTAGGCGATCCAACTAGTAGTCCGACTAGTTGGACTGCAAGTCGGAGCGTAAATGGCCTGCTTAAGACTTCTAAAGACTTCAGATAATAACATGTAAAAGGAAATAGAAGCTAATTATGGTCAGGCAATCAAGAAACCTCTAAATATTTTCAACCAATATTATGCAAACTAAATATAGGCCATAATACCCAAGTGTCCAGGAATTGTATAATATTCAAGAAAAATCCAGGAAAAATTTAATGAATTAAGATGAGAGATATTCTGTCACTTGTCAAACTTTTGAAATGTTTTTCAACTGAATTTCTATTTATTTTAAATGCTGGAACATTCTTTAGTATTAAAATCATAGACAATTTTAAATGATATTTAAAATACCAATTCTATTAGGAGTTTTGCTCAAAAATCAATTATTTTTGAGGAATTTTTGTGAAAATGAGGCACTCATTTAAAATTGAGTCCAAATTAAAATACCTTTGAAAATTTTCTTTCCTTAATTTTATGTTACAAAAACGACTTTAATATGGAGCTTCTAATAATTATTGGCTTATAACTTTCCGAATTTCATCATTTTATAAACAGAAATTAATTTGAGCTTACAAAAAATAGATTTTTAAAACGATAAAAAAATGTCTTCAGTAGTCGTAAAGCTTATTCATTTTTTATTGTTAAGATTCCGGAAACGTTGTAAGCTAATTCTGTTTTCTAAGTGAAATGAATACGATTTATGAATAAGGGAATTAAACACAACCAGGATTGATGTGAGCTGACAAATTCAAACGTTGCCGAACAAAGTGAACTGATAAATTTCCATCTAGAAGACAATGTGCATGTATGTATATATGCCACAACTGAGGAGCTTTAAGCTCCAACCCTCAATCCCCATTTATATCACATGTAATATTTGACTGGCTTCAAATGCGTTCCCTGGTGGAAGAATGACAGGATTTGAAACATATCCCGACTCCACACAGATCATATTCGAATATTCATCATCCCCAAAATCAGACATTGCCTTGGCTTTTTCAGACCACGGATTCCATATTACCGTATCAGGAAAATTATATTTTTCAATTTTTATTTTACGTCCACCTTGTGTATTCGTTATGATATGTTCTTCCGGGGTATTTTGATAAATACGATCGACATAACCTTTGATCGTCACTTCTTGTTTTTCTTCTACAAATTCATTTAGTTTATCATTCTTATCAATATACACACAATCTTGTAATCCAATTATTTGACAATTTCGGACATCCGGCACTTTGAAATACGTATGCAGAAGTATATTGAAACGAAACGTAAAATGTTCACTGGAATTATAAACACCAACATTGAACTGTAAAGATTTTTCATGTAAAATAAGTCGATAGGTGAAGCAAAAGTGGTTACTCCACATTGACCGAGTGAAATCGTTGTCGAAAATGGAAAAAACCGCTTCAATATCACCGTTTGGAAGTCGTACCGGTTGAGTTTCGACATTCCAACGCATTATTCGTGCAAATCCATGTTGGGGACCAAATGTCCAGGGACCAAATTTCGGAAATACGATTGGTACGCCACCTCGAATTGATTTTTTGTTATCGAAAACTGATTGTTTACTGACAAATAGTTGTTCTTGGTTGTTGAAACGCCACGAAACAACCGTGGCACCATGTAAATTGACGGTGCATGATGTGTTGTGTCCACGATCTAGTACAACGACATCTGCCATTGATTTGACGAAATTTTTTCAGCTTTTGGTAATAACGGATGTCATCGAAAATCAATTGATTCGAGTTCAATTTTGATTATAGAGCTTTTTATTTCCAACTCAAAATAATATCAAAGCAAAAATATTCAAATTTTGAAGGTTGACATTTGATCTAATAAAAAATGGAGGAATTCCAAAGCCATCCATTTCCTTATTTGAACTGATTGTGATATTAAAATGGCGCCTCATAGCTAAATCTTATTTGAACATGATTTGTTATTTACAGCACTACACTTTGAAATTTGAAAAAAATAACTACGAAATATTTTGGTGTTTTTATGTCACTCAAGAATTATGGATAAAAAAACATCAATCAATGTCGTAATAAAAAATCAAAATTTTAAGGTTTATAGAAGAGCTCCAAACATTAAGTTAGTACTACATAAGGTTTTCCTGGAAAATATGCGAACGAAAATTTTTCTCCTAGAACGACGAAAAAACACCAAAATATTTCGTAGTTATTTATTTCCAAATTCCAAAAGTAGTGCTAACTTGATGGACGTACGTCTACCCTTAGAAAGATTCTTCAAATTGGGGTAAGATTATATAATACAGGGATGTCTACCGATTGAATTTCTTTCCCCAAGCCTATTTTAAAATCCCCTAAATTTGAACTAAAATATCCTAAATTTGAACGTGAAAAAATTTCATTTAGCGATATTCTATTGTTTATAATTTCATTACTTTAGTAGATGAAATATACAGTAGTAAAATTAAGTTTAACAATCGAAAGATAGAGGGCGACAAAGTATTTTTAATTAGGAATGAGACTTTTAAAATATGTTTTAATTTTATTTCTTGAAACTAAACTCCTTAGATCGATTAGGCAAAAAAATATGATTGACCAATGATTCTTTTCTCCATAAACATTTTTTCCTCCGAAAAATCCCCGTTGGCAATTTTTTGTTCTAAATTTAAGGGAAAAAACCTCCAAATTGACATCACTGATATATTAGAAGGTATTCTAACCCTGAAATACACTATGGGAAACGTGTCAAAATGTGGCGCCGCCATTAGTGTGTCTAGAGTACTAACTTAACTTTGATACTTAGCATAAAAGTACATAGTTTCGGTTAGTTAATATTCCAGTCACATTTGTGGCGGCGCCACATCTTGACAAATTTCTCATCATGCATTACAAGATTGGAATACCTTCTTTATATTATCTTAAGTCGGGGTAGTTCTTCCTATTTTTAAGTGTAGGAACTCCATTATAAATTAAAAAAATAAATAAATATAAACTTCACATTTTTAGTTGTATACTCAATTCGTCTAAGTATTTTAATATTTAAAATGTGCATTATATGACATTTATAAAAATGGCGTCGTATACTATGCAACAATGTGTTCAAATTGTTGAATTATATTAAGAAAATCAGTCATCTGTGAAAAGTGATTTTAGAAAATTACGAGAATTTTATGGTTTACATAATTATCCATCGGAAAGCTAATAATTCCTGAGCTTAAGGAAGAATTTTTTTTTGTCATTGAGCTTTAATTATGTCCAAAAGTCTGAAAATTTTAACAGAATAATGGACTTGTGTAGAGCTACAAGAAGATGCCATTTGGCCGATAGTATTATTCGTAAGTTTATAAAGGTCATAATGAATGGAAGTTTTGGGTTTTATATATTCTTTAAAAAAAATCTTTATTTGTAATTTAATTGGCAATGAGGCAAACTTACTCCTTTTCGAATTTTTATGATTTTTTTCGATCTGTATAATTATTATTTAAAGCTCTAGAAGAGGGCAACTGTACCTCTCTGCTCTTCCTTGATAATGCCCATAGTTACCCTGTACTATATAATATTTACTTAATTATTACCACTTACTAAAGTTCCAACCTTCTATTTGTACCTACTGAAGTTTTTAGTAATATTCAATTTTTTTCTGAGCTTAAATTCGGGTTGTAGACATTCTTATGTAAGTTTCTACCCTTACCTCATTTTTGTAGAGATTGCCAATCCATACATCTAACGACAAATAAAATTATTTCTCCATAGCGAAAACTTCTTATCAAGAAACCATTTATTTTTATCTGTCGTCATCTAAAATTCCGAAACAAAACAAATTACTTTCCCAATTCCGAAACGGGAAAACGACGAGAAGAATAGAAGGAAAAAAAACCCTCAACAACGGAAATGCTACAATGAATAAGATTGGGGATGTTAAAATTAATAGTGCCACTATCTAAAATCTTTATCGTTGTATTTATGAGCAAGAAAATGTTATATATAATGTATAAAATTGTAATTGTCATGTTATATATATGGTGAGTTGTATGCCATTTATCCCCCAACTTTAAATGGCTACAATTTAATATAGCGAATCAAGAGGGGACGAACGAAGGAAATGGAGCGTCAAGGGTAATTTGCTGGGAGGCAAAGCTTAAAATTTTTTTTTTACAAATGTCTCGATTATGAATTGAATTTTTTATATTACAAATTTATCGTATATAACATAAAGTATAGACATCATTGAAGCAATAGAATAAAAAATTTCAATTTCGTTTAATTAGTTGAAAACTTTACAAACGATCCCATAAGGCTAATTACTGCGTCTAATTAATTTCAACAAAGTCTTAAGCTTATTTTACGTAAATTTCAAAGAATTTTACATAATTATTTCACTTTCGCTTGGCCAACGGTTCAACAGCAAAAGTTTGCCGAGAAATCTTAACGATTATCGAAGTTCTTACCAACATTTAAAGTCTCTTAAAGTATTTAACTCCTCCACTCATTGGAACTCCATGTAACTTTATACCGACTTTAAAAATAAAATCAATAAAACAATCGAATTTAAAAGGCAAACTTGTTGATTATTTTCGTCGAAGAATAAAATCTACGGCCATGCAATAAAAAGCTGGAGTTTTAGATTATATTATCTCATATCACGACAGTTTCGAGGAAATAAAAGGGAAATAATATACGACAAAATATTCCTCCGGGAATATTTACGGAAGAGATAAGTCATAAGGGGGAGACGATTTCAAGGGAGTGATGACATTCTCACAAAAGATTGCAAATATTATTTGGAACAATAAGCCAAGCTCAGGACTTCTTATATACGAAATATTATATCGTTTCATAAATGTCAATGGAAAAAAAAACTGTAACAGCAATTTATTTATTTGAAAATTTTAATCAATTCATTGATTTAAAATATATTTTTGGTAATTGAAAAAAAATAAAGTTTTCAATAATTGCGAAACGTTTTACTACTTACAATGACAGAAAAACTTGCATGAAAATCAATAAATAGGAAACATTGAGCACTGATTAAGTCATCGTACGTTTTGTCGGATATTACAACTTCTTTTAACGTCCTTGTCTTTAAATGATGCTCATTGTTTTGACAATTTTGGTTTAATGACATATAATTACGTATATCAGGTGTGTATACTTTACAGTGTACAGTCTAATAAATTTCAAATACTAATTGCCAAGACCAATTTTAAATGTTTCGGTATTCGACAAAAAATCTTCTGAAATAGAAATAATTTTCAAGAAATCTCTGTAAAATGAGCTTTAAACATTCAAAATTTGAAACAAATATCAACTATCGTTTATTAGTAAATCTAGTTAAATCCTAGGAAAAAATCAATAAATAAGAAACATTGAGCACTGATTAGGTCATATCGTACGTTTCGTCGGATATTACAACTTCTTTTGACGCCCTTATCTATAAGTGCTGTTCCTTTTTTTTTGACAATTTTGGCTTAATGACATATAACTACGTATATCAGGTGTGTATACTTCAGTGTAAAGTCTAATAAACCTCAAATACAGATTACCAAGACCAATTTCAAATGTTTTGGTATTCGACAAAAAAATCTTTTGAAGTAGAAATAAGAAATCTTTTTCCAATTTCCAAGAAATCTCAGTAAAATGAGCTTTAAACGTTTAAAATTTGAAACAAAAAATTCAATAATCGTTTATTAGCAAATCAAGTTAAGCCCTAGAGAATTTTATAACTGATCATATTAGCGTTAATATATCAAATTGGCTCAGTGGTTCTCAACATAAGTTCCACGGATTCCAAGGAAAAGTTTTATTTAGTTATAACGGGTATTACTAATATGATACCACACCAAGTATTGCTTGCGAACAAATGCTAGTCTCGAGTTATAATCTTAGGCTGTACGCAACCATCCGGGTCGGTAAGGTAGTTGATCTTTCATTAGAATCCAGAAATTTCAGAAAAATTTGAATTTACTAACCGGTATAATTTTTTCTCTTTACTCCATATACACCGTTAGCTTACCCCTCTACTATAATAGGAATTGATAAAGTCACTGTATATGGACATTTTAACAATTAAAAAATATACTTAAAAATACTTTTTCACAAAACTATAGAAAAAATAAACTTAAAAAACTAAAGTATAGCTTTTGGTTAGTCATCCAATTGATTATGGATATCCATAAGTCCTTGTTGTTTAATTATGAAATCCTCTTGATTTTTTTTGCTCTCCAATATATGTAGAAACATAAAAATGATTAGATATGTTTCCATAAGTAAAATAAGCTTACTGGTGGCCGAGTGGTCATGATGACCGGTCCAAAACTAGTAGGTTTCGGGCTTGACCCTCCATTCGTGCAAATTTTTAATATTTTTCGATAATGGATTTTTATGAACCCTAGAGTCGCTAAAGATCTCAGAAGTTACAAAGCGACGGTAAATAACAATAAAAAAAATACTATTAAGTTCTGGGTTCAATTCTTGTATCGAGCAAATTTTCAATATTTTTCGATCTATGAATATTTAATAACCCTAGAGTATCAAATTACTTTGACAGTTATAAAGCGGCAGTAAATAACAAAAATAATGTTTGAAAATAAACAAGTTTATTCCATTTTGCAGTTTTGAAAAAATACTCTATTTTAAGTTAACTACCTTGATTTTTAAGCCTTATCAATAAAAAAGAGCTGTAAAATTGAAGCCAATTGTCAAATGGATAATTCTAACGTTTAATTTTTAAACTGGCTGATAAAATTTTATTTTTATTGCTGAAACAATCAAAACTTTGTCGTTAAAAATATTCCGTGTGTTAATGTTGATTACTCTGAAGCGCAAGCGTAGTAAATGGAGCTTTTTTTGTATGACATAAAGCTTAGGATTGCTTTCTTAATTCGATTTGTTTTTTAATATTTTTATATTGTGATACGATTACAAAAGAACGAAACAAGTTTTTGGAGGGAATGGGTTTGATAAAATTTATTTTTTAATTAAATTAAAAAAAATATAAGTGTATATATATAGACGTATATACTCGTATATTGTCCACATATTATAATGTATCAAAGCAGGGGATGGAAAGGCTGTAAAAGACAATTGCTACCGATAAAGATAATAAACTGTCATTGTTGAAGTTAACTGAAGATATTTCAACAATAATAAAACCATAAAACTACTCTCATAAAATAATAATGTCATGGAAAAGACGACTAAGTTAAATTAACGTCATAAAATAATACACTTGTAGTACCTATTGAAGAACTACGGGGTTGTGCATACCTACCCCTACTGTACCAGACAATAAGTGAATGAATTACACATTATAGACTATGTATTTCAATATTAAGTTTTATTTGACAAAAAAAGCAAAGGGTTTAATACGATTTTATGATTGCTACTTAATTACGGATTTTAGATTTTCGATGCTCGACTATACCTATGTATGATAATTTTTGAAATATGTAAATCCATAACTAAAATCTAAAATGTGCCATTAAATTTCCTAAATAGCTCAACGTCAAAATTAATTACCCTGGTATTATTTATACAGGTTGTAGTGAGGGCGCCGGGGGGTTGTTTCCTCGTACCTGATTTATTTTCTGGCACATAAATTCAGGTATGAATTATTGCTGGAGTTTGATTACGAACTCGTTTCATTGATCAAAAGTAAAACAAATTAAGTTTGACTATTGTAGCTAATAGAACAGAACTAATCGATATTTGATTGAAAAAATAAATTTGGTTTAAAATAATTTTTATTTGAAATTTTTTAAAGCGTATTTGAAAAGCTTTTGATGATGTCATGTGTTTCACCAAAAAAAAATTCTGTAGTGGTGGTTTTTTCATAAAGGAGTTAGTGTTCCTCAGTCGCATGTTTTTAAATTTCTAAGCTATCAGCAGACAATGATAAAATACCAACTTTTAAAGATCCAATACAAGAATTTTCCGTTTTCAAGGCGGTAATTTCCTTTTCTTGTCCATAGGTGACAGCATTTTCAGTGTGATACAAATGGATTCATTGGTTTAACATTAATAAGTATTTTATTTATTTTAAAAATTGGATGCATTGGTGTTAAAATAAATGATGAAAGTTTTTGCTTTTACTAAGTCTTATTTAAATGAATTGAAAAAAAAGGATATTCTCGTAGATCAGAACCATTATGGTCTAATTTATGGGCGAATTAAAGTAAAAACAAAGTACAAAATGCAACGATACCAAATAACTATTGATGTCCCTAAAAGGAATATGAGGCAATTTTAGTGTATTTGCTCTGGATTTTGATTGAATTTTCATGAATAAATTGGATCATAATGGTTCTGATCCACGAAAATACCAAAAAATGAATTTACGAAAAAAAACCTAATTTTTGTGATACGAAAGTAGTAAAAACTTAAAGAAATAAGATGATTGACAACGATTCCTACGAAAGAATATCTAGGCTGTTTATTTTGAAAGTGATCTAAGTCAATTTTAAGAATGATTCATGTATTTAATTTTTTAAATACCTATGAAAATATAAACTTATCTATCGAAGAAGTTATTAAGTAATTGTTGTCATTTGTCAGTGTTGGCTGTGAATAAAGGACGGGAAGTTACTAGTAAAATCAATAATTTATGAATATTATAATTGGTCCTATATCAAAGAATCTTGTCAAGTTATAGAATCAACATTTTTCGTATGGACTTCCCACGGAGTATAGATACTGTATGATGAAAAATGTGTCAAGATATGGCGTTGTAATAAGAGTATCTGGTATACTTACTTATGTTACCATAGTTACCCTACCCATAGTACATAGTTTCGATTTAACTAGTACTGCTAACACACTTATAGCAGCGCCACTAGGTTGGAATCTGGTCGGTTTAATATAATTTGGTATTCAAGGTTTTATTATCAGATTTTAACACTCAAAACATGTGTTAATTGCATTTTCACACTAGGTTGGAATGGGTTGATTTAACCGAAAATTCATACGGAACCTTTTTTGTAGAGCGTTAAATTTTACGTCAGAATAACTTAATCTTCAATATTTTCATTCATTTGTTTCTGAGAAAAAAAATTAAAAGTAATAAGTCAAATAATCCCATGTTATTTAAATGGTAAAAGTAACATGATTCCGGCACGGTTTAATCAAGAAATTAAGAGCTTAATTGTATTGAATAATTTTTTTTTGTATCCTAAACTAAAAATTCAGGGGACGATCACTGTAAAAAAATCAAATTGGGAAATAACGGACACCCTAAAGTACATACACTGTTTTTTTTTAAGTAATTTACTTGAGCATAATTTGGAAAACTTCATCCAGGATATGGAATCGAGAATCGAAACTCAAGTTCGGAATCGAAAAATTTGAAAAAATCAGACTTAAAAATTTCTTTAAGCAAATCTGGATTTGGAGTTTCTAAAATGTAGATCTGAAATCTGAGATGCCATACTGTAAGCTTATACTCTGGATACATACACTGTTACTACTTACAGTATGGCAACTCAGATTTTAGATCTACATTTTAGAAACTCCAAATCCAGATTTGCTTAAAAGAAATTTTTAAGTCTAATTTTTTCAAAGTAAATTATTTAAAACTAGCTGATCCTCGCAACTTCGTCTGCGTAACGTAGGTGTAGATTATGTTTTCTTTTCAAATTTGCCATTTGTAGTGGTATATGAAAATTTTTATTTTTCTTATTTCTTTTTCGAAAAACATAATCATACTTAAAAATACTATTTTTTGAACTTTAAACAGACACATTTAATAAACTGTTGCAAAGAATAAAACTGTTCTATGTAATAATTAATTAATTTTCACAAAATATTTTTAGAAATATCTAAAAAGAGTATGTCCTTGCGTATAGTTACGGTAGGTATACCTACCGTAGACCAAATAATCTGTAAATCAATCAGCATCTATACATAAATAAAAAATATCGTCAAGTTCAATAAAGTTGGTCTTAATTATAAGTAAAGAGCGGTGACCATGCGATATTTTTCAAATAACTTACATTTTTAAACTTGTGATATCATTCGAATGGAATGTTCAAATTGAATAACTCAAAAAGTAATATAATGGCATTAAAGCAAACTTAAATATGAAGTTATTTATTTTGATAAGGATTAATCCCAAAGTATAAATAAAAGAGCTTTTATAACGGTGGCATTTATATATATTTTTTAAATGAAAAAACACCTATTGTGACATAACTATAATAGTTAGACATATGCTGTTGCTCCATTTTTTGTAGATAATGCTATGTTCTGCAAAATCGTACTACATTATTTTGTTCTATAACCAATAGTTTTCGCAGCGCACGCGATAAAAGAATGTTTTTTGGTAATTTTTTCAGACTTTGGGTTATATTATTGGAGTTTTAGTATGGATCTCTAACTTTTTTGAAAATTTAATATAGCCTATGTTCACCGGAAATAGTGTAGCTTCCCAACAGTGAAAGAATTATTCAAGTCGGACAAGTAATTTCGGAGCCTATTCAAAGCAAACAAACAATCAAATCTTTCCTCTTTATAATAATAGATAGAAAAAAACAGTGTATGTACAGTTTGTATATACTGTACATGTTTGGCAATAATTACGTTGATTAATCCCCCCCTCCTCTTATCTTATTGGAGTCCAAATTGTGTTTTTTTTCTTCAAGTTTTTAAATATTATTATGAAAGAAAATAACCGCAAATAAATTTATGCTTTCTTCGTAATATCCTATGCATGAAATACTTGAGGGTTGATCTTTTCTTAGCTGGGATTAGTGCAAGGGAGCTGTGGGAATTTATGCTTGAATACAATGCGGTTAATTAATGATGGTAATGATAGTAATAACAATAAAAAAACTGTCGAAAAGGAACAATGGAATATGGAAACTAAACTCGGCAAGTATCATCTTGTCTTGTCTTATATTTGACGATGAGAGACTAAACATTTGATAAAGCCGTGACGAGCAGTGGCGAAACGGCGAAATGGGGTTTGGGGGTGGATAATAATGATCATGAACGGGGTTGATATGAGAAATGCTGGCTGGTGGTGAATATTAGCTGAATCAGACGTTCATATGAACAACGCAACGTCTGATCTATGTTGGCGGTTGCTGACGTTGGCAACGGTGAAACTTCCTCGATCAGCGCTTTCATGATCATTGCACTCTGGCGCTTTATCTCAAAGCTCACCCCCGGAACACACTTACCTACTTACTCGCCGAATAAGGGATGATAGGGGTAGCAGCCGGCGTAGGCGGTTTCGATAGCAAACATTTTCAATGAAGTTCTCCCATCTTAAATCATCAACTACTTCTTTTATTCCGATTCACCACCAATTATACTCAAGTTGGTTATTTGTTTTTCGAGAGGGAAATACTACAATTAAATTCCAGCCGTTTTCGATCGAATCGAAAGTCACAAGGTCCCATTGAATCGAACGACTTATTGGAATGAGAAAAATTGAATTACTTCGACATGCTTTTGACAGCTAATTAAATATCTAATTTATTTCCTATCTTATGAATCTTAACTGGATTTAAACTAAAATAAAACCATATTACTACTGGAATGTTTTTAGCAAAACTTTTAATATACTTCTAGCTATCTTTAAAGCTGATTGCAAAAGAGGTAATCTATCATTGATATGACTAGAAACTTGAAAATTTGCAGATTTTTATGGAAATGTCTTCAAAAAGTATCTTCTTAACGAAATCCGATACTAAAGCCGAAGGCTTTGATTTTTTTTTTAAGGATTTGTAATTCAGGAGCTATATTATCCTTTCGATGATAATAGAAAAGAATGATACAGACGAAAGAGAGATAAAAAGAGCTGTGATTTACTAATACTTGCTCATTAATTTTATATAACTAAATCAACATAGTTCTAGTCATTAGCTCAGGTAATAGTGGCTTCCAGAGATAAGAAAAAAACTATAGATATACCGTGGGATAAGAGCGAAGCTCTTTGTTAACCTAATACTGATTAGGTATAGCTGGATATTGATTATGTCTAATAAATTAAAGAATATTTCATTTGAAAAACATTTTTTCCAATATCTTTAGAAATACGTAACAATTACATCCATATGCATTTAATAGTTTGTGGTAACTGAAGTACGACCTATATGCATCCCTTATAGAAAAAGGCATTTCAAATGTTCAAAAAACCTATTAGAAGTCGTTCAACGATATTAAAGGAATTTTAACTGTAATAATTTAAAAATGTCCATAAATGGCTTTTTTAACAGAACTTTGTCTATCAATAATAATAATAAGAATTTATTGATTAGCTGAAGGCTATTTCTGATACACATATTAATCATTATAACAATCGTACATTTTATCTTAAAAATAATATATCACCGATAATATTGAAATATACAAACAACAAATATAGTTTAAAATTTAAATTTTCTGAACATCAATATTTTCTTTTACATATCTTACTAATAATCTTTTGAATCCTGATACAGTGATATAACCATATTATGATAAATATAATCATAGATTATATCTATGATTCATAAGCAAACAGCACCAATGTTTGTACCAAAGTTAGTTGTAGATTTGGACGGACTATTGGCTTATTCTGAAATTTAATTTTTCCAAAAAGGACGCTTTTTGAAGACTCAGATTTGTCTTCCACTAAAGTCACCAGATAAAATGAGGGGAATTTCATGCAAATTAGGTCCCTGCAGAACTTTTCTTCCTACTGAATATTTTAGAAGTGTACTATGAATAAGGTAACAACAAGATCCAAATATTTACTTATAGTTAAGCTGTGTTGAACTTAATAGCTCCTAACTGATGTAGGAGTGTAAGCAAACCCTTTAAAACCTGATCATTAGAAACAATATTTGCTACGAGTGGAAAATTAGATGGAAAGGACATTAGATCACAAAGATATTAAAGATATGAATGAAAGGGTTGAGGTTCTAGCTCGTCAAGATCTAGGACACTATTTAAAGGCCCACAATCTGTGCTTGATATCAAAAAATTTGTATTGGAAAATACCACTAAAGAATGGGCTTATAAAAATCACTGCCCAGTCTGGAAGAAAATCACCAGACAAAAACATAGTAAAAAGATGATGGGAATACCATCTCTGGATTAAACTTCTGTAATATTTGATCTTATAAAATGGAAACGGATAATAAGCGACCACAGTGGATTAAAGAAATACCTGCATACATTGGTCCAATATGCAGTACTGATCCAATATGCAGAAGTTAGTGAAAATTTGGCGTTCTGTATTAGATCTAGCATTATTCTTTAATTTTCTAAAGTATTCTTGTGTATAGTATTTGTACACGATCCGATGACGTTTAACATTAAAAATATAAGCATGAATAAGTGTTAAAATCGTAAAATAGGCCTATAGAGCCGCGAACAGCTGCCGCCCTGAGCCTTCTGTCCTATAGTAGGGATATACGATGTAAATATACTATTTTTACACGATCTGATGACGATCTCGATCTTAAGAAAGTTATTACGTGTAATGGTTAAAAAATTGTTTTTTTTTGCACTAATAATTTAAAGAAGTCGTTATGAAGGTACAATTGTTACAAAGATATAGAAGTCGCTATAATTTGAACCGTACTTTAAACAGTAACCGCGTTTTTTCGACTCTTTGCATCTAATAATTCGTGGGTACGATGAAGAAATCTATTTTAAAAAGACGCGTTAGTAAATATATATTCTATTTAAGACATAAGAAATCGTTAAATATGAAAATTATGTTTAAGCAATAAAGGCAATGAGTACATCCCAATTTTCTTTTGGGAATTGGGGTTCCCATCCTCACTCCACGACTTCTGTTTTACAATAATTAAGATATCCTGTAACTGCTTTGACTTCGTCTCTGAAAAAAGTCAGAACTTTTTATTGCTTCTATACCCTCGACTTCGACCCTGAAAATTTTTGAATCGGAGGCATAGTTATCAAACTTTTGTTAATAGAAAAGGATTCGTTACGTTTTAAGTAACTTATGGATTTCCAACTTTGCATTCCACTCCGACTTCCGAAGATCCAATTTAAAATTTCCGGTTCCAATAAACCCACTCCCGTAATATCCGTACTCCACTTCTAATCTTCTGAGTTTATTACTCAGAATTACCGTTTTCCCCATTTAATTCATTCTCTAAAGTTGCAACTAACCGGGAATCAACTTAAATGAGCAATAACCATATTTTCTTTCAACTGTAATTTGATGTTATCCCTTGCAATTTTGTTTTCCTATAATTTAGTTTTGATTTCAAAAAGCTCCTGCTTTGGTAACTTAGTACAATTTTAGGATAACTCCAGGCTATCTATCTGTAACTAGTTCTCTGTAGTCTAAACATCACCGAATAGTTCTCTGTTAATTGATACGATTCTCTTAAGTATATTCGTAACGTTATTCACATAATAATAAAGCAACATAAAAGTATAAAACACCTCTTGTACATTTCACATTTTCGTCAAGTTTCCTCCCTCATTTCTACGTGGATTTCATTTTCTTTTCCATCTCCTATCCCTTTTTCACCCACATAACTTGGAAATACCTGGCTATATAAATGCGACACATTTATTCATTTTCATACTTGAGAGTTTGTATATAGATATATATGTATAGCGTTATAGTGAAGCTTGAGTTGAATGATTATATTAAAATCTACGTGTCTTTTATTTAATTTTTCTTTATTTCCCGAACGCGGGAAATATGGTGTGACACTTTTTTGTGTGAGAGAACCATATACCGATTTTATGAGGAATTGTATTTGGTATCTTTCGTGGGTGGTTGCCACACCGGTTTTTTGCCGGTATGAGATCAACGAAGTTAGGGATTTACTCGTTACTGGGAGGCTGATATATGCAAACGAACAGAGTGCTGTGTAGGGGGAAATTTTTTTTTTCGTCACCCTTACCTATCCTTCAATCGTTTAATGAGAACGCCACGTTTTTTATTATGTCGAAACGTGCAATCTACAAGACTGTTAAACGGCAAAATGGAAGGAAAAAACGCTATCTTTTGATAATACGAATGATTTTCTTAAACGAGTTATTACTCTGTAATTGTATAGTATTTGTCTGTTTATTTCATTTGCGTTTTATCGCTTTGAGGGAAAAAAATTAATCTTGCACAGAGCTTTAGAAGTGATGTTTTTCCAAGTTACTTTTAACCGCCAAGTTTAATAAAACGTTACTCTGGTATACTGGTATACTGTACGTCCCGATTATATTGTGTTTTCAAAGGGAAATTCTTTTCGAGACGAAATGAGAATTAATATCATTTGATTGTGCTTATTGCTTCGCCAACTGAATGGGTGTTTTATGGAATTTTCATTTTGTTTGACAGAATTTGAATTATAATTTTCCCTTTTTATGTACTCTATGTATAACATGTCTGAAACAATTCCTTTGTTTAGAGTCCAGTGATATTTTCTTTATTGTTCCGTTTAAAGATTTGACGTGGAAACGAGAATGTGAACCTCACCTGTAGGTACCGAAATGAAAAAGCTCTTAAAAGAAAAGTTTTCTACATTCAACTCCTGGATTATTGGATCGCTAAAAATTTAATTACGGACAACAAAAGTTGTCCCCAATCCATTTGAAATGATTTTTTTTTCTAAATTAATTTTAAAACTTCTCCTGTAAACTTTAGCATTGAATACCCTACCAACAGGTGCCGATATTAAAGGGAACAATCGGAACAATTACCCCTAAGTAACAATCGAATGACTTCATTTCAACCAAATGCAAGTTTTAAATGAAATGCATCAACCATTTTTAAGTTATTAGTTTAGAACAGAGGTTCTTAATCTTGTTGGAATTACTGATCCCCATTAGTTTCATATGTGGATTCTCCGAACCCTTCTTAATTTGCAATCCAACAAGTCTGACTACTAGTTGGATCGCCTAAATGATCCGACTAGTCCGACTAGACATCCAACTTCCAACAACACCATTCACGGTTTGACTTTAGAACTTCGAAAGTCGGACCACTAGTTGCACTGCAAGTCGGAGCGTGAATGGCCTGCTTTATAAGTCGAAGGTATATCTTGACCTCCATCAAACTCTTGGAGTTCGATTGATCCCTGGTTAAGAACCACTTGTTTAGAACATTGATTCTTAGTATAGGTTCAATCGAACTCCAAAGATTCGGTAAGTCAGTCTCGCGGGTTCGGTGGAGATGAAGTTACATCCTCAACTCAAATGTTTAGTAATGCTTTAAATTTAACAAAATCATATTTAATTTTTCTAATTAAGAACGGGTGAATTTACACGTGATACTGGCCGGGGTCAATACCTTCAGCAAGATGATAAAATTCAGATCTCAGCTTTTATTTTTTTAAATAAGAAGACAATTCAGATTGTTTTAAGATCGCTTTTTTTTATTTAATATTTTTATTATTCAATTAGCTACGTTTCGTTACGTATCGTAACTTCATCAGGCTTTTTGATTCACAAAAATAAAATATTGGTGAATCAAGAAGCCTGATGAAGTTACGATACGTAACGAAACGTAGCTAATTGAATAATAAAAATATTAAATAAAAAAAAACGATCTTAAACAACCTGAATTGTTTTCTTACTTAAAAAAACCTTCAACAAGGTTGAGAACCTTTTAAAATAGTGATGGTTAACCTATGACCCACGATTGCTTGATAGTCATTTGTTTGTTATGTTTGTAGAAAAAGACTTTCATTGTACTTGTATCGTCCCCTCTTTGTTTCCTCTTGTGAAGTGCTAATGGTTGTCGTGCGCATTAGGGACTCATAAGGTGGTACTCAAAAAATATAAACAAAATTTGACCCACGTTTCAAAAAGGTTGGCCATTCCTGATTTAAAGCATAATTTCTAGAATAATGTGAAAATCACAGAAAAATAAAATTACCCCCCCTCTCCAATAAAATCTCACATTCCCTTATTGAATATATACAACTAAGAAGTTTTCGTACATATTATTTGATGAGGATAGTAAAATATTAAATTTGTTGAAACTGTCTACTAAAAGGAAATCTATCAATCGGATATTTGGTTAATTTTAGAAAATTATTTTGCGTTATTCTATATTACGTCAGAAACACAGTATTCTGTTATATCCGGGAAATCAGCTGTACTATCAATAAAAATTGATGGTATAGTTACAAATTTCATATATTCCGGGAAATGAACTGTTTTAGCAATAAAAAGTGATATTATAGTTTAAAATCTTAAAACCACACCAAAAACGCTAACTTTGAATGGTGGTGTCACGTGTGACGTCATTTGCAAGTAAATAAGTTAATCTAATTATACCAATGTAAATTCAACTATTCAATTTAGTGTCGTACACATCGGTACTGCAATCGGATATTTGGTTAATTTTAGAAAATTGTTTTGCGTTATTCTGTATTACGTTAGAAACACAGTATTCTGTTATATTTGGAAAATCAGCTGTACTATCAATAAAAATTGATGTTAAAGTTTAAAATTTCAAAATCACGCCAAGGACGATAACTCTGTAATGACGGTGACGTGTGACGTCATTTGCAAGTAAACAAGTTAATCTAAGTAAGTTAATGTGAATTCAACTATTCAATTTTGGGTTGCGCATATCGGTACTGGTTTAATTGCCGGTTCTGGATTAATTAATTCTGAAATAATGGTTACTTTTTATACATTGCCTTATTAGTGCATACCTTAACGATTTTTACATTTTAACGATAAGAATGATTTTTGAAATTCGTTTTTCCAAATGCAAATTTTCTTTTTGGCTTTTTTAAAAAAACATTTCATAGTTAATGATGATTTCCTTTTTCTTGGCATTTGGTTAATGACTCATCTCATCTTATCCATTTAAAATTCATAGATTTCGTAGAGATATATGGTATATTAATTTTTCATTTTCCATTATTCAAATTATCGATTGCTTTCCCGTGCTGTACCAAACATTTCTGTAATGAAATGCTCCAATTTCCATTATATACTAAATTATACATAAGTATCTACCATTTGAATAGGGTTGATGCGGGCTTACATTGCGTTTGAGGAAAACTGTTTGAGGAAAGGAAGGACTTTATACATATATATATGTACATACGAATGAGTTGAGAGCACACGTTCGTAATTTTATCATTATTTCCATATTATAAAATATGTATTCACATTGTAATTTGAGCTTCGTTGCTTCGCCATTGCCACCCTTTGAACCATTCAAGAGGGAAACGGATGAATACATTATCGGATCGTTTTCTTTTCTTTTGATTGAAATGAATTTGTCTCATATTTATATACCATAATTAAATTTACTTGAACGAACGACACTCGGCAAGCTGAATACCTTTCACAGGAAAAAAACATTTAAATTATACACAGAAAAATAATTTCATTTTAACGAAATCACAACGCCAGAAGAGCAATTATCAGTCAATCTTAAGACATTTTTATTGTAGTTAAAACAAGATCTATACCACAGGTTCCTAACTTTTAATGAACCAGATATCTCTATAAACCAGAAAAAAATGTAACCTCTATCTCATTCTAAAAGTTATTAAAACTTTTTTAGATACTCAAAGTCGATTTTTCCTAGAATTTCATGAAATATTCTCATTATGGGTTGATGCCACCATTTTTAGGGGTCCCAAACTTGAAAGACAAAAAGGAAACCTTGTAAAGGTCACTTCTTTGTACAGACGTGAAAACCCTTTTTCTCCAGTGACACTTTGGAGTATCAAGTCAAAATGAATATCTGGAGATATACGAATAAATGAAGCTGTGAAAGCATTAAATTTTGGATTTAAGGCAAAACCTGCAAAATCTACTCTAGTATTATAAAGAGGAAAAATTTGATTGTTTGTTTGCATTGAATAGGGTCCGAAATTACTTGACCGATTTGAAAAATTCTTTTCACTATCTCCGTTGAACATAGGTCATATTAAATTTTCAGTTTATTAAATGTGTCTTTTTTTTTTATTATAATTTGTAATGTTTCGTAATCTGTCCCAGGACAATAAGCGAATCTGTTGAACGCATGGACGAGACGATAGGGCATCCCTATTGGGGTGCCCTATACTTCACCACCTGTAGGGAAGCTCCAGGAATATCAGGCGCTTCTGTCTAATAGTCTCCTCGCTGTTATCCAGAAGGGTCATAGCCAGGTGGCTCGGGTGATTATTTAAGCGCCCAAGGTATTTGACGCTGAATCTGGATGCCTCTTCCTTAACAGTCACAATGCCTAGATCTTTATGGATGTCGAAGTTCGTGATATACCACGGAGCATCAACGATAAGACGCAGTGTTTTAGACTGAAACCTTTGCATTATTTCAATATTTGAGCTGCTGACAGTTCCCCAAAGTTGGATTCCATACGTCCAGACCGGTTTTAGGACGGCTTTATAGATCATTAGCTTACTTTCCAGGGACAGATGCGATCCTCGCCGTAATAGCCACCACAGCTCTCTTAGCTTGTGCCCCAATTGTTCGCGCTTTTTGGTGATATGTTTGCGCCATGTGAGTCGTCGGTCCAAATGAATTCCAAGATACTTTGCCTCTGTTCCCTGAGGTATTTGACGGTTGTTCATGAAGATGTGAGGGCAAGTATCTCTTTTGGTTGTGAATGTCACGTGCACCGACTTGTCTTCCTTAATTTTTATTCTCCATCGGAGAAACCATTCCTGGAGCATATTTAAGGCGCCTTGTAATTTTTCTGTGGCAGCTATGGGACAATGGTCGCTTGCCAGAATCGCTGTGTCATCGGCGAAGGTAGCCATTGTGGAGCCGTTTACGGTTGGCATGTCCGCCGTGTATATTAAATATAGGACTGGCCCAAGGATACTACCCTGTGGAACCCCTGATGTTATCTGGATAGTTGTTGATCCCGCCTCTTTGAATTTCACGAAAAATTTTCGATTTGGTAGGTACGCCTCGATGACTTTGGTGATTGGAGTGGGTAGCACTCTTTGAATTTTTAAAGTCGACAAAATAGTGTTTTTAAGTATGGTTGTTTTTCGTAAAAGAAATAAGACAAATAAAAATGTTCATATACCAATACAAATAGCAAATCTGAAAAGAAAATATAATCTACCCCTACGTTACACAGACGAAGTCGTGGGGATCAGCTAAATTGTATATATATATATACGAAAAATTCAAGTATATGTTCAATTGGTGATATGAAATAACATCGTTAAAACTTGAAGACTAAAATGAGAGAATGGCAGATATAAATATATCGTTTAAATAATCTGAACCGGTTTGAGGCATTTATTATTTGTTGTCAATTATAAATACATTAACACCTTTATCCAATTCCTTAGTTACACCTTTGAATCTGCATTTTTCTCATTATTATAATATTTATTATCGCAAGTTGAGAACAGGTAAAATTCTTTTCACTTTCACACCTGTTTGGAATTTATTCGGTTTGCTCACAATAATGGTTATTATGGAGCAAAGGTCAAAAAAATTGTACTTTAATATTTGTCTACCTGAATTCTACCGTATGATTGAAGAACAAGTTAATCGAATTCGATAATATTATGTTTTCAGGTACATCTTAGTGTTTGGCTCAAAAAAAAAAAATATATATAAGGAAGGTCACAGACAAGTCTAATCTTAAAAGTTGTACCAATATTTTATTTTGATTTCAATTATGGTTCCAATATAAAGACAGCTTTACTGATTTGATAGAAACTTTATAATCAGGTTCAAAGAATTTTTCTTTGGAAGAAAAGGTTGCCTATTTATGTTTAAGGGTGGATCACCGTCAGAACGTAAAAAAAAAATGACTTTTTAAAACTGCTGCCATTTTTTTAAAGATATTAAAAAAAGTTGAAGTTTTGAACTATTTTTTTTTATTTCCTCCGATATGTCCCCCTCCCCCTTTTACAGCGCTTTGAAAAAGGGTCCTCAAAAATGAGGAGGCAAACGGGAGACAAGTTTTCTCGGAAACCGGAAGTCAGATCATGATTTTCTAAAGAATATTGGTTTTGGTAATGCATCTTCTTGGTACTGAACCTCGAAAATCCGAAAAATGTTGAAAATTCACAAAATGGCTCGACGTTGAAAAAAAAGTTAAAAAAAACGACCTTTTTTTGGACCTTTCCCCCTCTCCCACTTTTAGGCGGGGGGAGGTTTGTCAATTTCAGAGATTCAGTTCCAAGAAGACGTGTTGAACTATAACACTCTCCAGTTTCAAGTCAATCCGTCGGATAGTTTCTGAGAAATCTTGTCTCCCAGTTTTAAAGAGTTGATTTCGAGAAAAACACATTTAAAGTTTTTTTAAGATATTTTTTTATATTATTATTGTTTCATATTATTTCATATTATTTTACGTTATTCTTGAATGTTATAAGAATACATTTATGGAAAAAAAAATCGTTTTTTTATTTTCTGATGGTGGTCCACCCTTAATTATTATTAATAAAAGTAGCGTTCAGAAGGCCGATTAAAATAAATTAATGGACATTCATAAATTGGATTCTTTAATTAAAAATCTATGTTCTTTTTTAAGATATCGAAAAATCAGCATTCATAAAATCAGGGGTGGCCTATACAAATGATATTGCGGACCACTTCGGAAATGCATCATAACTCCGGGACCATCTTTTGAAATTATACCTCAAATTCTCCATACTAAATTTAGATACACTGTAATCATTTTAATATTTCGGTTTTCATCAATTTGGTCATTATAAAAGGTATACATTTTTTGAAAGCCTGATGCATTTCGCGAGTCGAAAAAACTGTCAAAGGTGCCTTTTGTGGTCCGCGGGTTGGCTACCTTTGACAACCTCTGATTTAACTAAACAATGAATATTCTATCTTTTATCTACATATATTAAATTGTTATATTGGGTTGGGTAGATTTTAAAAGCTCAAAAAATTATCATTGATTTAGCTGAAATTTTGTCACGATATACAATCCGCTTCAAAGATTGTTTTTATATTTTTCTTGCGTCAGTAACATACCTGCGACCGCAAAAAAACGGCTATTTCAACGGTCAATAAAATAACTGCTAATTGCTAATATTTCATTGCTATGATCGTGAAGTAGTTTTTAGAGGTATAGCAAATTTTCTCGAAACGTAATTGATAAACGTATATCTTGAAAGTAAATTATAATTGGTACAGTGAGGAATACTGCGGGTTGATACGGGAGGTGATTCTAATAATTCATAAGTTTTTTTTTGCTAAATTCAATTTATTTATTTACAACCGTAGGCTGGCAAAACAACATCTGCCGGGTTCAGCTAGTTTATATCATATTTTTGATTAATTGTGGCACTTGTACGGCAATTAACATCTCCAGGTTATATATTCAGGATGTTTCCTATGACCTGGAATTATGAATTTTGGTAAGATGTAAAACCATAAGTACAAATTTATAGAAGAAATTCAAAAACAGAACATTTTTTGTTATATTAAATTGGTTATATTAATTTTATGACCACAAAACGCTTACAAATTTGCAGAAAGCGCTGCTTTTTATTGCAGTTCTTGAGATAAGGCTTGGCCAAACAGCACTTTAAATCTACCGAAAACGCTCAAAATTGGATCAATTCCTGTACCCCCACGAGGACGAGGATTATCTCCTTAAAGAATCCGTATATTATCAAAGAAATGGGAAAATAATAGCAATAGAGAGTATTCTCAGTTCAAATTATCTCTCTAGCACTTTATTAAGAAAGCCATAAAAGCACCAAAAAAACCCTTGAAAGTTATTTGTATGCCACAAATATTTATACCTTTTAATAATAAATCTTATATCTTTAAATAATATAAATATTTATATCTTTATTGTAGTGTTAACGTGACGTTTATCGAGCTTTTTCTTTAAATGGCTTTTTCCGAGAAAATCTGCAAGCTTTTAAACTTATGAAAGAAAGCGACGATTATAATACTATACATGCAAGTGGCAAAAACTTTCTTTCAAAACTCACCAGTAACAAAAAAACACCAATTAATGGGGAAAAACAAAATTTCGAAATTTCAATATTTGAAAAATGACCCAAATTGAGCTTTTCCTTCAAATGAATTTTTCCGGGGCAATATACAAATAACGTTTCTTCATCAAAAATGGAAAAAATTCGAACGAAAAAAAAAACAACTAATTAATGGTGCAAAAGAAAATCGAAATTTCATTACGTGGAAAATTGCCAAAATCGAGCTTTTTCTGCAAATGGCTTCTTCCGAGAAAATATAAAAGTTATGATGATTTTTCTTCGGAACTCTCCAACGATAAAAAAATATCAATTAATGGTGTATTTTTTTTCAAAATATGAACATTTGGAAAATGACTTAAAGCGAGCTTTAACTAATATAAATATTTATATCTTTATTGTAGTGTTAACTTGACATTAATCGAGCTTTTTCTTTAAATGGCTTTTTCCGAGAAAATATGCAAGCGACTAAATTATTGTAGTGTTAACTTGGCGTTAACACTACAATAAAGATATAAATATTTATATAAGTTAAAGCTAGATTTAGGTCATTTTCCAAATGTTAATACTTCGAAAAAAAATGCACTATTAATTTATATTTTTTTATCGTTGGAGAGTTCCGAAAGAAAAATCATCATAACTTTTATATTTTCTCGGAAGAAGCCATTTAAAGAAACAGCTCGATTTTGGCAATTTTCCACATAATGAAATTTCGATTTTCTTTTGCCCTATTAATTGGTGTGTTTTTTTCGTTCGAAATTTTTCCATTTTTGATAGAAGAAGTGTTATTTGTATATTGCCCCGGAAAAAGTCATTTGAAGAAAAAGCTCAATTTGGGTCATTTTTAAAATATTTAATTTTCCATAACTTTTTTTCCCCATTAATTGGTGCCTTTTTGTACTCGAGAGTTTTGAAAGAAATATTTTTGCCACTTGCATATATGGTAAAGTTTTATATTCGTCGCTTGCTTTCATAAGTTTAAAAGCTTTAATGTTAAAGAAATGTTCAAATAGAGCATTTTCTTAAAACAGTGTTTTCCGAGAAAATATGCAAGCTATAAATTTTTTCTTATGGAAATCTCAATTGACAAAAAAGCACCTATTAATGGCTCAAAAAAAATTGAAATTTCAATATTTGGAAAAAGACTCCAATAGAGCTTTTTCTTTAAATGGCTGTTTCCGGGAAAATATAAAAGTTATGAAGATTTTTCTTTCGGAACTCTCGAACATCAAAAACACTAATTAATGGTGCAATTTTTTTTCGAAATTTTAATACTTGGAAAATGATCTAAATCGAGCTTTTTCTTTTTATATGGATTTTCCGAGAAAATATGCAAACGACAAAATTGTTTCTATTTAGAATTTCGAGCGACTAAAAATATCAATTAATGACAATAAAAAAAATCGAAATTTTAATATTTATATAAAAGCTCTTAATGCCAAGTTAGCTTTACATTGGGTTTTCCTGGAAAATATGCGAGGGACTATTTTTTTCTTCCAGAACTCTTGAATGAAAAAAATATACCAAAATATTCCATAGATATTTTTTCGCAATTCCGAAAGTGTATTGCTAATTTGATGGGCGTAGCTAGTTGTCATCATCAGGTGTTATTTTTTTAATGGTTATATACCGTCGTTTTATACCAAGGTCTTGAGCAACTTTGGGGTTAATAAAAATCCGTAAATTAATAATTATCGAAAATTTTCTCGATATGAGATTCGAATCCAACATCTACCAGTTTTGGAGCGGCCACGTTAACCACTCGTTCACCAGTTGGCTTTATTTTTCATTGTAAAATTTCAATGTCATTAAACAAGGTGTTTGTTGTAAGTAATTTGTCATTAAAGATGTTAGTTGAATCCAATTAATTGACTTTATATGTTTCATATTCCTCCAGGGGTTCATATATAACCCTTTTTCCAAATATGTAATGTAGAAAGTAGTTTGTTTCAAAAATGTACTTATCATTTTCAACCTATAGATTTTTAAAATTTGAAAATATTTACTAGGTTTTTTGGATGAATTTTGTTTCGAAAGATCTACCAATTTGGCCTATATAGAATTTTAATTATTTTCCCAAACAAAAGTTGTTTTATTTTTTCAAACAATGAGAAAATAACTAAATCAGAATGGAAAATAAAACCGGAATATATACAATTTACGTAGAAAATTCAATATTGGCCAAAGTGGTAGATCTTTTGGAACTTCAATAACATCTTCAAAATTCTTCAAAAGATCTATACGATGGAAATCATAACTGCATTCTTGAGAAAAACCTTAAAGTTTTATATTTTACAAATAAGGATCACATATCTGGAATCATTCTGAAAGGATATGAAATGAATAAAGCCCCCAAATTTGATCCAATCAATATCTTTAACGATAAATTACTTTCAAGAAAGACCTTTAATGAAATTTTGTTTTAAATTGATAAAATAAAATATCACCTGACGATGACAGCTTGACGCTGTTGAAATATTTGTGGAAAAAGAAAATTTAGTCATACGACATAAAAATTAATTAATTTACGTAATTTAAATTGAATAATTAAGGAGGCAAATGTTAGGTAGCCTTTTTCCAACTCTTTATTGTGGTACCTTTTGGCTTAATATATCTTTTTTTAACATTGCGATTATATTTTTCATGAAATAAGTTTTTCGTCTCTGTATTTTCTTTTAGTTGTACCTTAAAACATACACTAAACAAATCCACCCCAATTAATATTCGTTGGTCGTTGCTCTTTTATTTAATTAAATAATTTCCGTACTTTGAAAGCTTTTAAAGTTGGTTAGTCGAAAACACAAACTGTGAAGCGTTTGTATGATTCAATTTTTCCTTAGATTTCATATAATTTGATTTGGAAACGTAAAGTGTATGGAAACGTATATGCTGCCGTTCTGCTAATTATCCGCTTAGTTTTTCCGGTTTTGCATTGAATGTAATCCTGTGTCGTAGGTACGTACTTCTACGTACCTATACGTATAATGACGTAGCGCTGTATGCAACTGAAAGTTGTGTTTGTCGAGTTTTCGAGCTTTTCGAGCTTTCTAAACATGTGTAGCTCCATACTGACCTCTCTGGTCCGGTCGGTAAAAGTTAATTTGATTTCTTATCCAAACAAAACTCGGGCGCTTGTTCGTTTCGCTTAACGAGAAAAATAAACAATTACTTTTTTTTCCCGAATAAATTTATTGAGGGGATGAAAACGGTTTCAGGTATTCGCAAGTGTAAACAAACAATTCTGCTAGGAGGATACGATAAACACTGAGCAGAAACGTAATTGCACTTTGGAAAGGATTTAATAGTATAAAATGACAAATTTCTGTTATTTGACATTTTCTGAAAGTACCTGAAGTACATTTGTACATTCCTATTAAACATCGTAAAAAATTCTAGAGAAAAGTAATAAAAATCTCAATTTTTTTTTGGGTTCTTACTTTCAGTAGATCAGCATTATTGAATGATATTTTACGTATAACTTACGAGAGATATATTATAGGAAAAGACAGAATTAACATATTATGAAAGATTGACAGGTGAATTTTCCGTATAAGATAAGTAAATTTGAAATACGGATTTTGAGTCGAGTGGAAAATTATTAAGAAGTAAAACTTTTAAAAATGTTGAACAACTACAAACGATTTTTTAACTAATTTCATTTCTGGATAATTTTTGCAAATTTTTCCTCGAATTTTCCGGACACTTAAGAACCATTTTAATATTGGAATGTAAAGGTTTTAAATTATTCCAAAATGAACTATGGTATAATCTATTATATAAAAATTAATTAATTTGGCTCATTCTGGTGTTGAAATATTTGTAGTAGGTAAAGGAAGGTTTAAAAGGTGAGAAAACAGGGAGAAGTTGTAAGGAAAATAGTAAAAACCCATAATTCTTTTTCCCATATAAACTCTTAATACCTGTCAAATAAGCCAAATAGGCATAACAGGTGCTGGCACCAATAAACATTTGACAATTAACAAATAAGTCATTTCCCGGTTTTGTGGCTTAACAAAAGTATTGCCATTTACTTATAGGTACATGTTT
Organism: Sisyra terminalis; assembly: GCA_958496175.1. NCBI lineage: Eukaryota > Metazoa > Arthropoda > Insecta > Neuroptera > Sisyridae > Sisyra > Sisyra terminalis. Next base: position 17,645,839 of record OY292279.1, on the reverse strand, counting down.
TTCTTAATATTTGTTGTAATCTATACCAATTGGGGAAATGACAATCATTTGTCAATATTGTAAGGCGTTAAAATACAGCGGTTAAGCTACTGGGCTATATTGTGCTGGGGAAAAAGTAAAATTTCCACAATTGGTCCCACCATCAGATCCATTAGGCTCATTAGTTTATGAGATAGGAAATGATTTTAAATACACTTATCCCTCGATTTACGCGGTATCCGTTTTACGCGGTTTCACTTTTACGCGGTTAGAATTTTTTTTTTAAAAAAATCATATGTATATAAATCAAATAAATTTACATGTAAAGACATTTCGGAAATTTTACAATTGGTCAATAACATAAAAAATTGGTTGAATTAGAATATAGTAGCGAGGAGACGGAATGATAAAAGTTCAATTATATAATTATGTATACTTTTAACTATACATGTGTTAAAAATTCATTAATCTAATAAATATATTTCTTAATAAAATTTTCTTTTCTTACCTCGTTTTACGCGGTTTTCTGGAACCTATCCACTTTACTTTGTATGAACTCGAAGTCTCGATTTACGCGATTATCCTGGGAACGTATCTACCGCGTAAATCAAGGGATGAGTGTACTCCTTGGCCAATATTCAAAAATATAACAATTATCTTCAAATGATGGCGTTTGGTGCATAAAACAAATATTATGTTTACGGAAGTACTGAAGAAAACAGGAACATTCCCAGTAAGCTCCCAGTCCCTGGCTAATAGTAACCTTAGGATCGAATTGGTCAAAAGAATAATACAATTTCGAGGGACACAAAATATTCAATAATAAAAATATGTTTAGAAATATCTATGTAGGTCTTTAAACTCATGAATAGGTGAGAATTTAAGGATTTTTTGTATGCATATGAGTTTTAACATGATTAATGTTTTATAGGTGTAAATCTAAATAAGTAAAATACAACGTATATTACTTTAATTGTTAATAGTTATTGTTAGAAATTTATTAATTAAAAACGTAGCAATATTACCAATATCTATTAATTTTTGTAATTCAATTTTAGGTGGTACGAAGTTTACCGGGTCCTTTGATAATTTATAAAAAAATATTTGCATATAACATACTCAAGTACATATCAATTATAACGCAGGCAATTTATAAAACGCTTTATTTTTTAAATGTATTTATATTATTACCATACACAAAAGAATTTAATGAAACCAGGAAATGAATTTTAAAATTTGGTTTGTTTCTAAAAACATAAAAAATATTATTAAATTGTATATATGCAAAAAATACAAGTATATGTCTAGAAAAGTTATATTCTTTATTTTGTTGATATGTTCGTTTCGATAAGTAAATGAATATTAACTTAAAACTGGGTTTACAGATGTATAATCGAATTGACATGAATTGATTTTATCTTAACAGCTTATGAAGATTTAAATTTAAACGTGTAGGCCAAATATAGATTTGAATTTATTATGAACTAGCTGATCCCCGCAACTTCGTCTGCGTAACGTAGGTGTATATTATGTTTTCTTTTCAAATTTGCCATTTGTAGTGATGTATGAAAATTTTTATTTTTCTTATTTCTTTTACGAAAAACATTACTATACTTAAAAACACTATTTTGTCAACTTTAAAAAGGCACATTTAATAAACTGTTGCAAAGAATAAAATTGTTCTATGTAATAATCAATTAATTTAAAAAAAATATTTATAAATATCTAAAAAAAGTGCCCATGTCTATTGCGTAGAGCTACGGTAGGTATACCTACCGTAGACCAAATAATCTGTAAATCAATCAGCATTTATACATCAATAAAAAATATCGCCAAGTTCAATAAATTCGGTCTTAATTATAAGTAAAGAGCGATGACCATGCGACATTTTTCAAATAACTTACATTTTTAAACTTGTGATATCTTTCGAATGGAATGTTCAAATTGAATAACTCAAAAAGTTATATAATGGTATTGAAGCAAACTTAAATATGAAGTCATTTATTTTGATAAGTATTAATCCCAAAGTATAAATAAAAGAGCTTTTATAACGATGGTATTTATATACATTTTTTAAGATGAAAAAACACTTATTGTGACATAACTATAATAGTTAAACATATGCTGTGGCTCTATTTTTTGTAGATAATGATATGTTCTGCAAAATCGTACTATATTATTTTGTCCTATAACCAATAGTTTTCGCAGCGTACGCGATAAAAGAATGTTTTTGGGTAATTTTTTCAGATCTTGGGTTACATTATTGGAGTTTTAGTATGGATCCCTAACTTTTTTGAAAATTTAATATAGCCCATGTTCACCGGAAATAGTGTAGCTTCCCAACAGTGAAAGCATTTTTCAAATCGGCCAAGTAGTTTCGGAGACTTTTCAAAGCAAACAAACAATCAAATCTTTCCTCTTTATAATAATAGAAAACTGAAATTGGAGATATATAATTGAACTGAAATGAATTGATTTTATTTTAACAGCTTATGAAGATTTAAATTTAAACGTGTAGGCCAAATATAGATTTGAATTTATTATGAATTATTTATAAATTAACATTGGAGAAGTTTCATTTTTATTATGGCTTTTGTCAGTATGGATTCCATACGTTAAGTGCAAAACCAGTTTACTCGTTAGCTAGTAAAAGGTAGTAAATAGCATAGTAAAAGCTCGAAGGCCAAAAGATTTAAATATGCAGTTCTGGAATTTGGAACCAGTTTGAGGTATTTATTATCTGTGTTAATTATATTTACATTTACAATTGATTCCAAATCCATAAATGACACCTTTGAAGCCCACAATAATGACCATTATAGAACAAAGGTTGATAAAATTGAACATAAATTTCTTCTACCTGAATTCTATCGTACGATTCAAGAACAGGTTAATTGATTTCGATAATATTTTGTTTTCAGGTATTTCTTAGTGTTTTGCCCAAAAAAAAAAGTATAAGATAGGTCACAGACAAGTCTAATCTAAATAGTTATAATAATATTTTATTCTGATTTCACTTATGGTTCCAATTTAAAGCCAGTTTTACTGATTTGACAGAAACTTTGAAATTAAGTTCAACTAATTTTTCTTCGGAAAAAAAGGTTACTTATTTACGTTTAATTATTAATAATAAAAGTAGCATTCTGAAGAAACCCGATTAAAATAATTAAACGGACACTCACTAATTGGTTAACAATTGGACCCTTTAATTATAATATCTATGTTCTTTTTTAAGATATCAAAAAATCAGTATATGGTACTTGAAATCAGGGGTGACCAACCCAAATGGTATTGTGGGCCACTTCGGAAATGCATCATAACTCCGCGGGTCACTTTTGAAGTTATATCTCAAATTGTCCATACTAAATTTGGATACACTGTCAACATATTTAATATATTGGTTTTCACTATTATGATCATTTTAAAATGTATACATTTTATATAAGTCAGATGCATCTCATGGGCCCAAAATATTGTCAAGGTATTTCTTTTGCGGTTCGCGGGTTGGCCACCTCTGACAACCTATGATTTAAATCAACAATGAATAATCTATCTTTTATCTACATATATAAAATTGTTATGTTGTTTTGTGTAGATTTCAAAGTCTCAAAAAGTTTTGCATCGATTTGGCTTAAATTTTGTCATGATATACAATCCGCTCTAAAGATTATTTTTATCTTTTTCTTGCATTAGTAACATACCTGCGACCGCAAAAAAACGGCTATTTCAACGGTCAATAAAATAACTGCTAATTGCTAATATTTCATTGCTATGATCGTGAAGTAATTTTTAGAGGTATCGCAAATTTTCTCAAAACGTAGTTGATAAATGTATATCTTGAAAGTATGTAATAATTGGTACATCGAGAGAAGCTGCGGGTTGATAAGGGAGATAATTCTTATAATTCACAAGCTTTTTTTACTGAATACAATTTATTTTTTTACAACCATAGGCTGGCAAGACAACGTCTGCCGGGTTCTAATAAAACTTGCAAAACATTGTAAAAGTTAAATTAACACTTCAAATTGAGTATATTAAGAACTTAAGTATTAGGTTTATGTATATGAAATGTCAGACTTTAAGTGAATATAAAAAACGGCATCATTCTTTTTTCAAAACTTGTTTATTCCACTGAGATGTATGACTAGAGTAAATGTGCTCCATAAGCCTAATGTTAAATTTAAATTGTCATTTTCCTTCAATTTTCCAAGTGCTCGTACCCCTTCCGTAGTTCATTTGTACAAAATATACTTTTTCCTCTGTAAGTTAACATATGGAGCAAACTGGAAAGTTCCATGATTCTATACTAAAAAACCCTCCGTTTTTGTGTTTGGAATAGATTTTTTGCACGTGAAGAAATGGTGCTCGATGTCTTTTGGCCTGAATTCCTTCAGGATTCCCGGTATCATACCCTTGATCTTTTGATGAATTAAAACCACTTGTTAACTCATTTCTAAGATTTTCACGAACTTTTCTTAAGTCCACAACAATATTAACAATTAGAAATTTCCATTTCGTGGTCCATGGGATCTTCGAAACTTCTTGTAAGTTACTTTATTGAACAATTCGAGTAAAAAACTATATTTATTGGTTGTTCTCCTAAAACAATTAAAATCCTAAACAAAAGAATCACAAAATTCATGAGTATTGTTTAAAGTTTATAGTTCAAACAAAAGAATCATTAAATTCAATCCAAATATGCCATGAAGTTTGAACAACTGCCGTTTAAAAACAAAGCATATTAAAAATTAAAAAAAAAAGTTTTATTGAAATCAGATTTAGAAATTCATCAATCCACTAATAAATTTCATCATTTCTAATAAATTCAATTCGAAATCTGTAGTGGAAAAACCGATTTTTTTTTTGGGTGTTTTACTAGCTCTAGGCCACCAAAACGAATTCATTTTTCACGAACGAACTCATATATATATATATATATATCTACAGCTATCTATACAAATCGATTTATGCATAAAATATTTTACTTTAGATTTGATTTATTTTATAGCCGCGGTATGTGTGGAGTCGTTTCAATTCCCCAATGGTGGAAACGTCGAGTTGCGATGCCCTCGAGGAAACTGAGAGTATAAAATACAAATATTATCCCATCCCCAAACCACTCTTATTCTACCTACCTATCTACCTACCTCGGCTCAATGGTACCTACTGTATACTAATAAAAATCCACATTTATTAAAATAAATAAAACATATTTACCCCAAAAATACAATCATAGGTTTGTGAAAAAAAACAGTCCATCTACTCAAAATTCAATATGTGCCTAGATATACACTTGCTAACGATAGTTTTCCGGAAAAAGTTCCCCATTCAGCACTTTGTGCTTTGATTTATTCCTCAGCACGTGTATGTATGTATTATGACGTATGTCAGTACAATATATAAACAAAATAAAACGTTTTTTGATTTCTTATCTTGAGATTTCAATCTGAAGTCATTGCTTTTGACTTTGAAAAAGGATATAATAGCAGTTGGCATCAAACGCATATAACCATAACTTTATATATATATAATACACTGAATAATACACAGCTTTTTAAGAAATAAAATATAAAATTTCAATTTTGAATCAAATCGTAATATGATATAGGGAACGTATTCTTAATATGAAAATGTAAAAGACAGAGCGATATAAATTCCTTATGTTTCTACCAATTGATCGAATATACTTCACATACGTACATAGAAGTATATACTATACACAATATACACATTATAATAATAAAACGTTTTCCATATCAAACCAGTCCGAAACGAAATGGGTGTCGTGCGATTTTTCAATTTGTGTTATAATAAATTGATGCCGCCAGCCATAAAAACCGATAACATCTTGGCAGTCGTATTTTTCCGACAAATCTGCAAGCTATTGATTTGATATGGAAAATAAAATTTAGACATGAAAATTAAAATGAAAGCTGTTTAATCATTAGACATTTCGACTCACCAAATGGTGGAAAACAACCAGTCCAATATGGTGAAGGGGGTGAAATGGATACAATTGCATCCCTTGAATTAAAACTTAATTATTTCACTACTACTATAATCGCATTTTATTTAATAAATATTTATTTACAACTAATTTTCAGGTAGGGTTAGTGTCCGACCGAAACTTGTTTTTTTGGCTGAAACCGGGGACCCGAAACCAACTGATAGCTGCAATTATTGCGGTTATTTCAATCTCACTTATAAACTTCGTATTGGTTCATTTCTCCTACCAATGGTAGATAAAACGATGCTAGTGCTCGTAATGAGAGGTCCAGTAACACATGGATCAATAAGTCCCGAGACTAACAATGAAAACAACGTTTTTTTGCAAAATTTTTTTTTTATTCATCAACATAATCACCTTTTAGGGTGATACAATCGTTCCAACGCTTTTCCAATTTTTCAATACCATGTTTATAAAAAAAATTATCTTTCGCTTCAAAATAAGCTTCAGCTTCAGCGATGACCTCCTCATTTGAGCCAAATCTTTTTCCCTGGAGCATTTTTTTAAGATCAGCAAAGAGCCAGTAGTCACTGGGGGCTAAATCTGGCGAGTATGGGGGGTGGGGAAGCAGATCAAAGCCCAATTCGTTCAATTTTGCCATTGTTTTCATCGACTTGTGGCAGGGTGCATTGTCTTGGTGAAAAAGGATTTTTTTTTTCTGCATGTGCGGTCGTTTTTTTGCGATTTCCTCCTTCAAACGCCTTAGCAAGTCTATATAATAATCACTGTTAATCGATTTACCTTTTTCGAGGTAGTCAATGAAAATCACGCCATGCGTATCCCAAAAAACTGACGCCATGACTTTGCCAGCTGACTGCTGCGTTTTCGGACTACCATTTCCGATATGGAAAAAGTGGTTGGTTTCGGGCCTCCGGTGTCGGCCGAAAAAATTAGTTTCAGTCGGACCCTTGGTACAAGGTATTGCTCAAAGCTCTCCCACCCTCTTCTCTCCTAAAATATACCCTAAAATTCCTTTACCCTTAACCCTAAATCTCCTAAAACCCCCATAATAATATGATCCTTGCACCAAAAATAAATCATGTAAAAATTAGTAGGGGATGACCAATTGCTTAATATTTCTCAATTTTACGTGTTTTTTGTAACCCTAGAGTTACTGAAGATCTTAAGCCGACCGCACACTGTAGAAAGTAATCACAAAACACTTCTTCGGAGCTGACAATAATTATTATACTAATAGTCATCGGATAGTTATTAGTTAAATAAAAAAGAAAATGTATTCTGAAATTTTACTACTTTGATTTGTTTATTCGTGGTTTATTCGCGTTTTACACGATAGATATGTTCCTAAAAATTCGTAATTTCGTAAAAAAGATAATTAAGTGTAAAAAATATTAAAAAACGCGGAAATGAGTTCGACTCATTTGGATTTGTCTGCCAGGCCCAAAGAAATATTTTGTACGAGGATAATTTTTCGCTATAGTGTATGACCGGCCTTAATACTAATGAAGCGTTGCTAAATTATCCATTAAACATAGGTATTCGAGTAGATTAGGTACATTAGCGTGAATCAGAACCATTTTAGCCCAATTTATTTGCATTTGCAAATTAACGTAAAAACAAAGTAAAAAATGCAACATTATCCGATATTAACGCCCCTAAAAGGGACACGAGCCGATTTTATTGTATTTGCTGTGGATTTTGATTGAATTTTTGCGAATAAATTGGGCCAAAATGGTTTTGATCCAAGCTGGCGTTCCTGATCCACGGGAATACCAAAAATAACTCGATAGCACGTAAAATCAAAGCGATGAAAGTGATTTCAAAGAACATGAGATATATCTTTCAAAAAATATTTATTATTTGTTACTCCTGTTTTTTTTACTTTCAGTATCCACTGAGGAGAGACACTACTGGTATCGCCCCCGTTAGGAATCATTGATATGGACCATTGAGATGTAAGGAAATGTAAGTGTTAAGTCAGAATCCATTTTTTTTTCTTTAAAGTAATGATGCAAAGAAAAACTATATATTTTCAAAAGGAATGGTTTGATTCTTGAGGAATCTTGCTTTAAACTATCTAATTATTCCAAACATTAAAGCTTTTTTACTGGTAATTATAGTTAACTTAATAGACAAGACCGATTTATTAGGAAACGGATGTTGTCTGCATTTATGTTTACGTAATAGTACAGTGTACACCTACTTACAGTGCACCTACAAAAACATTAATATTATCGTTGCATGAAACTAACAAAATATCCTCGAAGGAAAACTAGAAAACGGCCACATCTTTATCGACACCACGGAAGCCGCATCAATTAAATTTAATTTGCAAAACAGATGAAACCCTCATAGCTCTGCGTTAGCTCTTATTATGAAACAATTCATTCACAGTTTACCCTCATCCCCTTGTCATGTACCCCATTGTTCAGTTTGTTTAATTTTTAGCAGCTTTGAAAACGACAAAGAGTCACATATGCCCAGCCATGGCGTTTGTCTTTCTCGTGGTGAAAGCTGTGCGAAAATTTCCACTTGCCAGGATGTTACGCCATGCTTGCGAAACGTTAACGTCGTTCGTTACTTGCGATACACTTAAGAAGAAAGCGAGGGAAATTGCCCTCTTTGTGACCTCTGTCGTTTTGCATATTGTGCGAAACTGAGATTTCGCGGAGCTTTTTAAGCTGTCTAGAACTACAGTTTTCAATGTAATCTCATAACGATATTAGACAAACTTGGTAGTGGGTGGTTGTTAAATCTTTGCCATCTTTGAGTATAAGATAATGCAGGGTAATTGAGACTAAAAAAAGGAAGTTGTGCAACTTGCAAAAGTTGTGCAGAATATGACTTTTAGAAGTTACACTTCTTTAGGCACGCCATGAGGTTACGAATTTCAGCGGAACCGAATTTGGTTTGGACTGTTGCACTTAATGTATATATGGATAAAACAGTAAACAAGAAATCGAGTTAGAAGTAACTATAATTGCGTATGTAATCAAACGGGTAACTTCTGTTATATGCAAAGTATAAACAAAGCCCATTATATGAAATAATAGCTGATCCCCGGAATTTCGTCTGCGTAACGTAGGTGTAGATTATGTTTTCTTTTCAAATTTGCTATTTGTAGTGGTATATGAAAATTTGTATTTTTCTTATTTCTTTTACGAAAAACATAATCATACTTAAAAACACTGTTTTGTCAACTTTAAAAAGACATATTTAATAAACTTGCAAAGAATAAAATTGTTCTATGTAAAAATCAATTAGTTTTCAAAAAATATTTATAAATATCTAAAAAGAATATGTCTATTGCGTATAGCTACGGTAGGTATACCTACCGTAGACCAAATAATCTGTCAATCAATCAGTATTTATACATAAATAAAAAATATCGCCAAGTTCAATAAAGTTGGTCTTAATTATAAGTAAAATGGGGTGACCATGCGACATTTTTCAAATAACTTACATTTTTAAACTTGTGATATCTTTCGAATGGAATGTTCAAATTGAATAACTCAAAAAGGTATATAATAGTATTGAAGCAAACTTAAATATGAAGTTATTTATTTTGATAAGGATTAATCCCAAAGTATAAATAAAAGAGCTTTTATAACGGTGGCATTTATATATATTTTTTGAAATGAAAAAACACTTATTGGGACATAACTATAATAGTTAGACATATGCTGTCGCTCTATTTTTTTTGTAGATAATGATATGTTCTGCAAAATCGTAGTACATTATTTTGTTCTATAACCAATAGTTTTCACAGCGCACGCGATAAAAGAATGTTTTTTGGTAATTTGTTCAGACCTTGGGTTACATTATTGGAGTTTTAGTTTCCCTAACTTTTTTGAAAATTAAATATAGCCTATGTTCACCGGAAATAGTGTAGCTTCCAAGCAGTGAAAGAATTTTTAAAATCGGTCAAGTAGTTTCGGAGCCTATTCAAAGCAAACAAACAATCAAATCTTTCCTCTTTATAATAATAGATAGATAGATGAATGTGTTTCTTAAAAGCAAAAGAAATTTTATGTTTTTAAATTTTGTAAATAAGTTTCTTGTTTCCTACCAACGAACAATCTTTTTATTTAAATTTAAACAAAATTCTTTGAATTTATAACTGAGTTAAAATAATTATCAAATGCTATAAATAAATAACAAATGTGCAAATTTCAACAAAGAAAAATAAAGAATCTAATTAAACACATACGGATAAGTGAAAATCAAATATAATCATTATCTCAAATTTGACTTAATTGATTGTTGTCATTTGTTTCAACTGTCATATTGATTTTATTCAATTGTCATTTATTAGTTGTTTCTGTGTTGATTGTGATTATCTTACGAGTAGCTATTACTATTTTAATATTATAATTTGCGAACTCTGTTTAGAATTATAAGGTTCCATGATATTTAATCCCTCGACAAGATATCCCAAAAAAAATACCTTCAGGCAAAACATCGCTTAAGCTTACTAGTATCAGAATAATTTAGATTTCTAGAGTTTCATGATATTTGATCCCTCGACAAAATATCTGCGGATAAAATATCGCTTAAGTTTACTAGCAGCTTAGTGGTTAGGTAACCGCTCCAAAATTGCTAGGTGTTGGGTTCGAATCTCGTATCGAGTAAATTTTCCATTTTACTCGATTTACGAATTTTTATTAACTCTAGAGTCACTAAAGATCTTAGTAGTTATATAGCGATGGTAAATAACAATTAAAAAAAATATAACTTAGACATAAAAAATCTTGACAAAATATCCCAACAATGGAATTTTGGTAAGGCTACGGTTTTTCCGGCGACACGATTTGAAGATGGACTCCCATAGATTTTGACGAAGTAAATCGAAAAGAAAGAATACATTTTTTCGGTATCTCCTTTCGTTTACGAGATATCGATACTTAAAAATTCGAAAATGATTTTATTTTCCTCTTCTTTAGCCTAAAAAGGTCTTTAAAAGGCTATACAAAGGATCCAAGGGCGATGCGTGCTAAAAGTCCTTTGTAGCAAAATCAATATCAGACAACGTTGCATTTTCTTCTTTGTTTTTATTGTAATTCGCGAATAAATCAAGCTATAACTAAACATTTCAAATATTTTTGTTCGAGGTTGAGGAGCTTTGCCCCACTAACTCCGCTGGGGCTTCGCCTCTAGACCCCTTATGTATACTTTTTTATGATATTTTTTTAAACTAGAAAATTTAAGATACGAGGAAGGGAAACCCATTTAATTGTGAAGGGAGCAAGCGCATTTAAGTGCTGTTTTTTTCGGGGAAAAAAAGGGTAGAAAACTAGTACGAAATAATCGAAGGACCAATTGTCGAGGATATTTTGTCTTAGTTGTGATTTTTTGTTCGGGTGATTTAGGGTGGAAAATTTTTGTCTGGGGATATTTTGTCATAAAATAAGTACTTCTAATGCTTCTATGCTGCAACACGGTAATGCCAGACTCCTCTGCAAAAGAAAAGCTCTGGAAAAAGTCTACAAAATTAAGGAGGGGGCTGAATTTTCCGTATCCACTATAATTGTCGAAAGTTATTCTATTGGACTTCTATTTATTTCAATCGTTGCATCATTTACTAAGTGGTACACAAATTGAAAGTTTTAGTGATATATAAAATGTATTTTTTGGTATATATATATTTTATTAATTTGGCATTAAAATTTGCACCTTGTGACCTTAGAAATCAACACGTTATACAACTGAGGGTGATTATATCATTGATTTTAAATCAAAAGTTATAATAAAATTTTGAGTTTTACTTATTTATGAAAGAAACTAAATTACTTTCCGGTAAACCTAAAATGTTCTTATTGTAGAGTTTCAGATCCTCGATGATGATAAATTGGTAACAATATTCAGAGGACTAGGATCAAATAATAATCAGTCAAAACTATTTATTACATGCGCGACGTTTCGGCCCGGTTATTGAGCCTTCCTCAGGCATTCTGAAATATCATAGCCAATTTTTTATTAATACCAAAAATACAAACAATTATTACAATGAATTCTTTCATACCGTAAATTATCGCTTTAATCTTGTTAAAAATAATCGTTGTCAATTCATTTTTATACGGTACAGTTGGTAAAATTAAAATGTTCTGTTTTGTCTTGTTCTGTTATGTCAAACAAGCGTTTGTTAAATATGATTGATTTTCAGTATGAAAAAGAAACTAAATTCAGGAAAAATGAAGATTTTCCGTCTTTACCTTGTTAAAAATAATTATTGTCAATTCATTTTTATACGGTACAGTTGGTAAAAACTAAAATGTTCTGTTTTGTCTTTGTTCTGTTATGTCAAACAACCGTTTGTTTGATTGATTTTCAGTATGAAAAAGAAACTAAAATCAGGAAAATAAAATGAAGATTTTCCGTCTTTATAATTAAGTTCCGAAATAATTTCTATGAAAATTTTAAACTTCTGATTTTGAATATTTTTTCAATGTGTTTTCTGATATAACTTTATAGATATGTTTTATATATTTATAGAATTATATTTTATAATTAATACTTGGCACCATTCAGGAGAATAATTTTCGTTTCCAGGAAAACTTTTAATGATTCCCATCTATAAGCGGTTCGAAGTGAAACGATGAAGAAAATAAAAATGAGGTGGAAAATTTCGCTTTTGGAAAGTAAACTTTAAAAAAAAAAAAGAATAAGAAAACGGAAGAAGAGAATAAGCGACGAGAAGACGTACGGCACGTTTTTGTTGTATAGTAGGTACGCTATGATATGTAGGCGGAGTTGGAAAATAATTAATTATTCTAATAATCATTATTTGCTCGATAGTAATTTGTCAAGTTATGAGAAGCGATTGGAGTCGGTGAGGGTGGCATTGTTGTGTCGACGATATTGGATCGTTGAACAATTCATGTGAGATGATAATATCGAACTCGAAAAATTATCAAACAGAATTAATGAAAACATGGAAAATATATTGCACGAGTTTCGAGTTCGACAAGAGATGTTGATTGTTAATTAAATCTCCGTTTAGTTAAATGTCACCGACAGAGTCACCATTTTCGACCGATACGATTGAACTTTTCACGGGGGATGAACGGTCGGAAAATTTTTTGGGGTGAGTTTTTAACATTTTATGTTAATGTTAATGAAGATATTTCCATATTGATTTTTTTTTTTAATTTAAAAAAAAAAGATAGAACTTTCAACTAATGATTTTTGTTAAATCACATTGGTATCAGGGGTCTCTATACCAAGGGTCACCAAAAATGTGAGCTTTAAGGTAATGAGACGAATATAAAACTTCAACAGTTAGAGAATTGTAGGGATTAGTTATGATAATATTAATAGGGTCTCAAGTTTAAAAACTATTTTACTGTTTATTCACATACTAGTTGATACCCTCGACTTCGTCTTCGTAACGTAGGTGTTGATTATAAATTTTGTTTGTTTCTATATAAAAATGTTTATTTTTCAAAGAAACGATTTTTTGTACTTAAAATTGAATTTACTGTGCTAGTTATTAGTTCAACTAAAAAGATTAACACAAATTATTTTCTAACTTTTCATCTGTCTACAGTAAAACTTTTTTTTTCATCCCTTAATTTTTACGTAGGGGATACCTTCCCTTATTATTTTTAAGAAATGATAAATAACTCTAGGATTTTTATCTTTAATCTTTTTATCTCTAATTTGGGATAACTTTGGTATGTATTTTATTAAATACTAGTAGTTAAAGGTTTTATCTCAATAAAATGCATAATATGAGATACTGTAGAGGTAATCAAAAATCAAAATTTCAAATTTAAAAATCAGTCAAAGTCCGTTAAAAGCGAAACGTTATTACTGCTTAATATAAAACAAAGTTGGTTTATTGTTAGAAACAAAAACTTAGGGTCTGCTTAAAAATTTAAACTCTGATAAGTAGATATATCTGAAAAGGTTAAGTTAAGTTTATAAATGAGCATTATATTTTTGGCTTTCACATATTGTAAACCTGAAAATCCGAAATACGTATTCACAAATAAATACATTAGTGAGTGAGTACCCCTTCCAACGTTCTGAATGCGTAAGCGGGGATAACAGAGCACATGCGCATAGCCCATTCTGCACGGACGCATGGCATGATAGCCAATTTATATATAAGATTCGTTGATGATCTTTTTACGATGTTTTTAGTATTCTTTTCTTTCTTTTTTTCGATAATAACAATAATATTCTGAAATCGTTATCGGTAAACTTTAAAAATGTTTTTATTAAAATAGTGAAATTTTTATGCAAACAACACAATTCACCATGGTTGTTAGGACGACTATTCCCAAGCAGTGTAATATACAAGGGCGCACATTCATAAAAAACAGTGTAATGTTTTCTATTTCATTCTCTCGTCCGTTAAATCTGATAGATTTATATGGTTATCTCTTTTAACTGTCGCTTTTTCGTTTCATCAACTTTCAAGCCAACGATGCTATAAAAGTTTTCGCTTTAAAAAAATATTTTTACTTTTAACCGAATAACTTTTTCTTTTGATTTTGATAAAATCATTAAATTCCCTACTTTAGGTAGAAAAATTCACTTGGTGATTAGATTTTTAACTTTTAGTTCATTTATAAACTACTAGAGGACTCGGTGAATTTCGTATCACCAAAAATCGATGGCTGGATTTTATATTATTTATATAATAGAAAATAAATAAATTTATAATACTAATGATAGATTATAACAAAGTTACTGCCTTTTTTAACTATCGTAATAATAATAGGCAAACTTATGTATAGTCTACTGGTGGCCGAGTGGTTTAAGTGACCGCTCCAAAACTGGTAGGTTGTGGGTTCAATTCTCGTATCGAGCAAATTTTCCATATTTCTCGATAGCGGATTTTATTAACCCTAGAGTCGTTAAAAGACCTTAGTTGCTACAAAGCGACGATAAATAACAATTAAAAAAAAACTTATGTATGTAAGTCCTCAAAGACAATGAACAGGTTTTATTAACACATTTGTGAGTGAAATTCAAAGAAAATAATCCTTGTCTCAGATGTGAACTTACTAATTCTTGTTATTTGTTTCAATTGTCATTTCGATTTCAATCAATTGCCAATTTACTATGTGACAGTTGTGTGAGTGTTGAGCTGTGTATATTTCACGGAAAATTATAGTGGTTCCTAAAGGTACTTTGATTCTTGTAACAAAAATTTTAAATTTTTTGGCCTACTTCTTGTATATCTTAAAGAAAATAGGGCATTAATATTGCTAATACTATTGAATTTATCAAATTTATCACTTCCTTTTTGTCAGTCATATCTTTAACTACATTAATGCCATTAACTATTCTATTTCCTCTTTATCAAGGATTAAATGGAAATGTTTTTTTTTTAATTTTACGACCAATTTAAATGCGAGTCTGATGGGATATAATAGAAAGTCCTCAAATTGGTTGCTTTGGTTCCATTCACATATCTCATTTGTGAAGGAAATCTTTCTGTGCATTTTTTCGTATATCATTTAAATTTCATTCTCCGTTTCTTCTATGGCCACTCAGCGGAAAAATGCCGAGCATGCAAATGGTGAACAAATAAAAATGCAATTTAACGAATTCTGCTTTATTGTATTTATTTTTTATTTGTTAAATCCATTTGTGGAAAATACAAACGAAACAGAGCCAAATAGTAACTAGCCAGTGGTGAAATTCACTCACAAATGGGATTTAATATTTCTGATATATGAAAAAGCCGGCAACACACAATTGTGGGACGATATATATATATATATATATATATATATATATATATATAGGTATGTGGATATAGGTATATGGATACCCAACCGCTTGTAGCCTGCAACGATCGACAACAAACGAGCAAATTTCATGCAAATGCTAACGCAAAAAAATAAAATAATAAAACCAAAGTTAAAACCATATCATAAACATCAAAGGTACCTCTAAATGCTTTTTGTTGGAGACAAAAAATGCAATGTCCACATATATGCACCCATATGTAGTATATATACGAGTATACACTCACACGAGGGAATTGTGCGGAAAATTGAAAAATCGATTGTCCGCAATTTGCGAAAATTAAATGCTTTGTAATCACAAATAGAGAGTCGAATCCAGTCGACGGGACGTAAATAAAACGAACAAAAGAGAAAAATGAAAAAAACAAAAACGAGTGCCGTTTTCACGAAACAAACGAACAAAACAAATCTATCAGCTTTGCATTTGTTTCATTTACGAATACCTCACATTCCTGGATCACAAATTTTCCAATATACTCATCATCAACGATTCTTTGAGTCAAGGAAAATCGTTGCATACTCTTGTGTCGTCTTGAATATTACGAAATTAAGGAAAGCTTTTAGCCGGATCAGTATGGCGATTTAGGCCCCAAATGGGTACCTACAGTCCCTGGTAATATTATTAGGCGCACTTAAGATTTTATACAAAATATTTACTTTTTTTTATTATAAAAGTTGTATTGATTTTTAATATTTTCTTTTTCATATTTATTTTTTGAAGTAAAAACTTCTTTAGCATCGTTGTGACTTGAAATTTTATGAAACGGAAAGGGAAAGCGGCAATAAAAAGAGAAACGTATTCATAAATATATAAGATTTAACATGAGAGAGAATGAGGTAGGAAACATTAGTATTTCTTATGGTTGTGCGCGCCTGCGTATTACGCTACTTAAAAATAATTTTCATAGCGACCAATAACAACTGTATTAAATTGCTTATTATAATTGTGAGCATAAACATTTCATTATTTTAATAAAATTAATTTTCAAGTTTGCCGTAAATGAATACGGATTATTGTCATGATTATCAAAAAAAAGTAAAGAAAACAAGGATATAAAGACGTCAAAAGGTTCAACAGAACGTGTTCGTGAATTTCGGGCACGCCGAAAAGCATTATTAAATAAGAAAAATAATAGTTCTTATACGTTTAATGATTCGACTGTGAAAAATAGTGAAAATTATGCTAGTAAGTACTTAAACATTTTCTAATCGCATATTTCGTCCTTAATCACGAAATTTCAATAAAATAAAAGCTTATTTAAAATTAATTAATTAATAATTATGAACTGTTTTTCAGGTGCTAATCAAATGAATGTACAGCCGATTCCTTAGGTACTGATTATTTCGTCGAAATAAAGTTGCTCATGAAGAATTTCGTTAATTTTTTTTAATAATATGTTCGGTCATAATATGTGGTTCTTTTGTGAACGATCGTGATTCCAACGAAATTTAAAACCACAATGCCCAGGACATGAAGATCTTTTATGGATAATAGTTAAAAATTCTAATGCAAATGATAATATTTTACTGTGCTGCACATATTTTCAAGCAATCGAGAAAAATGTAATTCCAACGATGTCCAAATACAAAAGTTTCAAATATTAAACGATACCTGCATCTTTACCACCTCTGGATTTATTTCATACTTCCATTATCATAAGCTCTCGTATCATTTATCGAAAATGCAAATTTGGATTCAGGATAAAATTATGTAATATATATGTTAATAAATCGTAAAACAAACCCAACAATTATCGTACTCATAAAATCTTACATTCGTCTCAATATCTTGAAATATCTATTTTGAAGGTTTCACTTCTACCGCGTGTGAACTGCACACATGTGTTTTTTTAAATATTTTCTCATATGTAATTACTTTTAAGAATTGGAAAAATTGTTCTAGAAGAAAAGGATAAATATCTGGTGATCAATATTTATTAAAATTGAAGAAAACTTATATAAAAATCATTGTCACTGTTATAATTAATTACATAATTACATTTGGAATATTTTAAGTATAAGGAGGCCAATATTACAAATTAATTGCTAATTTCGTTGTTTTAATTACTTAAGCACTAATCACTCACCTAAATTTTGCACCTCACAAGGAAGAACAACAGTGTCGCCAACCACCAGTCGATATGTATGGCTGCGAGATAAAAATCGGGGTTGTACGGAACTTAGGGCTGGAGGGTGCACTGAAGATGGATCTCCTCCGAACACGGAACCTGTAGAAAGAAGGAAAAAATGATTTGATTAAAACGTAATTTAAAATGATTTTTTATTTCTAAGAACCACTTGTACGAAAGCGAACATCCGTATACGACATGTAGGGAAAGGTAGTACGAGATGATACCCTTAATCAGAAATCGCTGTTAATTAAATATATATTCTTCAAGGTATATAAAAAATAAAGGTAATTTCTATTAGCAAATCTAATTTTCAAAACACACCTTAAAAGATTGGAATACCTTCTTAAAGCTTTAGTGGCTTTAGGTATGCTCTGAATATTTGTGCTTCTAGTGGCAGAAAAGAGAACTATGATCTGGCTTTGTTACTGTACACTTAAATAATGTGAAAAAGCCTATAACGTTTGGACTTCTTGTATCTATAATTCATGATGCAAATTAAGTACAGGAAAATTTAAAAATAATTAGTTTTCGCCTTCAACCCCCTTAAAAAAATAAAATAAAACTTCATTATCCTTTTTCCAGACCTATTTAATTATACCTTAGACGTTTAACACTACTGAAAAAACATTTTCACCCCTAAAGTGTAAGAATGGTGTATTTTCCTTCCAGATTTAAATGCTACAATAGTGCTAACAATCATTGAGTAAAATGGCGATGATATACGAAATTATGGCAACTTTTTCTAGGGAACCCAAAAAATCATTGTTGGGGCGCCAATTCGGAACTTTGTAAAACTTAAAAATACTATTTTTATTCTATAGACAATCTTTCCACTCGATAAAATTTAAAAATTTTAACAATCGGTAATTTTTTAGCTGAATTTTCTTTAATTTCCGTCAGTCGTATTCATTGTATTTATGAAACGGAAATGACGTAGTTGTTTGGGGAAAGGACAAAAACGACGCTATATTGAAGCTTATGTACGATCGTTTTTCATATTTTGATTGCAGCATTAAAGAAACTTCCGGAACTTTTTCTTTACATTTGACTTCTTTAAATTCATTTTCTTCTAGTTTCACTTCTTCCTTTATATAGTCTGCATTTTTCTTTTTTCATTTGGCTTAAATGTAAGAAACAGTAATAGTGATTTCCCAAGGAAATAATTTTCTGGTTTTATACTACAAGAAATTATTTTCTATTCGCTTGCATTAGTGTTAACAAATCGCCAACCTCTTCCCGATTTCTTTATTCTAAATTCCAGCTTTTCATGTAAACATAAATATTAACTTTTTTAGAAGGGTAGGCAGAGTAGAGTGGGACTGAAAGGTCCACGGGTATAAAGGTCCACCATGAGTACCTTTAATACTAATGATATATTGCTCTATTTAACTACTAGCTGATCCCCGCGACTTCGTCTGTGTAACGTATTTTATTTTTCTTATTCTTTTACGAAAAATATAATCATACTACATCATACATCAAATAAAAAATATCGCCAAGTTCAATAAATTCGGTCTTAATTATGACTAAAAAAATTCGAAAGTTATCAAAATACTCGCATCAAAATAACCCCATCTCCCTTTTTCGATCCCCGAATGAACCTTTTTCCAAAAACTATTACACTATTGCACTGTACAACACAACCGCGAAATTGAAATTTGTACAATTGCACGAAACCCAGTTCTTCCATAATCATGTATCTTTACACTTACTATTGAAATATCTGAATTTCAACTGTATAATTAAACCATATTGGATCGCCCAGAGTTCACCATACACGATTTGGCGTATGCCTTTTGCTCTGGAAGAGGATTTTAAATTTCTTTTATCATTATGATGATATGATTATTTATTTTATCATTATGATGATTTCTGGCTGGAATTGCGAACTTTTTTCGTGATCCCTTTCACGTACTTGCAAATAAAATATATTGCCCCCCCCTCAAGAAAAAAAACCCGAATCCACCCTTGTCCGTTAGGGTAGGATTTTTCAAAAAAAAGTCTTATCATATGCCTACTTCTTATAAGGAATTCATCGAATATTAAAATTTTATCAGTCAGAGGAGTATATAAATAAACCATTTTATATATGCACGGTTTTAAAAACGTTTTAATTTTAAGCTTTATTACAATTATTATTATTATTAGTATTACTATTACATTTTTTTCGTTAATATTTCCTTACTGAGCAACCCTAAGGATCTATTTACAACAATTTTGTAAAAAAAAAATGTTTACTGTCAGATTCTTATCTATAAAGACATTTATATTTCAAAAAAGCAAATTTTTGTACTTTAAATTAAATTACTGTGCTTTTTAATAGTGCAAATAAAAAAATTAATACAGATCATTTTTTAACTTTTAAATACCTTTTCAATGATATATAACTCGCCTATCTAAAGTATTTTTAAGGAATGATAAATAGCCTAACGTGTGTGGGTAATTGTGTTGTATCTTAGTATAAAGTTTTATTAAATTCGGTTGTTCTGTTCTTTAGTTAAATCACCAGCGCACGCGATGTAAGAAAGTTTTTTGGTAATTTTTTCACACATTATTGGAGTTTTAGTATGGATTCCTATTTTTTTGAAAATTTAATTTAGCCTATGTTCACCGAAAATAGTGTAGCTTCCTAACAGTGAAAGAATTTTTCAAATCGGTCAAGTAGTTTCGGAGTCTATTCAAAGCAAACAAACAATCAAACCTTTCCTTTTTATAATAATAGATAATGGTAGGGATGAGGAAGTGTAAGAAGCATTTCGAGGCCATCCTGGCAGTTAAACTACATCAGAGATAGAAGATTTATGACGGCACCTCGATATTTTTACGAATGTAAAATTTTTATTTATTATTCATTTCGGTTTCCAGCAGTAATATTGCATTGACTAGACTAAAATATAACTTAATAGTATATGAGATTTAGTGGTATTTCAGGATTTGTTATTAGTATGTAGCTAATTTAAACAGTAAACTAGTTATAACCTAGCAAAAACACTTGAACGTAACTGGGGTAAAAAGGTCCACGTGGACCTTTTCCTTACCCAGCCACGTGAAAGTTGGATTCAACGCAATCTTTGCAAGCAATGGGTCCATGAAAACTGTATTTCTAACCGAGGATTCGTTTACTTCGTTTGTTATAATTGTGATTCAGGAAACGATGGGCTTCGTTAAGTTAAAGATTAAGGTATAAAAAATATTACTTATGGTCCAATTAATGTCAATATTATTATAAAGAAAGAGGAGCTTAATATTATGTTTAAAATGACTGTAATAAAATTTTCCAAATGAAAATCCAGAAATATTCCATTGATTCAAATACTGTTATTAATTCATAACACCTGTTAAATACTTAAAATAAATACAGGACCTTTTTGCCCCTTAGCCGTCCCTTTTTGCCCCTACTTAGGGGCAAAAACAGACAGACGACAAGGTCTAGAAAAAATGTAAAATGACAAACTTCTATAAGGATGATTCCATTAAAATTTAAATTTAACATGGCCAGATATTTCTTGGTTTGGTTAGCATTATACGTTTCAAATTGATAGGGTTGGTTTTCACAACTCAATATGGAACAGTAAAATTGGACCTTTAAACCCCACCCTACCCTACCTTGGGTTTCTTTCACGAAATTCCAATAAAATAAAGATTTAAAATTTAAAAATCAGTAGGGATTGATCGTTCAAAGAACAAATGGTTACCAAAATTTGTCTAGATTCCTTTTACTCTTTGTATGCTTTTGTATCTTTATGTAAAATAATTTAATGAAAAATTTATTTTGGAATTCGTGGTTTTCGATTGTGAAGCTTTGTATACCCTTAGGTACGTTAAAACTTTTAAATACGATTTAGATAAATATTTGTTCCCCTGTTTTTCGTTGTTCGTTATTTGTTAAATTGAAACCACAAACAAGCAGTTCGGAATTTGTTCTACTAAAGTATGGCTCAGTTTATACCATACCCATATTTACTGTGCAATAGATTCCAATTAAACACACGAAACTGAATTTTTAACTTAATTTTTCCGTTTTATTAATGCAATGGCATATCGGTAACTAAATTCAATTACATTTACAGGATCTTCCACTTTACTGAAAAATTTCTTTATGACTCAAATCTTTATATCTATTTTTCTTGATTTTTCAGGGGTTCGTACTAAAATAGAATAAAAAAGGAACCTTATTAAGATCATGTTTCCGTCTGTAAAATAGATATCTTGGAGTGTCCATTGATATTGGCATCACAGACCTAAATTCAAGATCTCTTACAGCTGTGAACAGTTGCGGAATTAGGTTCGATGCCGCCCTAGGCCTCATTCGATATGCCGCCCTTGTTGTTCCATAACAAAGTGATTATCAAGATAAAACATTTTCCAACTTTTTTCCAACAATCACTTATGATTTATACTTCCTCTTTTTGGCCTTGGATCGCGGAAAACTTCAATTATATAATCGTAATCAATTTTTCGTACTAATTCAGTTTCAATAGATAATATTGCCAGGACAAATACTTTCATAACGAAGATTTCTCCTTAATCCTAGTAAGCATACTAGATTGTTTTAGATAAGTACGACGTATTTCGACTACCAGGATTCGCGTAGGACTTTAGTGTTTTGACAAAAAAGAATCGAACTAAGCTCAAAGTTTTACGACTTTTAAAAAATACCATTATGAGGATCTCTAATTTGTTCTTAATGTCCCCGAATTACCAGATTTAACAATTGAAAAATGTGATGTGATTAATTGGAAAGTAAATTTTATAAAAAATATTGATTGTACTTTACTGAAGATAATCCATACATTCATAGCGAAACTAACTAAAATCAATTTTTGAATTTAAAATGTCTGTGACTTCTTCGCCTTTAAAATTTTGCCGCCCTAGGCCCAGGCCTCGCGGGCCTAGGCGTAAATCCATCACTGGCTGTGAAAGAAATCAAACTTCTAAGCTAACGCAATCGAATATTACAACCGTTTATATCAAATTTTTTAACAATCATTAGTAAATCAAAATCTAATAACCGAAATAACCGAATGGACTCAAAATGAGTGACTTAAATCTTGGAATAATTACTTAGGAGGCTAATTTTCAAAGGTTAAAGCAGGCAATTCACGCTCCGATTTGCAGTCCAACTAGTCGGACTACTAATTGGATCTTCTAGTTGGATCGCTTAAATGATCCGACTAGTCCGATTAGACATCTAACTTCCAACACCATTCACGGTTCGACTTTAGATCCAACTTCGAAAGTCGGACCACTAGTTGGACTGCAAGTCGGAGCGTGAATGGCCTGCTTAAGACAAATAAATCTTCGAGAAGCTATAATAAACGGCTTCTAAATTAAAGAAGGAAGTAAATTAGAATTCCGATAGCATAGCGATATTTTAATGGGATACTGCTATTAGAGAAATCATCTCCAAGCTATAGGGATAAATACTGAATCAAATGCATGTAGGAAATGCTACGTGAAAGAAAACTGTCTTCCACGTACTACTGCCCAACTACAGAGGTGTGAAAATTATAAGATTCAAGAGAAAAAAAACACATTTTTGTTTCTAAATGTCATAAATTTAAGAATTACAATAATTTCACTCATCTAATATTTTGTGTGTTATCCTTTATTGTTTATAATCTATTTTTCTCATCCTGGCATGCTCTATACCATTGTTTCCTAACCTGTGGTTCGCGGACCCCTGGGGGTCCGCGAGCCTATGTTTGGGGGTCCTCGGTCCCATTTGAAAAAGTTTGTATTTTGTTTTTTAATTTAATGCAGGAATACCAAAATATAATATTGTCCGAAATTTGCACCTTTTTTTCACTCAGGGGTCCTTGGCATTATGCTTGATTTCCTTGGGAATCCGCGGCTGAAAAAGGTTAAGAATCGCTACTCTATACTATTTTTTCATTTATATTTTATGATGATGCCAAATCTTAATGAGTTCGGTAATCAGATCCACTCGTGTTGTAATAGTTTATTTTTTTTAGTTTTTTCTTCACAATGGCCTAAAAATTTTCTATACGATTAGCATCAGGACTATTTCCTGGACAAGAAAGCACATTAATGTTAGAATTTTGGAGGAAATCCATAACTTTTTTGGCTTTATGGCAAGGAGCTCCATCCTGCATAAAGATAATTTTCTTCCGGAAACTACTCTTTAGTTTGAGGCAATAACCTCGTTTCTAAGACTTGTATGTAGTGGTCTTGCCTCATAGTACTTTCGACAATGTATATCCTACCGGCACCCTTTGCTGATATGCAGCTCCAAACCACAACTGATGTTAAATGTTTTACAGTCTGGGCGATATATTGCTAGCAGAAAGTAAAATTTTCCTTTTGAGTCTAATAATTTTCACACCTCTGTATGTTTTAAAGTCGTCTCAAATTAGGGTCATCTAGACATAAACCGGGAAATATCCATAAAGATCCAATTGAATTTTAGATTTAAGGCTTTCACGGTCGGTCTCCAATTGGATGTTTGCTAAGATTTACAGCTTTGATTCAAAATCGTATCAGATCTCTTGGGTCACCTGAACATAAGCCGGGAAATATCCATGAAGATCCAACTACTTGTTAGCTAAAATTTATGTCAGAAGTGGACTTGACTAATTGGAACTAAAAACAAAGCTGGAGCGTAAAAGTCTTTTCAGGATGCAGTAGACAGGATCTCTTAAGAATATTATGGAGATTTGTAAAATTAAAATCAAAGCATATTCAGTCCCTAAAATTTGTTAAAAATTTTCTATATTTTTTTTTCTTACTTTGTTTAAAATGTTTGGTGAAATTTCTGATTTTTCCTTAAGGGTGGATCACCGTCAGAACGAAAAAAAAAAGACTTTTTTAAAACTGCTGCCATTTTTTTTAAAGATATTAAAAAACGGTCTTCGGCATGTAAAAGTTGAAGTTTTGAACTACTTTTTTTTTATTTGTCCCGATATGTCCCCCCCACTACCCCTTTTACAGCGCTTTGAAAAAGGGTCCTCAAAAATGAAGAGGCACCGGGAGACAAGTTTTCTCAGAAACCAGAAGTTGGATCATTATTTTCCAAAGAATGTAGGTTTTGGTAATGCGTCTTCTTGGTACTGAACCTCGACAATCCGAAAAAAGTTGAAAATTCACAAAATGGCGTGACTTTGAAAAAAAAGTTAAAAAAAACGACCTTTTTTGGACCTTTCCCCCTCTCCCACTTTGAGGGGAGGGTTGGCCAATTTCAGAGGTTCAGTTCCAAGAAGACGTGTTGAACTATAACATTCTCCAATTTCAAGTCAATCCGTCGAATAGTTTCTGAGAAATCTTGTCTCCCAGTTTTAAAAAGTTGATTTCGAGAAAAACGCATTTAAAGTTTTTTAAAGATATTTTTTTATGTTATTATCAATTTACTCAATTTTTATGTATATATGTATATATAGGTCTATAACTCGAAATATTTCGAATATCGACAAATCCTTTTAACACGTTATTCTTGAATGTTATAAGAAGACATTAATGGAAAAAAAAAATCGATTTTTTTTTCTGACGGTGATCCATCCTTAAACTATGAACAGTTTTTTTAAGAATCGACCTATTTATTCTCCTCATGGTATGCTATACGACATAATTATTCACGAATTTCTATTTTTATATACTTTTGTCTCCGATTGTATATCCATAACATCCTTACGAGAGGTCTCCAGAATAAATTAATAGCTTTCATTCCAAATTCCAGGTTCCGAGGTGAGTGAATGTCAAAATTGACTTCTTTCAAATGAATATTAAAGTATAAAAGTTAAGCAAATGGAACTTAGAATATTTCATAAGTTTAATTGCATTATTTTACCCTAAACTTGGGTTTTCTAGTAATGAAGGTCTACGACGAAACTCTTAGATAAAAGGCATATCTTCTTTGTTCTAGGGGGGGCACGGTAGTGCCCCAAGATTGATAATTCAATTCAAATAGTCACATTTTAATATGAAAGCATAGAATATTAAATTTAAGAGAAGACATTTCTTCTGAATGGCGATATGGCAGTAGCGATATTGACCAGGGGAATTACATTTATTCGTTCTTGTTCTTTTCAAACTCTACAAACGTTGTGATCAAATCGTTTCCACATTCTAAGTGCAAAGATATCGTGTCTATATTATATTTATCGTGTTTATAATATGACACCAATGGGCCTCCAACTGTTGAATATGCAATGAGGACGTGACTGTTGTAACGAACAAGCGAAACGCGTTATCTCATGCCTCGATGGGATTTGTACTGTTTAAATGTCATACATTTTGCCACGATTCTACCCTCACAACCCCTTCGACGAACGGCGGCTTTCGCTTGTTTTCATTTTAATCCCGGTAGTCACAACCCCAACTCGATGAGTCTTTTCAACTCTACACAGAAAAAAAAACCTACATAAATGAATAAATGGGAAAGAAATCGTATTAAATCGTGCAATAGTCGGAAGCCACAATTCATAAGCTCAGAGATTAATCAGAGAATCAGAAGACAAAGCTTTGATTTCCCTTCTCTTCTCTGGAAACCATGAGCCATGAGATATTCTATTAAGGCTAATTTGAAAACTATTTTCTTTTTGTAGAACTCATGAAAACCATTTTAAGTTTTGTTTAACTGAATATACTACTTAAAACATCCCCAGTACAGATTCGGAAATAATTGGGAGATGATTATTAAGGGTTGGGAGCTTGATAAAATGAAAAGAAAACCAATCTTTACCAAATTACCACCTTAGACCTTAACCAAATTCCATGAACTCATTCAGTCTTGGATTTAATAGCCATAAACTAATACTAAACGTTTTAACCGGTTAAGTTGTTGACTAAAGAAAATTAAGAAACTTAAAAACCAATCATTTTTCCACAATTTATCCAACACTTTTCACAAACCCATTGCCTGTGTTTGGTGTCACAAAATCGGTAAAGAATGGATCTATAAAAATAACCGTTAAATATAGACAAACTACTGGACACAAACATAGTAAAAGGGTGATAGGAAAACCATCCCTGAAATTAACTACTGAAAAACTGGGTATTACAAGCATTTTAACCGGTTTGGTTGTTGACGAAAGAAAATCAAGAAACTTAAAAACCAATCTTTTTCCAACAATTTATCCAGCACTATTCAGAAATCCACTGCCTGTGATTGGTGTGACAAAATCGGCAAAGAATGAATCTATAAAAACTACTGTTGAATATAGAAGAACTAATGTATACAAAGACAGTAAAAGAGAGATGGGAAAACCATTCCTGAAACTAACTACTGAAATACTAGGCATTACAAGAAAGCAGGTCTAAGTGATAACGGGTCTAATAACCAGCTACTGTGGACTAAAGTAACACTCGGATACAATTGGATTACCTGTGAGCATGTAAGCCCGCAGAAAATTTTCTGGGGGGGGATAATTTTAATTTCCTGTAGCGTATTTGTATGGTGAACGAACGGACACGACCCTGTAATAACGAAGAGCCTACTGTAGCGACAAATTTTTGTTCCAACAATAAAAAAAGTTTTTCTTCTACTTTCAACTACATATTTTTCCGGGAATGGGACTCCTTCACCCCTTTTCCCCCCTCAAAAAAAGCAGATTTTTCTAGGTGGAGGATGCAATCCCTTCTATTGAACCAAGATTGCCAAAAAATGTAGTACACTGTACACTGTAGTACACCGGCTGTTGAGGTTCGTCCAGTTATTCGATTCCAACTAGGTAAAATAGGGACCCAAGAAACATAATAAATCCTACGGTTGCAGTCACAAGGCATAAATGATCTCATCCGGAGAATACCAAATAGTGACTCTTAACTGTTCAAAAATGAGGAGCACATATGACTTTCTGGTAAGAAATTTGTAAGTAGTCCTATGGATTAAAGTTATAAATACCAATCAAATCTAAATTTATGTGCAACAAATTTTCACGAAAAAGCTCTTAAATGGAGTCCCGAAATGTTGAGAACTTGAGAACTTCATCCGGACCTCAAATAAATGTAAAAAAATCACAAGTTTATTGGTGGCCGAGTGGTCAAGGTGATCGCTCTAAAACTGGTAGGAGTTGGGTTCGATCCTCGTATTGAGCAAATTTTCGATATTTCTTGATTACGGATATTAACCCTAGAGTCGCTACAGACCTTAGTAGTTATAAGGCTATGGTAATTAAATTAATAAAAAATATTTTTGGACTACAAGTAGTTACAAGTTACAAAAGTTACAAGCAAATTTCATGGATATACTTTAAAAAAAAGGAAATAATTCAACTCATACTAAGTGGTGCATATTCGAAAAAATTAAACTGTTCAAAATTGAGGAGCACATATGATTTTCTGGTAAGAAATTTGTAAGTAGTCCTATGGATCAAAGTTATAAATACCAATCAAATCTAAGTCCAAGAGCAACAAATTTTCACTAAAAAGCTCTTAAATGGAGTCCCGAAATGTTGAGAACTTGAGAACTTCACCGGGACCTAAAATAAATGTAAAAAAATCGTAAGTTTATTGGTGGCCGAGTAGTCAAGGTAATCGCTTCAAAACTGGTAAGTGTTGGGTTTGATCCTTGTATTGAGCAAATTTTCGATATTTCTCGGTAACGGATATTAACCCTAGAGTCGCTACAGACCTTAGTAGTTATAAGGCAATGGTAATTAATTTAATAAAAATTATTTTTAGACTACAAGTAAGTACAAGCAAATCTCATGGATATGGATAATATATATATATGTCTTTGAGACTCAATTAAAAATTTTATTAAAAAAAATTATTTTATTACGACGCGTTTCAACAGTTTTTGACTGTCATCATCAGGTAATAATTATTTATTCAGAAAAATAATTATTACCTGATGATGGCAGTCAAAAACTATTGAAACGCGTCGTAATAAAATAAAATTTTTAATAAAAGTTTTAATTGAGTCTCAAAGACATATATAATTATTATCCATTAATTTATTGTGACTCGGAAATAAATAAAATACTTATCAATGTTAAACTCATGGATATACTTTAAAAAAAAGGAAATAATTCAGCTCATACTATGTGGTGCATATTCGAAAAAAAGAAGTAATAAACTCGTATTTTTTCTTCCTATTTTGACCAATACCAATGATAAATTTTTGATTTCAGGAAAAAATTATATGAAAAATGACTTAATTTGTAAGCAGTATTTTTATATGAATGGCAGATTTTCGTCCTGGAAACGGATATTGTTGGAATGAAAATACCACAAAGACGAAGTCGCAGAAATTCGCTAGTATTACATTAAAATTTCATTGATTTTTTTAAATTTTACAATTCATTAGAATATGCAATGGTCAGATTATTATTATTTGGCTACCAACTGCGGTAGTTTGTGGTGCAATAACACGTCAGCCACAGTTATCCAACCCTTTAATTTTCAACCCTGGGAACAAGCCGAGCACTCGCTCACCGCTGACCACCCTTGTAATAATCTACCCTTTAAATTTGCATCCCATGAAAGTTCGCCTCCCAGATTAGCATTTCGAGAATAAAAAAAATTAATGAATCCCAACGAACAGAGCTTGGATAAGTCGATACGCAAATATTTACTTTAATAAAATTATTAATTAAATCATTTTTCATTCATAGTAATTAAAAGAAAACATACAATATGAGTGAGCTTAAATCCCAACAACGCTCCCCTATTCATTTTGATTAATGGATTGCCGAAGTTTGCCCCCCTGACCATTGTCCAACTGTACGGAGAAAAGTAGCGTTTTTCGGTGATTTTAGGTTGCAGATGGAAATTATTTTGAGACCATAAATCTCATTAGGAGAGCTAATGACTGTGACAGTTTGGTGAAGGTTTCGCATCAAATAGCAAAGAGTCTCGTTTCGAGAAGCTGCAAGCGCCATGATTAAGGGCAACGCTATAAATTAAAACAATTAATTTGTAATTACGAAGAAGAAACAGTGATTACGCGAGATAACGAGCGAACTTCACGGTGACTCGATTTGAAAATATAAGTCGGGAATCCGGTGCTCAATCTGTTATTGTCAGAAAAGCTCGTTAACGATTCACGTATATCTACGGGGGTAGTCAATTTGTTACGACTTATCACATAAAATCATTCCAGGAATTTATGGATTTTCGCTACCGAACGTTTTATTATAGAAATAATCATGTTTTTGATTGCCATTTTGGTTAGATGAAATTGGAAACGAAAAAAAATAATCTTATCTTTAATATAAAACGTCACAGAAGTCGCAAAAGGTTTTTTCTTCGATGCTCTTTATTATAAGAACTGTATCTATATTTATATATAAATGGGGATATAGAACTACCTGAACAATATTTTACGAATTCAATCACTCATATCTACCTATAACCCTATACTGATTAGTTAACAAAATTTTAAAGTGTGAAATTTTCGATTTTTTTTTGCCAATCGATCGGAAATCGTTCGTAAAGGTTTTTGAAAAAAAAACGTTTCGTTTGTGACAAAATAGTTTAGCGGTAATTAATTAATTAAGAAAAATTAATTAATTAGTCATTCATATAGTAAAATGTTAGGAAAATAAGGTTTTAAGCGACATACAATAACAAAAATGTGGGAAAATTTAGGAAACGGTTGGTTAAAACTAAAACTAAAAAAAAAGTTAAAGAAAACTTTAACAGAACCTCCCCCCTCTTCGAAAAAAATGGAAAAAAGGGAGTCATGAAATTAATTTTTTTCCTCAAATTTTACTGTCCCAAAATTTTCCAAAATAACGAACGAAAATCGAAACATAATTAAACACGCTTTTTTCCCAAATTGTTTCATTGTTTGTAAAAATCAATTTTTTTACAAAAAATTTTTAAAAATATATATCCGAAGTAGAGCATTGAATTTTTTTTGAAATTCGGAAAATATTTTCTACATTTTCTGATCCAGCCAACTTTTCCAAACTAGCAAAAATCTAAACAACAATTAACAGGCTTTTCTCACATCAATTTTTATCGTTTGTGAAAATCAAGTTTTCTCACAAAAATTTTTTTATCCTAAAAAACACTTGTAAAAAACAGTGTTATTTGGAACATTGATATTCAAAAAAAATTTGTGAGAAAACTTGATTTTCACAAACGATTAAAATTTATGTGGGAAAAGCTTGTTCACTGTTGTTTAGATTTTTGGTAGCTTGGAAAAGTTGGCTGGATCAGAAAGTGTCGAAAATATTTTCCGAATTTCAAAAAAAACTCAATGCTCTATTTTGGATATATATTTTCAAAATTTTTTTGTGCGAAAACTTGATTTTCACAAACGATGAAAAAATTTGGGAGAAAAGCGTGTTTAATTATGTTTCGATTTTTGTTATTTTGGAAAATTTTGGTGAAATATAATTTGAGGAAAAAACCTATTATTTTCCTAACATTTTACTATATGAATGACTAATTAATTAATATTTCTTAATTAATTAATTACCGCTAAACTATTTTGTCACAAATGAATGTATTAAAACACTTACAAGCGAGTGAAAACCATACACATATAATAATCATTATATCTTTGAATTATTTATTTGTTGTCATTTGTTATAACTGACATTTCATTTGATTGACTACTTTTGTCATTTGTTGTGTTAGTGTTGGTTGTGAATTTTTCACAGATAGTTACCAGTAATAAGTAAACAAAGTCTGGAAAAACTATACAAATTTTGATTTTCATGATCAAGCACTTTAAGGGAAGAAATTAGTTTGAAATATTTCTATCGTTTTAAAGATCTGCCAAACGATATCTCACACGTTTATGTACTCTATACACAGCAATCTGATTTTTTTCAGTCCAAAATTATCCAATTTATTGATGTACTACCCTTTTCTATTTTGGTAGTTTTTCTTCATCATTATGGTGATTCATAGTTCTTTTTTCAAATTTTACGTATATTGTAGTTACCTTCTCTAAGAATTGGCATTTTCACATTTAGATAGTGACATTTATCTGCCAGATAACATTTTATGCGGAAGATTGGTATTTTATCTAAGTAAAGTGGTATGTGAAGAACAGGGATGGGCATACTTAATACTGGTATGATCTACAGTAATTTTTCGTACTTATTCGTGATTGACTTCGAAAAAAGGGTTAAATTAAAAACAAATACCAAAAAGCTTTGGTAGAAGTAATATTTGGTTAGTAATTAGAAACACCATTGGGAATTGGTAAAATCTGTTATACAATAGATGCGTATTTAATATTAAATTCAAGTTTCATTGTCTGCTAAACTTTTAGTACACATTTTTAATTAAAAAAAAATATATTTACCTAAAAAAAATATTTAAAATACCTGCAATTGATTGTCAGCCTGTTCACGATTGACCGTTTGCCTATCCTTGGTGTAGTATATATCAATCAAATAATTTATTGGTATTAAATAGCTATCTTGAGTATATGGTCAATGCATACATAAGTGTAAATACTGATCCAACGTAAAATGATTGTGGTATACGGATGGAACTATGAAAACCGTAATCATGACAAACTAGAGTTTCAATTACCATATCACCAATTTTAGGCTTTGGTTTTTATAGAGGATAGGAGTTATTAAAAATAAAGGATGAAATTAAAAGTAGCCTACTAGTGACCGAGTGGTAAAGGTGACCACTTCAAAGCTGGTAAGTGTTGAGTTTCAATCTCATATTGAGCATTTTTTTGATATTTCTCGATTACGGATTTTTATTAACCCTAGAGCCGTTAAAAGAACAAAAAAAATCCTTTAAAATTGCACCAATGTTTTAAACGAGGGCATAGAAAAACGCTTGATGCATTTTATAATACTCAAAGGAATTCGAGATGAAATAATTGTTGAAGCATAAAATTATCTTGAGGCATAAAAATTTGAATAATCCCTTTTCGATTAAAGGGTTGGTCTGATAGATATCAGATTTACCGGAACAGATGGGAAAGGGTTTTTTTCACGCCCGAATAATGAGATGCATAAACATGGTCGAAAGAAAATTGCATTAATGTTCCTGACAGTTCCAGTTATTGCATCCCTCTTGATTTCCTCCCGGTATCACAATGGCAACAGTTAACGTAACATGTGGTTCGACTGAGGCACTAGTGCACTTAAATACAACGAACGCCAATTGTCTATGGCGAACCACACAAATTTTCATCTCATCTTTCCATTCCCGAAGGACCGAAATTATCCCCGACGGCGAAATAATGAATAGTTGTTGTCAGTTATTCACCAACTTAATGCAACAAAAAAAGACAAAAAACCGAAGCGAGACAAACGATGCGATTCGCAAACTAAAAGGCTCGATGGCGTTTTGACGTTTTTCCTGGTCCATAACCGGGATGAGTCTCCAGGGTAGTGATATCCACATACATATATGCGTCCCCCACAATCATCCCGTTCTCGTCGCGGTGAGGCTATGAATTAATAAAATTTAGTGACGGAAATTTATGCGCCACATTTATATATCCTGGTTTGTGATAAATTTCTTGGTACCGGGCGCCTGGAATCTACATAATATTTATCTATGTCGGACATAAATGAATATTCACACATTTGTAATGCGAGTGTGGAGCCGTGGAGGGCAATCAGTTCCTATCACATATGAAACGTACAACTCTCAAATGTAACACTCAACTTTGCAGACTATGTTATGATTGCTCTAAGTGTTTTTTCCCCGAAGAAATTAATTTTTCAATCGTAAAAAATGCTAGTTTTAATTTCATATTTGCCTCATTTCTCTGATCCGTAATTAATAAGTGTTTTAATAGGCTTAATGCACATGTTTTAAAAATAATTTTAATTGTTTTAAAAATGTTCTAAAGTAATATCATAACATAATTAAGCTGTTGATTTGTAATTATACTTAATGAAATCTAAGAAATATTCAGTGAAAAATGCGAAAAAAAGTTTTTAAACTCAAAATAACTAAAACGAGCTTTTATTGGTACGACATTAAAATGACGTCACAGTACAGAAACTTCAATAATACCACGGACGTTTTCCTTCCTATGACAAATGTATTCATACACAAATAGTAAGTTTTAATAGGACCAAGTACTCAATGGTAGATCATTAACAGTCATGATTGAATACTTAATTAAGTCCCAAAAGGCTTAAAAATCATTAAGAAATAAATTTGAATATTTTTTTAGTTCAAAAAAAAATCTATGAAAATTACTAAATTAAATAACAATTGACATTAATCGAGTAAACAAATAGTAAAGTTGTTTAAATCTTTCAAACTAAATGTTAATAATTGAAACCATTTACAATATTTGAAATATATTGTGGCTAGGTATATTTTACTTCACCTCATAAATTTCTTAAAGAAAAAGTACATTAATTTACCCTTCAGGAATCACTCTATAATTAGTCATCTGAGCAAAAATTAGATAAATCATTTACATCAAATAGTAACAATGAAGATTCAAAGTTATTATTTTTTCTGAGTAAAACCTTTATATACATTTTATAAATGTCAGTTCAAATGGTTTACTTATGGTTGAGAAAAATATATTTTCTGATTTATATTTTTTTTAATACCTTCCAAAAAGCATTTGAAATACCTTTTAGGGGCCGATTTTTCATTGTTATCGTTTTACGGCTTTTCCTATACTTTTTCCGCTTTAGTCCTCATTTTTCAGCTATTGGAAAATTATTCACTTTACTTTGATCCAAATTTCATATAGAGCTTGATTGATTGGGAAAATAAAGTTTTCCTTAAAATTTGAATATAAATCCATAATCAATGAGACATGGTTTTTAAAGAAATTCAAATAGTTTTCCTCATTTTCCAGCTAAATTAATATTTTTTTAAATCTCAAGAAAAATATTCACTGAATATTGCTTCAAATCGCAATTACAATTGGATTGTTTGGAGAAACTGTTTTTCTTTCTGATGTTAAAAGACTTAGTACTGAAATGATTAAAAGTTTAGTTTTTACATACAATAAACACAACTAACCTTATTACTGCCTTTAATAATATAAAGAATAGTTTTAAGGGTAAAAAATAGTTTGGCTCATGTGTACTTTAGCATAGCCACAATCTGGCAATGTTGCATTTTCGACTTTGTTTTTAATTTAATTCGCGATTAAATAGGTCCATAATGAAAATTTACTCACAAAAGAGAGAATTATACCATATTAGAATTGAATAAACAAAAATATCGCGAATTAAGTTAAAAACAAAATTGAAAATGCAACATTGCCAGATTTTGGGTGTGCTAAAGTACACTTGAGCCAATTATTTTCCTTGGCGTTTTTGTGACAATTATTACTTTTAACAATTATTATTGTTTTTGTGATAATCGCTCGCTAATCTGTTTATATCTCGGTTCCAATATATGAACTATGACGTCACAGAAGACCTATAGGCGCACCTATCGTTTTGGGACTCTCATTTGCTCATTAAAATTACATTTTTTTTACTGGCAAAATATAAATTTTTCTTACCTAAAAATTGTTTTCCCCTCTCTTTAATAATGTTCTTATTGATTAAAAAATGTGAATAAAGTCTATTATGCTTCTTTCAATTTAAACCTGTACCAGAAATTCACTATGATAGTCCTAGTTTTCGATAGTAAAATATTCAAGGTAAATTCTTTTTATCCTGAAAGGATTTAAATCCTTCAAAAGATCACTTATTGTATGTCATGAATTTTTCAAATACAGAAAAAGCTAGTGAAAATAGCGATTAACACTAAAAATTAAAAACAATCTTACCTCTGAAATAATGTTCTCCAATATGATTAATGCAACCAAGCAAACTGGGTTGCCTATAAGTCAAGGGGTTATAAATAAAGGTAAAAGCTCATATGTGTATTGAGGAGATTTCTTTGTACTTTGGTACACATTTTATGTATATATCAATTAATTTATTGATTTAATTGACATTCATCAACCGTTTATATTATAACTGCAAATATTTCATTAGATCAATTGAACATTTATCACTGTTTCTTACTAAAGTCTTTAACTATTTTGTAACTTGATGATATACCAAATGATTATTTGGTCGTTAGTCTTTCATAGTAAAATTATTTTAAAATTACTTGTGTTTTTTGCAAATTTTTCGGTTTTAAGATAACTTCTTTGACCGTAGTAGCGTAACGTGGTGGGTGCGGGAGGCAATTCCAATTCCATAAAAATTCCATTTAAAATTTCTCATTGTAAAAAAAACCAAAAGTTTATTTTAAAATAATTATAGAATTTAAAGGTAATTTGTTTTTTTTACCAAATTTCTTGACTAATGATTAAAATAAAGGCTTATTATGCTGCTATTTTACCGATTACTTCCGCTCGACAAGTACTGATAGCGCCAGTGTAGCATAGCCGATAAGAACGATATGTGATATTAACCAACTTAAAAATTGGAAGCGCCAATTTCAAATTTAATTGATTTCTGACATGTTTTACATTATAATGAAAGTTTGATTAATAGTGGCATTCAATTTACAAAAATTGAATAACAAAACATTTCAGCATGTATTGACTACATTGACCTATAGGCAACAATCCAATTTCTTCTGTTTTGGATACTATAGGTACTTACTAATATAACAAAACTATTTGCATTTTGGATTATTGATGTTACCAAAGATGTTTAAGAGAAGTTTATATGATATATTTTTTTGTTGATCTAGAACTTCCAAAATCTTCGATTGTATCTACTAAAATTATCTCGAAAGGTTTTGTGGCTGGACTTAAGTGCGACATAAGACCGAAATTTTCTTGACCTCTTGACTTGTTTTTTATTCAAATCTCCCAATTCTTACACACTTTCTTTAAGATCAATGTTTATATAGTCGGTGTTTATATATTGCTGATATATTTTTTTAAAATTGAGTAACTTCGATATGACATAAATCTTCATGTATATTTATCACTAATCTATTATTATAAAGAGGAAAGATTTGATTGTTTGTTTGCTTTGAATAGGCTCCGAAACTACTTGACAGATTTTAAAAATTCTTTCACTGTTGGGAAGCTACACTATTTCCGGTGAATATAGGCTATATTAAATTTTCAAAAAAATTAGGAATCCATACTAAAACTCCAATAATGTGTGAAAAAAATTACTAAAAAAAACTTTCTTACATCGCGTGCGCTGGTGATTTAACTAAAGAACAGAACAACCGAATTTAATGAAACTTTATATTAAGATACAACACAATTACCCACACACGTTAGGCTATTTATCATTCCTTAAAAATAATAAGGGAATGTACCCCCTACGTAAAAACTGAGGGATGAAAAAAACAATTTCTTTAGATAGGCGAGTTATATATCATTGGAAAGGTGTTTAAAAGTTAAAAAAATGATCTGTATTAATATTTTTAGTTGAACTAATAAAAAGCACAGTAATTTAATTTAAATTACAAAAAATTGCCTTTTTGAACTATAAATTTTTTTATAGATAATCTGATAGTAAATTTCTTTTTTTTTTACAAAATTGTTGTAAATAGATCCTTAGGGTTGCTTAGTAAGGAAATAACGAAAAAAATGTAATAGTCATAATAATAATAATAATAATAATAATAGTAATAAAGCTTAAAGTAAATACGTTTTTAAAACCGTGCATATATAAAATGGTGTATTTATATACTCCCTCTGACTGATGAAATTTTAATATTCGGTGTATTCCTTATAGGAAGTAGGCATGTGATAAGATTTTTTTTTGAAAATTTTTTGAAATTCCTATCCTAACCGACAAGGGTGGAGTCAGGATTTTTTTCTTGGGGGGAGCACAATATATTTTATTTGCAAGTGCGTGAAAGGGATCACGAAAAAAATTCCTAATTCCAGCCAGAAATCATCATAATGATAAAAGAAATTTAAAATCCTCTTCCTGAGCAAAAGGGATACGCCAAATCGTGTATGGTGAACTCTTGACTATCCAATATGGTTTAATTATATAGTTGAAATTCAGATATTTTAAAAATAAGTTTATAGATACATAATGGTTGTACATGATTATGGAAGAACTGGGTTTCGTACCATTGTACAAATTTCAATTTCGCGGTTGTGTTGTACATTGCAATAGTGTAATAATTTTTGGAAAAAGTTCATTCGGGAATCGAAACAGTAAGATGGGGTTATTTTGACGCGAGTATTTTGATAACTTTCGACTTCTTTTAGTCATAATTAAGACCGAATTTATTGAATTTGGCGATATTTTTTATTTATGTATAGATGCTGATTGATTTGCGGATTATTTGGTTCACGGTAGGTATACCCAAGCATTATAAAATACACAGGTGGCCTCATGCGCTACGTGACGTATCCAGAAGAAATTCGTACATATCTTCAGACTGATTCAAATTTCAAAATTCTTCGTATAACGTCATTTTTTTTTCTAATGGGACAACCTGTGTAATTTATAAACCATGAGGTATACCTACCGTAGGTATACGCAATTGAACATACTCTTTTTAGAAATTTATACATATTTTTTGAAAATTAATTGATTATTACATAGAACTATTTCATTCTTTGCAACAGCTTATTAAATGTGTCTTTTTAAAGTCGACAAAATAGTGTTTTTAAGTATGATTATGTTTTTCGTAAAAGAAGTAAGAAAAATAAAATACGTTACGCAGACGAAATCGCGGGGATCAGCTAGTTTTATATATTATTTTTTCTAAGTTTTTGAAAAGTATATTGTGTCTATAAGTCTATATTATTCTATAATTAATAAATAAATTCTAAACATTTTATATTATAAAAAAGTCTATAATATGCAAAATAAACATGACAGTAAAAATAATTTTATTAAAAGCTAGTATTGAAATTGATGGTCTTTCAAATAAGAGCAAAAAAAAATTATCTTTCATACTTATGCACTTATTTATATTGAAAACTATCCTCAAGTGACTATTGTTAAAATGGTAAAAAACGAAATTGAATACATTTTTAGAGGAAAAAAAGAATTGATTTGTTTTAAATTTTATGTACTTATATAGATTAGGTAAAAAAATTAAAAGAAATATTATCAATAACTTGGAAATATTTGTTGGTTGTAACGCAATGCTCATCATGTGGACAACAATTCTACTTTTCTGGTGGCTTATTGCTTTGGGTTTTTGTGAAACTCATATCAATAATTTATTATTGCCAAAAACTTCTAATGACAACAAACTTGATATTGAATTCGTCCAATGTGCCGCCAATATAATTAAAAGCCATTCGAACCATTCCAACAATAATTCCA
The DNA here is from genome assembly GCA_958496175.1 of Sisyra terminalis. Classification (NCBI taxonomy): domain Eukaryota; kingdom Metazoa; phylum Arthropoda; class Insecta; order Neuroptera; family Sisyridae; genus Sisyra; species Sisyra terminalis. The sequence continues at coordinate 17,606,862 of OY292279.1, read as the reverse complement.
TTTTGGTGGACCTATGCTCAATAAATGCCGCCATTTTAACGGATTTTCTGATTTCTTTGGAAAATAGTTACACAATACAGAACTCATGTGCCGAAGATTTGCTTCACTACAACACTAAAGAATCGTTCGATTATGTGTTAGTTGCTGTTGATATGAATGAAAAAAATATAATCGAAAATATCCAAAACATTGTAAAATTCTGGAAAAATGATACAAAACCTATTATAATCGTTAATGACAAAACCAATTTAAATTTATTGACAGAAGTTATTCGGTATTTTTATCTGAAAAACTTTATTCTTCTGGGAACTTTTGCAAGTGATATACTTATTGGAACTTTGGTTGATAGTAGTTCAGGTCCTCTAGCAGTTTTCGAGGTTCTTGCATTGTGTCGACATGGCGAAATTGTCAATGACTCCAAAGAACAAAAAACGTTTTTCAACAATCCAGCATTGCAAAAAGATGAGATAATGGACGTCGCTATATTGCACACTCCACCGTTTTATACATTTAAACATAATCAAGAAATGGGAATTACTGTCGGAATACTACGGAATATTTTAAACAAACTCTCTATCAATTGGCAACCTTGTTGGATCTTGGTGGATAAATGTGTGAAATCTAATCGATTAATGATTTACCAAAACATTATTGCTATCAAATATGCAACTGAAAAGCGGGAAATGTTGTTACGTCACGACATGTCCATGGTATATTTTATCGATGAAGTTAGTTTTTGGGTTCCAAAAGCCCAACTTTTACCTACCTGGGTCAAAATGACCCGTATTTTTGAAACCTCTTATATTCTTTTACTATCGGCTGTTACGGCCATCACCTTACTCCTGTGGTTTCTAACAAAGCACTTCCATGGAAAATTTGCAAGAAATTTTCCTGGTGATTCGTACTACATGATGACGATTTTCCTAAGTCAAGGCGTTACTCAATTCCCATCCAGTTTATCGCTACGGATATTCATTTTTTTCTGGATTTACGTTTGTTTTGTGGTATCAAGTGCATTTCAAGCAAAACTAGTCGAGACGCTTACGAACCCAAGTTATGAAAAACAAATTAGAACCATTCAAGGTATAATGGAGCAAAATTTGTCAATCAAGTTCATTTCTGTGACAAATTCAGAGTATTTTCAGTCGTATAATGGAAGCAGTGGACAAGAAATTGAAGAATATCAATACATCAAATCGCATTTCCTGGACGAATCTCTGAAAAACTTTGACTGGAAGAATATCAAGGGAATAGTTAGAAATCGGAATGTTTCATTTTTTGGGTCCAACGTAATGTTCGATCACTTTCTGCCTGAATATTTTATGGACGATACAAATGACGATCTGCTTTATAGGACACAAGATCGAACCATGGTTCGTTATGCAACATTCTACTTGTTCAAAACATTTCCATTCAAGGATTTGTTCAACAAAATGCTATTTGGACTGTACGAATCCGGAATTGTTAATAAACTTTTAAATGACATACGGTATGATCAATTTTTAAGTTATCGGTTTCATAAGAAACAAACGCACAATGTTTCATTTATCAATTTTACATTGGAACATTTACTGGTTTCATTTATTCTTCTGATTATTGGAATTGGGTTTTCACTCTTGGTTTTCATTTTGGAACTTATTTATTATCACTATTATGCCATTAAGGTCAAATCCAATGTTCCTTAAGATTTTGATACTATATCTAAATTAGTTTAGATTCCAGATCTGGTTCTGACTTCTGAAGTAATTTTTTTGCTGAACAATAACTAAACAAATAAGGTTCTGGAAATATTTTTAGATTGTTAACTATCTAACATTGTTGAGAAATGGAACCAGTGTATGTTTTAGACTCCGTAGTAAAGAAGTAAGTTTTTGGTTCCGTTTTTTTTTCCTTCAATCTCCTAACTCCGTGGCTCCTGCTCCTTACTTCTGATTGTCCAAATGTTGATTCCAACATCTCCCGAAACATCCAAAACATTAAAAAAAGTGTCGCCCGTAGAAAGAATTCAAATCATAACTGTTGGTAGCATTTATAACAATATATAATATATCAATTGAAATCGCACATTTTTTTAAAATATTTCAAAATTTAAGTGTTACTATTATAACAATGGTTCAAACTAAAATACCAATGGAATCAATTTCTCAATAACTATACAATTTGTATTTTAAGGACGGTCTCTATGGTAATTCTTGTTCTTGTAACTAGAACAAAGTATGTTAATTATTTAACTGCTAAGTTTTCAGAAATAACTGATTTCATTTTAGTTGTTAACAAAAACGCCAATTATTCCCTCCTCCTTAGTATCTTATGTTCCTATGGTTAAAAATGATAACACTATAGGGATTGTTCTTAAAATGGACTCAACTCACTTTCAAAATAAACGGTACAAATCATGAGTTCTTTGCACCTACTGTACATTTTACTAAAGTTACAACAATACCAAAGTGTAGTTGTTGTTTTCTTTTATTCTTACAGTATGAATACACAATAATTATATTAATAGGCAAGCGAATATATAAATACGTATGTCAGCAAAGCAGAGAACAAAAAAATGTATTTAAACACATACATATTAGTGAAAACCAAATATTATAATCACAGTCTTAAATTTGTATTAACTTATTGTTGTCATTTGTTTCAATTGTCGTTGAATTTTCAATCAATAATATTTTTTGTTAGCCGTTGTATGTATACACTAGTGTTGTATGTAAATATTTCATGGGTAGCTACAGTAACTAATATAGTAGAAAGCCAATGTACTACACTAATGAGGTACTGAAAAGTTTTACTAGTTCAAGAATTCACACTATACTGAAGTAATAACGTTTCTTTTAATTTTACTTCGGTGCTATTTTTGGTAGACCTTGTGCACTGAAACATGTGTGATCAATTTAAATATAAAGTCGATTGCTAAGTTTGTTAACCTTTGCAAAAATTTCAAATAAATTCAATGATTTATGTGTCTTATTTTCTTTCTGTATTTACAGTAATCACTTACCAAGATTTATAGAATACATAGGTAATCTCATGAAAAATACCTGCTTTTCTTTCCTCTGGATTTGTTACGGTATGTGTAATGAATTGAAAACTATTAGTACTTATTCATCACTATTAATAGTTACAAAAAGTCGAGGAAAAATTAAATTTAAGTACTATTACATCTCCGGTACTCCTGAACCACTCCGAACTCCTGCTGGGACTCAGAAGGATTGCGGTCGTAAAAATTGACGTAAACACAAAAATCGATTCTTAATTAATTGATTTTAGTAGAAGAAATAAACGATTTTTTCTATAATCGATTATTTTTTCACAACTCTAGTTTTATTGTGTAAATCAAACTAGAGATAAATATCTAGCACAGAACAGAGAAACATAGAAGATGATATCAACAAATCCATAGGGGTGGAAGGACAAAAGAAAAAGAGGGATCAAAAAAGATCAATGACAGAAGAGAATATGACAGAAAAGGAAATTTCTTATCTGCTTCGTTTAATTCGTGAAAAAAAAAATATTGTGAGTATTTAATAATTTTAAATCTTTTCAATATTTTTTTTTGGAACTCCTAAAAGGTGATCTATGATCGTTTGTGGGATCTATTGGAGATTTTTAGGCGGATGAAGAATGTTTAATTGACCATTTGTGGTTCGGGGTTTAATCATTCCTCCAGAACCACCTGGATAGGTATTCTTGGTAGGAAAATATCCTTTGGGATCAAATAAGTTTTCTACTGATATTTATTAAAGATGGATCCAGAAATAGCATTGAGACGCTAAGATCCGATATTAAGGAACTCAAAAAATATATTTTAAAGAAAATGAATGAATTTTTATTCAAAAAATTAGTAATTAGCTATTTTTTCACTATGGTAACTTCTAGAAAGTTGAAATAAAATATTTTTGTAGTTAGCCATGGTGCTCATATCCTAGACCACTGATCACCAAACTTTTTGGCATCACGAACTTTTAAATTCGTAATTTACATCTAGCGGGCCACTAATAAGATTTTTTAAGTGTTGAAAACACTATGATTTTTTTTCCTTTGATCTGGGGGCCTCTCATGAGGGTTCCTCTGCGCTGCGTCCTAAAAGGACTATTGCGTCCCAGTTTAATTTCAGTTCCAGTTGGTCAGGTCTGCTTCTGATATGAATCTCAGCAGACAGTCAACTGGATCTCTGTGTATGTTTCCCAGCTCATGTCTGGGTGGACCAAGCGAGTTGAGACAACTTTGAGTTATGGCTGGGCAGTCAAATAGTACGTGGGGGGCAGTTTCATCTTCCACGCCACATTTCCTGCGAGCTGCTGACTCTGTGTTCTTCCCTATAGTTTGGAGATATTTCCTCAAATTGCAGTGTCCTGTTAATAGGCCTACCAGCGCTTTGATGTCCTTCCTTCTTAGATTTAGAAGTCTTTTGTTATGTTCTTTCAAGGGTTTCTTTATCATGACCTTTGAGAACTTGTCTCCTGCATAGTTATTCCAGAATTTTATTTGTTCATTCTGCGTCCATTCAGCTATTCTACCCAGTGCTATGCACTTTGGTAGGCCTATAGCCGGCTCTGGACCCATGAATGACATTCTTGAATCCGCCTTTGTGAGTTTGTCTGCCTCTTCGTTGTCTTTGATACCAGAATGCCCCGGCACCCAAGCAAGTGTAACTCTGTTGGATGTCGCCAACTGGGTGAGGAGAAACACTATGATTAGTATACTCCACATTTCTCTGTAGACCAACGAAATTTTCTTGCGAGCCACCATTTTGGCGACCGCTGTTCCTATCTTGGGAATTGTGGTAACAATAGTCAATCAAATAATTTCAAAATTTACGACATTTCATTGATTAATTGCCAACTTTCTTAGGCAAACTTAAAGATTGAGTAGCCAAGTTATTCTGAGGAAGTCAATAACTAACCGACGAAACGTCGTAAGCTTAGAAATCGCTTGATTGTTCTACGTTAATCGTTCTTTTTATGTATGTAAAAAGTTATTTTGATGTATGGAAAAAATAGAATAACATTGGTGCATTAAAACATGGATATCTATTTGAGAGATTTAAATTGGTTGTTCAATGGTTCCAGTCAATGTTGCATTGTTATCGGTCAATGTTTGCATTGAAGTTAATAGCATTAACAAGATATTCACTATTGAATAGCCGCCGTTTTGCTAATGGCCAATCTTTGCATTTCGTCGAATTGACATTGATTTTACATTTAATCAGTTTAAGTACCTCCACTCTATAGGTACTATACATCCATCATCGGGAATATTTCCATCACATTGTTCTATTTTTCATCGCTGATACTACAATTTCGTTGGGAAATATATGTGTTTCAAGTTTTCACATCTGCTGCATACAAAAAAAAACAACAAATAATTAATTTTGTTGATCATCAATTATGGCGTTGGCGTGGCATCAAGCAAGCGTTGAAAGGCGGGAAAATTAATTTTTCAGTATTGCATTTTAGATTGAAACAAAACATTTTTGTTTTACGATAATTGTTATCGTTGCTTTTTTGTCTTAATGGAAGTAAGTGCATAGGAGCATATATAGATTTACACTTACATGCATATGTGGGGTGTGTTACAGTTTATGGAAGGGTTGAAAGGGTACCCAGCAATGCATTGCATAGCATACGAAATGCATATTCGATGGAATGGACAAAACAACGAACTGCGGTGCAAACAATTGATGAATAGAACGCGCGCGATTTTCGAATAAAGAGAGCAGTCAACATTACGAGCTGAACATACCAGCAGTCAAACATCCCTCGGGAACACTCACCCCTCCCGAGTCCCGTTCCACGAAACTATTCATACAAAACGCGCATGAGGGAGTTGGGAAAAATTGAAGCTAATGGGCAAACGTAATTCTTTGTATTATTGGAGAGAAAAAAAAGCCACCATTAATTTTTCTTCCATACTTGATTTAATTAGGGTTGAATCATAAAATTGCGGGTTAATGAGCACCGTGACGCAACGTCAATTGAATTTTAAACGCGACGTAATTAAATGTTTTTTAATGAGAGAAAATTTTCTCCATTCAAATATCTTTAATTATAAATAATTTCAACTAAAACGGGGAAAAAAAAACGCAATACGTGAATGTGTGCCACACGGGGGACGAGGGTTGGTGCTACGCGGGATGTCGGTTGAATATTTGCGAGCTTTTGTCGAATAGTTTTCGTGGTTGGTAAAACTAAAACGAGCTTTTTGTCACAGTTAGAACAATGGATTCGTTCGCTGTTTTTAACGACACAATTCGCAAAAACTATTGACACCACACATTTCCCTCCTGTCGTCATTCAACTTCACAACCCCTCGTTAACTTCAAATAATAATCCTGAGTAAAAGCTTCGCAAAAAAAGCTCCAAAAAATCGACCACGTTTTCTATGACGAATAAAGTATCGCCATATTTTAAAATTTCACGGCAAATGTGATCAAAATATGAAATTTATACTAACAGTAGCAAAAACAGGAAAATCTTTAATTTGAGGACAATAAAACATTGTGTTTCTTTTTTCCAGATAATTAATCCTGAACTCGTATTCCTCGGTATCACTTTATTCGTACAAAAAGAGGGACAAATGAGGCGACAAAAAGTGTTCTACTACAATCGTTGGTGTCCCACTCAAATTTAATGTTGAACAGAGGCGGCTTTGATAGTAGAAGAAAGATTTAAGCCCTAAATTTTGAAGCCTTAATGGTTTTTACTTGTAAGTAAGCCAACTGGAGGCCAAGTGGTCAAGATGGTCGCTTCAAAACCAGTAGATGCTGGGTTCGATCCTCTGATTGAGCGAATTATTGATATTTCTCAATTTACGGATTTTTATGAACCCTAGAGTTGCTAAAGATACCTAAGTAGTTATAAAGTGAAGGTAAATAACAACAATCATTCTTAAAAGTTTTATTGTATGACTTTCATTGATTCTTAAACCTTTGTTATTTCAGATAATTATTGGATAAGTTGACTTTATAAACTACAAACTGTGGATTTTATAAACCAAATTCTATAAATAAAAAGAAGACGAATAAAAATTTTACACTAAACATGAAAAAGGAGGGAAAACGCAAAATATTCAAATGAGGCAATGGAAAAAAAGAAAATCAATGGAAAGTTTTTCTTTCATTTAAACAAACAATAGTGGTATTCTTCTGTTTTCCCTCAATGACATTAGGGATGAGCTTATTTAACAAAATAAAATAAAAAGGATGTTTTATTTAAATATAAAATAAGCTCTTACAAAGGTAGAATATAAGGAATATGGGGAACTATTCGGATTTTTTTAAATTTTCATTTTTATTACATAAAATTTCTAGTACATATTTTGTACAAAAAGTACAGAAAAAAGGCGCAATGTTTAAATTATTGTTTGAAATTTTTATATTGACAAAAAAATACTTTAGCTTTAATAATCAGGCTAGCATTTTAAAGGATAATACCAGCGGTCATTAATCAATGACAATACTGATTCTAGAATCAAAAATATAGTATTTTAAGTCCTTCGGAAGACATTTGCCCTTTCAAGGGGTTTTTTCATTATATAATGCAGAAGAATTTTCAAGAATCTTTAGGATACATATGCATTTTCTCTAATATGTACCGACCAAAAAAATTACTAATAAACTATATCTGAGATACTCATATCTGAAATACCGAAAAACTGGTCACTATAGTCTGAAAAAGCATCTTCATACTATTGGGATACTATTACACCCTTAATAATTCAGATTTTGTTAGACCAGTGGTCCTTAACATTATTGGAAGTACTGATCCCCATTAGTTTCATATGCACATTCACCGAAACCCTATTAAATTGGAAAAATAAAATGTGCTTTTTTCAAATTCAAAACATAAGCATATATTTTATATCATAATCTTCATTAGAACTGTATACTATCTAAACTTTTCTAGTCAAGAATAAGACAACCGGGGGTTGGTTAATAACGGATGAGAATTTCGGATGAAAGAAAATAAAAGAAATATTTTTTTTCGTACCAAATTTGGCCAAATTAAAGATTTATTTATCATATTAAGTAAGTACCAGGTATTTGGACCGTCTAATTTGTGGGATATCATTATTTAAAACCATAAAGATTACCTTCTTTTTTTATGAAAATAAATCCTCAATTGTTGAAATTTGATGAAAACTTAATTTTCTAGTAATAAGGTTTTAAGGGATCAAATAAATGTATTATGTATGGACCAAAATCTGGAGTTTAAATTAAATGTTACTCCATTATTGAAAAACTTGGGGTTGGCAACAATGGGGTTGTATTTGATTAAAGCCAATACACCGAATGTTATCAAAAATTTTTGGTAATTTTTCTAATTTAAAATCAATTTTACTGAGTAGGTTCCAAGGAAATTTTGAGAAAGTTTCAGTTCAATGAAGTGAAAATTCAAATATTAATTAAATATCCTTTCCTTTCTTCTCTCCTTCTCGGAATTAGGCTCCTAAATCGTGAAAAAAATCAAAACAAGTGGAAAAAAATCTGTTGTTGTATGGTCGAAGAACTGAAAATCATTCCATGGAAATGCCAACTTCAAGGAAATGCTTGATATTTAGGAACCACAATCGTGAACGTAAAAACAAGTTGGTCCATATTTCCATTTGATCACAGGTCACAATTTACCATAGAAAACAAATTAGCCCTTTACAAATTTGGATAATATTACGGAATGTAACTTTAGAGTTTCAATTCAAACGTGGAAATAATTCAAAGATTCCAGTCCTTCGTTCTACGAACCTAGGACGAATTGGTGCACCATGGTGCCGTAAGTAATATTAGAGTAAAATATGTGATTACTTGACGATCACGGACCTATCAAGCTAAACTTAATGATCATTCTGTCCACCTCGCCTTAAATCTTTTGGATAATGATGTGGATGTTGAGTGTCTAAAAAGAATGCCCATATTTGACCTAACATTTAAGTGATATATGACTCTTACAGAATATTGTTAGTTGTGTCATTGAACACAACTAACCTACGTGTGTTAAACGTATTATAATTGCAACTATTCCCAAGAGGCTAATGATGCACAAAATTTTTAAAAGAAAAATTCTTTTGCGAATTGACCAAACGTAATGAAATTAATTTTTTTCTAAGAAAAATGGGAACAACTAACGACGAATGGATCCCATACATAAATATCAATTGAAAATTTTGAAGATTGAAGACTAATTAAGTGAACCAAAAGGAGGCCAAACGGTTTTAGAAACTTAACTTTATGAATGGTAGGACTGGAAGGATAGCCTGCACCATAAATTACTATTCAATAGTCAAAAGCTTATTTTGGACCTTGATTGCCCGAAAATGGAACAAGAGTTAATAGCAACTGGCCAGCAGAAGCCAGAATTGAGCAGCAAGAAGAAGTGTTGTGTTTCAATAGGACAACTCCCAAATTTTCCAAGTTCCAGGAAATTGGTGGAGAAATTATTACACATCCAGCCTATAGTTTGGATTTGGTATCAACGTGCTATGATAAACGTGCTTGATCATGCAAAACTGAATTCAAGAAATGCTTGTAAAAAGCAAGTTGTTTTGGGAAAATCCTTATGGTACAGAAAAATCCTTATAAATAGCATTGAATAATCGACTCGAATCTTTTTATAGTTATTTACTGTCCCTTTATAACTACCAGCGACTCTAGGATTAATTAAAATTCATATTTCGAGAAAAATTGAAAATTTGCTCGATATAAGATTCGAATCCAACACTTACCAGTTTTGAAGTGGTTACTTTGACCACTCGGCCACCAGTAGAAAAAAATTGATGTATTCTGTAATCTAGAGGAATATGGAGGATTTAGAAGTAATATTAATTTGCTTCCATCAACCCAGGGTTTCATAACTTGTTTAAGTGAACCGCATCCCTTTAAATTAGAAAACAGGTCTCCGTACCCCATTGGAAAATGTGTTCGATTTTTTAGTTTAGAAAAATAAATTTTTTGCGAAATTTATCAAAAATTTCATTTAGTTACGAACTTCTTTTGCACCTTAAAAACACCTTCCCCCACCTCCAGAGGTTCAGGTATCCTAGTTTAAGAAACATTGCTCTATCCAATATATTTTATTTTATGAACTTTATAAGTGGTTTTCGGCTAAAAATGCATATATAGTAGGGTGTTTTTTTTTTGCGACTATCATTTTTTTTTTGCTCCCATGCCGAAATTTGGTGGGAAATACTTCAAAAAAAAATCCCTGAAAGTTTGAGCTCTTAATATTAGTATTAAGTACTCGCTCACAGCGTGTGAATATTTTCCATTTAAAATACACGTAAACTTTGATTTTTTTTTCAATTTTTATAGCTCAGCGACATTTTATGGTATCGCCTTGCTCAAAGTCGGAATTTTTTTACAATTGTATGCTCTACAAAAATGCCTATTTTTAATAAGGAATAAAAAATCAATATATTCTTAAATTTTACTCAATAACCCCTAAAATTTTATAGTAAGAGAAATTCAAGGCTCAATATCTCGAGAAATATCGATCTTAGCAATTTGGTTTTCTGAAACTTTTTTGTAGGAAATTAAACTTCCTATAAATTTGATATTTACATTTTTTCTGTAGGTCTTGTAATTCATGAGTTACTGAGAGAAAAACGAGAAATCTATGAAAAATCTAGGTTTAGTGACCCGTACTACCTCGCCCGTGTAAATTACGATTTTGCCGCAATAGGCACTTTTGTAGAGCATACAATTGTAAAAAAATCCCGACTTTGAGCGAGGCGATACCATAAAATGGCGCTGAGCTATAAAAGTTTTAAAAAAAATCAAAGTTTACGTGTATTTTAAATGGAAAATATTCACACGCTGTGAGCGAGTACTTAATATTAATATTAAGAGCTCAAACTTTCAGGGAATTTTTTTTGAAGTATTTCCAACAAAATGTCGGCATGGGAGCAAAAAAAAATAATAGTCCCAGAAAAAAAAACACCCTTATATATAGTGTAAGTATTTTGGAACCACAATGATAAAAATTTTTAAATCCATTTACTATAATAAGATATATCATTCGATTGTCTAATCCGACTCTGCCTGGAACGTATGTGGAAGATGCTTTCCATTATATTTGGTTGTTCATCCCTAATTCGATTCGACCGGGAATAACAACAAACAATCTTGAATTCTAAATAAATTCAAGCCGACGAACGTACGTTTGTTATTTTAACTTATCTCAATTAAAATTAACGAAATAACGCGAAGAAAAAGAGTCACAAGAGAAGTAACGGGGAAAAAAAAGCGCCATCCCGATTAACGATCCCTTTTCAAATCTCTCGCCAAATAAAATAAGCTTTTCATTGCACACAATTTTCCACGTTCGCGTCGACAAAAAATAAATAAATTTCAATAAAGCTCACGAGGGTAGGAAATGTGAATTTAGTTTTATGAAATGAATATGATTTTAATAAACTGGAAAATTCTCATTAGTGAACTTTTCATGTTCAATTTTCAACTTTGATTTCTTTTTGTTGGTTGTTGCCAAAATGAAAAATACAAACTTGACATATTTTATGGAAAATTGATCACTCAACAAAAATGTCTCCCAATAATTATTTCCAATAAAATCGGGAGTTTGAAAATCAGCAATTTTTAGAGATCCGTTTCCAAATGACAAAATCAAAACTTTTTTAATTTCATCCTTTATGTGCCCTTTATTGGTTTGCCCCTACTACAAAGTTGAAAGTTGGAGAATGGGGAGTCTTCTACAATATTAACTGATAGATAATGATGTAATAAAATAAGAATATATTACAGAGGTATTCCAAACAAAATCGAACACTTTTTAGCCCTTGCGATTTTCCTAAAAAAAATTTCAGTAACCCTATTACTTCTTAATACGTTACTGTAATTCAAAGACTGACAACTTCTTCAAAAATTATTTTTGAAACATCCAAAGAATGGATTATTAGGATCAAGTCTTCATGGGCGGAAAAAGAGGGTCTAAGTCACAATACACGGATAGTACGATAGTTCTGGCACAAAACGAACAGAAATAGTTTGAACTTATGGAATCTTCTAGTTTGTAATCTGGCCTTCAACTAAATAGAACCAAGATTCTTTCAAGAAGAGGATGAAACCGCTTCTTTTGTTCTATGAAAATGTGGTGCTCTGAATGAATGGAGAAATGAAGGACTGGGGAAAACTAGCCCAGGAACTTTAATTATCGGAAAGCACCTAGTGCAACGAGTGCTGACGTTCGCCTACCTGCTTGGTCTTAACTAGATGAAGTAGGGACCCAGGAAGTCCAATAAGCCCTGAGCTTGCAGTATTGAGGCTCAAATAATCTCATCCTGCAAAACCCAACTTATTGATAGCTATTGATGGCATTGTGATAGTCTTGAGGTCTATCTACAATCAACAGCTAACATTTGGCTCTATTTTTTGTTTTAATTAAGTTGGGTTTTCCAGGATGAGATTAGTTGATGCTCCACACTGCAACCTCACAGCTTATTTTGCTTCCTGGGTCCTTACTTCATCTAGTTAAGTCCAAGTAGCTAGGCGAACCTCAGCAATCATTGCACTTGGTGCTTTCCGTAGATAGACCCCAGGACTACCACAATATAATTTCGACAAATTCACGATGTAGAAACACCGTTGAAAATAAGCCCTAAACTTATTGAGTATCGAAGTTGCAGTATTGAGGCTCAACTAATCTCATACTGGAAAACCTAACTTAATTAAAAAAAATATTACCAAATGTTGGATATTGATGACATTGTGATAGTCTTGAGGTCTACCTACAATAGCCAACATTTGATTCTATTTTTCATTTTAATTAAGCTGAGTTTTCTAGGATGGGATTAGTTGATGCTTCACACTGCAACCTCAGAGCTTATTTTGCTTCCTGGGTCCCTACTTCATCTAGTTAAGTCCAAGTAGCTAAGCGAACCACAGCATTCGTTTCACTAGGTACTTTCACAATGTTATTTCGACGAATTCGAAACGATGTAGAAACACTGTTGATACTGATCTATTTTGGGGTAAAAATAACTGATAAGGAAGGCTTCGATCCAGAAATCAAGAGAAGGATCGGAATTCCGAAAGAAGCTTGGACTGGTTGAAGTCTGGAAAGATTACAATGCCCAAAAAATATCCAAGATAAGACTTCTAAAAGCATTGGTATTCTTCGTCGTAACTTATAGGTCAGAATCTTCGGCACTAAACGACGCATTTAAAATGACGTACTACCGCAGGATATTGAAATTCCTTTGGACGCCGTACAGAATAATCATTTCCATATGTAGGGAACTGCAGATTTATGATCCTAAAGGATTCCTTGTATCTATACTTCATGGTCAAAAGGTTGACTCTTATCAAACTTCAATATCATAAGGCCTATTTCTCACTCATACGCTTGCTATTCGATTTAAATTCGCTAAATTTTCGCCAACCCGTTTTAAGTTACTTATACTTTTGAGAGTTGACGGTATTTTAGATTGCGAACGAATTGAAACCTAGCATAACTAGTAGCCTACTGGTGGTCGAGTGGTCTAGGTGACCACTCCAAAACTGGTAGGTTTTGGGTTCGATCCTTGTATCGAGCATATTTTCGATATTTCTCGATCACGGATTTTTATTAACCCTAGAGTCGCTTAAGACCTTAGTAGTTATAAAAAAGAACTTTAGTCTTTTTCTTCTTAATCCTAAAATCGTTGTCAATATATATTGATTTATACAGTTCTGAATTTTTCAGAACCTGCTGGATGGTTCTTCTTCACTCGCTTTCTATGCTACGGATGCGAAACTCGAATCCACAAACTTTTCCACTATTTTTATCCAATAGATCGATGATCACCTTTGTTCCCTTGTTTCCTTCAGATTGTCCTTGTACCAGCAGTTTTTCAATGGTCTCGTGACATGTGATATATTCGAAAAATCCAAGGATTCGTCCAAGCGTTAGTAAAGATTGGCTTTAGATTGGTTTAACTTCTTTTAAAATAGAAACTTTTATTTTTCTAGCCATCCATGAGATCCGCAGCTTTTTCTTCCAAACCCACATTCCAAAGGAATCAATTCGTCGCCGATCAATGCACGGATAGTTCAAGTCTCCGAAGCTTAGAAGATGATAGAAAAAACTAAGGTATTTACCAATCTGGTTTTAATGGAGTTTGCGATTCTTCCATTGTTTGGATAGTTAAAATACTTGCAAACTAAATTAATATTGGCCGATTGCATATAAATGATAATGCAAATATTCGTTAGTATTTTCAAGATTAATTTTAATTTGATTGTGCTAAAATAGAACGGAAACAACAATGAAAACTGCACAACACGTGTGCAATCTAAGGAATTTATGAATTTCAAATTAGTAAATGATGAAATAATTATATACGTTAGACGTTATAGTCTATCGGTACAATCGGGTAGTATATACCCAGTATGTGTTAATAGAGTTCTTGTTGGATTTCTCATCATTGGAAAGCTCTCGTCAAGTTGTAAGTGCTTTACAAGTCAAGTAGTTGATTTCCTTTCGTTAGACAAACACGTTGGAAGTCATTGAAAAGATCCCATTAACATAATAATGGTCTTGGGATGAATATTTTATGATAAATTCACTCTATATTTATGCTAATTGAATCAGGTTAGTTCTCGACTCTTCCCATTTCTATCTCCGACCAAACAATGTCTCGACACACATCCCGAAAAGCAAACTCAACAATTCGATTTCATCATCAAAATTAATTAATTCTCATTCAGGATATAGCGAGAGTTTAGCTGGATTTTATCAGTTTTATTTTCCGAAAAAAAAGGAAAACCAAATCAAACAAACTTTCCGGGAGTACATCTGGAAAGTTTGCAATTTTTATATTTTATGATATGAAAAGTTTAAGCTTTGAAAAGCTTTCGTTTACTTAATAAAATTTAAAAGATTTAAAGTTACATATTTGTAGAAAGTTAAAAAAGGAAAACTGTTACAATCCACTTATGTGTTAAATTGGATGAAATTTTTGGTAAACCATCAAATCAACTTATCGATCAGATGTCATAATTAATGTAATTAGTATAATGTTTAATGGGACATATTCAATAGGAATAAATAACCTTTGCCATCATAAGGACAAAACCCTGAAGCTCTATTATTTCATCGTTTGTAAATTATCTCTGATAGCACCATATATCCAATACAAAGAGGCAATAGGACCGAAAATTTACCACTTATTAGATAAGATTGATCACTAACTTTAGCCTTCTGCTATCGATAAATATCATCCACTAGCTGATCCCCGCGACTTCGTCTGCGTAACGATATATAATAAGAAAGGGTTTTTGGAAATTTCTCCCCTAAAAGAGTGAAAAACGATAGCAAAGTTTGTAAGGGATAACGTTTAATAAACAATCGAAATTACAAATTTAATAATCAATCAAAGTCCGTTAAAAGCGAAACGTTATTATTGCTTACTATAAAACAAAGTTGATTTATTATTAGAAACAAAAACTTAGGGTTTGCTTAAAATGTAAACTCTGATTAGTAGATATATCTGAAAAGGTTAAGTTACGTTAATAAGGGAGCATTATGTTTTTTAACTTTCACATATTGTAAACCTGAAAATTTGAAATGCGTATTCACAAATAAATACATTAGTGAGTGAGTACCCTTACCAATGTTTTGAATGCGTAAGTAGGGATAACAGAGCGCATGCGCATAGCCCATTCTGTACGGACGTACGGCAAGATAGCCAATTTATATGTAAGAAGATTTATCACTAACTTTAGCCTTCTGCTATCGATAAGTATTTTCCATTAATCCAACATCTGGATTTAATGTTGCAATCATTTTTAATTAATCTTATAAGTTTAAAAGTAGTCCTAAAATTTTTTGGTGAATTTAAAGGAAAATCAATGAAAAATGTATTCTTCTACTAAACAAATCCTTCTCGATAACTCTTCGGTATGCTGTATTCAGATTATTGTTGTATTAAAAATTTAGTAGCTCAAAGAACCTTTTCTTCTATATAGGTACTATTTCCCCGAAAATCTATTTGAGTTTTCAATTTTATTACATTATATTTTTAGACTTTCTAGTATAAACTTGGTAAAAAAAATGGAACAGGAATATAATTCGAATTATTTTTTTTATTGAGTGAACAAAAGTCTTTGCACCCCAAAGAATTAAAAATATACAAAATCGAGTAAATTGATCGAGGAAAATCATTTAGGAAATCAAATACGAAAAAATTATTCGGAAATTATTATTACTTACTATATACGTATTATATAAGATTTACCACTAACTTTAGCCTTCTGCTATCGATAAGTATCTTCATTAATCCAACACCTGTATTTAATGTTGCAATCATTTTTGATTAATCTTATAAACTAAAAAGTAGTTATACAAATATTTTGTGAACTTAATGGAAAATCAAAGAAAAATTCATTCTTCTACTAAACAAATCCTCCTCGCTTACACTTCGGTACTCTGAATTCAGATTATTGTTGTATTATTGTAATCCAAATAGATATAAAGAACCTTTGCCATCATATATCTACGACAAAGAGGCAATAGGACCGAAAATTGACCACTTATATAAAATTTATCACTAACTCTAGTCTTCTGCTATCTATAAGTATCATCCCTTAATCCAACACATGAATTCAACTATGCAATCATTTTTAATTAATCTTATTAATTTAACAGTAGTCAACAAATTTTTTGTGAATTTAAAAATCCATGAAAAATGCATTCTTCTACTAAACACATCCTCCTTGGTAACTCTTCGGTATTTTGAATTCAGATTATTGTATTAAAAATTTAGTAATCCAAAGAACCATTTCCTCTATACACTATTTTCCTGAAAATCAATTTAAATATTCAATTTTATGACATTATACTTTTAGACTTTCTAGTATGGACTTTGTTAAAGAAATGGAACAGGAATATAACTAGAATTACGTTTATATTGAGTGAACTAGGGTCTTTGGGCCCCAAAGAATTAAAAATACACAAAATCGAGTAAAATGATCCAGGAAAATCATTCGAGGAATCATGAAATAATACTGAAAACTTTTGGTGTCGAATAATTTTCGTTACTTTTTTAGGGTATGTTGAGAAAATATTTTAATATTGACATTGTATGTAAAGCTCAAATTTAAGTTTGAAACTTTAAGCTTTGACAGCTTTCAATCAATGCAATTTTCGGAAAAGTTTGAAAACCACCGGTTTATGGTGGAAAGTTTGTGTTTTATGATTAAATCGTTTATTAGCCACTATAAACGTTTTGTCGGCGTTATCATAATGAAAATCTATCGATTAGTGATTGTTCATATTTTGTTTCTAAAAATCAACCCTCCTGTTTTCCCCTATTTCAACAAAAAAAAAAATGGTACAAACAAACGATCGTGAATATACAAATTAAAATAAACATTTCCAATTCCCTTTTCCGAACAAACCTTGTTTCTAATGAATTCTCTTCTAATGTTTCAGTCACGTCATAAGTTCACGACATTTAATTTCCCCCGTTCCAGGACTGTTCCCGTTGACGTCGGTTAACGGGCATCAGGAGTCTTGCTTTCCCTGCACACACCCCACCTCACTTCGCCACTTTACAGAACTCGATAGAGTTCCTAGCAGAACAAAATCAAAGCGCACAACCAACCACCAACCCTTAACGGGCATAAAACTACCCCCGTACCAGCTTTTGCGACCCGCAACAAACAGTTGCTCAGCTCACGTTGGCGTGACATCATGAATTATAAAGTCAACTGTAATTTGATTGTTAATTTCCGATTCTCATTATTATTCGCCCGTTTCGTGTTGTTATATTGGTCCCGTGTTTCCAACATGTGTGGTGGAGGGTTGCAATATTTCGAGGGTCACTTAGTTTTCAACACACAGCACAACAACTCGTAAAATTTAACAAATATCAATCAAATATTCATATGCATTCCAGTTTTGATATATCGAGCCATTGATGAATTAAATGGGGGATTTCATCATTTTCTTTTATCATTTTTAATTTGTGCTGATAGCCACTGTTGTCGCTGTGAGCATTCAAATTAGTTCTGTTTTTCGATCGATCAATACTTTATTTGGTTTACAATTCCATGCATAACGAAGCAATTAAAATTCGATAGTTAATAAATACGTTTGAAACGAATTTTCTACATTTTCGTGACATGAAATCTCCAATAAGCTTATACTGCATCCGAGTATTGTTTTTAGGTTCCAAAAAGCCAATATGTCAAATTTTCTTTAGCAAAGATTTTTATGTTGACTTCTTTGTCTTCATCAAATTTACTGGCATATATTTTTCCCTAATAAGAACACTGATAGTGACGTCATATAGTGATGATTCCTTGCGTTTTTTGATTGTCCAGATCAGCTGCTAATACAAATGTAGTCGGAAAATATCAATGAACTATAATTCAAAATAGCTTGAATTGTACTATATGACGTCAGCATCAGTAGCCGTTTTGATTCAAATGATTCCACACGACCAATTCATGTTCCTTATAGTCTCAGTTAACTTCATATAAAACATCTAACGAATATAAAATGGTATTTGTAATCTAGAACGGATTGAAACCTTAAGAGCACGGAGTATAGATTCAAGGAATCCAAATGCAATATTAAAAAAAACGGTCTTTGTACTTATGTACGCCCAAGAGAAGTTATAATTATTTGTCATAATTATAAAAATATTTTTAATCCACTGTCATAGTATCTTCCGGTAGTGCCTGAAATGGTACATTAGTTATTAGTAGTTTATGATAACTAAAATATGATACATTTTTAAACATATTATTTACTTTTAATATCAATATAATAGGCAAATATTGGTGGCAAAGATAGAGAACAAAGAATGTAAACACATACATATGAGTGTAATACAGATATAATAACTATTGTCTCAATTTTTAACAAACTGATTGTTGTCATTGGTTTCAACTGTCATTTTGTTTTCATTCATTGCCAAATTTTGCCATTTTTCAGTTTTGTCAGTGTTAGGCTGTGAATATTTCCACGAAAGTTACTAGTTTTCAAATAATAAATTACATTGGTGGTTCATGTCCCTTTTAGCCACTTCATTATCTGGCAACTGGCATTTTCTACTATATTTTTAATTTAATTCGCGATTTTTTCTTGTTGATTCAATTCTAATATCGTATAATTTGTTCTTTTGTTGGTAAATTTTCATCATGACCTGATTTACTCGCGAATCAAATTAAAAACAAAGTAGAAAATGCAACGTTGTCAGTTATTGATTTGACTGAAAGGAACATGAACCAAATTGGCTATTTATACATATTGTATGTATACTCAGTTGGCTATTTGTACATACTGTATAGTATTTCACATTATTATACACAATTTACTACTTACACAAATTTATATCTTACATATTATATGAATTAATTATTTAACAATACTGCATGGGTCACTAGCTCAAAAAATACTTATTGAAAACATTTACCGTACAGAAGTGAATTGTAGTCATAAACTATCATTCATACATATAAATTAACAGTCAATAGTATATAGATACAGTTGGTCTAAATAGTCAATTATATGTACCTACAATATGTGCAAGTAGCGACATAGTAAAAATTAAATTAATAAAATAGTCATTATGCGGTATAAGTCATTACGTGAGAAGTGTTACTATTCTTAGAAATTGTTAATTTCAATCTACTGCACAATGGGAAATGTGTCAAAATATGGCGCTGTCAGAAGAGTTTTTAGAGTACTAACTTAAGTTACCATAGTTCATCTTACAAAATATTTAAGTACATAACGATTTAAGTTAGTGCTACAAACACACTAATGGTGGCGCCATATCTTAACACATTTCCCTTCATGCATTAAAAGATTGGAAATCCTTCATAATACTTGCGCTATTAGTGACAGAAATGAGAACTCTGATCTGGGTCTGTTATAGCGTACATAAATAGTGTGAAAAAACCAATTCTATTTGCATCCCTTGTATTTATATTCCGTGATTAAGGGTGGAGAATAATCTGCACTAACGTTTTTGGCGTTCTTAAAAAACTGATTTCGAACTTCCGATATTTTTTCAACACCCTCAAACCTTTCTCACCCCGAATACTGTGTTAATCAAAACATTCAAATAGTATGATACCAAAATTGTTAGAATATCCAACATTTTATTCTTCAAAACATTTGTATCAACAATAAGTTTTCCAGCGATTTTGGTGTTGCATCGGAAAAATCGACGTTTGAATTGAGAACGAACATCTTCCCTTTGCTATTCATAGAATAGTATATCCCATGGGATTTAAGACTGACATAAGATTCATATTAAAAAAAAATATATTCTTAATAAAATTGGTAAAACGCAAAATAGACACGAACGTGTGATTCCCTCAGAACTAAATTGGAGGAAGTGATGTTTATATCTTGACGGTTCAAATAAAGTGAAAAATTAGTTTAACCAAAAAATAAGAGTGAAAAAAAAATGGGGAAATAAATGGTAACCGGTACTAGACAGTATCAGTACCTACCGTCGTAGTAGTGCATTGAGAATTTTCCCATTTCACTTATTTTTCTTCTTCTGTCATTTGTAGAAATGCCGTGATTTTTAGATTGTTTTCAGCTGAAAAAATGAGGGGGAGGGTGAAAAATATAAAAGAGCATACACGCTACAGGGGTGGTATCAGGACGAAATTGTCAGTTGCATGTTTCACGCGAGAATGGAACTGAAAAGAGGATCGTAAACAGACAGACAAGCGGTGGTCGCTAAATGGGCGGTAAACGATTGACGTTATCATGTTAATATCCTGCAATCCTGTCAAGTTAATCCTGGATTTCGGAATATGTATTTGTATTAAACGATGGGTGGGGAATTGAAGGGGGGGGAGTCTGTACCTATATTATATTACGGCATCATGTTTTCAATATCCGTAATATTTACTCTCTTTTTTTTTTGCTCAAAGATTATCAACCAATTGCGGATATTAATGTTTTTAATTGAAACCTTTTAAAATAGCAAAATGTCAATTTTTAAATATGAAATTTGAAAAATTAGAAGGGGAGAGACTAATCTACTGGAAGGTTTGGACTTGAATGTTTTCCCAAGAAGTAATCGAAGTTTCCGGGAAACTCTCTGCCATATATTTGTTCTAAGCTTTCTTGTTTTCATTTATGGTTTCCTCAAAATTACATTTATAAAGCTAGCATGGAAAAGTGAGCAAAATCACTTGAAAATAAGCACACAAATTAGTGCTAATTTAGTGCCAAAAAATAAATTTGATGCTTTCATAGATTGGCTAAAAATTAGAACACAGCTAACTTATAGTTATAATAGCAGTGTATTCCCAGAAAAGCCTATATTAACGCGGTTTAAAACTAAAGCAATGTATAGGAAATTTAGTCATTCATTGTTTCCCGAAAACCACATCTATAAAGATAGCATGGAAAAGTGAGCAGAATCTCTTAAACAAGCGCAAAAATGAGTGCTAATTTAGTGCCAAAAGCTAAAATTTTATGCTTTCATACATTGGCTAAAATTAGAACACTGCTAACATATAATAAAGCTAGCATTGTATTCCCAGAAAAGCTTAAATTAACGCGGTACAAAACTAAAGCAAAGTATAGGAAATTTACTGGCCGTATGTCATAAAATTTTTAGCAAGAAATTAGGGAAGTGACAGGGTTGCATACATAGATTTGGAACTAAAAGCTATGATTCTCAAGGGGATAATAATTTTGTGCTTAGTAACACTTAAATTGCTTAATACTCTAACAACAAATAATAAACTTAATACAAATTTTTTTGCCTAACTTTTTATCATATATGGTCACTGGCCAGCACTCATTAAGCAATAAATTCCCTTTTTGACACAAAATTAGCACTAAATAAGCACTAATCGTACACTTGTTTTCAAGCGATTCTGCTTACCTTACCATGCTAGCTTTATAGACTTAGTTTTCAGTGAATGAACAATGAATGAAAATAAAAAATCTTAGAACAAATATATGGCAGAAAGTTCCCCGGGAACTTAGATTACTTCTTGGGAAAACTGCTCACTTCACCATGCCATACTTTGACACATTTCCCATTGTGCCATAGATGGAAATTTACAGCATCTAAGAACAGTATCACTTCCCACATAATGACTTATACCGCATAATTACTATTTTATTAATTTAATTTTTACTTTGTCGCTATTTATGTTTGTTATAGCTTTATAGACGTCTGAAAACCAACCTTACACAAACTATTTTTTTAATTGTTATTTACCGTCGCTATATAACCACGAACATCTTTAGTGACTTAAGGGTTAAAAAAATACGTATTTCAGGAAATATTGAAAATTTGTTCAATATGAAATTCAACCCCAACACCTACCAAGAAGCCCCTAGAACCTTTGAAGCGGTAACCTTGACTTCTCGGCCACTAGTAGGCTTCAACTAAATATTATTCTACTAGTTATTGATGGCTCTACTGTTGTTCTCCAGTTCTACTGTTATTGATGGTTTTCCAAACTTCAGTTCCTATTTTCATGTTAAAGGATCCTTTTTGATAATACTCTTTTCTCTTGTTCCCATAATTTCCTTACCAGTAAAAGAAATTATTTCCTCTACTGTTATCGTGTCTTTAGTTGAAGTTGAAAATCATTGGGAAATCTATTTTTTTGAAAAAAAGAATAGGTCACGTAATAAAACATTAAAATTGCTAAGATCCCAATACAGGGGTGGCGAATTTTAATGAATTTTTATGCTTAAATTAGAGGATGAAATTTTCTTGTAATCTTCGTTTTTTCATGGATTTTTTTTCCTTTAACTATTTACGTTATCAAGCTGGAACAGCACTTTTTCGAATGGTTACATTTAATTTTAGCGTTGCTCGTTCCATAATCGTTTGTTTTATAATATCATTTTCATAGAAGAGCGTTTCATGTGTTCGGCGAGGATGAGGAATCGCAGACTGGATTTGCCCATATACTATATGTGTTCCCGATTGTTCCCGATTAGAGACTCGACTGATTAACAAAAGCTATTTGATTTTCAAATATAGGCAAACTAATCGCATCCCATATCCATCCTACCTTCGTCCCACCAACACCGTCATCCACTACGGGCTTATCTTTGTTTGTTCATATCCCCGACAAAAAGCAGCCCGCAAATCCGCCATCTATAAACCATGAAAATTAAACAATTCAACACATTCCTTATTAATCAGTACCTGGATTTGATTATCTGGTAAAAAGTTTTGCGCTTATTTTGAACGAAAAGGAACCGTTAGCCGATCGCAGGGACTATTTATAACCAACTTTATTGTACCTATACAACGTAGAGTATAACCGCAATGTTAAGCCCGTGGGCTAATTGAACATAATATAGTTGAATGTTTCGAGCTTTACATATCCTGGATTGTCCATTAAAGCCGCACCACCGCATGTCGAGGCCGATCAAAAGCGCAAATAGACTCACACCCTTCCGACGTATTCCACCCCCTCCCTAAATTTGGTTCACGTGAAAATATGAAAAGCTACGATTCAAGCTTGAAAAACGAAGTTTTACATTAAAAAAAAAATGAAAAATAAAAGAAATAATTCACCTTGATTCAACTTTAATGTGGAAAGTTTTGTGCTTTTGTACCTCTTGTTGGTGGTGAATGGTGATATGAGGTTTTTTAATTAAATCTCATTTAACCACCACAATATGAGACCAAAGGCTTTTGAAAGTTTATTTCGTAATACATTTTTTTTTTTGGTTTACGCCTGAAGAAGTTTAATTTGAATAATTTTTAATTGAAGTGACAAAGAAGAGAAGTTTAAGGAGCTGATAAGTTATTTATATGTTAATAGAACGACAAAAGGAAATGGGAGGAATTCCCATGTGAAAATCGATCGGTGCCAAATCTTAATGAAGTATTAATCTATTGATTTTCATTACAGTTGGTTTATGTAATATTTTTTTCTGTTTAACATAGTTTTTGAAGAGATAAAGGGATGAAAATAGAAAAGGGATGAAGTTTTTAAAGAATGAAATATGTCTTTTTTATGTTTCAATGCTCCCAAGTTTCATTTGTCGTTATTCTTCAGTTATTTCTAAATGTTTTTGGGATAATCTAAACATCATAACTTGGAAACTCTAGGGGTATAAAGATATATAAGGATACCCCAAATGAATTGGGCAGATAACCTAAAACAATAAGCGGAATCTAGATTGATCAATAGGGCCAAGAATTAGTCAAGAAAGAAAAGTATAAAAGGCTGGAAGAAATCTTGGATTAAAGATGACCAAAAGAAGACTAAATAGGAAGATAGATTAAATTTTTATTTAAGTCAAGGATGAAAAACAAATATTTCCAGCAAATATTTTGATGGAATAATTACGTAGGTTAGTAGACCAGAAAAGGTCTCAAACAATTGGTTAATCTTCATTGTTTTTCTATGAATCTCTATCAATTCTTCCTCAGTTAAAACAGATTGATATATCAGCTTTATATACGCTTGAACCCATATTTCGGAGGTCCTAAAGATTCTTGTCTACAACTTCTGAGTCGTCTAAGTACCCGGTATTATTAATAATATTCTCCCGATTTTGATAATTAATGGATCTTTTACTGTCTCCACATATTCTGCCATTCCAATAATTCCGAGTTATCCAATTAGTTTTCTTTCCATTTAGTTGTTCGACCATTAAAACAGTGTATTTCGGTCGGATATTGATCTGCTTTAAAGTACACTGTTTTAATAGTCGAGTAACTAAATCGGAAGAGAATTATTGGAACGCCAGAAAAAGTGGACCCAATAAAAAATCCATTAGTTACTAAAATATTACCCAATACACAGATGATACAGCGATTGTAGCTTAGAATCTTCAGGATTTCCAAAATTTGGTTTTATGCATACTAAATTAGGTGTACCGGAAAGTAATTTGGATTTTTTTTATGTACAACAAGAGCACAAAATTTTGTTGCAACTTTTGGTATTAAAATAATGGTATAATTAGCCTCAATAGTATCAACGTTTTGACATCTACTTGCAAATTTTAAATGCCAAATTAGTGAAAATCAATTGATTACTGAGGAAAATATCAAAAAATTGCATTATGAGCAAAACTTAAGCTTTAAATTTTTATCACTTAGTAAACGTTATAACGGTTGAAATAAATAGAAATCCGATGGAATAACTTTGGTCGATTATAACGGATGCGGCAATATCATCCCCCCCTTTTTTGATTAGTTTTTTCCAAGGTTTTTCTTCTGCAAAGGAGTCTTGTATTGCCGTTTTGATTTGAAGCATAGAATTTTTCCCCTTAACAGTTCCTGGACACTTTTGGGTATTTGATTGGTCGACCAAAGTTGGTTAAGATTATTTGATAGTTCTTCGACTTTCTGGGATATATTTAGCACTACTTTCTCTTTTAATTTCTTATTGGTTAAATTTTTTGCTATTCTTCGTTGGTACCAGTTGGAAGATTGAAAATTATTGAATTTGAACTTAAAAAAACTCATTTGACCTTAATTAACATCTAATGCTCTTAAATAAACATTGAAAAGGTTTTTAGTAATAACGTTGCGTTGCTTTGCATTGCTATCCTGTGAAACTCGAAGAGCATAGAATACCGAACTTGTATTCCTTCGGATTTTTGGTTTTACTACTTCAATATATAATTTAGGAATACCAAATATTTTGTATTTTTTTTAAGTTAATTATTGTCTTTAATCATAAAATGTCTTAAGTACCACTTTAAAATAACTTTATCGTATAAGCAGATAAGTGGCAATTGAATGACTATAGGTTTAAAAAAGAAATTACTTTCTGGTACACCTAATATAAAGCTAATATCGAATGTGGTTAGGCCAATTTCGCCAAATCCTAACTAACGATCATAAATAATGAAGACGTCATCACCTATCGATACACCATTGATAAATTAAGACTTCCAAAGGTGTCTTAATTAAAGGATAAATATGATCTCCAAGTCCAATCGAAGCTTTTAACTAATACTTTTTTATACTTCGGTGCTACCTGTAAGGTTCCTCTATATGCCAGTATTATATCATAAAATACCATGCATACCATATAATGCCATAATATTCATCAGGAAGTTTTTGAAGTTTGAATTTTCAGACGAATTCTCTAACAAATGGAGCAAAATGCTCCCAAGAGAATTCAGATAGAAATCTGGCAAATTCCAAGAACTAAAGTCTTTTTATTATTATATGGATTTAAAAATCCATTTTAACTAATTGTCTGTTTTTTTGTAACGTTTATAAAGTGGAAATTTTGTTAAAATATTCCAAGATTAATGTAGAATTTATGAGTCGGGATTTCCTAAAATTTATGATTAATGAAGAAGTCATCAACTATCGATTTACCATTGGTAAATCAAGACTTCCAAAGGTGTCTTAATTAAAGGATAAATATGATTTCTAAAGCCAATTGAAGCTTTTAATTGAATACTTCGGAGCTACTTGTATAGTTCCTTTATATGCCAGTATTATACCATTATACCATAATATACCATATATGCCATATTATATCATAATATTCATCTGGAAGTTTTTGAAATTCGGATTTTCAGACTTATTCTCTAACAAATGGAGCAAAATGCTCCCAAGAGAATTCAAATAGAACACTGGCTCAAAAACTAAAGTCCTTTTATTTAGTTTTTAAAAATCCACAGGATACAAAAACCAATTCTGGAGGATCATCCGCATTTTTAGGTTCTTTCCATATTTAACTATTTGTCTGGATTTAGTATCGTTTATAGAGTGGAAGTTTTGTTGAAGTATTTCAAGATTAATGTAGAATTTATGAGGAGGGATTTTCCAAAATTTATGATCAAAGTTTGGATCGCTTATCCGAAATATGTGGTGCACAACTATTGTTATTTGTCATCAATTAACTAATTCTCTTTTTGCAGTGTTATAAAATTTTATTTTGTCAACGCAGTACTGTAGTATAATTTGTCGCAAATTAAAATATGGTTTTTTCTTTTTATGTTGGATCAGACGAAAGAAAACAAGGCTGTTCCCGAGCATTATTTGCGATGTGTTTCTGGTTTTGAGTCGGCAGGATGAATCGAGAGGTTTACTCGTATATGTAAATAACCATTGTATATTTCTCTGTTGTATTTCTCTTGTATTTGCTTGTGTATCTGTATTCGACTGGCGTGGTACAAACGGACACAGGATGGACCAACATGGGGATGAGAAAACGAGGTGAAGTTGCACCACTAAGCCACGAGACAAGGCGACACAACAACCGTTGTTCACGGGGTTGGGAACGTAGTATGGAGAAAAGCTTCAATTGTCGTTTTATTGTTACCACATTGAATAGATAAATCGGAACTGAGCTTTTGGATTCTCTCTCATGTTCACTGGCAAAATGTGATATTCAATTATTCCTCACTGATTATCTAAGCATGGATCGAACCGAAACAGACGGACTACGGGAAAAAGCTCGCGGTTATTTAATCGTACGAGGATTAAATAGGATCTTCTTAAAAAATTTCAAAACAAAAACAGACGTTTTTGTTTTGCAAAAAGCTTCATATGTTTGGAGTTTAGTTTGATTGATGAATAAAATCCCCAACATCCAAGAAAAACTGTAAAGAATAGAATTAAGTTTGACTAAAATGTACTAAATACACTTATAAAGAAAGCTTTTGCAATTATACCCTAAAGTCGCTAAAAGCATTACAAGTTCTGATAAACTAACGGTGCAAAACGCCGAAAAAGACAAAAAGATTTATTTATAATTTTGATTTATAATTATTTATAAATAAGATTTATTTATAATTAAAGGTCTTATAAAATTACAATAGTAGACTCAAGCCAAGGTCGGAAAACTTGGCCTAAACATTTTCTAATCACAGGAAAATTTGAAGTAATAACGGCAATAGACTGAATGTATGTATGTGCGAAATAAGGTATCAATTTTCAGAGGTTAATAGGGGCGGCAAAAATTGAATAGCTTACTGGCGGCAAATTTGTAAGTCCGTCTCTGTAAAATCAAAAAAGTCACAATTTTCAATTTGGTTAATTCTTGAAATTAAACAATTTGACATCTTTTGACCAAAATTGGTAGCTTTACTTTCGATTAACCTTCGATTAGGCGTTAATTTTGGATCAGTTAACTGTGGAAAATTTCTTGTCCAATTTATGCTTATTATTCTAATATTATTTTCTAATAAAAAATGATAAGTTGTCGAAAAAAACCAATGAGTCTGAAGATTGTAAATAGAAAATCAGAAGAATTTGCAAATCTACAAAAATAAATCATTTGCTAAAGAAAACTAAAAATATCTAACTTTATTATACAAAGTTCTACAAAATCTGCCACTAGTGACCAGCATTATGTTCATGAATGTTACTTTTTTGTAACAGCTATGAATCGATCCTCGCGACTTCGTCAGTATTACTGCACAAAATCGGTAATGTTAAAAATGTTAATGATTACAATTTTACTAACTTTCGAGAAATATTCTTCAGTAAATAAAAATAAATTTTAAGTTAGGTTCCAATGTCGTATCGAAAATTTTTCAATATTTCTCGATTTACGAATTTTTATTAACCCTAGAGTCGCTAAAAATCTTAGTAGTAATAAAACAACGGAAATTAAAAATAATAAAAAAAAACTTTTTAATATCCCTGACAGTGTTGGTATGTGAATGAATGAGTAACCCTTTACCCCGATTAGCTGAAGAAATTTTAAAGATTTAATTTTCCAAAATTTTCTTTTGCCAATTGGTTGGAAATCGTGCGTAGAGGGTTGCGAAAGAATCCGTTTAGTTTGTTATTTATTGATATGATAAGTAGTTAATAAAAGTTTCAAGTAACATACCATACAAAAGTAAACCACTTAGGAAAATAATGTTCAACAATAAAACAATAAGACAAATTATCAAATTATTTTATCGTTTGTGAAAGTCAACTTTTCCCACATTAAATATTAGAATATAAGACTGTGAAATAAGACATAACATGCTTTTGAGGATTCAGAAAATATTTTCCAGCATTGCAACCAAGCAAACTTTTCCAAATTAACAACAGTCGGAACAACATTGAATATGCTTTTCCCCTTACATTTTCATCGTTTGTGGAAATTAATTTTTCTCACAATTAGTATTAAAATTCTCAAAAATCCGTGATGTTTTACTTCACAATAGTAGATTCAAAAATTTATTTAGAGTAAAGTTAATCGATTTTGTGAAAAGTTGATTTTCACAGATAAAAAGGAAAAATATAACGAGGAAATATTGTTCAATGTTGTCTCGATTGTTGTTAATTTGGAAAAGTTTGCTTGGTTAGAAAGAAAATGCCTTATTTCACATAAAAATTTGATAAGGAAAAATATAACTTTCACAAAGGATTAAAAGTGTGTTCAATGTCTTTTCGTTTTTCATTAATTTGGAATATTTTGCGAAAATGAAAATTAAGGAAAAAAAATTTCCTTAATGCTAGGTTTTTCTTCACTTTTTTGGTTGAAGGGACGAAAATTCTCTTAAATTTTCTTTGATTTTTTTATTATTAAACAAATTTGATCAAAATTTTCCGGCATTTTTGTCTTCATGTGTCGCTTTTGTGTGTTTGTTTGATACGTTTATGTAACTTGTTTGCTGAAAATTTTGATTTATGCCACTTGACAAAACTTTGTCGAAGCTTAAATGATCTATCTGTTGGTATTATTTTAGGGACTTTATTCGAATTCTATGCAGTAACAGGAATTAAAGCAAAATGGTATAGAAGTTCGAGAAATGTTTAAGAAAACAAAATTACCAATTGAAAATTGAAAATTGCCACTAGAATATTGGAGAACGCTTATGTTTTACTCGTTCTATCTATTGACGTTCTAATTGTCTTATTAATTCCAGTTCTCAAAGCTGCAACTGCTGTATTGAATGAAATAGTAGTTTGTACTTATAATTTTAATGGAATTATTAAAGAGTTTCGCCTTTAAGCAGGCCATTCACGCTCCGACTTGCAGTCCAACTTGTGGTCCGACTTTCAAAGTTGGATCTAAAGTCGGACCGTGAATGGTGTTGTTGGAAATTGGATGTCTAGTCAGACTAGTCGGATCATTTAAGCGATCCAACTAGTTGGACTGCAAGTCGGAGCGTGAATGGCCTGCTTTAAATGTAGAACAAGAAGATTTTTAAGAAATGCTTTGAAAAAATTATTACCTAATTTACTAAGTCCTTCAACGATATTTATAGCTAATTGAATTTAGTTTCGTCTTCCGTTACTAATAATTGAATGCTTTTAGAAAGGAAATTTCCGATAAAACTTAAAATTTATGTAAAGCAAAACCCTAAATACAAAAAAAAATCCTATTACAGCTCTTTTGAGTAGATATTTAACAATAAATTTTGTCCATCATAATAATAGGTACACGTACAACCACCCTGTAATCCTATTTTCGTAATCTAAATCCCATTTTTTTTTAATCTTAACATTGAAAAATATTTTGACCCTTTTTTTTTCATTTCGATCATTTATCTCTGCCCCCTGCATTTTGATCTATTAGTATTTGGTGCCCGTTCTTTCAAAAGACATACAATTAGAGGGTTATGCGATAACCGATAGTATTTTTCAAGTGTGAAAACCGGTTTCAGGAGTATGAGAAAAAAAATTAATGTAAATATATAGCGAAAGCTCTACTAATAATCACACAAATCACACCCCGCCTCATGGGCATAAGGGAATTTTTATTTGAAATCGGCAATACAAAAGCCGCGTTAATACGGTAGGGTGAGATATTGATTGTTATCATAATGATAATCCCATTCGGCTATTGTTAGTTAAACATAATCGCGTTAATGGATTTGAATATTAAAAAAATTGTAATAGAATGTTAGAACTTTAGAAAACTTAGAATGAATTCTAAATGTATTTGGAAAGAAAATGTCATTCCTCTGGTTGATGGATGCTTCAATCAACACAAGTGCACTTAAATGCGTTGAAGCTCGAATTTGCTGAAAGCGGCGTAATTAAGATAAATGTTCCGAGAAGCTACCCCTATTAGAAACGGCCATAAATTTCGGCCCATTACACGACAGTGATAAAACGATCTACATATCTTCATTTCCATAGATCGTGACCGAAGACACAGCCTATTAAAATTCATCTGTAACCAATTCCAATTTCGAGGAGATTCGATACAAATGGAACAATAAAACATTGCGATCACAAACGCATTGAGTCTTCAAAATTCCATTCTACTATTAAATTTGTAACAGCGTGCAAATCGAATGGGGTGGCACTGCTCTCAAGGGTGGTATATTGCAGTAAGGGTAGCAATCAGTATTTGATCTCCAAGACCATCCCCGGCACTCGTTTTAACACACTAAAGTGTCAACGTCTTTTGTGTTTTGCCGCGAAAAAAATCACACCCTTTGTGCGAGCGAGTGGAAAATAATAAATGCGATGAAACCGGCATTGAACGACCCCTAGGTTTTGTCACACTGTTATTGTTTGTTCAAGGATCAAAAATATAGACTAGGACGTGTTTGTTTTGTTTACGTTTTTTTTTTCATTCCCCAAGTCTTATGAAAGGATTTGGAGTGATGGGAATGATACCGATGGATTGCCGACGTTGTGGTTGCCGACACGTGTACATTAATCTATGGATTTTTAAATATGCATAAATATATCCGAGTGGACAATGGAAACCAGATATTAAAGCAGTTTAAAGCCACAAGGGATTTTTTTAAATTTTAAATCGGATTTAAGTCAATTTTTGATTAGAAGCCTACAATTTCTCCATCATTTTACTCGAAAACTAGCACTACCAAGATAAAGCTGGAAGATAAATTTGCGAAGCATTCTAATTAGGGATGTAACGGAGCTTCGAGAATTCCAAAATGTCTAAACTTCCGTTTAATTTGTCACGAAGAATAAATACAAAGAACCTATATTTATTCTGCATATTCATGTACACAATAATGGATCCAGATCATAGTTTTTTCTGTTACTAGCAGCGCCACTATTCAGAACGTACTTAAGGACGTTATGGAGATACAATCGATGGCAAAAATACATAAAAATTCGTGAATAAATTCGCAAAATGTGCAAATGAGGTGAATAAATAGGTCGATACTTAAAAAACTAAATATAGTTTAAGGGTGGATCACCGTCAGAATGTAAAAAAAATACTTTTTTAAAACTGCTGCCATTTTTTTTAGAGATATTAAAAAACGGTCTTCGGCATGTAGAAGTTGAAGTTTTGTACTATTTTTTTTTATTTGCACCGATATGTCCCCCCTCCCCCTTTAACAGCGCTTTGAAAAAGGGTCCTCAAAAATGAGGAGGCAAACGGGAGACAAGTTTTCTCGGAAACCGGAAGTCGGATCATGATTTTCCAATGAATTTAGGTTTTGGTAATGCGTCTTCTTGGTACTGAACCTCGAAAATCCGAAAAAAGTTGAAAATTCACAAAATGGCGCGACTTTGAAAAAAAAGTTTAAAAAAACGAACTTTTTTTGGGTCTTTCCCCCTCTCCCACTTTGAGGGGGGGAGGTTTGGTCAATTTCAGAGGTTCAGTTCCAAGAAGACGTGTTGAACTATAACATTCTTCAGTTTCAAGTCAATCCGTCGGATTGTTTCTGAGAAATCTTGTCTCCCAGTTTTAAAATGTTGATTTCGAGAAAAACGCATTTAAAGTTTTTTTATGTTATTATCAATTTATTCAATTTTTATCAGTGAAAATACATTAGTCAGCTATTCCAATCCTTTTAGCACGTTATTCTTGAATGTTATAAGAAGACATTTATGGAAAAAAAAAATCGAATTTTTTTTTCTGACGGTGATCCACCCTTAAGAGAAACAGAAATTTCATCAAAAATTTTAAACAAAGTAAGAAAAATATAGAAAGTTTTAACTAACTTTTTTAAGACCGTCTAATCATCTTTCAAACGCGAAAGCAATGGCTATTGCAATAATTATTTTTTTACCATAAAGGGTCGTTCAAAAATACTTTCGCATGCAGGTAAAGGAGGGTCTAAATAAATGTAACAATCGCAGCTCATCAAAAAATTTTACTGTAGCTTTCCTTTTGACTTTTATTATTCCATCTTTTTACGTCTATATTTCCTTCATATTAGCTTATAATTCACCGGTAATAACTCACGAGAAGTAAGAAAAATAAACGATCGCGAAGAACTTCAGAAGATCGTATTGGTTCCTATATGAACTCTAATCCCCAATATATATTGGGATGCAGTGGATAAATTAAACGGTATATAGCAATAGCCAGAACAGCGACGGTAAAACTAACGAAAATTTAGAAAAGTGCATCCATTTCGACAAATACTAAAGAATAAAGCTGGGTCCTTAAAAAATCAACCGGTAAAAAAGAGTAAAAATTTGAAGCCTTTCAACTATGGATATATGCATTGAACATACCGACGGATACTAAAAGTCTTTTGGACGGAAAATAAAACCAATTAGCCCATCTTGGAAGAACTAAGCAAATATAATGGACA